>CM066343.1:38729893-40073107 GCA_033807585.1 Hydrophis major | reverse complement strand
ATACATATTGTAAAGATTTGAAATACCTGATTGTAAATGTATTAACAGCGGCTAGGATTGTATTTGCTAAAAATTGGAAGAATGAGAAAATACCATTACAAGAAGAAATTATTAAGAAAATATTGGAATGTGCTGAGATGAGTAGATTGACATTTGAAATTAGAGAGCAAGAGGATAAACAATTTTATGAAATTTGGGATCTTTTTTATCAATGGCTAGATGATAAAATACAATAATAGAATATTGAGACTGTATTTATAAAGGGTTTTTAGGATTGATTTGGTATGATTATATGATTTGTTACAGAATAAACTGTTTAAAGTATTGTTATCTCATAAAGCATGAATGATTAAAAGTATAGTCAAAAATTTCTCTTTTTTTAGTGATACTAGAATATATAAGTTTGGATTGACAATATGAGTTGTTATGTAACATAATTGTAATTGAGACTACAAAATGAATGCACAAAACTGATGAACCAACCGACACACTGGATGTACATATGAGAGTTGATATTTTAATGTTTTGTTTGTCTTGTTTGTTTGTAGAAAATTAATAAAATTCTTTTCAAAAAAGAAAAAAGAAAACATGTTAAGGGATCATCAAATAAATCAACTTAGCATTTTCATTCCAGGTACAAATACTGTAACCAGGTTCAAATTATCCTATTTCAATGAATTATACAAAGATCTACCGTTGTTCCCTAAATTAGGCTTTAGCACACTACAAAAAGTACAATGAAGCAGAAGAGGATGACCAGCAGCAAAGACTCAGTTATAGTGGCAAAAAGTACCCTATTGGGAGTCTTGAAATAACAGAGATAAATCATCATGAGGGAATGAAAAATGACTCAATAGTATATCAATCATTTTATTATCTGACATAACAAAAACATTGTTATTCTGAAAAGGATGTTAAACTTTATCACTTTATATATTCCAACTATAAACAGTGTAATATTATTCCCTTTAATTTAGGAATAAGTCTTATTGTTTTCAACAGAGCTTTCATCCCAACTTCATTGTATTCCCCTACAGCTGTAGTTTTAAGTTCTAGTAAAAACCAAATCTTTCTTTCTCTTGTGAATAACTATTTATTGCACTAAATAGAGGGCTAGACAGAAGAAGGGAAGTCTTGGTTGTTATGGGCCTTTCAAAATTACAGCTGTAATGAAACACAGAGAAGTTGGGATGTAAGCTCTTAGAGGCAAATCCTTCCAGCTGGATTAAAAGGTTGCTCATTTTGGCCCTAGCTTCCTGTAAGGTTCATTGCCAAAGAACTAAAAATATACAGTATTTTCCCAAAGGATTGATGAACTGGTTCAATTTCCCCAACACAATCAAACTGCTTCAATCCTGCAAGATTAATGTTAGCAATAACCCATGAGGTTATCCAGACAAGAAGCACGATCAGGAATACTATCTCTTTCTTTATTGTTAAGTTACATTAACAGAATTTTATAAGACTGAACATTTTTCTCTTTCTCCCCTTCCTTTGCTTTTACAGTCCAGAAAACTAGGAAGGATCCCTTCTGAAATGTTTCCCACACCATCCTCCTTTGGGTGAACTAAAACACCTTCTACATGCTGGTTATCCGATATAAAGCTCTCCCTCCTGTCTCCTAAGGCTATTTCCACAGACTATCACACTCTCAGGCACTAGGAAAAATATTTGCAAGAAAACATAAATTATTATTTATCTTTTCTTCTAATCAATAGACCTGTACTATTTTTTTTCTTCCAATAATACTGGAAGATGGTGAAGGTTGACAGAGAGCAACTGGTTCAAGTCATCCAGTGAAATTACACTTAAATGGGGATTTGAACCAAATTCTCCCAATGCTTGTCCAACAAATACCAAATTACACTGAATATTAATATCTTTTCAGCAACTGTCTCTTTTTCTAAGATCTAGAGATGCAACATGATTTGATGCATCCCTAGATATGGTGCAAATGAACCTGATATGTGTGAAAAAATATAGATGTTCTTAAAAACGCTAAAGTTTTAGACAATATTTCTTGCATGGTTTCTTGGTAAACAAAGGAACTGATTGGGCTGATCTCCTCTAATGTGCTCCATTATTAGTCCAACCTTCATTGACAGTTCACAAGAAAAATCTCAAGCAGATCTGCTGACAGGAGGAAAATATTAGTCAGAGAACTGACATGCCCACAAGCTACAGTTAATCAATAATTGGACAATCAATAATACATTAGGAATGGAGTTAGTCCTAATTAAGAGGTGAGATGTAGCCTTTCCCTACAGGAAGTATAGACTGAACTGTATAAAAAAAAAATCTAAGACTCAAAACAACAACAACAATAACATACTCAGATAAAAATTCTTGGTAGCTCAGCCTAAATTGTGAAGAGGCAAGACAAGGACATAAAACCAAGATTTCTTTTACTCTGGTTGCCATATCTATTTTCTGGTATTTTACATACAGAAAAAGAAACCACCTCTAACAAGTTAGCTTGGTTAGACTCCAGGCTGTTTTTTAAAAAACCAACAAACACTTAGTCTTGTTTTTTAATCCTGGTTCTGCCTGCAGCATGGAATCAGACAGAGAGTTTTAGAATTCCCAGCAGCTTCTCTTGCCATTTTATGCCACTGCATTCCTTTTCAGAGTGGGGGAAATTGAAGGCAGCTTTTGCAAGATTAGCGGGAAATAGATTGAATGCTGCAGGATCTCCCCATCCACCCAAATTACTAAAATGATGGGAACTCCAGAGTAAAAACTATACTAAAAACTTACAGCAGTTAACTAGTGGGTGAAAACAAGTCTCATATTATAATTTAATGCATACCTATAAAACATACAATGGATCTGAGGGCTCAATCAGTTCTTGGTATTCCACCCTCTTATTTCAGATGTTTGCAGTATGTTTTATGATCATTTAATAGCATTGTGGACCGATTTTTAGCCTTTCAACATTATCTAATTTTTTCACATCTTGGATACAGGCAAACAAGAAACTACAGATTCCAAGGCAGAAAACTGTTGGATACAAATTATGTTTCCCATCTGTATAATCATGTAGGGATGCTTTAGAGATACAAATCTCAAAAGCAAGAGGAGGAGGATGACAAGCAAGGAGAATAAAGCCCAATAAATTCCTTAAAGATTAGAATAGCTTCTATTTGCCTGCTGCATTTTTCAATCTTATCAAATCCTTGCTTTTGCTGCTACAATAAAAATGTTTTCATACAGCATATTGTAGTCTAACATAAGCTTTAAGGTTGCAAAGTAAGCAACTCTTCTGGAATTGCTTTAACAAAAAATATTCAGCAGTAAATCTTAGGGAACTCTGGGCTAAATCTGGCATTAAATTTTGGAGTATGAGATAGGTAGAATGGAATTCCAATTTCCATTCTCAATTCCAATTTAGATGGAGGAAGAATCTGGAAAGAAAATATTCAATGAATTCATACAGTAAAATGGCAGTGAAATATTGGGTCCATAAACTAATTGTGGAACATGTAATATTCACAAACATGTTTTTGTTTGAAAATATTTTAAACAATTTAACTTTATAAAGTGAAGGGGGGGAAATGCTTATGAGATTCCCATTAGATAGAAATGTGGTATATGAATTGATTATGTGCCATCAGTGACCTCACAGATAAATTTTTATTTTCCCATGACAATCTATTCCCAATGGGGTATAAATAAAGTAAAATGATTTGGCTCAGAAAGGTCAGTAGAAAAACATTCAGTGAAGAAGGGGAAAGGTTGGAAAGAGAGTGACAGAAATAATTTCCTTGGTAGCTGGATTTAATCCTTGCTCTTTGCTCTTCTACAGACAAAAAGCTTCAGGTTTTCCTAATCAGCTATGCCTTTTAAATTGCATGATTAACTTTGTTGTTTTTAACCTTTTTAACTTTGCTTGTTTTTTATTTCTCTTGAAGCTGTTTTGAGTGTCCTCAGGAAAAGATTGAAAATAATTATTTGAGAAAGAGTGATAGAAGAAGATTATATAGAATTGCAGAAATCCTCACTGAATGCAAAGCAAGCTATATCTAGATCCCAAAAGATGTTTTTAATTTTAACAATTTAGAGGGAAAATCATGGCTATCTCATTCTTGAGGCCAAGACCCAAAAATCTTAAACTGAGAATTGTTCAAGAGAGAGGTTGTACTTATGCATTTCCTGTACAGGTTGTATGCAAATAGTATAAGTAACAATATATTTTTTTGCACTATTTGACAGCAGGTAGAAGGATCATTTAGAGCAGCTGTTCACAGTATGAACACCTTGGGCAGTCATAGTTGGTTGACTGAGGGCAATAAATATGTTTAAGGGACAGAAAGATTGCTGTAGGAATTTGAGCTTGCACTCATGTTGCTTTTAGGAAAGCATCAATCTTCCACAAAACAATCCTCTATATCTTTCATGCACACACAGGCCATCACAATCTATTCATCCACTAATCTCCTAGACCAAGGAAATTAACACCATTATGACACATCCATTCAAAATTATCAACCAGCACACTTGTGCATTATGCAGAAATGAGTTCACAGGACAAGTGGTAGGGGGGCAAACAGACCACTAATCTTTTTGGTGTACCACCTATCATCACATTTCATATTATGTAATATGCTGTGCATTCCGTCTCCATGGAGTGCCATGTTAGTAGCTTTCTATTTTTATAGACACACACAGTAAGAGTCTTCTTACTGTGATGGATTAAAAAAAAGAGGAAGTGCACATCATTCAGGGCCATTTTGAAAATAAAATCTCAAGTATGTTTCAAAATTTGGCTACAACTGGGATTCCACATGCTGAAAAGGAATGTTAAATATAGCTATGCTCTTATCTACTGGGATTTTAAGGATCAAATTGCTTTTTTCCTCTTGCCTCCTCCCCCCCCCCCAAAGAACTTCTGAAAAGCTATGTCTCTAAAAAAATGTGCAAAATAAATCACAAAAACTCTAAAAAAACTCTAAACTCTAAAAAAAACTCTAAAAAATGTGCAAAATAAATCACAAAAACTCTAAAAAAACTCTAAACTCTAAAAAAAACTCTAAAAAATGTGCAAAATAAATCACAGCTTAGCAAAGCATGTCTTGTGTATGACTGATCATTAGCCAATAACTGAATCTATCACATCTGGAATATGCAAAGTTCTCTAGCACTACTTTGAAACAGTTTAAAAGTAGTGCTAGAGAACTTTGCATATTCCAGATGTGATAGATTCCTAAAATCAGCATGGTCATTGATCAAGAACCAGGGGAAGGTAATTCAAAACACTTAGAGACTAGAGGCTTGGTTACTCCTGAATTTTTGTGTTGGGTGAAGAAGCCCATGGTTCAAATACTTACTCAGCCAAGGATCTAATTAGGTTACTTCAGTTCTACTTTCTCAATTCAATCTACTTCAAAAGATAAGGAGAGGAGAGAAAGTCAGCCATATAAGTGACAAAGAAAAAGAGCATATCTCCTAATTTTTAGGCACTGTTTTCTCTTTCTTTCTTTCTTCTTTTCTTTCTTTCTTTCTTTTTTCTTTTTAAAAAACAGCATTTTACACTCCTAGCTACATACATTGAGAGAAAAGAGGAAACATAGAATGTAATTTATTTATCTCATTAAGTCTAAACAGGTTTCCAGCATCTCTAAAATCTCAAGAGTTGTGTGTGTGTACACATGTGTTATATTAGATATCCTAGCTATCCAAACAGGTAATCCACCTCAAATTCAGAAATGCAGATCACCACCTACTTTGTGTTAATTTGCTGCAAAACACTAAAATACTGCACTGTTGCCATATTCTGGAATAAGGCAGAGATTTAAGGAGTTGAATAATGTGAAACCTGCCATCCATTTTGTCTATCATCACACTATGATGAAATAAGGCAAAGCAATTTAAAGAAAAAGGTGTGGTGAAGATTGGATGGTTTAAAAGCATATTATGGTTTCCCTGCACAAAAATAAATACTTTTGTCCAGGAAAAAGAAAATGTTCATTTATTCATGCCCCAGTAAGATAACATTTTTCAACTGGATTTGAAAGGGATCATCATCTTGCCAGAAACAAGCTGCAAAGCATACCTATTCCTCTGAAAGCAATTCCCACTGAGACTTAATTCAAAGTAGACTCATATCCTGGATCGCACTACAACTAAACCCATGTAGAGACAATGATTGCCATTTTGCACAATACACTAAGCCAAACCCTTGCTTACCCATATTTTGGCTTAATAATGCTGATCGCTAATCCAATTTGTTTATGATTTAGTGTGTTATGAAAGCCCAGAAATCTGGCTTATCCTCATCGTGGTTCAATTAACCATAGTTAAATACATCACATGAACACCCAGCTATTCTCTATGATGTGGATAACACACATCTCCACCCCTCTTTTTCCAACCAGAAATCGGAGGAATTATTATATTCATCATATCAGGTCCCTTCTGTACTACACTTAAATCCGCGAATAATTTAAAATGAAACCACAGAATCCTCCAAGACCTCACACGAGCAACGTTACTCAAGGCTGAAAGAAAATCGGAGAGGAAAGAGGGAATCTAATACTCTGGCAAATCCGCCCATTGATAATAAAAAAAGACAGATCGGAAAGGGTCCGCGTGGTTTTGGAGTAAACTGATCTGAAAGAAGAAAGAATGGAAGGAAAATAGGTTGCGGTGGAGGGAGTAAATCTCCACCGAAAGCTAAATTATCAAGATAAGAGATTCTCTTTAGGGTTAGAGACGAGATGACACAATGCAAAGGAAGAACCTTGGCGACAGCGAGGGGACATTCCAGCCGAGAGGAGCGAAATGACTCGGAGTGGGAAGGACAGAAAAGGAGGCGACGAGGTCCACGCAGCAGACATCGAGGGAAGGCTTACAGCTCCGTTCCACTCCCTTTATTAAAGACAAGAGCCGGGAGAGGAGAGAAGGAAAGAGAGAGGGGGGAATGGGTGCGCCGAAAGAAAGAAGGAGAAAAAGCTGGCAGCCCTCACTCACCTGTTTACGGCGGCGCTTAGAGCCGGAGGCTGGGTGGGAATACCAAGTCCCCCTTTCTCTTGATCTTGGAGATTCGCGGCTTCGTAGCTAAGCTTTCCCTTGGCTTGACTGGGAACCGGCTCGGATCACTTCCTGACGTCGCCTCTAGAGGCTTTAAAGGGGCAACTCTTCACAGAAAGATACTCTGGGCCCCACCAAGTCCCAGCTAGCGGGGAAAGCTTTCTTCTCACGCTTTTTCTTATTATTTCACAAGCAAGGTGCAAGCGATCGGGTTTTGACTGGGTATGGCTCACCCATTAGATTTGGCCGAAAGGAGGGGCCACGTGTCTTTGAACAGCTTCCTCTCTTGTGGGCACAGATGCGTGCTTTCCTAGGACGAGTTTACAGGCACGTTGACATTCGAATGGGCAACCATTTTTCAACATCGCTTGTCATAAGACCACCCAAAATTGTGTTGATACCACAGACCATGATTGTGTAACAAACCTAACTATGGATAACAAAAAGAGCCACAAAGAAGGTTTCACTTGCAATTATACTAACATTTTTTTTATTTAGTGGGAGCCCGGCCAGTTGCAGATATTGGTCTACATATTAATAAATGGAGGCGTGGCATAAGGTGTGAAAACAGTCAAATAGGCTGTTTGTTTAATATGTTATGTCTAATGCTTGTTTTCAGCAAGTTTTTATGATTAAGGAACAGCTGGCTGAGCTTACAAATCCTACTGCTAAGTCCAAACCAAACAACCTTTATTATGACAAGAACATCCCTGGCACCATTTTCTTTCCATCCAAACCTCTAAACCTTGGACAGTTGAGCAGAACTCTACATGGTATTTATCTTCCTGCTCCAACTGAGATAACACTTCACACCTGAACATCTGTATGTTATTGAGCTGTGCAAAGCACCAGTACTAAAAGTTTGGTGTGCAAAAATTTCAGGCAACATGCAGAGTCCGTGGTTAATTCATAAAGATAAAATGGATTTAATAATTTTAGCAGGTTGTATAATGAGTTATTGGCCAGGCAAAAAAGGGTTAATAAATTGTGCTGGAAATGGAACCTGAAAAGAAGATGCGTGCAAGGGTAAATCAAGGTGCAAAATGTTTCATGGCTATATATAGAGGTACTTCTCTACTTACAACCACAATTGAGCCCAACATTTATGCTGTTAAGTGAGACATTTATTAAGTGAATTTTCCCCATGATCCTTCTTGCCACAATTGTTAAGTGAATCACTGCAGTTAAATTACTAATGTGGTGGTTAAATGAATCTGGCTTCCCCACTGATTTTGCTAGTCAGAAGGTCATAAAGGTGACTAGGTGATCCTAGGACTCAGCAGTGGTTGTAAATATGAATCAGTGGCCAACCACCTGTATTTTGATCTCATGATCAAAGGGGAATGCAGCAGAGGCCATGAGTGTGAAAAATGGTCATGCCACTTTTTCAGTGACATTAACTTTGGTCAAAAAAATGCACTGTTGTAAGTTGAGGATTACCTGTAAAGATGCAGAGAATTTAATCAAGCATTTTCCTAATAAGACTCTTGTCATTGAAAATAACAATTTGATCTGATTGAAAGCTGCCAATATTAATGACATGTTGAGAGGGCCCATCAGTCCAGCTTGCAGAAGAACACCCAAGGGGAGAAAACAAAGTGGCATCTTCTCCATGTCAAGGTTTATTTTTGAGGGCGCTCTCTAGAGCAGGGGTCTCCAACCTTGGTAATTTTAAGCTTGGCGGACTTCAACTCCCAGAATACCTTCTGCTCCAACTGAGCTTTGCTGGCTGGGGAGTTCTGGGAGTTGAAGTCTGGCAGGCTTAAAGTTGCCAAGGTTGGAGACCCCTGCTCTAGAGACTTCCTAAAATCTTTCTTGGCCAGAGATAAAAAGGGTATTTTGGTACGTAAGATCTGAATGATTGTTTGAGTGAATATGATATGCTTATGCTACTTAAAAGTCTTTAAAATGTTCCGACGATATCCTGGAATCATTGGGGGAAGGTCACTGACTTTGCTGCCATATAAAAAGAAGGGCCGCCATTTGAAAACAGTGGGGGAAGCAACATTGTGCCCTCCAACCTTATATTCCTCAGCTCCAGTCAACCCAGGGAATGATGGGACACTTGGGGAATTGTATTCCAAAATATTTGGAGTGTACTGGTTGCCTGAATCAGAGGGTCAGCTTCTACCAATTGCAGTATGTCAGCCAAATGTCTTGAACTTCAGTTTCATCATTCATACCCAGCTTGCTCTTTGAGACAGATATTATTGGATTTCTGGAAAGCACTGAATTAGGTAAAGTTGATATTGGGGCATTGGTGTCTGATGTGCATTCAGTCATTCTTGCTTGCTTGCTTGCTTGAAGAGCAGCTTCAAACAAAACAGTAACTCAATGAGCTAAAATTAGAGCAAACCAATTACAAACTTTATACAATTGCATAATTTCACATAATGGTTTCTAATATCCCTCAGGAGTTGGATTTGAGTAAGTTTATCTTAAATTTACCTTACTGGGTTTAAGGTTACTGACTTCTTACTAGGCTGCAATGTTTTGCAAATGATTTGCTTATTCACAGCTTCAAGAAGGTAGGAATGCAAATACTTTTCATCCAGTGGCATCTACAGTATTCCACAATGACATCAAAAATGTTGATATGTCTAAAGATGTCAACATGCAACTGATGCATTAAGGTAATGACTTCATGTTGTTTGATACAAGTAAAAAGTCATAGCATATGTCATGTCATGCATGTTACAACATTTGTTCAATTGGCAAAACCAATGTTTCTAGCAACTGACTTTATTTCAAGATGGATCCTCAAACACCGAGCCTATTCTCAGCCATAAAGGAATTTTTTTATGGATTTAGATTCAAGTGGCAATTATTTTCAAATACTAAATTGTTAGTACCATGGCAGTTTTATTTCAGTAAAATATAATCCCAACAGACTGTTATTATAACAACAGTCCTGTTCTGGGAGTTATGCTGGGAGTGATGGATTCAAAGTCACCCAATAAACTTGTGGATAAAAAATTTGAATCCATAGCTTCAACATTTTAAATTAAGTCCTTCATTACAATTCTGCTCTGAACACAAGACAAAGAATACACTGGCCACCTACTTCTATGTAAACAAAGTATAGCCATCATGTTGAATGAAAAGATTGCTAGCTCTTTAAACACTTGTTGGAACGCTTCTCATTTTTACATAAACGGTTTAAAAAATTTTTGGCACCTATAAATTTATATCAGTCATTTACTTTAACTTAAGGTGCACAAGGAAGTAGTAATGATATAGTTGCCCCCTACTAAATGGCAACTTGGGAAGGGAAATTGTATGAAAATAAATTGTGAAAGCAGGAGTTGTGTGCATAAAACACCTATGACTAACTGAACCATGGTTTACTAAGACAACACTATTATCTATATTCACATAAAATACTGAATAATAACAGGGCATAAAAGGTGGGTTTGGAATATATACTGTGTTTCTCATATAATAAGGCCGGGTCTTTTTTTTTTTTGAGCCTCCCAAAAATGGCTGGGTCATCTTTTCAGGGGTGACTTAATTCCCCCCTCCCTGCATCTTCGGGCAGGCGGGCGGCGACGGCTTGGATGTTGACCTCGGTGTTGGTGGGGCACTTCGTATCGGGGTCAACGCAGCAGCACCATATCTGGGTGTGCAACAAAAGTACTTCCTAATGGCAAGCCCCCCCACCATTCCCCCCCCATTTCGCATGTTTTAATATAGGCCTTAATTTGGGAGGAGGGGCTTAATTTCATTTCATGCCTTTAAAACATGCTGGGACTTCCTATTGTGGGAGGCCATATTGTTGGAGAAACAGGGTACTAGGCCAGGTGTGTCAAATTCACGTCATGGTGTCGTCATGTGATGTATTGCAACTTTTCCCCGCTTCACTAAACCAGATATGGGGATGGCCAGCATTGATGCATCTGGCCCATGGGCCACAAGTCTGACTAAAATGTGGCTGACTCATTTGTAATTCAGCATACCTTATACAATTTTAGTGTTTCAAAATGATTAACAGAATTAAGGGTTGATAAGTAACCAAGCTTGGTCTATTTGTTAAGGTACATTTTAAAGATTAAAAACCTCCGTGACACCCTGTTTAGCCATGAAGCCCCCCCCCCTCATTTCCATCTATTTCATAGGCTTTCCTGACCCATATGCAAGGTTATCAAAATCTTTAAGCTGAAAATTTAAAAATCTAAAAATTAAAAAACCTGAAAACTGAAATTTAAATTTAAGCTGAAAACCTGTAAGCTGGCAGCCAATACACGTGAATCAGTCAGGAAGCAAGATCATCTCAAAGATATGGAAACCTCCTAACTCACAATACTGAAGCCACATCCCCAACACCTCATAAAAATTCCACACCTAGAGAAGATTCCACACTTAGAAAACCACACTCCCTGTGATAACCCGGGGTGTGGCACAAAATCAACAAAGTCACAAAAATGGGTAAAGTCCCTTTAATACCTCCAACTTGGCCCCCAATGTCCAGTTATCATCAGCTGGAGAAAAAAATCTCTCAAGAACAGTTTTTTAAGGGAAGAAATTCCCTCTGAACCCAAAATACATATAAATTATAAATAAAAACCACACAAACCACGTTGCAGCAATTAATGAGACAGGGCAGGATAAGGAATTGAAGACTTCAAAAGATAACAAAACACACACAATTGGGAGGATGCCAGAACTCAGATAAGACTTGACAAACCAAAATAATTCACACTTTGCTTCCAGCAAGGAGCTGTGCACAAACACATTCTTTATCCTGTTTTCCCAGCTGCAGCTAATGAAGGGAATCAGGGCCTTTTTCTCCCCTGTAACCCACATTGCTCCCTTATCTATTCCTCCCTGCATGCCCTAGGATGAAGAGGGGGTGGGCCTAGGTCTTCCTCTGAATGCCCAGCCGGACTGTGCCCTTCCCCAGTTTCTTCCACAGCCACCGGAGCCACACTCCCATGTCCTGCCAGCTGTTCTACCTTTCCCTCAGAATCAGATTCCAACAGAGCCATGACACTCCCTAACCATGCAACCCCAGAACAAAAAAACACTTTGATCAATGTATCTACACACCTCGCAATCAAAGCCCATTTTCACTATAAATATTACTGCTCTGATTTCATGGTTATCTTGAAGAGCTGAATTGTAAGTTCTGATTTGCTGTCAAATAAAATCTACCTCCATTTCATGCACTGTGCTCATTTATTCCATCACAGAATGGACCATATTTTTTTTCTAATAGCACCAGGCTACAAACCCAGAATATGTGACTTTTATTCTGGCCTTAAGCACCAAATCAGCTAGTGACTTTGGGTCAGTTGCTCTCTTTCAGCCCAACTCATCCCACAGGATGGTTATTGTAGGAAAAAAAATAGGAGAAGAAAGGAATATTAGGTATGTTTAATACTTTGAGCTATTTATAAAAAACAGGATTTTTAAAAAAGAATCTTTTAAAAAATCTTCCCCCGCTCCCCCCCAGTCTTGAGGAAAGGCTCAAATTGGAGGGAAAGAAGAATAAGTGCCTGCCATTTCATTCAAGAGGCCTGCTTTTCATATTCTTCAAGCTACGATAGTTGCCTCAGTTCCATGTTCCATAGCACACAGGTCACAATGTCTTAGGCAATCATGGTGAAGTGTGTTTCTAATACTTACTGCATTCCTCAGAGGAGCTGAGAAATTATCCTTCCCTTTTCTGTTCTTGGGATATTGTTATTCCCCCCCCCCCCAGAACAAAAGAGATACCAGAACCATGGACAGAGTCAGGAGGAATGTTTTTCAAACCACCAGTCCCCTCCCCCCCCCCCCCCCACTTTCACCCATGCCAATCCTTTATTGCACTTATATATTTATTACAGTCACAAACCGGCAATTTATGCAACTTTTGTAAGAAGACTACAAGGCACAGATGCATAGCCATTTTCTAGATTGGGGATCTTCCCCCCCACTTTTTTTTTCCCTTCAGACTGCCAAACCAGTGCAGATTTTAAAAAATTCCAGAAAAAAATAATCAAGGGTCAAATATTGAGAGCTAATGTTTTGATTGCAAAACCAAAGCTAAACACTTTAGGTCAACAGTCACTTGGTCATTCAATTGTGATTTCCACATGCGGAGAAAAGCAAATCATCCTAACCTCAATTTAGATGTCAAGGCCTTTTTTAAAAAAAAAAAAAAAAATTCCATTGATAATTCCTGTGTTCTCAAATAGGTATTTTTTGTCATCAACTCTTTTATACTCTAAGCTGGAGGGGAATGGGAGCAGGAATCTGAAAAGTCAGATGAAAAATGTAAATATTCTCCCAGGCATGGTAAGATTGTCAAGAGCCGTCTTGAGAAACTGACCTTGGCTTCACTATTAAGCAAATGAGGAAACTTTGTTTTCAGGTTTACATTCTTGCATTAAAGGATCTGCTTTCTGGGAAGTATTTCAATATGCTACTTGAAGATATTTTTCTAACCTTGGAACTGATTGGTCTCCTGAATTGCAAACATGCCAAGAATGCTATGATTTATATTGGTATCATCACCATCACCCCAACCCAGTCTTATATTTTACATTCTTGCTTTGTTACATATTTCGCCCAATACCAGAGATCTACACTTTCTGCTTTGTCTAAATTGCAATTTTATACTTGCCATTCAATTTCAGGTTTAACACATGACTGGAAGTAAAGGACTATAATCCCCAGACACTTTTCTTGGCACGTTCTACAGTCATTTCTGGAGGCATTCTTAGAAAATAAAAAGGAAGCAACAGTGCAGCCCAGTGTTTGGTATGAAACCCACCTACTCCACCTTGCTTATTCATCCATTCAGATACAGTAACTCCCTAGTTTGGAAGGCACACACATTTATTTCAACTGCATACAAATGAATGTATACATTTGTATAAATTACTACAGCTATTTTAATTGCCAATTTTAGCTATACCCTTTCTTAATAAGGTTTAGAAATTTCTGTGCAATGTTTTCTGGATTTTTTAATTAGTCGTTTTGTTGTAATGCAGGCCCCACCATGTAATATTGTGTGTGTGTCTGTCTGTGTGGTGGTGGTGGTAGGTTGGTTAAAAAAAAATTTTTTTTTTTTTTAAATTAATTTTACTGTCCAGTAGAACATATTATCATTTCTATCATGTCATCCAAATTTCCAAAAAACATTTAAGATTACCACAATATTATTGAGGGCTTTGAAAGGACTTAACTTTATTTCCCAAATAGGAGAATACAGGTAGTCCTTGAGTTATAACTATAATGGACCCTGCCCGTTATAGTCCTTAGTCGTGATAATCATAAAGCAGATCGGTCATGTGACTGACCTGATTTCATTAGCTTTTTGCAATGCTGATTAAGCAAACATGGTCATTAACCGAACACTGCAGTTGCTAAGTGAATATTGTAGTCATTAAGCAAATCTATAAGCTGAGTTTGCTGAAAATTGGAAATAAAAGCTACTTTTCAGCAAACCATTGTAAAACATGGTCACATAGCCATGGGATACTGCAAAAAGTTGTGAATGCAGCCTGGTTGCTAAGCACCCAAAATGTGATCACTTAACTAGGGGGAGCGGGGGGCTGATCATTTGAACTTCAAATCCAGGTCATGATTACCTCCCAGGTAGATTTGTCACAGCCAGTCATAAATTGAGACTACCTGTATAAAAATGAGATTGGATTTTGAACCACTGTGTTAGATTTTGCTTTCTTTTGGTGATACTATCAAGCTTTGTATTGTTATGAGTTTCCAGAAATAAATACTTTTATTGCTTTAGGCTACAGTACAGGCATTTCTACAAGAGTTCATTGCATAATCCCAAAACCAGCTCTAGACATCTACAATTGCATGCCATTATCTGTGCTTACCAGATGACAAAGTAATGCATAGTTTTATAGAAGAGCTGCTTCTTTACCTGGTACAGGTGCCTATCCTCTGCCCCAGTACTTGCAGTCAAAAGTCCAACAGTCTCCTGGTTATGGCCTTTGTCTGCTTCTTGGGGCTCTTTTTAAAAATTTCTGCATGTTGTGAGGTTGCAGAAAGCTTGCTATAATTGCTTTAAGCTACAGAACTGGCATTTTTCCAAGAGATTATTCTATAGCCCCCAAATCAGCTCCAGACTTCCACAATTGCATGTCACCATCTGTGTTCACCAGCTGAGCTGTTTTATTTCTAGCTCAACTGTACAATACCCACAATCATAGAAGGGGGGGAGATAGAAAATGCTTTGCAGAAGCTGCAGGCAGAAATACCTTCCTCCTGGTGATGAGAAGGCCAGTAGAGAATCAGCCACCATTCAATTTTAGAATGAAGAGATAAATAGCATTTTGGTGGTTCTCAAGTTCTTCCGACTCCCAAACTCTTCCTCACTGTAACAAGCATTCATTTAGGGAGAGGGGTTATTGTAAAACACAGAATAAACATGGACTCCTGGTCAACTGGGATGTGACTCCTGATTGGCTTAAGCTCTTCTCAGCATTTTAAGATGTTCAGAAAGTCCCAATTTTATAGGGATTAGAAATATCAATTGAATAAAAGGCTTGA
Organism: Hydrophis major; assembly: GCA_033807585.1. Taxonomy (NCBI): domain Eukaryota; kingdom Metazoa; phylum Chordata; class Lepidosauria; order Squamata; family Elapidae; genus Hydrophis; species Hydrophis major. The sequence goes on along the minus strand of CM066343.1, from coordinate 40,057,573 downwards.
ATCAAAACCCATGACAATTTACTTCCAGAAGTTGTGGGTGCTCCAACATGGGATGTTTCTAAGAAAAGATTGGACATCATTTATCAAGGTATCGCAGGACTTCCTGCTTGAGCAGAAGGTTTAAAAGATTTCCAAGGTTCCTTCCAACTCTGTTATTCTGTTAGTCAAAGGTCTGAGAGAAGAGGATTTGATTTCTCTGATAGAAATGTATAAAATTGAGTTTGGATTTTGAAGCACTGAATCAGCCTGTTAGATTTCACTTGTATTTGAATGTACTTGGGCTTGAGAAATAGTGTTCCCACAGTGACAAGCTATACTTGAGTCTCACTCGTTATTTGCATTAGGCTTTGAGCTTAGAAGCATAAAATAAAAACCAAAACACAATAATCATGTTGTACTAGTGAGGTCTCCCTCAGTTTTATGAAGTGTTTTCTGATATGTCTTGCAACAAAGAAAAAAAGTGCTTTAACCCCAATTGCCAATGTCTTTTCATGTTGAATCAGGCACAAATATAAATAAATTTTTCATGCATAATACAAAACAACCTTTTTCCTGAGTTCGCTCTTTTCTGAAATTTTATGAAATGCAAAAATACTTGCATGATGCAAGTACTATCTTCAATTCTAATATGAAACACCAGAGCAAGAATTGAAAATAGATTAGCATATAATCATATATATGGTCTACTTTCCTAGGAGTAAAGGAGGTTTAACCATAAATAGACAGGTACAGAATTACAATATGGAGAGGCCTGCCTTCTCTAACCCAAAGCCCTCAAGACATGTCAAACTACAATTCACATGATTGCCTTGCTACCAAGGAGAAGAGATAGGAGTTATAATCCTCCCTAATTTTGGAAAGTTTGTAGTATAGATTGCTTTGAAATAAAGCACATTGATCTGATGATATTCTTGGTTGCAAAGCACTAAATCTGTGCCTAGATGGCCTCTTTCTCATTAAATTCTTCTCCTTGTTGATCCTCTTCATGAGATTAAGTTTAATCTGCTTTTTTTGTGTGCTCAGAAATGGTAGCTGGCAGTATAAAGTGTACTGTAGAGTAGGTGGTTGAAAAGTTGATGACATAATTTGAAACAAATGGGTTTTTCATAAATTCCTAGGAGAGAGAAGGATTTCCCAAAAGATAATTTTCATGATTGAATGTTTTAAATCCTTGTTAATCTATTCCATTTACTTTTTTCTGCTATTGTCCATTTCTGCATATATTAAATTCCTACTCAAATGTCAAGCCTAGTTACAAAGTCTGAGATGGTAGAGGACAGGAAGGCCTAGGGGAATATTGTCCATGGGGTCGCTGTTATGGATTAAACTATCACAGCGATACAACCAAAACAGCTTCATCTTACAACAGGCTTGTAATCCTGCAATTCTTATTGGCCCATGAATAGCGAGTCATGATTGGTCAGGCTTGGCCAGTCTGATTGGCTGTTAATGGAAGCCCCTGACTGGACGCTTATGAAAGCAATAGACTCAGTTCATTGGTTGTTTAACGGCAGCAAGCTCTATAAAAGAGCTACTGCTGCCCAGGTTTTCCGCTCCAGTCTTTCTTGTTAAATAAAGAGTTGAAGTCACAGTCCGATGTCTCGTCTCCGTTCTTATGCCCATACCCAGGACTTAACACTGGCGACAAGGATGGGATCCGGAGACGATAGAGCTGAATAGAACATATCGGACAAAGAAAGAGCACGTGGCAGAAGAGCACACGAAACAGATGGCAAGATGACTAGCGGCGCCATACCACCCACTCCATTCGACCCGGCAAACGAAGACTGTCACTCGTATATAGACCGCTTCCAGATGTTTCTGGAGACCAACAATTTAAAAGATGCCACGTCTGGCAAGAAACAAGAGGTGTTCCTGGCTCATTGCAGCCCCGCTGTTTTCAAAATGGCTAAAGCACTAGCAAAACCGGCAGAAGTGAAGACCATGGATTGGGACACCCTCGCTCCAATCCTCAGGGCCCATTATGCACCCGCCGTATCTACACTGATACGAAGACACAAATTTTACCAGAGAGACCAATGGAAGGACGAGAGCGTTGGTAATTTCGTAGCTGACCTCCGGAACCTAGGAGGCCTTTGTGGTTTTGCAAACTTAGAGGAAGCCCTAAGAGGCCAAATAGTTCTGGGATTAAATGCACCACACATGCAGAGTTAGCTGATGGCGAAAGGCGACATCAGCCTTACAGATGTCATCGCTGACGCTACTGCAGCAGAAGCAACCAGGAAGTCAGCCGCTCAAATGCACCGAGCGAACGCACCACTCGCCGAGGAGGCACCACTCGCCACTGAGAAGCACGCTACTGCTACCCACCACGAAGGCCTCGAGTCATCCTTAGACAATGATGAAGAGGAGGTCAACCGGCTCCGCTCGGAACGAGAGCGAAGGAACCAGCAATGTCCACGCCAATGTGCGGGTTGCAGGGCAAACCACCCACGATCGGACTGCAAATTCCTCGACGCACTCTGCCGTAACTGTGGAAAGAAAGATCACATCGCGAAGGTCTGCAGAAGCAGATGAGAATCCAGTCCAAGCTGAAAGGAGAACAACCTCCGTCGCGAGATAAGCAAACCTCCTGAAAACCGGGACCGTCTGAACCACCAATGGAACAACCACTACTACTACACAAACCAAACAGCTGCCTTTTCAATGAGACGAGAAGAGGCCCACCAAACCATTATCATCGGCCACGCTTCGTCGCTCGATGCAAGGAAAATACGAGTGAAGGTTACTATTGAGAATCGACTATGTGTGATGGAAGTCGATTCGGGATCGTCCCTGTCGATGGTATCCTGGAAAACCCTCAAGCAACTGATCCCTGCCACCTCCCGCCAGGACCTCAGCACGCAGCGAATCATCCTGAAAGACTATCAGGGAAACAGAATCCCAGTTGTCAGTTCCAGCAACATCCAAGTATCATTCAAGGACCGCACAGCAACGCTTCCCCTAACTGTCGTCGATCGTGACCGACCCAGCTTGTTAGGGCTACAGTGGTTCGCCCCACTCGGAATTGAATTAGCCGGCATACACCATACCAGAAATGATGACTGGGAAGAGGCCCTCATCCAGGAATTCCAGGATGTGTTCACAGGAACATTAGGCAAGTACAAGGGGACCCCTATATCGTTTACTTTCAGCTCTGATGTAGCTCCCATTCGGCTTAAACCCTGTCGAGTACCTTTTGCCTTAAAACCTAAAATCGACAAGCAGCTAGATAAACTGATAGCCCAGGGCGTGTTGGAACCGATTGACCACGCCCGTTGGGAAACCCCGATAGTTACGCCCATGAAGCCAGATGGTTCATTAAGAATTTGCGGGGACTATTAGGCCACCCTAAATCATGCTCTTCAACAGAGCGCCTATCCAGTACTGGTGGTTCAACACCTACTTCACTCTCTGGGTGGTGGAAAAATATTTGCAAAACTGGACTTAGCTCAGGCTTACCAGCAACTCCCTGTGGACGTAGCAACTGCAGAAGCCCAGACAATAGTTACACATAGAGGCGCTTTTAAGTGCAATAGACTCCAATTCGGAGTAAGCGTGGCACCAGGCATTTTCCAAAGTTTAATGGAGAGACTATTATAAGGATTAAAAGGCGTCGTGCCTTATTTTGACGACGTCCCAATAGCTGCCCCCACTAAAGAGTTATTACTACAATGACTCAGAAAAGTTCTTCAGAAATTTAAAGACGCTGGTCTGAAGGTAAAAAGGGACAAGTGTCAACTTTGTACGGAGAGAGTGGAGTTCCTGGGATACCTTCTCGACAGACAGGGAATCCACCCCACCAAAAAAAAACTAACCGCAATAAAAAAAAGCCCCGAGACCTAGGAATAAGACAGACCTTCAAGCCTTCCTGGGACTCATTAACTTTTATAACATTTTCTTGCCCCAGAAGGCAACCGTAGCCGAACCCCTACATAGACTCCTCGATAAAAAGGCTCCTTGGGTTTGGGGATGGCGTGAAGAGATAGCGTTCAAAGGGATAAAAGACCTTTTAACCTCCGATGCCGTATTAATGCAGTACAACGAAACTCTCCCTTTGACGGTCACCTGTGATGCCTCACCATTTGGAGTAGGAGCCATCCTAAGCCACGTCCTCCCAAATGGAAATGAGGCACCCATTGCGTTCTTTTCGAGAACTTTGTCTAAAACCGAACGGAACTATAGTCAACTTGATAAAGACGCCCTCGCTATTGTATCCGTAATTAAACGTTTCCATGAATATGTATATGGGAGATCCTTTACCATAATTACAGACCACAAGCCGTTACTTGGGATCTTGGCGGGAAACAAACAAACTCCCCATATATTATCACCAAGAATGACACGTTGGTCAGAATTTTTAGACGCCTACGATTACCGTTTGCAACATCACCCAGGGAAAACCATTCCCCACGCTGACAATTTGAGCCGCTCACCACTACCAGACATTATAGAGGACCCTGCTCCAACCGTAACCGTACTATAAATAGAAACCCTCAAATCGCCACCATTAACCACTCGAGACATAGCTTTAGAGACAAAAAAGGACCCTATTTTGGCACGAGTCCTCAGCTGGGTAGAACGCGGTTGGCCAATCAGTGAAACTGATGACACGTTTAAACCATTTAAAAATCGTCAAATGGAACTGTTCTCCCAGAAGGGTTGCATAGTATGGGGAGACAGAGTCATAGTCCCGGAAAAACTACAATATAGGGTATTGAAAATGCTGCACGAGGGACATCCAGGCATCGTGCGAATGAAGGCATTGGCCAGGAGTTACGCATGGTGGCCTGGTTTAGATAGACAAATAGAAACTTGGGTAGCAAAATGCAATAAATGCCAGGAGACTCGCCCTGCTCCTCCAAATACTCCCCCAACTCAGTGGGAAACGCCTCGAGGTCCGTGGTCCCATATCCACATCGATTTTGCGGGACCCACAAGAGGACACACTTTCCTCTTAACAGTGGATGTCTATTTAAACTGGCTTGAAGTCCAAAAAATGAAAAGCACCACCACAGACGCAGTCACTAAAAAACTGAATAAACTATTCGGTACCCACGGACTTCCTGATGTCCTCGTCTCAGATAACGGCCCCCAATTCACTGCTTTGCCATTCGAACAATACCTGGCTGATCAGGGCATCCGCTATGTGTTAACATCGCCAGTCCACCCTGCAGCCAATGGTAGGGCTGAGCGAATGGTTCAATTTGTAAAACAGACCCTGCTTAAAATGGATCACGGCGACATTGACAACAAAATAAACCAAATGCTTTTTATTCAATACATAACCCCAAACAACATCACGAACAAAACCCCAGCAGAACTCCTGATGGGCCGGAAACTTCGCTCGCATCTTGATCGCCTCCACCCAAACTACATGCAGGAACAGCCCCCGGGATCCAGCAGTAAGTGTCGGGCATTCCAGGAAGGTGACCTCGTGTTTGCGAAAAACTTCTCGGGCGACCCATTGTGGGTCCCCACTACTATAATGCAACTTACGGGACCCCAATCATATCGTCTACAGACGGCAGGCGGTAAGATGTGGAAACGCCACATAGACCAACTCCGTTCCCAATTAGCGCTGGAACCTCCAGCTGTGGGGGGAAGGAACATGGAGGAGGATGAAAAAGAAATCAAAACCCAACAGCCCAGGGGATACTCACCATCCAAGGGAGAACCGGACTGGGGAGCAGCCTCACCACGTGACAACACCGCGACGGAGGCGGATCCAGGGAACCCGGAAGACAGCGCTGACGAGGGCAACCCGGAACTACAGTCTTCACTATCCACCCTAGCGAACAGCCCACCCGAGCCAGAACCAGAACCAGAACCAGAACCAGAACCAGAACCAGAACCAGAACCAGAACCAGAACCAGAACCAGAACCAGAACCAGAATGAAACCTGGTGGGGCAGCACAGGTCGAGCAGACAGGTGAAGCAGCCTGCCTATCTGCGTGAATATGTCACCCCACCCCTCAGACGGAACCAAGGGGGGAGGGGTGTTATGGATTAAACCATTGCAGCGATACAACTGAAACAGCTTCATCTTACAACAGGCTTGTAATCCTGCAATTCTTATTGGCCCGTGAATAGTGAGTCATGATTGGTCAGGCTTGGCCTGTCTGATTGGCTGTTAACGGAAGCCCCCGATTGGATGCTTGTGAAAGCGATAGACTCAGTTCATTGGTTGTTTAATGGCAGCAAGCTCTATAAAAGAGCTACTGCTGCCCAGGTTTTCCGCTCCAGTCTTTCTTGTTAAATAAAGAATTGAAGTCACAGTCCGATGTCTCGTCTCCGTTCTTACGCCGATGCCCAGGACTTAATAGTCGCAATGGGTTGGACTTTATGACTAACAACAACAACAAATTACAATGTAGTGAAAAGAAAAGGGCATATTTTGATTTGCTGCATATTTAACTTCATAAATATTTTTCTGCAAGGAAAGTTCAACATTTACCAGAACACCACAATGTATTTTTGCAATGGTGCAAAAGGTTACAAGGATACATGGTGCCCCCAGGTGACAATGACTGATAAAATCATCTCACAAAATGTAAGGATTTGCATTTCTAGAAGGATTTGAAAGGAGAGGCATAATAGAACCTCCCATTAGCCTGTTCGATCTTAGCTTAAAGCCAACCCTTCTGGTTATGTACTCCAACGTTGCCAAGAACAAAGGGGATGATTTGTATTAAATATGTCTAGTTTGTAGTATTCCTTCCTTTTTCCAGGTGCCTAAATTATAGTATTTCTAGTGGCACTTGTCAGTCTACTTTTCCTGGCATTTAAGGAAATGATTTTTGAATTATTAAGTAATGTTTTACACACCTGCTATATTTGTATTATCTTTATATTATCTCATCTCAGCCAAGCAGAGACAGGAGACTCAGCAGAAGAGCAGGAAGTGGAAAAAAGCTGCACAGAGAGTAATGTACTTCTGTATTGATGCCAAGAAAACTGAGTGAAAGCGAAGGTCCATGAAGTTTTTATCTTTATTTTTAAACTGTTGTTGCTTCTGTTGGACACGTGTGTGCTCACATTGTTAATTGTTTTAGATTGGTTGATTTATTGTGTATATATTTTAAAATAATTGGGCAGTTTTATAATTTGGTTGCATAATTGTTTTTTTTTAGCTGTTGGTCACTCAAAATCATTTGGTGGTTAGGCAGCCTATAAATTAAAGGAGAATATTTGTAGCTCAGGGTTGAAACAAGGGATCCTGGGTGCTCAGAGAAGTTTTTTTTTCTGCAAACATTTCATAAACTAAATTTAATTAAATTAAATTCTATAAAATATTATTTTTTAAAAAAACAATATTCCATGTTTGGAAATGAAGTTAGTAACTTGTTCTACCAGCCTTATATGGATTTGTGTTGATTGGGGGTATTGTTTCTTCTTTGGATGGCATATTATTGTATAGTATAAATATAGGTGCTGTTGCTTGCTTGACTGAATGAGTGATAAGGATGTGTTCAGATCTATTTGCCCCTTCTTTGACTTCTGGTTTTTGAATAATTCATAAATGGAGTTCATTTTTTTTTTAAAACAAATTTTATTAATTTTATAAACACAATACACAAGACATAAACTAAAACATCTGTTCTGAAGGCTGCCTGATCCCGGGTTAAAACTCTTCATACAGACACAAATTCAAACATCATATTCATTTTATATATCCTTCCATATCTTGTTATCATTTTCTTTTCTTTCTTTTTTTATAAACCAATTTTATTAATTTTACAAAAACAGTGCACAAACAATCAAAGCATAACAGCTTATAACCATTTTCAATAACATTCTTTGTCTGTTCTATTTCCAACTATCCATTCATCTTTTTTCTTTTACTATACTTCTCCTATACACTAATTGGAGTGACGCCTTTACCCTAACTTAAAAGTACTTCATATAACACTTAATTTATCTTGGGATTCTGTTTAATAAATTCTAAATTTACTCAATAAATTTTATAATCTAAATACACATATAAAAACACAATCTTATATACCTTCCAGAATCCCCCTTTTATCCTTAATTAGATTCACCCATTGTCTCTAAATAAGCTTTTTTTCTTTAGATCTTGCTTCCCACCATTGAGGCTTCTCCTCCCCCCCTTTCTCTCTTGCTTATTCTTCTCCTTGCCCTTTTTACCCCTTTGTCTCTCCTCTTCCCTTTTCTTACTCCCTTTCCTTTGCTTTCTAACCTTGCATCCACCTTTCCTCTCATTTTTCTTTTTTTGGGTTGTTTTTTCAAACCTTAAAATCCCCTTTTTCTTATCCTCTTTCTCCTCCTCCCCGGAAAAAACCCATTGTTCATCAAAGATGGCTTCTTGTTCCTCTTCTTCTTTGTCCCAGTCATTCTGCTGCGTAATCAATTTTTCATAAGTACATAACGCCATTTCTAAAAATTGAAATGAAGTGCCCAAAGTATCTTTTCCATCTTGTTCTTCCTTTTTATATTTTTGATATTCAATCTTTAGTTCATCCACAAGCGATGCCATCCTGAAAAGAAAAACTTTCCCCAAAACAACCACCCAAGTATTTTTAGTCAAAAGTAATTCAAAAAGAAAGTTCCAAAAGTTAATACTTTTCTTCCTTCTTCTATTTCTCTTTCTGGGGTTACTGTTTAATCAAAGAAGTCCAATTACCATATTTCTTTTTTTAGTATTCTTGGCAATCTCCTCCTTTTTCCACTTCTGCTCCAATATTTTTCCGCTCCCTTCCCACTTGCAACATCAATTTTTAAATGATCAGAAATCCATACCTCTAATAAAGGTTTTCCAATTTCTTAAATTTTTAAGTCCAATGTCCAAGCAACTTTCAGAATATTTCACCTTCAGTGCCCAAACAAATTTCAAATCTTCTTCTGCTTTTTTCATGGGGTGGAAGAGTGAAGAAAAAAAAAAGTTCCCTTTAACAGCTTCTCCGCCACTTTCGATCTTCTTAGGGATACAATGTATCCTCCAGCAATTCAGACAGCTCAGTTCCAGTGAATTTAAAGGATGTTGATTGACCCGGCTCAGCCAGCACTTTCACTTTTCTTGCTTCCTCCAACACGATCTTACCCGGTTGCAGACTTCTTCGTAGCGGCCATTGCTGACCGCGCTCCACCGTCTTGGGAAAAAGGGGTTTTTCAGGATGAGGAGGGGGTCTGCGACACCCCCAACCCCCTGTCCAGCTCCCCTCTCTCTTCAGCTGTCCCTACAGGGCAGCCATATCCCCCTGACCCATTTGGATCGGGGGTACCTCGGCGGCTAGCACAGGTAGGAATCGCGAGCGGTTGCGAATTCCTGCTGCCCCGAAGCCACGCAAAACCCGGAAACCTCTTAAATGGAGTTCATTTTTATACATACTTTATCAGAGTGTCAAACATCTAAGAATCTTCTTGCATTTCTAGACCTTACTTGATCTAAAATATCTACATTTTCCCAGTGGAAGCTGGGCTTGAACTGGTCTATGTGCTGTGAAATTAATAGATGTTCATTGTACCTCCTCTCTGCCAATTGATGGACCAACACAGTTGGTTCAGTATTGCAGTGAAGACTGAAATAGTAATCAGCTAGTTCCACCTCCTGGGCATTTATTAGAATTGAACAGCTGGAGCATGGAACTCTCAAACAAATTACAATACCACATTTTTTTTTTTGGAAAACATTCAAACTGATATTCTCCCATTGTTATTGTTTTCCAGGATTTTAAGCAAAAAGTGCTATTATTGCTGAGTTTTGTTTTGTTTTTCAAATAAAAAGCAATCAACAGCATTGACTTTTGCAATGCAACATCCCTTTGATTTCTTTAGGTAGGGACTTCTTACTAAATAAATCATATGGGGAACAAACAGTAGAATCCTGCCTGCACTCTATGCTCATTAGTGTGGCCAACCCCAGTCTATAAGACCTGTTTTTAAAATAGTATTTATTTATTATTTATTTTTAAATTCATCTTTATTATTTTTATGAATTACTCAAGGCAGCAAATTATAACTGGAATTGTGAGGCAAAAACTTTGTTTTCATTTCTTTCTGCCATACACCTATATTTTATATGCTTCTACATTCTTGCATTAAAATATTGCAAACAAAAACTTTTTATAAAGCTCCATTTGGTTGTATATCCTGACTAAAAAGAAGAAATAGTCTTTTCTTGTTAACTCATGGCAATATTAATGAGTATAGGAAGAAATGGAGGATTTCATTTGTATTTGGATGCATTTGAGCCTGAAATATACTGCTATCACACTGGCAATTGATACTTGAGCCTCACTTAGTTCTCACTCGTTATTTGTATTTTTCTTTAAGTTTAGAATCAAAAAAATAAAAGCAAATATGCAATAAATATTTTGTTTTAGTTAGCTTTCCCTTGTTTCTTCCAATGTTTTTCTGGTATGAATTGCAATATAATTTATTTCTAAATTATTGCTACTTCAGATCTATATATCCTGCCACTGTTAATTACTTTAGATAGGTTTGGGGTATAATATTTATACTTAATGCAATTGGACAGCTTCACAATTGACATAATAAATTAAATGTTGTCTGTTGATTTATAAAATAAATAAAAAAGAAGAAATAAATCTTCTAAATAACATTGTTTACCCTAACTGGTTTAGGTAAAATAATAACTAAGTAATCATAGTTTGTATGTTAAAGTGTCTGCAACTTTAACTGTGGGATAGTAATTAAGGGAGTGGTTGTGAAAGCACTTTAAAAGAAGCAAGGCTGCAGCTTGCTCTCTCTCTGGCTTTGATGATCCCTGATTACTGCAAGGACTCAAGACTGCATTGCTCGAACGGGAGAGAAAACAAAGGACTGACTTGTAAGTGAACTGACATAGGATATTCTACACGGACTTTGCTAACTGAATATCCCTGAATGGACTGACTAAATGATACATGACTATTGGACTGTTATTTTGACTATGCTATGAACTCATAATGGAATAAACTATATTTTTGATAGCACAAGCGTATCTGTTATTTTTACTGTATGTTAATAAACATACAAGCTTAGCTCACTCATTTATCTGTGTGCCTATCTGACTAACGCTGCACATTCTGTTTAGCTTGTCTCCCTAACCCTGGTGGGGAAACCAGGCTTAACAAGTTTCATGAAAAATAAGTTGAAATATATTGTAATAGAATCTCACTCCCTTTATTGAAAAGATCAGGTTCAACAGGAGGAGAAGAGAAGGATGTATAAAAGATGGTCTTCCAAGATAGCAACAATGGTGGCTTGAGGAAGAGAAGAAGCACTAAATTCAGCTCTTTGCAGCTGTCCACTGAGAATCAGTTCCTGAAAGAAAAAAAAAACATGAAGGAACTTCAGGAGTGTCAAATTCAATTTCACCCAGGGCCACATCAGGATTGTATTTTGCCAGGGCTGGTGGGTGCATGGCCAGAGGGGGTGGCCAGCTTTGTCATCACTCGTGTGAGGAGTACCTGTGATGGGCTGAACACTCTGCCAGTGAAAATAGACTCCTGAGCTCCTGGATCAGGCCCACAGCAGAGGTGGTATTCAGCAGGTTTGATCTGGAGAACTAGTAGTGGAAATTTTGAGTAGTCCCGAGAACCGATAAATACCACCTCTGACTGGCCCTGCCTCCATCTATTCTCTACCTCCTGAGTCCCATCTGATTGGCTGGGTCTTCTTTTGTTGCCCTGCACAGGAGAATGGAGCTGGAAAGCAGGTTAGTGGGGTGGGGGAGGGAATGGGGATTTTGCATTATCCTTTCCTGTCATGCCCACAGAACTGGTAGAAAAAAAATTGAATCCCACCATTGACCCGCAGGCCTTGAGTTTGACATCCCTGTATTAAATGATGCAGACAGGAAAATCTACACTCTTCCTAAAGGCCATACCTATGAAGTCTATTATGTCATTGATAGATTTGAAACTGGATTTTTATTTTCATCTGCAAAGTGTAACTATAAACTATAGTAGACTACTATATCTATCTATCTGTATACTACAATATCTATCTATCTGTAGTGTACAATATATATACTAGAATATCTATCTGTCTGTCTGTCTCCCTGTCTCCTCTCTCTCCATCTATCCACCCACCCAATTAATATAGTCTCATATATTGCCCCTGGGTAGCTCACAATGTTAAAACACATGCATACAGAGGAGCAAATACTGAAATAAATATATAAACACAACCATAGAACAAAAACCATGGGGGGATCTATAATTAAAACATAAAATTAAAACTTTTAAAACTATACTTATTAAAACATTAAAAATGTATTCTGCGAGAGTACAATCTACTTTACAAATAATATAGCCATCTGGCAAGTTCCAGCACGCCACTATTAGGTACCTAGGCAAGATAGCAAAGCCAAAAAGTTTTATAAAAGCCAAAAAGTAGGGAAACAAGGTTCCAAAGAATGGGCCTCATGGCAGAAAATATTCTCTTTCTGAATCCCATCAGATGATATTTCTTAGTGAATGGGATCAATAAAATGCCTCTTCTGCTGGATCTGATGGGAAGCAATACATGTAACCAAGGAAAGGTGATGTCCCAAACATCCCGGTCCCATGCCATGAATTACCAGGTGCATTACCAATGCCATCAATGACACCTGGAAGTACATAGAACAAAGGTGTAGGGTGCGTTGTTCAAGGAATGCACATAACTGCACATACAGCCACAATTTGTACCAGCTACAGTTTCTGAATGCTCTTCAAGCTCAGACCCATGTACAGTGCATTACAGTAATCAATTTGGGAGATATCTAGGGCATGTGTGACAGAGAGCGATGCTTCTTGGATTCCATTTCCAAGAAAGTGGAAGCATTGCAAAGTCCAGGTGGACTCCCAGATTGCTCACAATGTCTGCTTGGGGCAATGCCACTTCATTCAGAATAAGAGATATTAAATCCCTACAACCAGAAGACCCCAAAACCAAAAGTCACTCAATTTTGCCAAGACTGAATTGAAGCCTTTTTCTTCCATTTAAACCTTCACAACCTCCAGAAATGAAGACTGAATATCAATAATATTGCTTAATTTGTCAGGAGCACAGTTATAAACCATACCGATGACACCTCACCCCCATAATAATGGATAATCATCCAATAGCTTCATATAGATTAGACAGGAACAGAAAGAACTCACAGAGCAAGGGTTGAGGGCAGAACCTCCAAATTCTTAACAATACCATCTTTGGAAGAATGAGGAAAGTAAGCATAATACAATGCTGCCCACCCCACTCCCAATTTGTCTCTGCCAGTTCAAAAAAATACTATAGTTGATGGTATCAAAAGTAATTGAGAGGTTAAAAGGATCCAGAATGAATGCAAATATCCCCAACTTGTACATACTAGGTATCACCCACAAGTGTAACCAATGCTATTTCAATCCCAGTCCAGGTCTGAAAGGGGTCCAAATAATTCATTTCATCAAGTTTTCTAATGCTACTGAATGACCGTCTTCTCAATAACCTTTTCTAAATGAAAGCTTGGCCATGGACAAAATTATCCAGTATATTGTAATTCAGTGTAGTGATCATTTTTTGAGAAGGCGATGAACACGGGTTCCTTAAGAGGCAGGGGGATAATTCTCTCTCTCAAGAAGGAGTTCATAAATTTTGGAAGCCAGCCACACATCACTTCCTGGAAAGCCTTCATCATCAAGGAGGGACACAGATCTAATAGGTAGGTAACTGAATTCACAGTTGTGAGGACACTGTCCACTTCATTAGGCCCAACAGGATCAAACTTCCCAGATAACATGGCAAAATTGAGTGTCATGTACTTCTGTAAAACCTGAACCAAGGCTTGAGTTCAGCTAGGTGGAGATTTGAGTGGTTCGGTCTAATATCTAGCATATTCTTCCACACAGCTCTGTGCAGGTGATATTCTGCCACACCATCACCCAGGGGTCACTGAATCACTTTAAGCAAGGTTGCCAGGCACTTCTTTGCAGATGCAGTAGGGACAGAGAAGTACTGGTTCCCATTTTTAGTAGTTATACAAGAAGAATGTATTCTAGTCAATCTAGTAAATTGTTCTCGCCTATTAAGAACTGACCCAGTGAAGAATTGCCATTCAGTTTCAGCCCTTAAGGAGCGAATTAAGCCAGAATGCTAGATACACACATATCATCCAAAGTCCCTCAAGGTGCTAATACAGATTTGGGCGAAGAGTTTTCAAGTAATTTCTGCTCACTGGGAAAACCTTGAATATGTTCAGATTCAATGCCCTTTAACATATCTAATCTAATTTTAAATTTCTCTACAGGTAGTCTCACTTAACATTCTCTCTCTATGGTAGAAATAAACCAGGATTACTTAGGATGAGTCCTCATAGTTGTGACTCCCACCATGTTCCCATTTGATTGCAATTTGCATACTGTTATGGACTAAGCCAATGCAGCGGTACAACCCTAAACAGCTTTACTTTACAGCAGGCTTGTAATCCTGAACTTCTCATTGGCCCGCGAATAGCGAATCGTGATTGGTCATTTCTGGCCAGTCTGATTAGCTGTTACTGGGCCCCTCTGATTGGATGCTTGTGAAAGCGGCAAACTCAAATCATTGGTTGTTTTGACAGCAGCCAGCACTATAAAAGAGCTGCTGCTGCCCAAGTATTTGCTCTGTTCTTATTTTACAATAAAGAGTTGAAGTCACCATTCGATGTCTTGTCTCCGTTCCTTGCACCCATGCTCAGGACTTAACACTGGCGATGAAGGTGGGATGCGGAGACGATAGAGCTGACTAAGTACACATCGAACAAGACAGAGCACATGGCTGAAGAGCACACACAACAAACGGCAAGATGACCAGCGGCGCCATACCACCCGCTCCATTCAACCCAGCAACTGAAGACTGGGACTCGTATATAGATCACTTCCAGATGTTCCTAGAGACCAACAATTTAAAAGATGCTACGCCTGGCAAGAAACGAGTGGTGTTCCTGACTCATTGCGGCCCCGCCATTTTCAAAATGGCTAAAGCACTGGCAAAACCGGCGGAAGTGAAGACCATGGATTGGGATACCCTCACCCCAATCCTCCAGGCCCATTACGCACCCGCAGTACCTACACTGATACAAAGACACGAGTTTTACCAGAGGGACCAACGGAAGGACGAGAGTGTTGGGGATTTCGTAGCCAACCACCGGAACCTAGGAGGCCTTTGTGGTTTTGCAAACTTCAAGAAAGCCCTGAGGGACTGCATAGTTCTGGGATTAAATGCACCACAAGTGCAGAGTAAACTTATGGCGAAAGGAGACATCAGCCATGCAGATGTCATTGCCGACGCTACTGCCGCAGAAGCAACCAGGAAGTCAGCCACTCGAATGCGCCGAGCGAATGCACCGCTTCGCCAACTCGCTAACGATAGCCCACTCACCACTGAGAAGCATGCTATCACCACCCACCACGAAGACCTCGAGTCATCCTCAGACAAGGATGAAGAGGAGGTCAACCGGCTCCGCTCGGAATGAGAGCAAACGAACCAGAGACGTCCGCACCAATATCCTGCTTGCGGGGCAAACCACCCGTGATCGGACTGCAAATTCCTCGATGCACTCTGCCGTACCTGCGGGAAAAGAGGCCATATCACAAAAGTCTGCAGAAGCAAGCGAGAGTCCAGTCCCAGCCGAAGGGAGAACAACCTCCGTCGGGAGACAGGCAAACCTTCTGAGAATCGGGACCGTCTGAACCACCAATGGAACGACCACTACTACTACAGAAATCAAGCACCTGCCTCTTCAACGAGACGAGAAGAGACCCACCAAACCATTATTATCGGCCACGCTTCATCGTTCGATGCAAGAAAGATCCGTGTAAGGGTTACTATTGAGAATCGACCGTGCGTGATGGAAGTCGATTCGGGATCATCCCTATTGATGGTATCCTGGAAAACCCTCAAACAGCTGATCCCTGCCATCTGCCGCCAGGACCTCAGCACTCAACGAATCATCCTAAAAGACTACCAGGGAAACAGAATTCCAATTGTCGGTTCCAGCCACGTCCAAGTATCCTTCAAGGACCGCACCGCGACGCTTCCCCTGACTGTCGTCGATTGTGACCGACCCAGTTTGTTAGGGTTACAGTGGTTCGCCCCACTCGAGATTGAACTAGCCTACATACACCAAACCAGAAGCGACAACTGGGAAGAGGCTCTCATCCAGGAATTCCAGGATGTGTTCACAGGAACGTTAGGCAAGTACAAGGGGACCCCTATATCATTTAATCTCAGCCCCGATGTAGCTCCCATTCGGCTAAAGCCTCATCAGGTGCCTTTTGCCCTAAAGCCGAAGATCGATGAGCAGCTAGATAAATTGATAGCCCAGGGCGTATTGGAACCAATTGACCATGCCCGCTGGGAAACTCCAATAGTAACGCCCATGAAGCCAGATGGTTCGTTAAGAATTTGTGGGGATTACCGGGCTAAATCATGCTCTTCAACAGAGCACTTACCCAGTACCAGTGGTCCAACACCTTCTTCATTCCCTAGATGGCAGAAAAATATTTGCGAAATTGGACTTAGCTCAGGCGTACTAGCAACTATCTGTAGACGCGACAACTGCAGAAGCCCAGACAATAATTACAAATAGAAGCGCCTTCAAGTGCAATAGACTCCAATTCGGAGTAAGCATGGTGCCTGGCATTTTCCAAAGTTTAATGGAGAGACTATTATAAGGCTTAAAAGGCGTCGTGCCTTATTTTGACGACATCCCAATATCTGCCCCCACTAAAGAGTTGTTAGTACAATGACTCAGAAAAGTTCTTCAGAAATTTAAAGACGCTGGTCTGAAGGTAAAAAGGGACAAGTGTCAACTTTGTACAGAGAGAGTGGAGTTCCTGGGATACCTTCTCGACAGACAGGGAATCCACCCCACTGAAAAAAAACTAACCGCAATCAAAAAAGCCCTGAGACCTAGGAATAAGACAGACCTCCAAGCCTTCCTGGGACTCATTAACTTTTATAACATCTTCTTGCCCCAGAAGGCGACCGTAGCCGAGCCCCTACATAGACTTCTCAACAAAAAGGCTTCCTGGGTCTGGAGACGGCGTGAAGAAAGAGCATTCCAACAAGTAAAAGACCTCTTAACCTCTGATGCTGTATTAATGCAATACAAAGAGACTCTACCCTTGACGGTTACCTATGACACCTCACCATTTGGAGTGGGAGCCATTTTAAGCCATGTCCTACCAAATGGGAATGAGGCACCTATTGCGTTCTTTTCGAGAACTTTGTCTAAGACTGAAAGGAACTATAGTCAACTTGATAAAGAGGCTCTCGCTATTGTATCCGCAATTAAACGTTTCCATGAATATGTGTATGGGAGACCCTTTGCCATAATTACAGACCACAAGCCGCTACTTGGTATTTTGGCGGGAAACAAACCAACTCCCCATATCTTATCACCAAGAATGACACATTGGTCAGAATTTTTAGCCGCCTACGATTACTGATTGCAACACCGCCCGGGGAAAACTATTCCCCACACAGACGCTTTGAGCCATTCTTCACTACCAGACGTCATAGAGGACCCAGCTCCAACCTTAGCCGTATTGCAAATCGAAACCCTCAAATCGCCACCACTGACCACTCGAGACATCACCTTAGAAACAAAAAAGGACCCTGTTTTGGCACAAGTCCTCAGCTGGGTGGAACAGGGTTGGCCGGTCAGTGCACGCAATGACATGTTCAAGCCATTTAGGAATCGACAAACAGAGCTATTCTCCCAAAAGGGCTGCATCGTGTGGGGAGACAGAGTTATAATCCCGGAGAAATTGCAACATAGGGTATTAAAAATGTTGCACGATGGACATCCAGGCATTGTGCGGATGAAGGCATTGGCCAGGAGTTACACATGGTGGCCTGGGTTAGACAAACAGATAGAGACCTGGGTAGCAAAGTGCAGCAAATGCCAGGAGACTCGTTCTACTCCTCCAAAAACTCCCCCAACTCAGTGGGAAATGCCTCGAGGTCCTTCATCCCGTATCCACATCAATTTTGCGGGACCCACAAGAGGATACACTTTTCTCCTAACAGTGGATGCCTGTTCAAACTGGCTCGAAGTCCACAAGATGAAAAGCACCACCACAGAGGCAGTCACTAAAAAGCTGAATAAGCTATTCGCTACCCACGGATTGCCGGATGTCCTGGTCTCCAATAATGGCCCCCAATTCACTGCCCTGCCATTCGAACAGTACCTGGCAGATCGGGGCATCTGCCATGCCTTAACATCGCCAACTAACCCTGTGGCCAATGGTAGGGCTAAGCGAATGGTTCAATTTGTAAAAAAGACTTTGCACAAAATGGACCATGGCGACATTGACAACAAAAAAAACTGGATGCTTCTCCTCCAGCACAGAACCCCAAACAGTACCATGAACAGAACCCCAGCTGAACTTTTGATGGGCTGGAAACTTCGCTCGCATCTCGATCGCCTCCACCCAAACTACACGCCTGAACAACCCCCAGGATCCAGCAGCAAGTGTTGGGCATTCCAGGAAGATGACCTCATGTTTGCAAAAAACTTCTCGGGCGACCCATTGTGGGTCCCTGCTAGCATAATGCAACTTACGGGACCCCGATCCTATTGCCTGCAAACTGCAGATGGTAAGATGTGGAAGCGCCACATAGACGAACTCCGTTCCAGATTAGCACCTAGTCCTATCTCAGCCCCGGAATCTCTAGCTGGGGGGGGGAAGGAACATTGAGGAGGCCGAAGAAGAAATAACAATCGAAAACCAACAGTCTACACAACCAACCAGGGGATACTCACCGTCAGAAGGAGAACCGAGCCAGGGAGTGGCCTCACCGTGTGACAGCACTGTGATGGAAACAGATCCAGGGAACCCGGAAGACAGCACTGGCGTAAGCAGGGAAAGCAGCTCAGGGCCACAGTTTTCACCATCCAACCCAGCTAGCAGCCCACCAGAACCAGAGCCAGGACAGAAACCAGTGGAACAGCACAGGTCAAGCAGACAGGTGAAGCGACCTGCCTATTTACAAGAATATGTCACCCCACCCCTCAGACGGAACCTAGGGGGGAGGGGTGTTATGGACTCAGCCAACGCAGCGATACAACCTAAACAGCTTTACTTTACAGCAGGCTTGTAATCCTGCACTTCTCATTGGCCCACGAATAGCGAGTCGTGATTGGCCGTTTCTGGCCAGTCTGATTGGCTGTTAACGGGCCTCTCTGATTGGACACTTGTGAAAGCAGTAAATTCAAATCATTGGTTGTTTTGACAGCAGCCAGCTCTATAAAAGAGCTGCTGCTGCCCAAGTATTTGCTCATACTCAGCAGTTTCCTCACAATAACGACATTATAGAGTTCTGCAATCACGTGATCAGCATTTGCAATCTTCACTCTTGACCTGCAACAAAAGCGATAGGGATGGGGAAGCCGGCAAGAAGTTGCAAATGAAAATCATGTGACTGTGGGATGCTGCACCACAAATTGTTAGCTGTAAGTCACAAATATTGAACCTTTTTTTAAAAACAACAAAAATGCTCCACATTTCAGGAATGCAGACAATAAAAATTATGGCCCATTTTCTGTTTTGACTGTACTATTGTGACCTTTAATTCCCCATGGAAAAAAGAATTGTTTCCTTAATGGTGTAAAATAGGAAAAAGAAGAGGGACAGCTTAAATCGAACCTATGTACTTCCATTCTCTGTTTTCCAAAACTGCTTCTAATATTTAGAATTAAAAGAAGTTAAATCAAATGTCATCAAATATCAAACAGGAATAAGTGATACTGTCTCTGCAGTACAATGGTACCTTGGTACTCATTGTTAATTGGTTCTGGGAAACAGAATGAATATCTAAAACAATGAGTAGCCCAAATTTTTCCCTTAAGGAAGTCACAAGTCAGCCCAAACTGATTAGTTCTACCTTATGAGTTCAATACCAAACAAATGATGAATACCAAGACAATATTTGTTATAAAATGCATTGAGTGTCAAATAGAAGTGATTTTTATCAGGTCAGTTATAATTATTGCATTAAGCCATTTTCTTGGTGATTCCTCAATGCTTCATATAACTTTATACGGAAATGTAGCTTTCATTCAGCTTCAATTTTTTTCAACTTCCTCTCATATAATTTGGCGTCTAGAAAACAGGCATTTGTAGTTCCTTATGCCTACCACGACAACTATTGGTGACAGCGTCTAGACAGGCAAGTTATGGTATGATCAGAGCAGAGGTTATCAGTCTGGCTCTTAACCAATGAGCTGGTTAGTGTGCAGAATACAAATCCAGAAACAAATTCTACCTTTGTAAGAATTCAGAAAGACTGAGTAAATAGTGCAGTATAGCAAATAAACACCAAGAGAATTTTAAGAAAGAATTATTATTTTTTCTTTCTGAAAGTAGAGGAGATGATAGAATACATTGGTTTCCATCCCAAGATAGGATTCATTCTATATAATGAATCTGATTGCAAGTTGTCACCCATAAAATTACAAAGTCAAGTATGAATCACCTTTAAGGTCAAGAAATTTAGGCTTTTCAAATGTCTTTCATGGTTGAAAGTAAGTATCCACCTTTGGACAGAAGAGATCTTTTACTTGAGGTAGAGTGGTTGAGGGGTTTGGGGGTTTTTTTGCCCTTTATGTTGGAAAATCTTGATTCCAAGAAAGTTTTGAAAAGGTATATTGGGGTTGAACAGGAGAAATCTAAGCCTTTCCCTGAAGCCTTTCCTAGAAGGGATAGGACAGGCTGCTTAGCTTGTCCATGTTATCCCCTGCCTGGATATGAACGGCTTTTTATTTAACTTCCATCCTGCTAGATTGAAGCATATAGGAGAAAGAAGTTACATTAAAGATTGGCCATGCAGGAAAAAAATAGGGACACATCTGGTTGCCATTTATTCTGTCTGTCTATCTGTCTATCTGTCTATCTGTCTGTCTGTCCTCTATCTATCTATCTATCTATCTATCTATCTATCTATCTATCTATCTATCTATCTATCCATCCATATCTATCTATCTATCTATCTATCTATCTATCTATCTATCTATCTTTCCATCCGTCCATCTATCCATCTATGATCTCTACACTTACCATCTCATCTAATAAAAATATAAAAAATATTAAAACATAGTTAAAAGACAGAGATAAAACAGAATTAAGAACAAGGTTAACATGAAGATGTTGAAAAGTTAAAGAGGTAGAGGGAGCGCTCTCCACCCACCAACCACTCTTAGGGTTACATACCATTTTTAGGCCCCCATGCCCATTAGTCGGGGGGGGGGTGTAAATTCCTAGTGTAGATGCTAAGAGACAATTGTTTCCCAGTTATTTGATGAAAGAGAGGCAAAAAAGTTGGCTGCTGAACAGGTAGTCCTCAACGCATGACCACAATAGAGTCTAAAATTTCTGTTTCTGAGCCAAACTGGTGTTAAGTGAATTTCATCTCATTTTATGACCTTTTTTGCCACAGATATTAAATTATTCACTTCAGCATAAGTGAATCAATTGTTAAGCAATCCCAGCTTCCATCACTGATTTTGCTTCTTGGAAGCTAGCTGGGAAGATTACAAATGGTGATCACATGACCCCAAGACATTGCACCTGTCATAAATATATACCGGTTGCCAAGCACCCAAAGTTTGATCAAGTGGCCATGAGGCTACTGCAATGCTTGTAAGTATGAAAGCCAATCATGGCACTTTTTTTGGTGCCATTGTAACTTTGAACAGCCCCTAAATGAATGGTTATAAGTGAAGGACTACCTGTATAGAAAAAAGGAAAACCAACTTGAAAAACCTAGCAGAGACAAGATATTTATTTCTAATACCTATCTCCAAAATAAATTACACATATACATATACATATACATATACATATACATATACATATACATATACATATACATATACATATACATATACATATACATATACATATACATACACATACACATACACACACACACACACACACATACACACATATATATATATTCATCACTTAAAAACAGTAGCAGAAATATTTGTATTTCTATTCCTTTAATCTACCTATATATCTGAAGTTGGCATGTCAAAGTTTCTTTCAAAGAGGGAATAAAGCCTGGATAAAGTTGAAGGTGGCAAAAAGGACAAAATAGTTTCAGCTGGAGCAAAAAAAAATAAATATATTGATATTCCATAAATAAACTCTCATATGGGTTAAAGCACAGTTTCTGTGACTTCATAGACTATCTGATTTATAGAATGCTGTTTGAAAAAAAGATGCATACTTGTATAAAAATGCAAGCATATTTAGAATATGGACACTAACTTACATGTTTGCTAAAATATTGTACAAAAGAAATCTTATATTAAAAGAAAACCTATGTGGAAGTCTATTTATCAAGATAATTTTTGCAATATACATATATAACTTCAATTTGAAATTTATCGAACTATAAATGTCTGCAAGATTTTTTTTTCATGAAAATTTTTTTAGCAACAGCAGGAAAAAACAAAGAAAAGAAAAAGATGAGCCAGGGAAGATTTTAGATTTACAAGGGACACATTAGAAGGTTTTGTGTGATCATGTTCTGTAATTAATGCCTATACAGGAAAGAACGAGGAAAGGCTAATCAAGAAAAGAATTGGCTGGTTGAGGTTGATTGATGGAGTTGAGATATTGTTGGAATTCAGTGTAAAACATTGTCATTTCATCCACTGAGGCATCTTTGCCAGGTAATATAGGTGCAATATGCATTCTCAAGATGACTGAGAAATACAGCCAGGCATAAAGTCAGGGTAATCATAGCATACCATCTTCTTTGATGAATGAACACCTGAATCCAAAAGAAGGCAGACAGAAAACGACACAGGCACTATTCCTCAGAAATCAAGTTCAGAGAAGTTTCTGTGAAATGTTCTACTAGATAAGTGTGAATAGGAATTCAAGCCATGTCTTTATAGATCTATTAACAGGAGAATAAAAGTTATGTTCATTGTCTCTCTCTCTCTCACACACACACACACACACACACATATGTGTATGTAAAACATCATGAAATTTCAAGTTTTAAAGATTTTCAATCACACTTCTGATTCTCATAATAATTTATTTATTTATTTTTAATTTTTTTATTTATTTCATTTGTCAATCGCTTACAAGATAATAGGTATAAGTATAAACATGAGTAAGAATACAGGAAATAGGTACGAATAAATGGGGACAATAGGACAGGGATGGTAGGCACGATGGTGCACTTATGCACGCACCTTACAGACCTCTTAGGAATGGGGTGAGATCAATAGTGGATAGTTTGAGGTTAAAGGAGTGGGGGCTTGAGGATGTAACAACAGAGTCAGGTAGTGCATTCTAGGCATTGACCACTCTGTTGCTGAAGTCGTACTTTCTGCAATCGAGTTTGAAGTGGTTTACATTGAGTTTGTATCTGTTGTGTGCTCTTGTATTGCTGTGGTTGAAGCTGAAGTAGTCATTGACTGATAGGACATTGTACAGATAATTTTGTGGACTATATTTAAGTCTAACCATAGGCGGCATAGTTCAAGGTTGTCCAAGCCCAAACCCTGGTAATATAGGGTATTCTGTTGCGAGCAGAGGAGTGTAGTATTCTTCTTGTGAAATACTCCTGGATTGTATTTTATTTTATTTTGATTGATTGTATTTTATTTTTTGTTGTAAATTTTGTAAATTTTATTGGTTTTTATTGGTTTTAAATTTTATTGGTTTTTAAAGACAAACAAAAACAAACAAAACATTAAAACATCCAACTTTCTTCCATAAGTGTACAAGCAGTGTGTCGGTTGGTTTACAAATTTTTTTTGCATCCATTTCATAGTCACAATTACAATTACATTGCATAATAACTATTATCAATCAAAGATTAAACACCCTAGTATCATTATTAATTAATCATTTGACTACAATTTTGTTCATTCATACTTTGCGAGATAACTATAATTTACTTAGT
Organism: Hydrophis major; assembly: GCA_033807585.1. Taxonomy (NCBI): domain Eukaryota; kingdom Metazoa; phylum Chordata; class Lepidosauria; order Squamata; family Elapidae; genus Hydrophis; species Hydrophis major. The sequence goes on along the minus strand of CM066343.1, from coordinate 40,033,666 downwards.
TTATTTTATAACAATTCATATAATCCTCCCAAATCTATCCTAGAAACATTTTATAGATATAATAATAAAAAAAGAAAAGAAATACATCTTTATATATTCATTGTTTTCTAAAATTCTACATATTTTAATATTATATTTTATTATCTAACCATTGATAGAAATGGTCCCAAATTTTGTAAAATTGTTTATCCTCTTCTTCTCTAATTTCAAATGTCAATCTACTCATTTCAGCACATTCCAATATTTTCTTAATGGTTTCCTCCTGCGATGGTATTTTGTCATTTTTCCAATTTTTAGCAAATACAATCCTAGCCACTGTTAATACATATACAATCAAATATTTTAAATCTTTACTGTATGTATCAGGTAGAATTCCTAATAAAAATATCTCTGGTTTCAAATCTATATGTTTTTTTGTCATTTTTTCCAAGCATGTGTGGATTTTAGTCCAATATTTTCTCGCATCCACACAAGTCCACCACATATGGTAGTATGAGCCAGGTATCTGATGACATCAGATTGTTGTTCTTCTTCTAGTTTAATTTCTAATAGATATCCATACAGTTTTTTAATCACCTTTTCATCGGTACCTGTCAAAATCTTATCTAAGTCAGTCAATTTATGATAAAAAAACCTTCTGTTTTAAAATCCTTATCATACCTTGAGTGTCTTTGCGCATATGAAAATCAATTCATCTTTATACCTTGTTCCTCTAGCTTTTTATAGATTTAATTTCACCCTTTTCATTCAAAATTTCCCCATATCTAATTGTTTGTTCCTTCTTGTATATTATAGGATAGGAAAATGCTTCAATAGTCAATAACCAGACTGGAATTTTCAAATAGCATTGTCTTTTAATCCTCTCCCAATTTAACCACAGAGACTTCTGTATATAATGTCTTCTAAAATAGCCCTGTATTTTGGTTCCCTTGTACCATAAAAAAGCATGCCAGCCCAACAACAAATCATGTCCTTCTAATGTCAACAATCTAGTATTTCTTACTGTTATCTATTCCTTAGCCCACATCAAGTTTGTAGCTTGATAGTACAACCCCCAATTAGGCAAACCAAATCCTCCTCTAATTCTAGCATCTTGCAAAAGTTTTAACTTTATTCTCGCTTTCTTACCTTGCCATATATATTTCTACACAATTTTATTTAAATCTTCAAAGTAGTCCTTTCCAAGCCTAATTGGTATTGTTTGAAACAAATATAAAATTCTGGGTAAAATATTCATCTTGATTGTTGAAATTCTCCCTATTAATGACAATTGTAGATTTTCCCATTTCGTCAAGTCCAACGCTATCTCGCTTGATTGTATTAATGTCTGATATGCAGTGTGGGTTCCAGACTGATGAGTGTATTTGAGTATTGGTCTGGTAAAAGTTTTGTATGCTGTAGTTAGCAATTCGATATTTCCGGAGGAGAAGCTTTGTAAAATTAGATTTACAACTCCTAATGCCTTTTTGGCAATGCTGTTACAGTGAGCTCTGGCGCTTACGTCATTAGATATGAGTACTCCAATGTCTTTGACAGTGTGAGGATCATCAATAAAGTCATATCCACCTAGTTTGTGTTTGGTGTATTGATTTTTTTTACCAATGTGTAGGACAAATGTGATCGCAAAGGTCACTTATACAAAGTATTTTGTATAATATACAAATTTAGTAGAATTTAGTAGAATTTCCTACAGTCAAAATTTAGTTTAATAACAACAAAATGTCTCTTTAAAGCAGAGCTTAACATTTGATGGTAATAAACATAGTTTTCTTGGCTACAGTAAAGAAATGATTTGGCACTGACTTGTGAGATGCTTTTCAATTGCCCAGATTATCTCATAGACTTTTCTATCAGTTACCTATACAAGTACTAACCAGCCTCTCTTTATTTCACTTCCACTCCTAGATGAAATCAGCTTTAACTCTACTGAGATTACTAGGCAATGTATATACACTCAATTGGTTTCAAACCTTCATAAATAGTCCCCCTAAATTTTTCTGCAACGAACTTCTATAACAGATATTACTGTAGAGTTATAATTGCAGGAATGTTCCAATCTCAGATGGCAAACCTCAGATAAAGAATGTTTCCAAGCAAATACAACTCAGGCAAACAAAGTCACTAGTCTATGGACAAAGGAGGATTAGAGAGGGGAAGTAAACATATGTTAGACTTTAACTAGAGATAATTAATTGTATGGATTACTGTACTAAACAGTAACCAAAGTTAAGCGGTAATCAAAGTTAACTAATGATGGAGGATAACTAAAAATGTATATAAATGCAAGACTATACTCCAATAAAGTTCATCATGATTCAGTTGTTCATGATCAAACAACTCGACTGCCTCGTCATTACAACAAGTGGCACATGAACAGGGACCCTCTTACTTCGTCCAGCAAGGATTTGGTGCACTTTCAACCCTTTGTGGTTTCTTCAACCTTTTGGTTTCTGTAAGTATGGTGTCTTCGCTTTCTGAGGAACAAAGGAAGCATGTAGATGAATTAGGCTATTTGTTGAAGAAATATAATACTGAGGTACCACAGAGAAATCTCTTAAGGCTGGTCCAGGAGATTGCAGCTCAGTGCCTATGGTACCCGGAAAAGGGGTCTTTAAAATTAACTGATTGGGAACGTATTGGGAAAACACTGCACACTGAACATTGAACAAAAATAGAAGTTTTGCATGTGTGGCATTTATGTAGACATGCAATTGAAACATTTGGTCACAATGAACTTTCTCTTTTAACACCTCCACCTTCACATTATACTAATGCTCCACCTTCACATTATACTAATGGCTCTTCCTCTTAAATGGCTCTGTTCTATGCTGGTTTGGGTGGAACAATGGCTATTATCAAGGGAAAAACTCGCTGCTTTACAAATGCTGTCATTTGTCCCCCTTCTTCACCTGAATATATGTCTTCAATTCTCTCAGCTCCTGCAGATACAGGGCAAAAGCCTCCTGACTCTATTGTTCAGTCTTCTTTTCAGAAAATGGTAGAGATTTGTAAAAGGGATGCCTCTGTCTCAGGAACAGAACTTGCAGAATTACTGTCTGTTTGTCCAGTATAATATTGTCCTGGTCAAGGGCCACAGCTTGGACTGCAAGTAGTAGAATGGGAGGGTCTGCCTTATCAGATCTTAAGAGAGTTAAAAAAGGCAGTTACAGACTATGGGATTAGTGGTAATTTTACAAGAGGACTTGTACAAGGAATAAAAAATGGTTATACAATGATCCCTGAAGATTGGAAGCAAATATTTTGCATGATTTTAATATCCATGCAATATGTGGTTTGGGAGAGTGAATATATGAGACATGCTCAAGCTGTTGCTTTAGGAGGAGGAGGAGCATATACAGTTGAGCAGTTGGTTCTGGACCATTTGGTACAATTCCTACTCAAGTTGTCCTTCCTCCAGCTACGTTAACTATTGTTTCTGAATGTGCCTTTCGTGCTTTTCTTAAGGTACTCCAAGCTGGAGAACTGGAGCAAATTTTTCAAACATTTGACAGAATGCCAATGAGCCTTATGCTGACTTTGTTGAGCGTCTGTCCAAAGCAATTAGACAGCAGTTTGATCATCAGGAAGCTGCTGGTGAACTTCTTCGCCAGTTAACTATTGAAAATGCTAATGCAGATTGTAAAAGAGCTTTATAGTCATTAAAGGCTACTGCTCATTACACTCTGGCAGATATGCTGTGAGTCTGCCAGGATATTGGATCACAAACTTATAAAATACATATGTTAGCAGCTGCTATTCAGAAAGGACAGTGACCAATTGGTAACTGTTTTAAGTGTAAGAAGCCTGGCCGCTTTCAGAAGGACTGTCGTTCTACACCTTCTATGCCTCAGAATCGTCCTTCTAAGAAGTGCCCTATTTGCAAAAAGGGATTTCATTGGGCCAATCAATGTCGGTTTCAGTTGGGAAACTTGCCAATGGGTGTGGCACCCACCCAGAATCCAAAGCATGCCTTTCCCATCACTCTGACTCCTCCAGCAGTCTCTCTCACTCTTCCCCAGCCACAGCCGGTAGTGCTGGGATCAATTTAATCACTCAAGAGGAAATTGAGTTTAAATTTCCCATAGAAGTTAAAATAGTTCCATCTCAATTTAAAGGTCCTTTTCCTTTGGGATTAGTTGGCTTAATTTTGCCTCGTTCTTCTGCACACAAAAGGGCTATTTTGTTGCTCCTAGGGTAATAGATTCAGATTACACTAGTATCCTCATGATTCAGATTTGGGTGAATCTTCCTCAAGTTCTTCCTTGTAATTCTTCTGTTGCTCAATTGCTTCTTCTTCCACATGAAATTCCATCTCCTGGTATAGGTAATCGTGGGGATGCAGGATTTGGATCAACTTCTTTATCTGTAGGCTTACTTCATCAGCTGAACTCCTCTCATCCTTTGTTAATGCTCTTCCTTAATAAACAACCATTTCAAGGGTTATTGGATACTGGAGTCGATGTTACTGTCATCTCCTCTTTACAGTGGCCAGTACGGTGGCCAAAAATGACAGTTTCTTCATTGTGGAGAATAGGAGGTTCTACAGCTGCTTGGCAAAGTGTTCAAGAAATTAATGTTACAACATCTGCTGGTAAGTCCTTTTTCCTACAACCAAACATTCCAGATATTCATACCAATATTTGGGGCCATGATATCCTTTTTCTTCTTAATGCCCATTTGATTCTTGATGATGGCTCTTCCTCTTAAATGGCTCTGTTCTACGCTGGTTTGGGTGGAACAATGGCTATTATCAAGGGAAAAACTCACTGCTTTACAACAATTGGTTCAAGAACAATTGGCTGCTGGTCATATAGAACCTTCTACTAGTCTTTGGAATACTCCTGTTTTTGTTATATGATTTCAGAATCATATCAGATAGCCTTTTCTCAATATGTGGGAAAATTGTTGTATTCTTTACCCAAGGATCCTAGATAATGGTTACTACTACTTTAAATCCAGCCTTTTCTTCCATTTTTGTGCGAAATCCTATTTCTAAAGCTCTTACAGTCTTTACTGATGGATCACCTACAAGGGGTGTGGTTGTCTGGCAGATTCAACAACAATGGTATTCCAAATTTACTGCCATGCAGACTTCAGCTCAACATGCTGAGCTGGCTGCTGTGATTTTGGCTTTACGATTGTTCAATGACCAACCTATTAACTTGATCGTTGATACTCATTATGTGTATTTAGCTATGCACTCTCTTCCCTTTTCTTATTGTGCTCTCTCTTTGGATAAGAATTTGTTATCCTTGTTTTTATCTTTAAAGAATAGTTTGGAAACTCACTTGTATTCTTTGTATGTAGAACACATTCAAAGTCATACTCCCTTTACTAATGCCTTGACTAAAGGCAGATGAATCCTTAAAGGATGTTGCATCTTTGTTTGCTGATCCTGTTGCTAGTCATTCTTATTTTCATCAAAATGCCAAAACACTTGCAAAGCAATTTAAAATTTCACTATCTCAAGCCCGGGATATTGTCCATGCTTGTCCAGCTTGTCAGCAACAGTTCCCTTTCCAGTGGGTGTCAACCCACGAGGAACCCAGGCTAATCAAATTTGGCAAATGGATGTAACTCAATTTTCAACCTTTAAGCCATACTGTTATCTTCATATGTCTATTGACATTCATTCACACTTCCTTTGGGTTACTGCTTCAAAACATGAACGTACTTCACCTGGGGTTACAGTTCAGTTGCAGAGTTCCAAAATAGGGTAAGAGAGGAAGGGAAAGAGGGGAAAGAGAATGGAGAATTTAAGACTTAAAAAAAAAAACCAAAACAGGGAAAAATAAAGTGAAAAATCGATACAATGTCAGAAAGCAACAGAAAAGAGGAATACAGAAGAGGGTGGAGATTAAGAGGGTGGAGATCAAGAGACAAGGGGTAAAAAGGCTAGATTGGAGAAGAAAGGAAGGGGAAAAGGGAAGAGAAGTTACAAAGGTTTGAAACAATATGTAAAGAAACAGGATTTATTCAGAGATAATGGGTAAAAATATAATTAAAAAAGAGATTCTGCAAAAGTACATAAGACTGTATTGTTGTATTTGTATTTGAAATAATGTTAGAAAACTGGAACATTATATGATTATAAAATGGGATAAAATATTAAAAGGAATGTGTAAAATGCTTAAGATTTAATGATAGAGTTTAATTTGCTATGGATTATTGTTTTAATTATATTATAAACTTATTATTTTTCTATTTTAAAATATAGTTCATAGCTTTAGAATGTACTAAGCAGAATCAGAATGAAAATTATATATTATTTTAAGTGCTAAATTTAGGGGAAAGATATAAAGGCGTCATACTTCAATCAGTGATTACAAGAGGAATTTTGTGTTAATGAGAAAAGATAATAGATAATTGTAATAGAACAGACAAAAGATACAAGCATAATGATTTAAATTGAGATGAAATAAATAAAATAGAATTAAGAGAGTGAAAAGAGGGGAGAAGCTAGCTAGAAAATGTAGAATGGTAAATAAGGTATGAAATGGTATATAAAGTGAGCATGAATTTGATTTATGTCTGTACAAAAAGATGTAACCCGGGACTAAGCCGCTTTCCAAAAAGAAGTTTTATGTTTTCATGTTTTGTGTTTTGTTTCTGCATGTAAGTTTATTGAAAATTAATAAAAAATTTATTTAAAAAAACATGAACGTACTTCAGATGTTATTTCTCATTGCCTATCCTCTTTTGCTGTAATGGGTCAGCCTTCTCAGTTTAAAACTGACAATTGCCCCACTTATATTAGTTAGGAACTTCAAATCTTTTGTCATAAATGGAATATTACTTTAGTGCATGAAATTCCTTATAGGGTCAAGCTATGAAATTCCTCTCAGGGTCAAGCTATAGTTGAGCGAACTCATCGTACTTTTAAGGCATTGCTTCAGAAACAATTACAAACTGAGTCTGGCCCTTACTGTTATGAACTAATAAAACGCTTAAATAAAGTTTTATCAAACCTTTAGAAAAAGCAGGGTTCTAATCCTGCATTTCTGATTGGCCGATAATAGCGATATCGGATTGGTCTGTTCAGGAGAATCTGATTGGCTGTTAACGAGCCACTCTCATTGGTTCAAGGGTTTAACACTTTCTCATTGGTTACTAGATCAGCAGCCTGCCCTATAAAAGGGCTGCTGCTGCCCTAGGGTTTTGCTCTGTTCAGAATGATTAATAAAGAGTTGAAGTTCACTGTTCACTGCCTCGTCTCCATTCCTTGCACCCATGCGCAGAACTTAACACTGGCGACGAGAGTGGGATACGGAGACGTCAGAGCTGACTGAACACTACACAGCACCAAACAGAGCACGTGGCTGAAGGCACATTGACAGCGGAAACCTTGTCCGGCGGCGCCATACCACCCGCTCCATTTGACCTGGCACAAGAAGACTGGGACTCGTACATGGACCAGTTCCAGATGTTTCTGGAGACCAACAACTTGAACGATGCCACTACGGGAAAAAAGTGAGCAGTATTCCTGACCCACTGCGGACCTGCCGTTTTTAAGATGGCCAAGGCACAGCGAAACCGGCTGAGGTGAAGTCCATGGACTGGGACATCCTCGAGCCCCTCCTACGGGCCCACTATGCACCTACCATACCAACGCTTGTCCGAAGACATGAATTTTACCAGAGAGACCAGCGGAAAGGAGAGAGCGTTGCAGATTTCATCGCGGATCTCCGGAACCTGGGAGGCCTCTGTGGGTTCGCCAACCTCGAAGAAGCTCTGAGAGACCGAATAATTCTGGGATTAGATGCACCACATGTGCAGAGTAAGCTGAGGGTGAAAGGCGACATCAGCCTTGCAGATGCCATCGCTGACGCTACTGCAGCAGAAGCAACCAGGAAGTCGGCTGCCCGAATGCGCTGCACCAACGCACCGCTCCGCCAACTCACCAGCAAAACCTCACCTCGCCTAGAGAGATACACAACGGCAACCCACCACAAGGACCTCGAATCATCATCAAAAAGTGATGAGGAGGAGGTCAACCAGCTCCGGTCTGAACGTGACCAACGCCACCAGCGGAATCAAAGACTACAGCACCAATGCACAGGTTGTGGGGCAAACCACCCGTGATCAGACTGCAAATTCCTCGACACGTTCTGCCACTTTTGTGGGAAAAGAGGCCACATCGGAAAGTTCTGTAGAAGCAAGCAAGGATCCAGCCCACTTCAGAGGGGAACCAACTACTGCCAAACCACAGGGAATCGTCCTGTAAGTCGGGAACATTTGAACCACCAATGGAACAACCACTCCTACAGAAATGAACCACTGGCAAATTCAAAGAAATGAGAAGAGGCACACCAAACATTACAATTGGTCACGCCTCATCACTAGATGCAAAGAAGATCCGAGTGAAGGTCGCCATCGAAAACCAGCCCTGCGTGATGGAAGTCGATTCAGGATCGTCCCTCTCAATGGTTTCCTGGAAGATCCTTAAACAATTAATCCCTGTCGTCTGGCGGCAAGACCTCAGAACCCAAAGAATCATACTCAAGGATTATCAAGGGAACCCAATTCCGGTCGTTGGATCCAGCCTAGTCCAGGTCTCATTCAAAAATCGTACTGCATCGTTACCATTGACCGTCATTGACCGTGATCGGCCTAGCTTGTTAGGCCTTCAATGGTTCGCCCCACTCAGGATCGAGGTAGCCGGCATTCACCAAACCAGAAGCGACGATTGGGAGGAGGCCCTTGTCCAGAAATTCCAGGACGTCTTTGCAGACAAACTAGGCAAGTACAAGGGGACCCCGATATCATTTAACCTTAACCCTGAAGTAGCCCCCATCCGCCTTAAGCCTCGTCGGGTACCTTTTGCCCTTAAACCAAAGATTGACGAGCAGCTTGATAAATTAATAGCCCAGGGTGTTTTAGAACCAACAGACCACGCTCGTTGGGAAACCCCAATCGTAACACCCATCAAACCGGATGGATCGTTAAGGATTTGTGGGGACTACCGGGCCACCATGAATCACGGTCTTCAACAGAACGCTTACCCCGTGCTGGTGGTACAACACCTTCTCCATTCCCTGAGGGGCGGAAAAGTCTTTGCTAAATTGGATTTAGCACAGGTGTACCAACAACTGCCTGTAGATTAAAAAAAAAAAACAGCAGAGGCCCAAACGATCGTTATACACCAAGGCGCCTTTAAGTGCAACTGACTCCAATTTGGAGTTAGTGTAGCCCCAGGGATTTTTCAAAGTTTGATGGAGAGACTCTTGCAAGGGATCAAAGGGGTCGTACCATACTTTGATGATGTTTTAATTGCTGCCCCGAATAGAGAAATACTAGAAAAGTGTCTTAAATTGGTTCTCCAGAAATTTAAAGACTCTGGCCTTAAGGTTAAAAAAAATAAATGTCAACTGTGTACAGATAAACTAGAGTTCCTGGGGTACCTAATCGATAAACAAGGCATTCACCCCACCAATAGCAAACTAAAAGCAATCAAAAACGCCCCAAGACCCAGAAATAAGACTGATCTCCAAGCTTTTCTGGGACTCATTAATTTTTACAACATCTTCCTGCCCCACAAAGCAACCGTAGCTGAGCCCCTACATAGACTTCTCGACAAAAAAGCAACCTGGGTCTGGGGGCACCGAGAGGAGCACGCGTTCCGACAAGTAAAAAACTTATTAACCTCAGATGTTGTTTTAATGCAGTATAATGAGACTTTGCCTTTAACAATTACATGTGATGCATCACTGTTTGGAGTAGGAGCCATTTTGAGCCATGTGTTACCAAACGGTAGTGAGGCCCCAATTACCTATTTTTCAAGGACCCTATCAAAGGCTGAATGTAACTATAGTCAAATCGATAAAGAGGCTCTTGCTGTTGTATCTGCTGTGAAACAGTTTCATGAATATGTATATGGACGAGTTTTTACTATTGTTACCGACCACAAACCTTTGCTGGGGATTATAACGGGAGACAAGCCAACCCCCTATATATTATCACCTAGAATGACTTGCTGGTCGGAGTTTTTGGCTGCGTACAACTATAGACTGCAACACTGCCCAGGGAAAGCCATTCCCCATGCTGATGCACTGAGCTGTGCACCACTCCCGGAAACCGTCGACGACCCAGCTCCAACCCTTACGACACTTCAGATTGAAACACTACATTCACCGCCGCTAACAGCCAGAAACTGCAATCGAAACAAAACGACACCCTGTCTTAGTGCGAGTTCTTAGCTGGGTCAAACGGGGATGGCCAGTAGAACAAACCCCTGACGACTTCACCCCCTTCAGGAACCGGCAAACAGAACTTTTTTCGCAAAAAGGCTGCATCCTATGGGGGGATAGAGTCATCGTCCCAGAGCGGTTACAACGAGCAATATTAAAAACACTGCATGACGGTCACCCCGGCATCGTGCATATGAAAGCGCTTGCACGAAGCTACGCGTGGTGGCCGGGCATCGACAAACAGATTGAAACCTGGTTAAAGGCTTGTTTAAAGTGCCAAGAAGTTAGCAGTGCCCCACCTAAAGCAACTCCAACAGAATGGGAAACACCCTGGGGACTGTGGTCCCGCATCCACATTGACTTTGTGGGACCTACTAAGGGACATACGTTCTTCCTAACAGTGGATAACTATTCCAACTGGCTCGAGATCCATGAAATGAAGAGTACTACAACCGAGTCTGTCATCTGGAAATTGAACAGGCTATTCGCGACACATGGGCTGCCAGACGTTTTGGTCTCCGACAATGGACCGCAGTTTACCGCTCCACCCTTTGAACAATACTTAGCAGACTGGGATATTCGCCATGCGCTAACTTCGCCAGCGCACCCTGCGGCTAACAGAAGAGCCGAGAGCATGGTACAATTTGTTAAAAAAACCCTCTACAAAATGGACGATGGGGACATTGAAGATAAAATAAACAGAATACTCCTACTCCAACACATCACTCCACACAGCATCACCAACAAGACACCAGCTGAACTATTGATGGGACGCAAGCTCCGTTCTCACCTCGACCGGCTTCACCCGTCTTACGAGCCAGAGAAACCCTGTGGATCTAGCAAAAAATGCCGCGAGTTCAAGATGGACGACTTAATTTTCGCCATAAATCTTTCCGGCGAACCGCTGTGGGTTGAGGCAACCATAATTCAAGCCACCGGACCCAGGTCGTACCGTGTGAAAACCTGAGACAGAAAAATATGGAAACACCATATAGATCAGCTTCGCTCTAGGCTACAACCCAGTTTCCGTGACTCCAGTGACTCCCAAACTGAGGGGGGAGGGGATGTCGAAGAAACCAAATTCGAGATGGTGGAAAGCAGGAGCGAAGGAAGTCAGCAATTGGGCGTGACAAATGAAGAAGAATCAGGGAGGGGAGTGTCCTCACCACAGAGGAATACCTCAACAGAAGCAAGCCCACAAAGATCAGAGGACAACAACGAGAACATTAGCGGCACCGAGTCGTCCAATGAGGATGCGGATCCTGATATGCCCAAAAACGTTCCGCTGAAACCGGATTACAGACAGGAACCGGTGGGACAGTGCAAATCTAATAGACAGTCAAAACAACCTTCATACCTCAGGGATTACATCAGGGAACCCGGGGGGAAGGGGTGTTATGAACTAATAAAATGCTTAAATAAAGTTTTATCAAACCTTTAGAAAAAGCAGGGTTCTAATCCTGCGTTTATGATTGGCCAATAATAGCGATATCTGATTGGTCCGTTTAGGAGAATCTGATTGGCTGTTAACGAGCCACTCTCATTGGTTCAAGGGTTTAACACTCCATGTTTCTCATTGGTTACTAGATCAGCAGCCTGCCCTATAAAAGGGCTGCTGCTGTCCTAGGGTTTTGCTCTGTTCAGAATGATTAATAAAGAGTTGAAGTTCACTGTTCACTGCCTCGTCTCTGTTCCTTGCGCCCATGTGCAGAACTTAACACTTACCATCTGCGAAAGATTCAAAATCTCATTGCTGTAGCATTATATACTTGGAATTATTTAACCTTTTTAGATTCTCTTGCAGATTCACCTGTCAATTTGCATTTTTGAACTACTGAATCTTTAGCAAGGCAAAGTATCGCCAAGCTCCAGATCCAACCTGGAAAGGCCCTACACCGCTGATCACCTGGGGTCGCGGTTATGCCACCATGGAAGATCCTTCTACTGGACAAGCAGTGTGGGTTCTAGCACGCTTTGTTCATCCGTATTATGGCATGGCATCAGGGCCTTCACAACCCGATTCTGGATTTCAATCTTCATCTGAACACGGAAGTCCGTCTTCCAAGGTCAATGCGCCCGTAACCCATCACTTGGGGCCAGGTTAAATCTACTGCATATCAAGCTCAACAACAACTGCAACAGGCCTCATTACCTCAGACTCCTGAAAATCTTGTTGCTGCTGTTTTTGCTATTATTACTGCTAATTCTGTTACCATTTTACTTTGTATTTTCTTGTTTTATGGTTAATGATGTTTCTGCTCAAAATGACACTTCTGTGGTTCATCTTAACCCTAATTTGTGGGTTCGTCATGCCCAATACATGTTTATGACCCATGGCACAAATATTACTTTATACTATGAGCCCCCAATGGCATTTGGTCAAATTTCTTTTTCCCCTAACTTGATCATGTCTTCTACATTTATTGTCTCATGACTACAATCTATTTCACACTCTTGGCTATTTTCTACACCCCCTATGCAATTGAATTCTGTCCGTTGGTGTTACTTGAAAGTTAGTCAATTTACAAGAGGTCTGTGTTTCTGTTGTCATGCTAAACATACTTGACTTCATAATTGGTCTGATTATGATGATGCTCAGCACATATTAAAAAAGCTAGGGAATTATAGTTATTGCTCTGACTACTATTGGTTGTCAGGTACCTTTAATTCTTCTTTGCATGGAATTAATATAGCTCCTGATATGTATCCTGACAATTTTCCTATTTTTAATGCCTCTGATCAATCTAATACAGGATCGATATGTGCTGGTTGGCAGCTTAAGGATCCTAATATGTGGTTCTTTTTTGGTAAATATGCCCCTAATGTTTATCCTCAGAATTATCAATGTGCAACTATAAGTTATTTTACTCTATCTGTTCAAAAAGTATGCTCTCATCAACTCGACAGCAGCATTCCTCTCTGGGGCCTACATGTAATGATGAAGGCATTATTGACACACAATTGTCTTCTGGTTCTACATTTGGCCGTGCATTGGCAGGGGCTGTTACAGGAGTCCTTACTCTAGGCTCTTATCCTGGCATAATTGCTCAAGAAAACAGACGATCTATTCTTGGTCTCACCTGCTGACTTGAAAAATCCATCAATGCTACCACTGCTATTATTCGTGATTTGCAGCATGAAATAGAAGACTTAAATCAAGATGTCTTACAGCAGCGTTTTGCCATAGACTATCTTTTAGCCCATCAGGGAGGGTTCTGTACGTTAGTTGGATGCCGTGGATGTGCTGTACATTTTCATTCTTTGAATAAAACTATTGAGGATGAGCTTGCCAATTTACAATCATACATTCAAAATAATATCCATGCTCATTACTCACCTTTTGAGTGGCTAACCAATTGGCTCCCTGATTGGTCTTGGCTCAGACAGTTTTTCTTTTATGCTATAATTATTATTATTGTACTAATTGCAACCTGTTGTTTTATTCAATGTATTCCAAATTTATTCACATTGTTTCGTCCTGCTTCCCCCTCTCTTAATCCTCTACAATTGCGATACATTCATAAATCTTTGAATCCTCCATTTAAAATAAAAAACGAGGATATGTAGAGTTGTAATTGCAGGAATGTTCCAATCTCGGATGGCAAACCTCAGATAAAGAATGTTTCCAAGCAAATACAACTCAGGCAAACAAAGTCACTAATCTATGGATAAAGGAGGATTAGAGAGGGGAAGTAAACATATGTTAGACTTTAACTAGAGATAATTAATTGTATGGATTACTGTACTAAAGTAACCTAGTACTTTAGTACTTTAGTACTTTACTGTACTAAAGTAACCAAAGTTAAGCAGTAACCAAAGTTAACCAATGATGGAGGATAACTAAAAATATATATAAATGCAAGACTATACTTCAGTAAAGTTCATCATGATTCAGTTGTTCATGATCAAACAACTCGACTGCCTCGTCATTACAACATATTACAGTATCTATATATCTCTATTCAAATGCAGTTCATGTCTATCCATTATATAAGAACAATGGGTTGTAGAAATGTACGTTTTAAATCAACCCAAAGCCTTGTTGAAATACCAAAGGCAACATAGTCAAGTGTTGTCCCTATCAGCTCCCAAATTTAGTAGGAGCAAATGCCTGGGAAGATACATTGTAAATGCCATTAACTGGTGTCTGCTTTTGTTCTTCTTGCAGCAATCTTCTTTAGAACTAGTCAGCATAATAGTTTTTATTCAATCAGAACAAAGTGCACTACATTTCCTTCTATTTACCCATCCATAAAAAGGCTGCATTGTAAAGAGCTGCAGATAATAAGAGTAATTCTTCAGAAAATTCACTGTTCTAGAAAGCCAAGAATCTTTCTCCCAATGTTTACTTTGAGCATCTGGCAAACTTGATGCAGCAAATGCTGGTCAGGATAGCTTATTTCTAGGCCCAAGTCTGGGACATCTTTATATTTCTAGTCTCTTCCTTGCAATCTCTGTATAGCTCATGGACAACCCTATGTCATTGATGTTCTCCACCCATCTCTTTGAAAAAACTACAAAAGTAAGAGATAGATTTAAAGAGTGAAGAAAGCAAAAAAAAGAGTGGTTGATTGTTTTCAGTCAACTTGAAGATAAATTGGACAGAACTGCAGTCACAACTAAAAAAAAAATCTCTGGAAAATGTGTGGCATATGCTTGTGGACATATGTATGATTGCAGAAACATACATAGGATCCTTTACTTAAAGGGGCATTATCTTTCCAACATGTTAATGAGAACATCTGTGTAAAAGCAAAGGATACAGAATCATTGCCTTCAAATATTGTGAACTACAATTCTCAACATCCTACCTCAACTAGGTAGGATGACCATCCATGAAGAATGTGTAGAGTTGTAACTCAGCTACATCTGAATGACCCCATGTTTTTAGGACATAAGTAACAACTTGCTACCTACAAGCACATATATCATTTCTATATATTCTTTATAAGTAGCAGGATTTTGTTGCATATCTATTTTTGGATTCGAAAGGCTAACTACTTAAATCACAACAGACACAATTGGTACAATTCCACAGTAGATTTGCAATTGTGGTGCAACCTGTAGAATGCACAATTGCAAATCTATTGTGGAATTGTACCAAACAAGGTTTAAAGCAATGGAATTTCTGACTACCATCAAGAGGTCAGGAAAACAGTAACAGTCTTTATAAGATACTGTGGTGAAAATGATATGAAGGCATATGACTTCAAAGCATAATAAATTAAATTTGATTCTCATCAATTTCAGATTTTTAGATAAGTAAAAGCATATGCCTCTATTTTGCCTTCCGTATAGGCACAGAAGAGATCAAGTTTTATCTTCCTTTTTCTTTTCCAGTTCTTGACATGAATTAATTTGTACCTATAATTTAAATATAACGTAATTGGGAGCATAGCCTTCTGATATACCAATAAGCTGCTAAAATAGATGAGATATTCTCTGTCAAATTATCAGTCTTTCCAAGACTTACCCCAGTCACATCATACTGTCAATTTAATTCTGTAAAGAATCAAATATGCGAAAAATCTTTGTTATTGTCCTCTCATTATGACTGTTCTACATCCCTTTCACACTTCTCTTTTATCCACATCCAACAACTCTGACCCACTCTGCTTAATGCACTTGTATCTCTTTTCATATACCACACAACAGACTAACTCACTTACTTGACATTTTATGGCTAAATATCCTATGCATTGGGGTAGTAGTAAAACATCAAGGACTGAATCTGGAATGTTGCATCAGAAAGCTTTTCCAAATATATTAAGTCTTACAAGGACCACCAAAAATGTGAAAGCAATGAGCAAACTTTTGGGCTATCAAAAATTTTACCTTTCTAGGTAGAAGCAGGTTTGTGCGGCAAGTAGTACTGTGTGCTAAAACATAAGAGTCATTGTTTTTTTATCCCAGTAGACCTTGATGCATACTGAATAAAATCACAACTATTTAGTATACATAATACCTTTATTATTGGGATGACTAAAGATTATAATTTATTATTTCTTTGCTGCCAATTAATATTTGCTTATATGGGTTGTTTTGGTTAATTTGCAAGTTGTGTCCACTATTCAGTGAAGGTTCAGCAGACAAATAAACTGATAGCATTAAACCACATCACCTTTGAAATATGGAGAAGGGAGACCAAAGCTGTTAAAGAGTTTTCCAGTTTCTTCTCTCACAAGACACGAAGATCATACCAAGATAAGCTTAGAGGCAAAGGACTACTCTGTCGCAACTGACCATATAGGATGGGCACTTTGTTCTCTCAGTTCCCAGCCACTGATTTTTCAGGAGGATTCATCTTTTGCAATGAGAAGGTCAAAGTTCTCCGCTGTGCCAAAATATCATCTCTGCTGCTTCTCTTGACAACTCATGAATGTCAGCAGGGGTGAAAAGGGAAGGAGGGAAAATGGATCTTTGAGATACTAATTCTCCCAGCACTGAAAAGAACCCATTATAAAGTTATGGCTGAAAAGCTAACTTTGTTTATACACAAATGGGAATGGAAGTGTTCTTCCCCTATCCCAGGGGTGGGCAATTAATTTCTGTCGGGGGCCACATGGAAAATCAGATCTGTGTTCGAGGGCCGAACCAATTTTATAAAAGGCCATTATAAAGGGCCCATTATAAAATGCAGCAAATTATATATAAGAATATAATTTGCTGCATTTTATAATGCACCCTTTATAATATATATATATAGATCAAAATATATAGAAGCCTAACAGGTGGGCGGGCTGCTTGGAGGAGGCGACCCAGCGGTGCTCCGGGCTTCCCTCCGCCGTACGGCTCAGGGCCAGGCGCGAGCACCCGCGAGTTAAAAGGAAGCCGAAAGGGCTTCCAGGCTTAAACTTTGCACAGGAAAAGTTTGCAGGCGGGAGCGTCTTCCCACCAAGGAAAGGGAAGTGTTCCGCCCGGCAGGCGGGTGGGCAGGCTGCTTGGAGGAGGCAACCCGGCCACGCTCCAGGCTTCCTCCACCGCGTGGCTTGGGGCCAGGCGCAAGCGCTGCGAGTTAAAAGGAAGCTGAAAGGGCTTCCAGGCTTAAACTTTGCACAGCGCGGTGGAGGGGAAACCCGGAGCGCTGCTGGGTCACCTCCTCCAAGCAGTCCACCCACCCGCCCGCCGGGCGGAACCTTCCCTTTCCTCGACGGGAAGATGCTCCCGCCTGCAAACTTTGCCTTTGCAAAGTTTAAGCCTGGAAGCCCCGGAAAAAAAAGGGGGATCAGTGGGGACTCACCTTCGGAGAGGTCACACTCGAAGGTGATTTCAAACTCTCAGCCGAGGCCTTTGCAACATTCTTTTCTTTCCTACTCCGAGAGCGCTCCGCACTGTTTTGCAGCCTTGGGGGCCACGTGGCGCAGGGCAATACGCCAAGCCCAGCAATTTTTTTTTAGGGGCGGGCCAGATTGGACAGACCAACGGGCCGGATGTGGCCCGCGGGCTGTAGTTTGCCCACCCCTGCCCTATCCCAACCTCTCTGACAAAATAATGTGTAGTTTTAAGGAAGAGCTGATCCTTTTCATGGTATTCCCTTCTCCTAGTGCTTAAATGATGCAGCACCTATTCTGGGAGAGGACAATGTTTATATAAATGTCCAGAATTGATCTTTGTTTGCAATTTGGATCTATGTTTTTATTTCTATATGGCTGCATTAAATCACCTTGTTGTAGCTACCACTAGGTGGAACTCCAATATATATGAGATCCCAAAAGTATTACAAGTTTGCCTGAAACAAGTGTTTTTATTTGATCAGGGATGTTGCCCTTTAGACCAGCTGTTTGGAATCTAAGCTTTGAGGTATCAATTGTGTGGATTTAGGAAAATCTCACTGAGAAAGAAATAAAGGAAAGTAACAAGATATCAATAGTTTTCTTTGTCTTTATAATATACTATTTTTTCCTATCCCATCATCAGGATTCTTTAGAAATTCTCTTGGTGATATTTTTAAGTTTTATATTGTTGTGAGTTTGCAGAATATATTGCTTTTATTGCTTTAAGCTACAGCATGGGCATTTTTACAAGAATTCATGGCATAGCCCCCAAATCAGCTCGACTTCTACAATTGCTGCCACTATCTGTATTTACCAGCTGAGGTGTTTTATTTCTGACTTAATTATACAGTATCCAAAACTGCAGGAAAAATAGGTGGAAAATGCTTTGCAAAACCTGAAGGCAGTGTATCATCCTCTTGGCGGTACTTGTGTTACTCTGCCTCTCACTTCATCACAAAGCACAGAGAGGGAGGTACTCAAAACAGCCCAAACATAAAATCTTCTGCTATCTGGTATATAAGAGATCCAGAAGTCAATAGAAAACCTTCAGGTGGATATTGAAACTCTTGGTCTGCTAGCCATATGTGATCAATTTTATGATGGAAGCACAGCATAATCACAGCCTATACTTGATGTCTATCAGTCTAGCTGTCTCATGTCCTGGAAGAGGTTCCAACATGATAGCAACAAGCCTCTTGCCCAATAAATGACTCATGCTGAAAGTACCAGGGTGTAGCAATGGCACAAGACAAAATATTAAATGGAAGAGCCATGCTAGCCATATATGGGGATTCCTAATCCTTGTGCAGTCAGCTGGTCAACTGAGTGTTCCAAAATCCAGGGGGAAATGTAGTTTTGGGGGGAGACAAAACACAAGAGAGTGATGCCATTGCAGACACGGGGCAGAGAAAGGCCTGAGAGAAGGAGATGACCCTGGAGTGGCAGATTCAATATGAAGTAGCAATATGAAGTAGTAAATTGTGTCCAGATTTCTCCACTTGAACATCAATGCACCACATACCGACCACATACTATGAAATAAGGTGAGGATGAAGGGAGAAATTAGAGGTCTCAAATTGTTCAGTAGACTGGGGACAGACTACTGTCCCCAGCAGTAGACTGATCTTGAGGTACAGGTAGGGCAAGTGGATGTATCACCCAGGAATGTTGGCTGAGGCACCCTTGTGACAAAGAAGTGAAGTTGTATGGCTATGGGCTCAAAGAAGTGGCAGGCTTCCTTTTGCAAATTGTAAATTTGTAAATTGTAGAAAGATTAGACATCCATCTGTTGATATTATTTTAATCTGAATCCCTGCACTGAGCAGTGGGTGGCAGTCAGCGGCCACTATTTTTCATGGCTCTTCCTCTAACCTTCTCTTGCTTCTATTGCTGTTTTTCAAATTACAGCAGCCATCTGGCTTCCTTCTAAGGTAACAAGTAAGGAAGCTATATAGTATTTACATAGCTCAAAGCTATCCTCAGATGGTAACAGAATAAGAGGGAAATTCTATTTTAATCACAAAACAATTTTAAAAAGCAGGCACCAGCAATGGAGAGATGCTTACTTACACTATCCTGGATTTATAATTTATAAATTTACACACAGGTCATCCTCTACTTTCGATGAATCATTTAATGATAGTACGACAGCCTCAGAAAAAGTGATTTATGACATGTCCTCTCATGGCCATTGCACCATCATCCTGCAGTCATATGCCCACAATTTGGGTAATTGGCAACCGCTGATATGCACAATGGGTTGCAAAATTCTACCGTTGAATAATCATAATTTGCAATCTTCCCAGCTAGTTTCTGATTTTAAAAAATGTCAATTGGGAAAGCTGGATTTGTTTAACAATCAAGTCATTCACTTAATGACTGTGGTTTAAAAATATTGTATGTGATGATTTACTTTAAAAAGGTAAAAGTTCCCCCACACATGTGTGCTAGTTGTTTCCGACTCTAGGGGGTGGTACTCATCTCTATTTCTAAACCTAAGAGCCAGCGCTGTCCGAAGATGTCTCTGTGGTCATGTGGCTGGCATGACTAAACACCAAAGGCACACAGTGCTGTTCCCTTGTCACCAAAGTGGTACCTATTTTTCTACTTGCATTTTTTACATGCTTTCGAACTGCTAGGTTGGGAGAAGTTGAGATAAGTAACGGGAACTCACTCTGTTACGCTAGGGATTCGCACTGCTGAACTGCTGACCTTCTGATTGACAAGTTCAGCATCTTAGCCACTGAGCCACCATGTCCCTTAATGACAACCCCAATTCACAAAGGAAATTCTGGTCCCAGTTGTGGTCATAAGTCAAGGACTTCCTTAAGACTACTATTGAATGGTACCAAAATAAGTGGAAAATTCTACTAAGATGATATAAGCAGTCTCTCTCACGTATGAACTGAGGCAAGTTTAAGACAATCCTGCAGGGATTGGTAGAAAAAATATATACAAACTTTGTGCTGTGTTCAATTTGTTGCAAGGACTCTCGATGTGCCAGTTGAAATGATGAAAAGAAAGAAGAAACATCTTGCAAAATTCTTCTCCAATACACTTGCTTTTTTATTGTTAATGCAGAAAATTCTTTGAATATGCATACATTTACATAAATAGATATATACACACACACACACATACACACTACACACAAACATTCATACACTCATACACATCTATTATTGTATAAAATAAAGAATGGACATAGTGTGATCTTTCATGGTTGAGTCAGACATTATTTCAAAGAAATCCTAGGCCACCACTCAGTACAAGTATACATCATACCTGTCCCAGCACAATAGATTTCTTGCAGTATCTCCCTATGCTTGCAAGAAGCATTTTCCTTTTTTATTTAGAGGGCAGAAGGAATCCCCAAAGGGATAATTTTCCAAGATTCAACATTTAATAGAAAAACAGAAATAGGGAAAGAACAGACTTTTTAAAAATGTTAAATGACACAAGAGGAGTGGAATATTTAAAAAGAGGCAGCTGATCTTCCATTCACTGAAAAGTGAGTAAGTCTTCACCACATATAGGAATCATCAAACCTATGAAAAAGAAAGACAAAACTAAAGTAAACCTTTTTTTTAAACCTTATTTCAAAGGAAGACTATCTCTATACTACATTATTGAATTAATAGTTTGCTAGTGATGTAATTATAAATTGATTCTTGACCTTGTAAGGTTTGGTGGCATTCTAAATCTGAATAAACATTGACCCATGCAGATAAATGAATGGGTACAAATGCCATTTTTTTCTGGGATTAGTTTGCGTGGATTAATAGCAGCATTATCCAATTTATTTATTTATTTGTGTCAGAAGCATCACAATTAAAATAAGGTATACTATACAACATAAAATATAAAATATAAAAAAAGATTAAAATATGTACAAATTAAATAGATCTTGCCAGAAACTAGCAATAGTAATTATGTTATTCAATGCAATGCTAAAATTAAAAAAAAAAATCATAAATTGTGGTCCCCACAACACTAAAACAGGACCAGATTGAGAGACTGATATACAGAATCTCTCTCTATTTAGATTAGCTAGAAAGCAGGAAATTGTTGCATTTCTTGCTTTCTAGCTAATCTTTAGATCTTCAGCTCTGCTTTTAAGCAAAGCTGAACCTTCCTTAGGACTGAAGCTTCTATTTTTCAGTTCAGAATCAGGTAGCCAATGGCAGAAACAAAGATCTCTAAGTGTGATTCTGGGAGCAGCTCAATTTGCCTGCCTGCTTTGCCTGATTTTGGGTAAAAGTTGCTCTTTTTAAAAAATAAAAAAATAAATATTGACATAAATATTTATAATATTTACATACAAGCCATGCCCAGCCAGTCCTGTGACCACCAAGCCACACCCAGATTAGACCACGCCCAAGAACCAGTTGTTAAGGAATTTGAATCCCACCCCTGCCTCTGTGTGTGTGTGTGAGAGAGAGAGAGGGAGAGAGAGAGAGAGATTAGATCAGATCTCTTTCTCTTTCTCTTTCTCTTTCTCCATAAACCTCTAAATTCTTGGATTTCATGATTTAAGCAATATTTGAGAAATGAGATTCAATTTCTAATCAAATTTTATATACTTGACACTGTAGAGATGTTTCTTTTGAAACCATTTGAAAGCCCGCAAACTCCACAAAATTTGTAAGATAACTTCTAGATAATCCATTTCTCCAGGAATTCTGGGGTCACTTGCAGCCTAGAAAGTGAATGGTGCCCTGATGGATTTGCAACTTCAGAAACTAGGTTTTGTTTTCTTTTTGCATACAACCAGAGAAATGCACAGCTTATAAAATTGGTGGTGGTAATAGAAATTTAGTATATTTTCATGTTGTGGGAGATTTATTATATTAGGAGTTGCACCAATTCAGCGAAGACAGTGATTAATTGCTCATCTTTGCTCTTTTTTTTTTTTTTTACTCACTATGCCAAAGTCAACAGAGGTAAAGATGATCACAAGTTATTTTTAATAAATAGAAATGGGAATGGAATGGATTGCAGCACTATTATAACACAAATTGTTTAGACCCACCTTGATCTGCTATTACTGTTGTCTCCAAAAACAAGCTCTGACATCAAGGTCTCTGGGATAGATCTCTTGCCAAACCTGATTATAAAAAGCAAAGATTGAGTAACTAAGTTAAGGCTCCCCAGTTGTTTCCTTGGAGAGAAAAAAATTCCCGAATTTTATTCATTTTTTTCCTTGTACCGGATCCCTGCAATTACAAAAAAATAAATAAATCCTACAGCTAGGACTGGTTACCTGGAATAATAAGTATAGCATGATATTACTTTTCAAGTATTTTAACTGTGTTTTGTTTGTCTTGCTTTTATCTTATTTCTACATATCATGTTCTGTTAACTCCCTAATCATCCTGGATGGATGAATGAAAAGGCAGGATATAAATAAAACAAATCATGAACAAAATGGATAAATAACTAAATAAATTTTAGTTATAGATCTTCTGCAAATTGTTAACAGTTAGGGAGTCCACCATCCATTTCTGCACAACCAAGCTAAGGCAAGGAATTGTAAGCATCCGTCAGGCCTTAGCCCTATATTTTTTCATTTAGCAGATTCAAGTTTGACTCCTTAGAATTCTCATTGTACTTTCTTAGCAACAATATGCCAGTACTTCTGGGATTTTTAAAAACTTTTCCATTTAGCTTATAGCTATGGAATTCCCTCGAAGTATCACCCGGACTTAACTCTGCTTAGCTTCCAGTTCCAGAAAAAAGTTGCCTCAGTATTGCCACTTGTTGAGATTTGGGGTGTACAGCTGATTGCAAAATCTGAGTTCACTTTATACAATCAGTCGAGATTCTCAGTCATCCAGGTCATGGTTATCCTAAAGGTGCTTTTTCAGGAGGCAACTGGACTTTCTCATTTTTCTTTTGAAGACATTTATTTTATGAGAAGCAAAACATCTTCAAAGGAAAAACAAGAAAGTCCCAGTTGCCTCAGGTGAAAAAGCACTTTTGTGTCACATTATGCAGATAACACTTCCACTGTCATGCCCTGACTCTGCCCTGTTAGAGTCAGACTCTGAGAGAGAGGAGGAACAGCCGACAGGGAGTGGAGGTGTGGCTCCGGAGGTTGTGGAGAAGGCTGGGAACGGGCAGAAGCCGGCTGGGCAGTCAAAGGAAGAACCAGGTCCATCCCCTCTTCATCCTAGGACACACAGGGAGGAATGGAGAAGGAACCAACTTGGCTTATGAGAGAGGAAGCGGCCATGATCCCCCTCATTGGTTGCAGCTGGGGAGAATAGTATATAAGAGAGACGGTTAAAACACAGTGTTGCCAGAAGCAAAGAGGTGTTATTTTGGGCTAAAGTTAATTTGGTTAACATCCTTCCAGCAGACTGTGCCTTGTTATCTCCTTGAAATTGGTAATACTTATCCTGGTCCGTTGTGGAAATTCCTTCATTGTAGTTTGTTTTAGTTTTTTATTTATCTCTATCTGCTCATTAAATTCGGACTGTATTGCTTTCTTTTGAAGACTATTTTTGAATAAGTTTTATCTCCAACTGA
Organism: Hydrophis major; assembly: GCA_033807585.1. Lineage (NCBI taxonomy): Eukaryota > Metazoa > Chordata > Lepidosauria > Squamata > Elapidae > Hydrophis > Hydrophis major. The sequence goes on along the minus strand of CM066343.1, from coordinate 40,009,674 downwards.
GAATTATTGAACAGTGGGGCCAAGTTGGAGGCATTAAAGGACATTTATTTACATTTTGGATTTTGTTACATTTGTGTTACACTCCGGGTCATCACATCCACTTATTACTCTTTATTCAGCGATCATTCAAAGTTCAAAAGCACTGAAAAAAGTAACTTACAACCAGTGTTCACACATAACATAATTGCAGCATCATGCAGTCACAATTTAGATGCTTGGCAACCAATATTTAATTACAATGGTTGCAGAGTGTTCTGGGATCATGTGATCACCATTTGCAACCTTCCCAGCTGGCTTCCGACAAGCAACAAGGGAAGCCAAATTTGCTTAATATTCTGCATTTAACATGATTTGTTTAACAACTACTTAATATCTAATAAAAAAGATCATGAGATTGGGTGCAATTTTATACAATAACAACTACCTTGTTTAGCAATTGAAATTCTGATCCCCATTTGTGATTGTAAGTCAAGAACTATCTGTAGGAGATTCATCAACTAAGTCTGAGCAAAAATCAGAGGACATATCTTTTAAGATCCTTTTTTCTGTTTCTCCATTCTTTTTAATTATCCTGAATGCAAATAGGTCCAGAGTTTCATAGGAAGTTGTTGAAACATTCCAAGTTAATAGTAGCTAGCAAAGAGCAGTTGTTCAGCTATATTGAAGATGTGCCTCTTTGCTGGAAGGCATCAAGAAAAGATTGGGCAAGCATTTGCCTGAGATGTTATAAGGACCCCTGCCTTGGGCAGAGAATGGACTAGAAGACCTAAAGTTACAGCCCTATGATTCAATGGTTTCATAACTAAGATAACGGTTACCCTCACACATCCATGCTAGTTGTTTCTGGCTCTAGGGGGTGGTCCTCACCTCCGTTACAAAGCTGAGGAGCCAGTGCTGTCTGAAGACTTCTCAATGGTCACATGGCTGGCATGACTAAATGCTGAAGGCACACAGAACACTGTTACCTTCCCACCAAAGTGATCCCTATTTTTCTACTTGCATTTTTACATGCTTTCAAACTGCTAGGTTGGCAGAAGCTGGGACAAGTAACGGGAGCTCACTCCATTACACAGCGCTAGGGATTCAAACAGCTGAACTGCCGACCTTTCTGATCGACAAGCTCAGCGTCTTAGCCACTGAGCCACCACATCCCTCTGAACTGACAATATTTTCCTACTTATTCTAAGATCCAAGAATATTTATGCAGAAGAAAATCTACAAGTTGACTTCTGGCTGCTAACAAGAAAAAGTTCTTTGATTGGCTTCTAAGGAAGAAATTCACTGCTTTTCCATGGCTCAGTAAAAAAAAAAAAAAAAGAACAGTTTCTCAACTTTATGAGTAAACCATGGACACTGAAGAGTTCAAAAGTAACACAGGAATAAACACCAACAACTGAGAGAGACAAGTGCTTATTGGTAGTCTCCTGGATCTGTTTTCCAATTAAACTTCTAAGAAATGAGAGATGGTGTAGGCTTCCATGGCTGGTTTCTGTTGGGCAGTGTTGGGCTTCAGGAATTAATGACCATTCACTCATCTACCATCAATAAATCTAAAAGCCCAACACTGTCCAGGTAATGAGCTGTTCCAAACAACCAACACTAATAGGGAGAAAAAAGCTAATGGAGCATTTTAGAGCTGAGTTCCTCATTCCCTCCTAAAAGACTGCAAAGCATAGCATTCCCTGGAGATTAAGAGCATCATTATGTATGCACACACTTGCAACAGGAAGGACCCACTGAAGTGTTTGTAAAGTGCATGCACCACACATGCTTATTAAGTGACCGACAAACATAGAATTTATCAGGATGAAATCTGTAAATTCTATCAAGATAGATTTAAATTAAATTTGAATTTTGATACTTTTTGAAGTACTTGGCTGAAGATATATGCAACATGAAAAGAATCCATAGTTTCTAGGCAGATCTGATATAACAATCTCATGCATTGAATAATCATGATTTAAGATATTCAAGTAAACTCTATAGTTTCTCAGCCAAAATTCTTGCATTTCCCCTTACATGTATTTACCAATCTGCTACTCCAAATTTTTCACTTAGAAATGTTTTTTAACAAAATGTGCTTGGAGATGGAAGCTTGAATGAAACGAGGCCACATTAATTCTTCCTATTCTTTGGATCCACACAACAAATTCTTATCCATTGTACATTAAGAAGAAATAAAAGAAATCAAGGTAGCATTCACAGGTGGACAAATGGCATAGAACACCACCCATGAAACATGCCCACGACTACAAAAACTATATTCATGCTTTTTCACACCTTTGCCTTGTCACCAAGTTAATGTAATGCCGAAGGTCAGCAAGGTATTTTGCCATTTCTTCTGGTGAAGCATTTTCTCCAGGACTCTCAGGCTTGGGTGGATAGGCTTCCACAAAAGTTCCCAGATAGAACATGATGCAAAGAGCCATGGCAATCACAAGAGGCCAAGACTTCAGAGAGGCAACCATCTAGGAGGAAACAAATAATACGGACAAGTTCATAAAAATATAGTGAATAAACCAGACTAGCCCTAGATGTAAGACTGCAAGAAATCTGATACTCTCATGTTTTGAATGAAGTCTACCCTCTATATTAATTGTTGTACCCAAAATAAGCTTAGTAAAAGATATTGTGGAGGAACTTATAATTTGTATATTGTATTCTCTCTCTCTCTCTCTGTGTGTGTGTGTGTGTATGTGTCTCTCCCTCCCTCCCCTCTCTCTGTATGTATAAAATCATTTGATATTACATATACTTATCATTTGTAGGTTAACAATTGTCTAAATGCACCGTCCCATCCTACTGAATATCAGTTTCATTGATATCTTCAGTCTAGTTTGTTAAGCTCTGGTTAAGAGTTTGGTCCTGTGGAGCATTTGCCAATAATGCTTTTCTAAAACCAATCTAATCCTGACTTCACTGGAACACAAACATCTGCTTGCAATAAAGCACACATATAAAAGTAAGGTGGGATGTGAGGTAGCAATAACCTTGTCCATCTATTTCATAAAATGCACAATGGCACTTTTTCATCACTGAATTTCCTCCACCCTGCCCTAGCTACTCACTGTGTAAAGGAAGTACAAAGGCAAAGCTGGATATGAAGAGATGCTGAAGCTCTGCAATCTTCAAGTTGAATCTTGCAATTGCCTCTGTTAACAGCTTTCACAATCCGGATTTATATGCTTGGTAAGTGAGTAAATGAAGGAGGGGGAAGGCTCCTCCCCCTGCCTTTTTCTCTCTCTCTCCCACGTTCATTCAATCATTCACCCATAATTTGTTGATCGACGCAATTCTGTATCAGCTACCTTGATTATCTTTCCAAGGAGTGAGGGAGGAATTCATCAGAAAACTAGCTGAACCCATAGGGAATTAAGAACTGTGTCTCCAAGCCAGTGTCAAAGAACTACAACTTTTGATGACCATCAATAGGATGGCAATGATGGAAAAATATACCCCCTAAGAATGAAGGGTACAGAGTGAAGACACATTCTTATAAAAGCATAAAAAAATTCCCATTGGAATGGACAAATTCATATTTAAGACAAACTACAATGTAAAAGAGGCTTCATCCCCATATTAGTAGACCCAGTCCTTTTTGCTTATGACTATTCTTTCAGAGGCAGCCAACATCAAAGGCTTAGAAATAACATATGGGATTAAAGGAAATATTGCATTTTCAAGTAAAATAGAAATCAACATTTAATTTTCCAACATAAGTTACTTTGACAGTTCATGATTACATATGGTTGTAAAAGGCAAAGGGAACATAAGTCCAGATAATGGTTTTCTTCTCCAAAATTATTATTATTATTATTATTATTATTATTATTATTATTATTGTTGTTGTTGTTGTTGTTGTTGTTGTTGTTGTTGTTGTTATTTTGGTAGGAATGGTTGAAAGTGGAACCTGCATGTAAATCTTTTAGGATCTAATATTATAAAGTTACAAAAAAATACGGCCAAGGTTTTTTTTTTCTGAATTCATTGCACAAAATAATCTCAGGGTGAATTATGACTGCTTGAATATTCATTGAAAGAATCTTTAATGAACTATCAAGTCTTATTTGGTTAAAAAAAGGAGTCCCTGTGGATTTTATTCTGCTAGTCATTGCTTTGTAGAGGGCTGTGTTCATCTCCATTTCAAGGCCATTGATCCAGTGCTGTCCAAAGACATTTCCATGGTCATGTGGCCAGCATGACACCAAAGAGCACTGTTACCTTCCCACCAAAGTGATACCTATTTATCTACTTGCATTTACATGATTTTGAACTGCTTGGTTGAACTGCTTGGTTGGTTGAACTGCTTGGGGTGAGGATGGGAGCTCATCCCATCAGGTGGCACTTGGGTTTCAAATCTCAATTGCCAGCTTTTCAGCCAATAAGCCCAGCATCTTATCAACTGAGCCAGCACACTGCCCATTTGTGCTTAGATATAAATAATAATTTAACCAATATTTATTATTTATTCAACTAGTATTTCCTATCTTCCACAAGAATTCAAGATTGTTTACAGAATACTTTTTCTTTCATTCTCCCTGACAATAAATCAGTTGGGTTCTGAGGGAGTAACTAGTACAAAGTCAACCAATGACCATCTACATCTGATAGCACAATTATACCTCAGTTTGCCCCACCCTATTTCAATGCTTTAGCCACTTCACCCAGGGGTGGGATTCTACCAGTTCGCATCTATTCGATAGAACCGGTTGTTAACATTCTAAGCAGTTTGGAGAACTGGTTGTTAGAAGAAATCACTGACCTAATCCTGTAAGGAAGATAGGAAGGAAACATTCTGGTGTTCCTTACAGAAACTGCCTCTCCATTAACCCTTATTACATTCTTGGCAGGACTAGACTTTCTGTCTCAGGAACTTCTCTGGAGTTTTTTTCCCTCCTTTGCTGGTACTTTGCTTGTGTGGAGTGACCATTCAAAGTTACAATGGCACTGAAAAAAGTGACTTATGACTATTTTTCACACTTACAACTGTTGCAGCATCCCCACAGCCATGAGAGGCCAGGCGAGGAGATGCGTGCCTCGATGTGAGTGATATTGAGTTGGCCACGCCCAGCCAATAACATGGCCACCAAGCCATGTCCACCCAGTCACATGACCACCAAGCCACGCCCACCAAGCCATGCCCACAGAATCAGTTGTTAAAAAATTTGAATCCCACCCCTGACTTCACCCACTTGCTTTCGACAGAAAACAGGCAGAATTCTTATAGCTGAATTTTGTATTAATTGTATCTTTCAAACCATCTTCAAGAGCTGCTCTGTATATCATAATGGATGTTGAGATTGCTACTGCTACACCACAGCTGATACATCAGACAAATTATTAGAACATACTCCAAGCAAATAAATTCCAGAATGGGAGTGTTTATTTATTTATTTAGAAAATGTATATGGTCATTCACTCACTCTAGGTGACTCTGGGTGGCTTACAAAGAATAAAAACCCAATATCAACCAATAAAACAATAAACCCTCATCTGAGACTCCAAATTTCATAGTCACAGAAATCTTTGACAAAATAATGAATAATTTTTTTCTAAATGTCTCTGGAGATTTCAATCATTCAGGTCGTGGGTGTCCCAAAGGTGCTTTTCCAAAAGCAATTGGTTTTTTTTCCTTTTTTTTTTTCTTTGAAAATGTTTCATGAAACATTTTCAAGGAAAAATAAAATCAAGAAAGCCCAGTTGCCTTTTGGGAAAGCACCTTTAGGACAATTGTTTTCTAAGATTTACAGAAAGAGAAGGGTACAGGAAATCCTCTCTAGCACATAGTCCACAAATACAAGATCAGGCTTCAAGTTCAAGAAACATGATTTCTGGGACTGTAAATATCCTCCTTAACCTATATAGAATTTTCAAGTCTGATCAGTTCACACCTTTGGATTTTCAGAATACCATGAGACCCTACTCAGAAATAATGTCCATTACTGCCACTTCCATTGTCTTGGTGGAAAAAAAATTGTGGTCTCCAATTGGTTTTGAACCACAACTCCCAGCAACACCAGCCACCATGACCAATGTTGAGGGCATCATGAAAACATGTCTGTCTTGTCACTTCATTTTTATCAAGAGAATGGAATCAATGGAATCAGCATCAATGGAAGGCTATTTTTGGTATCTCAGTATCACTTTCCTAAAGTTTTCAAAAGTTCATTTCATCCAATATGACATGTTGTTGAAGAACATGTTGGGTTCAAGATAATAGCTGGCATTGATATGAAATGATAAAACTGGCTAGTGAGGAGACAGGTTGGATAATTTAAATATTACGCTTGTTTTAAGTTTTACATTTTATTTTGTGTGCATTTCTCATAAAAGTAAGAAAAATCAACTCCCAAGTTTTGCAATTATTAATCAGGCTTCAGTCATTTCAGCAGAATTGAAATTATGTACTGTTGATCGCTTACCGGAAAATCCAAGAAATGTTATTAAGCAATATTTTTGATCCTTGTTTCCTGACAGATCACTGGATTCTCTCTTTTAAGCAACTTGGCTCATCTCTATTTTTTAATTTTTTCAATTATCAGATTTTTTTTTAAAAAAATCCTTTTTTATTGTTTGACTTTCCTCATTCTTATGGCTGGATGGAGCATCATCAGCCATAAAAAGAGTTTTAGGGGCCACAGATGGACCCAAAGTCTTAGATCCTTACTCCTATGCTCCAATTAAATAGATGTCTGGGTTTTATGAGGAACTACTTAGCATTCCTCTGAGAAATTGAGAGTATTCAAATCTCTGGAGCAGAAAAGAAGAACATAATGTACTCCTGTTGTTCAAGGTAGTCCTTGATTTACAATCACAGTTGAGCCCAAACTTTCTGTTGCTAAGTGAGACCATTGTTAAATGACTTTTGTCTAGTGTTAGAATTCAAAATACTTTACTACTGGTTCTGTGGGCGTGGCTTGGTGGGCATGGCATGGCATGGCTTGGTGGGTATGGCAAGCGAAAGATACTGTAAAATCCCCATTCCCTCCCCACCCCACTAACCTGCTTTCTAGGTCCGTTCCACTATCTAGGGCAACAAAAGAAGACCCGGCCAATCAGCTGGGACTCAGGAGGCAGAGAGTAGATGGGGTGGGGCCAGTCAGAGGTGGTATTCCGAACTACTCAAAATTTCTGCTACCAGTTCTCCAGAACTGGTCAGAACTTGTGAATGCCACCTCTGCTTTTGTCCCATTTTACTATCTTTCTTGCTTCAGTTGTTAAGTGCATCACTGCAGACCATTGTTAAATGAATGTGGCTTCCCCACTGACTTTGCTTGTCGGTTTCTAAAAAGGAATCACATGACCTGGGACGCTGCAATTAATTTGTCTTAGTTGCCAAGGGTCTGAATTTTGATCATGTGACCATGGAGTTGTTGCAATGGCCATGTAAAAAATGGTCACTTTTTTGAATGCTGTTGTAATTTTGAATGCTCACTAAATTGTTGTAAGTTGAGGATTAGCTGTACACCTTTCCTTGGTGATTCTACATACTCTGAATACATCAACAAGCAGTCACCCATCCTCCTTCCACTTCTGTTAATTAGAAGGACAAATGATTTGTTAATTAATCATTGCTTTGCTGTCCAATCTCCCATTAAGAGTTGATTGCATCACAAAGATTTTTTCCAGCCTAATCAATACTCATCCAATTCCCACTTTATAGACAGATTAGTTGTCCTTGTGGTTTCAATTCATTAAAACAGCAACTTAAGTGGAAAATATTTCAACTTTTAAGCATTGCCAAGTCATAGGCTAAACTATGCATCACACAATCCTGGAGTGATAGGGAAGTTTGTCTTCCATAAATTCCAAAATTAATATGTTATTGACTGTTTGATTCCTACTTTACCTTTGAATCTTATATTCTAACTGTTATTTGAATAATCACACAGTGGCTGATAACAATAGATAATTGCTTATTTTAAACTAAAATTATCAGCGAGTGAACTCTCATAACATGCTGGACATTCATCTCTGTGATTTTAGAGTTCTCAGTTGAAATTCTGAAATCTGAGGTTTGAGATGAGAATGGTAAAATCACAAGGACAAGCTCTCCAAAATCTTACCACTTATGAATTGATCTTGCGATATTTTTCCTTTGGTTTGTGTGTGATCATGTAAACCAGAAATAATTTAGGAATCCACATATCTAGGGATTTTTTGAAAGATGGATTTATGGAACAGTCTGAAGTTTCCAGATCTTTTGTTGTTGTTAGTTGCAAAGTCATGCCCGACCCATCGTAGTCCTTCCTTTATATTTAAGTTATGGTTATCTATATTGTGAGTCATATTTAGGATGATTGGATCTTTTCTAACATATTTTTAACCAAAATAACAAGCTAACCTTTTTGCAGTTAATTCAGTGCTGAAATGTTTACAGTAGAGTAAATGAAAGCAACAGATGAGGAACATTAGCAAAAAATTCCTTTTATAGCTATGAAAGAAAAATTCATTTGGTCAAAAGTTTTTATGCCCTTGAGGTAAAAGAAAACTTCCCTGAGGCAATTTGATTGATTGTGATTGATTATATAACCATCCATTCCAGTTTATGGCCAACACAGTAGATGGAATTTGCCACTGCCTTCTTCTGGGGCAGTTTTCAACTTCCCAATCTTGCCTACAACACTTAATCTATTTCTTGTTTCTTGAACCCATATACAAGCAGTGCACTTGCATGCACATTTTCTAACTGTTGGGATGCAGCTCACAAATCAACAAATGCTCCAAGATATACAGTATACATGCAAATTACCTGCAAAATGCAAATAAGAGAAAAGCATGAACATTTATTTCTGCATTTATTTGCACAAAGTATGCATTCAGAGAGATCAGCATACAAAATACACATATTAATATAAATTTATGTACAATCCAGATACAGGCGAGAAAAAAAATCTTAGTTAAAAAAATGGAAATCTCTACCAGACTTTTAAAAAAATATTCTACACAAAGTGAAGATTAAATTCCTGTTAATTCTGAGGTTTTTGCAAAAGCTCAGTATATATAACAAGATAAAAAGAATGTCCTAGGGATTGTAGAGGCATCATTAAAAAAGACATGTTTAAAGCTGCCAACACTGAAAGATAGTGAAACCCAGAACAAACTAATCACAATTTAAGCAAAATACACTAATTAGCAAATATTAATAACTATATTATAAAACATTATTTAACTATTCATAAATAAATGAATAATGAAAATATAGGCTTGATACCCTCCCTGAAAGACAGAGAAAATAAGGACAAATAAAAACACAAAAGGAAGATATAATTTTGAAGTGGTATAGAAGAATATATTTTCTGATTTTCCCAGAGTGAGTGGATCTCTATAAAGAGACAGCAATCATAAAACCATTTCCTTGAAGATTTGCACCCATTTCTGGATAGAGAGGATCAATTCTGTCACTCTTACCCTGTCACCTCACAAATAGACTACTATATAGTACTGTTTACATACCCTTGAAGAATATCTGAATAACAGCTGACCCAAATGCAGTGATGTGTGCTCCAAGATCTGCATATGTTATACCTGTGTCATTTGAGCTGCATTGGTAGCCAGTTTGCTTCTGGATCCAATTCAAGAATTTTGTTATCACCTTTAAACCCTACATTGCATAGGACTGCAATATTTGAGGAATGCCTTTCTACTTATTCTACCAGGTCTGCCAGGATATGTGTATTGTGTGGATCCCATTGACAGGATGTGTTGGCCTGCTGCAAGGTGCTTAAAACAGATACTCAGTTAGCTTGGCACTCTCATGATGCTAGATGGTTGTAATGACAGTTAATGGAAGGGACTCTCCATGCTTCACGGCTATTTTATTTTTTTGTCTTGTTTTTGTTTTAGTCCAAACTGGTTGTTTTAATGTTTTTATATACTTTGATTATTACTAAGTATGTCACCCAGAGTAATTATGGAATATAGGTAGCTCTACAAATGTGAATTAATGAAGTTAAAAGTCCAAATAGATTTACAATACAACAGTGAATGCCTTGCATAGCCTGACACTGGATTGAATTAAATTTTAAATTGGGCCAAAAAAAATTGGCAAAAATATTCCAATATGTGGACCGGTTAGAGGCCTGGCTGTGCATCCCCAGCTGAAGACTTCAAATGCTCTTCATGAAAAAACCAGATAGAAATGAACCTGTTTACACAGCAAAACCACCTGCTTCCTCCTTGATAGTGCCCCACGAACTGTCATGCTGGAGAATTACAAGTGCAAGGCCAAGACTTCAGGGTACAATCAGCTTATACCCTTGGCCAAAGCAGTAGAAATAGGTTTGGGTTCAGTGCTGCAGCCAATCACCACTAGGGACTTGTATTCTGTGGCTCCCAAAATTCTACTGAAGAGTTCTGTCATGAAAATTTAGATTTGTTCCACTTCTTAATGTTATAGGGAGGCCAAAAGAGACTGAGTAAGGCCAGTTACTCAATTAATTCAAAAGGTAGAACCCTTGAGGCTTAAATTTCATTTTCTCCCTCTCTATGAATGACTAATTATGCTCAATCTACAATTATTAGGAACATTATGGAAATCCAATCAATCATGTTACAGGAATTTAACCCGGACATCATCAAAATATCAGTAACCACCATGAAGTTAAACCAAATCAACAATGGCTATAGTTGATGCATAGCTATGGAGCTATACATTTAACAATTGTTGCCCTCAGGAACAATGAAGATGACAACTAAGCAATTATTTTTAGTTTTATAGGGAAACGATAAGTCCTTCCAAAACAAGCTGCACCCTAATCTTGTTCTATTTGCCAATTTTACTGCAAAAAGAATATGTGACCACCTTACAAACAAGAGTTACAGTTCACTCAATCTAACATCTTTTTTAGTGGCTGAAATATGTCACACAGATTGTTTTCCAACTGCAACTGTTCTGATGCAACAGTCCCCTCAAGCTGTCACAGCAGATTTGCTATTAAGAATTTTCTGGGTTCACTTACTTATCTCTGCTACAAAGTGGCCCGTGTGTGTTAAATTTCTCACAAGGAAGGACCAATATAATAATAAACAACAAATCCTGTTTTCCTCATACTGTCTCCATTATGATTTTTAAAGAGATAACCTTTAGTATTGATCTTTCTTTTATGAAGTTCACAAGAGTCTTTACAGAAGGCTGCTGTGGTTCAAGCTGTACTAATAGCTGTGCTAATTGACTTGAAACCAGGCCTTGCCTGTATGACTCATGATCAAGAGATATGATAAGGACCAATCTGATAATTCTGTTATGAATATCCCTTACTGCTTCAACCATCCATAAAGATTCTCAGTGGCCTCTTACAAAAATAAATAAAATGCTGTAGTTATAGATACCACTGAACGTCCTTCCATCTGGTCTATTGTCTCTTGCAAAAGAAGTAAAATGGAAGGCTGTTAATCATCTCAGTCTTCCATACTATTCCAAAACCTAGTTTATTGGATGGAGCTGAGTTAAATTACAAAAAAGAAAAGAAAAAAACACCTGACTGAGGTGGGTACAGCTGAAAATACTCAGGCTATCTTTCTAAAAACAGCCATCAAGTCAATGAAAATCCATATAATAAGAAATAATAACATCTGTAGTTGTGTGAGAACTGCACCCTCAAAACAATTTCAAAAAACAAGAACTTGAATGAAATTCAAATAAATACATTTTGACAAATGCAGTATACATTTCTGAAGTTCCGGTATTCATTCTGAAATGGGACTGGCCACTGGAAAAGCTCAAATAATTATTTGAAAGATCCATCTCTTTTCAACCTCAGCAACTTTTAGATTTGGACTTCGCTCCACCAATATCTGCCCTTCACTATTCCATGCTCTAGTGCCAATGCCAAAGAATAAAGAATGGCTGTTGTGCTCTGATTAGGAAGGCAAGTCACTCTTCTTGTTACCTGACTTTGTGGTTTCTTCCCCAAACCCCCAAAACTTTAATCTTAGACTGTCTATTATTGACTTTTCGTAAGAAGTCTGTAGGGGGCGTGCATAAGTGCACCAATGTGCCTACTGTTCCTGTCCTATTGTTTCTTTTATTTTTCTTATATGTATCCATTTCATGTATTCATAACTATGTTTATACTTATACCTGTTATTTTATAATCACTTGACAAAATAAAATAAATAAAAATAAATAAATATTTCTTGTGTTAAATCATGGAACTCTCTCATTTAGAGATGCAAACAATGCAAACCCTCAAGATTGAAGCCAAGAATGCTATCTCTCATTTCTCCCAACTTTTTCCCTCTTTTTGTAATTCTGCGCCATCTTGCTTCCTTCTTCTTTTAATCTCTTTTATATGCCTGTGTTTAGCCATCATTTTCATCCCAACCCTTCCTCTTTGCTGTCTTTATTTCCCAATATTTTCTTGTAATCAATCCAGGAAGCTCAGCCCAGGATCCAGGCTTCCGCCTTCTTTCCTGATGTTGTTAGATTATTATTGCCCAGGCATGATTTGCTTGCCCTTGTTTTAATCTGTTTAATTTATCGTTATCATTTTTAATTATTGTGAGCTATCCAGAAACATTCACGGGTGGGAAATTTAGGATGGATGGATGGATGGATGGATAGATTGTAAGAGATCCTGACATAAGCATATTGAGTTTTCAGAGAAAATATGCACTATAATGCTACATAAACAAAACTGTGCATCTATGTTTATTTGAGTTATGCATATATATTTCTAGGTATAAACGTGGACAAGATCAGCAGACCATAGAAAGCAAGTGATAAAAGGAGGAGATTTATTCTCCCCCCCGCCAGATCTCTAGAATTGTAATATCTACTCAACCCCACAAAAGGCCTCTTGAATCGCAGTTTGGCCACTAATCTGGCTTTTTTTTTTCAGGCATCGTGCAGGTAAGAAAAGAGGAGAAATAGCATTTATTTTTTTGCCAACAGTTTCCTGGAAGTTTTCCAGATTGGAAAAACTAGCAAGGGAAAAGATCTGGTCCTCCATACAACTGTGTTTTATCTATTCTGATAGCAAGGTGTTGTGTCCGTCGCGGAAGGAGACTCGGAGTCAGTGACTTAGTTCAGCTCTTTATTGGATCCTGAGATTGGCTCGGGATTCAAGGGGAAAAACAGCAGCTTTTATTCTCTGGCCGCAGCGGCCACGGCCAATGGCACCACTTTGAATCTCCCGCGATTAGTTTCCACCAATCGCGGGGGATTCACAGCAGGCCAATCAGTGCGGCTCGCTCGGCCAATCAGATCGCTGTGCACTTTGGCCAATCACAGCACAGCGCTTGCAAGTATGCTAATGACTGTACAGAACACCCCTCCCCTCTTGGTACGGTTTTACATAACATAGTCCCATAAGTAGGCAGGGCTTCGTACTAGCCTACTTGACCTGTGCAGGTTAGTTGTTTCTTGGCTCCCAGCTGGTTCGGTCGGGTTCTGTGTTGCTCTCTGCCTCGTCGGTGGAACCGCCTGGAAGGCCTCGCCGGGCCTTTCGTCGCAGCTCCCTCCTGGTCTACCCGGGCTGGTTGAGCTGCAGTTGTTGCCGCTCCTGCCTGGTCTTTCTGGGCTGGTTGAGCTGGCCTGGCTGCTTCTTCCTGGTGAGGCTTCGAGGTGGCTGCTTGTCAGTGAGTATTGCTGGTTTCTTTCTATTGGTTTTTGGTTCCCGGGGCATTCCCTCCCCTCTTGGTGTTATGGGGGCTATCTGTGTCTGTTTGCATGTCAGTTGTGTTTCCTGTGGTTGTTCTCGATCTTATTTGATCGATGTGTCGTTTCCATGCTCGTCCGTCGGTTGTTTGCAGCTGGAACGAGCGGGGACCTGTCAGCCGGGTTATGGTTGCCGGTACCCAAAGTGGATCTCCGGTAAGGTTCTTTGCGTGGACTGCGTCGCCTGGTGAAAATGTTCAGTGTTTGCTTGAGGAGTTTGGGGGTTTTTCTGGGTTGTATGTGAGGTTCAGTCTGTCGAGTGGGGACCTTAATTTCCTCCCCATTAATAGTTCTGCTGGGCTTTTGTTGGTTGTTGTGTTCGGGGTTATGTGTTGTATAAAAAGCATTTTGTTTATTTTTTCTTGGATTTCCCCTTGTTCAATTTTTTGGATGGTTTTTTTTGTGAATTGAACCATCCATTCCACCTTTCCATTCGCCGCCGGATGTGCCAGTGCTGTTAGTACATGTCGTATGCCCCATTCCACTCGGAATTTTTCAAATTCCAGCAAGGTAAATTGGGGCCGGTTATCTGACACGATGACATCTGGGAGGCCATGGGTTGCGAATAGCTTGCTAAGTTCCTTGGTCACGGCATCCGTGGTGGTGGTTTTCATGTTGCTTACCTCCAACCAATTGGAGTAAGCATCTACCGTGATAAGGAATATATGTGCTTTCGTGGGCCCGGCAAAATCTATGTGAATCCTGGACCATGGTCCCTGGGGGTTTCCCATTCCAGGATTGGTGCTGCGGGAGGGCTCGGCCTGGCTTCTTGGCAACATTTGCATGTTGCCACCCAAGTCTCGATCTGCTTATCCATCCCTGGCCACCAGGCGTAACTCCTGGCCAGGGCTTTTGTTCTAACTATGCCCGGGTGCCCCTCGTGCAACAACTCCAATACCTTCCTTTGTAACTTTTCCGGAATAACAACCCTATCCCCCCAAAGTACACACCCTTTTTGTAATGAGAATTCTGTTTGCCGGTTCCGGAATGTCCTGAATGATTCGTCGTCGTCCTTTTCTGGCCACCCCTTTTCTACCCAATGTAACACCCGTGCCAGACGCTTGTCTTTATTAGTCTCGCGGGCAATGCCTGATGCGGTTATGGGTAGATCGGGCAGAGTCTCTATGCTGAAGGTGGCTGTCGTGGGTGCTGGGGCAGTGTCTAGGTCAGGTAACGGCGTGTGGCTCAGGGCATCTGCATGGGTGATCGTCTTACCAGGTCGGTGTGTGAGCCGGTAGCTGTAGGCGGCAAGGAATTCGGACCACCTTGTCATTCTAGGAGATAGAATGTTTGGGGTGGCCCTGTTCCCTGCCAGGATTCCCAGCAGTGGCTTGTGGTTTGTGATGATGGTTAACGTGTGGCCGTAGAGGTACTCGTGGAACCTCTTCACTGTGGCGACGCTAGCCAGGGCCTCTTTGTCCAGCTGACTGTAATTTCTCTCCGGTTTGGTGAGGGTCCTCGAAAAGAAGGCGATGAGTGCTTCTTTTCCGTCGGGGAGCGTGTGGCTGAGGACGGCATGTGACTGCAAGTGGTAGGGTCTCGTTGTATTGGATGAGGACAGCATCCGAGGTGAGCAGGTCCTTGGTTTTGTTGAAGGCAGCTGCCTCACGTTTCCCCCAAGTCCATGTGGCCGCCTTGTCCAAAAGCCTATGCAAAGACTCCGCCGCAGTCACCTTTTGGGGCAGGAAAACATTATAGAAATTAAGCAGTCCTAGAAATGCCCGCAGTTCCGTTTTATTCTTTGGCGTGGGGGATTCTTTAATGGCTCTGATTTTTTTCATGGTTGGATGGATGCCGTGCCGTTCTAGAAGGTATCCTAGGAACTCGACCCACTCTGTGTACAGCTGGCATTTCTCTTTTTTCACCTTTAGCCTGGTATCTTTGAATTTGGTTAGTACCTCCCTTAGATGACCCTCTAGTTCTTGTTGGTTGGCTGCTGACACCAGTACGTCATAGAAGTAGGGCACCACCCCCTTAATTCCTTGCAAAAGTCTCTCCATGAGGCTCTGGAATATTCCCGGAGCCACGTTGCCTCCAAACTGGAGTCTCTTACAGCGAAACACTCCCCGGTGGGTGACTATGGTCTGCGCCTTGGGGGTTTCTGCATCAACCAGCAGCTGTTGGTAGGCTTGCGCCAGGTCGAGCTTCGCAAAAACCTTGCCTCCCCCAGTGAGTATAGAAGGCACTGCACTACTGGGACGGGGTAGGCGCTTTGTTGTAAGGCGCAATTTAGGGTAGCCTTATAGTCCCCGCAGATTCTCACTGACCCATCGGGTTGACTGGGGTGACTATGGGGGTCCCCTACCAGGCATGATTGGCTGTAGAACCCCTTGTTTGATGAGCTTGTCAATTTGCTCATCGATTTTGGGCCTTAGTGCAAATGGTACCCGCCGTGGTTTTAGGCGTATCGGGGGAATGCTGGGGTCTAGGCTGAAGGAAATAGGGGGCCCTCGGTGCTTGCCTAGGGTGCCGTCGAACACCTCCTGGAAGTCCCATGCAAGTTGCTCTTCCCAGTCAGCATCTGCGACATGGTCGACGCCCGTAACTTTGATCCCGAGTGGCGCGAACCACTGTAGTCCCAAAAGGCTGGGGCGGTCTCAGTCCACGATCGTCAGGGGAAGCTTTGCTGTGCGGCCCTTGAAAGTCACTTTGAACTGTCTGGTTCCGACTACTGGGATGCGGTTCCCCTGGTAGTCTTTAAGGATTAATTTCTGGGTTTCCAACCCCCTCTTGTGGATCGTGGGCACCAAATGCTTGATTTCTCACCAGGCAACCATGGAGAGGTAGGACCCGGAGTCTACCTCCATTTTGCACGGTTTGCCTTCGATGCCCACTTCTATGTATACCTTTCGGGCGTCTGCGCTTGATGAGTGGCCGATGACGACCGTCTGGTGGGTTTCCTCTTTCTGACGGTTTTCGCCACTTCGTCGGCCCCGTCCATCTCGCTTCCTGAGATTTTTGGCTTGGCAGTCTCTGGCCCTGGGAGGTTGCTGTCTCGTCTCCGGTTGCTGTGATCTCGCTGTCAGGGGCTGTAGGCTTTCCTCAGTCGGCAGACTCGGGCGATCTGACCTTTTTTATCGCAGTGTCAGCAGATCGCATCGAAAAACCAGCACTCCGATCGAGGGTGGTCGTCTCCGCACCCAGCACATGTGGGTCCCGATTTACGACTCTGCCAATTGCGCCGGTCTCATCCCATCTGGAATCGATGGATTTCTTCTTCCTCGTCCATGGTGTCGGAGGCAGAGTGGAAGTCACCATGATGGGTGGTGGTCTCTTGGCGGCTTGCTTCTGGGTGGGCCTCGGTCGCCCGGCCCATCTCAGTGGTTGCAGTGCATTCCCCGGTGTCCGGTCTCCGCATTCGATTTGCCAATTTCCGGGTTGCCTCGGCTGTGGTGGCTTCAGCAAGGGTGTCGGCGAGGGTGATGTCACCTTTTGCCATCAGACGGCTTTGTAGGACTGGGTGTCTGAGCCCGAGTACGACACGGTCCCGCAAAGCCTCGTCCATGTCCGAGAACCCGCACATGCCCCCTAGGCTCCGTAGATCAGCCACAAAGTCGCTGATGCTCTCACCTGATCTCTGGTCCCGCCGGTAGAAATTGTGCTGCCTGATGAGGGTGGGCACGGCAGGGGTATAGTGGTTTTGGAGCAACGGCTTGAGATCAGCCCAGTCCATCTCCTTCACGTCCCCGGGTTTTGGAAGAGCTTTTGCCATCTTGAACACTGCGGGCCTGGAGTGTGTTAGAAAGACGGCTCTTTTCTTCTGCCTGGTTGCATCCTTCAAGTTGCTACTTTTGAGGAACATTAGGAATTGGTCTGTGTACGATTCCCAGTCCTCGGCAGCTGGGTTAAAAGGTGCGGGCGGTGCAATGCTGGCCATCTTGTCGGTCTCACTTCCTCAGGACACGTGCTTGAAGGGGATTAGTCTCGAGATCCCATCCTCGTCACCAGTGTTGTGTCCGTTGCAGAAGGAGACTCAGAGTCAGTGACTTAATTCATCTCTTTATTGGATCCTGAGATCAGCTTGGGATTCAAGGGGAAAAACAGCAGCTTTTATTCTCTGGCTGCGGCGGCCGTGGCCAATGGCACCACTTTGAATCTCCCGCGATTAGTTTCCACCAATCGCGGGGGATTCGCAGCGGGCCAATCAGTGCAGCTCGCTCGGCCAATCAGATTGCCATGCGCTTTGGCCAATCACAGCGCAGCGCTTGCAAGTATGCTAATGACTATACAGAACACTGGAGCCCTGTTCTGTCTGCTTTCTGATTCATTTGGATTAATCAGAGTGGGTGATGTCAAAAGATTCTAGCCGCAATTTTCTCATCTTTATTTACTCATCTTTATTTATGGATTTTTCCCTTCAGAAACAGAACATGTACAAGGGTGGTGGATGAGTGGGGAGGATCATATAAGTATAATATGTACATACTGTACATCTGATTAAACTGATTGAAGAAGCAAAGGCTGGCATTAACCCATAACTTAAAGTGCATTATTCTCAGATTATTTTGCTGCACATACTTATCCCCACCCAACATTAGCAAACTAATTATTTGTTGCTCTTTTAAGAATTCAAGATCCGTTGCTGTGTGCCTGTCACAGTAACTCCAACTTTTGTGTAAACTCCAGCTTCAGATCAATCTAGCCAGAACAAAAAGAGAACCTCTTCTAATGAATTTGGCTATAGATCCCAAGATCACACTGGAATATCTAGCCAGCAGATTCCCCCCCATCCCCCCACCCCTCATTCATTTTACCAAGAATTCATACTCTCTTTTTCCTTTCGTTAGAGACTTATTAACCCTTAATAAGTGAATATTAAACCAATGGAAAATTTGAATTGAAGCAAAAGAAGACCCCAGACACCAGGTAGTTGGGGAAAACATGAACCAAAAGGAAATACAGAGCTGAAAACAGAAGAAAAAGCTAGCCCAAATAGTGTTTCTATTCTTCAGGGCAACTTGACTGGATGCCCAGAAGCTGAATCTATAGTAAAAACAAAGGAGCTTCTGAATATAACTTCTACCGGCCTGGCTCTAAGCAATGGTGGAGAACTTAGAATGCCCCAGATAGAGCTAAACAAGAATTACATACAGGGCTATAAAACTCACATAACCTAGTGTTAATTTTCCTCATCTTTTTGGGGCTATCTGGTGATCATTCAGAGCTTTGAAAAGATTACTTGTAGCTCTTACTACATGTAATCAGGGGTGGGATTCAAATTTTTTAACAACTGTTTCTGTGGGCATGGCTTAATCGGTGGGCGTGGTTTGGTGGTCATGTGACTGGATGGACGTGGCTTGGTGGTCATGTTATTGGCTGGGCGTGGCCAACTCAATATCACTCACATCGAGGCACGCATCTCCTCGCCTGGCCTCTCATGGCTGTGGGGATGCTGCAACAGTCATAAGTGTGAAAAATAGTCATAAATCACTTTTTGCAGTGCCACTGTAACTTTGAATGGTCACTCCACACAAGCAAAGTACCAGCAAAGGAGGGGGGGAAAACTCCAGAGAAGTTTCTGAGACAGGAAGTCTAGTCCTGCCAGAATGTAATAAGGGTTAATAGAGGCAGTTTCTGTAAACAATACCAGAATGTTTCCTTCCTGCCTTCCTTACAGGATTAGGTCAGTAATTTCTTCTAACAACCGGTTCTCCGAATTGCTTAGAATGTTAAGAACCGGTTCTAGCAAATAGGTGCGAACTGGTGGAATCCCACCCCTGCATGTAATCCTCACTTAATGACTGGTCACTTAGCAATGGCTGTGTACATACCCTTGGTCATACTATTGCATTTTGAGAGCTTAGCAACTGGGTCTCCTTTACAGCTGTTTGCAGAATTCTACAGTCACGTGACTGTGATTTGCCTTTTCTTTTGCCAACTTCCAGCTTTTTCAGCCTGCTTGTGCCCAAAACCCACCCATAGGAATACACAGATTCACTTAATAACTGCAACGTTCGTTGAACAATTGTGGCATTTGCTTAACAACTATTATTTTAAAAATATTATAAAATGTGGTGCCTTGATCTACAATGATTATGACTTTTTTCAGAAATTCCTTTATGGTCAAAACTTGAGGATTACCTATACATGACAGTTCCCAGCATTTTTTAAATAAGTACGTTGAACTGCAGGAGTTGCTGCAAGTTTAGCAATATACAGAACTCTAGATTTTTCCTATCCCTGATTTAAGACTTGAGCCAAAGGATTCAATACTTGATAAGCTATGTAAAAAAATTATATGTAAAAAATCCCCCTGCAGAATGCATGTAATTATATTGTAAATGCTTCATTCTTCCTATGAAGTTTATGTTCAAGAACATTTTCTTTCTCTGGTAGCCAAGATGTACATGTCTTCTCAGCTGCAAAATCTGAACAATAGACAAAAAAGCAGGGGGCCTATTTATTCAGGTGTCAGTAATAGCAGACATTTAACTGAAGGCAAACAATTAATAGCAATACAGTTCGTTCTCCAAAGGCTGGGGTACAAGCCAAGTATTGTAGGACATCAGAGATCATCAAACTATTGCTTGGCTCCCTTTCTAACCAACTTCCTTTCTAACCAACTTCCTTCTCACCCAGTTTTGCATTTCTCCCTCCCCCAAATTTACCAATCAAAGACAAAAATCAGTTCGGTTGACCAGGTCTTTTATGATTTGATTTCATGCCAGGAAGCTTAGAAGCCAGGTCAGGTCAGCATAACAAGCCTCTAAAGAGGAATTGGGAAAGGGGCAGGATATTCTCCAGTTGTATTAGCACTATGGAAATGGTGGCTGAACTGCAATTTGTCTCCTGCAAAAAAAAAAACCCTTTTATACAGTATAATTGAAAATGGCATGGTATTTAAATACATGTCTGGTATCGTCCTTTGGCATCTAATCATATTGAATGCTATTTTCCAATGAGCAATGGATGCTTTGGAGGTGTTCAAAGACACGTTGTTCACCACGTCTTCTCTGTTTTTGAAGACACACAGCATGAGCTTACTGCTCATAATGGTTAAGGCAATCTTGTATGTTTCCATGTATATGGAAAGCTTGTTCTATAGCTCCAAATACTGTATTCACAAAAAGGCAGGAATGGTGAAGGGAGTTGGTTTCTCCACAGTTTTCATATTTTTGTGTATGTGTATGCCTTTGAGTCATTGTTCACTTCTGGCCAATTGCCTCGACTAACCCCTGCAGTTTTCTTGGCAAGTGGTTAAGTGGTTATGCCATTGCCTGCTTCCTAGGGCTGAGAGACAGTGACTGGTCCAAGGTCATCCAGCTGGCTTTGTGACTAAGGTAAGACAAGAACTCATGGTCCATGTTATGGATTCAGGCATGGGTAGAATGAATGGAGACAGTCTTAGTTGGTGAACTTTCAACTCTTTATTGCATAGTGACTTCTAACTTGTATAACAACAACTCTGCCTTATATAGGCAATTCTAATGTGAAATAACCAATAGGGAGCTGTAAAACGCTAGTTCCAGAACCAATAAGAGTCCTTCGTTAAGGGCCAATCAGATTCTCAGAACCCAACCAATCCGATCTAGCTGCTTAACACCCAATCAGAAGTGCAGGGCCAGAACCCTGCACTTTACCCCAAGCTTGCCTTTATTCAACTATTTACATACATAACACCCCTTCCCCCTGGCTCCACAATTAATTTGTGACCAAATTTGTGACTTTAAATAGGACGGTTGTCTCTTGGGTCTGTCAGATTTTCTTTGGACTGGCTGCGTGCAGTCCTGTTGAGGTAGGGTGTTGTTTTGTAGTGGCTCGGCTTCTCATTCTGGTGTGATTTCCCTTGGAGCGTACGATTCTTCTTCCTGCTCCATTTCCTGGGTTTCACTTGATTCATCGCTTTCTTGGAACACGTTTCCTGGCATGTCGTCTTCTTCTCTTCCTCCCCCCCCCCTCAGTTTGGTCGTTGGGAAGTTGTTGGCTGGCCGTTATAAGTCGTGACCGTAATTGGTCAATATGTCTTTTCCATAGTCTCTCATCAATACATTTTACAATATAGGATCTGGGCCCAGTCTCGCGTAATACCGTTGCTTCAATCCAAACTGGGTCACCTGATAAATTTTTTTGCATAAACGGGGTTGCCTACCTTGAAGGTACGGTAGCGTCCGCTGGATCCTGGAGGCTTCTCTGGCTCGTAAGCAGGGTGCAGTCGGTCGAGGCGGGAATGGAGTTTTCGCCCCATGAGAAGTTCTGCGGGAGTTCTGCCGGTTTCGCTGTGCGGAGTGATGTGTTGTAGAAGTAGAATGCGGTTTATTTTTTCGTCAAGATTATCATAGTCCATCTTTTGTAAAGTCTTTTTTACAAATTGTACCATGCGTTCCGCTCGGCCGTTGGTAACAGGATGCGCCGGCGAGGTGAGCGCATGGCGGATGCCGTTATCAGCAAGGTACTCTTCAAACATTAGCACTGTGGTCCGTTATCGGACACCAGGACGTCCGGCAATCCATGAGTTGCAAAGAGTCTATTGAGGACTTTAATGACTGTCTCGGAGGTTGTATTGGCCATTCGATGAATTTCTAACCAATTAGAGTATGCATCGACAGTCAACAGCAATGTCTGTCCTTTGATCGGCCCTGCGAAATCCAGGTGGATTCTGGACCAGGGTCCACGTGGCGTCTCCCATTCGGTCGGTGCAGCTTTTGGCGGTGCGTTGCTGGTTTGTTGGCACTTGGTGCAGGCCTTGACCCATTGCTCGATGTGTCGGTCCATGCCTGGCCACCAAGCGTAGCTCCGTGCGAGTGCCTTCATTCGCACGATCCCGGGATGTCCATCATGCAAGATTTGTAACAGCGTCTTTTGGAGTCGTTCTGGACGACGACTCTATCGCCCCAGATGACGCAGCCTTTTTGTGAAAAAAGTTCAGTCTGTCTTGTTTTAAATGGCACGAAGTCATCTGGGATCTGGTCGAATGGCCATCCACGCTCTACCCAGCCTAGGAATCGAGCTAGGGTGTGGTCTCGTCTGGTCTCCCTCGCGATATCTCGAGCGGTCATAGGAGGCGAGTTGAGCGTTTCGATTTGTAACGCCGATACTGTTGGTGCCGGATCGTCGAGGATCTCTGGTGGCGGTGCTCTGCTGAGTGCGTCGGCATGGGGAATGGCTTTCCCCGGTCGATGTAACAATCGATAATTATAAGCAGCTAGGAAGTCTGACCATCGAGTCATTCTTGGGGACAATATATAGGGGGTTGGTTTGTCTCCAGCAATTATCCCCAGTAAAGGTTTGTGGTCAGTTACAATTGTAAATGTCCTTCCATATACATACTCATGGAATTTTTTTACGGCTGCCACAATTGCAAGAGCCTCCTTGTCTATTTGTCCATAGTTACGTTCTGCCTGGGATAGAGTCTTGGAAAAGTATGCAATGGGAGCCTCATTTCCATTAGGTAGCACATGGCTCAAAATAGCGCCCACCCCAAACGGGGAGGCATCACAAGTTATAACCAATGGTAATGTTTCATTATATTGTATAAGTACAGAATCAGATGTAAGTAAATCTTTTACATTTCTAAACGCTTTTTCTTCTCGGTAACCCCAAACCCACAATGCTTTCTTATCTAATAACCGGTGTAATGGTTCAGCCACAGTCGCCTTATGCGGTAAAAACACATTGTAGAAATTGATAAGGCCTAAAAATGCTTGAAGATCAGTTTTGATACGAGGTCTGGGAGCATTTCTAATTGCCCTTAATTTACTCTCAGTTGGGTGAATACCCTGACTATCAAGGCGATAACCTAGAAATTCAACACTGTTGGTATACAGATGACATTTATCCCTTTTTACTTTCAATCCCGCTTCTTGGAATTTTTTAAGAACGCATTTTAAACGATTCTGCAGAATTTTTTTACTAGGGGCTGCAATCAATACGTCATCAAAATACGGAACCACGCCCTTGATTCCCTGCAACAATCGTTCCATTAAACTTTGGAATATTCCCGGGGCTACACTTACCCCGAATTGCAATCGGGTACATTTAAAAGCACCTCTGTGCATTACTGTCGTTTGAGCTTGGGCTGTTTTATCGTCCACGGGCAATTGTTGATAGGCTTGAGCTAAATCTAACTTAGCAAAAACCTTTCCACCTCCCAGAGAATGAAGGAGGTGCTGCACCACCGGCACTGGATACGCGTTCTGCTGGAGGGCGTGGTTTAGAGTGGCCCGGTAGTCCCCACAGATTCGGATTGACCCATCTGGTTTAATGGGGGTTACAATAGGAGTTTCCCATGGAGAATGATCAATGGGTTGCAGTACCCCTTGTTTAATTAGTTTGTCAAGTTGTTCATCTATCTTGGCCTTAAGGGCGAACGAAACTCGACGGGGCTTTAAACAGATCGGGGCGACCTTAGGGTCGAGGCTGAACGAAATTGGGGTCCCCTTATACTCGCCCAGTCGATCTGCAAAGACATTGCTGAATTCAGACATAAGATCCTCCTCCCACTCGCAATCACTGACTCAGTTCACGCCAGCTACTTCGTTGCCGAGTGGCGCAAACCATTGGAGGCCCAACAAACTAGGCCTGTCCCTATCTATGATCGTTAGAGGTAAGTATGCCGTATGCTTTTTAAACGAGACGCGGACTCGACAAGACCCGACCACAGGGATCCGATTCCGCTGGTAATCTTTAAGGATAAGGCATTGCATTCGAAGGTCTTGGCATTGGATGGTAGGAATGAGCTGCTTTAATGTCTTCCACAACACCATCGAGAGGGACGATCCCGAGTTGACCTCCATGTGGCAGGGTTGGTTCTCTATGGCTACTGTAACTCGAATCTTCTTAGCGTCCATGGCCGAGGCGTGACCTATAGTGATAGTATGGTGAGCCTCTTCTTTCTGCAACGCTCGATATCTGTAGGAGTGGTTTGCTGGGTCTCGCCTTACAGGACGGTTTCCTGCCAATTGGCGAAAGTTGGTTCCCTTTGAGGCCGGGCTTGGTCCCGGTAAACTGCGACAGACTCGACCGATGTGGCCTCGTTTCCCGCACTCGTGGCAGAGTGCGTCGCGGAATTTGCAGTGTGTACTGGGATGGTTTGCCCCGCAGCCAGCGCAAGGGCATGAGGTTTTAGGACGAGGGTCCTGGTCGGACCGCAGTCGATGGACCCCTTCTTCGTCACTGTCTGACGCCGAAGAGAGGTCCTCGTAGTGCGTTGTCGCCAACTGCCCTTCTGAGCTGGGTGAGATGTTGCCTGTCAGTGGGTTTGTTGGGTTTTGGCTTCGCCGTAGCTGCGCCGCGGACTTTTTGGTTGCCTCAGCGGCAGTGGCTTCGGCGATGGCGTCAACAAGGCCGATGTCGCCCTTCGCTATCAGCTTGCTCTGCACGTTTAGTGCATCTAATCCCAGAATTAGGCGGTCTCTCAATGCTTCATCTAAGTCTGCGAACCCGCAGAGGCCTCCCAAGTGTCGGAGGTCTGCCACGAAGTCAGCCACATTCTCTCCTTTTCGTTGGCTTCGTTGATAGAACTCGTGGCGTCTCACGAGTGTGGGCACGGTTGGCGTGTAATGGTCTCTCAGGAGAGGTTCGAGGTCATCCCAGCTCATTGCTTTCACTTCTTGAGGCTTCACGAGTGCTTTTGCCATTTTAAAGACAGCCGGGCTGCAGTACATCAGGAACAGCGCCCGCTTCTTGGCTGGTGTGGCGTCCTTCAGGTTGTTCATTTCGAGGAACATCTGAAAGCGATCCATGTAGGATTCCCAATCCTCTTGGTTTGGATCGAACGGAGCGGGTGGTACGATGCCGCCGGACATGCCTTCCGTTGGTGGCGCCGTTTTTTTCACGTGCTCTGTTTTTCTTCCAAGTTCCTTAAGATCAGATGTCTCCAAATCCCATCCTCGTCGCCAGTGTTATGGATTCAGGCATGGGTAGAATGAATGGAGACAGTCTTAGTTGGTGAACTTTCAACTCTTTATTGCATAGTGACTTCTAACTTGTATAACAACAACTCTGCCTTATATAGGCAATTCTAATGTGAAATAACCAATAGGGAGCTGTAAAACACTAGCTCCAGAACCAATAAGAGTCCTTCGTTAAGGGCCAATCAGATTCTCAGAACCCAACCAATCCGATCTAGCCGCTTAACACCCAATCAGAAGTGCAGGGCCAGAACCCTGCACTTTACCCCAAGCTTGCCTTTATTCAACTATTTACATACATAACAGTCCAAGTTTCTAACCTGGTGCCTTAACCACTGCACCAACCTGGATGCCAGTCTTCCTAAATACTTAATAATAAAAGTTTATATACTGTGACTGTGACTGGACAACCAAAATTTGCTTTGTCTAGCATTTCTTGTTCTGTTGTAGGTAGAGAGAATGCATGAAAGTTTTCTACTGGGGAGCCATCATAATTTATTATTTTCAATATTCAATTTCAAAGTTCAATATGATGGTTTCAACCATGTGATGAAAGCCCCACCCCTTTTAATGTGTGTTGCAAGGCACACTAGAAGGGGAAAGGGCTTTAATTGCATAAATATGACTGCCATCTTTACCCTTCCTGTGGAACTCCTGGCTATTGGGCTGTTTATCTGTTTTCTAAGAAATGTTGATTGATGGATCTATGGTGGTTGTTTCCCCCATTTTTCCTGTGATCATTAAACCAGTGAATCGCTAGTGCTTTTGTTTTGTTTTTTGTTTTGTTTGCATGAAAAGGAAGAAATATAGGGAACATACAAACACATACAAACATGATCTTAGTTCTGGATTTTATGTAAAGAGCCTCAGTGGTGGGATTTAAATGTTTTTACTATTGGTTCTGTGGGCGTGGCTTGGTGGGCATGTCAGGGGAAGGATACTGTAAAAACATTCCCTCCCCACCCCACTAACCTGCTTTCCAGCTCCGTTCTCCTGTGCAGGGCAACAAAAGAAGACCCAGCCGATCAGCTGGAGCTTGGGAGGCAGAGAATAGATGGGGCATGGCCAGTCAGAGGTGGTATTTGCCGATTCTTCGAACTACTCAAAATTTTCGCTATCCATTCTCCAGAACTGGTTAGACCCTGCTGAATACTATCTTTGAAGAACCTTCTTAAAGTGCATAATGGAGTCCTGATCGCTTTTCTCCAAGCCTTCTTCACTTTAACTCTATCCTACCCCAGCTTGCTTTGCCTAGCTTGCTTGATTCTCCCTTGTATATCTGAAGATACAGCATCCTTTCACCATCCCAAACAAAGAAAGAAGTCAAAGACAAAGCCAGGGCCACTGCTTTGATTCTTGTTTGTAACTCTCCTGTATATCCGTTGGCATGATCCTGGCAATTTTTCATCTCTGTTTCTAGATAAAGATCTTGCCTTTTTTTTTTTTTTGCTCCATTCAGTTGCTTGTTTGTGCTGTTTGAATTCCTAGTAATTTTGATGGAAAAGTAAGTTTTGATGGAAAAGAAGCCAAAGCCCAAAAGAGAATAAGCTTGTCTGCTAGACTTCCGTGAAAAACTGGAGTGCCCCCTTTGCTCTCCATCCCCATTTTATTCGTGGAACAATGAAAGGCAAGGCTTATTTTTTAACAAGTTCATTGATGGAATGTTGAAATTGTAAACTTCTCTCTACTTTGTTAACCAGGTGAAAATTGACAACGTTTATGCTAGTTTCATTTTCTAAACCAAGGGACAAACAAAATGTAAAACTGGTATATTTTTTGATTGGCAGATTGTTGTGTACTGGTCCACTGTTGGACACATGCTGGAAAGTAAGAAGCACGATCAAATAGATATGCTTATACAAAAGGTCTCCCAATGAAACCACATATACTTAAAGTCCCACTATGGAAAAGAAAGGAATTGGTGCTTCCTTTCCCAATAAGAACAAAGAAACAACAGAAGTCACCATTTACGGACTATAGTCAAAGCAATCTGGACAAAATAACCAGGCAGTCCTGACATAACATGGGGAAATTTCTATTTCAAGTAGAAGTTCTCCAGAAATTCAGATTAAAACTACACAAATTAGAAGATAAGTAAAAATGGGGAAATTAATATAAACATTCATGATTGTTTCTATGGATTAAAAAGAAACATTGGATAACAACAGTGTTTGGCTAGTACAAAAGTAAAATAGCTTGGAGATATTTTATTCGTACCAATGCATTAAACACTTTTGAGGTTCAGTTTAACATGCAGTGTAAAAATTGTATATAGTTCAAATGTAAGTATTTGGTAATCAACCCCAAAAATACCCTCCCTTGCACATTGTTTTGATATGATGATTATATTCCTGGATGCTGGAACACTTTTTGTTGTGTCCTAGGCTGTGTTGTAAAATGCTTGCTGAAAAGTACAAGTGTAAAAATAAGAGACTTCAAAAATCTTAAATGGGACTTCCCTTCTTCCCAAAGAGAATTGTATGATATGGTGCAATAAAATGTTTTTCTAGACCAAATGCTCTTGATAACCATAAGGTGCTGATAGTCCTTATCTTATGACCAGAACTTTAATCAGAATTTCCATTGCTAAAAAGTCGTTAAATGAGTTATAGCTGATTTTGGTCATGTTAAGTGAGTTATGCCCAATTTTACAATCTCTTTTGCCATGGTTTTAAGCGAATCAGCGAATTGAGCAAATTGCTTGTCAGAATCTGACTGAGCAGATTGCAAATCACATTACCCTAAGATGCTTTGATTATCATAAATACATGCCGGTTGCTAAGTGTCCAAATTTTTATCACATTATTGTGGAGATGCTGCAATGGTTATAAGTGCAACAACTAGCTGTAAGTCACTTTTTTAGTACTGTTGTAACTTTGAATGTTCACTAAACAAATGGGTATTACGTCAAGAATTATCTGTATAATTGTATAATCCTTTTTTCAAAATCCCTGAAACTCATTTTGATGAATTGGGACATCATTTTGCAGTGGATGCAAATATCTTTAACAAGTACAGTATAAATTCCATCCAATTTCCTCTGAGTCAGTTCAGAGATGTCTATTACTACTACTATTTTGCAAATAATCTCCTCCTAAGCATCCTTGGTCAGAGACAACATTCAAATCTTCCACCCATGTTTTCCCTTTTCAGGCATTAAGTATTTCAAGTTGGCTAGTTCAGTTGGTTTAGATAACTTAGCAGCCACTTTCTTAGATCTATGTCTTAGATCCTGTCCTTTCTAAACTACAACAACAAGAAACCTTTTGATTGTAATGCCTGTCCTAGTTATAATGGGATCAATTTTAGAAAATTTTGTTTATGCTGTATATTTTAATGCAAACACTACCAATCATTCACTATTCCCTTCTACAGCACTCACATTGTCTGAAAACCAAAGAACTAGATGGGTTTATTTGTCTCCTCACTTTTAGCTAAGTTTTGTGCTCTAGCATCAGGGCATCATTATTTGCATGCAAAGATGTGAAGACAGGATGTTCTCATGTAAAGTACGGCCAGGGGAAGTGAGAGTTTCTTGGTACTCTCCAAGCTTGAAGTTTCTTGCAGACATTTCATCATCCATATTAGGTAACATCATCAGTGCTAGTAAGGAGTGGGGTTAAGGAGTTTATATTCTAGTGGCTTGCCACACAGTTTAATCAAAATGTGCCTTATCACTTAACCCAATATAGCACAATCAACACAAGCTGTAAAAAAGGATAAACACTTCCATACATCAAAACCATCTCAGAAACTATCAACATGTGGAATCAGTGTAGCACACAAACCAACTAAAGCTCTCCAAGACATCCAAAGTAAATCAAAAGACCCAGAAGCCACAGAAGAAAAGAAACAAGAGTCATCTACAACAGGGGTCCCCAACCACCGGGCCCCGGACCGGTACTGGTCCGTGGAACATTTTCTACCGGGCCGCCGGTTTTCTGGGCGCCGCCATCTTGTCTCGATGAGAAAGTGCTTCCGGGTGAGCTTTTCCGATTGGAAAGTGGCATTTGGGTCCTGAAGGAATCCTTGCACCTTAGTTTCATTGAAGGGGGTGGTGGCTTCGAACGAAACTAAGGCGTGAGGATTCTTTCAGCACCCAAGGCAAGGCGAGTTGAGCGACCGTCCCGAAGCTGTCCTGAAGCCCATCGACAAAGGTACAAAGGTGCAGTTGAAGGTGGCAGGGAGAAGTGGGGGATGGCTGGCTGGCTGGTCACTCGGCTCACCTTGCCTTGTCATGTGTGCTGATGCCGGTACCAGGCCATGGATCATTTTGTGACCGGGCCGTGGCACAAAAAAGGTTGGGGGCCACTGATCTACAACATACAGTATAGATGCTACAATAACCACTATGAAGGACAAACAGGCAGAAGACTAGCAGAATGCATCCATGAACACCAACTAGCAGGCATGAGACATCATGAAAATTTATTAATTTCATAACATACAATCATAATTTCAACTGGAAAACTATGGCTATCCTAGATCAAGTCAAGTCCAAAAATGCTCTAGCATTTTGGAAGCCTGACACTCTGATAATTGGCCATCAATTGACACATAGACATAAACAACCCCTACCTGCTGTGCAAAAGAGACAATCAACAAGCCAAAAAGGGAACAAAAAGATCAAAACATCTTCCCACCAGCAATCAACACCCAGATGATAATAGATTAATACTAGCATTAATATCAGATCAATTATTGAGAATAAATATCACTCCAGTCAAGGAACTGCCAAACAAGTCAACAATAAATAGCCCAACCAAAGAACCCTCAGGACCACTCCCAGTTACTTGATAGGGGAATACTTGATAGGGGAAGCCACTAGAACAGGGGTGTCAAACAGACAGGAAGACAGGTGTTACAGTGGCATCACATGATGTATTGTGACTTTTTCCCCTTCATTAAACCACGTGTGGGCATGGCCAGCATCCAGCCCTAATGTAAAGACAATCCCTTCTATGTCTCTAGATTCAGTCCTGAGAAATTTGCCATAAACTGGACAGATAACTGCAGTGGACCTAGCCTGGTCATCTAAGTTCTAAAGAAAACAATTTTCTGGATAAGAATGTCATGCAACAGTTTGTAAATCAAGCTTTTGGAACTGGTATGACAGGAGTAGTGGAATCAACATTATATGTATATTTATCCACAATCCAAAATTCAGACAAAGAATAGAACACAGGCATGCAACACAGAAAAGGGAAATAAAAGTTTACTTGTTGCCACAAAATCAATGCTATTTTCTAATTTCTTCTAGAAATCATTAAGTTTTCAATCAATAAAGACAGAGGAAAATAGTTTCAAACTAATTAATTGCCATAGACTGCTCTGGGATTGAAGGTGAGATAATAAGAGCAATAACAAGAGAAAGCAAAAACAGCTTGTGATCCTTTGTTGATCTGAGCAACAATTCAGCCAGGGACGAGGCCTACAATGGGAAGCTGTGGTGCCTGCAAGCAAGGGGAGAATCATTAAAGCCAAGATGATGACCAAACTATGCAATCCAAGCCCTGGTCCCATTTTTAAGTGCAACATAGCCCTCCCCACACCCAAAGAAGTAGGATTGTATGATCATGGATGCTATCTTGATTTTTTTTGACATACATCCCCTCAATTAAACAACTAAGCCCAGGAATACAATCTTTGTCTATGATGTGGCTGGACATTGAAGCACTGCCATTTTAGTTCCCTCATGAAACAATGCTATACATTAGGGCTCTATAACTGTTCAACCACCTGATTCATAAGCCACATGTGGCTTTGGGGTGCATGATGCAATTATGCTCAAAAAAGTAACAGATGGAGGAAAAACAAGGGACATCCTTGGAGGATTTAAAAAGTCAAGATGGACACCATAAACATAACTTTGAAGCCCCACATGGGAGGCATGTTAAAAAGGGGCTGGTGCTCAATTTTGAGGTAGAGCCACTATCTTGGCATTTTAATTGTCCTCCTATGGATACCCTTAGACAACATAAATACCAGATTTCTCACCTTTATAATTAAAATAAAATATAGTTGAATAATTACTGTTCTGTCATGTAATTAATAATGTATTTTTCTGTCATATAAGCCATTATAATTTAATTAGTAGCAACCCTTATCCACACTTCTTCAATTGCAAAGAACAAGAGACAGAATTAATTTGTCTCAGACGCTATTTATTTAATCAGAAATCAGTTCATCTTAAACAGATGCATTTAAATTAAGAAAAGTTTGATTCAGGAGATACTGATTAAAGCAAATAATAATCAAGATGAAAATAAAAATGATTGCTACAAATTAATGATAAGGTTTTGGTTTGAGAGACAGGCAATGGACTTCCAAATACTTTATCCAACAGACAATTATGAAATCTCAAAAGTGACTTCACTAATTAGGTAGCACAAAAAGTGATAGACAGCCAGGCAGACAGAGATACCAAATGGACCTGCTCCCAATATGAGGAGATGCTTTTACTATATACGGTATTATACATAAAGGATTGGGCTTATTTCCCCAGTGAGGCTGAGGAAGGTGGGGATAATCTTTTGCCATACACCTAACCTGTCAGTTTCTAAGTACTCAGTATTTCAAAGGCTCTGATATCCAAACTTTTGTTCTAGGGCTGCAGTTGATAGATACAGTACTTAGCAAAGTAGAATGGAATAGAATAACAGAGTTAGAAGGGACCTTGGAGGTCTTCTAGTCCAGCCCCCCTGCTTAGGCAGGAAACCTTACACCACTTCAGATAACACACTCTTTATACTATATATAAATGACCTTTGCAATCACCTTATAAGCAACTGCGTTCTCTTTGAGGATGATGTAAACTATTCAACACCACTGACAATGCTACTATCCTTCAAAGCGACCTTGATTATGTGTCTAAACATCTGGCAACTCAAAATCTCGACCAACAAATGCTCTGTCCTACACATTGGTTAAAAAAAAAAAATCAGTACACCAAATACAAACAAGATGGATATAACCTCATTGATTATCCTCACTCTGTCAAAGACATTGGAGTACTCATATCAAATGACTTAAGCGCCAGAGCTCACTGTAACAGCATTGCCAAAAAGGCATTAAGAAGCATCTAATCTTACAAAGCTTCTCCTCTGGAAATACTGAATTGCTAACTAGAACATACAAAACTTTTGCTAGACCAATACTCGAATACAGCTCATCAGTCTGGAATCCATATTGCATATCAGAAATTAATACAATTGAGCAAGACCAAGAGTATTTCATAAGAAGAATACTACACTCCTCTGCTCACAACAGAATATCCTATATCACCAGGCTTGAGATTTTGGGCTTGGACAACTTTGCCACATACGGTTAGACTTAAGTGTAGCACACAAAATTATCTGCTACAATGTTCTACCAGTCAATGACTACTTCATCTTCAACCAAAACAATACAAAAGCACACAACAGATACAAACTCAATGTAAACCGCTTCAAATTCAATTGCAGAAAGTACAACTTCAGCAACAGAGTGGTCAATGCCTGGAATGCACTACCTGACTCTGTTGTTACATCCTCTAATCCTACTCCTTTAACTTCAGACTAACCTCTATTGACCTCACCCCATTCCTAAGAGGCCTGTAAGGGGCGTGCATAAGTGCACCATCATGCCTACCATCCCTATCTTATTGTCCCCATTTATTTGTACCTATTTCTTGTATTCAGATTTAACAGATAATCAGAACTGGAAGGGACCTTGTAGGTCATCTAGTCCAACTCCCCGCCCAAGCGGGAGACCCTATACCATTTCTCACAAATGGCAATCCAATCTCTTCTTGAAAGTCTCAAGTGATGGTGCTCCCACAACTTCCGAGGGCAAGCTGTTCCATTGGTTGATTGTTCTTACTGTCAGAAAGTTTCTCCTTATTTCCAGGTTAAATCTCTCCTTGTTCAGTTTCCATCCATTATTCCTTGTCTGGTCTTCAGGTGCTTTAGAAAATAGCTTGAGCCTTCCTCTCTGTGGCAGCCCCTTAAATATTGGAAGACTGCTATCATGTCTCCCCTGGCCCTTCTCTTTACTAGACTAGCCAAGCCCAGTTCCTGCAACCATTTGTTGTATGTTTTAGCCTCCAGTCCCCTAATCATCCTGGTTCTCTTCTCTGTACTTTTTCTAGAGTCTCAACATCTTTTTTATAATGTGGTGGCCAAAACTGGATGCAGGTGTGGTCTTACTAAGGCTTTATAGAGTGGTATTAATACTCCCGTTGATCTTGATTGTATTCCTCTGTTAATACAACTTAGGATTGCATTAGCTTTTTTGGCTGCTGCTGCACACTGCTGGCTCATATTTAGCTGGTTGTCTACTAAGACTCCAAGATCTCTCTCACAGCTACTGCTATTGAGCCCGGTTTCACCCAGTCTATATGTGTACTTTGTGTTAGATCGGGTAGATTGGTTCCATTGAGACGCGAGACCAAAGTGAACAGTCAGCTCTTTATTGAATATACAGTTCTGTACAAGACCTGCAATTCGCGTCGGCTCTTCATATAAGAGCTGGCTCGCAGCTCGGCGGCCAATGACATCACTTTGAATTTCCCGCGATCAGCTCGGCCAATTGCGGTAGATTCTTAGCGCACCAATCATGGCCGCTCAGTTAGCCAATCAGGTTGTGGTCCATGAGGACCAATCAGATTTCAGGATTTGGAGAATGTTAATATAGAACACCTCTCCCCTCTTGGTTTCGTCCGACATAGCGTGGTGACATAGTCGCGCAGGTAGGCAGGGCTTTGTACTTGCCTAGTTGACTTGTGCGTTTCAGTAGTTGACCGGTTGTTGTCGACCGGTTCGGATGGGCTCCGCATCACTCTCAAACCCTTCGATGGAACCACGTGGAATGGTGAGCCAGGCCCATTGCTGCAACTCCCACCCGGTCTACCTGGGTCAGTCGAGTTGTCGGCTCCACCATTCCCGCCTGGTCTCTCCAGGCTGGTTGAGCTGGCTCGGCTGCTCCTTCCAAGTGAAGCTCCCGTCTGCAACGGCTCGAGGTCTACTGGTGAGTATGGCTGGTTTATTGTTTGGGTTTGGCTTGTTCTGGTTGGGGGGTGTTCTGCTTGCATTCTAGGCCTTTCCTCTTCCCTTTGTTTGGTGTTTGGGATTTTCCGCCCCCTTCTGGTTTCTTCTTCATTGGTGGTTGTTTGCGGGGTGTTGGTGCTGTCAGTGGCTAGTCTTGACCATAGCTGGTCAATGTGCCGCTTACAGCTTTGTCCGTCAGTGGTTTGCAGTCAGTACGACCGGGGGCCTGTTACCTGGGTTATCTGTGCCGGTACCCAGAGAGGGTTTCCCGTGAAATTTTTGCATAGACGGTGTCTCCGATATTGAATGTTCGGTGTTTACTGGACGAGCCTGGGGGTTTCTCCAGGTTGTATGTGGGGTGCAACCAGTCTAATGGGGATCTTAGTTTCCTGCCCATGAGTAGTTCTGCTGGGCTTTTATTTGTGGTTGTGTGAGATGTGATGTGTTGTATGAGTAGCATTCTGTTTATTTTTTCTTGTATGTCTTCGGTTTCTATTTTTTGTATGGTTTTTTTTTTTGTGTACTGAACCATTTGCTCCGCTCGCCCATTCGCCTCCGGATGAGCGGGCGAGGTTAAGGCATGCCTTATGCCTCGTTTGGCCAGGTATTTTTCAAATGCTAGTGCCATAAACTATGGTCCATTGTCCGACACTAGCACATCTGGCAACCCGTGTGTGGCAAAAAGTTTATTCAGTTTTTTTATGATGGCTTCTGTTGTTGTGGCTTTCATGGTGCTTACTTCCAGCCAGTTGGAGTAAGCATCTACAGTGACCAGGAATGTGTGTCCCATGGGGGCCCGGCGAAATCTATGTGGATTCACAACCATGGGTCTCTAGGGGTTTCCCATTCCAGGATTGGTGTGGCGGGGGATGGATCGCGTTTCCTGGCACCTTTTGCATGTGGCTACCCATGTCTTGATTTGTTTATCCATCCCTGGCCACCAAGCGTAACTTCTGGCCAGGGCTTTCATCTTGACGATGCCCGAGTGCCCCTCATGCAACATGGCTAGTAACCTTTTTTGTAAAGTTTCTGGTATCACCACCCGGTCTCCCCAAAGTATACAACCCTTCTGTGAGAAAAGTTCAGTTTGTTGGTTCCTGAAGGCTTTGAATTACTCATCTCCGTCACTTTCTGGCCATCCTTTCTCTACCCAGCTCAAGACTCACGCCAGCCGCTTATCTTTATTTGTTTCTCAGGCAATGTCTAGCGCGGTCAGGAGTGGACTGGGTAAAGTCTCTATTTGCAGGGTTGTTGTTGTGGGTGCTGAGTCATCCTCTAGGACTGGCAGGGGGGAACGGCTTAGTGCGTCTGCATGCGAGATGTCTTTGCCGGGCCAGTGTGTCAGCTGGTAGCTGAAGGCGGCAAGGGACTCGGACCACCTTGTCATCCTGGGTGACAGGATGTTCGGGGTGGCTTTGTTCCCTGCCAGTATCCCTAGTAGTGCCTTGTGATCAGTAACGATTGAAAAGGTCCTACCGTAGAGATACTCGTGGAATCTTTTCACTCCGGAGATGATCGTGAGGGCTTCCTTGTCCAGCTGGCTGTAGTTTCTTTCTGGCTTGGACAGCGTTCTTGAAAAGAAGGTGATGGGTGCTTCCTTTCCGTCCGGTAACGTGTGGCTGAGGATCGCCCCGACGCCAAAGGGCGATGCATCGCATGTTACCATCAACAGCAGGGTCTCGCTATATTGAATGAGGACTGCGTTTTCCTCCCATTTCCCCCAAGTCCAGCCGGCTGTTTTGTCCAACAGTCTATGCAAAGGTTCCGCCACAGTCGCCTTTTGGGGTAGGAAAACATTATAAAAGTTAATAAGTCCCAAAACGCC
The DNA here is from genome assembly GCA_033807585.1 of Hydrophis major. Taxonomy (NCBI): domain Eukaryota; kingdom Metazoa; phylum Chordata; class Lepidosauria; order Squamata; family Elapidae; genus Hydrophis; species Hydrophis major. Next base: position 39,973,314 of record CM066343.1, on the reverse strand, counting down.
TGCAGTTCCACCTTGTTTTTTGGTTTAAGGGCTTCCTTGATGCTCTGAGTTTTTTTTCAGTGGGGTGGATCCCGTGCTTGTCTAGGAGATACCCCAGGAATTTGACCCTCTCGGTGCAGAGTTGGCATTTCCCTTTTTTGACTTTAAGGTCAGAGTCTTTGAATTTTTGCAGTACCGCCCTTAGTCGGGTTTCCAATTGTTTTTTGTTGGTGGCTGCCACCAGCATGTCATCAAAGTAGGGCACCACTCCCTTTATTCCCTGCAGCAGTCTTTCCATGAGGCTTTGAAAGACTCCTGGCATGACGCTGACTCTGAATTGGAGTTGGTTGCAATGAAATGCCCCTCGGTGTGTTACAATTGTTTGCGCCTCCACGGTTTCGGCATTGACTGGCAGTTGCTGATAGGCTTGAGCTAGGTCGAGCTTCGCGAAGACCCGGCCTCCCCCCAGTGAGTGCAGAAGATGCTGTACCACTGGGACAGGGTAGGCACTTTGCTGCAGGGCATGGTTGATGGTGGCCTTATAGTAAGCACAGATTCTTATGGAGCCATCTGGTTTGATGGGGGTGACTATGAGTGTTTCCCAATGGGCATGGTCAATTGGCTCTAAGACCCCTTGTGCGATGAGCTTATCTAATTGCTCATCAATTTTGGGCTTGAGCACAAATGGCACTCGCTGTGGTTTAAGGCGGATTGGGGCAACGCTAAGGTTGAAGGAGATTGGGGACCCCTTGTACTTGCCTAGGTTGTTGTCGAAGACCTCCTGAAAGTCCCTTACAAGTGTTCCCTCCCAGTCTGCCTCGTCAGTGTGGTGGATGCCCATCACCTTGATTCCCAGCGGCATAAACCATTGCAGTCCGAGCAGGCTGGGATGGTCCTTGTCCATGATTGTGAGTGGCAGTATCTCAGTGTGGCCTTTGAAGGTTATTTTAAAATGTCTGATGCCGACTACAGGGATACGATTTCCCTGATAGTCCTTCAGGGTCAGCTTTTGGTTGTTCAGCTCGTGGCGGTGGATGGTAGGCACCAGGCATTTGATTGTGTGCCAGGAAACCATAGAGAGGTATGACCCGGAATCTACCTCCATTTCGCAGGTTTGGCCCTCAATGCCCACCTCCATGCATACCTTCCGGGCATCGATGGTTGATGAATGGCCAATGATGACCGTCTGGTGGGTTTCCTCTTTCCGCTGCACCTCGCTGAGTCATCTGTTCCAGCCGTCGCGGCTCCATCGGCTTTTGGTCTGGTGGTCTCAGTTCCTGGGGAGGTGCTGTCTCATCCCCTGAGGCTGCTGCCTCGATGCCGGGGACTGTGGTTCCGTCTATTCCACCATACCTTGGCGATATGCCCCCGCTTTTCACAATGCCGGCAAATGGCATAAAGAAAATGGCACTCGGAGCAGGGGTGATCGCCTCCACAGCCGGCGCACTGGAACCCTGACTTACATCCCCTCTGGTCCTACCAATCGCCCTCTGCCTGGATTTGGTGGATTTCTTCTTCCTGGTCGTCGGTGTCGGAGGGGGAATCGATGTTGCCATAGTGGGAGGTGGTGGTTGCCCAGTGGCTGGTCTCCACGTGTTTCTCTGGTGCTGAGCCTGCCTCGATGGCTGCCTGACAGTCTGCCCCATTAGCTTGCCGCATCCGGGCCGCCGACTTTCGAGTGGCCTCGGCCACGGTTGCTTTCACAATGGTGTTGGCGAGGGAGATGTCACCCTTGGCCATCAGCCTCCTCTATAGGATGGGGTCTCTGAGCTTGAGGACTCGGTCTCGCAGAGCCTTGTCCAGGTCGGTGAACCCACACAGGCCTCCGAGGTCCCTCAGCTCAGCCACGAAGTCGCTGATGCCCTCACCCTCACGCTGGTCCTGTTGGTAGAAGTCATGCCTTCGGATGAGGGTGGGCATGGCAGGGGCATAGTGGTTCCGTAGGATGGGCTCGAGGTCAGCCCAGTCCATTTCTTTTACATCGGCGGGCTTTGCCAAGACTTTGGCCATCTTGAACACTGTGGGCCCGCAGTGTGTCAAGAACACGGCCCGTTTTCTCTGCCCGTTGGCATCCTTGATGTTGCTGCATTCCAGGAACATCTGGAACCGGTCAGTGTAGGATTCCCAGTCCTCGGTGGTCAGGTTGAAGGGTGCGGGTGGCGAAGTGCTGCTGGCCATCTTGCTGGTCATTTTGCACTGTTTGCCATGTGCTTGGTTGGTCTCTTTGTCTCACGATCCCATCCTTGTCGCCAGTGTTAGATCGGGTAGATCAGTTCCATTGAGACACAAGACCAAAGTGAACAGTCAGCTCTTTATTGAATATACAGTTCTGTACAAGACCTGCGATTCGTGGTGGCTCTTCATATAGAGCCGGCTCGTGGCTCGGCAGCCAATGACATCGCTTTGAATCTCCCGCAATCGGCTCGGCCAATCACGGTAGATTCTTAGCGCACCAATCATGGCCGCTCAGTTAGCCAATCAGGTTGTGGTCCGTGAGGACCAATCAGATTTCAGGATTTGGAGAATGTTAATATAGAACACTTTTGGTTTTTCTTGCCTAAGTGTAGGACTTTACTTTTCTCTATATTGAATTTCATTTTGTTAGATAAGGCCCAGTGTTCTAGTCTGTCAAGATCCATGTGGATCTTGAGCCTATCTTCTTGGGTGTTAGCTATTCCTGCCAGCTTAGTATCATCTACAAATTTGGTAAGTTCCCCTTCTATTCCCTCATCTAAGTCATTAATAAAGATATTGAAGAGTACTGGGCCTAAGACCGAACCTTGTGGCACCCCACTGCTTACTTCCCTCCCTGTAGACTTAGACCCATTAAGGACTACTCATTGAGTACGGTTTGCCAGCCAGTTGCAAGTCCATCTGGTGGTGGTGCTATCTATTCCACTTTTTTCTAGCTTACTAAGAAGTAGGTTGTGGTCTAGTTTGTCGAATGCCTTGCTGAAATCTAAATATATTATGTCCACAGTATTTTGCTGGTCTACTAATTTAATCATGTGTTGAAGAATGAAATAAGATTGGTTTGGCATGATCGGTTCTTAACAAACCTGTGCTGACTGCTAGTTATTACTTTACTTCTTTCTAGATGTTGGCAGATCTGTTTTTTATTATCTTTTCTAGTATCTTCCTGGGTATTGGTGTTAGGCTGATTGGTCTATAGTTTCCTGGGTCTGTTTTTTTTCTTTTTTTGAAGATGGAAACCACATCAGTTCTTTTCCAGTCCTCTGGTAGTTCCCCGATGCTCCAGGATTTTTGAAAGATATGGTGCAGTGGTTCTGAGATGAACTCTGCCAGCTCCTTTAAAACTCTGGGATGTAATCCATCAGGCCACAGTGATTTGTTTTCATCAAGATCAGACAGGTGTTCTCTTACTATTTTTTTTTTTTTTTTTTTTTGCTTATTTTAACTTTTATTTCTGGTCTATCTTTTACAGTTATGTTTTTGGTGGGTTGAGCTATAGTTTCTTTTTGTGTGAAGATGGATGCAAAGAATGAGTTAGGCAGTTCTGCTTTCTCTCTGTTGCCTGTTACTTCCTTGCCATCTTCTCTCTTTAGTGGACCGACTGTTTCCTTGATTACTCATGTTTATACTTATATCTATTATCTTGTAAGCGATTGACAAACAAATAAATAAAAATAATAAATAAAATAAAATAAATAAAGTGATTATCCAACATCTTTTTTAAAACTTCCAGTGGTGGAGCATTCACAACTTCTGGAGGCAAGTTGTTCCACTGATTCATTGCTCTAACTGTCAAGAAATGTCTCCTTAGTTCTAAGTTGCTTCTCTCTTTGATTAGTTTTCATTTCTTGCTTCTTGTCCTTCCCTCAGGTGCTTTGGGGAATAGTTTGACTCCCTCTTCTTTGTGTCAGCCCCTGAGATATTGGAACACTGCTATCATGTCTTCCCTAGTCCTTCTTTTCATTAGACTAGACATACCCAGTTCCTGCAACCGTTCTTCGTATGTTTTAGCCTCCAGTCCCCTAATCATCTTTGTTGCTCTTCTCTGCACTCATTGTAGAGTCTCAACATCTTTTTTACATTGTGGCGACCAAAACTGGATGCAGTATTCCAAGTGTGACCTTACCAAGGCATTATAAAGTGCTATGAACATTTCACGTGATCTTGACTCTATCCCTCTGTTTATGCAGCCTAGAACTATATTGGCTTTTTTGGCAGCTGCTGCACACAGCTGGCTTATATTTAGAGAGCCTGTTTTCAACTCGAATCATACCACCTTCATGATTGAGAACATTGGCCACCATTCATACAGGAAATGTCAATCCTACTTTCAAAACTGCCCCCATCTGCAAAACAGATTTGTATGTTTGCCAGAAGGCTAATAAAAAAATTTCCAACTTTTATTTGGAAATTACTAGGAACTTATTATCTTGTCATTTAAAGTAGATTTCAACTATGCCATTGGAATGAGATGACAGTTTTTAAGTTTTCTTTCTTCTCTAGATTTTTTATTCCTATGCTCTTGTGATTGGGAAAAATAAAGAGGGGAACAACCCAGCTTCAACCACAACAATACAAGAGCACACAACAGATACAAACTCAATGTAAATCACTTCAAACTCGATTGCAGAAAGTACGACTTCAGCAACAGAGTGGTCAATGCCCGGAACACACTACCTGACTCTGTTGTTACATCCTCTACTCGTACTCTTTTTTAACCTCAGACTATCCACTATTGACCTCACCCCATTCCTAAGAGGTCTGTAAGGGGCGTGCATAAGTGCACCAGCATGCCTACTTATTATCTTGTAAGTGATTGACAAATAAAATAAAATAAATAAATGTTCTATGGATTCTCCCAAATGTGGTTACCTCTAGAGCAAGACCTGCTGCTCTCTCCATGCTGAGTTAAAGTTTGTTTAGGCCTGAGAGGGGCATCAATTCTCAAACAACGCAGGGGACCAGGAGATGTTTTAGAAAAAAAATGCTTTCAATTATCAGCAGGTATGGTGAGTCAAACATTCAGGAGAAAGCAAACCAGACAAAAGTCAGGCCATGCAGAAAAGAGCAATTGCTTTCTTTGACAGTTATCAGTGTAATTGTTGTTTAAAAAAAGACTACAATCTGTTTGCCTTGGGACCTCCTCCACTGATTGATTGAAGGGCAAACGTGTTTAAACAAGATAAAATTGAGTGGGGGAAGTCAATTAAGAAACACTCCCTACCACAACCCAATTTTCTGTGTACACAATTGTACCAGCTTTGCCAGTGGTTTTCCATGAATGCATTAGACAAGAAGCAGAGGAAATAGACACCTGGTATTCACTGAATCATGTCCTTCCTTACTCAAATTGCAGGCAATGATCCACAAATTGCAGGCTCAACTATTTTATTGGTTAGCAGATTAGAAGAGAGAAGCAATGAAGCATTCTCCAGCTTCAATCTGATCTGGTTATATATTTTCAGGCAATTGGAAAATGTAAAAGACCCTCTCTCAGGGACCCTCTCTCTGAAAAGGCTGGTCAGATGTTAATGCCTAAGCCCAAAATGAGTATAGTAGAGAAAAACTATCAGGCAAGCAAAAAGCAATGGGTTCAAGAAAGAAATCAAGTTGAGCTGTTTCATGCTCTTATTCCCAGGTGAAAATCAGTCTTTAGTATAATTGTATCCAATGTGGTCGTACTCCAGGTATGTAGAGAACTATATTTCCATTTTGGACATGAACCCTATGAGATAAAAATCTTTACAAACAGCTATACTATAGAAAGAATAACACTCTGCAGCTTTGTCTGAACCTTCTTTAAAAAAAACAAAAACAAATAGGAAATGACATTTCCATCTATTCCAACACATAATGATCCTGGAATACTGCAGAGGATGCAAAGCAGGGGTGGGATTAAAAATGTTTTACTACTGGTTCTATGGACGTGGCTTGGTGGGCGTGGCGTGACTTAGTGAGCATGGCAGGGGAAGGTCATGTAAAATCCCCATTCCCTCCCCATACTACTAACCTGCTTTCCAGCTCCGTTCTCCTGTGCAAGACAACCAAAGAAGACCAAGATAATCAACTGGGACTTGGGAGGCAGAGAATAAATGGGAGCGGGGCCAGTCGGAGGTGGTATTTGCCAGTTCTCTGAACTACTCAAAATTTCCACTACCAGTTCTCCAGAACTGATTAGAACCTGCTGAATACCACCTCTGATGCAAAGCACAGGCACAAGTAAGGAAAAAATAATGTGAATTAGCTGTGATACTGCATCTGCAACTAATGATTAAATTCTGAGAAAATGGTTGGAGAAATTCTCTGATAAGGGGAAAAAAGGGGGAGAGTTTGCAATTTCATTTGCCTAAAGTTTTAGTCTTAAATTTTCCCTTTGCCTTGGTCATCCCTGGCTAATGATATCAAGCCATGCTTTTGATTCAGCATCATACCAGGCAGTGGGGAATTTTAAGTATCAGCCCCTAGTGGAGATAGTAAGCATGCTGGACATGGCTAGTTTGCTTTCTATTGTAATAAATTAATGTTTTAGGGTTCAAGAGAAGCAAGGGATATGGCATTATTTTACAAATGTCACAGATTTCTCACTGTAAGTCCTTTGCATTTTGATGCAATTAAGGCAAATGGCATAATTTGCATCTACCACTTGCTTTCAAAATTCAAAATGTGCCCTCAATTGCCAATCCAAACTTGGAACACTTAAAATTATCATTTATTAAGAAAACAAATTTCCAGTCTATGAAAAATGAATATAAGAGATGTTTGGGATACATATATTGAGGATCTGGCCATATTGCTTGTAGTTTCCTTTTGATTCAACATCTAGAGATTTGTCTTTAAAAGGGAATCAACAGGGAATTCCCATTCTGAGCAATTCAGTGTCACAAACTTCCCGAAAGGAGAGTAAAGCGCGTCCCTTTCTCCTGCATTCCAATGATGGTTCTGAAGGAATCTCCATGAACTGGAGATGATAGATCCTAGATCTCCTTTAATTGGAAATGATGGGCTTCATCTGCAATAGGAAACCTACTGGCTTCGTCCTCTTGGATCTTCTTCCCATGACTCAAGTAAATCCTTCCTGATGGCCTTTGGGAGAAGGTCACAGAGAGCCTTTGTCTGCCCTTTTTCCATTTAAGGTCGGGAGATGAAAATAAGACAATTGGAGCTGTGGACATTGCATAGGTCACTGGGCTGCTGTATTTAATTATTACCTCTATCATGGAAAATTTAATTGCCTCTATCATGCAAACTCAGGGACGCAGTGGCTCAGTGGCTAAGATGCTTGAGTTTATCAATCAGAAAGGTGAACAATTCCACTGTTTGAATCCCTAGCACCGTGTAACGGAGTGAGCTCCATGACTTGTCCCAGCTTCTGCTAACCTAGCAGTTCAAAAGCATGTAAAAATGCAAGTAGAAAAATAGGGACCACTTTGGTGGGAAGGTAACAGCCTTTGGCATTTAGTCATGCTGGCCACATAACCATGGAGACGTCTTCGGACAGTGCTAGCTCTTCAGCTTTGTAACAGAGATGAGCACCATCCCCTAGAGCCAGAAATGACTAGCAATATGTGAGAAGGGAACTTTTACCTTTACCTTATCATGGAAAATCAGGGGTATCTGCAGGAAAGACATCAAAGGGTGTTGTGTATGTACCATAGTTAATAAAGTATGAGCTTGAGGTAAAGTGCAGGGTTCTGGCCCTGCACTTCTGATTGGCTGTTAGGCGGCCAGATCGGATTGGTTAGTTCTGAGGAATCCGATTGGCCCTTAATAGAGGATTCTTATTGGTTAAAAGAGCTAGCGTTCACAGCTCATTATTGGACAATTCTTACAAGGGTTGCCTATATAAGGCAGAGTTCACTGTTGTTGTTTTGAGAAGTCACTATGCTAATAAAGAGCTGAAAGTCACTATTCAGAGGCTGTCTCCATTTACTCTGACCCATGTCCAAGTACTTAACAAAGGGAAAGCCTCCCCCCCCCCCATCATAATGCATGTAGAAAAAAGGCAAAACTTCAGTTATGGCTGTTCTCTTGACAGTTTTGACACCTGTCCCCCTAAGTTCTGTCCATCTCAACTTCCTTCATGCTTATTTTCCCCCCAGACATGTTAGTTACATCAAATGTCAAAAATTCTGGGGGGAAAATCCAATAAGTAATTCCAAAACAAAGGTATTAATTTATTTCCTTCTAATTCCTCCTGCCCTCATTGCTTTTCTGGCACAAAGTAAAAAAAGAAATTGATGCTGTCGTTTCTAACTTTTAAATTGAATCCTACTGCTATTGACGCTGATCGTCAGCATTTGGCCCTTAACAGAGGATTCTTATTGGTTAAAAGAGCTAGCGTTCATAGCTCATTATTGGACAATTCTTACAAGGGTTGCCTATAAAAGGCAGAGTTCACTGTTGTTGTTTTGAGAAGTCACTATGCTAATAAAGAGCTGAAAGTTACTATTCAGAGGCTGTCTCCATTTACTCTGACCCATGTCCAAGTACTTAACACTGGTGACGAGGATCGGATGTGGAGACATCTGAACTGAAGAAGCCAGGAAGCAATACCGAGCACGTGATAGACGACGCCAACAACGGAACCATGTCCGGCGGCATCGTACCACCCGCTCCGTTCGATCCAAACCAAGAGGATTGGGAATCCTACATGGATCGCTTCCAAATGTTTCTCGAGATGAATAACTTGAAGGACGCTACACCAGCAAAGAAGCGGGCACTGTTCCTGACGCATTGCGGCCCAGCTGTATTTAAGATGGCTAAAGCACTCGCCAAATCTCGAGAAGTGAAAGCCATGAGCTGGGACGACCTCGAACCCATCCTGAGAGATCATTACGCACCAACCGTGTCTACACTCGTGAGATGCCATGAGTTTTATGAGAAACCAACATAAAGGGGGGAGCATGGCCGATTTCGTGGCAGACCTCCGAAATTTAGGGGGCCTCTGAGGGTTCGCCGATTTAGAAAAGGCAATAAGAGATCGAGTAATTCTGGGATTAGATGCGCTAGGCGTGCAAAGCAAGCTAATGGCGAAAGGCGACATCAGCCTTGCTGACGCTATCGCCGAAGCCACGGCTGCGGAGGAGACCAAAAAGTTGGCTGCACAATTACGGCGAAGCCGCACTCCGGTAACACCACCGACCAGTGAAATCTTACCCAACTCAGAAGGGCAGCTACTAACAACGCACCACGACGACCTCTCTTCATCATCAGACAGCGACGAAGAAGGGGTCCATCGACTGCGGTCTGACCGGGACCCTCGCCCGAAGCCCTTATGCCCTTGCGCTGGCTGTGGAGCCAACCATGCCAGGTCCAAATGCAAATTCCGTGACGCACTCTGCCATGAGTGCGGGAAACGAGGCCACATCGGCCGGGTCTGCCGTAGCTTACCAGGACTCAGCCAGGCCTCAAAAGGGGCCAACTATCACCAATCGACAGGAAACTGTCCTGTAAGGCGAGAACCAGTAAACCACTCCTACAGAAATCGAGCTTTGCAAAAAGAAGAGGCTCACCATACTATCACTATCGGTCACGCCTCAGTTTTGGACACTAAGAAAATTCGAGTCACGGTAGCCATCGAGAACCAGCCTTGCCACATGGAGGTCGACTTGGGATCGTCCCTCTCGATGGTGTCTTGGAAGACATTCAAGCAACTCATCCCCACAATTCAACGCCAAGACCTCCAATTTCAACGCCTCATCCTCAAGGACTACCAAGGAAATCAAATCCCCATTGTCAGGTCCTGCCGAGTCCAAGTCTCCTTCAAGAAGCATACAGAGTACTTACCTCTAACAATCATTGATAGAGATAGGCCTAGTCTATTAGGCCTCCAATGGTTCTCACCACTCGGCATTGAAGTGAACCGAGTCGGTGGTTGTGAGTGGGAGGAAGACCTTATCTCTGAGTTCAGTGACGTCTTCGCGGACAGCTTAGGCGAGTATAAGGGGACTCCAATCTCATTTAGTCTAGATCAAAAAGTAGCCCCCATTCGCTTGAAGCCCCGTCGAGTTCCATTCGCTCTTAAAGCAAAGATCGACGAACAACTCGACAAGCTAATTGCTCAAGGGGTGTTGAAGCCCATCGATCACTCTCCATCGGAAACCCCTATTATAACACCCATTAAGCCAAACGGGTCAATCCAAATTTGTGGAGACTACCGGGCCACTTTAAACCACGCCCTACAGCAGAATGCGTATCCAGTTCCGGTGGTGCAGCACCTCCTCCATTCCTTGGGGGGCAGAAAGGTTTTCGCTAAATTAGATTTAGCTCAAGCTTATCAACAATTACCAGTGGATGAAAAAATGGCCCAAGCCCAAACAATTGTAACGCATAGAGGTGCCTTTAAATGTACCCGATTGCAATTCGGAGTTAGTGTAGCCCTGGGGATCTTCCAGAGCCTCATGGAAAGGTTATTACAGGGAATCAAGGGCGTGGTTCCTTATTTTGATGATGTATTAATTGCAGCCCCTACCAAAAAAATCTTGCAGGATCGTTTGAAATGCGTTCTTAAAAAATTCCAAGAGGCTGGACTTAAGGTGAAAAAAAATAAATGTCAATTATATACTGACAATGTTGAGTTTCTAGGGTACCAAATTGATAGCCAGGGCATTCATCCTACCGAGAGTAAATTAAAAGCGATCAAAAACGCTCCCAGACCATGCAACAAGGCCGATCTCCAGGCATTCTTAGGCCTCATTAATTTCTATAATGTATTTTTACCGCACAAGGCAACAGTCGCTGAACCGTTACACCGATTATTAGATAAAAAAGCATTGTGGGTATGGGGTTACCGGGAAGAGCAAGTGTTCTGGAATGTTAAAAAACTGCTCACATCTGACTCTGTACTTATGCAGTATAACGAGACTTTGCCGTTAGTTATAACCTGCGATGCATCACCTTTCGGGGTGGGCGCCATTTTGAGCCATGTACTGCCTAATGGGAACGAAGCCCCTGTTGCATACTTTTTGAAGACTCTTTCACAAGCAGAGTGGAACTATGGACAAATTGATAAAGAAGCCCTCGCAATCGTTTCAGCTGTAAAGAAATTTCATGAATATGTGTATGGAAGGACATTTACCATTAAAACTGACCACAAACCGTGGATAATAGCCGGGGACAAGCCAACCCCCTACATATTATCCCCTAGAATGACCCGATGGTCAGAATTCCTAGCTGCTTATAATTATCGCCTGCAATATTGCCTGGGGAAAGCCATTCCCCATGCCGACGCATTAAGCCGAGCACCGCTTCCAGAGACTCTCGACAATCTGGCACCAACGGCAACTACGTTGCAGATCGAAACACTCAACTCGCCGCCTAGGACCGCCCGAGACATCGCGAGAGAAACCAAACGAGACCACACCCTAGCTCGAGTCCTAGGTTGGGTAGAACGTGGATGGCCATTGGACCAAGTACCAGATGACTTCGCGTCATTTAAATCTCGACAGACTGAACTTTTTTCCCAAAAAGGCTGTATCATCTGGGGTGATAGAGTCATTGTCCCAGAACGACTCTGGAAGACGCTGCTACAAATTCTGCATGAGGGCCACCCTGGCATCGTGCGGATGAAAGCACTTGCACGAAGCTATGCATAGTGGCCGGGCATGGACTGGCAAATCGAGCAGTGGGTCAAAGCGTGTGCCAATTGCCAACAAGTCAGCAACGCCCCACCAAAAGCCATGCCTACTGAATGGAGACGCCACGGGGACCCTGGTCCAGAATCTACCTGGATTTCGCGGGGCCAACCAAGGGCTATACCTTCCTGCTGACAGTCAACGCATACTCCAATTGGTTAGAAATTCATCGTATGACGGCTACAACTTCCGAGGTGGTGATCAAGATCCTAAACAGACTCTTTGCAACCCACAGATTGCCTGACATCCTGGTGTCCAATAACGGGCCACAGTTTACGGCACTAATGTTTGAGCAGCACCTCGCTGACCGCGGCATCCGCCATGCACTCACCTCGCCTGTGCAACCTGCAACCAATGGCCGAGCAGAACGCATGGCCCAATTTGTTAAAAAGACTGCAAAAAGTGGACTATGACAATATCGATGACAAGGTCAACCAAATTCTCTTTTTGCAACACATAACTCCACATAGCGTCACCGGCAGAACTCCCACCGAACTACTGATGGGACGAAGACTCCGCTCCCACTTCGACCGGTTGCACCCTGCTTACGAACCGGAAAAGCCAATAGGATCCAGCGGCTGCTGTCGCACCTTCCAGGTAGAAGACCTCGTTTACGCACGAAACTTATCGGGCGATCCATTATGGATAGAGGCGACAGTAGTACGAGTAGTACGAGGCCCCAAATCCTACGTAGTGAAATGCTGTGACAATAGACTGTGGAAACTGCATATCGACCAATTACGGTCACAACGGCCAGTCAACAACTCCCCCATGACCAAACCGAGGGGGGGGGGAGGTACGGAAGAAGATGAAGTTCCAGGGAACCTGCTCGAAGGGAGTGACGAACTAAGTGATACTCAGGAAATGGAGCAGGAAGGAGAATCGTTTGCACCGCAAGAAATTGCACCTGAGCAAGAAGCAGAACCATTGCCAAACAACAATCTACCTCAACAGGATTGCAACCAACCAATCCAACAAAAATCTGAAAGACTTAAAAGACAACCGTCCCATCTAAAGGACTATATAACTACACCATAATTAAGAAGCCAGGGGGAAGGGGTGTTGTGTATGTACCATAGTTAATAAAGTATGAGCTTGAGGTAAAGTGCAGGGTTCTGGCCCTGCACTTCTGATTGGCTGTTAGGCGGCCAGATCGGATTGGTTAGTTCTGAGGAATCCGATTGGCCCTTAATAGAGGATTCTTATTGGTTAAAAGAGCTAGCGTTCACAGCTCGTTATTGGACAATTCTTACAAGGGTTGCCTATATAAGGCAGAGTTCACTGTTGTTGTTTTGAGAAGTCACTATGCTAATAAAGAGCTGAAAGTCACTATTCAGAGGCTGTCTCCATTTACTCTGACCCATGTCCAAGTTCTTAACAAAGGGAAAGCCTCCCCCCCCCCATCATAATGCATGTAGAAAAAAGGCAAAACTTCAGTTATGGCTGTTCTCTTGACAGTTTTGACACCTGTCCCCCTAAGTTCTGTCCATCTCAACTTCCTTCATGCTTATTTTCCCCCCAGACATGTTAGTTACATCAAATGTCAAAAATTCTGGGGGGAAAATCCAATAAGTAATTCCAAAACAAAAGTATTAATTTATTTCCTTCTAATTCCTCCTGCCCTCATTGCTTTTCTGGCACAAAGTAAAAAAAGAAATTGATGCTGTCGTTTCTAACTTTTAAATTGAATCCTACTGCTATTGACGCTGATCGTCAGCATTATGCCTGCTGTTTAATTGTTGGTTTTACTATGTCATTTTATTGTGCTTTCTGAAGTGCATTTTTGAAACACTGCTTTATTTTATTTTCTCTCTGAGAAACCATTTTTCAGGTAACAGCAGAAAACTGGAGGAGGAGGGGGAGGAGGATCTGTTTGCAGTAACCTTTCTTCAGATGGTTCTGCATTTTCTTGTGTAAACAGAAAAACCTGGGGGAGGAACCATTTAGCTGCCGTCTCTGGCGTCATACACTCAATGCCCCATCACTTAAAATGGGCAAACGTTAAAATGCTGCTGCCTAACTACCATGCTCTGAATAGTTTATCGAGCAGGTTAGCTGTCTTCCTGATCTGATCTCAGTTGAGCAAAAGGCCGTTTTCCATTCCATTTGCCAGGAACACAGTCAACAGCCATTTTCCAAATGTCACAGAGACAAACGGGATGGGCATGGCCAGGAAGGCCATGTGACTGAGTGGGCATGGTCAACTCTACATCACTTGTGTTGAGTGAGAGCCAAACAGGGGATAAAAGGGCAGAAGATTCAAACTTTGAGCCCTGAGAAGCATTCAATTCAAGTTGGCTGCAGGGTTTCACTGCCAGGGTCCCAGCTAAGGAAGTACATAGTATTCCAATGCTATCTGGGAAAGTGACTCTTGACTTAGCTATCAAGTACAGGACACACTACAGTTTCAAAAAGCCAAATAAATATGGCTTTCTATCCTGCAAGCCATAGGAACCATTTGCATCTCAAGCATCTATATCATCTGCAATCTTTTTACAATTTTGAAATTACAACCAAGGGACAATTGGGGTTTGTGTGTATGGAAATCCAAGTAATGTGTCATCTTGTGTATCTGCTCATCATGCCAACCTTAATCCAATGTTGTCCAAATTCAGAGATATTCCCTAATTTGTCCAATAAGTTGCACTGGTTTTTTTTTTTTTTTGAAGTCACTATAGAACAAAATTTCCTGTATACAAAAAAAAATGTCATTAGAAGATGCCTCCTGCTAGATCTAATCAAAGGTGCATCTGCTTCAGCATTCACTATCACCTGGTGGCTGACCATGTGTCCTGTGAAAGCTCATTAGCTGGACAGAAAATTCCACTACTTCTTCTCAACAGCTGTTATTTAATACTTCCTTCTTGGGAATCAGGAGGTAGCACCTTGCTTAGTTGATATCTACAGACCAATCTCATTGTGTTGTGTTACATGCAAAGTTATGGAATCAATTATTAATCAATGCATTACCTTCCACCTAGAGTCTAACAACTTACTCTCCAATAATCAATTTGGTTTCAGAAAAAAATTGTCCTACAATTTGCAACTTCTACACTGCAAAAACATATGGACTACACTTCTCGACCAGGGCAAAGCAATAGATGTAATTTACATTGACTTCTGCAAAGCATTTGACTCAATGGTACATGACAAACTACTATTAAAATTAAATTCTTATGGCATTTCTAGATGCCTTCACAAGTGGATAACCGCCTTCCTGACAAACAGGGAACAAATAGTAAAAATAGGAAATGCCCTATCAAACCCTGTACCAGTTAGCGGTGTCGCCCAAGGGAGCGTTCTAGGACTCACACTCTTTACACTCTATATAAATGACCTTTGTGATCACCTTATTTGCTAGCAACTGTGCCCTCTTCGCTGATGATGTTAAACTATTCAACACCACCGTCAATGCTACCGTCCTTCAAAAAGACCTTGATTATGTGTCTGAATGGTCTAACAATTGGCAACTCCAAATATCTACCAACAAATGATCTGTCCTACACATTGGTTAAAAAAAAAATCTATATACCATATACAATCTAGGCGGATATGACCTTGTTGATGACCCTCACTTTGTCAAGGACCTTGGAGTTCTCATATCAAATGATCTAAGTGCCAAAGCTCACTTCAATAATATTGCCAAAAAGGCCTTAAGAGTTGTAATTTAATTTTACAAAGATCTCCTCTGGTAATACTGTTTTGCTAACTAGGGCATTCAAAACTTTTGCCAGACTTGAATTTAGCTCTGCTGTCTGGAATCTGCACTGTATATCTGACATAAATACAATTGTGCAAGTCCAGAAATATTTTACCAGAAGAGTACTACATTCCTCTGTTCATAACAGAATACCCTATAGCACCAAACTTGAGATTCTTGGCTTTGATAGCCTTGAACTACACCGACCAAGATTAGACTTAAACATAGTACATAAAATCATATGTTACAACATCTTACCAGTTAATGAATATTTCACTTTAACAACAACAACACTAGAGCGCACAACAGATATAAACTAAATGTAAATCACTCCAAACTCGATTGCAGGAAGTATGATTTCAGCAACAGAGTAGTCAATGTCTGGAACTCACTACCTGATTCTGTTCTCACCTGCTCCTTTACCCTCAAACTAACCTCTGTTGACCTCACCCCGTTCCTAAGAGGTCTGTAAGGGGCATGCATAAGTGCACAATCGTGCCTACTGTCCCAGTCCTATTGTCCCCAATTATTAGTTCCTATTTCTTGTATTTAAATGTATATTTATTCTTGTTTCTATATATTGTAAGCTTTTGACAAATAAATAAAAAAATAAAATAAAATAAATAGTTCACAGCTATCAAGCTGTCATGAATTCCATTCCCTTTTAAAACTATCCAAACGGATGTTTATTTCTCCACCTGATGGTTAGAGCAATTTCTGCAGTGCTTGCCACAAACCTTCGATGGTGTTACCTAGATTCCCAAAATAAAAACATCTGATTAATCTAGTTTAACTTGGAATGCAATTAAAACAATTCAGTATACACAATATTGTTATTTCCTATGCCTTTACTCATTCCCCTTCCTGTCAAGTACATTGTTTTAGGGGCAACTATACAGTGGCTCTGGGAGCTGCGTTGAGGATTTTGGCAGGCCACATTTGTAGCCTCGGGTTGCAGACCTTAAAATATTAGATATTTGGTTAGAGAAAATCAATTCACATTGGGTTATTTCAGAAGCTTGAGATGACACTTTTTGGATCAGATAGTTTATAGTTGTGGATGTAGTTGTATATCTCTTGCCATTTCAACTTGTCTTAATTTTTCAGCTGCTATTTCAGAAAATCCTTTTTCAAGCCACATGCTTTATATCGGTGATAGCTAACCTTTTTGTCATCACATGCCTGCACCCATAATGTAATGCATGCACAACCCCCTACATGACCCTCACCTCCCTGCGCATGCACGTGTGACACCCCCCGTACTCTCCCCACCCTCTGCACATGCATGTACATCTCCCGTATGCACCCCTGCGCATGCACAGCAGATACCCCAAAATTAGCTGGCTAGCGGGAGGCGTGCGTGCATGCACAGTGGAACTGAGCTGGGATGACACGTGCCATAGGTTCACCATCATGGCTTTATATTCTCTGGTTTAACGAAATCATTGTGATATTCTCATTTGTTACTTCACAAATATGTATTTATTAGAAGTTTGTTCCACCTTTAATTCTGACCAACTCAAAGCAGTTTATACATTTAGGTTTTCCACTTCCTATTTCCCTACAACAACCCTGAGAATTGTAGGGTTAAGAGACAGAGAATGACTGGTCCAAATCACCCAGATGCCTTAAGAGTGTTGAATTCACAGTTGTTTGGGAATAGTGGGGGCAAGAAATTGCTCTAGGACAGGGTTGTGAGGCTCCTGGCCCTCAGGCCAGATGTGTCACACCCTGGCCAGGGTGAAGGGGGGGGAAGTCCCAATACATCACATGACTTCGCTGGGATGAATTGAGTTTGACACTCCTGCCCTTGGAGATCCCTTGCTGAAATTTCCTTCAAACCTACTGGAGTTATCACGAGTACTGCCTTTGTAATGATAATACAAAGGCTGGGGGAGAACGGAGAAACACAGGTAGTCTTCAACTTACTACCATTCATTTAGTGGCGGTTAAAAGTGACAACACTCAAAAAAGTGACTTTTGACCAGTTTTCACACATACAACTGTTACAGCATCCCTATAGCCATGTGATCAAAATCCTGGTGCTTGGCCACTAGCATGTATTTATGACAGTTGCAGTGTTCCAGGGTCATATGATCACCATTTGTAACCTTCCCAGCTGGCTTCCAACAATCAAATTCAATTGGGGAAGCCAGATTTGCTTAATGACCACATGATTCATTTAACAATTGCAAGGAATTGCTCAACAACTGTAGTAAAAAAAGGTTATAAAATGGGACAAAACCAGAGGTGGGCTGCTGCTGGTTTTCACCGGTTTGGGCGAACTGGTTGTTATATTTCTGCGTAGTTCAGAGAACTGGCAATCTGCCTTGCCCACCTTGGCTAATGCCTTGCCCTCCTTGGCCGATGTTTAGAGTCATGCCCATGGCATAGCTGCTGTTGCTCTCTAGTTCCCTCCCCTTGCTTGCCTCGATCATGTTGCCCAGATTTCTGCCTGGTGAGCCTTCCTTTGCTGATCTCCACTCCTCGCCAAGCTGCCTCCCAGCCACTCTTATCCTGGCCTGAGAAGATAAAGCCAATGGTGGGGGTAGAGCTCACTGTGCTCGGCCAAAGGTCTGCAGGGAGGGACACATGGGTGAGGTTCGGCCATCTTTTGGGCCTGGCTCCAGGAGGGAGGCCCAAGGGAAAGTGCCTGGTCCAGAAATACAGCATTCCAGCACAGCCCTATTCCCCAACAGATGCTCTTTCCCACAAGCAGTGAGTTGCCCTGTTGTGGGTTGAATGTGGGACCCAAGATGGAGGGGGAAGGTGGGTGGGTGGCAGCAAAGCTGGGCCCAAAAGGAGGCCAACTCTTGCCATGTTGCCCCCGAGGCAGCCCTTCAACTGAATGTGGCAAGTCCAGAGTGGGTCTCCCTTTCACAGCATTTCTGCATTTAATTTTGGAGCCACACAGGCAAGGGCAGCCCGCCGCACCTAGTCCCAGCACCCCCAGCAGCGATCACCACCACCACCACTGCCTGAGCCAAACGGCCTAACCCGAGTCCCCAGTGTAGTGTACTTGTTTGCATACTCGTAATACTGCATTCCTATTGGACAGATACCATCGCTGGTGATTGGGAGATAACCACAGTTTCTGATTGGCTGCCTAAGCGGTGGGAAGTTTAAATAAATGCCATTGGTTGCGAGCTGCGAGCAGCCGCTATAAAAAGGGCTGCAGCGGCTTGACTTCAGTTAAAGTTACTGACAGTTAATACAGAGCTGAATTCAACTCCAGTCTCGAGTCTGCTTTTGTTCTAGTGATAGAATACCCAGTTGCTCCTGGCCAGTCCCCCAGCGACCATGAACGAAGGAATGATCACCCTCCATCAGGCAGCCCTTGCCCACCTGCCCGGTCAGGTTGTGGGAGTGCCTGGTCTTCCAACCTCCCCCTGCCCTCTGAAATAAAGAGGCCAGCTGGCATCGAATTGTTGGGAGAGTCGTGCAGCAAAGAAAAAGCAGCCATGTGCACTGCTGAAGCACTGGAAAAGTCACGAGGCAGAGAAAAGGCAGCTGCATGCTCTGCCGCTGCTGTTCCAAAGGCCTGTCTTGAGAATGACTGGGAATAAAGAGGCCAGCCAGCAAGCCAAAGCATTAGGAGACTTGTGCAGCAGAGAAAAGGCCTTTGGAATGGTAGTGGCAGTACTTTTCTCTTGCTGCAGGCCCTCCCTCAAAGAACTGTGGCTCCCTAAAGGTAATAGTGCTGTTGCAGCAAGGAGGAGGATAGTGATTGCCAAAGTCTTAGTGTTCAGGAGTGAAGCACCACTTGCCTTTGCATGGCTGCATCCAACCTTTGTCACTCGCGGAACAAGCTGGTGACACCCAAGGCAGCCATCCCTTCCCGCTGCTTCATCTCAGAGCAATATGCCATGGCTGGGGTCAATCCTAGCTTTGCTATCCATCACAGATAAGAATCTCAAAGCCAAGAATGAAAACTTCTGCTACCAACCTGGGTGCTAGGTAGTCAGGCCACCTACTAACTGCATAATCTGCCTAGGTGCCCTGGCCAAAGTTTTGTGCACTGAGCACCCAGACTCCCAATGATGGGATATGGGGCCTTTCAGGCACTTAATATGGCCACCAGTTTATAGCCTCCAACAGCCTCCAGCCCCAACCTCTGTCTGCTCACAAAACTTTGGCTGAGCTCTTCAAGGGATGGATCTAGCCCATGAGCTGGTTGATATCCCCCTGCACCAATCCAGCAAACAAAACAAGAAAGGGAGGCAGAGAGAAATAGTCTCATTGCCAAGGTATGCCAGAGTGGGAGGTCAGTGAACCAGAGAGCTGCTTCCCTGGTTCCAAGAGCATGGACTACTTGCAACCAGAGCTCCCTTGCAGTTTGTTCTGCTGCTGGAGCATCAGTCCCATGCCAGCTCCTTGCAGTCATGCGTACCAAGATTGCGGCAGAGAGTCTCCACCTTTGGGGTCTTTTTGTGCAGATCTTTGGAGGGAGGCAGAAATTCTGACTTCAGTCTTCTGGTGCTGCATGAGGCTCCTTGGCTGCTGGTTCCTCATTTGCTCGTGCTCTGCCTCTCTAGTCTAACTTGATGCAGGCAGTAGCTCACATTGCCCTTTAAAAGCTTGCTGTCAGTGAAGCTGGGTGCCGGTGAGGGCTGTTGTGGGGAGGGAAATGGATGGAGGCTTGGGAGAGAGAGAAGTATCCGATCCAACCTCTCTCTCTTTCTCTCTCTCTCTGTGGTATGTGTGTGTGTGTGTGTGTGTATTTGTATGAGAAAGAGAGGGAGGCAAGGAGGGAGGAAGAGAAATCCAATCTCAAAGAGTTATATCAGGACTGGCAGCTATGCACTCTCTCACTCTCTCATACACAAACATGGGGGGACACACACACACCGGTTGGATCTGTCTTTCCTCCTGCCCCACCTACCCCTGGATTCCCTCCCCAATCCCACCTGGCCCACCAACACGAGTGATGTAGAGTTGACCATGCTCACTCAGTCACATGACCCTCTCAGCCACGTCCACCCACCCAGTCATTAGGGAGAACCGGTTGTTAAATTATTTGAAGCCCACTCCTGAGCAAAATTCACTTAACAATTGCTCTGCAATGGAAATGTTGGGCTCTGTTGGAACAATAAATTGAGGTCTGTCTGCACGGTTAAATCCAGCAGGTAAGGATGATACCTTCTTTTTTAATCTAACCTCCAATTTTCCCCAGCTAATATCTCTTTGTTTTATTTCAAAGCACAAAGGCAAAGAAGATAACACTCTATTTATGCACTTGTGAGTCACTTGAACGTTTGCATCTGGCCTACATGCAAGAAATTAGGCATTTGCTAACTTTAACATTAAGCTCTGCTCTAACACATAAAAAGAACAAGCAGAACAAATCATTAATTTATCCTGATCATTAGGAACAGCTGTTGTGCCATTATCATTAGGAACCATATCTTGCCTGGTAGCCTTCCTAAGTCAAGAGAAGTGTCAGTAATAAACTATTTATTCAACACCTCCCAAACTACTGCAAACAATCTAGAGAATGCCCTTTTTATAAAAAGTATTATATATCAGTATTTCATTTTCAGTAATGAATAATGGAAGACATTGCCTCATTCCACTTACAACAGTTTTTAGGAAAGGATGGATTATCAATAAAGGAGAACAATTTGTAGCTCAGGGTTGAAATGAGGGTTCCTTGAAGCTCTGATTGTTGTTTTTTGTTGTTTTCTCACAGATGTTTCATTATGCAAACTAGGTAACATGACTAGCACTGATGATGTTACCTAGAAAAGTCTGCAAGCAAACAGCAAAGGACTACTACTTTGAGCTACCAGGCTCAAAGAACAACAGGGACTCCTCAAGGGTGGATTAATTTATCTCTCATTTTTTTGAACCTATGTTTTTTTCTCCTATATTCCAACAAATATTTTACTGGGTAATAAATAAAATAAAATAGGGTTAGACTCTTACACAGTATACAAACATGATTTGAGACTTTAATCCTACTCTGGCAAACTTTGAGGTTTTTTGTGTGAAAAGGATGAAAAGATTTGTTCCATGTTCCAGCCTATTTTATTGATTAATAAACACATGTTCCTAATACCCAGGCTTTAAAAAGTCACTTTGGAGCAAAAATACCATAGACGAATTGTATATCACAGGGTAGTCTCACAAAATGACCTTTCATGAAGGAATTGACTACTCACAAAATGGGTGTCAAGCCAGTCATAAAACACCAGGCAAACTTGCAAATTTGTGTTCTTTCTTCCTTTAGTATATATTTGGGTGGGTTTTTGGTTTTTTTTAAATAAATGGCCAACATATTTTCAAACAAAGTAGTTAACTATCACCTTTATTTTTTTAACAATGCCTACAGAATTCATCTGTTATATGCCCACAGAAGTCATCCTGTGAATCCTAAAATTGGTAACTATAACTGGGGAAAACAGATGCAGTTGATTCGTGGAATACACAGAGTCATATGTTATAATACACAAGTCAAATTCAGTTGAAGCAAGTGAATCCAGCCACTGACTGTTCAACAATATAGCTGGATATAGATTTAAATAGTGGTCACTCAGTTTTCATTTTTCAAATAAATGTCGGGCTTATCTCCCATATCTTTTTTTAAAAAAACTTCCAGTGTTGGAGCATTCACAACTTCTGGAGGCAAGTTATTCCACTGATTAATTGTTCTAATTGTCAGGAAATGTCTCCTTAGTTCTAAGTTGCCTCTCTTCTTGATTATTTTATTTATTTATTTATTATTTATTTATTTTATTTATTTGTCAAACATGTACAAGATAACAAGCATAGATATGAACATAAACATGAACAAAGGAAGTAAATGCAGATAAATGAGGACAGTAAGACAGGGACAGTAGGCATGCTGGTGCGTTTATACATGCCCCCTTTAAGAACCTCTTAGGAATGGGGTGAGGTCCTCAATAGACAGCTTGAGATTGCAGCTGTGCAGGTTTTGAGGCTGTAACAATGAAGTTGAGTAGACCGTTCCAGGAGTTGACCACTCTGTTGCTGAAGTCGTATTTTCTGCAATCGAGTTTTAGTTTCCACCCATTACATCTTGTCCTGCCCTCAGGTCCTTTGCAGAATAGCTTGACTTCTTCTTTGTGGCTTGGTCATTTAGGGAAGAAGAGCCTTCATAGTGAAAGGTAACAGCTCATCTGCCAGAAATCCACACTGTATAACAGACATTAATACAATTGAACAAGTCCAGAGGTATTTCACGAGAAGAGTACTCCACTCCTCAGCTCGGAATAGAATAGAATAGAATAGAATAGAATAGAATAGAATAGAATAGAATAGAATAGAATAGAATAGAATAGAATAGAATTCTTTATTGGCCAAGTGCAGTTGGACCCACAAGGAATTTGTCTTGGTGTAAATACTCTCAGTATACATAAAAGAAAAGGTACATTCGTTAAAAATCAAGAATCATAACGTACAACACTTAATGATAGTCATAGGGTACAATCAACAATCAAATCATACTAGGAAACAGTCAATATAAATCGTAAGGATACAAGCAACAAAGTTACAGTCCTACAATCAAAAGTGGGAGGGGATGGGTGATAAGGAGTGATGAGAAGATTAACAGTAATAGTAGTGTACACTTTGTAAATAGTTGAACAGTGAATAAGTACAATAGAACACCTTATGCCATCAGGTTTGAAATTTTGGATCTAGACAATTTAGAACTACGCTGCCTGCGGTCTGACCTAAGCTTAGTACACAAAAGTGTCTGCTACAAGGTCCTACCTCTCAATGACTACTTCAGTTTCAACCACAATAATACACGGGCAAACAATAGATACAAATTCAAAGTCAACTGCTCCAAACTCGATTGCAGAAAATATGACTTCAGCAACAGAGTAGTCCATGCCTGGAACTCACTATTGACTCTGTTGTTACATCCTCAAACCCCCAAAACGTTAACCTTAAACTGCCTACCATGGCCCACGCTCCATTCCTAAGAAGTCTGTATAAGCGGCATGTATAAGGGCATGCAAAAGCGCACCAGTGTGCGTACCGTCCATGTCCTACTGTTCCCATTTATTCATACTCATTTATTATGTATATATTTATACTCGTTTATACTTATATATTTATATGTTATGTTCATATTTATACTTGTTTTCTCACACATGCTTGACAAACTAAATTAAATTTAATTAATTAAATAGAAAAGGCCAGATCTGAAGTTTGAATGCAAAACCTGCCTACTTACTTCCCCCTTTTCCAAGTCCTCCCCCAGCCCATTTTTTTCCTGGTGTCCAACTGGATTTCAAATAAATTGTTTTGGTAACAGATTTAACAGATAATCAGAGTTGGAAGGGACTTTGTAGATCATCTAGTCCAGCAGTTGCCAACCGGTGGGCCATGGCAAAAAAAAATTTCCCCAAAAGTTTTTTATTTCAATCTACATATAACAATACATTAACAATGTGGCATCAATATACCATACATCTCTCATTACCTATGTTCCTATTAATTCATAATTCTTCAATGCTTATTTTCAACCTTAGTCTCTCCAAGTGCCTACCACCATATCAATTAAACGTACCTAGTAATTCAATTATTCAATTTCCTCCCTGTTTTCATTTTATTTTTTAAATAAAAAATTCTTATTTGGCAAGCAGTATAGTTTCAGATTTCACATCTCAATACAAGCATGACCATAGTTACCTATTCATATTATTTGGTGAATTTCATATTGCATCATCCTTATCATTTATTAAATATTAAGCTTATCTTATCCAATCCCAATTCATATTCTCCTATCTTGTTTTACAATGTTATCTTTATTCAATTCCAAATCCTATTATATCTCCTTCCATTTTTCTTAGTATATTGTCATATCTTATTTTACAATGTTATCTAAGAATTTCATCTTCTTTCTATTGTCATTTCTCATATTATTATTATTTTTCTGTCACATTTGTCATTTTATCCTTATCTGTAAATATAATTGTCCCCTCTAGTTATTAATTCAAGCTAACCATCTTCATTCTTCCTTAATATCAATCTCCCTATCTAGTATAAAATACATACATACATACATACATACAAACATACATACATAGATACATACTTACATATATTCTTAAGTTTTTGCGGGTACTTACATGTATGGTATTCAGCTTTGTTCAGGTATTTTCCCACGTCATTATAGTTGTGCTTTTAAAGTTGTAGCAACGTTTCGGCAGAATCTCATCTGCCATCATCAGGCTTCTGTATTGTGTTTGTCAGACGAACACAATACAGAAGCCTGATGATGGCAGATGAGATTCTGCCAAAACATTGCTACAACTTTAAAAGCACAACTATAATGACGTGGGAAAATACCTGAACAAAGCTGAATACCATATACATATTTTTTTTCTCAGATTCTGCATTATATTTTCTCTATAAATCATCTATACATTACAAAATATTATTTTCAATATATTCTTATACATCACAACATATACCTTGCGGAATCCCTTTTCTTATCCCCCTTTTTTCACCCATTTTCTCTCACTCTTTGAACAATGTACCTTCTTTTCATTTTTGTTTCCTGTTCCTCTTTATTTTCTGGTCCTTTCTCTAAATTCCTTTTTATTCCCATTCTAGTTCCCCTCCTTTTCTCATTCCAGTTATTAAACTTTTCTCTCTCCCTTTTTTGATTTTTCTTTTGCACTTCCTTTTTCTGCTTTTTCCCTCTCTAACCATTTTCTGAACCATTCTCCCAAACCATTCTCCCAACCATTCTCCAAAGTCCAAACTCTCAAAAAGACCAGACACTCTTTTTAGAATGTACTAAAGTTTTTTCTGTATCATCAGATGGTGCTCTTGAGTCTTTTTAACTTTCTTTGTTGAATATATTTTTATTAAGTTCGCTAATTTCAATCATTAGCTATTATTTCTTTTCTTTTTGACACACTCAATTCCAGCATTTAGTTATGCCCTTTATGTGCCCACAGTTCAACATATGTCCAGTTTGATTTCTAAACATTTGTTGTGCTAAAGTATTTTCCTTTAAAATTCTCCTCCAAATTAGTCCAATACAAAAATCCAATCCAAATTTATAAAATCCAATTTCTTTCTCACTTTTCCTGGTTGCCGCTTCCACACACTTTCCTCCAGAATAACCCTTTAACTTGATACCAAGGTACCTCAAAAGCGATGTCCTTTACCTGGTTCACACTCTGCTCACTACTTCTCTGCTCCAGCACAAAACTTAGTTTCCCGGAGTATTCTTCATCTTTGTGGTGGCCATTTTGGGACCACCACTGCAACTTGCCTTTGGGAGGGATTTTCCTGTCAGGGAGGGGAATTGTGGCTCCCCTCAATCCTCCAGGCAATTTCCCCCTTCTTCACCACCTTACCAAGGTGGGTCCGGTCCCAATCAGGACCCTCCAGTGAGCTCAGGCAAAACCATGCACAATCGCGGATTCTGCACCGACACCGACGAGGAACAAACCAGAAGTTGGGCCATGGAAAATTTTGGTGGGTCACAGAAGAAATGCCCCCTCCCCAAAAAAATGAATCTGGGCCGCGTGGGAAAACAAGGCTGCTCCGCCCACATGTCCCCCCACCTGCTGACCACCATCCTTCAGCGAGTGCAAAACTCACTTTGACTGAGAAGTAGAGAGCCACATGAGCTGCACCTTGAAGGTAAGACTAATGGCAGGGGAGAGAAGTGGCTTGCTGATGGTGGGAAAGAAAAGCAAATTAGGAATTAAGCCATTCGGTTAGTTCATAATCGCTCTAGGCATTAAAGACCTGGGAGGAAAAGCAGCTGCTGCTGCTCGTGCTTCTGCCAGATGGCCGCAGCAACCACTGCCTCCAGTGGGGAGGGGTGGAAGGAAGAGAGAAAGAGGAGGGAATGATCCAACGCTGCTGGGGAATTAAATCCACGGGTGAAATTTGCATAGCTGTGTCTTTTCTTTCCAGCCTCAAGGTGGGGGGGATGGAAGGAAGAGAGAAAGAGGAGGGAATGATCCAACACTGCTGGGGAATTAAATCCAGGGCAGGGGAGGAATTTGCATGGCTTGACTGCTGTAGAGTGAGCTATATCAGGAAAATGTTAGATAGTACTGTGCATTCAAATGTTATGACTGGAATGAAAATGGAGTGAAAATGGAGTAGCATTTCATGCTTGCTGACAAACTTTCATAAGTGTGAAAGTAAAGGGAAAAATACTAGTTACACATTACTCTTAACAAAAACAATACACCAGGAGTTTGAATCCCCCCAAACCCAATCCTTTCCCTTCTCTCTGCCGCCGTTCCCAACCTCAACCCCCCCAGGATAGTGCCCACTTGCCCCCCCCACCCACCCATTCAGCCAGAGTTCTGCCTTCTCTCCCCAGTTGAGCTGATCCAGAGCTGTAGTAGTCACAGGACTGACCCTTTGGTCATCCAGGAGCAGCTGCCACAAAGGGCCAGTGCTGTGGCTACTACAACTCTGGAATATTGGACTGACTTTCCCACCACCATCAGTTTCCCTGTCTTCATTTTCCTTCACTCAGACTGACCACGTTTCTTGAGAGAAGGAACACAAGACTCCTGGAAGGCTGTGTGCTTTCTTTTGGGCCTCCTGACCAGAGGCCAAGAGAAAGTGCCTGTCTGGACCCATAGCACGCCAGGGTCAAGCTAGGTTGATGCTCTTTGTAGGTAAGTTTGACCTTAACTTTATTTTCTTCGATTGTAATATTTAATGGTATCAAACAAACCCAAAGAAAGAAGATCCCAGACATGGCAATATGTGGATAATAGATCCATTTGCAGGAAAAGTTGAAGATAGCAATTTAAGTGTGCATGAAAAAGGAAGCCTCATCGATCTATCATCCGATGACCGTCTCAAAGCTAAATTCTGGTCATCCATCACAAGACCTCATTTCTGGCTCTCTGTAAAAAGTGAATACCCATTGCTGAGTGAAAAAGCAATGAAAATTTTGATTCAATTTTCAACAACATATTTGTGCAAAAAGACATTTTCATTTGTCTCAACAATTAAAACTCGGTACTAGTCTTGTCTTGAAATAATAACAACTCTCCGTCTTGCAGTAACATCATTGGAGCCAAAAATCCATAAACTTATTTCAAACAAGCAAGAACAAGCAATTTTTTTTTTGTAAAAGTTTTATTGATTTTAACAACAGACAAAAAACATATAAGACATAACATATGACATAAAAAAAATAAAAAAATAAAAATAAAAAATTTAAACATTCTTCATAAATTTACAGTGTATCGGTTGGTATACCACTCCCTTTTGTGCATCCATTTCATAGTCATCAGAATAATTATATTA
Source organism: Hydrophis major (assembly GCA_033807585.1). Taxonomy (NCBI): domain Eukaryota; kingdom Metazoa; phylum Chordata; class Lepidosauria; order Squamata; family Elapidae; genus Hydrophis; species Hydrophis major. The sequence goes on along the minus strand of CM066343.1, from coordinate 39,945,756 downwards.
CATAATAACTCACATTATCAATCATCAATAAAATATCCCAATATCATTATTAAACAATCATTTGGCTATAATTTTACTAATTCATACTTAAGCGAGATAACTATAATTAGGTTAAATTATTTTATGACAAATCATGAAATCATATCAAATCTATAATAAAATATTCTTAAGAATTATCAAAACCAAGAAAAATTATATATTCATTATTTCCTAAATTTCTAAATATTCTATTATCATATTGTATTATCTAACCATTGATAAAAAAGATCCCAAACTTCATAAAATTGTTTATCTTCTTGTTCTCTAATTTCAAATGTCAATCTACTCATTTCAGCACATTCCAATATTTTCTTAATAATTTCTTCCTCTTTTGGTATTTTCTCACTCTTCCAATGTTTAGCAAATACAATCCTAGCTGCTGTTAATACATTTACAATCAAATATTTTAAATTTTTATTATATATATCAGGCACGATTCCCAATAAAAAAATATCTGGTTTCAAATCTATGTGTTTCTTTATCATTTTTATCAGCCATATGCGAATTCTAGTCCAATATTTCCTGGCCTCCTCACAAGTCCACCACATGTGGTAATATGAGCCAGGTATCTGATGACATTTCCAGCACTTTTCAGATTTATTCTTGAACATTCTTGCTATTCTTGTCGGGGGAAAGTGCCACCTGTAAAACATCTTATACAAATTTTCTTTATATGCTGTTGACATTGTCATTTTATAATTTTGTGACCACAGTTTTTGCCATTTCTCTAAATCAATCCCATATCCAAAATTCTTCCCCCAAGCAATCATTGTTTCTTTAACTTGTTCTTCCTCTAATTTAATTTCCAACAAATAACTATATAATTTTTTAATCACTTTTTCATCAGTACCTGTCAAAATCCTATCTAAATCAGTCAATTTATCATAAAATCTTTCTGTTTTAGAATCTTTAAGATACCTTGCATGTATTTGCGCATATGAAAACCAATTCATCTTTATACCTTGTTCTTCTAAATTTTGCATCGTTTTAAGTTCACCCTTTTCATCCAATATTTCCTCATATCTAACTGTTTGTTCCTTCTTATAAGTTATAGGATACGAAAAAGCTTCAATAGTTGATAACCAAACTGGAATTTTCAAATAACATTGTTTCTTAATTTTCTCCCAATTCAACCATAACGATTCCCGTATATAATGCCTTCTGAAATAACCCTGTGATTTAGTTCCCTTATACCATAAAAAAGCATGCCAACCCAATAATAAATCATGACCTTCTAATGTCAACAATCTAGTCTTTCTTAACGTTATCCATTCTTTAACCCACATTAAGTTTGCAGCTTGATAATACAACTCCCAATTAGGAAGGCCAAATCCTCCTCTAATTCTAGCATCCTGTAAAAGTTTTAATTTTATTCTCGCTTTCTTGCCTTGCCATATATACTTCAACACAATTTTATTTAGTTCTTCGAAGTAATCCTTACTTAACCTAATTGGTATTGTTTGAAACAAATATAAAATTCTGGGTAAAATATTCATTTTGATTGTTGAAATTCTACCTATCAATGACAATTGTAGGTTTTCCCATTTTTTCAGATCGGATGCTATCTGATATTTAAGCTTAATATAATTATTCTCTTTCAATGTAGTACACCTTGACGTCAAATATATCCCCAAATATTGAACTTTATTCGTAACTTGAATTTTCAATAAATCTGCCAGCTCTTCTCTTTGCCTTAATAACATGTTCTTTGTCAAAATCTTTGTTTTGTCTTTATTTATTTTTAAACCGGCCATCTCACCATATGTCTCTATCTTTTCCAATAGTTTTAAAGCTGTCTCTAAAGGATCTTCCAAAATAAAGACTAAGTCATCCGCAAAGGCTTGCAATTTGAATTCCTCTTTTTTGACTTTCATTCCTTTTATGTTTATATCCTCTCTAATATTTCTATTTAAGACTTCCAAGGTCAATACAAATAACAAAGGAGATAATGGGCATCCTTGTCTTGTACCTTTTTTAATATTAATAGAGTCTGTGAATTCTCCATCTATCATTACTTTTGCCTATTGCTTGTATAAATTTTCTAGCAAAGCCCATCTGTTCCAATAATAATAACATAAATCTCCAGTTCACATTATCAAATGCCTTTTGGGCATCTAAGAATATCAAAGCCATTTGTTTTTCCGAGTGCGCCTCATAATATTCCAATGTGTCCAGGGTTACCCTCATATTGTCTTTGATCTGTCTCTTTGGTAAAAATCCATTCTGATCAGAGTGAATAAAATTATTTAGGTATTTTTTAAGCCTTTCTGCCAAGATTGAAGCAAAGATTTTATAGTCTGCATTCAATAAAGAAATAGGTCTATAGTTCTTAATTTGTAATGGGTCAACCCCTTCTTTTGGAATAAGTGTAATATAAGCTTCTGACCATGTTTCAGGTATTTTCTTATTTATCATAACTTCATTCATGACTTCTAACAGTGGAATGCTCAGCGATTCTTGTAGTGTTTTATAAAATTCTGCCGGGAAACCATCTGGTCCTGGTGCTTTCCCATTGTTCTGTCTGTTAAGTGCTTCGGTTAATTCCATCATTGTTATAGCACTTTCTAACATTTTCTGAGTTTCATCAGGTATCTTAGGTAGGTTAGCATTTTGTAAATACTGTTTAATTTTTCCCTCATCAAGGTCCTCTTGTTTATATAATTGTCCATAAAAATCTCGAATGATTGCCTTTTTCTCCTTATTACCATAACAAATTTGACCATGATCATCTATTAACTGTGATATTTTCCTTGATTCTTTCTCTTTTTTCAGCTTATATGCTAACCATCTACCTGGCCTATTTGCATCTTCAAAATAGTTCTGTTTAGCACTTCTAATTTTTTGTGCCAATTCTTCTTTCTCTGCTTGATCCATTTTGTGTTTAATTATGTCCATTTTAAGTTTGATATCTTTTTTCTGTGGCATCTTCTGTAATTCTTTTTCCAGTTTTTTATGGTCATCTTCTAGAGCTTTAATCATTTGCCTTTTCCTAATGTTCTTTTTCTTTATATAGTCCATTATTAATCTTCTTGCATATGCCTTCATTGTATCCCAAACATTCTGTATTGAAGTATCTTCTTTTTTGTTTTCATTGAAGAAGAAAGCCAATTCTTTTTCCATCCATTGTGTAAAATCTTTTTCCTTTAGAATAGTATTATTTAATGTCCATCTAGATCTTCTTTTTTGTCCTTTCCATTTAATTGTCATTGGATTATGGTCTGCCCACGTACTTGTTTCAATATTCATTTCTTGAATGTTAGATAATAATTTTGTTGATGTCCAAATCATATCTATTCTGGACCACAATAAATGCCTGTTTGAATAAAAAGTATATTGTTGAGTTTTAATATTTCTTTCTCTCCATATATCTTTTAAATTTAGTTCATCTGTCATTTTAAAAAAGGATTTAGGGAGAGTTTTCCTATTTTGTCGTGTTGTTTTTGCTGTATAGTCCAGTTTATTGTCTACAATTCCATTAAAGTCCCCCATCATAAGTATGTTAACATAGTCCAGTTCAATCAATTTCATATGTAATTTTTTATAAAATTCTTCTTGCTTATCATTTGGGGCATAAATTGCAACCAAGAGAGTTTTTATATTATTATCCACTATTTCAACTATTAATACTCTTCCATCTTCATCCTTATAAATCAATTTGGCTGGAATGGTTTCTTTAACGTTCAAAACCACTCCTCTTTTCTTACAATGGGTCAGAGAAGTAAATATTTTCCCTAACTTTGGTCATATCAATAATTGTTCATGTTGTTTTTTAATGTGTACTTCTTGTAAACAAATTATATCAAATTTTATCTTCTCTAATTTATAAAAAGTTTTCCTTCTTTTGATAGCTGAGTTCAGTCCATTTATATTCATAGAAATCAGTTTTTTCTCCCCCATAGTTATGTTTTATATTTAGGTCTAACAGCTCTCGTGGATCTTATTTCACGTTGTTCTTTGATCTCCATTTGTCCATCTATTGCGCCTTCTTCTTTTTCCATCTCCATTTGGCCCTCTTCAAGTTCAATTAAAATCTTTTCTTTTTCCGTCTCCATTTCTCTTCTTTCAAAAAATTCCTTGTAAAACATTTCTGCTTTCGCAATTGAATCAATTCTGTATCTCTGTTCTTGCCATATAAACATTAATCCTTCTGGAATCAGCCATCTATAATTCACCTCTTTTTTCAATAGCATTTTAGTCAAAAATCGATACTCTCTTCTAATCTCTCTCATTTTTCTAGGTACTTGTTTTAAGACCAGAATCTCTTTGCCTTTATATTTCAACCCCTTCTCTCTTACCACTTGTAATATTTGGTTTTTAATAGTTTTTTTAGTAAATCTAACATGGACCTCTCTTGGTAATTGATTCCTCATCACATATCTTGTGAAGACTCAATATATCTCATCTACTCCATCCATCATCTTTTCCTCTGTTATTTCCAAGACTCCAGCCAAAATTTCAATCATTACTGCCACCAAGTTTTGTCCCTTTTTCTTCCTCAATATTTTAGAATCTAAGATAAAATTCTGACCTGTCCATCTCCCACTTCAACATCCACAAGGAATACATAACCATCGTTAAATCCACTTGCGCTTTGTCTTGCTTCGCCATTGTTGAGAGTCGTACTCCAGATGACGGGGAAACAGGAGCGGAAGTTGAGATGCCCGAAGGTAAAATTTTCTTACTCATTTCAATAACTCAGGGTCTTCCGGATCTTTTAATCCAATTAGTGAAGTAGCCAATTATAATCCAATTTAAAAAAAAGGAAAACACCACAAAAAACAAAAACAAAACCAGTAATAATAAAAAGCCCAAAATTAAAAAGAAAAAGATTCTTCAGGTTCTTCAATACCTTAATCCAATTGTAAAATATGCAAATATAATTCAAAAATAAAAATAAAAAGATGAAGAAAAAAAAAAGCAAAATAAAGCCCAATAATATCAAAAAATAATAAGCAAAGAAAAAGGAAAAAAAAGAAAAAAGAAAAAGAGAGTTCTTCAAATTCTTCCCACCTTAATCCAATTGAAAAATTTCAGAAAATGAAAAAAAGCCATAAAAATAAGTCAAAAAAGGAAATCAAAAAAGCAGACATCCCTATAAAAAAAAGAAAAGAAGCAAAAAAAGAGTATTCTGAGGCTTCCCCTTTAAAAATAAATAAATAAAAATAAAAGATAATAAAAGATAAAAAATAAATATATCAATATTACAAAATAGTGTGGGGCTGGAGGGGAGGGATGAAACAATAAGGAGTTTAAAAAAAAAAAAAAAGACACACACTGCCTTTTATTTATCCAAGGCTCTTATTTGACTTCTCCACAAGTTTCAAAGCCAAACTTCAAATATTCATTTAATAATAGAAGTTCCAAAGAGCACCTATATAAACATCCTCCAGTACTCTTCCCTCTATCTTATCATTTCCAGTAGCCTTGAGAAAAGTTTTTCAAACAAAAGTTTTTCAACTTCAAACAGAATATTTCCAAGCCTCTAGTTGGTAGTGTTACAAAGTTTCTTCAATCCACTCCCCCTTCTTCCCCACAGAGAAAAGCCTAAAAAGAGAAAAAAAAATATGTATGTATATTTATATATATTAAAAAAAGATATTAAAGGGGGCCTCTATTTTTAAAAATACAAACAGTCAGAAAAGCAAAGAGAAAACCAGTAAATATAAAAACATAAAAGAAAAAAGCCAGTCTGGTTAACTATCTCGCAATAGAAATTCAGTAAAGAAAAAAAAAGTAAAAATAAAAAGCCAAGCCTCACTTTGACGTTACTAAAAAAGATCGCTGCTAAGTCAAATTCTGTCAATAATTTTACAGATTTCTTCTAATATTAGAGTGTTCTTGAGTCCCAAGCAAAAAAAAAAAGATCCTCACCAGCCGATACACTTCTTTCTGTCCCGTTCTTCCGGAGCTGTCCCAGCTTCAGCAGCCTAATGGCTGCCTCTCCACCGTTGGCAAAGGGGCTTCTTCTGGATCGACCAGGGACTTGCGATGTCCCCGGAATCTACAGAACACGCCCCTTACTGTCACCGTCACTATGAGACGGTTTAGGTCCGTTAGGACCGGCCAGGGGCGAAGATATCAGCTGTGATCTCGGAGCCCCGAGATCGCAGCTGTATCGCGACGATGAAGCTCCGCCTTCTCCAAGAACAAGCAATTTTTATCACACTAAAAATGTGTAATATTTAAATGTTTCAATATTTTGTAATAATTGCACTAACTTTAGTAATTTTGTTACAATAAATATTTTGTTATGATTAAGCATTTATGATTTTGTTATAATAAGCATATATATATATATATATATATATAATTTATGTTTAATAAAAAAAATAAAAAAAATAAAAAAATTATATTAAATATATTATCTTTTTTTAAAAAATAGTATTAGTGGGCCTCGGGATTTAAAAGTATGAGTTTGGTGGTCGCTGAGGTCCAAAAGGTTGACAACCCCTGATCTACTCCAACCCCCTGCCCAAGCAGAAGACCCTACACCATTTCTGACAGATGGCAGTCCAATCTCTTCTTGAAAGTCTCAAATGATGGCGTTCCCACAACTTCCCAGGGCAAGCTATTCCATTGGTTGATTGTTCTTACAGTCAGAAAGTTTCTCCTTATTTCCAGATTAAATCTCTCCTTGTACAGTTTCCATCCATTATTCCTTGTCTGGTCTACAGGTGCTTTAGAAAATAGCTTGACCCCTTCCTCTCTGTGGCAGACCTTCAAATATTGGAAGACCTCTATCATGTCTTCCCTGGTCCTTCTCTTTACTAGACTAGCCAAACCCAGTTCCTGTAAATGTTCTTCGTATGTTTTAGTCTCCAGTCCCCTAATGATCCTGGTTGCTCTTCTCTGTACTTTTTCTAGAGTTGCAACATCTTTTTTATAGTGTGGTGACCAAAACTGGATGCAGACCACAGTTCTGATACTTGGTGGGCTCAGCGATAGTCTGCATTCCATTCCCATGCTTGTGACCTTGGGGTTGCTGGCCAATGTTTCTGCCAGGAACTCGGAGTGGTTTCTTGTTTTCCCTTCCCCACCCATTGGTTCCCTCCTCCCACGGTGTACCCCACAGAAAAGAACTGACAACTAATATTCTAAAAGATAATATTAATTACACATTAAAGCCCATTTGTATAAATACCATTATAAACACAATGAAAATATAACTGAGAAGTCAATTATTTCAAGTTTTTTTTTTTTTCATGTTCATGTTTGATGAATTCAGACTTTTTGAATTTGGACAGTAGTGATTTATCTACATTTGACAGTAATGCAAAAACAAAACAAAACCCATCCTTGAACCATCATCCAACAACTCTTGAATCTCATAAAGATTCTGCTTCAGCACAAAGAACACAAAGAGCCAGAAATGAAAATAGAAAGTGAAAATTTTTGATTAAGATAATCAACATGAAATGAGTAAGATTCAATGCATTATTTTAAAAAGCAAAAATCTTATTTAGAGAGAATTTCCTATTATTTCAGCAACCCCATGGATTCTTTTTCTCTTTCTTATGCCTGTTCAGTCCTTTGCATGCTGTCTCCCTCAATTGGTCCACCCTTTAAGCAATGAAAAATCTCCTTTGGGACAAATTGCAGGTCACTTCATGAACATTTCCATGTAGTTCCCTAACAAACTTGTTTGCTATTCTGTTTTATTCCATGATAATGTTTTCACGTCCATAATAATTCAAAATTGCTTTTAGTACGTGATTAACATATACAAATGGATAGGGAAAATCCAGATTCAAGTCTCCAAGCTTGCCAGGAGATTTAAGCAAGTCTTTTTCTCTCAATGCCCAACCAATCTCAAGGATTACTGTTCTGTGGACAAAATAAGACCCAACTCTCCTTCTCCTCCTCCTTTTCCTTCTCCTTCTCCTCCTCCTCCCTCTTTCACACAGTTTCTAGAAGAAAAGAGCTATATAAATGCAATAAATAATACTGTACCCATGTGCACATTAATGGAGTAAAAAATAGATCACCTACGTTCCACAAAAAAGCATAGCAAATTATGGCCTTAAGAAAAATTCAAAAATATGTATTTAAACAATGTCAGTGTTGACAAACAGCAAACCAGTTTTTGAGTTCTCCAAGATATTTAAACTAGATACAACACAAATATAGAATGGCTCATGCCATATGTTTTTGATTCAAGCTCCATAATCCTTGCAACATAGTCAGTGATTATGAGAGTTGTAATCCCAATGTCTTGAGGGCATATCATGACTGTACTGGCTGAATCTGATGGACCACAGGTTCCAAGTTAATCATTTGACAACTGTGTTCAAGGTCATGGTGACTTGGGTACAGTGATATTAGCTTCTTCCTCCCACCCAAAAGAGAAATCAAAACAAATAAGTGGAGGTAAGAAAAAATGAAAATTGATTTCATTGAAATACAATTAAAAATAAATTAAATCATTACAGATTTAAGATATGGATTAAATATGACAATACATCCTTCCATTACGCATTATGTTGCCATAGGTTAAATAGAACCAAAATCAAAACCAGATTTTCCTAGTTAATGTGCTCAAACACTGCCTTAAACCTACATCTGCCAGAAGGATTTAATTTCCCATCATTTGCTACATGTCTAGGCTTCCAGGCCTGTGAGTTGTAGAGGTACCTGGATCTACCATAATGAAGAAATAATTGAGCCTTCAGTAAAAAAAAACATCTATTATGTTTAATGAATGTTCCATAATGGCTTGACAAGTAGTATGATACAGTGAAGGTGAGACCCATCCAGGGACAAAGGTGGAAATGACCCTTCCTATGTTCTTGGGCCAGCAGTAATTAGTTCTCAATTGCTACAGGTGAAGTTGAGTTCCCATTTATGTCCAGGAGCCAGCTGTTTGGTGATGGAGAATAACTGAACACATCATATCGCTCTTTGATTGGACTCATTTCACAATTTTTCCTCTAGCAATTACTAATTGCCAAGCTACTCAGCATTATAGGGGACAAAATAGTGGGGAAAATGTAGAACACAGGACTTTAGTAATGAGCAGATTTTGTCAATACCTCATCCAGGCTTGTCCGTGAAATAAATAGCAGATATGACTACTACTGCTTAATGGTTTTAGAGCTGGATCCAGATTGGAAGAGCTTGCTGAGGAGGAGGGGGGGTTGTCCTTCGTGTTGAGAGACCTTGATGAGTGTTTTAAGCAGGTACAACTGAATCATCCATTTTGGCTTCTCAGAACAACAGAGAACATCAGATTTTCATTTATCTCCCTCCCACAGCCCTCTGAGAAGATCCTGCACTTACCTGCATCGAAAATGGGTTGTGTGAAGACTCCTTGAAGTGGAGGAGCAGGGTGGACGGGGCCAGCTGGTCAGTTGAAACACCAGTTTGGCGAACCAGATGAAAACTTAACATCCAGTTAAGTTTCATTCCGAATCATTCCGAACTGTTAGAATCTCACCCCTGCTTTCAGATCATTTGCAGTGTGACTGCTGTTATGAGACAACCCAGGAGCAAAACACAGCCCACAGTCCACATTTAACAGTGGTTTATATACAACAGTTATAATACACAGAAATATACACAGTAGGCAAATAAGCTGTTAGTTTAGGATTACCTGCACTGAAAAATTGGAGATGAGTTCTCATCCTCTAAAAGGCATGTAGAAACATTTTGTAGCAGTTACTACTTCCAAGCTGTCTTCAGAGGTAGTTCCTTCTTCAATACATTGCAAGAATCCATCCCAGAGGTGACAAAATTGTGCACTAGGAATGTTAGGACTTCTCTCCAGAAGTAGCATACCACCTAAACTCAAAAAAAGTTTTTCATTCACCCAGTCACTTGTTTATCTAGCAATAGCTGTGAGTTTTGAATAACCATAAGACATGGATCATGCTCCTTTAAGAATGATCTTATTAGGGCTGTTCAAACTCCTAGTCTGCAGGCCAGATGTGTCATCTGCTGGCCACGCCCATACCCAGTTTAGCAAAGGGGGAAAAAGTTCCAATACATCATGTGACAATGCCATGACAACCTGAGTTTGACACCCTGATCTAGAGCCACAGCTGAAGCAAATGAAGAACCAGATATTTTCTAGACAAACAGCACATCTTGCTGCTATTCACTTTCAACTTGCTTGCCCCCATCCTCCAGGCAAAAGGTCTAGATGGATGGACGTCAGTTCCCGGAATTGTCTAAACAACATGCTATATTGGGAATCCTAGGAGTTGAAATCTACCAATTGCTGAATTTGAAAAACACTACACTACAATGCAACTTGGAATGGAGATTTATCTGAATATCATCATCATCATACTTCTAATTATCCTAATGTTTGAAATATAATTTTATATATTGTTGTACTTCCTATTTTACAAAAATGCATGGTTAAGTTTTATATTCCCCTTATTACAGTAATTACATTTTTGGATCATTTAGATTCATTTTATATAGAGTTGTTACCTGATCAATATGGCTTAATTATTTTGCAGATGGCCCAATTTTGTTTTATTGTTTGTAAAACTGGCTGTATTCATAATGATTATTTAGTTAATGTTTATTCTTACGTTTGTCCACTTTGTAAGTTTTAAGTTCTATCTTGTCTAAGTGGAATTCAAGTCACTGACTGTAAACGATGGATTGACTGGATCTAAATATTTTATTTCTTCTAGGACACTCTGCAATCGTAGCTCCACAATTTTCTCCACAGCCTTTTCCCAAACAGATAGATTGGAGATTGTTCAATTACAGACGGAATCAGGGTGGCTTTTCAAGGGGGATATACCGTCACTATAAAGAAGAATATATTTGTAGCTGAGTGTTGAAATGAGGGATCCTTGGTGTCCTCTGAGCTTGGTTGCTCCTTTGCAGACATTTTATTAACCAAATTAGGTAACATCACCAGTACTAGTTACTAGCACTGATGCATGAAAACGTCAGTGATGCAAGAAAGCAGCCAAGCTCAGACAGCACCAAGAATCCCTCATCATCTCTTTTAAGGTTAGTAGGGCCACTCCAGAGGTGGTATTCAGCAGGTTCTGACCAATTCTGGTGAACCAGTAGCGGAAATTATGAGTAGTTCAGAGAACCAGCAAATACCACCTCTGACTGGAGATTTTACAGTATCTTCCCCTGCCATGCCCGCCAAGCCACGCCCACAAAACCGGTAGTAAAAAAAATTTGAATCCCACCACTGGGCCATTCCTAGAATCCTTACTCATTCCTCCACCAGTATCCTATAGGAATTAATGGGGCTTAAATCCATTGTCTGTTCCAGAGTTCAACCTACATAAAACAAATCATATCCCAAATCATCTCCTTGGATCCTGCCTGCGTTGAATCTAGGCCTGAGCAAATTTGAGCAATTATATCACCAAAATATTTCCCAAATTACTCAGAGCAACACATAGGAATCCTTTGTGGCTCAGTACTCAAAAAAAAAAAAAAAAAAACCTACCACTACATCATTCTTAAGAGGGGAGGTTGTTCAATTTAACCCACCATCACAATATGGGCAGGGAAGTTAGTGCTTAATTATTCTTATTTATTTATTTAATTAATTTTACATTTCTAAGCCACCCATGTCCCTCAAAGTGGGACTCTTGGCGGTATACAATAAAATACTGAAATATAAAATAGTATATAATAATTAAAATTTAGAGTTAATTTTTTTTACATTTCATTGCCATGATTTAGGCTCAAACACAATTTCAAAACTATGTCCAGTCAAGCAGCTATCTGTTGCAAAATTAATTCAAATACTGCGTAATTAAAAGTTTCCTTCCTAAGCCACTCTTCCAAATTTAGTGTAAGCAAATAGAGCTAAGCCTGATCATTTGAATATCAAACTGTAGTCTATTTTAAGAAATTACATGAACCTTATTATTCTCAGTGTCAAACCAGTTCTATAAATATGTACCCAGAGTCTTTCATGTAATTCAGCATTTCTCAGTGTGGGCAGCTTTTAGATGTATGGACTCCAACTCCCAGAATTCCCCATCCCACTTTCTATATTGGGAATTCTGGGCATTGCAGTCCATCTGAAAGCTGCCAGGATCAAGAAACACTCAACAAACAAAAGTGTGACCATTTTTTCTCTTGTAGCTCAGCTTTCTCCAAGCAGTTCTTTGTTCTCTTTGAGTTGGTTTTTTTTCCATTTCTTAAAACCCTGTGGACATACTGACTTAGGGAATTTGGGAATGGATATCCAATACATCTGGAACAGTGGTTGCCATGGCCCACTGGTGGTCTGTGAGAAAATTTTGCTGGTCTGCAGAGAAATTTCACCTCCAAAGCAACCCCCCTCAATGCAATTAATCCAGGCTGCGTGGGAACACAAGGCTGTGCCACCCATGTGGCCCGCAGGAACACAAGGCTTGTATTACTTGCATTGCAAACAACACGGGGTAGTGAGGGGAGGGGGAAAGGATGGAGGGGGGAACTTGCCCCACTCACCCCATTCGGCTTGCCTGGCCATCTGGCTGCTTCTTTCCACTTCTTTCTTCTTCTACTTTTGGCTGCATGCAAGGAAAACAGCAAAAGTCTTTCTTTCTCTCCTCCAAACTCCACCAGAAATGAGTCTTTGGGACCCTACAAGGCATCTTGCTCCAAGAGGCTGCGCTGGTGTGACAAGTCTCAAAATCATTTTTGGTGGAGTTTAAAGGAAGACTTCTGCTGCTTTCCTTGCATGAAGCCAAAAGTCAGTCAGTCAGTCAGTCAGTCTGTCTGTCTGTCTGTTTCTCTCTCTCTCTCTCGCTTCCCTCTCCCCAGAGAACGGAGTTGGAGAGAGTATCCTGTGATCCCAAATAAAGAATGATTGATTGGTAGGAAAACAGGGTGGGGAATTTTCCTGTAGACTTTTTGGGGAATTTTCCAAGGATCTCTGCTGCTTCTGCTTTTTTTCTGCAGAGACCCTGGGAAAATTCCCCAAAAAGTCTGCAAGAAAATTCTTCACCCCGTTTTCCTACTGATCAATCATTCTTTATTTGGGATCGCAGGATACCGTCGTCTCCAGCTCCGTACTCAGGGGGAGAGAGAGGGAGAGAGAGAGACTTTTGGCTTCATGCAAGGAAAGTAGCAGAAGTCTCCCCCAAACCAGAAATGAGTCTTTTTGACACTTGTCGCACCAGATGAGGCAGGATGCCTTAGAGAGTCCCAAAGACTCATTGCTGGTGGAGTTTGGGGGAGAGAAAGAAAGACTTCTGCTGCTTTCTTTGTATGCAGCCAAAAGCAGAAGCAGCAGAGACCCTGGGAAAATCCCAAAGAAAATCTGCAGGAAAATCCCTCACTCTGTTTTCCTATCAATCAATCATTCTTTATTTGGGATCACAGGATACTGTCTCTCTCTCTCTCCTTGAGAATAGAGCAGAAAAGCAGATTAGTGATGGAATGTGGCTGCCTTGGACGGAGTGTGTGTGTGTGTGTGAGGGATGTGGGGGAGGGAGAGAGCCCTCCGAGATTATATATATATAATCTATCTCTCTCTCTCTCTCTCCCTCCCCCTCCCTCCCTCCCTCTCCCTCTCTCCTCCAGTGGTGGAGCTTTAGTGCTTGGCACGGTGGGGAGCCAGGCAAGGCGCATCACTTGCTCTTTTGGGCTGTTAAAGCAGCAGCCCAGGGATCAGGCGAAGCATGTGGGGAAAAAATTAGGACACCCCTTGAAAGATGGCCTAGCCATTTTTTCAGACCCTGTCTTATTTTCTAAGAAACATGGTAGAAGGTAAGATCAATGGTGGGGATAGGAAATCCGCTCCGGGGTGGCTTGCTGATGTTAGTGAGAAAGTCAGTCCATATTCCAGAGCTGTAGTAGTCACAAGACTGACCCTTTGGTCATCCTGGAGCAGCTTATCCATGGTAGGCCGGTGCACAGGCCAGTCCTGTGACCACTTCAGCTCTGGAATATGGGACCGACTTTCCCACCAACATCAGCAAGCAAAATTCATATTAGTGGTCCACGGGATTTAAAATTATGAGTTTGGTGGTTCCTGAGGTCCAAAAAGTTGGCGACCCCTGATCTGGAAGGCAAAAGTATGAAGAAATTTGCTGCTCTAATCCTAAAAGAGAGGTTGGTAATATCACAAGATTAAGTTTACCGGGGAACAAATACTAAGAGAGGTGAAGAGGAAAAAAAAGAATGAATGTTGTTTTCCTACATTTAGAGCTACCTCTTGTGGAATCTGTTTTTTTTTTTTAAAAAAAAAAAATCACTTGGAAATAAGCAAATAGATTTTATTTGCAGAAGCAATTAATATTCCCAATAAGACAAAAACAAAGAGCATCTGGACAACAAGTGTCACCTTTCATTTCCAGTATCTAGAGAAAGGATGCAGCAGCCGTTTCAAACTGTTTATAATATTATGTCTCTCCGCTGATTGATTAGCAGTATCCCTGCTGTCCTGTTATCATTAAACCTGAGATTGATGATGTTCTTAAAAGCAAAATCAGTGAGCGGAAGGTGCTTGTATATGAGTGCTTCAAAAAGTACAATATGCATTTCAAATCTCAGTTAAATGCTCTATCTCTTCTCCTAGCAAGAAACACTAGGACACTGTGAACTGAGACTTCTGTTTGACTCAATTTAGAATCAATTGAGGTCTGCATGGAAAAGTGGAGCCAAATTTCTTTTCCGTTTGATGTGAATTAGGCTAATGCGTGATGCAGTGTGACGTTGATTTATACAATAACAACTCCGTTCAATTCATACTTCTTAACATAAAAGTTCCTTTGCCCATATTTATACCAACTCTACTTTACAGATCTCTGATAATTAGGCATGTTTTACGCCTAAACTATATATATGTTAGATTATAGCAACTGAATCAAGTAAATAGGTGGTATGGATGCATTAATTCTATGCTCCCTAAATCACTTTCTACATACACAAGCTTTTGGATTAACTTTGGTCCAGCCTATGATAATTATATTATTGAGAATTCAAAGAGGCTCATATATATATTTCTGGCTTTGAGGCACATGAGATAAGTTAATCCTATGGGTTATCTTTTTTTTTAAACAAATTTTATTAATTTTACAAAAAACAATACACAATCCAGGCATAACAACTTGAAAAATCTTTTCTAAAAAAATAATAATAATTAAAGAAGAAAGCCAATAGAACATATAAAATAACTCCAAATTGTAATATCAATATTTACATTATCTATTTAACTTCATATCTTATCCAGACTTCTCCTTTTATCCAAATTATATTTCTTGCTTATTAAAATTTTATTGCCTTTCATAAACATACAAAACACAAAACATAAACAAAACTAAAAGATCTTTTCTGAAGGCTGTCTGATCCCGGGTTGAAACTCTTCACACAGACACAAATTCAAACATCATATTCACTTTATATATCCTTCCATATCTTATTATCATTTTCTTTTCTTTTTTTTATAAACCAATTTTATCAATTTTACAAAAACAGTGCACAAACAATCAAGGCATAACAGCTTATAAATTATTTTCTAAAAAAAAAAAATAATTAAAGAAGAAAACCAATAGAACATAATTATTACAAATTATAATATCAATATTTTTAACTTCATATCTTATCCCAGCTTCTCCTTTTCATCCAAATTATTTCTTGTTAATTAAAATTTTATTGCCTTTTATCAATATACAAAAAAAAAACATAACAAAACCTTTATATATCCTTCCATATCTTATTATCATTTTCAATAACATTCTTTGTCTGTTCTATTTCCAACTATTCATTCATCTTTTTTCTTTTACTATACTTCTCCTATACACTAATTGGAGTGACGCCTTTAACTCATTGCCCTAACTTAAAAGTACTTCATATAACACTTAATTTATCTTGGGATTCTGTTTAGTACATTCTAAAATTACACAGTAAATTTTATACTCTAAATACACATATAAAAACACAATCTTATATACCTTCCAGAATCCCCCTTTTATCCTTAATTAAATTCACCCATTGTCTCTGAATAAACTTTTTTTCTTTAGATCTTGCTTCCCACCATTAAGGCTTCTCCTCCTCCCCTTTCTCTCTTGCTTATTCTTCTCCTTGCCCTTTTTACCCCTTTGTCTCTTCTCCTCCCTTTTCTTACTCCCTTTCTTTTGCTTTCTAACCTTGCATCCACCTTTCCTCTCATTTTTCTCTTTTTTGGTTGTTTTTTCAAATCTTAAAATCCCCTTTTTCTTATCCTCTTTCTCCTCCTCCCCGGAAAAAACCCATTGTTCATCAAGGATGGCTTCTTGTTCCTCTTCTTCTTTGTCCCAGTCATTCTGCTGCGTAATCAATTTTTCATAAGTACATAACGCCATTTCTAAAAATTGATATAAAGTGCCCAAAGTATCTTTTCCATCTTGTTCTTTCTTTTTATATTTTTGATATTCAGTCTTTAGTTCATCCACAAGCGATGCCATCCTGAAAAGAGAAACTTTCCCCAAAACAACCACCCAAGTATTTTTAATCAAAAATAATTCAAAAAAAGTTCCAAAAGTTTATATTTTTCTTCTTTCTTCTATTTCTTTTTCTGGGGTTACTGTTTAATCAAAGAGGTCCAATTACCTTGTATCTTTCTTTGAGATTCTAGGCAATCTCCTCCTTTTTCCACTTCTGCTCCAATTTTTTTTCCTCTCCCTTCCCACTTGCAACATCAATTTTTAAGTGATCAGAAATCCATACCTCTAATAAGGGTTTTCCAATTTCTTAAATTTTTAAGTCCAATGTCCAAGAACTCTTTTGTCCTTTAACTTCAACTTTCAGAATAATTCACCTTCAGTGCCCAAACAAATTTCAAATCTTCATCTGCTGTTTCTATGGGGTGGGAGAGTGAAGAAAAAAAAGTTCCCTTTAACAGCTTCTCTGCCGCTTTCGATCTTCTTAGGGATACAATGTATCCTCCAGCAATTCAGACAGCTCAGTTCCAGCGAATTTAAAAGATGTTGATTGACCCGGCTCAGCCAGCACTTTCACTTTTCTTGCTTCCTCCAGCACAATCTTACCCGGTTGCAGGCTTCTTCGTGGCAGCCATTGCTGACCGCCGCTCCACCACCTTGGGAAAAAGGGGTTTTTCTGGACGAGGAGGGGGTCTGCGACACCCCCAACCCCCTGTCCGGCTCCCCTCTCTCTTCGGCTGTCCCTACAGGGCAGCCATATCCCCCTGACCCCTTTGGATCGGGGGTACCTCGGCGGCAAGCGCAGCAGGAATCGCAAATGGTCGCAAATTCCTGCTGCCACTGAAGCCACGCGGAACCGGAAACCTCAATCCTATGGGTTATCTTAATGCCAAGAAATAATTCTTTAAGTGAAAACTAGTATGTTGAATTGCACTTACAAATATATCACAGAAGTGATTATGATCACGTGTATCAGTCATCAGCATCACGTTGCTGAATTTTAGATCATCTGACACCAAGTAGACTTTTTCTGCAAGACATGTAGAAAATAGTACAGAAATTCCACCAAATGATAATAAAAGCATAAGTAGCCAGATATTCCTGCCCAAGGAATAACCACTACTATGGGTAGCCAGGAGTCCAAGATGATACAGGTAGTCTTGAGTAATAACAGTCCACTTAACAATGGTTCAAAGTTACAATCAACACAACAAAACGATACAAGACTCAGTCTTTGAGTCTTAACTGGGCTCTACAAATAGTCAGACAGACAGCTAAGCTTGCAAAGACCCAGCATTCTCCATTCTCCAAGTCAGCTAACTTTTGAAGATAAGGGTTTTTTCCTTCCAGTTCTAAGGAAAAAGTCACATATTTTTTTCTTTTTGTTTGCCCGGTCCCTCTACTCTACAGCCTGGAGTGAAAGCAAGGTTTTTCAAAGAGATAAAGATTGGAGAGCAGAGGGGAAGAGTTTAATTTTAGCATCTGATTGTTTGGGGGAAGAACATTGATGGCACACAAAGCTCTGAAAGACTAGGGAGTTGGTGTTTTGTTTTGTTTTTGTCCCAGAAACGCAGGGTACCTTGGTGTCATTGGGGCATTACACAAACAACATGGATTGCATCAGTTGAGTAATAGTCTCATAATTCTAAAAACGTAAATACATCATTTGCTCAGTGATATCATTATCCAACTGATATGAATCCCAACAGAATTTGGTCTGTTGCATGTTACTGAAAGTTCTGGAAGGAAAGGAAAGAATATAACTAGCAGCAATGTGGATGGACTCTGTTACAGTACCAATGGGTACACCATTGAAAAATCAAGTCAGGCACTGACCCTCCTGGAGAAAATCTGTTAGCCACTAAGATTTAATATCACATGAAATCCATGGTATGGAGATCCAGAAAATTTAGATATCATTATAATGCTCACTAATTATTATGATTGTAGATTAGATTTGGATTCTGGGAAGTTTAAAAACATATCAGAAGGCAGTGGCAAACCGATTCTGTACCTCTATAAAGAAAACTAAATGGAGGGCTGAAGGTAAAGAGAAGGAAAAATCCACTTATACAATTAGGTAAGAAGGGCATCTAGTGGTCATTTCCTGAAATTGTATGAGATTCCAAGTTGCTATCAACAAAAAGCAGCCAAATTCACATCAATTTAGTTGAAGCAGAGCATTTAAAAAGAATTTGCCATCCAATGTATATTCTAAGTCATCACATAAAGAAAATGAAGACCAGCCAGATTGGATTATTTTTGTATATTACTTTAAATTGTGAGCCATGGAAATATTCTGATGATGCCTCGTTTCACTTCTACGCAGAGGTATAAAACTAAGCTGACTCATAAGAAACAAGATGTGCCTTACAGGAACAGACAAAAATTTTATCAAGTCCGGCATTATTGTTAGCCTTGAAAAGCCCATGGGCAGAAGCCAAGCAGAATAATATCCTGTTTTTCCAAAACTAGTATTAAAAAGGCATTCAGTCACAATACTGTACAAATATAATATAATAGTCACAAATTTATGTAGATAAAACTCTTGTTCTATTTTATTTCTGCAAATTCCAATGTTTCTCTATGTATTATATAACTATATGTTTTGTCTGTCTACTTGTCTCTCACCATTTAGCATCATTATGTAGCCCCCCCTTTTTTATATACCATGCATAGTTCTCTGTCAGAGTGACACATGAACTGGTCACCTTATGGCCTGACTACTGCAAACGGCTCTATATGGGTTTGCCCATGAAACTCCAACTGGTCCAGAATACAGTAGTGCAGGCTATGATAGACATGCTTCAATATGCCCATGTAAAACCTCTGTTCCATGATTTCACTAGTTGCCAGTTTTCTTTGGTGTGATTCAAGGTACTAAAGGGTCTTATTGAGGGACAGCCAGTTTTCTACAGTATCTGCCCAGCCAATTTGATCCTGCACAGTTGGTGTGTTCCAGGTTCCTTTGAGTAAATTGTGTCATCTCAAAAGGGTGCCTTCTCTGTAGCAGCACCTGCCCTCTGCAATGAGGCTTCCCCCACCTGAGATCCAGCTGGCTCCTACGCTGCCATTAGCTCTTCATTCAATCCTTTGGCATGGGAGAACATGACCCCGGCTCATCATGCTTGCCATCTTATATTCTTTCTATGTTTAATGATTTTATTGTAATTTGATTTTTGTGAGACATCCAATCACTGAAAGTTGGGTGGCATATAAATTTAATGTTGCTGCTGTTATTTCCCCTTGTGTCCATTTTTCTGAGATAAAAAAATCCCAAACTTTCCAGGAAGTTATTATAGCCTCTTGAGCATTTGGCTTTTTGCAAAACTATATACAGTATTCCAGCTGTGGTTGTGTAATAATTTACATGAAGACAGTTACAATGCTAAGTTTCCTTTACAAATTTTTTCTTAACAATTCCTAAAGGAGAAATTCCTCCATTTTTTTTTTAGACCATACAGGTGCCATATGAATGCCAAAGTAAAGATTTATTCTCATTATGCTCATCATGACAGAAAATAAAAATGTGTGGATCACAAGCTGGAAGTAACAGTGATATTTATTTTTATTCATTCATTCAATTTAGACACTATCCTACTCCAACTGATTTAGGT
This sequence comes from Hydrophis major, assembly GCA_033807585.1. Classification (NCBI taxonomy): domain Eukaryota; kingdom Metazoa; phylum Chordata; class Lepidosauria; order Squamata; family Elapidae; genus Hydrophis; species Hydrophis major. The sequence goes on along the minus strand of CM066343.1, from coordinate 39,925,757 downwards.
TGCTCACAGTATAAAGCAAAACAAAAATTCAAAAAACTTCATGATGGGAATGTCTTCCACGAATTCATCCAAACCCTTTTAAAGCCAAATTAGTGACCATTACTACCTTCAGTGTAATGAATCCCAGCAATTAATTTTGCACTATGTGAAGAAATTATTGTCCATTCAAAATTTCTTCCAATTTCTTGGCCTAGCCCTTATATCTTAAGACGGAGGGTGGGCAAAATCCCTTCCAACATTTGAAGAAGTACATAGGAATGAGGGAATGACTGTCCCACCACTAGAGAATGATTAAACTTCAATCCCATCTATTCTCATGTTCTTACCAATTTTCTAAACTAAAAAGTTCCACAGGAACTCCAACATGTTCAACCCCCTTTGGTTACCCTCTTCTGTGTTTTTTTCTAGCTCCTCACTACCTAAATCCCCATATGTTCTTGTTTTCTTGAGTTGAACTCCATATGCTGAGAGTGCCATTGCGGTATATTTTGTATGCATAGAAATATGCAATATATAACAATTAAATATACAGTATATCCCACCTTATAGCATGTAATAGTGGAAGCAGAGTAGCATTTCCCAATCTACCGCTCTCCAGATGTATTCGAGTACAATTTATATCATCAGCCAGCCAGTAATCTTAGGAAAGATTACAGTTAATACTGATAATAATATTTGTAGGTCACAATCAGTGGTGTGGTAATGATTCTACTTAGCTTGGTAATGAAATATCTGCAAGAAAACAATCGAAGTCAGAGAGCACCAGGGAGCTGCAATTACAGGTAGTCTTTCATTTACAACCGTAATGGAAATTGCCCATTATAAAACATGATGGTTGTAAAGTAGATCATCATGTGTTCAGATCTGATTTTCTGACATTTACTGAAATTGTAAAATTAATACCCAGGTCATTAAGTGAACTCCATGGCCGCTAAGTGAACCAGTTGTTCATGGTGGGCTGTTTTTGCCAAAAACTGGAAGTAAACACCAATTTTCAACGAAATGTTGCAAACTGTGATCAAATGACCATGGGATATTGCAAATGGCCATAAATGTGGACGCACTGTCGAATGGCCAAAACATGATCCCATAAGCATGGGGGAGAGGAGAGATGGCTATTAGAACTGGGTTGTAGGTACCTTTGGGGGGCTCCATTAGAACTTTGAATGGTTGCTAAGCAAATGATCATAAGCCAAGGATTACTTGTAAAATAAAGGATCTCTGAACATATAAATGATCTTGGAACCTGGGAACACAAATTGTTGGCTCTCTTATCTTTTTTACTGAAGTTTTCCAGAAGAATTGTACCTCATACAATTGTTGGTGCATTGCTAACTGGGCTACTCGGTTAAAGCAGCAGATACAGATAGTCTTTGATTTACAACTATTTGTTTTGCCTCCATTTAAAGTTACAACAGGACTGAGAAAAGTGACTTATATTCTTTCTCCCCCCCACCCCCAGTGACGGATGGGGGGGGCAGGGAGGGAAAGAGAGAGAGACTGGGGGGTGGGGAGAGAGGCAAGAGAGAGGGAGAGGGAAAGAGAGAGAGACAAGAAACAGAGAGAGATGAAAGGGGGAGAAAGAAAGAAAAAGAAAAAGATGAGAGAGACAGACAGACAGACAGACAGAGATACCTGTTTAAAAGAAAATAGAAAAACAGCTCTTTGAGTGTTTAAGGTTGCAGATCCTGGGTTAGACAAACACCATGGTCATTAAATGAACCTTGTGGTCATTAAGCAAACACTGGTTATTTGGCAAGTCCATTTTCCCCAATGGGCATTTTTAACTGGAAACCAGAAGGAATTGTTGGAAACTGACAAAAAACATGGAAAACCTCAGTCACAAGACTGTGTGGGATGTTGTAATTGGTCGTATGTGTGTGTGTGTGTGTTTGTGTGTGCATGCATTACTGTCAAAATACCAAAAACAGGTCAAGTAGCTCTGGGGAAGTCAGTGTAAATTAAAACACTTACTAAGCAACAAGGCCATTAAGTGAGGATCACTTATATTTGATTTGCCAGTCACATGGCCCACCTAGCCACGCCCACCCATCACATGACCCGCTAGCCACACCCAGCCAATCACATGAACACCAGGCCACTCTGACAAACTAGGCCACACCCACAGAACCAGTTGTTAAGAAATTTGAATCCCACCTCTGGGCTATTGAGGTTCAGCAAATGTTAAGAAAGAAAACAAAACAGTCACTGGGAAAGAAAGAGTGATACACTAATAGAAAAGTGTGTTTATTGTCTTTTAAACTTCCAAATGCAGAGTATGGAAACCCTGAAGATGCAGCAAATCAATGATATCTGCCAATGAGGAGGAAAAGGCAACATAGTGTATGGCTAAGACAGCTGAAATAGGCTATGATTCCAGAATGGCAGCATTTCCAATTTCCTGCATCTCTCTCCTTTGAGAGTAAATACATATAAAAACCCACTTTGGGGCAGGATTTTAAACCAATGATTCCTGAGTAGCATATTAAATGCCTTGAGAGCCTCTGAATACAAATATTCCATCCTTACATCTCAAGAGATACACTGGATTTTTCCAAATGCAAATTACATTTAAGACAAGGTTATTGTCAAAAATGTATTCTGGAAAGAAGTAGTCTGAATGTATTCTGGCCTGAAAAATGCAATTACAGAGATAGGAAAAGCTGTATAAACATTATTATGAACATGTTATCTAGATCACATAGTCAACTGACAGAAAACCGGATTCAAGAGTGGAGGTGGCTAAGCATGGATTATGGCAGCCAATTGCTTTGATTGAGATTCTAGTGCCTCTAGTAACATAATCTACCAATGAGGGGTGGAAAAATCATATTTGTTAGCCAGCAACCTCCTCTAGAGGCGAACATTTTGAAGCACTTCATTGTATGAGAAAAACCCTTCTTCTATTCCTGCAGTCTTCAGTATCATAATCTTGTTTGATCCAAATTATGTAATTCCCAAACTCCCTGTTTCCACCCAGTGTCATTCATTTTTCATCTCATTCCCCACAGTTTCATTACTCAGACAGAAATAAATCTGGGCTATGATCTGAGGTTCTATGTTTACGCTTTTGGTAGAATATCCTTAAATATCACATTTCGATTCTTACTATGTTACAGAGCCCGATTATGACATCGAACATGTAAACAAGCTAAATTCACTAGTAACATGGGCAACATCCTGCCCACACGCTTTTATCTTTCTTGGTGACTTCAATCTACCTCATATTAACTGGACTCTTAACGAATGTACAACTGAACCCATACATGCAACCTTCTACAATACTGTAACAAATCTGGGACTGGAACAACTAGTAACCAACAATACTAGGCTTAACTGCCCCGATCTCATTTTCTGCAATAGTTCGAATTCAATTAATGGAATATAAATTAAAGAACCCTTTTCCAACAGTGACCACAATATGATTGACTTTTGCCTCACTTTTGCCTCACAATGATGTAATCCCCAATTATAACTTCAAAAAAGGCAACTATGATCTTATAGACAACGATCTCTCATCCCTTGATTGGCAATCTCTATTCACTGGATGCATTACTGTTGAAGACCATTACAACATATTTTTACTTGAAGTCAAAAGATTCATCAAACTATATGTACCAATAACAACTCCCCCCCCCCAAAAAAAAAAACCAGATTACCCATAATAATAAGGAAACTTCAATCCAAAAAGAGATCACTCTGGCAGAAAAACAAATCTGGTCACGTTGCCAACTTCAAAAGCCGATACAAAAATTTATGCCACCAGATAAAGACTGAATGCACCAATTATCACATTAAACAAGAGGAAAACATTCTATGCACCAATTCCACCTGTGCTTTTTACAATTTTGTAAACAACAAACTAAAAGACTCAAGGTCCATCCCACCCCTGAAAGGACCTAATGGTAAAGACTGCAACGACAACACCATTTAAGCCAACCTCTTTAACACATTCTTTGTCTCAGTATTTGTAAACAGCAATGGATCATGCCCAGTATCTCCTAGCCGAAGCACAGAAAACTACAATGATCTAATACATATCGATTTTACAGAAGACAATGTTGAAAAAGCACTGTGCAATCTAAAACCATCTCTATCTATTGGACCGGACGGAATATGTGCCTTGCATATTGGCAAAAAAATCAGAAAATAAAATACAGGATGAATAGTCAAGACCTTGTTGATGATCCAAGCTCTGTAAAGGACCTTGGAATACTCATCTCTAATGATCTAAGTGCTAAAGTCCACTGTAACTACATAGCCAAAAAGGCATTAAGAGTTGTTAACCTAATTCTACGTAGCTTTTTCTCTGGAAATACCACACTACTAATTGGAGCATACTAAACATTTGCTAGACCAATACTCGAATACAGCTCATCAGTCTGGAACCCACATTACGTATGATATTAGCACAGTTGAGAAAGTCCAGAAATATTTCACAAGAAGAGTTCTTCATTCCTCTATTCGTTGTAGAATACCTTATGCCACCAGATTTGAAATTCTAGACCTAGAAAATCTTGAATTACACCATCTTTGGTCCGATCTAAGTACGGTATATAAAATCATACATTGCAATGACTTACCTGTCAATGAATACTTCAGCTCAACCATAACAACACAAGAACACACAATAAATACAAACTCAAGGTTAACCGCACCAAACTTGATTGCAGGAAATAAGACTTCAGCAACAGAGTGGTCAATGTCTGGAATACTCTACCTGACTCTGTGGTTTCTTCCCTAAACCCCAAAAACTTTAACCTTAGGCTGTCTACTATTGACCTCACCCCTTTCCTAAGAGGTCTGTAGGGGTGTGCATAAGCGCACCAATGTGCCTGTCCTATTGTTTCTTTTATTTTTCTTATATGTACCCATTTCGTGTATTCATAACTATGTATATACTTATACCTATTATCTTTTAAATGATTGACAAATCAAAATAAATAAATAAATAAAAGTGACGGGTTCAAGGACTTCTCACTCTCACCTGCATCATTAAGTCTCATCTCCCATAATGGCCCCAATTTTGCTTGGATTTTGGCATATTCCAGGTTTTTAACATATTTCCAGCATTTTCCTTTCACTTCCGTTCCCCACTTTTAAGTTTCCTCCAAAAGAAAATATTTTAAAATGAGTTAAAATTAGCCTTAAAAGTGGAGTTTCCAAAATTTATGGATGGGGACAGATGAGTTAAGGGCCTTCCAATCCCTCACATCCTTTTTTTGAAAAAAGCATAAAGCCATAGCCCGCAAATTCACTCGATCATTTTCTGTCATAAAACAGGCATATAATTTTAAAAATCATGAGGCAGAGATGCAATCATCTACCATTTCAAATATTGCCCATTCCTAATTAGTTCCAGTACCACAAATTTAAGGCATCTAAATCCAGGAAAATTATGTTCAAATTTCTTTTCCTCCACTTGCAGCCAGTTGGAATCCAACTCTAAATACTCTGCCCTATAAGAACGTAACATAAAATCAGACTTTCCTTTTAACAACTAGTTTCAGCAGTAAATATTCCTCGATTTTAGGTGATTCACTAAATATATAAATACTGGGGGTCTCTTCACTCCTAAAGCCACTATGAATAAAACAATATTTTACCCAATTGGTCATTGTTTGGACTTCATGCTTCTCTGGAAGAATATAATACAGCTTCAGGAATGTGCTCATACAAGTAGAATAGAAGTTCACCAATGTGAACAGATTTTACCATCTAACTTAGCCTCTTTAAGAATTATCAGGGGTCACAAGCCCCACTTGATATAAAAAAACCATATTTATGAAACACCACCAATAGCATAGTCATAGTCTTGAATCCAAGTAAAATGAGTTAAAATCTCTCTGTCTACGCAACCCAGGAGTGTTGTTCCAGAAGCATACCAAATGGAAATTTTGTTCAATTTTTCTTCAAGTTTCTGAAAGACTGGAAATAAAAGTCTAAATCAATTCAACTAGGGGACACCAAAACCCTGAACCCTGGTGGATGTAATTAAAAACCTTAATCTTTTCCTTTCTATTGCTCAAGAAATAGGACAGCTGTTGAACTGTCCTTGACAAAAATAAAATTAAAAAAATAGAAATAACCCCACATTATAAAGAAAGGATATAAGTTCGATTAGCTGCCAGCAGAAAGGAGCAAAGAGTTTCATCAATGCAGTCAAACCAAAAATAAATAAGCAATTAATTGAAATCATCCCAGTTCCTTCTCCAGATGTCTTCTCCTCTCCTTGGCCTGAAATCAAGCGTAGTTCCTCAAGTCCCCTGGGTTATGCTCAGCCATCTGTGGCCAAAATGATGGAAGCCCCAAAAATCCCAACGTTCTGGCCAATCAACTTCATTTGATTCCAGAATTCAACTCTGCGGGAATCGTGCCAGTAACCAAGATTGCCATCAATGAAGAGGATGACCAGAGGGAGAATTACCGACAGGATCTGAGCAGCTGTGGTGATGTAATAACCAGATAGAAAGGACAGAGCAAGGACACCATAGAGAACAAAGAGAAGTTGTAGGAGGATCTCCCCACCCAGGATACCACCAAGATAGGCCAGGCGATCTTCTTTGCTGTGCTGAAGAGAGTAGGCCTAAAAATAATAAATTGGAATGTTGGTTTAGAGCAATCTTTAGCCTAACAATTCTATAACTTATGCCTATTGGGAGATGAATATAAACTTCCATGCAATTTCTATTTCTCCAATTGCTGCTGTTAGGAAATCCACACTGGATGTATTAAACTCCAAGTGGGACATGAATCTATCTTTTTATTGTTTGCATCAGATTGTTTTTTCCGGCTTAGACCTGTTCATGGCTTTTTTTGGCTTTCTCCCACAGTTGGTTGACTACATTCTTCAAGATATACAACTGAATCCTGCTCAGTTTCAACTAAAGACAATTTTGGAAGAAATTACAGAAATGATTTTGGAAATTAATTATTAATTATTTATAATTTTGGATATTATTTGATCCTTTATTCTAGAAGTTTATTCACTCTCTTCTTAGAATGTAGGATGTAGGATCTCAAAAAATGGGAGGAGAGTCCTGGCCTCCCATCCAAACGTTTCCAATAGAAATACAATATAATATCCCTCACGCATCTCGCTTCTTTTCCTCTGCCCCCTTGGCTGCCCTCCATTCTGTCACCTTGCGTTCCTCCACCCCTGCTTCCTCCTACTGCTGACAAGATAATCAGCCAAGGTACCTGCTAGCCTTTCATAACACTTTGCATCTTGTGCTCCACACACAGTGATCCCTAGCTGACCTTTGCTGTTTCTCCTGCTATTGGTCCTATACGACAGCTTTTGTGAGGCTTCCATGGCAAAGGTCAGCTGGGGGAGGCGGAAGATGATGACAGAAGGCAGAGCGGCCAAAAAGGCAGATATGGAGGGGTGGGAAGGTGGAATAGTTGGGTTGAAGGGAGGCAAATGTGACAGGGTAGAATATCCTCATTTGCTGAAGAGCGTTTACCAGGTGAAACAGCAGGAAAAAGCTGGCAATTTGTGGAGGGTAGAAGCAATACAGCTGCAACTAGGACCTATCAGAATTGCCATTGCAGTCACATGTTTCAGCTGTATTGTTTCTACCCTCCACAAATTGCCAGCTTTGTCCTGCTTCACTTAGTGATGGAAATTCTGATCTTAATAAGGGTCAATAAACAAGGACTACTCATATACAAATAATGCTCCCTGTTTATGTAGCACAAAGCTTGGTGGTTCTGTATGAAGATTGTGGAGTTCTAGGTGCTCTCTAAGCTTAATTGTTGGCTAGCAGATATTTTATTACTTGCACTGATGATATTATTTAATTTGAAATGAAATATATGCAAATAAACAATCAATTTCATATATTGGAGTTCAGAGAACTCCAAAACTCCACAATTCAACCTCGAACTATGAATGCTCTATTCTATTGGAATATAGCATTTATTGTACTTTAATAGCATTTGCAGAATTTTAAAATTATATTTTTAAGAAATAAATGTAAGCTCCAAGCCTCTGCCTATGTTTGTGTATATTTACATAAGAGCACTTGTGAGACAGTTCACCATCTGCAAGGACTGCTGATCTCTGATCTGATCCCTGACTTATGGTGAACGTAATATGTCCACAATCTGTCTCATTACTATTTTTTAATCTCATAGTAGCAAATTAAGTAAGAGAGGACAGAAAAGAGAGGGTCAATTCAGATCTTTTTCATGTACATACCACACAAATGAGGTAGATTCCAATGAAAACTTGCCCAGTAGACTGCAGTGATCTGTTTCGTGGTTTCTGGCGGTAGATCTCACCAGCACCACTTGCCAAGATCAGAAATCCCCCTATGATGGCTATTGTTCGTGAATACATTCTCACCTGTGTCATGCAAAGTAAACAAAATGTGCCAATTAATAAAAACAGAAATGCCTGTTTTTTTATTAAACCCCCCCCCCCCCCAAATACTATAATTTTTTCATGTTGGAACATCCTCTGTATATCCATTTCTGAAGAAATAACTTTACCTGATTTTGTACTGACAATTTTCTTTGAGAGATGAAAAGTGGCTGCCTAAATTTGGGCACACAAATTGTAGGTTATGTATTTGTCATCCATTCTTTTCATGGCACAGGGATAATTTTCCACTAACCATACTTCATTATGTTCAATTAGAAATATCACCTATCAAGTTTAAATATATGAGGATTTGGATATAAAGGGAAATGACAATTAACAAAAAGTGTGAGCATCAATAGAACTAAATTTAGGCATATTACATGTCAAGTTCTGTTTGATAACGGAAGACACCAAATAAAAAATAATTATGAAGTTGAAAACAATTAATTAATGAGCGTTTACCTGATCAATATAATCACAGCCAGTACTGTTTCTGTAGAGCCTTGGGGTAGGGAACAATCTTATACATTTATTTATTAATTCAATTTTGACACAACATGACTCCAACTGCTTTGGACACTTCACAAATAATAGCATAAAAACCACTAAAACAACAAGATATCATCTGGGGACAAAAATGAACACAAAATAAAAGTAACCAACATGCCCAAGGGACCCCATCTGTCTCACATCAAGACCTAGGAGAACAAGCAATCTTCAAGGCTTTACAGAACACTAACAGGATGACAGCCATGTGCTTTCAGACAGGGTCTTATTCAAAAGGGCAGGCACGGCATCAGAGAAGGTACTCTTACTGAGTACTGACAGATGAGATTGTTTAAGAAGGGCTGCAGAGCACACCAATTCTGCTAATATGTACAGGCAAGCAGAATCTATGGGAGACAAAGTCTTTCATCTAACTTATTATATGTAGAGTATTTTGGTAATAATCAGCACTGACTCACACTAGGAAGCATATTGGCAACTGGAGCATCTGGGGCAGTAGAGGTGTCACATGGACACATTGAAGAACGACCATTACTGCCCGAACTGCTCTATTCTGGACCAGCTGAAGATCAAATGGTTTTCAAGGGTAGCTTTATGTAGAGCACACTGCAGTTGTTGAGCCCTGAGGCTACTGTCTGAAGGGCTTTGCTTCCCAACCTAGGAAAGAGTACAACTGGTGTATCAGAGGAAAGAGCCACATTTGCTGCCTGCTCTTCATAAGAAGAAGTATGACTCCAAGAAATCTCCAGATTGAACATACTCTTGAACAGGAAAGTTCTACCCCATCTGCTAAGAGTATGCATGGAAAGTCCTAGGATCTAAGAATATAATATCTCTAATATCCACAGGCTTGGTAGGATTGAATGACAGTCAGTTCCTCCCCATCCAGATACTGGGACCCAATAGGGAGAGATACTTAAGCCACCAAATATTGTCAGAGGAAAACTTGTATGTTCATTCTTTTTCATTGACTGATAAGAGATATAATCCAATTATTCCTGGAGATATTCTCACCTTTATAAAATTATTCCAGCATATATGCTATTTGTTTGTCTCTACCTAGCTATTTGCTATCAAATTTAGAAATTGCCAATCCTGCTTACAGAGCAATTTAACTGCAAAGGCATATTTTAGAAGATCTTATTTTGCTAATACTGAAAGATGCTACACATGAAACAACAAAATCTAATCAAAGGGAAAACGCCAATACCCACTCACCATCCATTTTGAGCCCAAGTTAATTCTGCCATACAGCAATATGACCAGACTTTGAATGCCAAAAATGGAGCAGATAATTGTCTCACCTTCAGCCAGTCCGCATAATGTGCATAACCTCCAACGTATGCTGCATAGGTGCTGATAGCCAACTGGAAACCAGCCCCCAGAGCAAACCATCGACGTTTCACACCAAAGGACATAAAGCTGGCACACAAAACCGCTGCACCCATATCAAAGTAGAGAAATGGGACAGGGATGTCTGGTTTCCTGTATAAGGAAAAAGGAGTAGAAAATTACTCCCTAAGAAATGAAAGAAATGAACATGGCACATAAGAGAGAGTGGTACATGTGCAGAACCTGGCATTACTTTCCAAAGAATATAGCCCCACTTGGAATTGACAACATTTCTGTACTTTTTTGTTAAAAGAAAACCCCTACCCAATATGCACTAAACTATCTGTGCTCCCTAATGCTTAATGCTGAATTCCCAGTACCATAATTTTCAAACATATTTAGGATTTACCTAAATATATTTGAAAATTATAGTACTAGGAATTCAGCATTAAGCATTAGGGAGCACAGACAGTTACAAAGATTAAGAAATTCATTATTAAAAATCACTACCATGAAGCCCTTGACACAGGCTTTAAGAAGAGAGAAAATAATACTCTAACCATGAGCTAAACATTTCTGAGCCTCATATCTCACCTTTCTTTGACATAATTTTTCTTTGATATCTTTTTATCAACATATCATTCTTTGCTCTATTAGTTTTCTTTAATGGCATGTGTTTAGCAGTATATTTGGGGAGCTACATGATTGTTCAAGCATGCCTCACATAGACATATAAACAAGTGCAGGTGTGATCACCTGTGGCAACCAGGAATCATCTCTAAGCAACCTGACATAAAGAACTTTGAAACAAAGTGTTGTTTTTCTTTCTGACTAGCAGCTATCACAACTTATAAGTAAATACATACATATTTATTTTTATGGTATTCAGCTTTCAGAAAACAAATATTTATTGTTGTTTATGCTACTTTGCATTTTACCTATTCCCAAGTTCTAGGCAGCTGAGTTACAGATAAACAGCCTTTGTGGGTCAATCTACAAGGCTACCATGAAAGACAGAAGATTACAATGAGCAAGGCATTAATAATCTATTCGAAACAGCAGTTTACCCACCCACTCTCCAAAAGAGAATTGACAGGAAATTTACTCTAAATTTGAGAGAACAAAGTAGCCTTCAGATGACAGTTAAAACAGTTAAGAGTCATCATGATTTGGAGAGCCATTAAAGAAAAAGTCAATTTGTATTATTATGATTGGTCAAACAGCCAGATGTGTACGTAGACTAGATATGGCATTTTGGTCTGCCTATTGACTTATTCCCAAGGACCTGGGGTAGGGCCTGTTGTTATTTAGTTATAGATACTGTCACAAGACATAAGCTGTTCTAATGCTGCCTTTTCGGTTGACTAATGGTGAATCTGTCAATATGAATGATGCTCAAATTGTGCTCCAGTTGTTTTGGGACTGCACCCAAGGTACCTATTACTATTGGTATTATCTTTGCTTCCTATATCTTTATCATAGTTATCATCACCAACATCATCATGTCCCATTTCTGATAAGGTACAAAAAATTCAAAAGATAATAAAACTAAATACAAATGGTTACAGTAATATCAATAATTATCTATACCAGTGGTCATCAACTGATGGTTCGTGGACCACTGATGGTCCATAAGAAAATTTTGGTGGTCCGCAGAAAAATTATTTGCATTTTTTATATTGCATTAAATCAGGGGTTCTCAAACTATCGCCCCAGGGCCAGATATGTGCAATAAATGTTTGTATTGCTGCAGAGAATCTCTCCCTTCGGGGTTTTTCTGTGTGAATCAGAGGGGGGCAGAAATTCTGACTTGGGGTCTGCTTCAATTTCCTGGTGCGGAGCTTGAGGCGAAGGCTGGAGGGAAGTGTTGCTGGTGGCAAAAAACCAGAGGGCCTTGTTCCAGTGGGACTGCATCATGACCTGGAACTGGCTGACTATCTTAGCCCACTGAGCCTCCTGGCACCAGTACCTGGCCTCGCACTACTGCAGATTTTCCCTCTGCTTGGAAAGCCCATGCTCATAGTCCTCAGGGATGTGCTTCTGCTGAACCTCCTCAGTCAGATCCAATTTGAACTAAGCCAGCTGCTTTGCCAACTCATTCTTGTGGTGGCTCCTTAGCTCCAATGCCAAATTGCTTCCTGTTGGGACCCAAAGGAGCCCAGGCAGGGAGACAAGGAGTGGCTGGGAAGGGAGGGCGAGTAGAGACTGGCAAGGCACCCCTTGACGTGAGTGACATTGAGTTGGCTACACCCACCCAGTCACAGGAGCTACACCCACCCAGCCGGTCATTATGCAGATCATATTAGTGGTCCACAGGATTTAAAATTATGAATTTAGTGGTCCCTGAGGTCTGAAAGATTGGAGACCCTGATCTATACAACATCACTGGTGTGTAGAAAAATTCATATATACAATGTGTCCTGGAGAGTGGAAGCCATTCACAGCTTCATGAGCAAGGTATTCTATAAAATAGCAGCTGCCACTGAGGTGGTTCTGACACTTGGTCACATCCTACATACTATTCAAGAAGAAAGACCTGCAACAGAATCTCCTCATGGCAATCAGTCCAAACAATTTTAGTCAGTTGCTGCCTGATTTATGGCTGTCTCCAGCCTCACTTCCAAAACAACAGGGTCTCCGTTGATCTAACAGAATAAAATTAAACCCAGTGCTGACAACAAATTTAGAGGAAACCAGCTGGATAAGGTAGTTCTAAATCAGTTTTCTCAACGTGTTTTCTGAGGATTCTTGAAAGTCCCTGAAGATTTTCTCAGGAGTCTGCGAAATCAAAATTATTTGATAGCTTCTGTTGAAGATAATACAATATTAAAATCCCATCAAACAACTGTGAGAAGCAGTAGCCCCAGCAAACACATCAAGGTTAATTGTTAATACAGCAAATATTGATAACTATAACCCACTCTAACAAAAGTTCTTTTAGAGTCATTCCAAAAATATAGTCCCGGGAGGTAAAAAAGTCTAAGAAATACTATTCTAAACTTGTAATTGCCTCCATTTCCCTCCCCCAGCCCTCAGATCCAATCATTCTCCCTGCTTCATCCACCAATGCCCATCCTGATCCGCCACCGTTGGCTACCATCCTGATTCCTGATCCCCTTCTATCTGAGGGGATATCTCAGTTGTTATTTAATGATACCCACTCTGTCGCTGTCCCTCAGAGAGACTTCCCTCCCTCCCTTTCATCCCCAACAACAGGTCCCTTCCCCCACCGCCAGCCCCAGTGTGAAAGCCCAAGCCACTCTCCCATTCCATTGATTCTCACGCACACCTTCTCGCCCACCTAAGCATTGTTTTTCTTTCCCATGCTACGGTCCCCAGACTCCCACCACTTCTACACTATAGAGATGATGCGGGGCTCCCGACTTTAAGAATTGGTCTCTGGATTCTAAATGGACAGAGGCTGTTGGCATCGATTACTCTCTGCACACGCTCAGAGACATAGCAACTTTCAAGAAGATCTTAACTCACCGGCGAACCTCGGCGCGCTCGGCATTGAGGAGAAGGCTACTGAGACAGTGCCAGAACGGGAAACGCGTGAGCAGCACCGACCCGATCCGCATTAACAGCCGTAGGACACCACGCAGCCTCCCGTTACCAGCCGCCATCTTGCGACAGGGCGGAATTACTGGCGTATCCCGTTCCTACCAGAAGGTCCTCCTTGGTCCGTTACAGCATAGCTCTAAAGTCCCTCTCCAAAACTTTCCCTACAGGGAACTAATACCATACTCTAAAGGTTCCCCTCTTCTTTCTATAAACATTAAAAGTTCAGATTTTGTGATTGCCAGTCCACCTGTATTATTTAATCTGCTTCTACTAGGCAATTTACATTTAAAAGAAACAGAAATCCAACACAATATTTCCGACCTAGGGAAGCTGCCCCATTTTATTCTATACCGGTTAAATAGTTTCTATGTTACCATCAGCATCGTTCTCATCTCACCAACATCGTGCGATTTGCTGTAGTGTATAAGACACTACAAAATTCTGGGGCTCTGCCTAGTCTGATATTTGACGCAACAGTGAAGGCAGAGGATATGAAAATGGTTTAGAGAGAGGGAAAGAATGCGAAGTAGGGATTATGACATGTTTCATAAAATTATAGATTTCTGCACGAAGTGAGAGTTTGAGAATGCGTCCAGTTTGGTCTAGTGTTAGAACACCAGGCTAGTTATAGTCCCGAATTATGCATGAAAGCTAGGTGACTTTGGATCGGTTGCTCTCTCAGTCCAATTCACCTCACAGGGTGGTTGTTGGGAGGAGAAAGGAGTATTATGTATGTTCACCACCTTAAGATATTTATAACAATAATAAATGGGGAGGCAAAAGAGAACAAGAGGGATGGATAATCTCAAACACAATTGTGGGCGAACATCCTAATAGAGCTGTAATTAAGATATGGCTTTTTCTACAGATTTAAGACAAAAACAAATCAGAGAGAACCATGAAATACACTTCCCAAAACTATGCTTTTTCTATTGGTGAATAAGGGATGTTTACTTGCTCAGTTTGAGCTAATTTATATCAACAAATCGTGATTTTCAGTTAAAAGCAAGCTTTAAGCATAAATAATGTGTTTTACTTGCAGTAAATTTAACATTTCAGTATCCTTGAGTTAGAATTTATTTCTTACACAATATTCTGCTCTGTTGCCTAAGTAGAATATCAAAGTAACAGCACTAACAGAGTATGAGATAGAGCATAGAGCAGAGGTTCTCAAGTATTTTGGTCTCAAGACTCTTTTATAGTCTTAAAAATCCGGACCCCAAAGAGCTTTGTTTAGATAGGTTATGTTAAGTTCTGTGCATGGGCGCAAAGGATGGAGATGAGCCGGTGAACAGTGAACTTCAAACTCTTTATTTACATGTGAAAACAGCTCAGCTCAATGGCTGCAATGGGCCCCTTTATATAGGCAAACTCTTAACTATTTAACCAATGAAACACGGGGAGCGCTAGCTCCATTAACCAATGGGAGAGGCTCGTTAATAGCCAAACAGATTCTCCTGAACGGACCAATCCGATGTCGCTATTATCTGCCAATCAGAAGTGCAGGGCCGGAACCCTGCATTTTGCTTCAAGCTCTTAATAATCTTTATTTAAGTATTTATTGATTCACAACACCCCTTCCCCCGCGTTCCGTTTAAGGGGTGCGGTCATGTAGTCTTTGACGTAGGCAGGTTGTTTTGATTTGTCTATTTGATTTGTGTTGTTCTCCCGGTATTTGGCTACAGTCTTGTTGGGGTAGGACGTTATCTGGTGAAGAGGGTGCCTCCTGTTCCGTATTCAAATTTTCGTTGCTACTACTGCTCTCGGCATCTCTTTGAGGCGAGGCCACCCCCATTCCGGATCCATCACGTGCTGCCTCTGAGCGGTCATTACTTCTGCTTAAACTTTCTGCCACTTCAAATTCAGCTTCCTCGGTATCTCCTCCCCCCTCAGTTTGGAAATCAGGGGGCTCGGAGATCCCCAACTTTAGCCTTGAACGCAGCTGATCAATATGGCGCTTCCATATTCTATTGTCGCGACATTTCACGCTGTATGATCTAGGGCCGGTTACTTGTACTACAGTTGCCTTGACCCACAACGGATCGCCCGAAAAGTTCCTAGTGAAAACCAAGTCGCCTACCTGGAAGTTACGGCATTTCCCGCTGGAACCATGTGGTTTTTCAGGTTCATATGATAGATGCAAATGGTCAAGGTGGGAGCGGAGCTTCCGTCCCATTAATAACTCGGCGGGAGTTTTATTGGTGATGCTGTGCGGAGTGATATGCTGCAAAAGGAGTATCCGGTTAATCTTGTCTTCTATATCGCCATAGTTCCATTTTATGCAAGATTTTCTTGATGAATTGTACCATGCGCTCGGCCCTTCCGTTGGCCGCAGGATGCGCCGGCGAAGTCAGCGCATGGCGAATACCGCGGTCCGCCAGGTACTGTTCAAAAGACAGCGCGGTAAATTGGAGCCCATTGTCGGATACCAGAACGTCTGGTAATCCATGTGTTGCAAATAGTCTGTCTAGTTTTCTGATGACTGATTCGGTTGTTGTATTTCTCATCTCATGAATTTCAAGCCAGTTCGAGTAGGCATCCACCGTTAATAAAAATGTGTGTCCCTTGGTAGGTCCCACAAAGTCCAGATGAATACGGGACCATGGTCCCCTCGGTGTTTCCCATTCAGTCGGGGTTGCTTTCTGAGGGGCGTTGCTTACTTCCTGGCATTTGTGACAAGCTTTTACCCATGTCTCAATCTGCTTGTCGATACCCAGCCACCACGCGTAGCTTCATGCGAGGGCTTTCATACGCATGATGCCGGGGTGGCCATCGTGCAAGGTCCTTAGTATCGCTGGTCGCAACCGCTCTGGGACAACAACTCTATCACCCCAGATAATGCAACCCTTCTGGGAAAATAGTTCCGTTTATCGATTCTTGAATGGGGCGTAGTCGTCAGGTATCTGGTCCAACAGCTATCCTCGCTCAACCCAACTGAGGACTCGTGTTAAAATGGGGTCGCGTTTCGTTTCCATCGCGATATCTCAGGCTGTTAATGGCGGCGTTCGAAGTGTCTCGATCTTCAGTGTTGTAACCGTCGGAGCGGATTCATCAATGGTCTCCGGAAGTGGTGCGCGGCTCAATGCATCAGCATGGAGAATGGCCTTCCCCGGGCGATGTTGCAACTTGTAATTATATGCCCCCAAGAATTCTGACCAGCGAGTCATTCTGGGAGATAATATATATGGTGTTGGCCTATCTCCCGCTATTATTCCCAGCAAAGGTTTGTGGTCAGTCACTATGGTAAAGGCTCGGCCATACACATATTCATGAAATTTCTTAACTGCGGACACAATAGCAAGGGCCTCCTTATCAATTTGACTGTAATTGCGTTCTGCTTTTGATAATGTCTTTGAGAAATAGGCAACAGGGGCTTCACTACCATTTGGCAAAACGTGCTTAAAATGGCGCCTACTCCGAATGGTGATGCATCACAAGTGATCGTTAAAGGCAAAGTCTTGTTACACTGCATCAAAACAGCATCAGAAGTCAATAAATTTTTCACATGTCGAAACGCCTGTTCTTCTCTGTGTCCCCATACCCAGGTTGCTTTTTTGTCCAATAAACGATGTAGAGGTTCAGCTATCGTTGTTTTGTGAGGCAGGAAAATGTTATAAAAATTGATAAGGCCCAGAAAAGCCTGGAGGTCGGCCTTGTTCCGAGGTTTTGGGGCGTTCTTGATTGCCCTAAGTTTGTTATCGGTGGGGTGAATGCCTTGACTATCAATTAAATATCCCAAAAATTCTACACGATCCGTACATAATTGACACTTGTTTTTTTTAACTTTGAGCCTGAGTCTTTAAATCTCTGGAGAACTAACCTCAGGCGTTCCTTTAGTATTTTCCGAGTTGGGGCAGCGATTAACACATCATCAAAATATGGGACAACACCTTTTATCCCTTGTAATAGCCTTTCCATCAAACTTTGAGAGATTCCCGGGGCTACGCTTACTCCGAACTGGAGTCGGTTACATTTAAACGCACCTCGGTGCGTAACGATCGTTTGGGCCTCTACCATTTTTTGGTCAACAGGCAGTTGTTGGTATGCCTGGGCTAAGTCTAGTTTAGCGAAGACTTTTCCGGTCCCCAGGGAATGGAGGAGGTGTTGCACCACCAGTACCAGGTAAGCATTTTGTTGAAGGGCGTGATTCAGGGTGGCTCGGTAGTCCCCACAAATTCTTATCGATCCATCCGGCTTGATGGGTGTTACAATTGGGGTTTCCCAGGGAGAGTGGTCGGTTGGTTCTAACATACCCTGGGCTATTAATTTATCAAGATGCTCGTCAATCTTTGGTTTAAGGGCAAATGAAACTCGATGAGGCTTAAGATGGATGGGAGCTATTTCGGGATTGAGGTTAAATGATATCGGGGTCCCCTTGTACTCGCCTAATTTTTCTGCAAAGACGTCCTGGAATTCATGGACGAGGTCTTCTTCCCAATCGCTGCTGCAGGTTCGTTGAATGCCGGCTACTTCAATTCCGAGTGGAGCGAACCATTGGAGGCCTAACAAACTAGGCCGATCCCTGTCGATTACAGTCAGGGGTAGGAATGCTGTACGGTTCTTAAACGATACCCGGACTCGGCTGGATCCAACGACCGGGATTCGATTTCCTTGATAGTCCTTGCGTATGAGTCTTTGGAATCTGAGGTCTTGCCTCTGGATAGTGGGGATGAGCTGCTTGAGGGTCTTCCAGGAAACCATCGAGAGGGACGATCCTGAATCGATTTCCATCAGGCAGGGCTGGTTTTCAATGGCCACTTTCACTCGGATCTTTTTGGCGTCAAGAGATGAGGCGTGACCGATCGTGATCGTTTGGTGAGCCTCTTCTCACTTCGTTGGGTGGTTTAGGTTTTTGTTTCTGTAGGAGTGGTTGTTGCATTGGTGGTTCATGGGTTCTCGCTTCATGGGACGACTTCCCGTCGGTTGGCGATAGTTAGCCCCCCTCGAGGGCTGGCTGGGTCCTAGCTTGCTTCTACAGATCCGTCCGATATGGTCTCTTTTCCCGCACACATGGCAGAGCGCGTCGAGGAATTTGCATTCTGACCAGGGGTGGCTTGCTCCACACCCGGTGCATTGGTACTGCGATTTCTGGCATTGGTCTCCTTCGGACCGAAGTCGATGGACCTCTTCTTCATCACTTTCTGACGACGATTTGAGGTCCTCGTGGTGGGCTGTTTCAAGCTGTCCCTCTGACTGAGGTGAAATTTTGCGGGCGCATTGGCGAAGCGGGGCGTGGGTGAAGCGCATTTGGGCAGCCAACTTCCTTGTTGCTTCTGCTGCAGTAGCTTCAGCTATGGCATCTTTAAGGCTAATGTCGCCCTTCGCCATTAATTTACTCTGAGTGCCTGGTGCATCTAATCCCAGAATTATTCGGTCTCTTAGGGCTTCTTCTAGGTTGGCAAACTCGCATAGGCCTCCCAGATTCCGGAGATCCGCTATGAAATCAGCAATGCTTTCGCCCTTCCGCTGACTTCTCTGATAAAATTCATGCCTTCTCCCGAGCGTTGGCATGGTCGGTGCGTAGTGAGCCCTCAGCAGGGGTTCAAGGACGTCCCAGTCCATAGACTTTACTTCTGCCGGTTTTGCTAGTGCCTTGGCCATCTTGAATACGGTTGGCCCGCAATGAGTTAGGAATACCGCTCGTTTCTTTCCGGTAGTGGCATCCTTCAAATTGTTGGTCTCCAGAAACATCTGGAAGCAATCCATATATAAGTCCCAGTCTTCTTGTGCCGGGTCGAATGGAGCGGGTGGTATGACACCGCCAGACATGGTTCCGCCGTTGGTGCGTTTCAGCCACGTGCTAGGTTATAGTTCTTTGTTGTTCAGTAAGCTCTGACGTCTCCACATCCCACCTTCGTCGCCAGTGTTAAGTTCTGTGCATGGGCGCAAAGGATAGAGACGAGCCGGTGAACAGTGAACTTCAAACTCTTTATTTATATATGAAAACAGCTCAGCTCAATGGCCGCAATGGGCCCCTTTATATAGGCAAACTCTTAACTATTTAACCAATGAAACACGGGGAGTGCTAGCTCCATTAACCAATGGGAGAGGCTCGTTAATAGCCAATCAGATTCTCCTGAACGGACCAATCCGATGTTGCTATTATCAGCCAATCAGAAGTGCAGGGCCAGAACCCTGCACTTTGCTTCAAGTTCTTAATAATCTTTATTTAAGTATTTATTGATTCACAACAGGTTATATCTATTGATAATTTATGAATTAAAACTTAGACATTTAAAAATATTTATCTTCATGGACCCCATGAAATCCATTCTGAACTCCCAGGGTTTGCAGGCCACACTTTGAGAACCACTGGTATTGAAAAACTGATCACAACAAAACAGACACCAAATTGTCCATTTTAATTCCAAGGGCCAATTATTATACTGATTTCATAGCTTTGCCATTTTGTAATCTTTCAGGACTGCTGGAGTACAATTTCCATGTTTTCCAATCAGCAAGTTGTCTGCATTGACAGGAAATTAGAAGAATGATAATCTGCCACAATTCAAGATAGAGTTAGATTTCATTCTCTTTTCCTTTCTTTGAGTTGATCAACTGTATTTATAGATGCTTCAATGTTTAAGAACAGCAAAAGAAAAAAAGTTACCTTCAAAAATATAAAAATTGAGTTGATATTTTTATAATCAAATTAACTAATATTTAAAGATCCCTCAAATTGAGTTCTTTGCTGCCCACATCCATCCATGTACAAAATAACATTAAAAGAACCATTGTCACACTAAGAAATCAATCTTCTCTGATTTTTTTTTTATGGGAAAACAATCCACAATGCCAAATTCTAAATTTTTAAACAATAAAGTTAAAGCAATTCCATAACATCAGATGGGAATAAATATCACAAAATATTCCATATGTATCCATTTGTGTTAATAAATGCATAAACAGTAAATGAAAATTAAGACCACCCACAGAAAGTAAAATGCAAATCATATAATATTGTACACATTCCAGATCAATTCTGTAAAATACTTATTCATTGGAAAAAATGTTTGCTATTTCCTGATATCACCCAAGATTAAATTATCTGATGGAACTATTCAAAATAAATGATAAGATTTCCAAAGAGTCTGTATTTCTATCTTCTTCCAATAAACAGATAAGGAATTTCAAAATGCTTTCAAGCAAGGCATATGCATTATTTATATTGATGCATCTCACAAAAGCCAAAGAAAAATCATGTAGTTAAGGATCAATGTCCACCACATATGGTTTCAAAGTCCAGTAGTGATTTGAGCTACTTTTTGTGGTAAGCCCAAGGAGAGAAAACCATCTTAAAAGTTCTAGGAATTTTCAGAATATCTGTTTTTCTTTCTTTCTTTATTTGGTTTGTCAATTGCTTACAAGATAATAAGTATAAGTAAAAACATAGTTATGAACATGAAAAACATAGTTGTGAATCCATGTATTCATGAATACATATAAGAAAAATAAAAGAAACAATAGGACAGGGACTGTAGGCACGTTGGTGCATTTATGCACGCCCCCTACAGACCTCTTAGGAAAGAGGTGAGGTCAATAAAGTCTAAGATTAAAGTTTTTGGAATCTGAGAAACTCCAGAGAAGCAATCAACATTCTGTCCTCAGGATTTCAAAACAAAGTCATAGGAATCTTTTTGAAAAAAAAATTAGAGAGAAGGTTGTAAATCTGCTAGATTTATTATCCCAGGAAATTCTGGATTTGTTGACCTTGGTATGTGCACCAATTTACATGAAAGATAGAAATCTTTAAAAGCTTTATTCTGCAGAAGAGGGCACTTGTGATTAAAAGTTTCCAAAGGATTTGTTCTAAGGCAGTGGATTTTAAAAGATTATAATCAGAAATATCATGACTTCATTAATATTTGGTAAACATAGTTAAAATACATTCCAAAGTATTGGTCAAAGGGTGGGCACTGTTGTTGCTAGGGAAATATGAACTGGTGGATGCATGGCCCATCCATTACTTGCATAGGTAATGCCTGCCTCATTCTATTCTATGAGGAAAATTTCTAAGGCTTTCTTATAGTCCAAATTTGTATTGCTTATAACTTTCATTTGATAAGTTATGCCGTTTTCATAACAGTTCCTTTACTTTACATCCTCCTCCCCATTCCATTAAGTTCAGATCTCTAAAGCCCAGATTCAACCATACCATTGGAAGACTTTAGCTAGACTTGGAGCTGCTGCAAATAATAGCCTTCCTGATGAGAGAAGGGTGGAAAAGAAATTTCAGAAATCTCTGAAAAAATAACCCAAATAAATGATCCACACAAATAATGCAAAGGAATTTTTAAACATGGCTAAATCATGTAAATGAGAAAGTTCTGTAAATAATTATATGGTTGGCTGAAAATGTTTAACTACCTTTTAATTTTAAGCCTTGTTTTTTATTTTTTTGCTATATGACAATTTGTTTTTATGTGATGGCAACTTGATATTGCAGGCATATTTTTTGTTAGCAGTCTTTGGTGAAATGAAATATGTTTGTTTGCTTCAATGTACTAATTAGTTACCTCTTGGCCAATGCAAGTAAGCTGTTCTGAGTTCCAGCAAGACAAAAAAAATCAAACATTAACTCTGTATACATTCTATATCCTGTTGCTCACAATAAGTGCTATAAAACAAGTCTAAATTCCTGTGAACTATGAGAGACAAGTAATAGATATAGGTCATAGGTTCCCAGGGCCAAAAAGATATCCTCCAAATTAGAAATGTAGGTCTTGAATCATAACTACAGAAACAATATACATACTAATATAATCCTAAATTCTAGGGCTTTCAGATCTTTTAAGGGCAGAGGATGGGATGGAGAGAAGTCCACCTATGGGGCTGATAGTTGTGAAAAATCAACCTCACTGCCTCCTTTTTTGCAGTAACTAAATCACTCCCCCGTCCCATTTTCCATACTTCCTGGAATTTTGTGAAACAAGGCAGATTAGTCCAGGCCATCTTTATTCTGAGGTCAAGCTGACATTTAGATGGAAAAATTATTTGTATCCAGGGATAGATATCCTGCCTTCTTGTAGTTTTCCCCGTCCCAAGTTCACATAAGAATACATAATACATAATAGTTAGAGAGGAAACAATGTAGAATATGTCTTTTCTAAATATATTGAAGCTCTGTATGATGGAAATTTGAAATAATTAAATTGAGCTTTAGGTTTAGTTCACAGATGACACAGAAATAAAGGAAAATGAAAAGCTAGAGCCATTTCATATGCCATCAGGGCCATCAAATAATTTAGAAACCTCACAGAAGCACTTTTTTGTCTTCATAACCTTGTTTTTTAGGACAGGGCCTAAAGGACATACCAGATTGCATGGACAGAGATCAAAAGCAGGTTATCCAGAGCAGCCAACCTGAGTGAAAACAAGTTGCCATTAAAAAAAACAAACAGATCTGAATATTCAGCTGCATGCATACAAAAAGAAAATCTATAGTAAATGGGGCATACGAAAAGCTGAGCACATCATCTTGAGTTCTTACAAGATGATGCTGACTGATGGTAGGTTTTTCGGGACAAAAATCCTGGAAATGTTCAGAAAGCCTACAACAACTTTTTACTTAAAATTCATCTCCAAGAAGGATAAGGGACAAGCTGCTGACCATATGGATACTTCTGAGAGACCGAGCAGGCTTTAGTTTCTTGATAGAGATTGGAATTTTGTATCCTTGTAGAATTATTCAAGCATAATAAGATTCCAATGGGGGCTTCTTCCAAAGTGTGCCCAGTTTGAACCACATTCTTGGCTGATACAAGTATTCAAGCAGGTAGTAGGCAGAGAGCACTCTTGCTTACTTGCAAGTTAACAGTGGTTTGTACATAATCTTTTCGAATTTGACAATCGTAAAAAGGCATCATTTTTTCAATATTAATGATCATTCTACATTGTCATGAGATGTTTGTTTAGTTTTGGCTTTGCATTTCTTATGACCCCAGTCACTGTGATTAGTAATTCACTCTCCACTTATGGTTTATGCAAATAATGGTTAAGTAAAGCATGGCTTGGCTCCTGACACCAAGCATCAGATGAGCAGGACATATCAATATTAACATGTGTTGGAAGCCATCAGACAAAGATGGAAGTGCCAGAATTGAAATGTAAAGCAAATTCAAGAAAATAAATTTGCAAGTGGGGGTCAAGAAAACCTAGTTACATGTGTGGCTTACATACTTCCTGTTCCAGTGGATACTCTGCATGAATTAATTATTAGGCACAATAAGGCACAATACCTAGGGCCTAGGTACAGGTTAAGCTGCAGCAATTGTTTTATGATTTTTATTAAGTCTTAAAAACATCACTGGCTACAGCAAACCTCCTTCCCAGGCAGAAGGAAATCAACAACTAGCAGGTGACCTGAATATGTTTTACTGCAGGTTTGAAAGGAAACTACAGCCACCTTTCTCCACAACCCCCATCTCAAACACCAACAACAGCCAAACTTCCTCCAACTGACTCCAACCCATTGGGTTCACAACCTCTGGTGATCACAGAAAAAGAAGTGCAAGATCTATTACACAGACAAAAGCCAGGAAAAGCACCAGGGCCAGACAAGAGAACTCCTTCTTGCTTAAAAGTCTATGCTGACCAATTGGCCCCCATCTCACCCAAATCTTCAATAGATCACGAGAGATGTGCTATGTTCCTTCCTGCCTCAAATGCTCTACTATCATCCCACGGCCAAAGAAGCCTTTCATCAAGGAACTGAATGCCTATAGACCAGTTGCTCTAACATCTGTAGTTATGAAAATCTTTGAAAGGCTTGCTTGTGCTGTCCCACCTGAAAACCATCACGGATCTGCTGTTAGATCCGATGCAGTTTGCATACCAAGCAAATAGACAGACAGATGATGCTGTTAATATGGCTCTGCATTACATCCCACAACACCTTGAATCTCCAAATACCTACGCAAGGGCCATCTTTGTAGACTTCAGTTCAGCATTTAATACCATCATTCCAGACATTCTTCTAAGTAAATTAAACCAACTAGCGGTACCTGAAAACACTTATAAGTGGATCATAAGCTTCCTAACAGATAGAAAGCAGCAGGTGATACTAGGCAGATACCTGTACAATTAGCACAGGGCCCCCTCAAGGCTGTGTGCTTTCTCCACTTCTTCCCATATACCAATGACTGCATCTGTTAAAATATTGAAGTTTGTTGATGACACAACAGTTATTGGTCTCATTCAAGACAATGACGAATCAGCATACAGACAGGAGATTGTACAACTTGCCTTGTGGTGTAACCGGAACAATCTGGAACTGAACACACTCAAAACCATAGAAATGGTGATGGACTTTAAAAGAAATCCTCCCATACTACCACCTCTTACAATACTTGACAACAAATTTAGTAGACTTTCAAATTTCTAGGTTCTACTATATCACATGACCTAAAATGGACACTTAACACCAAAAATGTCATCAAAAAATCACAACAAAGAATGTTCTTTTTGCATCAACTCAGAAAGCTCAAACTGCCCAAGGAGCTGCTGATACAGTTCTACAGAGGAATTACTGAGTCTATCATCTGCACCTCTATAACTGTCTGGTTTGGGTCTGCAACCCAACAGGACAGACACAGATTTCAGAAGATAATTAGGATTGCAGAAAAAACAATTACTACCAACTTGCCTTCAAACGAGGACCTGTATACTGCACAAGTCAAAAAGAGGGCTGTGAAAATATTTACAGACCCCTCACATCCCGGACATAAACTGTTACAACTCCTTCCTTCAAAACAACGATATAGAGCACTGCATGCCAGAACAACTAAACACAAGAACAGTTTTTCCCCGAAAGCCATCACTCTGCTAAACAAATAATTCCTTCAACATTGTTCAACTATTACAAAGTCTGCATTACTATTACTGTTAATCTTCTCATCACTCCTTATTACCCATCCCTTCCCACTTGTGACTGTATGACTGTAACTTTGTTGCTTGTATCCTTACGATTTATATTGACTGTTAATTGTATGATTTGATTACTTTTTTGTCCCCTATGACTATCATTAAGCGTTGTACCTATGACTCTTGACGAATGTATCTTTTATGTGTACTGAGAGTATTTGCACCAAGTGTGTCCAATCACACTTGGCCAATAAAGAATTATATTCTATTCTAAGTGTAATTCTTTGCCATGCTTCTCTCTTCAGCACTTAGCATCATGATGACCTATTCTCTCCGTTGCGTATATCATTTATCCTTAGCAAAAGACTCTACAATCCATCATCCAGCTGCCAAAAAAATATTTTGTGTTTGGAGTGTACATATTCCATCTGCCCCAAGCAAGGGAAAACCCCACTTAAAACCAGAGAGACCTTGTCTTTCCCTTGTTTAGGTTTCATTTAGTTATTGTTGAACCAAGATATTCCTTAAAATAAAAAGGCAAATATACAAAGCACTTTACAATCTTTATCTTATTTGTCCTCACAACATCCCTGTGAGGTAGGTTGCCCCTCCTTGAGAACAGCCTGAAAGAATTGCCCTACATTCATTCAAGGAGTCTATGACTAAGGCAGGATTTGAACACAAATCCCAATTTTGCTCTCAAGTTGGCAGACCCCGCTGCCTTTCTCCAAGGCTTCTGGTTTTGCTTCCAAGAGCCAAGGCCGCATTCTATATTGATAATTGAGGAGGTGGGGAAATCCTCCCTTTTCATTGACCCTGTGATCCCTTAATTTGGGATAAAGTTGGGCAACTGGATGGAGCTGAGCATTTACTGGCCAGATGACCTTCTTGATGCCATTGCAGAATTCACAGCAAATATTTTTTCTTTGCACCCTAGGAGAGAAACATTTGCCCTACCTAGGATTGAACTCTCAAACCTTGAGAAATATCTTTATATATATATATATATATATATATATGTTTTCTTAAGTTTTCGCGGGTACTTACATGTCTGGCATTCAGCTTTGTTCGGGTATTTAAAAGCACCACGTGGGAAAATACCCGAACAAAGCTGAATGCCAGACATATATATATATATATATATATATTTATATATTTATGTATAAATATATACAGACACACACATACAACTCTCCCAGATGTAATTGTCCATTCTACTATTGGCTAGTATGTGCAGCTTTTTCCGTAAGGCTGAGCACCTCCCAGATCTAGTGGGTAGGCAGCATTTTCATCCAAGTGGGACAAAGGCACTGTGTCTTCCTCGGTGACGTGCCACTCCAATTCAGTCTTCAGAGTTGGACGCTGGTTGTCAGGAAAAGCAAGGGAGAACAGCACCTCAGGCTCACAGACAAATTTGTACACGTAACGCTCACCAGCCACCTATGTCACAGAAGGGAGAAAAACACAAGCACTACAGCAGCTGTTCTGCTCTTGGCAAATCCTCCCCTCCACGCACCCACAGATGCCTCCAGAAGTGACAAGTATCTTATATTGCTTCTTCGTTTCAACCTCTATTCTGCCATTTCCCAGAAGCTTAATTTGGCTTCATAGCAATCCAAGTGTTTTCCAAAAGAGTGGCATAAAGTCCCGGAAAGAAATACTGAAAATGCACATTTAAATGTGTTTTTTATTTTATGTCTGCATTTTAAAATTCACTTTACAGGACCTGTAAACCATTCCAGTCAACATTTTTCCCCAATTCTGAAACTCTGATTAAAACAGAAGAAAAGTACATAAATGATTTGTGCTCATAAAATAACATATAAGGACTGCGAATACACAGTCAATTCAATCAAAATATGCATGTATTGGAGGTTTCAATATACTAGGCATAAAACCAACTGGATTACCCCAGTCCAGTCATATTTTCCCAGCCCTAGGAAGAAAGCAATGACAAATCTCACCAGGAAAACTGTAGCGACTTATACAGGCAGTTCTAAGAATCAACATTGATTTAAAGGTGTGCATGCGCGCACATAAACACATATACACGCACATGCAAAATGTAATATAATATGCAGTTCATAGCTTTATTGTCAGCAATTGTGACAATTAAAAAAAACAATCAAGATGAGATTGATCAGGTTTTTTTTAAAGGCAGATTTATAATGCTCATGAAAACGTTTTTTTAATGGAATAAAATCCAAGAGCATCAAGTGCTCAACAAAATTACTAAAACCAATATAAAAAAGAACGCTTCATTATATCTTCCTGTACCCTTGAGACTATTATCCTGTTTTGATTGAGACCCAGTTCATGGTGCTGCTTGAGACTGATCTCTTGACCTTCCAACACATCAAGACCTCGCATGAGTATTACTAAAGTGTTAGAATTTTGCATTGCTGGAGGCCCTTCCTTTCAAATCATAAAGTTTATGGTAACCTAGATTGTAAATGTTCCATTCCCACTTTCTTTTGTAAGTTTAATCCAATAACCAATGTTATTCTCTTGGCACAAAATATGTAGCCCTACCTAAAGTATTGAATAAAGCAGCGAACAGATATTTCATCTAAGATCACCTGTGTTCAAAATACCCCAGCTAGTGTTAGAAATTGTTAACAAGAGATTAACAATTCTGGCAGGTTGTTGACAGATGAGTGCCCATCTTCCCAAATTTAAATGGCATGTGCCAAGCATTCAAACTCCAGACCAACCTTTTGCATAATGCCTTTTTCATAATAATAACGAAGGGAGCGACTCAACTTGTCATAATTCATAGCTGGGCGATTCTTCTGAATGCCCCAAAGTCGTGCCACCTGCCAATTCAAAGTGAAGCGATCACATTTACATGCAAAGCAACTAGGACCAAGAGACAAACTAAAACTTCCTATTGACATTTGGGGACTTTCTCTTAAAAATCCAAATGACAATAGACAATTCTGTGTACATTTCTTCTAGTATATCCATTTTTATATACTTTTCCCGATATTAACATTTTTGTCTGTGGGGATTCCCAATGATCCAGGCCATGGCTATCCCACAGGTATTTTTTTTTCCAAAAGGCTAGTTATTTTTGGTATTTTCTTTTAAAACATTTTGCTTCTCATCCAAGAAGCTTCCAGAAGTAAAACATTTTCAAATAAGTCCAGTTGCCTTTTAGCAAAAAAAAACCTTTGAGATTAGCAGTTTTTGTAAGTAAACTTCTCCAATATAATGATTTTTGGCTATGTACTTTGAACCCATACATCGGTTTGAGTTGCCAACTGAAATAACAATTTGAGAAAAGATAACATTTGTTTATATGGCTTCATGTTTATAATAAGTTTGCGAAGAATATTTGCATTAAGGTGTTAAGTAAAAAAAATCTGCTTTTTAGTTCAGAACACCCTCCACTTTCCAACTTTTGTGGGGTTTTGAAGCTGGTTTTGTTCAATTAGAAAGTTAGATATGTGCAACTTTTTCTGAGCTTATAGCCCATATGTGGCCATTGACCACATATTGGGCATTCTTTTCTAATGACAGGGTACAATTTGGATAAAGAAGTAAGTTGGCCACCACAAAAGCTGCATTTAATTTATGGATTATCGGTATGTATGTATTGATATTGCTGATGGATACTGCAATCAGCAAATAAAACTAACTCTTTTTCCATCACAGTATAATTTGAATTATTTTAGGAAGACCGTGCCTGCCATGCTCACCATTTTAACTACGATAGGTTTCATATAATCCACAATCAATGAAGGGTAATTAATATAAGATGATTTTCAGTTTTAAAAAAAGTTAATAGAAAATCTGACCTCTTCTGGTTCAATGAGTTTGAATTCCATCCCTCGACCTGTCCAGGCAATACAATGGGAATTGCTTGGATCATCCAGCAAAGCCACCAAGAACTGCCAAAGCTGCAGAGACCCACGCCGTTGATAAGGTGGGCCCTCACGGTATCCACTTCCTTCTTGCCTAATATCCCCTGTTAAGGGCAGCATATACAATATAATAAAAGGGAAGAAAGAAACTGATTTTTTTTTTAAAAAACCCTGCATTTTTTGAAGAAAATTCACAGGGAGAACCAATGCCATATCCTGAAATCAAACTTCTACATTTTGCTTTCCTACAAGGCAAAAAAATGGGAGGAGGGATTCTACTGTATCTACCAGTTTTCTCCAGCCTTTTTCTCTCCAGGAATACTGACATGACAATTGCCAGATTTCCTAACAAACCTGGCTAGAGGGTGGCTGGAAATCTGGAAATTACAATTCTAGTTAATTTGGGGAGACTGTTATATTTCAAAGTATTTCTCCTTTATTATCACACCATCTTTGAAACATAAATAGAATTACAAATAGGCATGTTGATAAAGATATTCAGCAGGGGTGTCAAACTTGCAGCCCTTGGGCCGGATGCGTCATGCACAGGCCATACCCACTCCAGCTCCGCAAATGAGGGGGGGGGGGAAATCACAAAATGTCATGTGACGGCAACATGACATGACGAGTTTGATACCTGTGATATAGAGACAGTGAGAAGCAAGAGGGAAATATCAGCAAATGAACCCCCAAGTTCTCAAAGATACAAAAACACAAAAACAAACATAGATTGTAAATCTGATATAAGTCTAAGTTTTTATGCTTCACAAATAACATGAAGAAAGTGGATTCCAATTTTTTCCACACCCTCTGGAACCAGAGAAAATAATCCAAATATCTACCTGTAAAATATCAAAGCCCACATATTCCCCGGGACTAATATGCAGGTATTTTGTTCAAATTCAGATTTAAAAGATAACTTTGCCAATTTAATACCAGCCAAATACATAAAGCATGATGTAAGCTGAAGTCCAGCATCTGTAAACTTGCAAAATTGGAAAAGTCTACTATAACTGAAGTCTACTATAATGCTTAAGGCATTGGTCCTTAACCTCTTTTTCACCACCTTTAAATATCTTTTGTCATCATGGACCGTGGCCATGGATTCCCAAGACATAACTCAAGATTTAAATCATAACATTTCTTCAAGCCTTTGCAGATTCCCTGAGAAGACATTGCTGACCCCCAGGGGTCTGTGGAGCACAGGTTGAGAACCACTGGCTCATGGGAATACCACATTTATGAAAGATGCATTCTTAGTTCAAATATTCAACTGGAAAATTGAGTAGCTTGGCTATTAAGGAAATTAAAGCCAAGTGCTATTGGCTCTGACCTTCGAACCTCTCAGGAACAACACAAACATCTTCTGCAAATGGTTGCATTTGCCTCTCATAACCATAGGCTGGGGGAAAAAACACCCAAAGAACAATAGGTAAATATCAAGAATCTGATGTGCATTTTTTCTAGATATATGTAAGTCATTGACATTCAGAGATTAACTACCAAAATTCTTCCTAGGATTGATTACACAACAACTACTGCTCCTTAGGCTTTCAATTAGCTACCTTTAACCACATGAGACTTTCTTATCATTATAAAATCTACTAATCATTCTCCCAGAAGTTAAGATAGTTGTATGTTCAGTAATAGGTGTGGGGTTTGCTTTTTTTCATTGTTTAGTTGTTGGTGGAGTGGTGGGGGGGAAGGTGATGCGTTATAGATACTCTGGCTGAAACCAGACTGGGGAGAATTGTGTAAGTATGAATCTGCCTCTTATTACACATATCCCAAGTCCATTTTGATATTGTTCATTCTAACTAGCAATAAGTTGATAAGCAAACAACAACTCAGTATCTCTTCAAGAATGAATGTCTACCTACAAGTGTTGAATACACTTGATTATAATTGATGCAACACTCTTGTGTGAATATTTGCACCCTCTTAGATAAAGTCTGAAAGAAACTCAATGCTCAGAATAATGTAGTCCATGTGCTCTCATAACTGATTGTTTAGGTGCTTGCCTTGCATCCTAGGACTAAATCTTAGAATCAGGTGCAGTTCAAACAGTGACTTTTTATGAACCCTTTTTTAGATTGACTTGCCTCTGCTGTACCTTCTACTTGCTTGTTGTATGGTAAAAGCAAGGCTTAAGGCTACAAAATCACTTTTGCCTAAATTCCACAGATTTTTCTAAGAGAACGATAAAAGCAGTATCTGCTAAGAATCTGTACTAGACTTTTTTCTGGGAAATAATACAAGCTGGAACTTGTCCCCATTGTCCAGTCATGCATCCAAATCTACTCCTAGAACATTTCACAGCAAATTGTAATTAATCATATAGTCAACCAGATATTTATACCGGATTTGGCATTTTGTCCAGTCCTTCCTTAGGAGCTGGAATAGGCAGGTATTGTTTATTATTATTATTATCATCACCCTAAAAAGAAAAATGTATCAAATCTATCAGGAACCCCAAGATTATTTTTCTCACCTAATATGCCTTCAGAATTGGAACAACTTGGTAATCCTTCTGCATTCATATACATTGAATGGCAGCTTGCCACATCTGTAATTCAAACAAAAAAAGCGAGCATGGAATAAATAGAATATGCTGGCCTTGTTTCAGATGTATAACTATGGAAGGTGCCAATGTCATAATTGTATACCATTTTGGGGAAATAAATGAGATATGAATTGAATCCAAAATGAATTAATTTGGGGAACGCTCTTGTTGGAATGCACTTCCATCTGCACTTTTATACTCATTAAGATATTTAAGACCAACTTTGTTATGATTTTTCGGTAGCGGACTTGGTTTTTTTTTTATTTAGCTTTTTATTTTGCATAATTTGTTTGACATTTGTCTGATTTGAATAAATGAATATTATTACTATAAGTAAAAAACAAGTTTAAGTGGAGAGGAGTTTTTAAAGAAAAAGTAGAATATAAAAATTAAAATAAATTACAGTATATGAGAGAAATACACCGTGCCTTTCTTATAAGGTCTGGAGATCTCTTGATCTTTCAGTTGCCACTGAACCATTACTCTCAGAAACTCTACCTAAACTAGCCTGCTACAAAGGATACTGGGAATTGTAGTTTATCAACATCTGGAGGGCCTTGGGTTATCCATACCTACAGAAACACCTTTCAATGGTCAAATCCATGATTCACTGGGCACTTTTATTTCCCAGCTAACAGTTTTATCTACCTATTTACATACAGCAGAAAAAAAAATGAAAGCAAGTAAACATTTATTCAGTATTAATGGGTTAAATCCTGAAAAGGCAGCTCTTGGGGTTAATGGAATCTTATTCTTTTCCTAATCGCTGACACTTTTAAGAAGTTTATAGCAGCTGAAAATTCAAGTGAGGAAAGGCACTAATCGCAGCCCCTGGAGAAATGTGGAGCTGTAAAAAGGGAGTGCATTTCTTCCCTCCCAGGTTTGCAGGTGTTGTTTTCTGCACATTCTTCCACTTTCTCTAGGCAATGAGCCAAGCTTTGGCTTATGTTACCAGCCTGCTGGCTGATTTCAGTTGAACCATTAGGAGAGCACGAGCAGTGAAATCCAACACTCCTCATCCGGAGCCCAGTTCCTGTGCATCCATTTTGTGAATGAAATTCCTTTCCATTCCAACCAGCCAGCCACAGAGACAGACTCTGGGCCAAACCAGCAGGAAGGTAGAGACTCAGAGTTATGCAACGCCTTGCCAGCTCTGGGGAACAGAATAGTTTTTCCTCTTTCTCTCCTAACATTTAAAGGTCAGGGGATCCATAAAAATCCCTCTTCTATAGGCAATGGTGGTAGTAAAAGAAAAAGGAACATACTTGAAGTTTAATTGGTATGGGGGGAGGAAAAGCAACTTAAAAACATTTTAACATACAGAATTTCTCATGAGCTAGGAAAGTGTTGGCATTTCCCCCCCTGCTAAGCCACAACAAGCTGGTTAAATGGATTGGGCAATTGCCATTGATCAAAGTAAGTGTGAAGATGGCCATGAATTAAGCTCAACTCCATACAGTTTTCTTGTCAGCCTTATGGAAGAGATTTCTCATTGTAATCGTTTACATGTTTTTTTTTAAACTGGTCAGTTATGCTACAGACCTGGTAGTTCCCCAACCAACTATAACCTATCTGAACCCCACTGAAATTTCAAGATCAGCCAATGGAATTAAGGCCGGTCTAAACATAGTGCATTGCTCTCCCTACCCCAATGGCAAAGGAACATAACACCAGAAACAAACATGATTTTGCATGATTTTTGTTCTTTTATTCACGTATAAAACTTTTATAACAAAATCAAGTGTGTATGAAAGAGAATCTTAACATAATGTACAATATATTGGAAATACACAAAAATAGTAATACTCTATGGAAGAAAAAGGTACCTTCCAGATAACTTCCCACATACATTGGATTATGACTGTCCTCATCCCCTAGCAGAATATGGGGATGATAAGAATTGTAGACCTCCACCTCTGGCATGCATGAGGTTGGGGGAAGCTGGTTCAAACCCATAATCCCAGAATTCCTGGCTGGATGTATCATTGGAAAAAAGAATTACACAGAGATATAAATCTTATTCTTTGTGCTCAGTTTCGATGTGTTTATCAGTGAAATCAACAAATGGCATCTTTCAATAGCAGCAAGGATCCAAGATTTTGGCAGGACCAGTATTGGGCCCTCCCTTTTTAACTTTTGGGGGTATGGGGTGGCATAGTATTATAAGTAATGCCATGTAAACCCAAATGCTTTGATTGTTCATCAGCATAGCTGGACCCAGAAAATTTCAGACTGTTTCTGTAGCAGGAAAAAGATAAACCTGGTCCAAAGAACTAATGCTAATCCTAAACACACGCACACACATATGCACACTACACTTGCACTTTCTTTCACTCTACCTGTGTCAAAAGCATAGTCCATCCGCTCCTGTTTTATCACCACACCAGTTGCATACTGGGAACCATCTACGTCTTCCAGTGTGTTCACTTGCTCATACATGGGGTCGTAGAATTCATGCTTGAAGCCCTGAGGGGGATACGGCAGGCATGGGGCAGACCATGGATGTTGATAAATGGAAGGGCTGTCTGATACCAAGGCTTGAGAGGCAGAGAAGGACTGGCTGGCCTCAGCATGCAGCTGGTACAAGGAACTAGAAGGAATGCAGAATAAGCCATACAGTTGTACAGGCAGACAAATAAATAAAAGGTGTTTAATAACCTGATCATCCTTATAGTGCACGAAAGGGATGGGGACTCGCTATTCCTTTGAAAAAGAGTCCAAAATCAGGAAATGGAACACTTATGCTCAACAAAGTTTACCAAGGCAAAGTACTCTTTGGGTATTTGAGCCAAACAATTCCTATCATCCCCTTTCAACATGCCACTTGAGATGATGGGATCTATTTGAACTATTAACTACAATAGCTGGGCATGTTTAATTGGATACAGCATGTCATGTAAATTGCTAAATTCAATTGAGATGGTTAGGTTGTGTTTGGGCTAAACGAACCCATCAGCTTTTATCTAGTAGCCACTATGGAGGAAAATTCCTGGAGTTGGGAGCTGTCAAAAGCTGCAGGAACTCCATGTCTCTATTTTGTTTCACTGTCACCATCTATGATATTTGAAGCAAAGGTGGAACCAGGAGAGAAAGAGTGGAAAATGTCTCCATCTATGGTAGAACCAGATCCTCACTTGGATCACTGTATATTTCGTAAAGTTTTAAAAAATGACAGTGATGCTCCAAAACAGCCCTGTAGTAATTTGAACTCCTATTTTACCAACCCAAGAAAATGAGTATTTATAATGTGTGCTGACTGATTCAACCAACCCTGTCATGCTCAACAAGCATAAGTCACTAAAAAGCAATAATATTTTAGCCTCTCATAATATGGACCCAGACAGCAGCTGAACATAATGCTGTTTAATGAAAAGAAGGACAAGTGATAGCAGTGTTCCAGTATCTCAGGGGCTGCCCCAAAGAAGAGGGAGTCAAGCTGTTCTCCAAAGCATCTAAAAGCAGGATAAGAAGCAATGGATGGAAACTATCCAAGGAGAGAAGCAACCTAGAATGAAAAAGACATTTCCTGATAGTTAGAACAATTAATCAGTGGAACAACTTGCCACCAGAAGTTGTGAATGCTCCAACACTGGAAGTTTTTAAGAAGAGATTGGACATCCATTTGTCTGAAATGGTGCAGGGTTTCCTGCCTGAGCAGAGGATTTCAACTCTGTTATTCTATTTTGCTCGAAAATTAATTTTTGAGAGAGCAAGAGTTTCTTATAATGTATTAAGCTTCCCTAAACCTTTCAGGTAAAGTGAGAGATATTAGAAATTTTATCCACCCAGTGCATTGGCTTACCTGTGTTCCATACAGTATGCTTGGCCAGGCGTTGTC
Organism: Hydrophis major; assembly: GCA_033807585.1. Classification (NCBI taxonomy): domain Eukaryota; kingdom Metazoa; phylum Chordata; class Lepidosauria; order Squamata; family Elapidae; genus Hydrophis; species Hydrophis major. The sequence continues at coordinate 39,889,857 of CM066343.1, read as the reverse complement.
TGGAGTGGGCCGTGATGGCTCACGTTGTTTGAATCTTGCCTAGAGAAAAGTGCAAGCATCAGGTGCAGCAAGATATATCCCTCTCCCTCCTGCTGGTATTTCCCATTTTCCCCAGAAAAACCCTGATGTGTCATAATAAGATATGCTCTGAAGAGGTTATTTATTCAGAACTTGACTCAGACTTGATTTTTATTTTGCAGTCAGACAAATGCACTAACACTGATGACCTATATTTTTCAGAGGGAACAGGCCTTTCTTGCTTATCTCCTACTTTTCTTTCTTTCTTTTTCACACATACTAAATTAGACTGAGGATACCACATGATTCTTAAGCCACAGGCTGATGATTTTAACGCAAAGCTGCACCTGTGTGGCTATTGAAAGCTTTGGATGTGGACATAACCACAGGGGAAGGAATCATATTCATTCTACAAAATGTAAAGGAAACCAACATTACCTTTTAATATATTCTGATCTCGCCTATTTTTAGAAACAGGCTTCTTAACATGCAACTCATCAAAAGAATAAATTCTTGGGTGCTCCTGCTTTAAAGGAGGTGAAACAGAAAAGAAAGCAGATGAAATTGGATGGCACCATTTAAATGTGATGAGGACTTCAGGGGGTTGGGACTGAGGGAGAGAAGTGAAAAAAGGCTCTATAGGTAAGGACGTATCAAGGAACAGGGGTACGAAGACAAGTGAGAGGGACCTAGGAAAGCTTGGAGGGTAAACAAGGGCTAGGAGATGGCACTCGAATCCAAGACCCTGCATGTGGAAGTGAGGAGTCTAAGGAAGGGAAAGTGCAAGGAGAGGAGACACTAAAATGTGGCAGACAAAGGCTGGAGAACAGAAAGTTGCAAAAAGCAGGGCAAGGAATGTCAGGACCATTAAGGAGAGTTTATGAATGGTGAGGAATTTTTTTTTAATGCACAGCACTTTTTTTCACAATACCACACATAAAGAAATATAGCATGACTTGGTGACAGATTGTTCCCTGGTTCATAGAAAATCGAGGAAATCTACACTAAAACTGCATACCTGGTCTAAAGGGCAAATATACTTTGTCAATGGAACAAAGAATCAACAAGGGTTTTAAGATTGGAGAGATAATGTGAGAAAACAAAACAATCATCTCCACCACCACCCAGCATCTTAACACAAACATTAGGGATCATCCATAGTAATATTTCAAAGAGGAAACACCTGACTGGACAGAAACACCAACATCTGGGCACTTTTTCAAATTTTATTTATTTATTTTAGGCACCTACACTATCATTCACAACATCGTGTGATACTGCCTGATAAGAAATATGGAGTATGTCCTTTGAAGATTCACCCCCACATCTTCTTTGCATTCCTACACAAAAGATTTGTCCAAATTAAATAAATACCTAATAGCCGTATTTTAAGCTAGGCTTGACATCTTGGTCATCTTGGTTTTGGGTTTTTTTTAGATTTCTGTCAGTCTATTTTGGTGGTTTATTGTGGTTTCCAATCCATTCAATAATTTATGATTCAACATAGCAAATAAATTCAGAAAATGGGTTAATTTAGGAAACTAAATTAACTAGGTTAAGCATGCTGGTTGAAAACAACCAAAATGTGCCAACCAATCCACTCAGCTGCCCCCACAGCTAAATTCAGTGATGGAAAAGGGAAATTGTAAGGATGAGACTTGCTCATTTCTGCCTGTGGATTCTCATATATACTCCCTGAATCTGAAAAGATCCAAAGTTTTGATCCAGCTGAGAGAGCCAACCAAAAAAGAAGGCCTTGCAGTAGATGAATCAAAGTGTGAATCCTGGAGGTGTGAAACCTAGAGAATTTGTCAAAGCGGACAACAGAACAGTGTGTTGAGGATTCTTAGGCCACAATCCCTCCATTCTCCCTGCCCAATGTTATATGTTAACCACTCTGGTTTTCTTGCTGAATGAAGGCAACTAGCATTCAACATTATTTGCATATTCAATAAAGAGCTACTTCTGATTATCTTCATAGAATCATAACACTGGAATGCATCTTGGAGTTAATCTAGCCATCTCCTATACTCAATTCAACATCACTGCCAGATGGACATTTGACTTCTGCTTCAATACTTCCAAGCAGAAGACTGCACATCACCTCCCTTAGGCAGCTTTGTTTTCTCTAACGCATGCTTCTCCCAACAGTATGTCAAGATCCCCGATTCCCATCCCCTGCATCCCTTCTGACAGCAGATAAATTTGCTCTATCATTTAAAACTTTCAGGGTAAAATGAATCATTATCATATGGCATTTTCAATCATCTCTCCAAATTAAAAGAAATGACTTATAGAGTTATTAAATGACTAACTCTATACCAATGCTTCGCTACAAAACTATGTGGTCAGGCTTAGTTTTGGGGGAAGAAAATATGGGGGGAAATTGTGCCTCTGCCTAACAGCATCCATATTCATCTGGCTAATATCCTGTCAGTGTGTGAGAGTATTGAGGGCTGTTTGGAAATTGAGTGTGTGAGCTCTCAGTTTGCTCTGTGTGATCAAGAAGGAGACAGCAAGGAGCGTGGCTTAGCTCAGCTGTTCTGTTCTAAAGGTGGTTGCTGCTGTGAAACTACAACTGAAACTCTTCTCCTCCGCTTGTGTTTTGCATTTGGAACAGATTTCTTTTCAGGTGGGGAGTAGAACTCCTTAGCATCAGAGCGTGTTAATAATAATATATAGGAAATACTAATGCTCTGATGGTTTCAAAATGTCCTTTCTTAGGGAGCACCTAGAAGCCAAGATGAACATATGTGCCAAATTTCAAGTTTGTCAGCTTTATGGTTTGGGAGATTTTGTGATGATGCATGAGTGGTATTTCATTTTTATAGAGAGAGATTTCAGCAGTAACTCCCCATCTGCATAGGTTTTGTATGTGCTTTTTTAAAAATTAATGTTCAGAATTGAACATATGCTCCAAAGGCAGCACGCCCAGTTTAAAATAAGAATGCGGTGCAGGCTATGAAAATACGAAAAGGGCTTCAGACCTTGCATAAACTCCTAGCATCTCTTGGCTACACATCACTACATACCGATTCTTTTCAAGATTCCATGCAATCCAGAAAAAAGGAATTTAAGAATCACAAATCTCTTAAAATCAATGGCATTTTTTTCAGGTTCATACAGATTTTTGACAAATTCAGGATGTTTTAATTATTAGTCAAGAGGTGTTGTGCTTTAGTGAAGCCCAAAGCACTTGGTTCTAAAACATATAGAGTCTTCATGCATTCTATTCTAATCAACCTGCAAACCAAAGAATAAAAAGACTGTGTATTATTGAGCCAAGAACTGATAGCAAATCCTAATTACATGTCCAAGAGCCCTTCTTTATTAATTTTTACAATAGAAGCTTGATCGTCTAATTTCACTTAGATCCTTTGACACTTCCCTTGGTTCATCCTCCAAACACAATTTTATTTTTCTGAAATGTCAAACATCCAATTAGTTAGTTTTACACCACTGATCTGTGAAATTCAGTTCTCCTTCATTCCTTTTCAATAACTGTATTTATAGGATCAGACTTAACTTGATGGTTAATGAATAAATTCCTACATTTGGGTGACACTGTTACTCTCTCGTGGACAGTGGGATAGACTTGGTATTGACTATCATCCAATCACATTCCCAACATATTAAGTTTTCAACCAATATGGACACCATGTTTTCTTAGCTTCAAAATATGCAGGATAAAGGTGAGTTATTGAATAATACAGTGTTATGAATAATACAGTGTTATAGTGTTATAGTTGATTTCTGTATATCTTGGCATTTTTCTCAAACTTGTCTGAACCAGCAAGATCTGAAGGAAACCTCTACTTAGCATTCTTAGCAATTCCTAACAGGACAAATTCTTATGACTGCAGGAACACAAGGTGATCAGCATTTGTTCTGTAGCAGCATTACCTGGCATATAAGCATTGCTCCCTGGGTTGGTAATGAAAAGACTGTGTGAGCCTGCAGGAACTGGAAGCATCCACACATGGGTTTTGTGGTTCCTTTTTTATCTTAGCTGGAGGACTGTGAAGAGCCACTGGGTGGGGGGAAAAGGACAGTAAGGACATCAGGATACTCATCAGTCTGAGTTTGCATCAACCAAGCATCACAAGGGGCAAAGACTTCCCTCTCCTCCCAACCCCAAAAAAGAAATTGAGAACTAGATGTTCCCTCTTATTTGAAGTGGGGAGGGGGAGGAAAGAGATGCTTTAACCTGCATCGGAATTGTATTTGCAGAGCCTAGCTACAAAGGAATCTGAGATAGGACTTTGTACCAGAGGATATTCTTAGCATGCAAAAGTCCCAGACTTTTGTATTTCTTGGTTAAAAATTCTTGGTTAAGAATACATAAATTGATTATGAAAATGGCCTAAGAGTCTGCTTCCAGTCCAAAGAGGCAATAGTGTGCTAAAATTGTCCTATATAAAATAAGGCAGTTTCTATTTTTCATGTCACTCCACCCCTCTGTTTCAACAATTATTTAGATTAGATCATCTCAGTTCTATCTGAGAAATTACTTGGATTTTTTTAAAATTTATGAACAACAAAAAGAAAAATATTTAAAAACAATGAACGTGGTGCATATGTAACAAAAAGTATAAACTTACATATATACATAAATATTGATCATCGTTGATACAATGACTCCTTTCTTTTTTAAACCAGTGGTAAAACTTCTCCAAAATTTTGTAATGATCAGATTCAGTCTTTTAATTCTTGAGTTACTCTATCCATTTCAGCGCACATCCAATTTTTTCTAATTATTTCCATTTCTTATGGCATATCATTACTTTTCCATCTTTGGGCAAGGGCTAACCTCGCAGCAGTAGTGACATGGACTATTAGGTATATTATCTCTTTATTATATTTCCCACATTGATTCCCAATAGAAAAATTTCAGGTCTAAACTCTGTTTTAAATTTTACACATCTCTTCTAATCAGTTTCTAATTTTCAGTCAATATGTTTGGGCTTTTTCACATTTCCACCATACGTGATAATATGTTCCAATTTCTTTGTTACATTTCCAGCATTTAGTTCGGATACATTCTTGCCAATTTTGATGGTGGGATATGCCATTGGTAAAACATTTTATGGAAGTTTTCTTTATATGATGCCGCCAAGGTTATTTTTCTATTCCTGTCCCATAAAATTTGCCAATCCTCCAAATTTATACCATTTCCAAAATCTTTCATCTAGGCCAACATCGTTACATTCACCTTTTCCTCTTCCAATTTACATTCCAATAATACTTTGTAAATTTTTAAATTAATTTCTCATCAGTTCCTAATAATATTTTATCTAACTTGGAATGTTGTATTTGTTCATTAAATTTAGATTTACAACCTGACCTTTCAAAAGGAGCTTCACACAGCTGTCTGTCCTCCAATTTTCGCCCACACTATTAACTCTTTAAAGGGCAGGTTAAGAGATGGTGACTGACTGAGAATCATCCAACAAATGTTCATGCTTCTTTCTTCTAATGTTCACTTATTGTTCACATATTGAGTCAGTCATAAAGCCAAGTTCACATATTGAGTCAGTCATAAAACCATGAGTTTTAGGTTCTCTTTCCTGAATTTCTATGATGTTCTGGGAGTTTCTATGAGAAACTATAAGAAGAATATTCTTTTCTATGAATTTTAGATATTTTTGTCATTTACTTCCTATCAAGAACATTTTAATGAAGGATGAAATCCAATTCTTTTTTTAGTGCATCAAGTACAAGTTAAATAAATAAATTATAAATAATAATTATAGGCTCATGGTCTTCATCTTAATCAGGGGTGTCAAACTCATGGCTTGGAGGCCGGATGTGGCCCACAAGGTGCTTAGATCTAGCCCATATGGCCACCCTGGAAACAGTGAAGGTCCGGACCGTGGTGCCTCTGCCAGCAAAAACAGGTCAAAAGGGCCACACACAGCCCTCGCAAGCTCCATTTTTGCTGGTAGAGGGTTGCAGAAGGACTTCACAGCCAAAAACAGCTTGTGAGGGCTGCACACAGTCCTCACGAGCTCTGTTTTCACTGGCAGAGGGTTGCAGGAAGATGTCACAGCAGAAAACAGAGCTTGTGAGGGCCGCACATGGCCCTCAAAGCTCTGTTTTCACTGGCAGATTGTTGCTAGAGGCCATCTCAGCCAGAAATGGAACTGCTTTTACTGGCAGAGCATTCAGGCCACCACAGGTACCCCTGACATGAGTGACGTTGAGCTGGCCATGCCCATCCTAGCCCTCTGAGGTCAAACACAATCCTGATGTGGCCAGCAACGAAATCGAGTTTGATACTCGTGGTTTTTTTATTTTTCTTCCTTCACACAAATGTCCTTGCTTTATGTATCTCCTCAAAATAGAACATTTCTTTAGTTTAATAAAAACAAATGGCAGAATCTGCCCAGATCTTGGATTTAGACAGCTTACATTTCATAAGATCTGGGTGGTTTTGTGGCTGTGTTTGGCCTTTCAAATCAGGTTATGTAATGGCATCTAAAGGCCTGCAAAGGTGACTGAGTGCTGTCACAACATGTTTAGTTTGTATTTGTTTGTATTTTGATCATTATGATTTGAGAGTTAAAAATTCTGCTTCTTCTGCTGTGTACATGATACTCTTAGGCTATACTTATTGAACTGAAACATAATTTACAGGTTGTCAATCACACCTAATTGCAGTCACATATTCCCAAAGTCTGGATCCAATCTAATCTGTATATGTAAGAAACACTTTTAAACAAAATTAGGCATTATGACATTACTAGTAACAACAGTACTACAGACACAACAACAGAACAGTAACCTAAGCCTAATATGGAATGCAGGTCTAGAGCCACAAAGGGTTTGCAGTGAAAATATGATATGCTAGAGAAGTAAGGGAGAGTCATAGTGTAGTGGTGTAGGAATCAGGAGGCCATGACTTCTAGGCCTGCCATGAAGCATGGAGGTGAGAATGGATTGACAGAGTAAGGAAAATATTTCACTGAAACTATTCAAGTACTTTCCTCTGACAATTAATAACAAAGAAAAATAGGAGTCGTCTTTTTAGTCACATTACATCTTTTCTGATCTTGGGAATAAAAATTCTCCAAAGAGAATTTTGTTATTCATGAATGTTGTTGATACTAGTAATATAATCTTAAATTTCCAAAACTAAAAGGACTAAAAAAAAATTTGTTCTGATTTATAATTGCAAAGGAATATGTCTAGGCAGAAAGAGGCCCCTGTGGGAAATACACTCAGATGAATAAAACATTGTCCTCCAGCTTTAAAAAAAAAAGCAATTAAAATTATTATATTATTGAGTTTGCAAGCGAATAATGTTCAGGATATAAAAACTATCTTGCTAGGAAAAAATGGTGGTAGTGAATGGCCTCTACCTAAATTTTGTTATCCTGAGAGTGGAGAAAGTACATTTATTTTGTGTTTCACTCCCATTCCTGGGCCAGTATCACTTTTGCCTTGTATTTTGGATATGTAGAGAAACTTCAGTGCCCAGATTCCATGTTGTGCTCCAAAATATTCTCAAAACATCCCTTCTTAGATCCATTAATGGAGCAATGAGAAAGCAGAAGCTATTTAGCTAAGGAGTGTAGCCCTTCATCTACCCTCCCAAAGGGGAAGAAAAGTCTTAAGGGCCCTCCACTATGTTCAATAACTGAATGTCAAACACTAACAAGTTATTTGACAAAACTTCCAACTATTACAAATATGCTTCCACAAACAAAAATTTAAAATAAAATATTTAGTAGAAACAAATCAAGAATAGGAATATTAAAAAAAACAAAAACAAAACACCAATGTCCAAAAAGCAGATCAAGTGGAAGAAGTGTCATGGGAAGAATCAAAAAGGATGTTTTTTTCAATCATATCTGGCATCCAGAGAAGTAAACTCAGCTCTGGCTTTTTCAGCATGAAGGATCAGGTAGTGGCATTTCAGACATTAGCATCGTGTTTGGGTACTTTTCATTTTCTTCCCCATCAAAGCATGACTCTCCCACCTCTCCATCCCCCCAGTTTCAAGACTCACAGTTCTCTGAATGGAAGTCAGGCACAAATTGCTCGTCACTGTCTGGAACCTGTGCTGCAAATTGTAATGGAAGAAGATAAGTAGTATTTGGCATCCTGTGAAAAGTTTATTTAAAACACATGCATGCATACAAAAATGAAAGAAAGAATAATAGAAGTCGGGGGGAGGGGGGGGGAAACCGTGCTTTTGTATGAGATGGGAACAAATCACTGCCAAGAAACAGGAGGGAGTTTTTCTCTTGGGATTGCAACCTTGTCTGTGTAATCTCTCTCCCAGTAGAATTGCCATTAGCAAATGAACAGAGCTAGCTCTTTATTTCAAGAGTGTTTTCCTCTTTTCATAGTGCAATACCCGCCTCTTAAGACTTAAGACATAGATAAAATAGACACATCTACTGCACACCACAGCTTAAGAGAGATTCCCTAATTCCCTGGTCCTCATAAATCACACCAAACGGATCTGGATCACAATGAAATCCTAACAAAGGAAGCTCAAACAAGGATGGAAGATTAAGCAATACCAAAGAGATCAAATAAACTAAAAGTAGTCCTCGACTTACAACATTGGCCGTTTGAAGCTACAACGGCACTGAAAAAAGGGACTTATGGTTGTTTTTCACACTTATGATCATTGTGGCATCCACATGATCATGTGATTTACATTCAGATGTCCAAGGGGTCATGTGATTCCCTTTTGTGATCTTCTGACAAGCAAAGTCAATGGAAGTCCGATTTACTTAACAGCCATGTTACTTACTTAACAACAACACTGATTCGTTCAACAAATGTGGCAAGAAAAGTTATAAAATGGGGCAAAACTCACTTAACAAATTTCTTGCTTAGCAACATAAATTTTTTGGCTCCGTTATGGTCGTAAGTTGAGGACAATAGTTTAGGTTTTATTTTTCTTATCCATCCAAAGGGCCATACATCCAGCTGTGAAGTGATTTAATTGTGATTTATTGGCAAAGACACAAAAGCAACATTTAGTATAACTATAAACCATAGTTCACAACATACCATGATGGGTTACACATCATGCCAATCAAAACCATACTGACCATCTTATAATTTAGCATGATCTGTGAAACCAGCCAATTTGTATCCCTAGAATATTTATCATCCTTACAATTCTCTTCTGAACACTTTTCAGATCTGCCATTTTTTCAGATCAGCAACAAAACAATTATCTGCATGGAATGTGTTGAAACTAAACTTACTTAATGTTGGTTGCACAGACATTTGTTAGAAAGGCAATAATTTAATAATTGGTAATTGGTAAAGTATTCTTTATTTTAAATGCTTCACCCTTTTCTATTACTTAAGTCTAAAGTACTTCATTCCAAATGGTACTGAATTCCATAATATATATTCCTGCATTTATATGTTGGAAATCATATTGAGACGATACTGGACAGCCTTCAAAGATAATATGAAAAGATCATTTTTACACTTTTGTGACAAATAGATGATATAATAAGGCACACAAAAGAGCTAAATTTTCTGGTCTTCTAATAACAGAAATGTTATGAAAAGGATAATCTGAAATCTTTTTACAAGTAAATGGAGAGGGCATGTCTGTGCCTTCTGGAGAAAGCTCCAAAATTAGGAAAGGGAGACGGAAACAGAGGGCAACCAAAAGCAAGATGGGCAGACTCAGTTACAGTGGTGATGGTTCATTATTGGATCAAGTGAAGGGCAGATTATCATGGAGAAAATCTATTTTGCGGTTTCTGAAATATTAAAATCAATTTGACTCAATTAATTTATTATTTCACCATTTTTATAGTTTAATCACTTCCCAAAGTTCCCTACTACTACCAAATATGTCTCCATGACAGTGTAAAATATTTAGAAATAATTCAGATCTGCAATTCAGCTTCCAGAATTTACCTCACTGCATCAATCTTTCCTTGTCTGTTATATGTCCATACTAGAGATAACATTCTGATGACTTTAATAGTGAGTCTTAGTCTTTTGATGTGACAAAATATATTTCACTATGTATGATTAATTAGTAACATATTGAGTAGTTATACCCTCCAGAACATTTTTGAATTCCAGGAAGAAATTTTCTGCAAGGAAACAAAGAAGCTCAGAGATCACCAAGGATTCCACAGAATTAAGTGAGCATGGCATGTCACAAAATGGCTCCCACTGTGAGCATGGCTGGGCACGTGGGGGATTAATGGGGCCCATGTGGGACCCAGAAGTCATGTATAGACTTGTATATAGAGTTCTTGAAACAGCATGGAGTTCTTGAAATAAATTACCATAATCCCAGCTAATCTGTTGTAATTTAACCCATAAATTGTTGGGTAAATCTGTATGTACTGTAACATTATTTTGAAACAGGATTTTTTTTTTTAAAAAAAAGAATCACCACTTGCTAAGTTTTGCTTGCCCTTTAAATCCTCTCTGTCTGCCAGTCTCCCTCCTCCAGTCATTACACCCTCAGACTGTCTACTCTTTATTTCCTGCCTGCATAATATACTGTAAATAGAACCCTCAAATTTTCCAAGATGTTGGCACTTGCTAATGTCTTCCACATGGCACTAAGCTAAAAGTGACACACTTGCCCATTCCAACCTGGCTCTAAATTTTGTGGAGCAAAAACTGTTTCCTAGAAACAAAAGCAGCAGAAAGTATAAAAGCCAAAGCAGATGTGCCACAGGAGATTCAAATTATGTCCATTAAGTAAGCCTTCCCAAAATAGCCATTTTGTTCCATTTCTATCTTGCCCTTGTTCCGTTAACATCAGGGGATATTTCCCTTTAGATTTTATTCAACATCACTGTTATGTACTGAGCATGGGTCGGAATAAATGGAGACAGCCTCTGAACGGTGAACTTTCAGCTCTTTATTTGCATAGTGACTTCTCAAACCAACAACAGTGAACTCTGCCTTATATAGGCAACCCTTGTAAGATTTGTCCAATAACGAGCTATGAACGTTAGCTCTTTTAACCAATAAGAATTCTCTGTTAAGGGCCAATCGGATTCCTCAGAACTAACCAATCCGATCTGGCTGCCTAACAGCCAATCAGAAGTGCAGGGACAGAACCCTGCACTTTACCTCAAGCTCATATTTTATTAACTATGGTACATACACAACACCCCTTCCCCCTGGCTCCTTAATTACGGTGTAGTTATATGGTCCTTTAAATAGGATGGTTGTCTTTTAAGTCTTTTGGATTTTCGTTGGATTGGTTGGTTGCAATCCTGTTGAGGTGGATTGTTGTTTGGCAGTGGTTCTGCTTCTTGCTCAGCTGTAATTCCTTGCGGTGCAAACGTTTCTCCTTCCTGCTCCATTTCCTGAGTATCACTTAGTTCGTCGTTCCCTTCGAGCAGGTTCCCTGGAACTTCATCTTCTTCCGTACCTCTTCCCCCCTCAGTTTGGTCATGGGGGAGTTGTTGACTGGCCGTTGCGAGTCGTGACCGCAATTGGTCGATATGCCGTTTCCACAATTTATTGTCACAGCATTTCACCACGTAGGATTTGGGGCCGGTCACTCGTACTACTGTCGCCTCTATCCATGACGGGTCGCCCGATAAGTTTCGTGCGTAAACGAGGTCTCCTACCTGGAAGGTGCGACAGCGGCCGCTGGATCCTATTGGCTTTTCCGGTTCGTAGGCAGGGTGCAACCGGTCGAGGTGGGAGCTGAGTCTACGTCCCATCAGTAGTTCGGCGGGAGTTCTGCCGGTGACGCTATGTGGAGTTATGTGTTGCACTTTACCTCAAGCTCATACTTTATTAACTATGGTACATACACAACAATCACTGCGTCACTTTTTTTCCTCATGTCCTCCTCTCGCAGTAATGGGGGATGGTTAAATTGAACTCTACAATTTCCATCTCATTCATAGTAGCTTGCAGGTAGGTAGCTATTAAACTGAGGAAATAATACAGGAGAAAGGCCAAGCACTTCTTACTCTAACATCTCAGGAATCTCTCCTACCTCTGTTTGTTGACACTAGTGCTTATCTTGAATTTTAAAGTCAAGATATAGCTACCCTATTTTTAACTAAATGGTTGCAGGGCGGGGTGTGTGTGTTCTGGATTATGACAAGAAAAACTAAGGTTCAAGTCATGCCGTCCTTGAGTTCGTTAGCAGATCTTGGGTAACTTTTAAGCAACCAGACAGATGTTTTCAGCTACAATTCCCTTGGATGTAGAGCCAATAATGATGGATGCAGGGAGTATTCTAGTAGTTAGCAACATCTGGAGTACCACAGTTACTTCCTACTGAAAATAGCTGTGATCTTGTAACTATTCCTCAAAGCTCACAGAATAAGAAGAGGAAATGAGCAAATTAACAAGAAAGTTTATTTCCAGTTTAACATTATGTGCAAACCTAGCTTCTGTAATTCAACTGTGATTTAAAACTAATGCCTCAGTCAAAGAAAACTATGATTGCTTGGAGAAGCTGAGTGAAATAAGTTTTCTAAATAAGTAAAATGGAGGAAAAAACAAGAAATACTGCCCAAGTCTGAATGAGAAAGCACAATTCTGGATTCAGCCAATATTATTAGGTTAATCATAAGATCATTGTCTTTGGGAAACTTTCACATTTACTAGCATTTTTCATCTATTTGAAAGTTAAACAAATAGGAGGGGGTGAAAAAATACCTGAACAACAATGAAATAACAAACTTTTGTTACAGTCTTTAATGAAACAAAGGAGGTGATAATAGACATTTTAATTAGGTTTTAATAGATGCTGGAAATGGTTCAGGTTATACAAAAGATTGCCAACTAAACTGCTTAAAATGAAGCAGAAAATAATCTCTCTTTTGAAATTATATTATCCAATTGTTGTTCAGATGTGGCCCATCAGCAAAAGATTCTTTACTAACATCTTGAAATGAAACATTATTCGTAATAAAAGAAAGGAGAAAAATAATATTTATTAAATTCAAACTTTTCCTCAGATACAATCTTTTTCTCTGCAGAATCTGCTTTTGGAAGAAGTCCTGAGCAGGAAAAAAAATAGTGGACAAGATCTGCACTAAATACCAAAGTCAAGAGCAGAGACACAAAGATATTTGTAGTAGCATATTTATATGATTGCTTACCAATCCTACACAAACTTCTAATTCAGGTCTTTCCATGGTATTGTTTTTCATCATAATAGTTTCAAATGTCAGTTCCCCAGACAGTGTGGCTGAGATACAACAGACTGTTTGTTTTGGGGTTGGCATGGTGCAACATCTGGATACTCATTGTAGATTAATGTACTCATTGTAGATTAATGTACAGGTAATCCTGGCTAGTCAACATTGTGATGGACCTTCCCAGAGTTATTTACGACCCAGTTTCAAAGTTCCCACAGCCACCTTAGGCATCGTTGATCACATTTTGGGTGCTTGGTTATCGGTCTGCATTTGTAGATATTTGTAGCATTCTACATTCACATAATTGCAATTTATCATATTTTTTGCAAGAAACCATTGTTTGCTTCTGGTTTCTGGAAAAAGATGCCCAGTGTAATGAGTTTATTTAATGATCATTGGGCTTGCTTAAAAACACCCTATTTATTTTCTGATCAACCCTCCCCCACTAAAAAAGGATCATAAAATGACCAATGTAACATTCCAGGCTCAATTATGGTCATATGTCCAAGACTAGTGGGCCACGAACCCTAAAAATTCTGACTTGTGGCAGTAAGTGAACGTAAGTAAAGCTCTTAGTTTGTGGAAGAAATATCTCTAGCTGAAATTGAAAAATACATTTATGCTTTGTTGCAACCAGGTTTGGGGAAAACATTCCAACATAAACCAAGCAAAAGCTCATCAGATCTTCCATGAAAAAAAATTCTTCCTCCTTAGCAGGTAATTTATAGAAGATTTTCATGTACGCCATAAAATGGTTTGTTTGAATTGTGTTTAGTGTAGTATATAAAACCAATTCCACTTGCGAACCATTATATATGCTTTATAAGCTGTTTGAAAGCAGCCAAATGCAGTGTATTCAATTAACATGGATAAATAAATCATGACTTAGTATCCATTGATGGTAACCAGTCAGGACTTCTACTCCAGAATTCCCCAGCCACTTCTACAAAAACCCTGGAAAACTAGAGAAATCACTCACAATGATTTTATAAATTGATTTTTTCCCAATTAAGTTTCATCATCCACCTCATTAAATTTCTAGTTTCTCTTCAACTTACATTAATTGCTTTTGAATCTTACTTGCAATTAACAAAGCTGACTTAAAACAATGGCTGCATTCACATATTATTCTAAGCTGTAATAGAGTTTATTTGGCATGCTGTGAGTGCATCCATGATTATTTATTAATTAAACCATGCTTAAATAACCTATACTTTTAGTATAACATATAACTTCAGTCATGTTTCAGTACATTATTGCTGCACATATTCTCATACTGTCATAATTTCTATGGAATATGATCCATTAAGTTTCATTTTCTATATCAAAGAACAATACTGAAATAAAATGTGGTCAGCCTGATGAATGACATATTGTATTTATTATGTATTCTTCTGAAAGATTTATTGTTAAATCGTTACTAACCTCAATGAGACTCTGGATTTGAGCCAATTAAAACTGCAATGCTGAAACACATTTACTAGAGAGCAAAATATAACATTAAGTAGTGAAAAAGTGGCAGAACAAGTTTAAAATGATCTCAAAATTAAGCCCTTTCTGATCCAGGAACAAAATTACCATTGTATTACAGTGAATCCCAGACAGCCTGTCTTCTTTTGCATCATATTCAGATAACAGATAATCAGAGTTGGAAGGGATCTTGTAGGTCATCTAGTCCAACCCCCTGCCCAAGCGGGAGACCCCACACCATTTCTGACAAATGGCAGTCCAATCTCTTCTTGAAAGTCTCAAGTGATGGCGCTCCCACAACTTCCGAGGGCAAGCTGTTCCATTGGTTGATTCTCACTGTCAGAAAGTTTCTCCTTATTTCCAGGTTAACTCTCTCCTTGTCCAGTTTTCATCGATTATTCCTTGTCTGGCCTACAGGTGCTTTAGAAAATAACTTGACCCCTTCCTCTCTGTGGCAGCCCCTCAAATATTGGAAGACCTCTATCATGTCTCCCCTGGTCCTTCTCTTTCCTAGACTAGCCAAGCCCAGATTCTGCAAACGTTCGTTGTATGTTTTAGCCTCCAGTCCCCTAATCATCCTGGTTGCTCTTCTCTGTACTTTTTCTAGAACCTCAACATCCTTTTTATAATGTGGTGACCAAAACTGGATGCAGTACTTTAGCTGTAGTCTTACTAAGGCTTTATAGATGGTATTAGTACTTCCCTTGATCTTGACTGTATCCCTCTGTTGATACAATTTAAGATTGCATGAGCTTTTTTTGCGACTGCTGTACACCGCTGGCTCATATTTAGCTGTTTGTCCACTAGGACTCCAAGATTCCT
This sequence comes from Hydrophis major, assembly GCA_033807585.1. Taxonomy (NCBI): domain Eukaryota; kingdom Metazoa; phylum Chordata; class Lepidosauria; order Squamata; family Elapidae; genus Hydrophis; species Hydrophis major. The sequence goes on along the minus strand of CM066343.1, from coordinate 39,874,423 downwards.
CTCACAGTTACTGCTATTAAGCCTGGTTTCACCCAGTCTATATGCGTACTTTTGGTTTTTCTTGCCTAAATGTAGGACTTTACTTTTATCTACATTGAATTTCATTTTGTTAGATAAGGCCCAGTGTTCTAGTCTGTCAAGATCCATCTGGATCTTGAGCCTATCTTCTTGGGTGTTAGTTATTCCTGCCTGCTTAGTATCATCTGCAAATTTGGTAAGTTTCCCTTGTATTCCCTTATCTAAGTCGTTAATGAAGATATTGAAGAGTACTGAGCCTAAGACCGAACCTTGTGGCACCCCACTGCTTACTTCCCTCCCTGTAGACTTAGACCATTAAGGACCACTGATTGAGTACAGTTTGCCAGCCAGTTGCGAGTCCATCTACTGGTGGTGCTATCTATTCCACTTTTTTCTAGCTTACTAAGAAGTAGGTTGTGGTCTACTTTGTTGAATGCCTTGCTGAAATCTAAATATATTATGTCCACAGTATTTTGCTGGTCTACTAATTTAGTCACTGTGTTGAAGAATGAAATAAGATTGGTTTGGCATGATCTGTTCTTAACAAACCTGTGCTGACTGCTAGTTATTACTTCTGGCAGAACGGGAATTATTTTTATTTATATAGCACTATTCATGTACATATCACTTGACCTGCTGTAGGGAAATCTGTACCTCCCTCCCAAAATTATTCCCACCCCCCTAGATCATTAATCACTTGGCTGGGGCTGATAGGAGTCATACTTTAAAAAGATATTAAGAAAATCTACAGTAAAGTAGAGAATTAAAAAAAGAAGCCACAAGCTTCATAGAAAAGCTGGATTTTCTAAGGAAAGGAAGTAATGTTTAACTCTTTCCTTCTTGCCAATGATTCTTTCATTCACAGCTGCTTTTACTCCCACTGGTCCCCAAGATGATTTTTGCAAGATAAATGGATAAGAAACACCAGCAGGATGAAAGCACATCTTGGGGGGGGGGGGGGGGGATTAAATATTCCCTTCTTTCTTCAATTATTTTCCATTGCAGTTATCCTGTTCCTGCTAATGCCATCATGCAAGGGATAAAAAGCTGTCAAGACCTTTTCATGCATAGTTTGTTAAACAAAGACATTTTTCCCAGAGATAAGATGATCACAGCAGCACTATTGGTACAATATTTGAGAAATCCACATTTATGTTTGAGGTACAGGGATTAGACTAATCATCCCCATGATATGATATCAGTCAGTTTGGTCTAGTGATTAAGGCACCAGGATAGAAAATGGAAGATTGTGAATTCTAGTCCCACCTTAGCCATGAAGCTCAGCTGGGTGACTTTGGGTCACTCACTTTCTCTCAGCCCAACCCACCTCACAGGGTTGTTGTTGTGGGTAAATAGGAGGAAAAAGGATTATTAGACACATCTGCCACCTTGAGTTGTTTATAAAAGTAATACAGGTGAGATATAAAATGCTTTATCTGTTCAATGAAGGCTCAATTTATTCATGGAAGTAATTCATGGAAAATACCAGTAGCCCCAGTCCTTTTACCAAAAGTTAAATAAAATACAATTATAAAATACAGGTTTTGGTCAAAAACTGGAAGCAAGCAATGGGGAATCTTTCTGTCCATCATGTCCTCTCTGTACATTTTCAGAAACCATTTCTAACCATTGCTAGATAAGTCTTGTGTTAAATAATTCTTTATTCCAACCAGTTGTTTATGTAATTTTATACTTCTTTTATTTTAAATAAAATAAAGCCTCAAACTCATGCAGAAATAATTTCAGAGTCTTTAGCATACCTATTTAATCCAAGTAAAGAATCCAATCTCTGCTATGCATGCCTTTTATTAGCATAAACAATTATAATCTCAGATAAAACTCCGGCCCATTCTACCACCCACCCTGGACCACACAATCCACTTCAGTAACATGCTTGGCTCAGTTTGGGAAGCAAACAGGACAAGAGATTTAACCTGGAAAAAGGAGAAACTTTCTGACAGTGAGAACAATCAACCAATGGAACAGCTTGCCCTCAGAAGTTGTGGGAGTGCCATCACTTGAGACTTTCAAGAAGAGATTGGACTGCCATCTGTCAGAAATGGTGTAGGGTCTCCTGCTTGGGGAGGGGTTGGACTAGATGACCTACAAGGTCCCTTCCAACTCTGATTATCTGTTATCTATTAAGACATAATGAAGAAGTGGCTAGATGGCACCCATTATTCAAGTCATTGCATCCCTCAGCATGCTCTTCCTTTGATGTTGACAGAGAAGAATTAAAAAACAGATAAAACCACCTGTTTCCAACTTCGCTGAATAAAGACAAAAGCTAGCAGTCACAGCAGAGCCATTGCTCCCTGTGGTTTTGGCTTGTGGACAGCACTCCCATCAAACACATACTTCTATTCTTTCAATAGCCTCCCTGGCACATCGTTCCTAAATAGGTTTGCAGCCTCTTTCCCAATAGATCAAGAATTTAATTTCTGCAAGATTATTTAAATTGTAAGGCAATCTTAAATGAGTACTACAGAGAATGACCTTGCAAACCAATACTGAGTATCAAATGCAGAATCTACCTCCCTCCTCCCAGTTCTCTGCTCTCTACCTATCCATCTTTCTTTTTTGGTCATTGGTAATCTTTTTTGGTGTTGTTGTATAGGTAGTCCTCGGCTTACGATCACACTTGAGCCCAAAATTTATGTTGTTAAGTTAAACTCTTATTAAGTGAGCTTTGCCTCATTTTACGACTTCTCTAGCCAACATTAAGTGAATCACTTCAGTTGTTAATTTAGTAACATGGTTGTTCAATGAATCTGGCTTCCCCATTGACTTTGCTTGTCAAAAGATCGCAAAAGCTGATCACATGACCCCTGGGCATTGCAGCCGTCGTAAATGTAAATCAGTTTCCAAGCATCTGAATTTTGATCACATGTCCATGGGGGATGCTACAATAGTGGTAAGCGTGAAAAACGGCCATAAGTCACTTTTCTCAGTGCCGTTGTAACTTTGAATGGTCATTAAATGAACTGTTCTAAGTTGAGGACTGTCTGTATTTGATTGTTCTATTACCTTAATTTTGTTTGCACTCTTTTCATTTCTTCCTTTTTATGGTTGAAAGCCACATAGGGTAGCCCCAAAGTGAAATAGGTGGCAAATTAATTTAATAAATAAAAATAAAATAAAATGAATAGGTTAGTGAAAAAAGAAAATTACTCCATGCCTTTCTCTGCTAGTCCATTTTATTGAAGGGATTTTTTTTAATGAACCAAATAGTAGCTTGTATTTTAATACTAAATGTACAGAACCTTTCTTCCTCAGCAAGTAAGAATGCAGGCAAACATTCTCTTCACAGGTTAGTTTTTAAGTAAGATTTATATTAGATGGCCTTGGAGAGAGGGAGTAGAGCAATGTTAGTCCATCTCAACAATGTCAAGACTTGTGGACTTCCAACTCTCAAGAATTTTCCAGTCAGAGCGCTGGCTGGAGAATTATGGGAGTTGAAGTCCACCACCTTAACATTATTAAGAGTGAAAAACACTGGAGTTGAACAATCTCTCTCTTCCACTAGATCCATTTAGCATCTTAGACTGATATTCAAAATGCAATTATGTATACATACAATTATTTCAGTTTACTTGCAATAGTTTTAACTTATCTATATCTGAGCTCCAGATCTAGATAAGCATATCTTGTTTCATTTCACTATCTCTAAGCTTTGCATATGTGTGGCTGGATAACTCATATGATTATCATGTAGCCACTACAGTTGGAAACCATGTGACTTGTAGTAATTCTCCAGCAAGCCGCAGTGAACAAGGTGCAATTGGCTTGGTGCAATTTCTGTTTTAAGTCTATGGAAAATTAGTCCTGGTTTTTATTTTTTTGAAACTGCTTTTTTTGAAACTGTTGCTAAAACAAACTGTTCCAAATTGTTAATATCTTCTTAAGGGATGTAAAAGAACTTGGTTACAAATTTGGTTATTTCCAGATTAGTTGGGTAATCCAGTACCAACTATGTTGGAAGGGAATGGGAAGAGTTTAAATCCCACACATCTGGATTTCAGAATTAACATTATTATGATTGCTGAAATATAAAAGATGAATATAGGGGGGGGGGGAAGTAACATTTCTAGGAACCTTAGTTTAGATTGTTTAAATGGCTGTTTATTGCTGTCAGATTGACAACCATATAAATCACTTAAATAAACATCTAAATATATAAAGTATCAAAATAAAGAGCAAACTGTTCCCAATCCTAACACTATGCACCATGAAGTGTAAGAAAAGTCTTAATTTGGGGGGGGGGGGGGAATCATATTTTCTATTTAAGTTTTTGTAGCCCCAAAGAAACCACAAATAACAATTCATTTTTCCTGTCTTTGTTCTCAATGATTTGCTATCATCAGCAAATCTTAAGATCCCAGAATTCAAATTCAGTTCTAAACATCTGCGTGTTTTTTTTTCTTTCAAAGAAAAGAAGGAGGAAAGCATTTAGTTTTCATGGTTATGTGTGAGAAGAAGACTTATAAGCAGTCACTCAGGAATCATTTGAAGCTATGACTTACAGCCTGAATTTGAAATTCAGACAAACACCCAACATTTACACTGTTTGCAGTGTCCGTGTGTCCGTGATTTACAATGGGTTTTTTTTTTTTTTTGCCAGAAAGTGGCATTTATTCCAGTTTATGGCAAAAAAGAAAAACCACATTATGGATAATGGGTTTGTTTAATGGCCACCACAAAAAAAGGGTTTAAAATTATGCATGGTCACATGGTGATCTGCTTAATGACCAACAACCATAATTCCAGATTCAATTATGGTGTGATTTTGAGGACTATTAGTGCATGTTTTCAATTCTATATCCTACCTCTTGCTGTCAATAGCATTAGTGTAGTCTTAATATTTTATATAAAAATTTGGAAATAAAATGCTGTAAGTATATGTTCTTGCTTAAGTTGGCTCAGTTTGGAGTTATAGACATCTTCCAAGTTTTTCATTAAAACCATGAAGTTTACTTTCAAAAAGTAGCGTATAAAATAAATGCAATATTTCAGTATATTCATTTCACAATCACAGTAGCAAATTCTCAATTTTTAGGCACCAGAACTGCAAGAAAGAAATTGTTAGCAACATTCTAGATTAGACATCACCAAACTCTATTGGAGTATCAGTTGTACTGACAAGTATTTACTTAACTTTAAAAAAAAAGAATTATACCGGAACATATATATGAATATGGAATTCCTTCTTCCATATTATATACTTTTTTAAAAAAAAATCTGACTGCTGATCAGCTGCTCAGTTTTACTCCATTTTTGCTATGGTTTCAGAGAGGACCACCAATTTCAGATAAGCAGAGGAACAATGCATGTTAAGTAAACATGCAGATAGCTTTTGTAACCTTTTCAAAATGCCATGTCCCCAGGCCCACACTTTCAAGAATAAAATACAAAACCCATTTCCAAATTGCAATTAGCTACTATCTTAATTGGCCACCTAGGGAATGAGCAGATTTGAGGGTTCTCATCCCAGGTTAATATTGACCAAAATGGAAGTAAAAAGAGCAGAAAGTAATGAAAACCAACAAGATTCTAAGGCAAGTTCCATTTTTAAATCACCCTCTTTTAAAAGCTTTAAAGCAGGAAGGGGCTCTATGGGTTTTAGCAAGGGGGGAAGCTGAACTGCACTGGTCAACAGTCATCATTCCAGAGGGCTGGAAAGTTTGAAGGCCCTTTGCCAAGTTCCTTTCATAAGCAAATACCAACACAATGATGCCATTCATATTCTTGAATTTACTCAGGCTCAGTTACACTGAAAGCAGATGGAAGCAAAAGGAAAGATACTTAAAAGATGATGATAATGGTCATGACAAGGAAAGAGGCAGCAAACAAAGAAAGATCCATTAGTTAGCCTTACCTTCAGTCAGCCAAGTTTCCTGGAACTGGTTTAGATCAAGGAAGAGATCTGCAAGGAAATGGAGCAGAGCATAATATGTAGTTCTGGATCAGTTAAGAATGTTTGAAAGAAAAAGGCAGCCTTTCTCAATCTTGGCAGCTTGAAGCTGGTGAATTTCAAGTTCCAGAATTCTCCAGCCAGTAAGCTGGAGTTGAGGTCCATCCATCTTGAAGCTACCAAAGTTGAGAAACACTGGGTCAAAGGGAAATAACAAGGAGGTCCAAATCCATTATAGAAGTCCAATATAATCTAAGGATATCATGAAACAAACAAAATAGTTTTGTTTCAAACCTTTAACCAAAATAGCCCCACCAGGAACAACTCTTAAGAGACCACATTCTGAAATTTAGGGCATTTTATTCCAAGCTCACAATCCTAAAACATCCAACTCTAGCACGAGTAAAAATGTTTAAGTCCTCTCCCGAATGGTAATAAAAAGAAAGCTCAACTCTAGCAGCTGTTTCTTCACAATTGCACTAGTCCCACAGGGAAAAAATGCTAGTCAGGTAAAACTGATTTTTCTAAATTGATCCATGTTTTCAGAACTGGCTCACTAAAATAGAAAGCAGCTATACTGCCTACAAGCATCCAGTGCCTTAGCCACTGCAGAATTATGGAAGATTCATTTCAAAGCTGTTAAGAATAAACTTTTTTTCTGAATTAAAAGAAAAGGCATTTCTATCCTCAATGAACCCATTAAAAAAAAACCTAATTATCAACATTCAAGCTAAACAGAGAATGTTAACCTCTTAAATACATATATATATAGTGGCTAACAGGAAGATGAGAGTTCTTAAGAGAATTCTCTTAGATTGTGGTCCAAGGGCTTTGTAGTATGGAAGCAAGACACAGTTGCTTCACATCAAGAGGATTCTGTAAAAAAAAGATCTGCATCCTCATGGTGTAGCTCTCCCAAGACAAAGAGATGATCTCCCAAAATTCCTTATTCTGTTCGTCAGGTCAGCACTGCAGCAATTATGACATGCTCTCCATCTAGGCTATAAGACTATGCAAAGAAAGAAGGTACAGCTTCTGAAACAACATTTTTTATTATTCAAGTGTGTTTCGCAGTTATCCAAAATGAAAGAACCAGAAATGGCCTTTGGTAGATCATGCACTGAACATTAATCTTAGGGAATCTGGATCCATGATAAAACTATGTTATTCCCTGTTTGCAAAATAGGAAGCATGATTGCACTGGGATATCACTACATTCCCAAATCAGCTTGAAGCTTCAGGCTAGAATACATCTGAAACAGGATTGTCTCTGATGCCCTCTATGTCTGCCCGTGTTCCTCTCACTCTCCCACACACACATACACACCTTCTGAATCTGGGACATGGGACACACCTGGGTCAATGGATTTCCTCCGTGAAGTCATCACAGCTCTGCTGTCCATAGTTCCATTCCCTGCTGGTTTCTGTAAGTAGACAAACAGCACTAAAGTTAATATAAGACAGACCACTGTACCAGGTGCTCAAACTACTGCTCAGGAAAAAAAAATCAGAAGCCTTAAAGGGCAAATTCTCAGTCCTCACTCACCTGTGCAGAAGTGTAAGGCACTTGTTGGTCCAAATATCCTTTCATCCTCCCATCAGTCATGGATGCAAGTTTCTTAAAGGCATGGAGGACAAATGAAAGGTCCACTAGGTAGCTGTAAAGAGAGAGAAAATGCATCAAGATTTTTAAATGCTACTTGTGATGAGTTCCTTTTTTATTGATTTTCTACTAGATACATTTCTTAGTGCTTTATAAACATTGTGTTGCCTGGATATTTAATTTGCTTAATGATACAAATTACATTCTTAAACTCCACCCCTTTTTTTCCAACCATTGATAAAATAAATTCCATATTCTACGTTCTCTTTCTGCTTAATTTTCAATGTCAGTCTATCCATTTCTGCACCATCTAGTATCTTCTTAACCACCACAAACCATCTTCCTCTACCCCTTCCTCAGCCTCTGCTTCGCCCATCTGCTCCTGGACAGGAGTTTAAATCCTATCAACAACTCCTGCCCGATTTTCTCCTCTTCAGAAGTTGAGGAAGCCAAACTTCATTATTCACCTCCCTATAGATCTTATATTGGGGAATAAGCCCCATTGACCTCAGTAAGACTTCGTTGCAGTATGAATAAGATTAGATTTAAATCTCTCCGGCTTCAGATACCCTTCTGTTTGTATCGGCTGCCCTTTCCCCCCTAGGCTTCGACCTTTAGATCTTCTTATTTGCCCGTGTTTGCTATATGATTCTCTCTACAAAAGCAGCCCTGCTTCCCCAGCACCCACTAGGCCTCATGGCTGTTTTTAAAAAAAGTTCCTCCTCGTCCCCCGTCCCCCCACCAACTTCTGTAAAGGTATGTGAAATAAATAAGTTTCTAAGAAAACATATCTTTTCCTCACCTCTCTTCAGAATAGAAATGCGGGGGGTCAGTTCAGGTCTTTCCTGCCGGCCCCCACCTCAAGGCAGCTGATTTCAAACAAGAAGAATATACTGCTTGGCGAAAAAACAGAGCCGTGTGGAGTTGTTCCCGCCTCTAGCCCGCAGTCGTTTCCTCTTTCACAAAAACAGACTCTTTTCTGTTTCTCTTTGTTTCATTGACTTTGTGAATGAAAGAAAGGAGGGGTGGGGGAATACCCTAGGCTTGCTGGGACACGCCCAACCAATCAAGGCTCAGCAAGGCTCTCAACCAGATTGAAATAAGGCGTGGTTTGAATGCTTTCGAGCCAATCAACTGAGATGTTCCAATATTCATTCATTGTTGGAACTCTCATTCATAAAAAAACAAGAACGCCCAAAATTCATTCATAAAAGGCTGGCGAGGAGGGATGGAACATGTCACGGATTGTAAATTCAAAGGCTTGGCTTAGATCGAATCCGTTTTCTAATTGGTCTAAAACTGGTTATGAAGTTACGTAAGTAAAGGTGTAAGTATAGTTGTTTACCACCCGTTCTTAAAACCCGCCACAGTAAAGCCTGCCATAGGCGCTGGGGCAGGGAAGGTCTCTCCAGAGAAAAATAAAGTTGGTAATTTCATGGGTATGTTCTGTACTGAGTTGAACATATCGATAAATTGGGGTGAATTTACCCCCTTCCCTTCTTCCTCTGGATTTAGAACTCCATTTCAGAATATGGAAGAGAAGGAAAATAACTTTTTGTGCTAGGTTCAAAGGGATTTACGGTTTTTAAAATGTGTGTTAGAATAAGAAAATTATTTATTTTATGAAAGAGAAGACACCTATTTGCTTAAAAGATACAACTGTTGATCTTATAATATTCAGAGCCATAAACATTAGACTGAATCCAGATGTGGTTGATTTATCATGGCATACAATGCTTCAGCTGCACTGCATTTCATTAGTTTATTATGCCAAGGAGTGAATCCATCATCTACTTGGCCAAGTGCTTCCATGAGCCCCACGTTTTCTGGAGGGTAAGAATAGGCAAGGTCATCCTCTACCAATGTCCAACTCACCAGAAAGGCCATCTCTACCAGCAGCTTTTCCTTCTGGGCATTTCTGTCTATCCCACACACTGCAGCAGTGTGGACATCTCTTAGGTCCCACCCCTGGAACAATGCATCTAGTGAGACTTAGGTGGTACAGGTAGTCTTCAACTTATGACCACAGTTGGGACCAGAATTTACGTTGCTAAGCAAGACAATTGTTAAGTAAATCACACGAGTTTATGACTTAGAACAACTTTATTGTCACTTTGAATGTACACTAATTGGCATACATTAAAATGAAATTTTGTTGCACACAGCTCTCCACCTCCAATGTACACCACATAAACATGACCAAATAAATACAAAATTGTGTATATACCCACATATATTATATGACATGGAGAAACAACACAGTCTAGTTCAGATGTATACATGTACATGGAGAGAAAAAAGAACCTTGTCAGTTTAGATGGCATAGGGAACAAAACTGTTACAGAATCTGGTAGTCCTGCTAGAAATACTTGAACTATTTTTGACACAGCCATCAAGCAAAGTTTATTGAGAGTTTTGCAGCAATAATTCAGCGCCAGAAAAATAAACACAGATGGCTGATGCTTCATTTAACATCTTTATAAACGTAAGTAGTTTTTACAAACCAGTTGTAGATTTCTCCAACATGGAGCAAACCCAAATAGAAACATGTTGCAAGTTCAGAGCAGAGCTCCAGTCTTCAGCAAGCAAGCAAGTTAGTTTCATCTTCAATAGACAGACTCAGAGCTCAACATAGTTGCAGAGCTTCAGTACTTCTGAATTCAAACCGTTGCTAAATGGATGAAGACTACCTATAGGTCTTGTGACAATATCTCAGAAGTATGACCTCTCTTCCTTCCTTCCTCTCCCACCCCCACCCCTCCTGAGAATCAACTGGCTCTTGAATCTCTTAGCTTCCAAGAAAGCTTTGGAAACTCCCAGGCACTGGATTCAGGATGTCACACGAGTTCCCCCTGGGAAGGAAAACACATGCCCTGACTGTGTGATCCTGTACTTGTAACAGCATTTTTATAGGGACATTGTTGTTAGGGATACACCCTAGCAGAATCTGCACGGCAGGCAGGCAGGCAGGCAAATATGTGAGATAAACATTTTTGTAGCTTACACTCAGTAAAACAGATACACTGTGCTAGTTAAAAAGTTTATTCCAGTAAGAGTTTTAGCATAGTCAAACAGTCCATATATCATTCACTAGTTCAGTCCGTCTGGGAATTATTCAGTTGCAAAGTTCATTGTCGAAAAAGAGGTCAGTAAACTTACAAATATCAGTCCAGTAATATATCTCCTCGCAGTAGAGATGGGAAGAAGTCAAACTTCCTTTATTCTTTCGACGTTCAAAAAACTCAGCAGCAGAGAACACACAGTTAGCAAACCATCAATCCATCATAGTCAGTCAATCCAGCAAGCAAGCAAATTCTTTTGCTCTCTCTTATGGCGGTTTCACAACCGCACCCAAAATTACATGCTTTGCAGTTTAAAGTGACACACTTAAACTTACTATCATAGTTTATATATATTATTTTACCCAAATTACATTAGGTAACCTTGCTATTCCTAACAATTGTAATTTGTTTTTATAGTAGCATGTTGCCCAGTATGAATTAGGAAGCCATATAAACTTAAAAAAGGAAGCCATATAAATTTTACTTATTTAAAATGAAATAAGTAAATAAATAAATGTGGACTTCTCTGCCTTTCAGCAGCCTGCCTTGCCTATTGTGATTCATGATCCATTGTAGATGAGTTCAAATCACCAGGATCAGAGGGATTACATCCCAGAATTCTGAAGGTGTGATCCCAGAACTATTAAACCATATTTTTCAAACATCCTGGAGGAATCAACTAGAGGATAGGAAAAGAGCTGATATGGTTCCCATCTTCAAAAAAATAAAATAAATGGATTCAGGAAACTATAGACCAATCAGCCTGACATCAATACCTGGGAATAACCTGGAAAAGGTAATCAAACAACAGATATGCGAACACCTAGAAAGCAAGAAAAGTTATAACCAGAAGCTGTTAGGAATGTAAGTCACCTAACAGTTGGGTTGGAAAATATATAAACCAGGATAGACATTTTAATACTGTCTCTTTAAGGGAATGCTAAAATTGTAATTGGGTGTGGTTCCTCAAACAGCCATAAGATGGAGCCAGAAACCTGGCTTGTTCTGTTCTTCTGTTGTTGAGAGTGTTGCCCTTCCTACATTTTTCCCTATTGACTGTTACTGATCATTGTTATTCTTGGATTTGATATGAGTCTATTACTGAACTGTTTTTGATACTGGACTTTGATTTTGGATTATCCCTGGACTGAAAACTGACTGCTTTAACCATTAATGACTTGGACTACTTGTTGAACTTCGCTTAACCATTTTTCTAGAAGTAAAACCTACATTTTACTATACAGTGTATCTGTATGCTGGTTGTGTGTTATTCTTCACTACTCCCACTACGTCTCCCTGTGTGCACTCATTCTCCTCAACACTGGTTATGGGCCCAGGCCATACCAGACTCAGATAACTGAGAGTTAATGTGAATACATAGTACTGTATCTGTATGCTGGTTGTGTGTTATTCTTCACTACTCCCACGACGTCTCCCTGTGTGCACTCATTCTCCTCAACACTGGTTATGGGCCCAGGCCATACCAGACTCAGATAACTGAGAGTTAATGTGAATACATAGTACTGTATAAAGGCAGCTGTTTGCTGTTTAATTGTGGATTACTATCCTGGTAAAGATGGCATGAGACCCTTCAACAAGTCTATCACTGATAACCCTGTTGGATGGAACAAACTATGTTTCCTGATCTATGAAGTGCAGTCTACTTCTGCATAGAGAAGGGTTATGGACTGTAGTTCAAGATCCACCGGATGTAAATACTTGGGATGCAGATAATGAGGACAATGCCAAGAAGCTAGCTGACTTTAAACAGATTTATGAACGAGCTCTTTGTATAATTGGACTAACACTGAGTGACCAGCAGCTAGTCCATATTCGTGGAGAAGAGTCTGCTGCTAGGTGTTGGAGAATTTGAAGAGGATTTATGTTCCTGACAGTGTAGGTGCACACATACATCTTACACGTAAACTGCTTAGAGCACGTCTTCTGAAAGGTGGAGATATGTTAGCTCATTTGAACTTCATGAAAATAACTTTTCAAGAGCTACATGAAAAGAAACTGATATTTTCAGAGCTGCATCAAGTTTACATCATTCTTTCCTCATTGGATAAGAGTTATGATGAGTATGTATCTTCACTGGAAATCCTGACCAAAGATAAACTGACATTGACTGACATAACCGGAAGGTTGTTAGGAGAAGCAAGAAGACAGCTGTATAGGGACCAACTAAAAAAGGAACAACCACAAGAAGAGGATTTGTCTTCAACTGTCTATACTGTTGGGAAATGTTTTTCTTGTGGGGCTAGGGGACATATAGCTAGATTCTGTAAGAAGGGAAAATGAATACTGGTAATCACCAGAAGGCCAAGAAGAATGTTAGTTTAGCTATGTCTAGCATTTCAACTGTAAACCATGATTTATGGGTTGTTGATAGTGGAGCTTTGCAGTGCATTACTAGAAATAGAGAGAGGTTTGTAAAGATGTCCACAAATAAACAACATGTATCATTGGTAAATGGATGGAAGATGAAAGCATCTGGTGAAGGCCTATTGTTCTTGTGTAAATGAGCATGTAACTATGTACCTGAACTGAAATTTAATTTGTTATCAGTAAGGGCTTTAGTTAATATTGGTTATGTAGTAACCTTTAGGGGAGATAAATGTATAATAGAGAAAGAGATTAAAAGTGTTACTGCTACTTTAGAGAATGATTTATATGTGATACATGATGACCAGTTGAAGATGGCTAACTCAGTTCATAACAATGTTAAGCCACATGATGAATGTATACATTTACTACATAGATGTCTGGGCCACATTAATTTCTAAATGTTGAAACAAACTGTTGAATTGCCAGAGGCAGTAAAATTGAAACCCCGTAGTAAGTATTTAAACTAATGCCTGTAGCCAAGAGAAAAGCAAGGTTACTCCAGCAAACAGACTTAATGGGTTTAAGACTAAAGAATCTTTTGAGGTTGTTTTTGCTGACATAATTGGTCCTAAGAAACCTAGTTTGGGAGGTGCCTTCTATGTTTTGAGTATAATGGACCATTACTCACGGTACAGTTTCTGCTATCTCATGAAAAACAAAACAGAAACATTCCAACATTTCTTTAACTGGCTAAGGTTTGCAGAGAGAAAAATGAGGAGTAAAGTAATTACTTTAGTTACTGATAATGGGACTGAGTTTATTAATAAAAGATTCCAGACAATGCTGAAATTGGTTGGTGTCGAGCGTAAACGTTCCGTACCTTACAGACCACGACATAACTCATTTGTAGAACGAAGAGGGCAAACATTACAAGCCATGGCTCACACTATATTATCTGATTCAGGTTTGCCTGAAACACCGTGGGGTGAGACCATAATGTGTAGTAACAATGTGGTGAACAATGTGGTAAACACAACAAATGGAGAATTGCCATTTACTCGTTGGCATGGCTGAAAACCAAATTTAAATTATCTACACACATTTGGAGCTCCAGCATGGGTGCATATTCCCTCACAAATAAGACTGAAAGGGCAACATAGAGCTAAGAAGTTATTTTTTTTAGGTTATGAGGCCAACCATAGATAATTTAGATTCTGGGATAAGGCACAGCTCATGTTTATTGTAGTGCTAGTGCAAAATTTATTGAGCACGTTGGGTGGGAATCCAGCAATTATATTATTATTGACACCCAAATAGTCTCTAAAGATGAATTAACTAAACCATGAATAGCCATTAAAGAGGAAGAACAGGCACAGGAGGAAGTAGTAGAACAGGCACAGGAGGAGGTAGAAGAACAGGAGCAGGTGGCACAGGAGAGTCCACCGTTAGCTCTGTGTTACCCTTTTAATACAACCACCTGATAGATATCAGGCTAGTATTGTATACCAAGTGAATACAGTTGCAAATAACTATAATGAACTGAAACTGTATCCTGCTAAGGATCAGGCTGCTTGGCAGGAAGCAATGGATAAGGAACTGGAATCATTAAAAAAGTTGGAGGTATATGAAAATGTTAAGTTACCATCTGGTAATCATGTCATAGGATGTAAATGGGTTTATAAACTTAAGACAGGTGTAGATGGGACTGTTACCCATAAAGACAGGTCAGTAGCACAAGGGTTCAATCAGACAACAAATGACTACGATGTGGTGTTTGCGCCTAGTCTGAAGGCTACTACATTACGAGCAGCATTAGCATGGGCAGCTAATGAGAAATACATTATAAATCATTTAGATGTGGAGACAGCATATCTGCATGCACTGTTGTAACACACTATATATTTAGAGAAACCTTTAGGTAGCAAAAATGATAATACAACTGATTGCTGGAAATTGAAAAAGAGTCTTTATGGCTTGAAGCAATCAGGATATGAGTGGAACCAGTGTATAGTTAAGGAATTAACTAAGATAGGTTTTGTAGCTGGTGTGGCTGATCCATGTTTATTTAAAAAGGAAAGTAATGGTATAATTTCATTGTTGCTATTGTTCACTGATGACAAAGCATTTAATCACCAAAACTGAACAAGAAGCTACCGTGTTTCTCCAACAATACAGCCTCCCCCAATAGGAAGTCCCAGCATGCTTTATAGGCATAAAATCAAATTAAGCCCCTCCCCTCAAATTAAGGCCTATATTAAACATGTGAAATGGGGGGAATGGCGGGGGGAGGGGGCTGGCCATTAGGAAGTACTTTTGTTGCATACCCGGATATGGTGCTACCTGCATTGACCTTGGCGTAGGTGGGGCACTTCATATCAGGCGATCTTCTGCCATTGCTTTCCCTTCTCCCCGTGCTGCCACAGTGTTTAGAGCAATGCCGCGGCATTTGGCGCAGCCATGCACAGCCAGCCAGGGCTCTCCCTGCAACCAGAGTCCAGCAGAGACACTTGGTTTCAGGTGCTCCTGTCACTGCCTTTCCTTTGCCTTCGAAGGCAAAGTCAATTCTTTTAAAAACGATGCCCTATTACTGGTACGACAAAGACTCCCCTGCCTGAGAGGGCAGACCAACCCCACGTGAGGAGGCGAATCTTCCGGAGCTGCAGCACAGGATCGGCCCATCCCGGGAGAAGCGCCCAGTCACCATCCCTGCCTGGCATTGGGCAGAGCGTGAAGAACTTCGCCTGGGGCGCCCAGCGCAGCTGACAGGCAGGCCTTCCTGCCCAGCAGCGGAGCTCTCGCCAAGGCAGTGAGTGCTTCCCCTCTGCTCATCTCCGCTCAGAGCCATGCGGGCTGGGCAGAGCTGGGAAAGCAAGCCGTGGGTGTGCACCTGCCTGCCAACCGAAAGAGCAGGGCTGACCTGAGCTTGGCTTCCTTCCCAAGTCCCTCAAAGCCCAAACCCAAAGGGGCCACTGGGAGAGGCTGCCTGAGGAAATGATAGCGCCCACCCGTCCATGGTCAGGGAGGTGAGGTGACAGCAGCGCCGTTTCCCTGGGGTGTAATGATCGTACCAACAGAGGGGATGATCATGTACATCCAATGATCACCTGCTTTCCTTGGCAGGACACGTAATAGGAGGTAGGAGTATTAGGAACCTAGACCACTTTGAGCTGAACAAAAATGAAGATGGAATAAAAATCAGATAAACAAATAAACCAACCCCATGTGGGACAGAATAAGATTCAGCAAAGAGGGAAGTGTATCATATGCCGGCATTACAGCTCTGTGAAATAATTTGGAAGGTTCCCATTTACAAAATGTTTCTGCAGAAATTCAGATGTTTGGTAGAAGGTAGAAAAGCAAAAGAAACAACATTAGTTCTGCCATTTAGTAATCAGACAGGTTTTTGCAGTCGGATTACAGTATCCCATATAAATACAAAGGAAGTCCTTGGTTATTGATACTGGAATTTCTATTGCTAAGCAATGCATGATAAAGTGTGATATCAGGTAACTTCATTGCTTAGTGACAGAAATCCTTGTAGTCCTCCAAACCATTCCCAGCTTTGTCTTCCCAACCATGAACTTCAATAAGGTAAGAGATTTCCTCCTCTTCAATTCTCCCACAACCAATTATCTCACCCCCCACCATCTCTGGCCTTTTGGATATCCTGCCCTCTGACAGTTCTGCCACCTTGCACTCTGCTGGCCTTGCCAAGCCTTGCCACCCTCAGCTGAGCCTCACTGCCATCTTCTTTCTATGGTTGATAAAGTGATTTCAGAAGCACCCTTCGTGAGGCAGCGCTAATTGCACCAGGCTTTCTTCCTGAAAAAAGAAATGTATGCAGCGTTCTTGAAAGGCTCTGAAACCTTCAAAAGCCTCACACGAAGGCTGCATGCCATTTGGACAAAGGATCATACAGTTTGGACAAGTACACACTCAACCTCAGGAGGATGGCCTGGTGCAGCCGGCAATTGCCTCGCAAAGGCCAGGCTGTGGGAGGAAGAAAATGGAAGAAAAGTCAGCAGGAAGCGGCAGGATAGTAAAGCCCAGAGTGATGGTGTTATGGATTAAACCATCGCAGCAATACAACCGAAACAGCTTCGTCTTACAACAGGCTTGTAATCCTGCAATTCTCATTGGCCCGTGAATAGCGAGTCATGATTGGTCAGGTTTGGCCAGTCTGACTGGCTGTTAACGGAAGCCCGTGATTGGATGCTTGTGAAAGCGATAGACTCAATTCATTGGTTGTTTAACGCCAGCAAGCTCTATAAAAGAGCTACTGCTGCCCAGGTTTTTTGCTCCAGTCTTTCTTGTGAAATAAAGAGTTGAAGTCACAGTCCGATGCCTTGTCTCCATTCTTGCGCCCATACCCAGGACTTAACATTGGAAACAAGGATGGGATCCGGAGACGATAGAGCTGACTAGAACATATCAAACAAAGAAAGAGCACGTGGCGAAAGAGCGCACGAAACAGACGGCAAGATTACTAGCGGCGCCATACCACCCAATCCATTCAACCCAGCAACCGAAGACTAGGACTCGTATATAGACCGCTTCCAGTTGTTCCTGGAGACCAACAATTTAAAAGATGCTACGTCTGGCAAGAAACGAGCGGTGTTCCTGACTCATTGCAGCCCCGCCGTTTTCAAAATGGCTAAAGCACTAGCAAAACCGGCAGAAGTGAAGACCATGGATTGGGACACCCTCGCTCCAATCCTCAGGGCCCATTACGCACCCGTAGTACCTACACTGATACAAAGACACGAATTTTACCAGAGGGACCAACGGAAGGACGAGAGCATTGGTAATTTCATAGCTGACCTCCGGAACCTAGGAGGCCTTTGTGGTTTTGCAAACTTAGAGGAAGCCCTAAGAGACCGAATAGTTCTGGGACTAAATGCACCACACATGCAGAGTAAGCTGATGGTGAAAGGTGACATCAGCCTTACAGATGTCATCGCCAATGCTACTGCAGCAGAAGCAACCAGGAAGTCAGCCGCTCGAATGCGCTGAGCAAACGCACCACTTCGCCAACTCGCCGACGAGGCACCACTCGCCACTGAGAAGCACACTACCACCACTCACCACGAAGACCTTGAGTCATCCTCAGACAGTAATGAAGAGGAGGTCAACCGGCTCCGCTTGGAACAAGAGCAAAGGAACCAGCAACGTCCACGCCAATGTGCGGGTTGCAGGGCAAACCACCCGTGATCGGACTGCAAATTCCTCGACGCACTCTGCTGTAACTGCGGGAAAAAGGGCCACATCGCGAAGGTCTGCAGAAGCAGACAAGAGTCCAGTCCCAGCCGAAAGGAGAACAACCTCCGTCGGGAGATAAGCAAACCTCCTGAGAACCGGGACCGTCTGAACCACCAATGGAACAACCACTACTACTACAGAAACCAAGCACCTGCCTTTTCAACGAGACGAGAAGAGGCCCACCAAACCATTATCATCGACCACACTTCATCGCTCGATGCAAGGAAAATATGAGTGAAGGTTACTATTGAGAATCGACCATGTGTGATGGAAGTCGATTCGGGATCGTCCCTGTCTATGGTATCCTGGAAAACCCTCAAGCAACTGATCCCTGCCATCTCCCGCCAGGACCTCAGCATGCAGCGAATCATCCTGAAAGACTAGTAGGGAAACAGAATCCCAGTTGTCGGTTCCAGCAATGTCCAAGTATCATTCAAGGACTGCACAGCAACGCTTCCCCTAACTGTCGTCGATCATGACTGACCCAGCTTGTTAGGGCTAGAGTGGTTCACCCCACTCGGAATTGAACTAGCAGGCATACACCATACCAGAAATGACGACTGGGAAGAGACTCTCATCCAGGAATTCCAGGACGTGTTCACAGGAACATTAGGCAAGTACAAGGGGACCCCTATGTAGCTCCCATTCAGCTTAAAACCTAAAATCGACGAGCAGCTAGATAAACTGATGGCCCAGGGCGTATTGGAACTGATTGACCATGCCCATTGGGAAACCCCGATAGTAACGCCCATGAAGCCAGATGCTTCATTAAGAATTTGTGGGGACTATCGGACCACCCTAAATCATGCTCTTCAACAGAGCGCTTATCCAGTACCGGTGGTTCAACACCTTCTTCATTCCCTGGGTGGCGGAAAAATATTTGCGAAATTGGACTTAGCTCAGGCGTACCAGCAACTCCCTGTGGGCGCAGCAACTGCAGAAGCCCAGACAATAGTTACACATAGAAGCGCTTTTAAGTGCAATAGACTCCAATTCGGAGTAAGCATGGCACCGGGCATTTTCCAAAGTTTAATGGAGAGACTATTACAAGGCATAAAAGGCGTTGTGCCTTATTTTGACGATGTCCTAAGAGCTGCCCCCACTAAAGAATTATTAGTACAACGGCTCAGAAAAGTTCTGCAGAAATTCAAAGACACGGGTCTAAAGGTAAAACGAGACAAGTGCCAACTTTGTACAGAGAGAGTGGAGTTCCTGGGATACCTTCTCGACAGACAGGGAATCCACCCCACTGGAATGGGGTGGATTCCAGAAAAAACCTAACTGCAATAAAAAAAAGCCCTGAGACCTAGGAATAAGACAGACCTTCAAGCCTTCCTGGGACTCATTAACTTTTATAACATTTTCTTGCCCCAGAAGGCAACCGTTGCCAAAGCCCTACATAGCCTTCTCGATAAAAAGGCTCCTTGGGTTTGGGGACAGCGTGAAGAGATAGTGTTCAAAGAGATAAAATACCTTTTAACTTCTGATGCCATATTAATGCAGTACAACGAGACTCTCCCTTTGATGGTTACCTGTGATGCCTCACCATTTGGAGTAGGAGCCATCCTAAGCCATGTCCTCCCAAATGGAAATGAGGCACTCATTGCGTTCTTTTTGAGAACTTTGTCTAAAACTGAAAGGAATTATAGTCAACTTGATAAAGAGGCCCTCTCTATTGTATCCGCAATTAAACGCTTCCATGAATATGTATATGGAAGACCCTTTACCATAATTACAGACCAGAAGCCGCTACTTGGGATTTTGGCGGGAAACAAACAAACTCCCCATATACTATCACCAAGAATGACATGTTGGTCAGAATTTTTAGCCGCCTACAATTACCGATTGCAACATCGCCCGGGGAAAACCATTCCCCACGCTGACGCTTTGAGCCACGAGCCACTACCAGACATTATAGAGGACCCTGCTCCAACCGTAACCGTACTACAAATAGAAACCCTCAAACCGCTGCCATTAACCGCTGGAGACATAGCCTTAGAGACAAAAAAGGACCCTCTTTTGGCACGAGTCCTCAGCTGGGTAGAACGCGGTTGGCCAATCAGTGAAACTGATGACACGTTCAAGCCATTTAAAAATCGTCAAACGGAACTGTTCTCCCAGAAGGGTTGCATAGTATGGGGAGAAAGAGTCATAGTCCCGGAGAAGTTACAATATAGGGTATTGAAAATGCTGCACGAGGGACATCCAGGCATCGTGCGGATGAAGGCATTGGCCAGGAGTTACGCATGGTGGCCTGGTTTAGATAGACAAATAGAAACATGGGTAGCAAAATGCAGTAAATGCCAGGAGACTCACCCCACTCCTCCAAAGACTCCCCCAACTCAGGTGGGAAACGCCTCGAGGTCCGTGGTCCTGTATCCACATCGATTTTGTGGGACCCACAAGAGGACACACTTTCCTCTTAACGGTGGATGCCTATTCGAACTGGCTTGAAGTCCAAAAAATGAAAAGCACCACCACAATCACTAAAAAACTGAATAAACTATTCACTACCCAAGGACTTCCTGATGTCCTCGTCTCAGGTAATGGCCCCCAATTTACTGCTCTGCCATTCAAACAATACCTGGCAGATCGGGGCATCCGCCATGCTTTAACATCGCAGGCTCACCCTGCAGCCAATGGTAGGGCTGAGCGAATGGTTCAATTTGTAAAACAGACCCTGCATAAAATGGACCACGGCGACATTGACGACAAAATAAACCGAATGCTTTTTATCCAACACATAACCCCAAACAGCACCACGAACAAAATCCCAGCAGAACTCCTGATGGGCCGGAAACTTCACTCACATCTTGATCGCCTCCACCCAAACTACACGCCAGAACAACCCTCGGGATCCATCAGTAAGTGTCGGGCATTCCAGGAAGGTGACCTCGTGTTTGTGAAAAACTTCTCGGGCAACCATTGTGGGTCCCTGCTACCATAACGCAACTTACGGGACCCCGATCCTATCATCTACAAACAGCAGACGGTAAGATGTGGAAACGCCACATAGACCAACTCCGTTCCTGATTAGTGCCGGAACCTCCAGCTGGGGGGGGAAGGAACATGGAGGAGGACGAAGAAGAAATCGAAACCCAACAGCCCAGGGAATACTCACCATCCGAGGGAGAACCGCATTAGGGAGCAGCCTCGCCACGTGACAACACCGTGACGGAGGCGGATCCAGGGAACCCGGAAGACAGCGCCGACGAGGTCAACCCAGAACTACAGTCGTCGCTATCCAGCCCAGCGGACAGCCCAGCGGAGCCAGAACCAGAACCAGAATGAAACCCAGTGGAACAGCGCAGGTCGAGCAGGCAGGTGAAGCGGCCTGCCTATCTGCGAGAATAGTCACCCCACCCTTCAGATGGAACCAAGGGGGGAGGGGTGTTATGGATTAAACCATCGCAGCGATACAACCGAAACAGCTTCGTCTTACAAAAGGCTTGTAATCCTCTAATTCTCATTGGCCCGTGAATAGCGAGTTGTGATTGGTCAGGTTTGGCCAGTCGGATTGGCTGTTAACGGAAGCCCCTGACTGGACGCTTGTGAAAGCGATAGACTCAGTTCATTGGTTGTTTAACTGCAGCAAGCTCTATAAAAGAGCTACTGCTGCCCAGGTTTTCTGCTCCAGTCTTTCTTGTTAAATAAAGAGTTGAAGTCACAGTCCGATGCCTCGTCTCCATTCTTGCGCCCATACCCAGGACATAACAGATGGGATGCAGGCTGACCAAAAGGCAGAGATGGGGAGGAAATAAGTGGGGAAAGTTGAATGGCCTGGCAGTTATAAGTGTGGGTTGGCTGCCAAGACCCCAAATGCTGATCACATAACTGCAGGGATGTTGCAATAACCGTAACTCAGATATTGGCTGCAACTACCAATCATTCACTACCATTATAACTTTGAACAATCGTTGAATGAATGGTTTACTGAAGACTACAATACCCAGTAAGAGGGGAGAAATTAGCAGAAATATAGGACTTGAGTAAAAGTGGACTGTACTGATTATTTAATTTTATGGTCATTAAAGCTTATTAAGTACCAGACAGAATAACACACCACTAATCAATTGGATTCAGATATTCAATCATACTTCAAAGAAACTCTTTAAATGTATTACATTGGTCTTAACTTTCTCACTGTGCTGATTTCAGTGGAATAGTTTTAGACCTGACTAAGTGTGCATCCAGTCATCTAACTGGTAGTTTTGTGCCCTTAGTTTGCTTTGTTTTGTTCTAGTCCACTCATGGCAAACAAGATGCAGTGAGGGAGGAGGAGGAGAGATGCAGGCAGCATCACAGTGTTGCCATACAAGTTCTGCCTGCTTGTCCAAAACTTGCCATTCCTGCAAGCACGACAGTTGGACCTGGTGAAGAAGTTGCTAGTGAGTTCTCCTGCTTTATAATTTGGAAACAGATCTTAGCAGGAAATAAATTCACAAAGTGAATTATTGATCAGGAGAGCTTGCAACAGGAAATCTTGTAAACATCCATGTCTGCATAATGTCCTCCCCTGTATGGAGGGGCCTTCCTGACCACAAAAAGAATTATGACTCAGAACATGTATTTGGCTTTGTGGACAGGCTTCACAGTGGAGAAAAAGACCCTAGCTTTTTTTTTTTTTAAACGAGTAAAATCACAGCTAACCTTCTGTCACCCCAATTTAATGTGGAATTGGCTCAGTGAGTGGCAAAATCTCCTTGGTTGTAGCTGATCTCAGAAAGAAATTTCAGATAGATCCTGGTTTCAGGACCAGAAAGAGGATGGCCTATGAATTCCAGGGCAATGGAGTAACCTGACCATGGAAGAGAAGAAAAGTGCCTATAAAGGCAATTGCAAACCACTTCTGTAATGCTGCCAAGATAGCTTCAGGGATCAGGAAGTCAGTCCAACTTGGAAGATGCTTTACTCTTTTTTAGTATGGAATGGAGGAGGGGTAGCAAAAGCACTGACTGTTCAAAATGTCAAATACACAAATAAAGGGTTACTCAAGTGTGAGGGGAGAGTATTACTCAAAAATGGCACTAAAAATAAGCAAACATTTATTTAATCAAGGAAATAATCAAGGATTCATCTTTTTAAAAAGCAAAAAAAGTTGGAGTTAAGCACCCTCTCTAAGGGAGATAGTTCATGTTAGGGAATCACTGCTGAGAAGATCTATTTTCTGCCTCTTTCCAACATAATCTCTAATAATCTAGCCACTGTTGCTGCAGTTGTGACTGCAGCAATCAAGCACTAATGCTGACTTCTGCTTACTCCCACAATCTTCCCAACTAAGTATCAATCAATTTCAATCAAAATAGAGCTGGGAGGGACCTTGGAGGTCTTCTGCAGGAGACTGTATACAATTTGAGACAGGTAGCTAACCAGTTCCTTCTTAAAAACCTCCAGTGATGAAATTAAGGAGAACATTTGTTCTGAAGACAAGATGTTCTACTGGTTAATTGTCCTCACTGATAGGAAGTTTCTTCTTAATTCTAAGTTTCTTTTCTCCTTGATTAGTTTCCATCCATTGTTTCTCATCTTGCCTTCTGGTGCTTTCTTTATGGCAGCTCCTCAAATACTGGAATACTGCTATCATGTCACCCTTGTTGTGAATTAATAAAAGTGCTAAAATAAAGATTATTAAAACCTTTAGAAAAGTGCAGGGTTCTGGCCCTGCACTTCTGATTGGCCGATAATAGCGACATCTGATTGGTCCGTTCAGGAGAATCTGATTGGCTATTAGCGGACCTCTTTCATTGGTTAAGGAAACTAAAGCTTCCCGTTTCTTATTGGTTATTTGATCAGCAGCTTGCCTATAAAAAGGGCCATTGCTGCCGTAGTTTTTGCTCTGTTCCACAATGTTAAATAAAGAGTTGAAGTTCACTGTTCATCGTCTCGTCTACAATTCTTGCGCCCATGCGCAGAACTTAACACTGGCAACGAGGATGGGATTTGGAGACATTAGAGCTGACTGAGCACTACAGAGCGCTAAACAGAGCACGTGGCTGAAGACGCACCAACAGCTGAACCATATCTAGCAGTGTCATACCACCCGCTCCATTCGACCCGGCACAAGAAGACTGGGACTCATATATGGACTGATTCCAGATGTTTCTGGAGACCAACAACTTGAAGGATGCCACTACCGGAAAGAAGCGAGCGGTATTCCTAACTCACTGCAGGCCGACTGTGTTTAAGATGGCCAAGACACTAGCCAAACCGGCTGAGGTGAAGTCCATGGACTGGGATGTCCTCGAGCCCCTTCTACGGGCCCACTATGCACCAACCGTACCAACGCTTGTTTGAAGACATGAATTTTATCTGAGAGACCAGCGGAAGGGAGAAAGCATTGCAGATTTCATCGCGAATCTCCAGAACCTGGGAGGCCTCTGTGGGTTCGCCGACCTCGAAGAGGCTCTGAGAGACCGAATAATTCTGGGATTAGATGCACCGCATGTGCAGAGTAAGCTGATGGCGAAAGGCGTCATCAGCCTTGCAGATGCCATCGCTGACACTACTGCAGCAGAGGCAGCCAGGAAGTTGGCTGCACGAATGCGCCGCACCCACGCCCCGCTCCGCCAACTCGCTGGCGAAGTCTCACCTCACCTGGAAGGACAGACGACAGCCCACCACGAGGACCTCCAATCATCATCAGAAAGTGATGAAGAAGAGGTCAACCCGCTCCAGTCTGAATGAGACCAATGCCATCAACGTAACCAGAGAGTGCTGTACCAATGCGCTGGTTGTGGGGCAAACCACCTGTGATCAGACTGCAAATTCCTGGACGTGCTCTGCCATGTGTGTGGGAAAAGAGGTCACATCGGAAGAGTCTGTAGAAGCAAGCAAGGATCCAACCCACCTCAGAGGGGGACCAACTACCGCCAGCCCACAGGAAGTCATCCTGTGAATCGAGAATACTTAACCCACCAATGGAACAACCACTCCTACAGAAACAAACCACCAGCCCAGTCAACTAAACGAGAAGAGGTACACCAAACCCTTACGATTGGTCATGCCTTATCATTAGACGCCAAGAAGATCCAGGTGAAGGTCGCCATCGAAAACCAGCCCTGCATGATGGAAGTCGATTCAGGATCGTCCCTCTCGATGGTTTCCTGGAAGACCCTTAAACAATTAATTCCCACCGTCTGGCGGGAAGACCTCAGATTCCAAAGAATCATACTGAAGGACTATCAGGGAAATCGAATTCCAGTCGTTGGATCCAGCAAAATCCGTGTCTTATTAAAAATCATACTGCATCCCTACCACTAACCGTAGTCAACAGGGATCGGCCTAGTTTGTTAGGCCTCCAATGGTTTGCCCCACTTGGAATTGAAGTAGCCGGCATTCACCGAACCAACAGCGACAATTGGAAAGAGGCCATCGTCCGGGAGTTCCAGGATGTCTTTACAGAGAAATTAGGCGAGTACAAGGGGACCCCGATATCATTTAACCTTAACCCCAAAGTAGCTCCCATCCGCCTTAAGCCTCGTCGAGTTCCATTTGCCCTTAAATCAAAGATTGACGAGCAGCTTGATAAATTAATAGCCCAGGGTGTGTTAGAACCAACCGACCATGCTCCCTGGGAAACCCCAATCGTAACACCCATCATGCTGGATGGATTGTTAAGAATTTGTGGGGACTACCGAGCCACCCTGAATCACGCCCTTCAGCAGAACGCTTACCTGGTACCGGTGGTACAACACCTTCTCCATTCCCTGGGGGGCAGAAAAGTCTTCACTAAATTGGATTTAGCACAGACATACCAACAACTGCCTGTAGACAAAAAAACGGCAGAGGCACAAACAATCGTTATGCACCGAGGTGCATTTAAGTGCAACCGACTCCAATTCGGAGTTAGCGTCGCCCCAGGAATTTTTCAGAGCTTGATGGAGAGAATACTACAGGGTATAAAAGGGGTTGTACCTTATTTTGATGATGTTTTAATTGCTGCTCCAACTAGAGAAATACTAAGGGAGCACCTGAGGTTAGTTCTCCAGAAATTTAAAGACTCTGGCCTTAAAGTAAAAAAAAAATAAGTGTCAACTGTGTATGGATAAAGTAGAATTTTTAGGGTACTTAATCGATAAACAAGGCATTCACCCCACCGATAGCAAGCTAAGGGCAATCAAAAACGCTCCAAGGCCCAGAAGTAAGACTGATCTCCAAGTTTTCCTGGGCCTTATCAATTTTTACAATGTGTTCCTGCCCCACAAAGCGACCGTAGCCGAGCCCCTACATTGTCTGTTGGACAAAAAGGCAACCTGGGTCTGGGGACACCGAGAGGAACATGCGTTCCAACAAGTAAAAAACTTATTGACTTCAGATGCTGTTTTGATGCAGTATAATGAGACCTTGCCTTTAACAATTACATGTGATGCATCACCATTCGGAGTGGGTGCCATTTTGAGCCATGTGTTACCAAATGGTAGTGAAGCCCCTATTGCCTACTTTTCAAAAACGCTATCAAAAGCTGAACGTAACTATAGTCAAATCGATAAAGAGGCTCTTGCTGTCGTTTCTGCTGTTAAACGATTTCATGAATATATTTATGGGCAAGTTTTTACTATAGTTATCGACCACAAACCTTTGCTGGGGATTATAGAGGGGGACAAGCCAACCCCTTATATATTATCTCCCAGAATGACTTGCTGGTTGGAATTCTTGGCTGCATATAATTATAAACTGCAACACCGCCCGGGGAAAGCCATCCCCCATGCTGACGCACTAAGCCGTGCACCACTTCCAGAAACCATTGACGACCCAGCTCCAACTGTCGCGATGCTCCAGATTGAGACACTTCAATCACCACAACTGACAGGTCAAGATATTGCGATCAAAACCAAACGCGACCCCATTTTGGCACGAGTTCTTAGCTGGGTCGAGCAAGGATGGCCATTGGATCAAATCCCTGACAACTTCAGTCCTTTCAAGAATCGACAGACGGAACTGTTTTCCCAGAAAGGCTGCATAACTTGGGGGGATAGAGTCGTTGTCCCAGAACGGCTAGACGAGCGGTATTGAAAACCTTGCATGAAGGCCACCCCGGCATCATGCGCATGAAAGCGCTCACACGAAGCTCCGCGTGGTGGCCGGGTATCGACAAGCAAATCGAGGCCTGGGTAAAGACTTGTTGCAAATGCCAGGAAGTTAGCAATGCCCCACCAAAAGCAACCCCAACAGAGTGGGAAACACCTAGAGGACCATGGTCCCATATTCATATTGACTTTGCAAGACCGACTAAAGGACACACATTCCTAGTAATGGTGGATGCCTTCTCAAACTGGCTTGAAATCCATGAAATGAAAAGTACCACAACTGAATCTGTCATCAGGAAATTGGATAGATTATTCGCAACCCATGGACTGCCAGACGTTCTGGTATCCGACAATGGCCCCTAGTTTACCGCGCTTTCTTTTGAACAGTATTTGGCAGACCATGGTATTCGCCATGCGCTAACTTCGCCGGCGCATCCTGCGGCCAATGGAAGAGTCGAGCGCATGGTACAATTCATCAAAAAGACCCTATATAAAATGGACTATGGCGATATCGAAGATAAGATTAACCGGATACTCTTTCTGCAACACATCACTCCACACAGTGTCACCAACAAGACTCCGGCCGAATTGTTAATGGGACGAAAACTCCGCTCCCACCTTGACCGACTACACCCATCGTACAAACCAGAAAAACCACACGGATCCAGTGGGAAATGCCGCGAATTCCAGATAGGTGACTTAGTCTTCGCTAGAAACTTTTCTGGCGATCCTTTGTGGGTCGAGGCAACTGTAATCCAAGTCACAGGACCCAGGTCGTACTGAGTAAAAAGTCGCGATGAAAGAATATGGAAGCGCCATATTGATCAGCTGCGTTCAAGGCTGCAACCTCGTTTCTGCGACTCCGGTAACTTCCAAACTGAGGGGGGAGGAGATGACGAGGAGACCGAGTTCGAAACGGCAGAAAGCACGAGGGGAAGAAGTGAGCATTCAGAAGGATCAGAGAGAGTGGTAGACTTGCCTCAAAGAGACACCTCGTCAGAAGCAAGCCCACAAAGGCTAGAGGACAACGAGGACATTAGCAGCACCGAGTTTTTAAACGAAGGACCGGAGGCACCCCACTCGCCAGAAAACATCCTGCCCAAACAAGATTATAAACAAGTACCGGGGGGAAAGCAAAAATCTAACAGACAATCTAAACAACCTGCCTACCTCAAAGATTATGTCACTGCACCCCTTAAACGGAACCTGTGGGGAAGCGGTGTTGTGAATTAATAAAAGTGCTTAAATAAAGATTATTAAAACATTTAGAAAAGTGCAGGGTTCTGGCCCTGCACTTCTGATTGGCCAATAATAGCGACATCTGATTGGTCCGTTCAGGAGAATCTGATTGGCTATTAGCAGGCCTCTTTCATTGGTTAAGGGAACTAACGCTTCCCATTTCTTATTGGTTATTTGATCAGCAGCTTGCCTATAAAAAGGGCCATTGCTGCCGTAGCTTTTGCTCTGTTCCACAATGTTAAATAAAGAGTTGAAGTTCACTGTTCATCGTCTCATCTCCAATTCTTGCGCCCATGCGCAGAACTTAACAACCCTTAATCCTTCTACACTAGCCATACCCAGTTCCTGCAACCATTCTTCTATGTTTTAGTCTTCAGACCTTTAATCATCCTAGATGCTCTTCTCTGCACTTTTTCTAAAGTTTCAACATCTTTTGTATCGTGGTGACCAAAACTGGACGCAGAATTCCAAGTGTGGCCTTACTAAGGCTTTATAAAGTATATATACATCATACAATTTTGATTTTATGCCTCTATTTATACAATCAAAGATTGCATTAGCTTTTTTGGCTGCTGCCATTCACTGTTGGCTCATATTTAAGAGATCCTCCGCTAGCACTCCAAAGTCCTTTTCACTATTACTCCAGATGAATTCAGTTTTAACCTGCATGGCTAGTGTAGAAGGACCAAAAAAGGACTAAGGGTGACATGATAGCAGTATCCCAGTATTTAAGGGGCTGCCTCAGAGAGGAAAGGGTCAATGTCAATCTATTTTCTAAAGCGCCTATAGGCCAGAAAAAGAATAATGGGTGGAAACTGTACAAGAAGAGATTTAACCTGGAAATAAGGGGAAACTTTCTGACAGTGAGAACAATCAACCAATGGAACAGCTTGTCCTCGGAAGTTGTGGGAGTATCATCACTTGAGGCTTTCAAGAAGAGATTGGACTCCATCTGTAAGAAATGGTGTAGGGTCTCCTGCTTGGGTGGGGGGTTGGACTAGATGACCAAGGTCCCTTCCAACTCTGATTATCTGTTATCTGCATCAGACCGAACACAACTTGGACATTTTCTCAAATGATGAAGATTGAAATTTAAAATATCTGGAAAACACATATTTGGGAGAGAGGGTGCAGATTATTAATAGCCAGAGCAATAGTCAAAGCAACTTGTCTTCTCCAAGTTAACCAACTGTCAGCCCTTTCAGATAAATTAGACAGGAAATATCATTAGATGAGTTAGTTCTACTTTGTTATAAGGCAACATTAACAAGCAAAATATTGCAAGTGTGAAACCACAAATGTTCCACCACCTCTTTTTACAGCCTGATCAATTTAGGATGACTCCTTCCTAAAAAAAATTTTCTCTGAAATTTAAGTAACTGTGGGCTCCTCCCCTGTTTTATTTTATTGTTCCCTAGGCAGCATCTCTCACCTTCTTCCTCAAGATCATTCCCACCATTATATCTACAGATCTACCTATCGACCCATCCATCCATCCAGGTACACTAACCCATAAATCAATTTCCAGGTTAACCCACAGATCCATTTTTCCATCCCAAAATATACAGCTTCAAAATGTCCTAATAGCGATTCTGGCAAAGAATTTTCCCAAATGTACCTGACATTTTTGGGAGTTCCTGGAAATTTTGGCAGTTTTGGGCTGGTCTAATTTTTCAATAGCATTTTAGCCAACAGTCTATTCATTTAGTGGTGCAGCAATATCATTGTGACATCATACAAATGGCACTTTACATGCAGGAAGGAAGCCATTAAACACTTAACCACTTTGAGAAATTAAATGCCATAACTTTACAGCGCTGAAGCCTCTCTGCAAAATGTTAGAATGCAGGAAAGCAATTAAAAAGACTTATCTAGGGGTGGGCAATAGTTTTATTGTGATAGAACAGACTGTTAATTGATGCTATCTGGTAAGGGGGCTCTGGCTGGGGGGCACTAAAGGGCAGTGACTCAGGAAGCACTAAAACAAGCAAGTGCAGAATCTTTGCAGTGGAAAAGAGTCCTCAGAAAAAATAATTTACAGCTTCAGATGAGCATGGAACACCTTTAAAAAGAAAAACGTGCTCTCAAGTAGATCAGGCAGAAACTGGCCCAAAGTTCCTGTGGCAAATTCCTTTATCTTTAAAAAACTTTAAAGAGGCAACTTTCAAACCTTTCCCCCATATATGGTTCATATGAAGTCATGCCAATGTCTCTATATATGTACAAAAAAAAAAAATCCAGTACATCACAAATGTACTCTCAACTTCTACCATCTGCAGTGTAGTTAAATATATTTTGGCACTACTTTGAAGAGAGTTTTTAATAATTTCTTTTAAACTGGACATGCGAATTATTTTTAACAATGCTTTCTACGTTAGATTTTGTTATTAAAATCTCAGCAACCAGGTCAATTCAAGACTCAATTTGTCTTGGGTGCTTCTTTTACATTCTCTAAATGTGTCAAAAATGACCTTTTCATAATTGAGTTGATCTAAAATAATATGAGAGGCCTAGTGTATTTCCCAAAACTGGGTTTCTCACAGAATTAAAAACTACACTCTAATTCACTATAATGGCTAAGTCAGTCAAAAGTATATCTACAATACAATATTTTCATACATTTTCCATATAGTATTAAGTGCAGAAGTAATTAAATTGGTTCAAAAATCATAATTCATATATCATACACAAATTGTATTTTCCTAGTGCTAAAGTACATTAAGAAAAATAATTAATTTAAATAATTTTTTTAAAAATAATACTTCTTACACATACATTCATACATACATACATACATACATTCCCTCGCATTTTCACTGAGTTCAAATGCTGCAGTTCATTTACATCAAACTTACTTGTTTAAACTCTTTTGATCACCAATAATCTATAGATTGAAACATAATAGGATTTATTTTATTTTTATTTATTTATTTGTCAAGCGATTATAAGATAACAAGTATAAGTATAAACATAGTTATGAATACATGAAATGGATACATATAAGAAAAATAAAAAGAAACAATGGGACAGGGACAGTAGGCACATTGGTGCGCTTTTGCACGCACCATAACATACATAACCTACATTCCGCTTATTAATCTCCTATAAATTCAGATCAATACTTAGCATTTATACAATGCACAAGTCTGTCAAAGATGGATATTTGCACAGATTTTGTAAAGAAGATAAGTAGAGTCCAAAATCATATCACCTTTATTCAATTCAAAGGTTGTACTTGAGGCTGTGCTCCAATAAATAAATAAATAAAATGGAAGGAAGGGTCAAGACACAAATTTAAAATTGTTTTATTTGAATTTGAGTTTAAACTCAAATAAGTGGAATTATATTAAACAAATTAAGGTGATGACTATAACCCACATATGCAATAAATTTCTCTTTTGGTCATAAATGAGGGCTTTATGAGGACTCTGGGGAAGTTCTCAATGCTTTATGTGCCTTTCAAGATACAGACATGCCAAGGATTTCAATAAACGTTTTTTTTATTGTTGTAGGAATGTTGTTTGCATAGAATAACAAAGTCATTCCTGCTGGAGTTTCTCTCTACCTTTATACCAAACTTATACCAAATAAAATCGTATATCAAACAAAAACACAGTGGGTCATTTTAAGTTTCTTTCTTACACTTGCCTCTTTTTTCAAGACTATATAATATTTTCTGCAAGTCATATAATAGCTCCCTCATCCCTTCCACTTTCCCAAGACCAGGTCTACATTCCTTCAAAGGGTCCCCATGCAGTCCTGCGGCCAAAAGTCATTGGCCATTCCAATACAGATCACTCCAACACAAATGTAATGCAATTGGCTCTCGCTGCTGTTCCAAGGTTTTGACCGGTTGTTCTGTATTCCCAATCAATCTGCTTCCCAAGTGGTAACCAGCAGCTCCTAAGCCTTCCTGCTCTCCCTTGCTTTAAAGTGGGCAGTCCAGCAAAGAACTTTTCTTAAAAGTGGATCTTCATCTATGAAATATGAGCCATTCTACTGGAAAACAGACCTCTGGCAGGTGTAAGAGGAGCCTGCCCGCTAGTACCACTTTTCCTACCATCACAATTTAGAGGAACCCCCATTAAAATATGATGAATCACCCTTTAAGTTTCATTAGAAAAGTGACCCAGTTAATAGCTCTCTTGTAGAAAGAGGAAGTGATAGCCAATAAAAAGAAAAATCAATGGAGGATGAAGTTCACATTATGATAACCATCGAAAGGAGTTTTCATTTAACAGCCACTTCTATTTGGAAAAGAGCCATCAAACTGTGCAAATGTGTTTAAGAGCTCAAAGGTTTCCATTAGAGATGGAATACACCCTGGATTATTTCTTTCCCCTTTCTCTTTACTTAAGAGAGTAATGCCCAGGTAACATTCACCTGTAGCCACACAGGCTTTACAGGAGGGGGTGTGTTTTTTGTTTTGTTTTGTTTTTTTGAGACTGAAGGCCCCCTTGATCACTTACTGTAGGCTGCACATTAATAAAGCAGGCCAAGTAAAAACAAACAACTACTTTTGGTTTATTAAAAAACTACCTGTTAACTTAGGTTTTTGGTTCACCCAGATTGCAAGCATTTTTTTTTTCAGGCACAAAAAAATTCAATATGAGGATATTTGTAGAGATTTGGGGGGCTGCTCCCCTCCAAATTTTTGCAATTCACAAAATATGTTGTGTTCCTCTATTTTAAAATATGTCCATCCTCTTTTCATAATGTTGCCTGAAAAAATCCAAATTTAGACCTTGGAAAGGCCAATCCTGTTGATTTGCAAATGGTCCAAATCCAAATTTGTTTTACATTTTCTTGATTTTTTTTAAAAAAACTGATTTCTCTCAAATGAAATTCAACACACAGAGAAATCCTTGTGATCTGGAATGAGTTGATAATGCAGTTTACTAATGAGGAACTCTGTAGAATCTAAAGCAGATAAAAGGTTGAAAATTCATTTGTCTGATTCAGTTATACCTTCTGAGTTTCACATACTGAGTGCTGCAACACTTGTGAAAGCAGTCACTAAAATGCTTGTTTGTGGAAATGTTAATCTGGGATTCATAGTTACAATGAATTACAATAAGCTCAATATATTGCATACCAGAGGGTTAAATTATATGTTCCATCTAATTCATATCATGTTCCATTTTGCTTTTTTTTTTACAAATTACTTATTTGTAAGCAGGTAGGATCCTAATCTGAATTAGGATCATAAACACAGAAAAAGGAGGAAACTTAAACCTACATTTTGTTTTAGTCAAATAGCATTCCCTGGAAGTTCCTCAATGACACTATCCTGAATAAAATGGTAAAGTATCTTACAGTGGGTGTAGAGAACTGATGATAACTCCAAATGTTGCTGGATTTTAATGGTTGTCATCCCTGACCATTAGCTATGAGTTCAATCACAATTATATTTCAGCATCTGAAAAACCAGAGGTTCTTCACTCTTTTCCATAAATTATCTCTTCATGATCTTGCATAAATGTCTTCAGTTTTGTTATCCTGATTTGCTAATCATAGCCATGCAGTTTTTAACCTAGAACACTTCTAATGCAAACTATACTCCTTAAGATCTAAATTTCAAAAGGGCTGGTGCCATAGTGGATAGGGATAATTCCTGGAGCATTCTCATCTACATATGAAAGGGTGGGAAATATGCTTGACTCAAATGAAAGAAAAGGCTTTGTAAAAGAAAAAAAGAAAAGTTTTAATTTCCTCTCTAATCAAAGCATGGAGATGAGTACCGTCCCCTAGAGCCGGAAATGGCTAGCACCTATGTATGTTACCTTTACCTAATCAAAGCATAGGCTAATATAATTAAGCTGGTAAAAACAAAGCCTTGGCTAATACATTAGCACTGACGATCCACAAGAGGGCACTATTCCAATAGCTATGATTTCATCCTGCTTCTGGTTTCCTCTTGACTTCCCCCACTCCCCACCTCTTATGTTGGAAAAAGGGGAGAAAATTAAGACCACAAAAAATAGGAGATGCTCTTGTGCCCTGGTCTCTGCCCACGCTATGACACTGACTATTAATCAGTTGAATGGAGAAGAATCACACAAGCTTGAGTATCTAGTTACCAGATCTTAATCTGGCAAAAATCAGTATACTTTAAAACCTAATGGAACCACAGAGTGAATTTGCTGTATCTCTTTGCTGCTGCTATCTATGTCATTCAAATATTGGATAGCCCACCCTGGCAAATGACAAGCCTGCTTTATAGGATGGTTTCCTTGCAAAGAGACAGCTTCAACAGCCTGTATTAAGCACCTGGTATAGTTTCAGCCTCCTTGCAGGACCATTGCTGATGGGCTCCTTCTTTTACAAAACATTTGGCTCAGTAATCTGATTATTGGATCGGATGCCATTTTATTTTCTCTTGAATGTCCCTGAATATGACTAATAGTCATAGATATCTGCAATATTGAAGAGAGATATTCACCCAGTTTTCTTCTTTGAATTGGTCATCATGTTATTAGAAAGATGTAGAGACATCAAATATGATTAGAGGGCTGGAGGCTAAAACACATGAAGAACAGTTGCAGAAATTGAATATGACTAGTCTAGTAAAAAGAACAACTAGGGATATCGTAGTAGCAGTGCTCCAATATTTGAGAGACGGCCACAAAGAAGAGGGGGTCAACCTATTGCACAAAGCACCTGAAGCAGGACAAGAAAAAATGGATGGAAACTTATCAAGGAGAAGAAACAATCTAGAACCAAAGATAAATTTTCTAACAGTGATAACAATCAGTGGGATGGGTTGCCTCCCGAAGTTGTGGTATTCCATTACTGGAGGCTTTTAAAAGGAGCCTGGACAGCCACTTGTCTGGAATAGTATAGGGTCCCCTACTGGAGCAGGGGGCTGGACTAGAAGACCTCCAAGGTCCCTTCCAACTCTGTTATTCTGATAATTTTACAGACAGAAATTCTATGCACTGACAATTTCTGCTGGTGTCTGTGCCCCCGATTGGTGTGCCAGGAAAGCAAAGGGACAAACCCTTCTAAGTTCTTACCTGTCTAACTTTTTGCCTATTGGTGGTTGGTGTTGGAAATATAGTTCAAATCCTTGTTTGATCACAGGGTGAGTTTAGATTTATCTCTAATTCTCAGCTGTCATAGGCTTGTTATTATGAGGAAAGGTGAGGGAAAAAACCTCTATAATTGTATCTATATTGAAGAGGGCTGGGTATATTTTGTGTGTGTGTCGTTTTTAAATTTTCCCTATTGTCCACTTTCCCTGTTTTCCATTTTTGTTGTAATTTTATATTTTGACTTTCTATTTTTGAAAAGCAATAAAAACATTATAAAAGACTCATCTGTACAACCTGAATTCTGTGAGCAAAGGGGAATATAAAAATAAATAAATAAACAAAAGATTTAGAGGAAATTGACCTATGAGAAAAGGATTGGGATACAAGCAATTGATATATATATACAGTATAGAAGTTCAGTATAGAAATTAACCTACAGAAGGGCTAAGTTCATAAAGCACATTTAACCAGAGCAGTTACTAACCTAGTTCAGGTTTTGTTTTTGTTTTTCCTGTTGGTTATTTTGAGTATAGTATGAACTTTATTTACTAGTTTCTGGTTCTATTAACCATTCAAATCCCCTAAATAGGGTAAGCCAGTAACTACGTTATGCATGAGCCACAAAGAAAATAAAGCCAAAGAAAAATTTTAAAAGCTGATTGAATTGGTTATCAGCTGTTCTTGCCTTTTTTCCAAGCAGAGAATTCTGTCCAAAAGAGATTGAAGATGCTCTTTCTCAGCAGATTTCACATCCAGATGCTGGCCAAATTAGTGCTGGCTAATTTCATCAAAATGACCAAATCATTTACCATTAGAAGATGCACACAGAAGGGGTGTGTGGAAAGGGGGGAATAAAAAGTGATGGGAAACTGATACAGATCAAAATAACAATTTAGAAAATAATTTAACTTGTTTCTCTGCAGAATATTGCTGCTCTAAATTTCCAGCTTCAAGCACTAAAGAAAAGAATCTTTTGTGAAAAAGATTTTATGATCATAATGGACCCCAGAATTTCTGACATATATCATGATGGTCATAAGTCAAGGCACCTCTGTTGCTGACCTGATTTTATGAAATTTTTAGGGTGATAAATGAATTTGACTCTTGAAAATGAACACCACAATCATTAAGCAAATACTATAGTCATTAATGCTGGGGTTTATTAAGCAAACTTGTGTGTGATGACTCTCCCCGGACAATTCAAAGTAACAGAGTTGGAAGGGACCTAATAGGTCATCTAGGCTAACCCCCCTCCCCAAAGCAGGAGACCCTACACCATTTCTGACAAACGGCAGTCCAATCTCTTCTTGAAAGCCACCGATGATGAAGCTCCCACAACTTCCAAAGGTAAGCTGTTCCATTGGTTGATTGTTTTCATTGTCAGAAAATTTCTCCTTATTTCTAGGATGAATCTCTCCTTGATCACTTTCCATCCATTATTCCTTGTCTAGCCTTCAGGTGCCTTGGAAAATAGCTTGACCCCTTCCTCTCTGTGGCAGCCCCTCAAATATTGGAACACTGGTATCATGTCTTCCCTGGTCTTTCTCTTCACCAGACTAACCATACCCAGTGTGATGACCTGGGCATGGCATAAAGGCAACACAGTCATATAAGTCCCTTTAGTACCTCCAACTTAGCCCTCAATGTCCAGGTTACCTTTGGCTGGAGAAAAATCTCTCCCAAGAACAGTGTTTAAGTGGAGGAAATTCAGTCTGAAAACAAAGTACATACAAATTGTAAATAAAAATCCACACAACCACGTTGCAGTAATTAACTTGACAGGGCAGGAGAAGGAATTACAGACTTGAAAGCCCAGCAAAACACACACAATTGGGAAGATGCCAGGAACCCAGATAAGCCTCGATGAGACCAGATAATTCATTGCTCCCAACAACTTTGCTATGCGCAGCTTCCCTTTTTAAACACTGTGTTCCCAGCTGCAGCTAATGAAGGAAATCAGGGCCCTTTCCTCCCCTGTAAGCCACACAATTCATGTTGCTCCCTTCTCCATTTTTCCCTGCATGCCCAAGGATGAAGTGGAGGTGGACCTGGATCTTCCTCAAAATTCCCTCTCTCTTGTTCTACCTCTCTCCTGTTCTGCCCAGCTGGCCTTTGCCCATCCCCAGTTTCTTCCACAGCCAACGGAGCCACACTCCCACTCCCTGTCAGCTGCTCGGCCTCCCCCTCTGAATCAGATTCCAGTAGGGGCATGACACTCAGTTTCTGCAACTGTTCATCGTATCTTTTAGCCTCCAGTCCCCTAATCATCCTAACTATAACCGTAACCTAACCCTAATCCTTTTTTTTTCTTTCTTGAAAAAGAGTTGGGCAATGGCTCGAAGCAGCCATCTGAGAGGGCTTTGGCTGAAGTGCAGCTACACCAGGACAGCCCTGAGCTTCAGGTGGGAAAAAGCATGGAACTGCAGCCAAGTTCCGAGCTGATCCGAGAACATGTAAAGCAGAGAAAAGGCAGCAGCAGTGAAAGTCAGCCTGATTACTCGTGAGGAGGCAACCTCACCCTTCTTGGTGGGCTGCACCAGAAGGTGGCTATTTAGCACAGTGGACAGATGCAGGCAATGCTAGGAGCAACATGTTCATTTCCTAACGGTGTGTTCTCTGATCATTGTGATCCCTGCCTTGCTTTGGATTGACACCATGTCTTGACTTGGATCGTGCCTTCTGAACTCTGGATTTTCCTTGCCTTGTGAACCCTTGTGTTGTGGATTTAATTTTTCTCAGTGGGTTTGTTCTGTTTGGGAAACTTTCAAGTGCCTTGTGGACTAATTGGCTTTTGCTCTGTGGCCTAGCATTGGGGGGGGGGGGTCTGTTTTTGGCTGGACTCAGTTGATACAGTTCTGAGTTTTGGTGAAGGGAATTGCTGGAGAATATTAATAAACAACTAAACCACTGTTACATGTGCATGTGACTGAGAGGGACAGCACATTGTCTGCAATGGGCAAGTTTTTCCAGAAAATAGTGTAAATCACAGTCATATGACCATTGGAGACTATAAATGGTCATAAATGTTGGCTGGTTACCGAGCACCCCAAATGCAATCACATAACTTTGGGAAGGAGGGGGCAGCCATTGTAATTTTGAATCATGGTGACAAGAACCTTTGGCGCGAAGGTCCCATGTAACTTCAAACATTTGCTAAGTGATCTTTCCTAAGTCAAGGCCTACCAAGAAATAGCCATCCACATATATCCATGTATCAGCACTCCTTATATGGAAAAAATGCTGTGGGGAAAAAGAAGGAGAATCTGTGTTTAGGAAATAATTTAAGGAAATAATGAAAACCTCCTCTTTTAGTATTACTCCCTCTCATCAAACTATCACTTTCTGTTTTATGTTTTGAAAAAGGACAAAAAGAACAGCATCTTCTGACATCTGGTTTTAATATTATGCCCCCTCACCAAAATTATCATTTTCCTGTTTTAAGTTTTGAACAAGGACAAAAGGAACAGCATCTTCTGACAGCTGGTTTGGTCGGATTCTCTCCAAGTGTTGAAGAGTTCGCAGTTGGAAGCTCTGCTACTGTGTGTTAGAGGGCAATGGCTTTTACTGCCAGTAGATGGCAGCATTGGGAGCAATCGAAAGCAGGAAAATAATTAATATTTCGAATATACTCTTTATAAATGTACATTTGGTAGTATTTCTCAACCTCAGCAACTTTTAAGATGCATGGCTGGCTGAGGAATTCTAGAAGTTGAGTTCACACATCTTAAAAGTTGTTGAAGTTGAGAAGCCCTGCACTTGAGGATATTTGATGCCAAGACAAAGCAATTGTATTTTCAGCATGAAATCATAAAAACAAACCTCGAGACTGTGCTTCATATACTGGGTTTATAACGAAGATACCCCTGCTGGTTCATGTGTGGAGAAGGCCACTGTTGCCACTTCAGTTCTCCACCTGTAAAATTGGGACAATTTCTCACCTTTCTTGTGAGCAAAATTGAGATTTCTCTCTCTAATATAAGAAGATAGACTACAGATAACCCTCAATTTACAACCATTCATTTAGCAATCATTTGAAGTTGTAGTGAAAAAAAGTGACTTACTACTGATCCTCGCACTTACGACCATTGTGGTATCTCCAGGGTCAGGTCATGAAAATTAGGATGCTTGTCAACTGGCATGTATTTATGACAGTTACAGCATCCCATAGTCATGTGATTAGCAGCCACCATTTTTTTATGCAGCTTTTGAAAAGCAAAGCCAATGAGGAAGCTGGATTCACTTGCCAGTCTTATGATTCGCTTAGCAACTGCAGAAATTTGCTTAATATGTAGTAACTGTGGTAAAAAAGAAAGATTGTAAAATTGGACATGACTGACTTAACATCTGCCCTTAACATCTTGTTTCAATTATGGTTATAAATCAAGGACTTCTAGTATATGGGATAGCTGGACAGGTAAAACCTAGCAGGCAGTTTTCTTCATGGGGGTCATTCCTCCCACTGTGGGGAAAAGTATTTGCAGATAAATTGTCTACTTTTCCATTTCTGGAAAAGTGAATGACATAAGTAGGAGACAGGAGGGCCAAGAGGTCAGCTTTTTCATAATAGTCTCAAGGGTGAAATATTCTGCCCTCAGAAATACACCTGGAACATACCTTTCTCATGTTTCCAGAATACTGTCAACCATGGCTTTTTAATAGCCATGAAGGGTTTGTGACTGATCATTCATGACTGGCTGATCACTCTCCATGTAGCAGACAGCCGGTTGGAGTAGCAGGATCTGGCCTAGAAACCAGGAGATTGGGAATTAACAGATAATAGATAATCAGAGTTGGAAGGGGCCTTGTAGGTCATCTAGTCCAACCCCCTGCCCAAGCGGGAGACTCTACACCATTTCTGACAGATGGGAGTCCAATCTCTCCTTGAAAGTCTCAAGTGATGGCGCTCCCACAACTTCTGAGGGCAAGCTGTTCCATTGGTTGATTGTTCTCACTGTCAGAAAGTTTCTCCTTATTTCCAGGTTAAATCTCTCCTTGTTCAGTTTCCATCCATTATTCCTTGTCTGGCCTATAGGTGCTTTAGAAAATAGCATGACCCCTTCCTCCCTGTGGCAGCCTCTCAAATATTGGAAGACTGGTATCATGTCTCCCCTGGTCCTTCTCTTTACTAGACTAGTCAAGCCCACTTCCTGCAACCGTTCTTCATATGTTTAGTCTCCAGTCCCCTAATCATCCTGATTGCTCTTCTCTGCACTTTTTCTAGAATCTCAACATCATTTTTATAGTATGGTGACCAAAACTGGATGCAGTACTCTAGGTGTGGTCTTACTAAGGCTTTATAGAGTGGTATTAGTACCCCACTTAGTGGTGGGATTCAAAAATTTTTACTACCGGTTCTGTGGGTGGGAGTGGCAGGGGAAGGATACTGAAAAATCTAGAATCAGAAGTGGTATTTGCCAGTTCTCCGAACTATTCAAAATTTCCGCTACTGGTTCTCCAGAACTGGTCAGAACCTGCTAAGTACTATCTCTGCACTTGATCTTGATTGTAATCCTCTGTTAATGCAATTTAGGATTGCATTAGCTTTTTTGGCTGCTTCTGCATACTGCTGGCTCATATTTAGCTGGTTGTCCACTAAGACTTCAATATCCCTTTCACAGTTACTGCTATTAAGCCTGGTTTCACTCAGTCCATATGCATACTTTTGATTTTTCTTGCCTAAATGTAGGACTTTACTTTTATCTACATTGAATTTCATTTTGTTAGATAAGGCCCAGTGTTTTAGTCTGTCAAGATCCATTTCAATCTGGAGCCTATCTTCTTTTGTGTTAGCTATTCCTGCCAGCTTAGTATCATCTATAAATTTGATAAGTTCCCCTTCTATTCCCTCATTTATGTTGTTAATGAAGATATTGAAGAGTACTGGGTCTAAGACCGAACCTTGTGGCACCCTGCTGCTTATTACCCTCTATGTAGACTTAGACCCATTAAGGGCTACTCTTTGAGTACAGTTTGTCAGCCAGTTGCGAGTCCATCTGATGGTGGTGCTATCTATCCCACTTTTTTCTAGCTTACCAAAAAGTAGGTTATGGTCTACTTTGTCAAATGCCTTGCTGAATTCTAAATATATTATGTCTACAATATTTCACTGGTCTACTAATTTAGTCACTATGTTGAAGAATGAAATCAGATTGGTTTGGCATGATCTGTTCTTAACAAACCCGTGCTGACTGCTAGTTATTACTTTACTTCTTTCTAGATGTTGGCAGATCTGTTTTTTTATTATCTTTTCCAGTATCTTCCTGGGTATTGATGTTAGGCTGATTGGCCCACTGATTGGGTCTGTTTTTTTTTTCCTTTTTAATCCTTTTTAGTTCTAGTCCCACTTTAGCCATGAAAGCTAGCTGGGTGCTTTAAGCCAGTCATTTTATCTCAGCTCAACCTATCTCACAGAATTGTTGTTGTGGAAAAAAATAGGAGGAAGAAGGAATATTATATATGTGAGAACCTTGAATTACTCATTAAGTAATAAAGGATTTAAAAAATCAAATAAATAAATTCAACTTACAGTATTACTAGTTTATTGTAGATTGTAGATCTGTCTTATGTTATGTATTGACCACAGGCTATTGAAGACCCAGTGTATAAATACTGTAAGACAAATTAAATAAATATGAATTTATTCTTTTTCAATGATACGGTCTCCTTTTTGTTACCGCAATGGTCTTTGTTCTTCCTTTCTTCATCCCAATTCCTAAGAGAAGGGTGGAGGAGGAGAATCTCCAATTTAATCTTCCTTTTGTGATTTTTCAGAAGTCATTGCCTCTGAATTGAATTGCCTCTGAATTGGAAATTGCAAATACTTGGAAAGAGCATGAACCCAAAAGCTTCCCATGTTATTCTATACTGCATTCCACCATCTCCCCTCAAAATCTTCTTAGCTCCTATTACTTTGGGGTTCATTTTTCTACCTTGATGAATGAGTCAGAATTATAGTTCCTAGCAGGTGTGGTGCCCAAAATCAAGAAGTTGGCTGAGATAGTGAGACCAATACTC
Organism: Hydrophis major; assembly: GCA_033807585.1. Taxonomy (NCBI): domain Eukaryota; kingdom Metazoa; phylum Chordata; class Lepidosauria; order Squamata; family Elapidae; genus Hydrophis; species Hydrophis major. The sequence continues at coordinate 39,831,929 of CM066343.1, read as the reverse complement.
TAAACGTGCCTTTCATGCATGTTGCATGCAATGCACAAAAACGGGGCAGCTTCAGCTCCATCATCTTAGGATTGGGTTTGGTTTGGTTTTTTTAACCATCACCTGTGGACACCTTGGTTCTTAATAACATATTCCCCTGGGACCTACTACAGTCCTTAGGGTATGGGAGAGAATAGCCAGGGGTGGGATTCTACCAGTTCAGACCAGTCCTAAAGAACTGGTTGTTATGATGTGGTGCAGTTCGGAGAACCAGCAAATCGCGGCACTAGCTGGCCCCTCCCCTCTCCTCCTGTCAGATTTCTGCTTTCTAGCTAAATCTAAATAGCTGTTGACCTGTTTTGCCTTCGCCCAGGAGGCTTCCTTGAGGCCCAGTCAAGGGTGGTATTCAGGCAGGGCTGGGATTCAAATATTTTAACAACCAGTTCTGTGGGAATAGCTTAGTTGGTAGGTGTGGCTTGGTGGTCATGTTATTGGCTGGGTGTGGCCAACTCAATATCACTCACATCGAGACAGAAATCTCCTTGCCTGGCCTCTCATAACTGTGGGGATGCTGCAACAGTTGTAAGTGTGAAAAATGGTCATAAGTCACTTTTTTCAGTGCCATTGTAACTTTGAGTGGTCACTCCACACAAGCAAAGTACCAGCAAAGGAGGGGAAAAAACTCCAGAGAAGTTCCTGAGACAGGAAGTCTAGGCCTCCCAAGAATGTAATAAGAGTTAACAGAGAGGCAGTTTCTATAAGCAACACCAGAATGTTTCCTTCCTGCCTTCCTTACAGGATTAGGCCAGTAATTTTTTTCTAACAACCGGTTCTCCAAACTGCATAGAATGTTAACAACCGGTTCTACTGAATAGGTGCGAACCGATAGAATCCCAACCCCTGGATTCAGGGGGTTGGGAAGTGGGGGAGAAATGTCCTGAGAGCAGAGCTGAACCTTCCTTAGGACTGAAGCTTCTATTTTCCAGTGCAGATTCAGGCAGCAGATTGCAGAAAGGTAGATCTGTGAGTGAATCTGTGATTCTGCTAGCAACTCTGTCGTGTCCATGAAAAGACGCTCAGAGTCGGTGACTTTCATTCAAAGCTCTTTATTTACAATGGGGAACCGAACCGGCGAAAAGTAAAAAGCCCGCGGCTTTTATACTTTTCGCTGCGGCGGCCGCGGCCAATGGCAGCGATTCAAGTCTCCCGCTCTTGGCTTGAACCAATCGCGGGAGACTTCAATCGGGCCAATCAGCGCGGCTCGCCTGGCCAATCAGAAATCCCCGCGCCTTAGCCAATCAAGGCGCGGGGATTTCGAGTATGCAAATTCAGGACATAACACCCCTCCCCTCTTGGTATGGTCCATCACGTGGTGTAGTCACGCAGGTAGGCGGGGCTCCGTCGAGTCCTAGTTGACCTGCGCAACTCACTTGCAAGCTGTAACTCGGCCGGAGCGGTCATCTTTTTGGCTGCTCCTGCCTCTGTGCGAACCGGCTGGATGATCGGGCCGGTTCTTTCACCGTGGCTCCCGCCTGGGCCTACCGGGTCGGTTGAGCTACGGATTTCGCCGCTCCCACTTGGCTTCTCCGAGTCGGTAGAGCTGGCCAGGTGGTTCTTCTCCGGAGGGGACTCGCGATGGCTGTGTTCCGGTGAGTATTTTTGGTTTATTTTTTCCTGCGATTGTTTATCCGGGTATTCCCTCCCCCCTTGGTTCGTGTCTTGGGGGTTGAGGTCAGTCGCTGTTCGTGAACTGAGCTGGTCGATGTGTCGCTTCCAGGCTCGCCCATCGATGGTTTGGAGCCGGTACGACCGCGGACCAGTGACCTGAGTTATGACGGCTGGGATCCATAGGGGGTCCCCCGTCATATTCTTTGCGTAGACTAAGTCACCTGGGTCAAATGTCCGGTACCTGGAACTGGAGTCTGGGGGCCGCTCCGGGTTATAGGTCGGGTGTAACCTGTCGAGTGGGGACCTCAGCTTTCTGCCCATTAGAAGTTCTGCAGGGCTCTTGTTAGTTGTGGTATTGGGAGTGATGTGCTGTATGAAGAGGAGTTTGTTGATTTTGTCGCTGATCTCCCCGTGGTCCATTTTCCGGAGGGTCTTTTTCGTAAACTGAACCATTCGTTCCGCCCTGCCGTTCGCCGCCGGATGCACCGGTGCTGTTAATGCGTGGCGGATACCCCTCTCCGCCAGGAACCTTTCAAAATCGATGGAAGTGAACTGGGGCCCGTTGTCTGAGACGACGACGTCTGGGAGGCCGTGCGTGGAAAACAGTTTACACAGTTCTTTAACGACAGCCTCTGTGGTAGTGGATTTCATGTCGCTGACCTCCAACCAATTGGAGTACGCGTCAACTGTGATTAGAAAGGTATGCCCATTTGTGGGACCAGCAAAGTCTAAATGAATTCTAGACCAGGGCCCCCGTGGTGTCTCCCAGTCCCGGATAGGTGCAGCGGGTGGGCTGGATCTGGTCTCCTGGCACCGGTGGCATCCCTGGCCACCAAGTGTAACTCCTGGCCAGGGCTTTAGTCCTGACGATGCCAGGATGACCCTCATGTAGCATTTCTAAGACCCTCTCTTGTAATCTGTCCGGAATGACCACCCTGTCACCCCACAAAATACATCCTCTCAGTAGTGAGAGTTCAGTCTGGCGCTGTCGGAATGTTTTAAAAGTCTCGTCATTGTCTTTCTCCGGCCAGCCTTTTTCTAACCAGTGTAAGATTCGCGCCAGACGCCTGTCCTTAACGGTTTCTCTGGCAATGTCTGATGCTGTAATAGGTAAGCTCTCGATACTTAGGGTGTTTGTTGTTGGTGCTGGGTCAGGTTCAGAGTCAGGTAAAGGCGAGCGGCTTAAAGCGTCCGCGTGCGAAATTTTCTTACCTGGCTTGTGTAGCAGTTCGTAACTGTAGGCTGCCAGGAATTCGGACCATCTTGTCATCCGGGGTGACAAGATGTTCGGCGTGGCCCGGTTTCCAGCGAGGATGCCCAGCAACGGCTTGTGATCTGTCACAATGGTGAACGGGCGGCCGTATAGCTATTCGTGGAAACGCTTAACGGCGGCAACTATAGCCAAAGCTTCTTTGTCCAGCTGGCTATAGTTCCGTTCCGGTTTAGTCAGAGTCCTGGAGAAAAAAGCGATGGGTGCTTCTCTCTGGTCGGGGAGGGTGTGGCTGAGGACAGCGCCGACGCCGAAAGGTGATGCGTCGCAAGTGACAGCTAACGGCAAGGTTTCACTGAATTGCATCAGGACGGCGTCGGAGGTGAGGAGGTCTTTGGTTTTTTGAAAGGCGGCTTGCTCTCGTCTCCCCCAAGTCCAGGCTGCCGTCTTGTCCAGGAATCTATGTAAAGGTTCCGCCGCCGTTGCCTTTTGGGGTAGGAAAACATTATAAAAATTCAGCAAGCCTAGGAACGCTTCTAGTTCCGTTTTAGACTTTGGGGTGGGGGCTTCCTTGATTGCTTTCACTTTTTTAGTCGTAGGGTGAATGCCATGCCGGTCTAGGAGATAGCCCAAAAACTCTACTTGCTTTGTACATAGTTGGCATTTTTCTCGTTTGACTTTAAGTCCTGTTTCTTTAAATTTTGTTAAGACTTGTCTGAGTCGGTTTTCCAATTCGGCTTCGTTTGGCGCCGCCACTAATACGTCATCGAAATAGGGCACCACCCCCTTGATGCCCTGTAGCAAACGTTCCATCAGGCTCTGAAAGATGCCTGGTGCCACGCTGACTCCAAATTGGAGTCGGTTACACTTGAAGGCCCCCCGATGAGTCACGATTGTTTGGGCTTCCGCCGTTTTCTCGTCTACAGGTAACTGCTGATATGCCTGGGCGAGGTCGAGCTTGGCAAAGACTTTGCCCCCTCCCAGTGAGTGCAGTAAATGTTGCACTATTGGGACTGGGTAGGCGCTTTGTTGCAACGCGCCATTTAGGGTGGCCTTATAGTCCCCGCAAATTCTCACGGACCCGTCTGGCTTTACTGGGGTCACTATAGGGGTCTCCCATCTGGCATGGTCTATCGGTTGCAATACCCCTTGTTTGACGAGCTTGTCGATCTGCTCGTCAATTTTAGGCTTTAGGGCGAATGGTACCCTTCTAGGTTTAAGCCGTTTAGGGGGAACCCTTGGGTCTAGGTCAAACGAGATAAGGGGCCCCTGGTACTTGCCCAAACCTCCATCGAAGACCTCCTGGAACTCCTGGGCTAGCCGCTGTTCCCAAGCTTCGATGGTGACGTGGTCGACTCCTGTCAGCGCGATGTCCAGCGGGGCGAACCATTGTAAGCCCAGTAGGCTTGGGCGGTCGCGATCGACGATGGTGAGTGGTAGTTGTTCGGTGTGGCCTTTGTAAGTTATATTAAAGTTCTTGGTGCCCACTACCGGGACGCGATTCCCTTGATAGTCTTTTACGATGATCTTTTGGGCATGCACATTTCTTTTTTGTAGTGTAGGCACTAGTCTTTTGATCTCGCGCCATGCAATCATGGAAAGGTAGGACCCGGAGTCCACTTCCATTTTGCATGGCTGGCCTTCAATATGGACTTCTACGTGTACCTTTCTGGCGCCGTCGGAGATGGCGTGGCCGATGGTCACCGTCTGGTGGGTCTCTTCCTTTCGCCGACCGTCGCCGCCTCTTGAAGATCGTTGAGCACGGTCCCATCGACCGTCTGGTTGGCGCTCTCTGGCTCTGGGCGGGGAACTTTCTCTCCTTCTGTCGTGTTGTTCCCATTTGGGCGGGCTGCGGGTCTTCTTTTGGCGGCAAACTCGGGCGATGTGACCCCGTCGTTCACAATGCCTACAGATAGAGTCAAAGAATCGGCATTCTGACCTGGGGTGGTCGCCGCCGCACCCGGCGCAGTTGGTCCTCGACCTACGACCTTTTCGACTTCGTTGGTCGCCGCGTCCCTTCTGTACGCGATGTATGTCCTCCTCGTCTTCCGACGTGCTGGAGGTTGACTGGTATTCTCCGTAGTGTGCGGTTGCTTCGTTTCTTGTGTCGGTCGACCTTGCCGGGTTGTTGTTTCCGCCCTTCGCGTCAGATCTTCGCATGCTGTCAGCAGACGTGCGGGTTGCTTCCGCGGCTGTGGCTGCGGTAAGGGCATCGGCTAGGCTGATGTCGCCCTTGGCCATAAGTCGGCTCTGAAGTGTAGGATCCCATAAACCGAGTACGAAGCGGTCTCTTATGAGACTGTTTAGACCTTCAAACTCGCAGAGTCCTCCTAGGTGCCGTAGCTCTGCGACGAAGTCGCTCAATTTTTCGTCTGGTTTCTGATTTCGGCGGTAGAACTCGTTGCGCTGTATCAGGATGGGGACTTCGGGGGCGTAATGGCGCCGCAGTATAGGTTCGAGGACGTCCCAGTCCATGCCGGTTGCGTCTGCCAGCTTGGCCAATGCTTTGGCCATCTGGAAGACCTCTGGTCCGCAGTGAGTAAGGAAGACGGCGCGTTTTAGCGGGCTCGGGGCGTCCTTCATTCTGGCGCATTCCAGGTACATCCGGAACCGATCTGAGTACGATTCCCAGTCCTCGGCGGCGGGGTTGAAGGGGGCGGGCGGTGCAATCTTCGCCATCTCTGCGCTGGAGCTGGTTCTTTGGTGGACACGGGGTTCGGTTCAGGGGCGAGATCCCACCCTCGTCGCCAGTGTCGTGTCCGTGAAAAGACGCTCAGAGTCGGTGACTTTCATTCAAAGCTCTTTATTTACAATGGGGAACCGAACCGGCGAAAAGTAAAAAGCCCGCAGGTTTTATACTTTTCGCTGCGGCGGCCGCGGCCAATGGCAGCAATTCAAGTCTCCCGCTCTTGGCTTGAACCAATCGCAGGAGACTTCAATCGGGCCAATCAGCGCGGCTCGCCTGGCCAATCAGAAATCCCCGCGCCTTAGCCAATCAAGGCGCGGGGATTTCGAGTATGCAAATTCAGGACATAACAAACTCAATCTGCTTTGCCTGATTTTGGGTGAAAGTTGCTCTTTTTTATACATATAAAAAAATCAATATTTACATAAATATTTACATACAAGCCATGCTCAGCCAGTCACGTGACCACCAAGCCACACCACAAATTAGGCCATGCCCATAGAATGAGTTGTTAAGAAATTTGAATCCCACTCCTGAGAATAGCCTACTAGAGTACTCTGGTAAAAGAAAATGGCTTACAAACTGCCCAATGGGGACTCCCCATAATTAATTCTGATCACTTGTAAAATGGCAGTCTTTCAAAATGGCAGGCTGTGCAAAGAAGCTGAGAGTTAATGGGACATTGCATGTTTACATTGATCCTGGTTCTCAGAAAACCAACCCCCGAAGTCCTTTTATTCAGGACTGTCCCATCAAGAGAGGAAGCCATGCTCCCTTCTCAAGCACACGCTTCAGTTTTTCTTTCTGTTTTCACTTTAAGGAAAGGCCTCCCCCAAGAGCAAGGTCTACTTCTATGAATGTCAGTCTGGACTTCCACTAATGATTTACTGGGATTCAGAGAAAGAAAAGAAAAAAAAAAAAAGCAGCCACAACAGAGGCCAAGAAGCAAATCCCAGCCAGGAAAATGTCATCCATCTGGAATCCAACAGGAAGGACGGCTGTGGGGATTTGGGGGAAGTTGTTGGGATGTGAAGTCCTTGCAGAGGCAGGGAGGAACTGCTTTTGCATTCCCAAGGAGTTAGCCAAGATCCTCCAGAGAGAAAACTAGTCTCCACCCTCACCCCCATCTTACCCCAATGCCTGTAGAGCAAGACGGCCTAAATTGTTGAAGGTGATGCCCTTCAATCCTACATATGATTAGTGCTGTCAGCAACTGAACATCTTTGTGCATAAGCTCTGATATATCTATTATTGGGGGGGGGGAGGTGGAGGTGGAGGTGGAGGTGGAGGAGGAGAAACTCAAGGGAATTACAGACACCCACAATACCAAGACTGTTCCAGCTGACCCCCCTCCCCCATTTTTCCCTCCAGTTTCCCAGCAGTATTTTGGTTACTGCTTATTGGCTTCAAAAATCTTCTGGAATTATTGTTTTATTTTCTTTGTTTCTTTTTAAAATGATATTCATTCGCCAAACAGATGTTTCTCCTTACTTGTTAATGGAAAAAGAAAGCACAGCTCCCTTTTAGGTGCCAGGCATTTCACAAACCTGAATAGGACTTATATGAGGGAATTTGACTTGGATAAGATCTGGCGTTATGTATCAGTTGGCAAGACAATCTTAAAACATAAACTGCTAAGGTTTGAACTTGGGTTCATGCATCAGACAACCAAAATGAGTTGGCAGAAGTTATCTTAGCGAAGTAGTGAATGAACTAATGCTCTGCATTGTCAATTCCAAACACTTCCGCACAGTCATATTAAAGTATGCCAGCAGCTTTTCTCCTGATTGCAGTGTGCTGTTCTGCCACAATAATAAGGCCAGCAGAAGTCACTTGTCCTTATTGTTTACAAAAACATTTACTACCGGTTCTATGGGCATGGCTTGGTGGGCATGGCAGGGGAAGGATACTGCAAAATCCCCATTCCCTCCCCACCCCACTAACCTGCTTTCCAGCTCTGTTCTCCTATGCAGGGCAATCAAAGAAGACCCAGCCAATCAGCTGGGACTCTGGAGGCAGAGAATAGATGGGGGCGGGGCCAATCAGAGATGGTATTTGCTGGTTCTCTGAACTACTAAAAATTTCTGCTCCCAGTTCTCCAGAACTGGTCAGAACTTGCTGAATACCACCTCTGGTGTGCCCCAAAGCTCTGCTTTCACTGGCAGAGAGGTGCAGAAGGCTGTTGTGATCAAAAACGGATGTCAAGCTGGCCCCCGCCCAAGGTCAAATACAACCCTGATGCAGCCCTCCATGAAATCAAGTTTGACACCCCTGATCTACAACAACAAGCCTGTGAGATGAGTTGGGCTGAGAGAAAGTGTGGCTGACTCCAAACACCACTGGCTTTTCTGCTTAAGGGAGAACTAGAACTCCCAGTCTCCCAGTTTCTAGTCCAGCCCTTTCACTGCTGCTCCAGACTGACTCTTTAATGAGGAGTGGGATGAGATTCAGCAGCTGTAGACAACTGCTTGGGATGGTACATCTACCCAAGCTGTCAAGCTGCTTGTAACAGATCTCAAAGCATGTGTTAGATACAGATATAAGTATAAACATGATTATTAATACATGAAATAGATACAAATAAAAGGGAACATTAGGACAGGGGTGGTGCTGGTGCGCTTATGCATGACCTTTACAGACCTCTTAGGAATGGGGTGAGGTCAACAGTCTAAGGTTAAAGTTTTGCAGAGGTGAGAAGCATGGGTGAGAAGCACAGGGTGAAGAGTGCAACAACAGTGAGCAATCTCTATCCTTGTTTAGTGCTGCAAATGGATGTCAGAGCTAACAACAAACCTAGGTTTGTCGTTATGGCCAACTGTGTCCAGATCATCATGGAAGTAGACAAAATGGCACCAGTTCCACCCCTTTGAAAGAAATAAAAAGAGCCAAAAATATAATGTCACCAAACTTTTTGCCCATCTGGAGCAGATAAGGATAAGCTCAAGGTGGACAAAAGGTGAGACTTCTATAAAGCAACCATTTTCAGTTGTGAATTGTGGCACACTGCATACACATCTTCCTTCTTCAGTCATATATCTTGAGAATGAACAAATTTTGCTTTCTAAATGTCAAGATACCCCAGACTAGGAAAGCAATTCCTTTGCTAAATTCCTGGTTTTCGGTCTGCATCCAAATCCAGAGGTTATAAACTTGACATTGTTTTCCAAGTGCTATATTACATCCTATTTCCTTTCTTTCTTTCTTTTTTCTTGGCATGGGTAAAAGATGGCAGCACAACAAACAGCACCCGTGAACATCTGGAGACGGAAAACAGCCATGGATTCAAGCTTTTCTCCAAGTGCTGCAACTGTCAGCACATCCCACATACTTATTCCTTTCCCTTTCCATCTGCTATTTCTAGCAGAGAATATAAATCTAATAGAAGGGAGGTCTTAACCTTATTTTAGTCTCCTTTTTAACACAGGCCTATGACTTCATAGAAAAATAGCCGCGAATCACAAATTGAAACATTTTCACAGAAATTCAAAGGCTGACAACACTGAAGCTTAGGTTCATTTTTTAACCATAATCATACATTTGCTTTTGAAATCTATCTTTTTAAGCAAAAGACTTTTTTAAAAAACACATAGCTTTTCTTCCACTGCTTGTTTAAAAATGTTACACCATATTCACATTCCACTAGTAAAATTAAATATATTGCAATATTGGAAAGTGTATGATTAGAACAGAAGGCGCTGATTTAAATCTCCATCCTGCCATGAATTTCATGGAATGACATGAACCTGTGTCCAGCTCTCAGTGAATCTACTTCAGAGAGGAGTTGTGAGCTAAGATGGAAGTAGGAAGAAATTTTGTGCGCTGCTTGAAGCTTTTAGAATAAAAACAGGAGATAAATCTAACAAATAAATAAAATTAACATGGTAGCATCTTCTTTTCACTCAAACATTTCCTCCAAGACCACCCATTTCTGAAGCAGAAGAGCAGGCCTTTCATTTTTCAAGCACATTTAAGACAGGAGAATTTGCTCAAGCAAGAATTTGCTCACTATAGTCTGGTAGGCAAATTCATGTGGGAACACTCATGTGATGTCTGTTTTTTCTTGTCATATAATTTTCTCCCTTCACCAATAACACAGTAGATCCTCTCTCCCTCCCTCCCTCCCTCTCTCCCTCCCTCCCTCCCTCCCTTCCTTCCTTCCTTCCTTCCTTCCTTGTAGTAGGAATATTTTAAATATTGTAATCCTGAGGATGGCATTCAATGAAAAAGAGTTTAAGCAAAAAAAATTGTTCCTAAATATAAACCAGTCTTTAAAAATCCACAAGCTGTGTCATTTTATGGCAAAACATGTGTACTACAATTCCCATGCTTTTTACTTACTTTCAAAAATCAAAGCCAAACTTTGATTTTAATATAATGGCTAAAGGCACAAATAAGGACATATTAAAATTAGTCCAGAGCTGATGGACAAAAGAAAGAGAGAATATCATATTATTATGGTAGCAGATGAGAAGGAAAAGTAATAAAATAATATGAAATATTTCATCCTAGAACAGTTTTCCATAGTGCCTTCTAGAAGTGTTGGGCCCTGGCAACAAATGGAAGCCAATGTTGCTAAGATTCACATGATGCTACATATAAACAAAGAAAAAATAAAGTAACTGGATTGATACATCACACAATGATGCTTTGGTTAACCTTGGTTTACTCTCCTGACTAAACTACAATAACTAGCATCAACTGGTTAACACCCTCAATCTAAATACATTTCAGTATAGCTTGGACTATCTGGTTTATATTTCGCAGTTCATAGATCTCATCAATGGAATATGCCATTGTTTTGCTGGGTCTTCACCTTGGCTAGTTGAACACACTGCTTTCTGAGGTCTTTATACTCTCAGTGGAATCTTTAAATGGTATATTCAATGGTGGGATTTATCCGGTTCGCATCCCTATCTTCCAGTTCCTCCACACATGTGGGACAAGCCTCCTGTGATAGCCAACCTGACCCTGGGTGAACCGGTTGTTAAGTTATTTGAATCCCACCACTGTATGTATTCTTTTGTTGTCCTCTTTAGAGGGAATCTAAGACATAACTCTATTCCATTTTGGAGAATTACCCTGGTAAAGAGCATGATGCTTATCTGTCACTTCTATTAAACCAAGGCTCTGATGTATCTTTCCAAGCTGAGTGATTTGTACTTTAAGGGAGAGGAAGATTAGGGCTAATTTTGGTGATCATCACTGTTATTTGCATTGTTATTAATTTTATTGCATGTTATGCAATTATCATTAGTCTTAATGATAATTTTAATGTACATGTTTCTAACTGGTGTTTTTGGACCTAAAAACAATAATGAAGATGCGTTAATGATTACAATCTTCCAGAAGATTACTATGTGGTAGCAAAAACCTGGCATCAAATGGGCATCTGGATTTTTGCAGTTCAGATCTAGTAGCCCAATAGTTCAGCTTTTGTGTAAACTAAGCCATGACTAAATGTTTCTACTGTACAGAATGGTTTGAAATGTAAGACCTCAAAACTTGCATAGAAGGGCAGGATCTTCTGCTATGACAGACGAAAATTCAAGATGATACTGGCACCTCAGGGTACCTGTGAATAATCCAATGGATAAGATTACCATATCTGGGATGGGAAAAAAATACAGATCAGGGTTTCTTAACCTTTGCAAATTTAAAATGTGTAGACTTCCACTCCTAAATTCCCCAGCTATGCTTATGAAGTGGCATGGCATAACATATAGGAGAACAAACCCATCAAGACTAGATTCAGTTGTCCATTTAAAAGACAAAGACAAAGACAGAAAAGTCCACGTTTTGGACAGAAAGGACCACTAGTTTACAAAAAGGATCAAAGAGACCATCCACGTCAAAACTGAACAGACCTCTCTTAACAGAAGGGGAGGGATATGTTATCATCTGTCTCCAGTGTATGACACAGTCATTTCAACAATTCCAAGAAGGCTCCACCACCCATTTGCACCACTCAGGTGACCCTGATGACACAAATAAACCTCCAGGTGGCCTTTAGCAACTTGCTAAAAGAATGCCAATGACCAGCTGTCTGCAAGAAGTATAAATCCTTCCATTCCCCACCCTCCAGTCAGTACTGAAGAAGATTCTTGGATGAGAAGCAAGATCTTGAAAGAAAAAACCAGAAAGCCCAGTTGTCTATTGAAAAAGCACCTTTGGGACCCAGATGAGAAATTATTATCAAAGATACATAAATATTTATTAGAATTTTGATAGAGCAGAAGAGATTGCAAAAGGATCAATGATTGCAAACACAGGTAAATCTCACCACATTTTGAAATAGGAAGTAATTCACAGGACAGTCCAGCTGGAAACTCTGGCAAGGCTGAAGTCCACCAACTTATGGATTGATGTCTTGGGATATTAAAAAAAAATTCAGAGAGGTAACTGGGACAGTGCGATCAAAGCTTCTGCCACTTTTGTGCATTTATTGATTTCTTTTGTATATATTGCACATAAGAACTGACAGGGCTTCAATCGCACTATCCTAGTTGCCATCTGTAGGCACCCTTGTTTGAACCTTGTAGAGCAGGGGTCTCCAACCTTGGCTCCTGGAAGCCTGGCGGACTTCAACTCCCAGAATTCCACAGCCAGCTGGCTGTGGAACTCTGGGAGTTGAAGTCCGCCAGGCTTCCAGGAGCCAAGGTTGGAGACCCCTGCTGTAGAGGAAGAGGCCATTAAGTCCTGAGTTAGCAGTGGCATGACTTTGCTTATGAATTCACTTAGGGCTTCTCAAACTTTGCAATGTTATAAAACATTTAAAAAACTAGCTGACACCAGCTGCCCTGTCAACAGCATGGATGTTTTTATGGGGTCCTATATTTCCTGCCAGAAATAGATTCAATGTAGCATTTTTATACTTATATGTTAATGTGCATAGAATGAAGGTTCTGAAATTTTGCTGCCTACTGAGGAAAGAATACCCCACTTCATTTTGATGAACTTCAAAAATTAAAAATAATGAGTCCCCCCCCCCCCACCATTGCTTGCAACCCCTAGCATTAACAAGGGTAGATTAACTGCTCAAAAGTGGATCAGGAAATGCTGATAATAACTAAGGTGTGCTTGATCCAAATTGTTAAATTCCTCCTCTAAGGGGGTCCCCTTGTACCAAGGGATGCCCTGAAGTTTCGCCCCAGATGTTGAGCCATGCATAATAGTAAAGGCAGATTGATTCTTCACAGAAAGAAGTGGGCACCTGCTGCAGATTAACCTTTGCCCTCCTTAACTAAACATTAGCTTTTGACAGTCATATAATAAGACAGATTCATATCTGACAGGAGGAAAGGGAAAAGAAAAGAACTTAATCTTTCCAATGACATCAGCGAGAGAGACCCTGTGTGCTGAAAAATGATCTCTTGCTACAGACTGAAGCTGTCAGTTTCAGGGCAAGATTTCAATCTGCACTCAGACTTTTGCCTATAAACATAGTAGCTCTCTTCACACAATTTGGTTAACCTGACTTTAACAAATGAAACCATTTGTTGGAGTTTGCATAGCATGCTGAGTCATAAATTGGCCAGGCAAGTTGATTTTAAACGGTATGCTTGAACCCACAAAACAAAACCAACTTTGGTAACCACTAAGGAAGTCTAAGGTTGTATGTGAATGCATCTGCTGAGTTTTAGTTGTTCTGGTTAGGTATGTTGTGTGAACACAACCAATGAAAGGCACTGCTGTCCCACAATGGGAAAATGCTGTTTTCCAAGTTTTCTTCTGTATCTGTTTGCAAAGCACTAATAGAAGTGGAAATGAGATAAAGCAGAAGGAATTTATAGAGTTCAATTTCAAAACATTTGGGAGCTACCAATTGGAAAAAATCTGAAACATTTGCCTATATCTTGATATGATGAAATCCGTGGAAAGAAAGCATGATTACAAAGTACAACAAACATGTCTATAAAATAAGTTTTGGAAAATATCAGGACAAATTTCATTGTCCTCACTGCTGTTCTTTCTCCTATTTCAGTCATTTCCATCACATTGCAAAAACAAACAATCCAACAATACTTTAGCCTAGTTCTGAGGCTGATCTAAATTTTTCCTCTGGTCATAGAAGGAAGATAGCAAAAAGAGCATTGGACCCAATGAATGTTGTTGTGGAAATTGCTGATTGGTTTCTCCATCTCCTTCACTTCCATGATTATAGGATAGTCATCTTCACAACACTGTTCATACATTATCTTCGTCATTGGGGTGGGGAGGGATTTAGTATACTGTGTGGAGAGAAACATCAAATCAAATGTGTTGAAGGGTTAATCCAAGGCCCCCAAAAGGACAAGGGATGTAGACAAGAGAGTGAAGGCTTTGCTGGCTCCCTTCTTTATCCGTCATGCTGCCTCTTTTTTTCTTTTTCTTTTCTAATCTATCAACTTCTCCTCCTCTTCCTTCTCTTTTACCACTTTGGGTGTCAAGGGAGATGTCAAAGTTCTGGTCCTTGCACTTCTGGTGGTCTCAACCTGTTCGATCGCGGGAAAAAGAGACTCGAGACCAGCTCTTTATTTGGTATATAGATCTGTGCTGGACCTATGAGCCACGGCAGCCCTTCATATAGGGATTGCCGGCGGCTCGCAACCAATGACAGCTCTTTGAATCTTCCGCGATCAGCGCGGCCAATCGTGCTTGATGCATTATGAGCCAATCACTGGTGTTCTTTCCACCAATCACAGAGTAGTCCATTTGGACCAATCTGGTGAGGATATTCCAAGAATGCTAATATGGAACACCCCTCCCCTCTTGGTTTAGTCCAACCTACGTGACGTAGTCCCGTAGGTAGGCGGGGCTTTTAACATGTCTACTTGACCTGTGCAGCTCAGTTGTGGCATGGTCTTTGGCTGGTTCAGACGGGATCCTTGTCGCTCCTGTCCTTCTCGATGAAACCGCCTGGAAGTTGAGTCAGGCCTCTCGCTGCAACTCCCACCCGGTCTACCGGGGTCGGTCGAGTTGTCAGCTCTGCTGTTCCTGCCCAGGTTTTCCGAGCTGGTTGAACTGGCTTGGCTGCTCCTTCCAGGTGAGGCTTCATGTTGGTGGTCCTCTGCTGGTTTCCTTCTGTCGCCATCGTCTGCCAGTAAGTATTGCTGGTTTCTTTTCTTGTTTATTGGTGTGGATTGTGGTTGTTCGGTTGGTTGCATTCTGGGAGGATTTTCTCCTCCCTCTTGATTAATGTTTGGGTTTCTCCCCCCCCTCTGGTTTTTTTATTAAAGTTTATTTGTGGTGTTTGCACGTTGCTTGTGTTGTCGGCGGTTGTCTCGACCTTAGTTGGTTGATATGCCGTTTCCAGCTTCTTCCATCGTCTGTGTTTAGCCGGTACAACCGGGGGCCTGTCACCTGGGTTATTTGGGCTGATACCCAGAGTGGGTCCCCCGAAAACTTTTTTGCATAGACTGTGTCTCCTGGTTGTGGTACCTGCTAGATGAATCTGGTGGTTTTTCGGAATTATATGTCGGGTGCAGCCTGTCTAGGCGTGATCGTAGTTTTCTGCCCATTAGGAGCTCTGCTGGGCTTTTGTTGGTTTTTGAGCTGGGTGTTATGTGTTGTATTGTCAGTAGTTTATTAATTTTGTCATTTATGTTTCCCGTGTCTATTTTTTCTAATGTGTCTTTTGTGTACCTGACCATTCGTCCCGCCCTCCCATTCGCTGCCGGGTGAACGGGTGCTGTCAATGCGTGCTGTATGCCCCGTTCGGCGAGAAATTGTTCGAATGCCAATGTCGTAAACTGCGGACCGTTGTCAGACACCAGCAAGTCCATTAGTCCATGGGTAGCAAACAGTTTGGTTAGTTTTTTTTATGACCGCTTCTGTGGTGGTAGATTGCATGACGCTCACCTCTAACCAGTTTGAGGAAGCATCAATGGTTATTAGAAATGTGTGCCCTTTGGTGGGTCCTGCAAAGTCTATGTGGACCCTTGACCAGGGACCCCTGGGTGTTTCCCACTTGAGGGTTGGTGCAGAGGGGGGGGTTGGTCTGGATATTTGGCATTTGTTGCATGTTGCCACCCATGTTTCTATGGTTTTGTCCATTCCCGGCCACCAGACGTAGCTCCTGGCTAGGGATTTCATCTTTACGATGCCTGGGTGACCCTCGTGCAGCATGCCCAATACCCTTGTTTGCAATGTTTCCAGAACCACCACTCTGTCCCCCCATAATATACATCCCTTTTGGGTAAATAGTTCAGTCTGGAACGGTTTAAACTGGTCGCTGCCCTCAGTTTCCGGCCACCCTTTTTCTATCCAATTCAAGACTCGCACCAGTTTCCTGTCTTTGATAGTCTCTCTGGCAATGTCTGACGCGGTCATTGGTGGGTTGGGCAGTGTCTCTATTTGCAGGGTGGATGTGGTTGGTGCTGGGTCGTCTTCCAAGGGAGCGCGGCTTAGTGCATCTGCGTGCGAGATGCTTTTCCCGGGGTGGTGTATTAATTGATAGTTGTAGGCAGCAAGGAACTCGGACCACTTCATCATCTGTGGTGACAAGATGTTAGGGGTGGCCTTGTTCCCTGCTAGGATCCACAGGAGTGGTTTGTGATCGGTGATAAGTGAAAAGTTCTGACTGTATAGGTACTCGTGGAACCGCTTCACACCGGTGATCGCTGCTAGCGCCTCTTTGTCGAGCTGGCTGTAATTCCTCTCTGCCTTGGACAGTGTCTTGGAGAAATATGCAATTGGCGCTTCTCTCCCATCCAGCAGAATGTGACTCAGGATGGCTCCGACACTGAATGGTGAGGCGTCGCAGGTCACCGTCAGTGGTAGGGTTTCACTATACTGAATGAGGACTGATTCCGATGTGAGGAAGTCTTTTATTTTCTGGATTGTGGTTTATTTCCACTTTCCCCAGGACCAGGTGGCTGTCTTGTCCAGTAGTCTATGAAGTGGTTCCGCCGTTGTTGCCTTCTGTGACAGAAAAACATTGTAAAAGTTAATCAGTCCTAGGAAAGCCTGCAACTCTGCTTTATTTTGTGGTCTTGGGGCTTCCTTGATAGCTTTAATTTTTTTTCTCTGTTGGGTGGATTACGTTTTTGTCGACCAGGTACCCCAGGAACTCTACTTTTTCAGTGCATAGTTGGCACTTCTCCTTTTTTACTTTTAGTCCTGCGTCTTAGAATTTTTGCAGGACTTCCCTTAGGCGGCTCCCCAATTGGCTTTTGTTTTTTGCTGACACCAAGACATCATCGAAGTAATGCACCACCCCTTTTATTCCCTGCAATAGTTGTTCCATTAAACTCTGGAACACCCCTGGTGCCATGCTGACTCCAAATTGGAGCCTTTTGCAATGAAATGCTCCCCGGTGGGTCATGATGGTTTGCGCCTCGACAGTCTCGGTGTCGTCTGGCAGTTGCTGGTATGCCTGCGCCAGGTCGAGCTTTGCAAAGACTTTTCCTCCCCCCAGAAAGTGTAGGAGGTACTGTACCACTGGGACAGGGTAAGCACTCTGCTGCAGCACGTGGTTGAGGGTGTTCTTGTAGTCACCACAGATTCTCATGGACCCATCCGGCTTAATTGGGATGACTATTGGGGTTTCCCACTGAGCATGATCGATTGGCTCCAGGACCCCTTGCACAATGAGCTTGTCCAATTGCTCATCAATTTTAGGCTTGAGGGCAAATGGGACTTGCCTCGGTTTTAGGCGGATTGGGGCAATATTGGGGTTCACATTAAACAATATTGGGGACCCCCAGTACTTGCCTAAGCATCCATCGAAGACCTCCTGGAAGTCTTTCATGAGCTCTTCCTCCCAGTCTGCTTCCTCGATGGGGTGGGTGCCTGTCAATCCCCAAAGGTGCGAACCATTCCAGTCCCAGCAGGCTCGGGTGATCTCTGTCCATGATGGTGAGGGGCAGTATTTTTTCCTGTCCAATCTCTACCATTGGGATCCAGTTCCCCTGGTAGTCCTTAAGTGTTAGTTTCTGGTTCTCCAGCTCTTGCCTGTGGATGCTGGGCACTAACCATTTAATCATGTCCCACAACACCATGGTGAGGTAGGATCCGGAGTCTACCTCCATGTTGCACTGCCAGCCTTTGATGCTGACCAGCATGTGCACCTTTTGGGCGTCCGAGGTGTTGGAGTGCCCAATAGTGACTGATTGATGTGTTTCCTCTCTGCGCTGGGCTTCGCTAAGTCGCTTGCTTCGCCTGTCATGGCTCCCATGGCTCTCTGTGTGCTTGTCCCGGTTCCTGGGGGGAATGTTGTCATGTCACCTGGGGCTGTAACTTCGTTTGTTGCAGCAGGCCTTGGCGATGTGCCCCCACTTCTCTCAGTGCTGGCAAATGGCATCTAGGAACCGGCACTCTGAGTGAGGGTGGTCTCCTCCGCACCCGGCACACTGAAACCCCTCTCCGCTCCCGCTGGTCTCATTCAGACTGTAGTCAATGGATTTCGGCCTCCTCCTCATCGGTCTCGGGGGAGGACTCAATATCCTTGTGGTGTGTTGTCATGGCTTTGTGGCTTGCTTCCGGTCTTTTTTCCGATGACGGGTCGGCCCCCGTGGTTTCTTGCCAGTCCATTGCATTCATCTGGTGCATCTTGGCTGCTGACTTCTTGGCTGCCTCGGATGTGGTGGCTTTGGCGATGGCTTCAGTGATGGTGATGTCTGCTCAAGCCATCAGCCTGCTCTGGAGCATGGGATCCCTTAATCCGAGAACCACGCAGTCCCTCAGAGCCTCGTCCATGTTGGAGAAGCCACACGCACCCCCGATGCTCCTCAGGGCCGCCACAAAATCCCCGATGCTCTCCCCTTCCTTCTGTCCCATTGGTAGAACTCATGAGTCCCGTCGGTAGAACTCATTGGATGAGGTTGGGCACGGCCGGTGCATAGTGGTTTCGGAGTAGCTGGTCGAGGTCTGCCTAGTCCATCTCCTTCACATCTCGGGGCTTGGCCAGCACCTTGGCCATCTTGAAAACTGCAGGCCCACAATGTGTCAGGAACACAGCTCTTTTTCTCTAACCATTGGCGTCCTTCAGATTATTGCTCTCGAGGAACATGAGGAATCGATCGATGTATGATTCCCAGTCCTCGGCTGCCTGGTCATAGGGTGTGGGTGGCGCGTTGCTGCCAGCCATCGTGTCAGTCGTTCAGCTCTGGGTGCCACATGCTCGACTGGTCTCTTGTCTCAGGATCCCACCCTCGTCGCCAGTGTTCGATTGCGGGAAAAAGAGACTCAAGACCAGGGTGACTGTTCAGCTCTTTATTTGGTATATAGATCTGTGCTGGACCTGCGAGCCACGGCAGCCCTTCATATAGGGATTGCCGGCAGCCCGCACCAATGACAGCTCTTTGAATCTCCTTTGATTGGTGCGGCCAATTGCGATTGATTCATTATGAACCAATCACTGCTGTTCTTTCCACCAATCTCAGAGTAGTCCGTTTGGACCAATCAAGTGAGGGTATTCCAAGAAAGCTAATATGGAACACAACCATTGTTGATTGTAACTCTCCTAATTCCCTATGTTTTTAATCACATCCCCATCACTATTAGTACTGTACAAATAGATACAGAATAAAACTTGGAAAACAGCGTTTTCCCATTGTTGGATAACAATGCCTTTCCATCTGTCTTTTCTACGAAGTAATCCAGACTAGAAATTAATGCCAACACAGGTCAGAATTAATTTTTTTGGAACAGCTATAATAACAGAATCTCACATGTCCTTCCTCTCCATTCTTGTTTTGTGTGAGTTAGAAAGGGCCTGAAACATATTAGAAATTAGATTGTTGAAACAAACTAAAGTCCCACTTAATCTGATCGTTGCCTGAACAGCACCTCTTCCTCCTAATTTTTAAGCCCATTTCCTATTCTCTCTACATTAGTGTTTCTCAACGACCACTTTAAGATCTATGGACTTCAACTCCTAGAAGCCCCCAGCCAGCCTGCTATCTTAGACAAAACAAAGTTAATCTGCTCTCCATAATCTCAATTCCTCCTGCCTTATTTCAAGGCAACGCAGGTTTAATTTTTCTACAAAAGAACTTTGATTTCCAACAAAACAAAATGACCCACTTCAACAACCCTCAGAATGGTAAGTACACCTTTTTGTCTGAGGTTAACAAATGACCCCATCAACCATGTTATTCAAATTGAGGAATTAATAACCAACATTTCCCAACATTTAAGATGAAGTCCCAGAGAGTCCATATGAAAATGACTTTCCAGGGCCATTTCAATTTTCACCATCATCATCTCCAACACAAAAGGGGCAGAAATCTGTAAGTGGGATTTCTTTCTCTCAATTCAGTAAGAGGCTCAGCTCTGAATGCATTATCATAGATTCCTTTACATACAATTCTGATAGAGAGGGAGAAAAGTACCAGGAAGTGGAAAGTGAAGTCATCTTTGCAATGACTGGGTCAACCGATCCTCCTAATCATTGTAAGCTGCCCTGAATCACCTTGTAGAGGAGCTAGGCTGCACAGAAATTTCATACAATTTATTTATTTATTTACATAAATAATAATTGCTGCATTATGGATTGGAGAGATGTAAACCCATGAAAAGGATGTCTCAGACAAGCATGTTGTACAATCACAATAAATATAGTCCTGCTTTTAATTCACACATTTAAAAAAATGCAAATAGCATCATTTGGCAAGAAAATACCAGGGGCTGCCATCCAAAATGAGGGTAAGGACAACCTACATTGTTTCCCCAGCAGACACAATTGGATAATGGGGATGAGTTAAAGCAGGTTTTCAAATGCATTTTTATTATAAAATTTAGCTTTTATGCTCCATTCTACAAATGTTTAAAATGGATATTTAGCCAGAAAGTAACCAGAGCACTATAGTTTTGTATTACAGCATTTGGCAACCTTTTTCCAGCCATGGGCTACAAGTCTTACACATCTCCATGGGCTACATGTCTATAAAACATGTCTAACTATGAGCTAATGTCTTTTTGTTTTCAGCAAAAGAAACATTGGTGACCCAAAGTGTTGCTAGAGGAGTACAGCTGAAATTGGGTGGCCTCTGAGAGCCCCCAATTGGCAGCCCATAGATTGCTAACTCAGTACAAGACCATCCCAAATGCAAAATGCACCTGAGCAAGGGAGATTTTTGTTGCCCAAGAAAGTCTCAGTTCAGACTAGGATAACTTACTAAAAGAATCCAATTGTCAGAGAAGTTGGATGGAACCAGCTCAGAATTTGAGAACATCTTGCTGCTTAGGAAAATGTTCCCGAATGCAGATTGAATGACTACCATATGGCTTGCCTGTCCTGGTGGCTTCTAGCAATATTGGAATTGGAACCATATGTCGTGTCCGCACAAAGACGCTCAGAGTCGGTGACTTTCATTCAAAGCTCTTTATTTACAATGGGGAACCGAACCGGCGAAAAGTAAAAAGCCCGCGGCTTTTATACTTTTCGCTGCGGCGGCCGCGGCCAATGGCAGCGATTCAAGTCTCCCGCTCTTGGTTTGAACCAATCGCGGGAGACTTCAATCGGGCCAATCAGCGCGGCTCGCCTGGCCAATCAGAAATCCCCGAACCTTAGCCAATCAAGGCGCGGGGATTTCGAGTATGCAAATTCAGGACATAACACCCCTCCCCTCTTGGTATGGTCCATCACGTGGTGTAGTCACGCAGGTAGGCGGGGCTCCGTCGAGTCCTAGTTGACCTGCGCAACTCACTTGCAAGCTGTAACTCGGCCGGAGTGGTCATC
Organism: Hydrophis major; assembly: GCA_033807585.1. Taxonomy (NCBI): domain Eukaryota; kingdom Metazoa; phylum Chordata; class Lepidosauria; order Squamata; family Elapidae; genus Hydrophis; species Hydrophis major. The sequence continues at coordinate 39,810,725 of CM066343.1, read as the reverse complement.
TTTTTGGCTGCTCCTGCCTCTGTGCGAACCGGCTGGATGATCGGGCCGGTTCTTTCACCGTGGCTCCCGCCTGGGCCTACCGGGTCGGTTGAGCTACGGATTTCGCCGCTCCTGCTTGGCTTCTCCGAGTCGGTAGAGCTGGCCAGGTGGTTCTTCTCCGGAGGGGACTCGCGATGGCTGTGTTCCGGTGAGTATTTTTGGTTTATTTTTTCCTGTGATTGTCTATCCGGGTATTCCCTCCCCCCTTGGTTCGTGTCTTGGGGGTTGAGGTCAGTCGCTGTTCGTGACCTGAGCTGGTCGATGTGTCGCTTCCAGGCTCGCCCATCGATGGTTTGGAGCCGGTACGACCGCGGACCAGTGACCTGAGTTATGACGGCTGGGATCCATAGGGGGTCCCCCGTCATATTCTTTGCATAGACTAAGTCACCTGGGCCAAATGTCCGGTACCTGGAACTGGAGTCTGGGGGCCGCTCCGGGTTATAGGTCGGGTGTAACCTGTCGAGTGGGGACCTCAGCTTTCTGCCCATTAGAAGTTCTGCAGGGCTCTTGTTAGTTGTGGTATTGGGAGTGATGTGCTGTATGAAGAGGAGTTTGTTGATTTTGTCGCTGATCTCCCCGTGGTCCATTTTCCGGAGGGTCTTTTTCGTAAACTGAACCATCCGTTCCGCCCTGCCGTTCGCCGCCGGATGCGCCGGTGCTGTTAATGCGTGGCGGATACCCCTCTCCGCCAGGAACCTTTCGAAATCGATGGAAGTGAACTGGGGCCCGTTGTCTGAGACGACTACGTCTGGGAGGCCGTGCGTGGAAAATAGTTTACACAGTTCTTTAACGACGGCCTCTGTGGTAGTGGATTTCATGTCGCATACCTCCAACCAATTGGAGTACGCGTCAACTGTGATTAGAAAGGTATGCCCATTTGTGGGACCAGAAAAGTCTAAATGGATTCTGGACCAGGGCCCCCGTGGTGTCTCCCAGTCCCGGATAGGTGCTGCGGGTGGGCTGGATCTGGTCTCCTGGCACCGGTGGCATTTGGCGACCCATGCCTCAATCTGCTTGTCCATCCCTGGCCACCAAGCGTAACTCCTGGCCAGGGCTTTAGTCCTGACGATGCCAGGATGACCCTCATGTAGCATCTCTAAGACCCTCTCTTGCAATCTGTCCGGAATGACCACCCTGTCACCCCACAAAATACATCCTCTCAGTAGTGAGAGTTCAGTCTGGCGCTGTCGGAATGTTTTAAAAGTCTCGTCATTGTCTTTCTCCGGCCAACCTTTTTCTAGCCAGTGTAAGATTCGCGCCAGACGCCTATCCTTAACGGTTTCTCTGGCAATGTCTGATGCGGTAATAGGTAAGCTCTCGATACTTAAGGTGTTTGTTGTTGGTGCTGGGTCAGGTTCAGAGTCAGGTAAAGGCGAGCGGCTTAAAGCGTCCGCGTGCGAAATTTTCTTACCTGGCTTGTGAAGCAGTTCGTAATTGTAGGCTGCCAGGAATTCGGACCATCTTGTCATCCGGGGTGACAAGATGTTCGGCGTAGCCCGGTTTCCAGCGAGGATGCCCAGCAATGGCTTATGATCTGTCACAATGGTGAACGGGCGGCCGTACAGGTATTCGTGGAAACGCTTAACGGCGGCAACTATAGCCAAAGCTTCTTTGTCCAGCTGGCTATAGTTCCGTTCCAGTTTAGTCAGAGTCCTGGAGAAAAAAGCGATGGGTGCTTCTCTCTGGTCGGGGAGGGTGTGGCTGAGGACAGCGCCGACGCCGAAAGGTGATGCGTCGCAAGTGACAGCTAAGGGCAAGGTTTCGCAGAATTGCATCAGGACGGCGTCGGAGGTGAGGAGGTCTTTGGTTTTTTGAAAGGCGGCTTGCTCTCGTCTCCCCCAAGTCCAGGCTGCCGTCTTGTCCAGGAGTCTATGTAAAGGTTCCGCCGCCGTTGCCTTTTGGGGTAGGAAAACATTATAAAAATTCAACAAGCCTAGGAACGCTTGTAGTTCCGTTTTAGACTTTGGGGTGGGGGCTTCCTTGATTGCTTTCACTTTTTTAGTCGTAGGGTGAATGCCATGCCGGTCTAGAAGATAGCCCAAAAACTCTACTTGCTTTGTACATAGTTGGCATTTTTCTCGTTTGACTTTAAGTCCTGTTTCTTTAAATTTTGTTAAGACTTGTCTGAGTCGGTTTTCCAATTCGGCTTCGTTTGGCGCCGCCACTAATACGTCATCGAAATAGGGCACCACCCCCTTGATGCCCTGTAACAAACGTTCCATCAGGCTCTGAAAGATGCCTGGTGCCACGCTGACTCCAAATTGGAGTCGGTTACACTTGAAGGCCCCCCGATGAGTCACGATTGTTTGGGCTTCCGCCGTTTTCTCATCCACAGGTAGCTGCTGATATGCCTGGGCGAGGTCGAGCTTGGCAAAGACTTTGCCCGCTCCCAATGAGTGCAGTAAATGTTGCACTATTGGGACTGGGTAGGCGCTTTGTTGCAACGCGCCATTTAGGGTGGCCTTATAGTCCCCGCAAATTCTCACGGACCTGTCTGGCTTTACTGGGGTCACTATAGGGGTCTCCCATCTGGCATGGTCTATCGGTTGCAATACCCCTTGTTTGACGAGCTTGTCGATCTGCTCGTCAATTTTAGGCTTTAGGGCGAATGGTACCCTTCTAGGTTTAAGCCGCTTAGGGGGAACCCTTGGGTCTAGGTCAAACGAGATAAGGGGCCCCTGGTACTTGCCCAAACCTCCATCGAAGACCTCCTGGAACTCCTGGGCTAGCCGCTGTTCCCAAGCTTCGATGGTGATGTGGTTAACTCCTGTCAGCGCGATGTCAAGCGGGGCGAACCATTGTAAGCCCAGTAGACTTGGGCGGTCGCGATCGACGATAGTGAGTGGCAGTTGCTCGGTGTGGCCTTTGTAAGTTATATTAAAGTTCTTGGTGCCCACCACCGGGACGCGATTCCCTTGGTAGTCTTTTATGATGATCTTTTGGGCAGGCACGTTTCTTTTTTGTAGTGTGGGCACTAGTCTTTTGATCTCGCGCCATGCAATCATGGAAAGGTAGGACCCGGAGTCCACTTCCATTTTGCATGGCTGGCCTTCAATATGGACTTCTACGTGTACCTTTCTGGCGCCGTCGGAGATGGCGTGGCCGATGGTCACCATCTGGTGGGTCTCTTCCTTTCGTCGACCGTCGCCGCCTCTTGAAGATCGTTGAGCACGGTCCCATCTACCGTCTGGTTGGCGCTCTCTGGCTCTGGGCGGGGAACTTTCTCTCCTTCTGTCGTGTTGTTCCCATTTGGGTGGGCTGCGGGTCTTCTTTTGGCGGCAAACTCGGGCGATGTGACCCCGTCGTTCACAATGCCTACAGATAGAGTCAAGGAATCGGCATTCTGACCTGGAGTGGTCGCCGCCGCACCCGGCGCAGTTGGTCCTCGACCTACGACCTTTTCGACTTCGTTGGTCGCCGCGTCCCGTCTGCACGCGATGTATGTCCTCCTCGTCTTCCGACGTGCTGGAGGTTGACTGGTATTCTCCGTAGTGTGCGGTTGCTTCGTTTCTTGTGTCGGCCGACCTTGCCGGGTTGTTGTTTCCGCCCTTCGCGTCAGATCTTCGCATGCTGTCAGCTGACGTGCGGGTTGCTTCCGCGGCTGCGGCTGCGGTAAGGGCATCGGCTAGGCTGATGTCGCCCTTGGCCATAAGTCGGCTCTGGAGTGTAGGATCCCATAAGCCGAGTACGAAACGGTCTCTTATGAGACTGTTCAGACCTTCAAACTTGCAGAGTCCTCCTAGGCGCCGTAGCTCTGCGACGAAGTCGCTCAATTTTTCGTCTGGTTTCTGATTTCGGCGGTAGAACTCGTTGCGCCGTATCAGGATGGGGACTTCGGGGGCGTAATGGCGCCGCAGTATAGATTCGAGGACGTCCCAGTCCATGGCGGTTGCGTCTGCCGGCTTGGCCAATGCTTTGGCCATCTGGAAGACCTCTGGTCCGCAGTGAGTAAGGAAGACGGCGCGTTTTAGCGGGCCCGGGGTGTCCTTCATTCCGGCGCATTCCAGGTACATACGGAACCGATCCGAGTACGATTCCCAGTCCTCGGCGGCGGGGTTGAAGGGGGCGGGCGGTGCAATCTTCGCCATCTCTGCGCTGGAGTTGGTTCTTTGGTGGACACGGGGTTCGGTTCAGGGGCGAGATCCCACCTTCGTCGCCAGTGTCGTGTCCGCACAAAGACGCTCAGAGTCGGTGACTTTCATTCAAAGCTCTTTATTTACAATGGGGAACCGAACCGGCGAAAAGTAAAAAGCCCGCGGCTTTTATACTTTTCGCTGCGGCGGCCGCGGCCAATGGCAGCGATTCAAGTCTCCCGCTCTTGGTTTGAACCAATCGCGGGAGACTTCAATCGGGCCAATCAGCGCGGCTCGCCTGGCCAATCAGAAATCCCCGCACCTTAGCCAATCAAGGCGTGGGGATTTCGAGTATGCAAATTCAGGACATAACACCATATATATCCCAATTCTCTGCAAAGGCACAAGAGCTGAGCTCTGGTATGATGGCAGGATAGTATAGGTTGGTTAAGATAGACTAGGACTAGGCAAATCCAAGTTTGCTTCTATGTATAGAAGCTTGCAACATTGGGTATTTTTGGAATCCTCACCTTCTCAGGCCAACCTATTTATGGGATTAGTGTTGAGGGGGGGAGGAATGGAATAAAGATAGGTGAAGTCCTAAAAGAATATTGCAATGTTCTTTGAACATTTGAAAATGAAAGTTCTTCCGTTCTATCGATAAATAACAGATTACAAACATGTCCATCTGCATAGCCATTTAGGACAAATTATCCCAGAACAAATAAATATAAGTCAGGAAGCTTAATAAACTTAATAAGAACTACATACTAGGTAGAAGTGTGAGAATATGTGCTCCATGTATATGGGTCCTTACTTGTCACCTATGTATAAACAAAGTTTGCAGGCTGTATAATCTTGACTTGCTAACCAAAGTCACAAGCACCAAGCTTTGCAAAACCCACCCACTGACTGCTGCTGTAATATAGAAAACAGGGGAAAAAATGAACAGCCGAGAAATTAATTAGATTGTCTTTCCCTCCATCCATTCCTGCCCTGGGATAAAAGCCAGTTGAAATTATTATTTTCCCTTCTTTCTTTTCCGATTTGCTTGATGGATGGGTCATGCAAAGTACCTTTTAACTTCAAATGTTCATCTACCATTTAACAGCTCCTCCTCCCTTTGGAGTAGGACAGAGGGGGTTGCATTGCAAACACATTGCCTAATTTCCTTTTTTCATTCAATCTCCCCCCCACACACACACACTTTTCCCCCCCTTCTGGAATAGCTTTCAAATCCAGACCCAACTCTACCTTATACTCAAAAGAAGTATTGCCTGCTTCAGCCTATTCTGGCATCGATTACCATTTGGGCCAGAGGGCGAGAGAGAGGAAATCAAGAGGAAGAAATTATTTAATGTTGGGTCATATTATTGTAGTTTATCCAGATGTATTATGTTCAGTGAACGGGAATTTATTTTCCTGAATCCCAGGAGAGCTGCAAATTTAGACAAATAAAGAGCAACTCTTTGGGTCAAGGGGATCAAAAGACTTTGTGGCTTGGAATCTGTCATGCCAACTTCATATTTTAAGTGCTGTGCTTTTCTCCTACCTCATAGGCCCAGTGGGAGGATTAATAAAATACTTTATAGAAGCTTTTCTTGGAACAATTTGTTGTTGTGAAGCCAGGTTAACCTCATTAAGGGTTTTACCTTTTGCTCCATCAAGGAAAAAAAGACGGGGTGGGTAGGAAATCAGATGGTTTAAGTAAAACTTACTGTGGCTTTGTCATCAGTGGAGGAAGAAAAATGAAACCTGTTGCTTTCCATTGCATTCTGGCTGGCTCCCTGATGGAAAGTAGTCAGGTTCACTTAAGTAATACCTCCTGGAAAAGGAAGTATTGTATTTTTATTGGACACTTTTATTCAGAATTAACAAGCAAAGGGCTTCCCAGCAGGTATCCATTCCGGAAGCCTTTCACCACATTGTAATCCACAAGGCTTGGTGTTCGAATTAGAGTCAAAGGTACTTCAACAAAGGAGCTGTTGGGAGAGGTAAAATGAATCTTCGTGTTTCCTAGGTTTATTTATCAGCAGCAGGTTCCTTTGATTTGGGCTTGCCACTTGAGACCAAATTTCTACATCCTCTTGGGTGGTCACTTATACACACTGGACAATTCTGCCTTCATAATCCATTAACTTGGTTTAAGCATGAGTTCTAAAAGAAATTATAATTCACTTGATATAAACACTAAACTATATCATCAGTTATTATTTGCCTTCTATAATGTTTTGCCACTCACCACAGTCCCACTGCTTAGCAATATTGTGGCCTCAGCCTTTGGATTCCTGTGAAAGGCCTGGCCTTAAGAATTAGGAGCTCAAGTTCTATATCCACATGGGCTACCATTGTCTCCCAACTGATGCTTGCAGATGTTTTGAGACACAATTCCACCATGATGAGCCTTATGGGATAGTGGTGAGTGTCCTCTCAATTCATTTGGAGGACAGCATTGGGGAAAAATAATAAAAAACCCTAAGGTCTAATAATATCGCACCAATTTCCTCCATCCTTTGGTCACCACTAAGGGGAAAATGTGCAAAACTGTGAAAGGAAAAAATACCCAGAAAAATAAATAAAGACGGAGAAGGGGAGGGTAGAACCTATCTCTTGTTTTTGGAGTTCCTGCATTTTTCTGAGAAATCAATGACAGCTTAATGAGAGGAACATAGGTTAAGTTACTGTGAACCCACAGAAGTATGAAATAGCTGTATTTTGTGTAGATAAAGGAGAAAAGCAGTCTTGGAGAAGGCAGTGTCAGTGTCTCATACAGCCATTTGAACACAGTCCAAATACCAGTCATTGAAATGGAATTTTAGCTGCTATTACCGAATGCCAGGTCAACCTGTAAAAAGGGGCCTCACATTGAGGACTTAATAAATGAGAGGACCTATATGGAATTAACTGGCTGGTTTTGGGGCAGAGATGGCTCTTGTAAATGTGACTGCTGAATTTCAAGTGTAGAACTCCTGAAAATCCTAGGGCAGGAGTAGGGCAGTGGCTATGGTTATCCAAGAGACTCTGAGGTGATGCTCTATAAATAACCAGGTACAGGTAATTTTTGACTAATGAACCTAATTGAGCCTAGCAATTATGATTGTAAGTTGTGGCAATCATAAAACAGGGTTATCACATGACAAACTTAATTTATGATCTTTTTGTAGTGGTTATTATGTGAATGTGGTGGCAGTAACATCATGGTTGTTGGGTGAAAACCAAAAGTTTCTGGCAGAAATATTGTGAAGCACAGTTATCTGACTACAGATGCTACAAAAGGCCATAAATGCAAGCCAGTTCCCAAGCACCCCAAATTTGATTGTGTTATCATGAGGACTGGGCTCTTGGAACTTCAAAACCAGTTTATAAGTAGCTCTTGGGGGAGTCCATCATAACTTGTACTATTGGCTAAGCAACCAGTCATAAGTCAAGGACTAGCTGTATAAGGTTCCATTTGTGAAGTTGCACTAGGGCTCCAATGGATTTGTTGCTATTATAACTGCCTCCCTACTGCATCATAGCTAATTTACCTAAGCTAATTTACCTCATAGCTAATAGCATATATTAGCATATTTACATCATAATAATTTACAGCTAATAATTTACAGCTATTTACAGCTAATAGCATATAATAGCATATTTACATCATAGCTAATTTACCTAAGTTGAAGCTATAATTAATGGTGGTTTCCCAGATGTGCAATGCTGCTGCAGAATGAGAGACCACTCAGATGTTCATGGCCACTCTGGACTTGTTCCAGAATATTGTTCTTTTAAAAGGCTATTCTACCCACATCCCTATTTTCTGCAAAATATGGATTCCAATGAAAGAACTACAGAATTCCTATCAAGGATATCTGAAAAATGTCCCTACTGAAATTCAAATTTGTATCTGTTGGCCCATAAATAGTTCAGTTGGCATAGTTACCAACTCACATTAAGTTTTCTGCTAGGAGCTCTCCGTGGTGCTGCAAACACCAGTCTGTCTTAATGTTGGTTGTTGGTTGTTCAGACCAGAATTCTGCTTCAGTAAAAGAGAAAAAGAGGTGCCTTATTTGCAGTTTAATTCCCTCCAGGGCGACTACTACTATTACTTTTTATTTGTTTCAAAATTAAAAACTGAGGTCAAGGAATTTGAAAATAGTTTTTTGTTCTCTTTTGGCAAAAATCTAAGGCGCTCCCCTTGTCACAGAGCACACTCGCATTGACTTATTAAAACCTGTTTGATATCCTTGTAATAAAACAAGGAGAGGTTCTTACATAAAACTAATACAACTAAATTAAACAAAATTAACAGCCTGCACTCAATTCTGATACTAATCTCAAATTATTGGATGGAACATGTTCACAGAACATATTAAACTTTTACAGATATTTACCTGCCTAAACATTTGTTTTGCAATTGGCTCCAGTTTTAAGTCTTCATGGTTCTGAACAAACATAGTTGGACATACTTAGATTGGAAATTCTGCTCTCAGCAACAACAAAAGGTTGATTCATAGTCCATGTCTTTTGATTGCATGTGTGGGCAAAAGGCTGTCCATGATGAAGAGAAACAGAAATTGGAATCACATAATTTGAAATTTGATACAGTACCTTAAACTTTGAAATCTGGCTAGTTTTAAATGGCTTAGCAATCCTGTTTGTTTTAAGACCTACTGTATTACATCAACTTAAAAAGTAAGTGAATTCATTAAGGAAGTTGAGATGTGCCACTCCAGAAATGTTCTACAACTGAATAACCTGGTCATTTCTTAATTGAAATTGGGATCCCTACCATTCTGTATCCAAAGTAACTTGTGTGAAGTGTATGGCTGCTTACTCTAATTCAGCCAATGTGTCATAGAAATTTGGAAAGAAAAGTTAATTACTGTTAAGTACTTCCTAAGAGTAATAGCAGATTCAATATGTAAGCTGCAGAAACAAGGTCATCCATGTATGAGAGATTTGGCAGACTGTTCTCAGGAGGATGATAAGCAATTTATTAATAGAGGAGTAGCAAAGATGTTCCTGAAATAACAGATCAGTCTGATCTGTTATCACTCCAATTAAAAATGGTATAATCTGAGTCCAAACAGGAACATAATAAAATTGTTTTGTGGGAAGACAAATGTAGTTCAAGGCAAAAATGAAAAAACAAAACAAAAACCGTGTTGGAGCCAAAAACTGAAAGAATCACTCTACCTAATTTAGAGAATCTTCCAAAATCTTTTAAAATTGATCATGATTTCTTGGATTGATGAGAGCTGTTGTTCAGAAACATAATCTTAAGTATCTATGTGGTTATCTGCTTTTTTTTATATAGGCTGTTCTGGAAGGATTTTTTTTTAAATTTCATACTTGATAACTAATGTGTTAATATAAAGGACTGTGGCAATAAGGGATGGAAATTTGTCTGCAAAGGAGAAATATAGCTGCTATTTTCTGCAGAAAATATGATGAACATAACTTGGTTTGGAAAATTAAAGCTACAAACCTCTACTTCATATTCAGTTTCCACATATGTGAAAATAAATATAACAACAATATCACACTCCTCCAATGGTTTCTTCACAAAATAACTGAACTGAAATACTCACTGCTCTGAGGCAGTGAATATTCTGCACAAATTTTTCATTTTTGTTTCAGAATTGTTCTTGCATGCAAGAGAAATAGTTTTGGTGTAGTGGTTAAGGCACCAGTCTACAAATTGGGAAACAGGGATTCAGGAATGCTTTATTAGGCACAAAGAACTGGGTAATTGTGGGCAAGTCACTTTCTCTCAGCTTTAGGTAGGAGACAGTGACAAAACCACTTCCTGAAAAATTTCCCAAGGAAACTACAGGGACCTGTTCAGTCATCTCTGAGAATCAAACATGATTGAATTGAAGGAAGAAAATACATACAAATATTTAGCTTTCTCACAGAGCACTGCATCGTGTAATTCCGTACACATATGAACATTAAAATACTTCATTTGGGCCAGCTGGGATGCAGCAGTTCTAATGGAATAACTACTGGCTCTATATAAGGCAAACCCATAAAATAAAATATTATAAATCATAGAGGCTATTCATTTGGGGGCAAGCAACATTTAAAAAATGCACACAAAGACCTAAATCAAATAAAATATGCTTTATTATTATTATTATTAAATTTATTTGCCACCTATCTTGACCTGTGGCTAATGTAGATATAACATACTGTAGGTATAATTAGTTGATTAATTGCCAATGAGCTGAAAAAAAAGTGTTATTATAGCTGTTTTAATAAAAATAAATCTGCATGATTTCTACTTCTTAACCTGTTCTACGCTGTGAGGCTGATATGGAGCTTACAAGTATCAATATGCTTCCCTTTCTCCTCCTTTTATCTTCATATGAATAGGGGATGGGATTGTTTGAAGCATTTCCATAAAGCACTTTCTCGGTCTGGACTCAAGCCACATTTAGCTGATTGTTGTCTTGTTACCAGATCTTCAAGGCCATCCTTTAAAATCACTACAAATACAAAACAAAAACAGCATTTGTGGACAACTGGATTGTGAAAGCTGTGAATTTTGTAATGGCAATGATAATGTATCTGTGCCATCTTTCCATAAACCTCAATGCCTTAGGTAGTTTACCCATCTTTTGATTTTGCTGTCAAAAGCACATAACATGCTTGCTTACCCAATTCATGGAAGCAAGCATTTGTTTTCAAGTGGAAACTTCCAGAGATTATCTCTGTAAGGGTTCCTTTATGAGATCACAGGAGGCTAAGCAAACAATGCATGTGAACAGTAAATTGAACTCAACATAGTTTCCAAGTCAGCTTTTTTGTTTTTTTTTTTAAAAAAGCATTGATTTCAACCACAGAATTGTTGGGAATCTCACTTTGCACAATTCTGGTCTTTTTTCCTTCTTGATTTACTTGCTCCAAGAAAGAGAGAGTAAAGCAATCTATCATTCTGGGAAGCCCTACTGGCTCTATTTCCTGCCTCCAACTCTTAAGGAGGATTATTATTACTTGCTTAATAATAGTATCCCCAATATTCTTACAAGGTTGGTAGAGATCAGTTTATTAGAGAACAGGCTATTCTGGACTCAAGACGAGAGCAGGGTCCATATTTTGCATGTTGTTCTGGGGTGACACTGGCTGTCCTTTCACACGTTTCCATTTCATCCTGCGGTTCTGAAACCATACCTTAACCTGTACAAGAAACAGGACAGCAATCTGGTTAATTTAAGCTGCATGTAACTTCATGTTCAAACTGAGATAACTGTAAGCTTCTTGGGAAGTTTTTCTGTTCCAAGTCAAATCTTAGGCTTCAGGTTGTATAAAGACCAGTTGAACCCTAGTTTCCCTCTACAGAGAGTGGGGGGAGAATTACTAGCTATATTTGCAGTGATTTATTTAATCAACCACATAGAAAAGGCTAAATAAAACAAGAATAAATGTAATTCAAGGATTTTGTGAACTAGACCGTGGCTGGGCTCATACATTGTACTAAGACACACCTAATAATATTATAGCTTTGATTTTGGTGTAGAATCAATATCCAATCATTGCAGTTTATTAAAACCAAGGTTGAAACAAACAATGGCTTCAAACAATTGAGAATCCAGCCACTGGATCTTCAATTAGTCTCCTCTTATTGCTGGAACCAAGCACATTTAAAAGATATTAGATTATTGCACATTCCTGAAAACTCTGAATGAGCCACCAAGCCTTCTCCAGCCAGGTAATCCCCCTAAGCTTTGCATTATGCCTCTCATAACCCAGATGCCCACTGATCAGAGGGAGGAGGTTGTACTTGAGCATATCTGAGGGGTGCCAAGTTGTTTCCTGACAAGCCATTTCATTTCAGCATCCAGACTGCATTTAGTTCAATTTATTTTTCAGTAATCATTAATACCAAATGATTGCTAAAGTCTGCATTCTACCAGCAACCAGCAAAAAGCTGCAAGAGCAAGCAGGCATAATTTTGAAGGGAATTCTGTGGATGGCTTGGCAAATTCCAGATGCATTTTTTCTCAGCTCTTTGCTTGCAGGACAGAATGTGTAAGCCATTGCACTTGAATCTTACACATCACATCCAGTTGTGGAGTTGGTTGTTTTTGTTTTAGATGAATGTGCAATCCAGACACTAGTTTATCGTTTAGCATTCTGTATCTCTTAGGCCAGGATGGCTTATGCAAAATATGGTTAAAACAAATCATGTTTAATGTCATGTGATAACCCATATCCTTGAACTCCAGTCTCAGTTAGCTCGCTCTCAAGAGCAAGACAGACAGGAAGCACTAAGGCTAATGGTAAAGCAAATACTTTGAAAAGAGAAAAGTTTTCAAAAACCAGCTAGCTTTTTCTTAGCCGTGGTGTCTTATGGGGATTGTGGTTTAAAATAGCTGGTGCGTTATTGTCTCAGTCAGTTTAGCCTAATCATTAAGGTATCAGGCTAGGAACTCGGAGACTGTGAATTCTAGTTCCACCTTAACATGAAGGAAAGCTGGGTGACCTTGGGCCAATCACTCTCTCTCTCAGGCCAACTTACTTCAGAGGGTGTTGTTGTTGTTGTGGGGAAAATAGGAGAGCAAGGTGTGATGGATGTTCACTGCCCAAGTTATTATAAATAATAAAGGCAGGACAAACTCTGTACTGCTAGAAGGAAGGTATGTCAATATTATTTGGAATTGGTATCCTTCTTACTCCCTTTAAAAATATTGGGATACTTAAAATATTTATAAGTGAGCAGGCATTGAATATCCCCAGACTTCTTCCCATTCTCTAGGCAAGTGTTTCTCAGTCTCAGCTACTGTCCCAAACCCCCCAAGGCAGAAGGCAGACCAAGCAGAAAAGCTTCACCTGTCTTTCTGTCAAATCAAGATTCACAGAAATCTCATATCTCCGGAGCCTTGTCAGATAATTGTGGTGAATAAACTCCATCTCAAGCTCCCGCAACTGGTCCTTAGTAAATGCGGTGCGCTCCTTCCGTATTTTGGAGCTGCTGGTTTCTTTCTTTGAGGCAGCTGTAGGGTTGCCTTGGACTGCACCTTGGTTCTCTATAGAAGGAAGATATTTACCATCAGGAGATATCAAGCCCATCAGTAGAGTACATAAACAATCCCTCACCCATAAACTAGGCTCAGTCGTTGGAGGCTCAGTTCATGGCATGAACCCATTACATTCAATGATTCAATAAATGATGGTTTAGTTAAATTAGTAGCCAGCAAGTTGTGTGAACAAAGCTTGAAGCTGGGAACAAAAATAGAGAAAAAGATCAAAAAAATCCCAAGTTATTGCTATAGAACAAAAATGAAAAAACTACAAAATAAATTATGCATAAACTAGAATGTGGTTTGCTAAAAGCAGAAAATATGACCTAAGCAAATTAGCACTGCAAAATTTCTATGGAACATCACCTTCCAGATGCTTGAAATGTTCCAATTAGATAATATGTAGTAGAGGAAATAAGAGGGAGCAGGCAGAATTTAGAAAACACTGATCTTTCACTTGAAACAGAGAAAGAAATACCCTGATGGATGCTTAAGTATCTTGTTAATGTTATTGTAAATGATGGAAAGTAAGCTTTCTATTCATTATACACTTATACCAGGTCAGGAGCCTGAAAAACAGAGAGCAGCTGGTAACAATGCAATGAAAATCTGGTATCAGATGATACCAGGGGAAATGTATTCTTACTTTAAAGCGCATGTGCACACACACACAAGCACACACACACACACACACACACATTACATACATACACATAGAAAGGAGGAGAACATATGCTTCCTGTACACATACACTGACTTCATCCAAGTCTGGAATGTTTTCAAGGCTAAGAGAGCTGGAATTGGCCTTTTTAAGGCAAAAGACAGGCTAAAAAATATTTTATCAACTCTATTTGGGTTTAATCATTCCTTTTTATCTGCTACTAAAGTATCCAGGAAAAAGATCTTTGAACTTTCTTGGGTTTTGACTACCTTCACCACTGGACCAAATTTGCTTCCTGTTGCAGCTGATGATTGTTTATCTCTGACCACCAACTTCAACCAAATGCAGAACTTTGCCAAAAGCTGGGATTTGGTTTAGAAAAAAAAACCCAACTACGATGCAGCCATCTAAAAATGTCCTCAGTCCCCTGGTGCTCCAGACCTGGTGACACCACCAGATCTTGAAGGACTTCTAAAATGAAGACAGGGATGGAGCTAACCTGACTTCAGGGAAGGGAGGAATAATCTTCCATAGGGTAAGCACCACAGTCAAGAAGCTCACCTCCTGGAACCCAACAAATTAGGCCCCTGGCAAATAGTGTCCGCAACATACCTTCTCTGCCAGATTTTATGAGATGGGTTGGTGCAATCAGCATTTAACTTGATAAAATGTATAGTCCAATGAACAAGAATACTCACTTGTGCTCTGAATATCATCATACCATTGAGTTGCCACATCTAGAAGAGAGCAGAACCTAACTTTAGATTATTTGTAAGCCAAATCCTTTCAAACCAGAATTGCCAAACTGTGAGTAAAAATAATGTACAGTAATTTCTTTTGATTGATTCATCCACTGTAACACTTTATTCCATTGATCTCAGTACCAACCTCTTAACTCACGTGCTGCAGCAAACCAGGATGCAGTCTTGTTCCCTGCATATAAGTAAGGGAAGGAATTGAAAAATGGGACATTATTATTAATACTGTACCACACCTTTCTATTCAGGTGTCCTTGCTCTAGTAGTAGAAGACAAACTGGCATTCTCTCAAAGTCTTCTCTTTAGAGAATTGCTATACAATATCTCCAGGTTATAAACTGGTAATCTTGGAAACCAGTAAACAGTGATTTATTTATTTATTTTATTTGGTTTGTCAATTGCTTATAAGATAATAGGTGTAAGTACAAACATAGTTATGAATACATGGATACATATAAGAAAAATAAAAGAAACAATAGGACAGGGAAGGTAGACACATTGGTGTGCTTATGCACGCCCCCTACAGACCTCTTAGGAAAGGGGTAAAGTCAATAGTAGAAATTTGTAATCTGGTAAACTGGAATTACCATATCCTGGAAAAAGTCACATTTCAAAGTGGAATCAGATATGCTCTTATTTTAAATAAGCCCAACTTACACTTTTCTCTTTTTTCAGAGAGGAAGCAATGGTCAAGTTTGGTATTTAGAGTCCCACTTATTTTTCAAAGAAATTCAAAGGATGTTTATATGGCTATCACTCTGAAGTGAAAGAAGACTCTAATTTCCCCTAGAACTAATTTCCCCTGGGACCTTAAGCCACACATGGCAACTCCTAGGTTTCCAAACGTTGTTGAATTCCTTTTTTCATTGCTCTGCTTGTGGGCCATTGAGGATTGACAGCTCTTGGAAGATCACATCTTGTCCTTCTCTGTTCCAAAACAATTCCCAAGATTCTTTTGTGATCCTGATATCTCCATCTCTTTAAAGCCAGTTTGTATCAAAGGGCAATCTAAATCTAGCATAGAAATCTCTTTGAAAATCACTTTATAGAGCACACTAATATGATTAAGCATTCTATATAAATGCAGAGCAGAGAAATGTCTGGAGGATCTTCAGTCAAAGACTGAATGAAAATTAAGCCGGCCAACCCACATCTACAACCACCTACCTGCGTTTTCCACTCTCCGTTGGGCTGCTTTATTCTTAGCCTCACTTGCCACATTCCCTCCGAGAAGGTTATTTTTTCTGGGTCTGGGCCGGCCCGCTTCTAAGGCCCCTGACCCCGAAGCCAATTCCGCCGGCGGCAGCATCTTCCTCTCAGAAGCCGCCACGTGCCAGGCGCCGGGCGGCTGGAAGGAGTTGTCAGATTCCTCGAAAGCGCGTTCAACGCAAGGAAGGCTCTGAGGAGACGCCGCCTGGCAGGGGATCGAGAAATCCACGTAACCCAAGCCTGGTTTCGGGGGCAGAATAGGGGCTGGAAGTTGCTCGGTGGATCCTTGGTTCTGGCCGAGAGGGCGGCTCAGGCATTCCCAGAGAATGGAGGGAGCGTGGGGATTCCTCACGCAGCTTCTGGTGACAGGTGGATCCATGGAGCTCTGCGGCTTTGGCGCGCGGGCACTTCTGAATGAAATCGTCGGAGAGCAAGGAGGTTTGGCGGAAAATAAGCGCCAAAGAGAGAAGGCACTGTGGCTGCTGCTTTTAACAGGTCTCGTTCGGGAAACTTGGCAAAATTCTTCCTTAATGTCCGCAGGACAATGTCCTCCTCCTCCTCCTCCTTCCCAGGTCGGGCGCTTCCGTGCTATGAAGCAACTGAGCCCAGGAAACACTTTTTAAAGTCTGGGTGTGAGTAACAAGTTTAGGAGGAGAAATTTGAGAGAGGGAGGGCTTAACTCGCATCCCCAGCCCCTCCAACCAAAGCCAAGTACGCAACGATTAATCACACGAAACCTTAGAGGCGCATCAAATGGGAAACGCAGATGGAGACTTTTAAAGAAACACTGCACTTTTTTAAAAAGAGAAAAAAAAACCTGGGGGGAGAGGGAATATAACGCGCACACAAAGAGGGTTTAATATTTCTTTCTCACATTGGGGTTAGCTTTATTGCATGGAGAGGAGGGGGGAAACACGTTTGAGATTTGAAAAGAAAAGAAAAAAGTAAAATTCTGCCCCAGAAACCAGAAACTTGGCAAAAAGGCACTAAGGGAACCATATGAAACGAATAGATCCTGGGTAGCGAGACTGCGGATAAGATAAAGAAAACGGGGGTGAATGACAGTTGGAGGGAAAGACTTACACTTAAGGGTTAATTTAAAAGTTTGAAGTGTAGATTGTTACACAGTGAAAAGTGAAAAGATATCTCCGATCAAAGTGGAAAAAACCCTTTAAAGACCAAACTAATTTGATCTCTTAAAATATGATAGAACTTTGGTTAAAGACGTTATGTCTCCTGAAATACGATTTTATATATCCAGTAGGATATACTGCTACTTTCTCAGAATCTTTGAATGGTAACAGTTAATACTATTTCAATATAATGAACAATTTGTTCACCCTTACAATTATTACCCATTTGGATGAACGTGATTTATTTCCATTTTAAAATTCTTTGAACTTTTCAACATCTGAGCTGAAGTGCCTCATGGAATCTAGAAATAGGTGAACAACTTCATTTTTTGCCAGACATGAAACACCTTTTATCCCATTTTTGTATCACTTAACAAATACGTGTTGTGTATGTTTCTTTATAAACACATGTTTATATCCAGTGCTGGTGTACAAATGTTTTGCAATTTTCACTGTCATACATTTGTGAATTCCATTACTGTGTATATTTATATAGGCAGCTTTGTATGTCTTGAGAAATATAATATTTTAAGGATTGGAAATTGCATTGGAAAAGTATGAATTTGGATTTCAAGATGTAAATATATTTTTCCTTTATTTATAATGAAATTATGGAATAGCATGCTATTTAATGTAATAGCACCATAGTTTGGATGTTTAATTCTATGGATCACAGACATGCACAATTAAATCATAATCCATTCCTGTTTCAATTATGAAAAATAATAATGCTCACTGGAATAAAGTCAGAGTGTCTTATATATTTTAACATTCTGAATCTTACCACATTCTGAATCTTATCTTATATTTTTAACTTAATTTTTCCAGAGCATCATGATCTCTAAATATTTCTTTGATAGCAGCATTTAATTTTCATAATAATGGCAATAAAGACATCTGCTAAAGGTAGTACAGAAATCAATTTATTACTTTATAAAATACTGGGACCAGTGGCTTTTATTGTCTTTTGAAAGCACATTAACAATAAATATATTTTCTTAAGTTGGTAGAACAATTCAATTGAGAGGCTGCTGAAATCTAAAATATTAAGGAGCAGCTCATGTATTTTCAGGGCAGGTACAATTCCAAGCACTGGGTTTAGGAGTTTTCTGAAGGGCCAGAAAGTCCCTAGTACCAATATAGAGCACTTTGGTTCATACTTCCCAGGGGTGGGATCTGACCGGTGTAACTACCAGTTCAGTGAATTAAACTGCACACATGTGTATATCCTCATCAGCTTGCTGTCCGGAGAGCTTAGCAGCGGGTGTGCAGTGGTTGAAAAGCCCTTTTATCCTGCTTTTTCAATCACAGCTGTGCCGCAGAAAGCAGCTGAGGTTGACAAACAAGGAAATAAAGATCAGGTAAGAGCCCAGGCAGGCATGTGGCCCAAAACAACAGCAGACAAAGAACCAGTTCTGTGTCTGCTGCTCTTCAGAGCTACTGGTTCTACAGAGGTGGACAGAACCAGTAGAAACCCACCCCTGATACTTCCCTCATTTACTGATACAGATAGCCTTCCACTTATGACCACAACTGAGCCCAAAATCTGTGTTGCTTAAGGGAGACAGCTGTTAAGTGAGTTTTACCCCATTTAACAACTTTTTTTGCCACCGTTGTTAAGTGAATCACTGCAGTTGTTAAATTAGTAACACAGTTCTTAAGTGAATCTGGCTTCCCCTTTGACTTTGCTTGTCAGAAGGCCACAAAAGGAGATCACATGACCTCTGGGACACCGCGACCGTCATAAACTTGAACCAACTTCCGAGCACCTGAATTTTGGATCACAAAATGACCATGGGGATGCTGCAATGAAAAACGGTAATATATCACTTTTTTTCAGCGCTGCTTTAACTTTGAATGCTCACTAAATGAATTCAAGGACTACCTTTTATAGATCCTCTGACCAAAGCAATCCCCAACTCAAGGAGCTACTTTGACCTTACTTTGAAAGATAAAAGCATTATAGCAAGAAAGTTTTAAGTGACTATAAACAAGACCTCTGTGGGTAGTTTCAAATTTTGGTTTTTGCTTTTCAGGTGTCTTTTATACTGGATTTGGACTTCACATGACTCCAAAGTGATGTGACCTCTTTTATAATAATTTTAATGTGACCTCTTTTATAATAATTTTATTTTGGGAGATGAACTGTTAAAGCCAAAATGTAATCAATAGAAGAAACAAAAAAAACAAAAATAAAACAAAATAAAATAGAATTGAACTGAACTGAATTGCAAATAAAATAGAATTGAGTATAATGAATCACAGTATGTAGATCTTCTTCAGAGTTGTGAGCTATGAGTTCATGTCAGGATATAGCTGTTCACTTGACCATCCCATGCCTCATTCTATTATTAAGTTCATTAACTTAAAAAAATACTTTATTTTTAGGATTGTTTGAAGCTAAATCACTGAAGAGAGGATTTTAAACCATCAAATTAACTATTTTCAAAATATTGTAAAATATATAAAGGCACTTCAGTAATAGCAATAACAATAGCACTTGGACTTGTATACCGCTTCACAGTCCTCTCTAAGTGGATTACCGAGTCAGCCTATTGCCCGCAACAATCTGGGTCCTCATTTTACCCACCTCAGAAGGATGGAAGGCTGAGTCAACCTGGAGCCTGGTGAGATTTGAACTGCCAGATCACAGGCAGCCAGCAGTCAGAAGTAGTAGCCTGCAGTACTGCATTCTAACCACTGCCCCACCAGAGCTCATAGTGATACATTTTTATGCAGAATTGAATATCCCAGTTGATAGTAGATTAACTATAGAGCAGGGGTCCCCAACCCCCAGGCTGCAGCTCACTATTGGGCCTTGAGCCATTCAGAACCCGGCTGCAGTGGGTAAGCATGTGAACACATCCCCAGTTGCACAAGCAGCAGCTGAGCACATGTGCACCTGCTCCATTTGTGCGAGCCAAAGATGCTTGTGCTTACCACTTACCCAAATGGAGAACACTTGCCCACCACTTATATGGAATCATTCCTTCTCCTTCCCCCCACCCCACTCCACCGGGCCGCAAAGCCAGGCAGGTTGAGAAACTCTGCCATAGGTAAATGTTTATGGAGATTCTCAGTCATCCAGGTTATGGTTGTCTCAAAAGTGCTTTTGGGATGTCTGCTATAGATGGATAGCCAAGGAGTCTTTATATGCAAATAACCCTCAACTACAATCAATTGTTTAGCAACTGTCTGAAGGTGCAATAGCTCTGAAAAAGTGACTTATGACTTCTCCTTGGACTTATGACCATTGCAGCATCCCCATGGTCAAGAGATCAAAATTTGGGTCCATGGCAAACACCACGTATTTACAATGGTTCCGGGGTCCTGAACTCACCATTTTGCTATCTTCCTGGCCAGCTTCTGACATGCAAAATCAATCAAGGAAGCTGGATTCACTTAAGAACTTCATGATACACTCAACAACGGTGGCAAAGAAGGTTGTAAAATCAGGTGTAACTCACTTAACCATCACTTTGCTTAGTAAAAAAAAATCCGGTCCCAATTGTGGGACTTAAATGATGCAAATATTTTCACACAAACTGAAATTCTTCACAACTCTCCTTGTGGCAAGCAATCACGTACAAATAGTCCTCGAATTACGAAGTTATGACATTACTGAAGAAAGTGACTTAGGACCGTTTGTCTCACTTGCAATTGTTGCAACAATCCCCCTAGTCACGTGGTTTGGATGCTTAGCAACTGGTTCATATTTATGACAGTTGCAGGGTCCCGGGGCCATGTGATCACCTTTTGTGATAAGCAAAGTCAGTGGGGAAACCAGATTCACTTAATGACCATGTTACTCACTTAACAGCTCTGGCTAAGAAAGTTCATCAACTGGGACATAATTCACAACAACTGTTTCAATTAGCAACAGAAATTTTGGCCTCAATTGTGGTCATAAGATTGCCTATACTTGTAGAGTTCTTTAATAGCCTGGCCAGTACCAGCAGTATATGAAACGTGTTATTATTAGTACATGTATAGTACACATAATATAAAGAAATAATCTTTACAGGCTGAATTTATTACCAAAATGTAACTTTTAAAAATGTCTGCATCCTTTCTGAGAATTGCTTTTTTGGGTTGGGGGGAGAAATCTCATTGCTTTAAGGAATTGCAGATGGTGCTACAGTCACATCTTGGCACATCTTGCAGTGCTAGTCAAATTCAAAATACTGCAAAGCCTAAATGAATAATTTATTTGTACTATGGTGTATCATTGTAGTATACACAGATTGATTGTGTGGCATCAAGTTGTATCAATTCTTAGTAACCCCATAGATGAATTTTCTCCATGATGATTTGTTCCTAACCTGTAATTTCAAATTTTTCAACAGTGCAACCCTTGCCACTAAAATTGAATCTATCTGTCATGCCTCCAGTTATCTTCTTCATCTCTTTTTTCCAGTAGTATATACTATACTTAGTGTATACATGATGTACTGTGTAAAATCATAAACAATTCTTAGAATTTTTTTTAAAGGTACCAGTAGCTCACAATGAATTATTCTAAAAGAAAGCTAATTTTGCAAATAATCCAGACCAGGAAACCTGTCAGAAATATAATATATGTCGTTTAAATACGACTAACTTTCCTTTCTAATTGCTGTATAAAATTCATTCTTAATTCAATAAAGATTTGGTTAACTCTTTTAATGAATCTTTGGTTATGCCATTACTCAAACCAGAAACATTCAGGAAAGAATTCATAAACTTCTGAACTTACTTTTCTGACAAGCCCTTGGCCGACTACATAAATTGGGAAAGAAAATATAAGATACCATATTATTTCTCTATTTCAGTCAAATAAATCCCAAGGCTGTATGTTAAACTGTGATGTAGAAAAACATTCCAGAAAAAGGCATAAGTAAGCCATTTCAGTAGTGTTCCCAAGGAAACTACAAGGACATTTCCCTGACATCACCAGAAGCCAGGCTCAAAGTGAAAAAAAAAAAACCACTTCACCTTTCCAAAGAGAAATGCCAATATTTTAAATATCCATGTTCAATATTTCTATCCAGAAAACAATTCATGTAAGTAAAGGTAATCTACAGGAAATACTTTATTCATATAACTAAAACAAGAAACAATGATAGGAAACTTACCAAGGATAGAATTTCCTAACAGCGAGAGCAATTAACCAATAGAATAGTTTGCCTTTATAAGTTGTGGCTGCTCCATCACTGAAGACTTTCAAAAAGAGCCTGGACATCCATTTGTCTGAAATGATATAGGGTCTCCTGCTCAAGCACAAGGTTGGACTAGAACAGGGGTCACCAACCTTTTGGACCTCAGGGACCACCAAACTCATAATTTTAAATCCCATGGACCAGAGACCCTGGGAAAATCCCCCAAAAACTCTGCAGGAAAATCCTCCACCCTGTTTTCCTACTGATCAATTGTTCTTTATTTGGGCTTGCAGGATACTGTCTCCAGCTCCATTCTCAGGGCGAGAGAGAGAGAGAGACTTTTGGCTTCATGCAAGGAAAGCAGCAGAAGCAGCAGAAGTCTTTCTTTCACTCCCCTAAACTCCACCAGAAATGAGTTTTTGTGAGACTTGTCGTGCTGGTGCAACCTCTTGGAGCAGGATGCCTTGCAGGGTCCCAAAGACTCATTTCTGGCAGAGTTTGGGGGAGAGAAAGAAAGAGTTTTGCTGCTTTCCTTGTATGCAGCCAAAAGCAGAAGAAGAAAGTAGTGGAAAGAAGCTGCCTGGTTGCCAGGCGAGGCATGTGGGGCAAGTCCCCCCTCTGCCCTTTGCCAACTCCTCTCAGTACCTCATGTTGTTTGTAATGCAAGCAACGCAGGCCTTGTGTTCCTGTGGACCATGTGGGTGACACAGCCTTGTGTTCCTGCATAGCCTGGATTAATTGCTTTGGGGGTAACATTTCTTTGCAGGCCACCAAAATTTTCTCGCAAACCACCAGTGGTCCCCGGCCTACTGATTGGTGACCACTGGACTAGAAGACCTCTGAGATCTCTTCCAACTCTGTTGTTGTATGTTCTAATGTGAATAAAACAGTTCTTAATTTGATGATTCCAAACACTTCATTGTTCCATCAGTTTTTCAGTCAGTCCTATGTACTACTGTTTTAAATTCTAGTAGTCCAAAGAAGGATGTTTTTTTTTTCATTTTTTGAGTGTTTTGTAATGGTAACTCTGACATTTAACATCGAAGACTTTTCTCTTTTTTTTCCTGTGTTGCAAACATTTTAAATTTGGGAAAATGGAAACTAACCTACCCAGATAAAGCTGCTTGAATTTTAATCATTTGTGATAACTTATATCATATTCAGGTGAAAGTGGCAAAACTGGGCTGTAAATGTAAATGAGTAATTTAAGGAAAACAAATTCATCTGTTAGCATGGTCAATTGTATTCCTCTTCCATGTTTATTCATTGTACAAGGGACATCCAGACAGGGGTGGGATTCAAATGTTTTAACAACCGGTTCCATGGGCATGGCTTAGTTGGTGGGTGTGGCTTGGTGGTCATGTGACTAGGTAGGTGTGGCTTGGTGGGCATGTTATTGGCTGCGCATGGCCAACTCAACATCACTCACATCAAGGCATGCATCTCCTCACCTGGCCTATCATGACTGCGAGGATGCTGCAACAATTGTATGTGAAAAATGGTCATAAGTCACTTTTTTCAGTGTCACTGTAACTTTGAGTGGTCACTCCACACAAGCAAAGTACTAGCAAAGGAGGGGAAAAAACTCCAGAGAAGTTCCAGAGACAGGAAGTCTAGGCCTGCCAAGAATGTAATAAGGGTTAACGGAGAGACAGTTTCTGTAAGCAACACCAGAATGTTTCCTTCCTGCCTTCCTTACAGGATCAGGCCAGTAATTTCTTCTAACAACCGGTTCTCCAAACTGCTTAGAATGTTAACAACTGGTTCTAGAAAATAAGTGCAAACTGGTAGAATCCCACCCCTGCATGCAGATGATATTTCATTACATTCCAGATTTTTCCCCTGTGTTTTCTTTCATTTGTTTTGTGTGTATTTATTTGTGGCAGAAACAAAATATATGATTAAAAACACAATTTGGAAAAAAAAATCTACCTCACATGGAAAGATAAAAGTTTTATAACTTAATTAAACACTTCCTGTCCAAAAGTCTAGTCTGCTTTATTGTTTTCTAACCATATCATCTGAAGGATTGATGAAAAATTGCCCTTGAGGAACCTCTTCCAGTAGCTTCAATATCAGGTGCTCTTTTAGAATTCTTCATTGGCCAAGTGTGGTTGGACACACAAAGAATTTGTCTTGGTGCATATGCTCTCAGTGTACATAAAAGAAAAGATACATTCATCAAGAATCATAAGGTACAACACTTAATAATAGTGATAGGGTACAAATAAGCAATCAAATCATACCAGGAAACAGTCAATATAAGTCATAAGAATAAAAGCGACAAAGTTACAGTCATACAGTTACAAGTGGGAGGGGATGGGTGATAAGGAGTGATGAGAAGATTAATACTAATAATAGTGCAGACTTTGTAAATAGTTGGACAGTGTTGAGGGAATTACTTGTTTAGCAGAGTGATGGCTTTCGGGAAAAAACTGTTCTTGTGTCTAGTTGTTCTGGTGTACAGTGCTCTATAGTATTATTTTGAGGGAAGGAGTTGAAACAGTTTATGTCCGGGATGTGAGGGGTCTGTAAATATTTTCACAGCCCTCTTTTTGACTAGTGCCGTATACAGGTCCTCAATTGAAGGCAGGTTGGTAGTAACTGTTTTTTTCTGCAGTCCTAATTTTCACATGGGATTTTAATTTCTGGTTTCCTCTCATTATTCCTCCCCCTTCTTCTATTTTACTTTTACAGGGAAAGAAAAAAGAACTAAAGGAAATTAGGAATATATAGCTTGTATCCTCTCCTTCCCTCTCTAACACACGAGGAAGCTGATATTTGAGGTGCTCCTAAGCAGCTGCCATAATTTATCCCCCAGCTAATGCTCATCAGGAAACAACAAAACAAACTAAATATTTTTTTAAATATTTTTTTTAAAAAAATATTTACCATAGTTTTGCATATTGTCCAGTTTCCAAGCATCTGGGTGGCTTCTTTAGGAATAAATATTACACTGTTTTGCTTTTTTGTTTTTGTAACTATTTGCAGAGTTTTAAATAATTGAATGAAGTTGACCATGAAGAAAATGCCCCAAGAGAAGACTGCATGTGTGTTTAAAGATTGAAGATGAAAACTAGTGAATCTCAGACAAAAAAACAACAACCTTAAAATGTGGAGCAAATATTTTCTAGTCACTGAAACATTTCTGAAAGAAAATGTTGCTGATTGACTCAAAAAGGCAGGAGGAAAAACTCTAGAATTTAAACCCTACAGCATATAAACACAAATGCCGCTCTCTATTATGGCAGGTAGATTTACCTATACAGGTTATGTTTTTTTTGCAGTAAAAGATCAAATTTAATAGTATCATGCCTGTCGATCTTTGCAGTAAGCAAATTCCTGATTCTTGGATGAAGTTGCTGGGAAGTTGAGATTTATTATGAAGAAGTTTGACAGCATTGCCGTCTCCAGCTTGGGGTCCTAAATGCACAAGACTAAAATTTCTCCAACAATAAACCATTGGCTTTATAACTCATCACATCTGGAGAGCATCATAAAGGATACTGTGTACATTTATATGATACCAGTTAAGTCATGGATGGGGAACGTGTGATCTTTTAGATATTGCTAAATGATAATCTCAAACACTCCCAACTGGCATAACCGATAAAAGGACACATGCAACATCTGGAGACTACTAATTCCACGCATTTTAATTCTGAGTGGATATTTTTTAGCAAAACTAATCTCTTGTATGAAAGGAACCAAAACACTTCTTTCATACAATACAGCTTAGTTTGTTAAGCCAGAATAAGCAACCCCTATCACTAGCCATGCTGCTTAGGGATGGTGAGATATTACTTCTGCATAATCTGGAAATCTACATGTTTCCTAAACAGCTAGTCCTCAACTTATGACCACAATTGAGCCCAAACTGTCTGTTGCTAAGTGAGACAGTTGTTAAGTGAATGTTGCTCCTATTTTATGACATTTCTTGCCACAGTTGTAAAGTGAATCACTGCAGTTGTTAAATTAGTAACATTGTTTAAGGGATTCTGGCTTTCCCATTGACTTTGTCAGAAGGTTACAAAAATTGACCACATGATCCCAGAATGCTTGCAACCATTATAAATATGAACCGGTTGTCAAGCATTCAAATTTTTACCAATGACCATGGACTGTTGCGATGGTCCTAAGTGTGAAAAATAATCATGACATTTTTTTTCAGTATTGTTGTAACTTGGACATTAAATTAACTGTTCTATGTTGAGGACTACCTGTAGCAGTTTTAATGTGATCGATTGATTTTAGTTAAAATATGTGAGCCCAGATATTTATGGATTATTCAGCAATGTTTCATTAGGTTCACATATCACAGTAAGCCAACACATACATACACACCCAACGCATACACAGAGAGAGAGAGAGGGAGGGAGGTTGGAAGGGAGGAAGGGAGAGGGATAGAATGTTATGATAATCTGATATAGACAACATAAGCCATTCTCTGTAAGCATGACAAGTACAATCACAAATGAGCAATATACATAATGGTTTGTGTTGTGTCCGCGAAATGATGCCAAGAGTCGATGACTTAGTGCAAAAGCTCTTTATTGGAAAGTTGGAACCGAACTGGCAAAAGGAAAAAAGCCCACGGCTTTTATTCTTTTCGCCGTGGCAGCCGCGGCCAATGGCACCGCTTTAAATCTCCCGCGGTCTGAATGGACCAATCGCGGGAGATTCTTAGCGAGCCAATCGGCGCGGCTCGCCTGACCAATCAGAGAGCCCCGCGCTTTGGCCAATCAAAGCGTGGGGATCTCGAGTATGTTAATGAAGGACAGAACAGTTTAGTACAACTTTGTCTTGGTTCCAATTGCTGTCCATGATTACAAGACCTGTTATTGGCATCTAGTTAGTAATTTGGTATTCAAGTGTTTTAAAAAAATATTGGGCAATAAAAGGTAAAGGTTTTCTCTCTCCAATTGTATCTGAGTCTACAGCATGGTGCTCGTCTTCATTTCATAGCTGAGGGAGCCAGCATTGTTTGAAGATATTTCTGTACTCATGTGGCTAGCATGACTATATGATGAGGTGCATGCAACCTTCCCACCAATGTTGTATCTATTTATCTATTTGCATGCTTTCAAACTTCTAGGTTGGCAGGAGTTTGAGCAAGTAACAGCTGTTTACTCCATCACAGGTTGCTTGGGACTCAAATCCAGGCTGTCAGCTTTCCAGCTGATAAGCTCAAGCATCTTCGACTGCTGAGCCATCACTCCCTTCCTATTGGGAAACAATACTCACATAATTGGTAAAAAGGGGAGGTGGGTTTGGTCATATAGTTATGATAAAACTGCAATCACTCTCTCCGTGGTCTTCAAATACAATAACATTTTTGGTAGTAAATTCAGGAGAGTTTGCTAGTGGAAAAAAAATGGTCAATTTCCCTGCAACCTTTGACCTTAGCAACTCCCATCTCTAGCAAGAGAGTCATCATCCTGAGAAGAACCATATTGGACTAAACTTGAAAATGCAAATAAATAAACCTGTTTTCTTTCTCTCTGGGATGCTTAAACCAAATGGCTTCTGCCTCCCATTCACCAGCCAGTGAGAGCTGATTTATGAGGCCATGCTTGTTGGGTCAACATAGGCTAGGAAAGAGGTGTTTAGGGAGGGGAACTAGGCAGGGCAAAGAGCCAAGGCACAAACAAGAAATGGAAACATTGCATAGCCTTGCATGCTAGCTAGAACAGGAGAAAACTTGGGTGAAAAGAATCAGAATATCTTTGGCTGTTTTTATACTTCATGTCAAGCCAAAAGGTAGCATGTTCAATTTTCACTGAGTAATCTGTGTGTACCCAATCACTGTATGAACCACAGTTGATGGGAAAGGATCTAGGGTCCTAAGGCTTCATGGCCCCTCAAAACTTTGAGTATGGCTCTTATGATCTTTCCAAAATTCTAATGTTTAATGTGATTGAAGAAGAAAAAATAACTTCCCTGAGAAATAATTGTGTTAAATATATTTGCCACTTATTTGCATTTAGTTTTTGCCTGAAAACCACCTACTCTTTCTCCTACACCCATCTACTTTTTGTAGTGACCTCCAACAAACACCCAAAGACTAAATATGCCCTTGTTTCCCTCCCCAAACTGCGTACTTCTTAGTGTTATATGTAAATCAAACTGCTATGGTTCATTCAACAAACATAAACATTCAGAGGTGCATACACTCAGTTATCTGACCTAGAAGGACAACTGATGTAAGTACTATTGAATGATTGATTGTGAGTACAAATGAGTACTACGAGTACCCAGTCAGTGCCTCTTAAGCCTGATAATGCTAGACATTCTTTTTTGAAAGTACAGTATATCCAGAAGGATAAGTTAGGGAAGCAGAGACCTAATTACAAGCTGAGAATGTGAAAAAAAGTTTCTGATGAAGATAATTGTTAAGCAAACAAATCTTGATCCATGTTATAGAACAAGATAAGCAATCCTTCTAAATGTATAAATTGGGAGGTAAAAAAAATTTTTTTTTGCTCCAGTAACAGCAATCAATCTAACTCTGTGTGTTTCGCTTGATAAACTTCTCTGTAGCATTCTCTAGGGAATAGTGACAGTGTCGCCAACAGCGTTCATTGGAGCTGGATGAGTAATACAGTCAAATAAATAAATAACTCAATTTCTTAGCCTTACAGTTGCTCAAAAAATATCCTTAGATGGTTAAATTCACATACTAAGCTATAGTTTTACTTAACCATAATCTACCAACTAAATCAGACAAAACGATTCACACATTAGGCCAAACCAAGCTACCCCATCATAACTAATGATGCAGGAACCCAATTCTGTCATTATGCAATTACAGGAAGAGGCAACAAAGCTTAGTTACTAAAGCAATGGTGGGAATTTTGCTAAGCCTCCACTCCCAGTTTTCCTCCTCCATGTCCTTACTAGGTAGAGTGCTGTTACAAATAGTTCAACTTCTGTCACTGATTCCCCACGACCAAAGGAATTTGCTCTTCTCCCTACCCCACTTTAACCCTGAATGCATCTTAGACTGGTTGTTCAGTGGAAGGCAAAGCATATGAAAGATATTCCTAAAGCTGATTTG
The DNA here is from genome assembly GCA_033807585.1 of Hydrophis major. Lineage (NCBI taxonomy): Eukaryota > Metazoa > Chordata > Lepidosauria > Squamata > Elapidae > Hydrophis > Hydrophis major. Next base: position 39,781,646 of record CM066343.1, on the reverse strand, counting down.
TCCTTGAAATGAAAAGTGGGAGTTTAGCATCCTTGGCACTCAGATCCTTCCTCATCGTCCTCTCAAGCAGCATACACCAGCCAACGTTCCTCACTCCTGGGAATTGGTGACCCCCTTCCCATACCCCATACCTCTGACAGCTGCTGCTGTCTTGCATGTGCACTCTGGGAGGGCAACTATTCCCCTTTCCACCACCCAGGACGGGTTGATGGCAGAGTTGGGAAGGGTGAGGGTAAGTCTCCACTTCTCACTCTTGCTTACGGAACACCATTTGTCATGAAGACATGGACACCTTTAACCTCTTAAAAGTCACTGCCTCCCATCTCTATTCAGACCAGGGCAGATGGAAGTTGTTATTTTTGGTCAAGCGTAACAGCCACAACCTAGGTGTATATTCTCAAGCATGTGTGTGCTTGCCACAAATGTGTGCAAAATGAATGGCAGCCTTAGAGATTTATTCTCTCTTTTAGGATGGCTAAAAGAATACAACTCTTTCTTTCTTTTTTCTTTTTTGCCAAGTTTTTCCAATGTTAACATTTCTCAGTGATAATGTTTACGTAATTATATTTGGCATTCAAGCTAATTCCCAGGTGAAAATTTCTGCTGCATGTTTTACTTTTACCAGGTGTTATTTCATTTGATTGAGAGAAAAAAATCTGCAATCCCTCTCAAAAAAAGAGACAAATTTGGGTGAAATTCTTATATTTGAAGCATGATGTTTTCATACCTACTCAGTCCTAAGATGGCCAAGGGATGTACTGGGAATTCCCAAGGAAACAAATGATGATACAGGCATAAGCAAGAAATCTAATAAATAAATATCAAGGGAAGATTGCAGCAAGAGTACCCTCCACCTGGTCTTTCTGGGCAGCCAGGGAAGTAAAAACCTAACATTCATTTTATTTTATTTTTATTTATTTTGTCAAGCATACATTTGATAATATATATAGGTATAAACATGATTACTAATACATGAAATAGATATGAATAAAAGGAAACATTAAGACAGGAATGGTAGGCATATTGGTGTGCTTTTGCACACCCCTTAAAGATCTTTTAGGAAGGGGGTGAGGTCAACAGTAGGCGATCTGAGGTTAAAGTGTTTGGGATTAGTGAAAGAAACCACGAAGTCAGGTAGTGTATTCCAGGCATTGACCACTCTGTTGCTGAAGTCATATTTCCTGCAATCAAGTTTTGTATGGTTTGTATCTATTGTGTGCTCATGTATTGTTGAAGCTGAAGAAGCTGAAGTAGTCATTGATGGGTAGGACATTGTAATGGATAATTGTATGTGCTACACTTAGGTCAGATTGAAGGCGGCATAGTTCTAAGTTATCTAAGTCATCTATTCAGTTCCAGCACTAACAAAAAACTCAGTGTAAAAAACAGAGAGGATTCCCTAAGATCATCCTGCAGGGAGCAGAGACCAAATTATAGTTACTCTTCTTTTACTGGTTATTTTATCACAGAGCACAGATTTAATTCCATAAAAATCACATATATCCCCAAACTGTTTTACAACAGGAGGAAAACAAAGGAACTGGTTCATGCAGACATCAGGCTCCAAGTCCATTTTGTATCTGCTCAGTGAATGTGGAAATGTAATGCATCTTAGCATAATGCAACATTTTGCCTTTTTACCCATAATCTTTACTCACACTTTCTGGCTTCTTCCCTGGAGATTTTCAGACCCCCATGGTCTTTGAAAACAATACAGATTGTCTACTTCTCCAGTTCATCTAAGGAGTGCACACAAAATTGGAACATCTGATCACCTGTAGACTGACATTTTGATTCTTTTTTGTCACCCAATAAATGTCTTTACAGTGCTGTTTTAAAAATGTCTCATCTCTTAAAATCATAATTATTCTGCCATTACTCTCCCTCTCCCAGAGCATAGGCATTGGAAACATGGAAATACAGTTTAGGAAAATTGTCCTTAGCCCAAAACTAGTAATCAAAATCAAATGAAACAAAATCTCAATGTAGGGAAGAATGTAGAGCCCACTCTTCAGTCATCATTGATAACAATTTTTATTCCTGGCAATGCATGCATTGCAATCAGGCCTATGATTATAGTGAGAATAAATTCAAGACAATATGACCAGTTTGGCAATATTTTTCCAACATCATGTTTGCTTTCTCTCCTTTCAAAATAGGTGAGGTTGATAAGCCCTTTTTTCATGAGAAGAGGGGGCTACTTGTCAATTAACATTTTCACAGTGCTATAGCCACAAAAACAATATACCACTATTTGAATTTAAAACTTAATGTTCTATACAGGTCTGTAAAAATTTACAAGAGAATTGCAGTTATTGGGCAACCTAGAAATGTAATAAATGAATAAAATATTTCACTTTAAAATATATAAGGAGATACAAGTAACCTACATGGATTTGCTTCTCAATTCAATTAGAAGTTGAAATGTTAAATTGTGGTTTATATTCTTGCTATAAACACCTATGCCCATGCAGTCTTCCATGCAGTCTTGCTACAATTAAAGAACACTCCATGAATGTGCAGGACTTAATTTTGTGATGAATACGAGTATTACTAGTATATCATTTTGTTAACATGTCCACTATACGTCAATATGAATCAAAATGGATACTGATATATTGAATCTTCTCTCTTGATGAACATCTTCCAACCCAAGTGGGATGCGCTGAATTTACTTTTGCTCTTCCCCAATATTGCATCAATATAACTATAACCGTATGCATAATCTGACTGGAAGCTGTCTTCATTTTGAAGGAGAGCAGGTTGTAGCAAGGTATCTGTTAGGGATACACACCCTAGCAGAACGTGCAACGGCAGTCTAGCAGGCAGGCAAATTTTGTGAGATAAACGTTGTTGTAGTTTACACTCAGCAAGACAGACACACTGTGCCAGTTAAATAGTTTTTTATTCCAGCAAGATTTATAGCATAGTCAAAAACAGTCCATATGTTATACACTAGTTCAGTCCATCCAGGGATTAATCAGTTGCAAAGTCCAGTGTTGAAAATAGAGGTCAGTAAACTTACAAATAATCAATCCAGCAATATATCTCTTTTGCAGTCAGAGATATGAAGAAAATCAAACCCCTTTTCTTCGTTTCAGCAACAGCAGGGAAACACACAGTTATCACCATCAATCCAACATTGTCAGCTACTACAGTAAAAGCCAGCAAACAGTGAGCTCTCTTGCTCCCTCTTATGATGATTTTACAACCGCACCCAAAATACATGTTTTGCAGTAAAAGTGATACACACACTTAAACTCACTAACATAGTTTATATATTATTTTTACCCAAACTAAGTTAGGTAACCAATGTTATCCCTAACAGTATCCATAGATTTTGTCATCTGCAACACTTTTCCCAACTTTCACCTGCCTGGTAAAATAAAGCTGTAATTGGGACAGGATGTAGGATGTGGTTTGGGGTGAGCAGGCTTCACTTTGTAGTCTTTCAGGTGCAAGTCATCTGCAAATTGGTTATTGCAGACATCACTGCCCCCCTCCCGCTTAAGTAAGTTGTTCCAAAGTTTATTCATTCTCTTCCACCAGGAAGTGGGGTTTATTTCAGGGCTCATTTTCGTCTGACTTCACCTCCCAGCTGTTGGTCCTTATAATGGTTCTTGTCTGCAAGCCCAAAAGGGCCTCCTGCTCTTCTTTGACTTATTCTACACTATCAGATTTCAAACGTGTTGTAATATTAAGTGGCATGTCCCTCTATTCCACATTGGAGGGAGAGAGTGAAGAGCGAAGTAGGGGTGGGAAGAAGACACTTGGAAACCTCCAGACGTTGGAGAATCAAGAAACAAAAAGTTACAAGAAAGGAAGTCTGTGCATCTGGCCATCTGAAGTCTGATGGTCTAAAAGACAGACAGCAAGCTTAATTCTGTCGATTAGTAGGAAGTGGGAAAAATCACCTGGGATTTTCTCCCCAAAAATTTTTGTAAGCATCCCATAGGGAAGAAAGTACAGCATGTGGAGGCCAGATACCTCAGAGCTTGTGCAGAGTTTTCCACAATTACTTTTGGATTTAGGCAGAATGTATGATTTGTAAGCAGCACTAAAACATCTTTTAATGCTTATTAATAAGTATTTATTTAGCATCCCCTAAATTGTTGTTCAGAGGATTGGTCTTTATTACAAGAGATGTTTCTGAGGGTAAGGAGAGCTGAAATCTAATGCGATATATTGAAAAGGCAGGATTGTCTCCCCACACGCACCATCTTCTACCAATTTTGTTGTACCCTTACCTTTTCTCAGCATTAGGAGCAGCCCACGATGTTCTACATGAAATGAAGGACAGCTGTTAATCCCCCCTCCCCCACATACACTTGTGCTCCAGTTTAATTACATCTAGTAGCTGCTTTTGCACAGTAAACCAACCTTGGATAGTTATAACGAGGATTGGGTGTCCCTTGAAAATCTTCTGAATCACAAGAATAGGACCTCTTAAAGGCCAGGAATCTTTCAAAACAGTTTATTAGAATAAGTATTCCAAGATGGTGCAATGGCTCAGTGGTTGAAGACACTAAGCTGACAGCACAGGTTTGAGATCTGAGCACTGAGCAAACAGGTGAGCTCCCATTACTTGCCCTAGCAGTTCGAAAGCATCCCATTAATGAATAGGCACCACTTTGTGTGGAAGGTAAACAGCATTCCATGTGCTTTGGTCATATAGCCACAGAAACATGACCACAGAAACTGTTTTGAACAATGCTGGCTCCCTCAGCCATGAAATGGAGATGAGCACTATGCCCTAGAGTTGGACATGACTGGACAGGGAAAACTTTACCTTTACTCTAAGATCTGAGCTGTTTTAGTGTCTGATCTGAGTTATTCTCTCTCAAAGCCAGGCATTGGTACTACTTGGTGATGATAGGCAGGCAATAGCAGAAAGCTGTCCTCTTAGATGGGTGAGTATTTCAAAGTCATTGTTCCTCCTGGTCTGTCCTGCCTGCCTTGTGGAAGATGGAACTATTAAACAGCGTTAATAGGCTCTGTAGTCCTAAAACACACCCTTAGCCAAAGCCAGGTTTAAAGTTAATGTGCCTTTGAGATAACAGTGTAGCATCGACAGCTTCCAATCAGTGTCCAATGTTCATAAATAGGCATTGAAATGTCTCAGAATGCCCCTAGAATTATGTTTACATTATGTTGTACATTATAGTGTACCACTAGTTATTTTGTCACTAGTAATATACAGAGCTTTGCAGAGTATTCTAACCACTTTTGTGTCAAAATCATAGATAAGGAAGACAGACTTTATATCATTTCAGTGATGGCTGGATAATCCTATGAAGATGTAGTAGCCCCAGTGAGGAATATAACCATACAGCAGTGAGAGCAAACTTATGACAAGCCTGCTGCAAGTGGGATGCAGAGCCATCTCTCTGGGCACACCAGCCATCACCTGTTGGTTGTCCAGGTTCCAAATGGTCTTCGTGCACATGAGAGCACTGGAAACTGGAAGAATAGCTTCCTGGCACACATTTCCTCAAATCCTTTGCTGACGAGAATGGAGCTCCAGAGGGGCGTGCACATCCCTCCCAGGCTTCTTTCTCAGCAGCAAAGGCTTTTTGCAAAGATGGCAAAAGGCTTTGCAAACAGAGGGAAGACTTCAATACTTCAGGCCTTCCCTCTGTACGTAAAGCCTTTTGCTGCAGATCTCATACAGGCCTCTGTCGGCAGAGAACAGAGGCCTAAAGTACAGTGAGATCACATGAGATCAGTAAGGCAAGATTTCATGCTACTGATCTCACATGATGTTGTGGTACTTTAGGCCTCCCTTCTCTGAGAAGGCACCAAGGGCTGGAAGCACCAAAGCAGGCCAACAAACCGAAGCCTTGCTAGATCTTCACAAGATATCCACAGGCCTAGTGCCTGCAGAGACCTGGCTAGGGGTGTTGGGTGGGGGGAGAAATAGGCAGAAATAGGCAGGGAAAATGTTTCAGAGGCTCTGCAGTCATTCATAAAAGTGGGCGATTGCCATGGTGCTACAACATTTGTAACTTCGGGACTGTGCCGTAAGTACTTGGGGGGGGGGTGTTATGACGTAACTTCAAACTGTCACTAAGTGAACTTCCATAACTTGAAGATTATCTGTATTAAGTTTCATGTTTGGTTTGACTTAATGTATAAACTGATCCCAGAGCTCTAGTATTATGTATGAATGAGGCCAGTAGGGCTTGCTTAAAAATCTGGTGTATTGTGGTGTATAAAAATCGGTGTATGTATAGAGGGGAGATTATTAGCACTACGGAGTGAAGAAATGGCCAAACACTGAGAAATGTCCCAGTGGAATGTGATGTATAGCCTCGAGACGTTTGGGGCACTTTTACATCATTGGTGTGAAAGCAGAGCCTTACTGACCATCTGGATATCCACCTCCTCTAAAATTCTATGCATCTCTTATTCAAGGACATTTAAATTATGGAACAACATTCACCAATAGGGAGTTATCTCAGGGAGCACTTATGTGCTGATAACACATCAACCTTCAATATGTGTGTGTGTGTGTGTGTTATTTTTTGTGCTATATTTGCTCCAGTCTACGAAATACAATCCAGATTTCTGATCATGGATCTGTCCAAACCTGCATGTGGGCAGCATCCTGTAACCTAGCACTATATTTGGAAGCCTACGCAGTGACTTTTGCTTTGAGTTAGCTGGTGCAACAGGCTCCATTTATCTGTGGCTGGTGTGTGACGGGCATGTCAACCAGGTTATCTTCCACAGAAAGCAATAGGAATGAATATCCATTTTGAAGAGCCGCTTGTATGCTTATAGTGTAAATCTACAAAACAGAAGAACGGTGTTTTCTCCTGAAATTTTAAAAACTTTTTAAGAACACTAAAATGGTGAGAACATTTATAAAAAATACATCTGAAAAGGAAATCATAATGCTGGCAAAAGAAAGGCAAGACAAGTCCAGATATATTTTATACAATAGTATTAACTTGATTAATGAACCAGGCAGGCTACTTCCATTAAAGCCATCATTTTAGAGAAATCATTTCTGCAACAAGAGTTTTAGACCATTTCTGTGTCTATGTACAAATGGAGTGGTGGGAGGAAGAGTAAGGCAGATAATAATGAAATATTTGAGTGAAACTATGAAACTAATTGATGTGATGATTTAGCACATAAAACCCAATTGCTTTAGTCTCTAACCCTGATGAGAACAAAAGTCCTCTCCAATGGATCCATTAGAAGAAATGGGGGCAAAATAGCAATAGCACATATTGGTAGACTTATATAACACTTCACAGTGCTTTACAGCATGCTTAAGCAGTTTATAGAGTCAGCATATTGCCCCAACAATCCGGGTTCTCATTTTACCGACTTCAGAAGGATGGAAGGCCACATCAATCTTGACCTGGTAAGAATCAAATTGTTGGCAGTCGGCAGAATTAGTCTACAATACTACCTTCTAACCACTGTGCCACCACAGTCAAGGTTCTAAACAAAGATGACGAATTCCATTATGAAATGAGAAAAGCACCCATATCAAATGTTGCTTCCATAACCTCTTCATTCACAATAATATAGGGGATTGAACTTTGGGGTACAAAAGTCATAAATATGTTTATGTATCTCCTCATAAGGATGGCCTATGACATGCCTTTTGCTGAGGTGCTTTTTCTGAGGCTCACCTTCCCTTCTTCTAAGAGTGGAAATTGTGGAGATCACATTGCTTGAATGTCTTGATGCTTAGCCTCTGCGTCCTCTCCAGACAACCAAATCACTTTCTTGACGTCCTCCTTCTTGCCGGAAGACACTGCACTTGAGTGACATGGCATGGGTTTGGAAACCAGAATGTGGTTTTCACAAGAAGAAGCAAAAACCAAAAACAAAACCCCATCACCTTTGGAAGAGGAAAAGGTAAAATTTGAATAAAGCATCTCAAGCTCGGCCAGGTCACCAATAGTTTGGGGCTAATTTAGGTGTTTTTGCTTCACATGCAAAGGGCAAATCTTCTGCATGGCAGGTTTAGAGAGGCCATGCCCAGGCAGAGCAAGAGTGAAACCGGCCCTATTCAGATTACCTCACAACCCTCTGGGGCAATCACAACACAACACTGGAGAAGCCCCCACATGCAATAATTCTTTTTTTTTTTTAATAAAGTTTTTTTTATTTTATAACAAAAACAAAGACAAACAAATAAAACCATCTTTCTGTTCAACAGTGTATCGATTGGGTACATATATCTTGTGCACATAGTAACATTATCGTACATATCTTACTTGTTTAAGTTTATAATCATTCTAATCAGTATTTTATATCACATTTGTCAATTATTATATTATCATTAACATTGTAGTTATTGTCTTTCAAAGGTATATTTCATGTTCATTTTCTTACTCTAACTCAATCATTTATCAGTTATGATATATTATACTGTTATTACATATTTTAATTCTTTATTCTTCTATCCAACCATTCATAATAAATTCCAATCTTTTCTTCCTGTTCTCTAATTGCCATTGTCAATCTACTCATATCTGCACATTCCATTATTTTCTTCATTATTTTCTCATCTGTCGGAATTTTCTCATTTTTTCAATTTTGTGCAAATACAATCCTAACTGCTATTAATGCATTAATAATCAGATGCAATATCTCTTTGTTGTAACCCTCAGGCAAACTTCCCAATAAAAATGTCTGTGGTTTTAAATCTATAGGCTGTTTTATCATTTTTTCCAGCCACATGTGTATTCCAGTCCAATACTTTTTAGCATCTAAACATGCAAGAATTCTGAAGAATTCTAAATTGACCTAAAAGCTGTATTGGTGCCAGTCAGACATAGATCTATACTTCTCTAGTGCAGAGAGCACTGTTCTGCATCAGTTCCCCAGAAGCCAGTCTTCAGAGATGCACTACCTTTAATTATGAAAGCGTTGTTAATAGTGAAGTTATCTGATGCATTCTTTTTTTTTTTGAAACAAATTTTATTAATTTTAAAGATAAAACAACACATCATTAACCATTAAATACATAAATACATAAAACCTCTTAACATTATAAATTTTTACAAGTCGAATAAAACATTATTTTTATACAACATAATTCTAATTTATCCCATTTCCATATGGACACATAAATATCTTTCAGCAAATTTCTCATTATTTCTCTTTACTCTTATTCAATTTCATTTCTTTTCTATATTTATCCATTTTATAGTCATCATATTCATTTCTTTCTGGCTTGTTTACAATTATTCTCATCTAACATTCCTCCAAGGTTTTATTGATTCTTTTTTTTTTTTTTATAAAAAACAAATTTTATTAGTTTTACAAAAAACACAATACACACAAAACACAAAACATAAACAAAACTAAAAGATCTTTTCTGAAGGTTGTCTGTTCCCGGGTTAAAACTCTTCACACAGACACAAATTCAAACATCATATTCATCCCATATATCCTTCCATATCTTATTATCATTTTCTTTTTTATATATATATATATATAAACCATTTTTATCAGTTTTATAAAAACAATGCACAAAGAGTCAAGGCATAACAGCTTATAAATTCTTTTCTAGGAAAAAATAATAATAAAAGACCAATAAGGCATAACATTTCCAAATTATAATATCAATACTTCATATAGTATTAACTTCATATCTTATCCCTACTTCTCCTTTCCATCCCAATTATTTCTTATTAATTAAAATTTTATTGCCTTTTATCAATATACAAAATCCAAAAAAAAGCATATATATCCTTCCATATCTTATTACCATTTTCAACAACATTCTTTGTCTGTTCTCTTTCCAATTATCCATTCATCTTTTTTTCTTTTACTATACTTCTCCTGTATACCAATTGGAGTAACATCTATAACTCATTACCCTAACTTAAAAATACTTCGTATAGCAATTTTTCTTGGGATTCTGTTTAAAAGATTCTAAGATTACATAATGAATTTTATATTCTAAATACACATATAAAAACACAAACTTATGTACCCTCCAGAATCCCTCTTTTAATCTAAATTAAATTCACCCATTGTCTCTAAATAAACTTTTTTTCTTTAGGTCTTCTCCTCCCCCCCTTTCTCTCTTGCTTATTCTTCTCCTTGCCCTTTTTACCCCTTTGCTTTTTCTCCTCGCTTTTCTTGCTCCTTTTCCTTTGCTTTCTAACCTTGCCTCCACCTTTTCGCTCATTTTTCTCTCTTTTGGTTGTTTTTATAATTCTTAAAATCCCCTTTTTCTTATCCTTTTTCTCCTCCTCTTCGGAAGGGACCCATTGTTCATCAAAGATGGCTTCTTCTTCCTCTTCTTCCTTGTCCCAGTCCTTCTGCTGGGTAATCAACTTTTCATAAGTACATAACGCCATTTCTAAGAATTGAAACAAAGTGCCCAAAGTATCTTCTTTTTTATATTTTTGATATTCAATCTCTAGTTCATCCACAAACGATGCCATTATGAAAAGGGAAACTTTTTCCAAAACAACCACAAGTATTTTTAATCAAAGACAATCAAAAGCAATTAAAAAAAAAGTTCCAAAAGTTAATACTTTTCTTCCTTCTTCTCTTTCTCTTTCTGGGGTTAATTTTTAATCAAAGAGGTCCAATTACCATATATCTTCCTTTGGGATTCTAGGCAATCTCCTCTTTTTTCAGCTTCTGCTCCAATTTTTTTTTTCTCTCCCTTCCCACTTGCAATGTCAATTTTAAATAATCAAAAATCCATACCTCCAACAAGGGTTTTCCAATTTCTTAAATTTTTCAATGTCCAAGAATCCTTTTGTCTCTTAGCTTCAACTCTCAAAGCAATTCACTTTCAGTGTCCAATATATCCAAATATTTCTGCTGTTTCCATGGGGTGGGAGAGTAAAAAAAAAAAAAAAAGTTCCCTTTAACAGCTTCTCCGCCGCTTTTCGCTCTTCTTAGGGATACAATGTATCCTCCAGCAATTCAAACAGCTCAGTTCCAGGCAATTTAAAAGATGTTACTTGACCCGGCTCAGACAAAACTTTCACTCTTCACACTTCCTCCAGCACAATCTTACCCGGTTGCTGGCTTCTTCGTGGCGGCCATTGCTGACCGCCGCTCCACCGCCTTGGGAAAAAGGGGTTTTTCCGGAGAAGGGGGGGTCTGCGACACCCCCACCTCCCTATCCGACTCCCCTCTCTCTTCGGCTGTCCCTACAGGGCAGCCATATCCCCCTGACCCATCTGGATCGGGGGTACCTCGACGGCTAGCACAGCAGGAATCACGAGCTGTCGCGAATTCCTGCTGCCCCGAAGCCACGCGAAACCGGCTAGTTATCTGATGCATTCTTATGGCCATCCATATTCATGCCCATCACTATGTACAACTACACCATCACTTCATTTCTTTGGGGCAGCAAATTGCATCTTTTAACTATGTAGGAAGGATAATTTTTTATCAGTTCTGAATCTCCTGTTAAGAGGGAAAGCCTCACTCCCATATTCTCAGCAATTAAAGCCTACTAGTTAGACAAAAGGCATTACGCTTGGTCCCTCTGTTGCTTTTAGAATTCAGATGCCCGGCTTTGGCATGGAACTGATCAAAAAATAATCTTTGAATTTGGAAGAGAAACTAACTTTGCAAAGTGACAGCCCTTCCTGACAGCCCAAACCATGAGTGCTTTAGGCAAAGCTGAAAGCATTTATTAAGGTGAGTCAAGTCTTTAGGTAGGGGACAGATAAATAAAAGATACAAGCATTCAGTAGATACTGTGTGTCAGAAAGCATGTAGAAATGAGAATTAAACAATAGAAAACATTGATCCTAGATAACCTTTCACAAGTGATAAATTTATGGATTGTGTTTACCCCCTTTCCCAATTGAGTTTGTAACTTTCTTAATACTTGCAAATGTATGCAAAGACTTCCTTATTGTTTAATTGATGAAAAAGCATCTCTTGCATATCTGGAGAAGAAATGGTTTTCGGTAAAAATAAATCATGGTTTCCTGAATTTAAAAAGAAGCTTGAATGTCTTACTAAATATTGCCTTTATTGAAAAGCCCATCATGAAGGCTAAAATTCCAGTTAACAACTACTTTCAGCATTGTTTTCCTGGTTAGAAAATTGTCAAGGGAAATTTGCAGGAGGTTCCAATAAAAGCAGGTACTGTTTAAACTTCCAATAAACTTCCAAAATGAGACAAAATAATATAATAATAATAAAAGGCTTATCCAGAAATATTGCTTGTATAGGATACATACACACACACACACACACACAGACTCACACAGACACACACACACACACACACACACACACAATGTTTTTTCTCTTGCCAGTTCTGTAGGATTGATGAATTTTGCTTCACTAGTAAACCAGTTGACTATTGATATGCATAAAATGTAACAACAGATTTTATTCTCCTTTTCATTCTTCGTTTGTAATTTTGATTTGGGCTTTTAATTTTCTTTTTCTTTAAGATTAAATAGTTGTCTTTTTAATTATGATTATATGAACCAGATAAATAAATTTGCTTCTGAGCTACCTTGAGTCCATCTATCTCTGAGAAGAACATTCTGTCATTTAAACTGGTATTAAATGACTTGTAGCATGGAACCATTGCCATCACTGTGTACGGGAATGCAAAAAAAAACTTTTTGATCCCCTTTTAAAACCCCAATCAGGGAACTATAAAATTAGAATAAAGCAGGTACTTTTTCCAGATAGGACATTTCTAAGCTCTTCTAAAATCAGCAAGAGTTTCACCATTTCTCACCATCTCTCAGCTCCATTTTGCATACAGTATTCAAAAATAATAATAATCAGCTGTTTTTTAATGGATTCTTAGATCACATGATCTGCCTCTTCCAGTGAGTGTAGTTCTCCATTGCAGCCTCTCAGAAAGTTCTTTCATTCAAATGACTTGAAAGAATCTTCCTTCTTATTAACATATGTGGGCTTGCAAGAATTATAATTATAGGGATCTTGCATTCTCTCTTGGTTGCCCCAAATTCAAGTTCTAGCATCTCAAGCTGAGATTCTGTACAACTACTATATTTTTTTTGTAGAAATCCAGACTTTGCCTTTAAGTAGCATGTTTGAGAGTGCACGTCATTAAATGTATACTATTTCCATATACATTGAATTCATTAAAACAATACATGAGATACATCCATATATTTAATAATTTTCCTCTTCTGTTTATAATTCAGATATATGTTTTGGAGGAGCTTCTTGCAATACTTGGTTTGTGATTGGTTTTCCAGATTTTTATCCAATGTTCCCTCCCAAAGATCAAGGCAGTACACATTTTGTATATATTTATTAATTTCATAGACCTATTTGCCAAAATGTAACAATTCTGAGTAGCCTATATTCCTGAATTCTATAAGGTCAAAACAAGGTAACAACAATGTAAGAGGCAACGTATTAGAGTCATTAAAGCACCAGAATAGAGACCTTAATCATTTCAGCCAGTTATTCCTGGCTTAGTCATGAAGCCAGTTTGGTGACCTTGGGCCAGTCACTCTCTCTCAGCCGTAGGAAACAGACAATGGCAAACACTTCTGATGTCTTGTCAAGAAAATGCTGGGACTTGTACAGGCAGCTACCAGGAATCAACAATGACTCAAAGGCACATATAACAATAATATACAGGTAGCCCACAATTTACAAACATTTGTTGAACAACCATTCAAAGTTACAATGGCATTGAAAAAAGTATGACTGGTCCTCACATTTATAACCATTGCAGCATCTGCACAGATCAAAATCCAGATGTTTGGCAATGGGGATGTATTGCAGCATCCTGGAGTCATATCATTGCCATTTGTGACCTTGCCAGTAGGCTTTTGATAAGCAAAGTCAAAGTCTGGGGTATTTACTTAACGACCATAAGATTTACTTAACAACTTCAGTGATTTGCTTAACAACCATGGCAAAAAAAGGCCATAAAATCAGTTGTAACTCATTTAACAACTGCTTGCTCAGCAAGGGAAATTCTGGCCCCAGTTACAATCATAAATCTTGGGCTGTCTATAGTCAGTTGCTCAGCAGGGACGTGGTGGCGCAGTGGCTAAAACACTGAGCGTGTCAATCAGAAAGGTTGGCAGTTCAGCAGTTGGTATCCCTAGCACCGTGTAACGGAGTGAGCTCCATTACTTGTCCCGGCTTCTGCCAACGTAGCAGTTCAAAAGCATTTAAAATGCAAATAGAAAAGTAGGGACCACTTTGGTGGGAAGATAACAGTGTTCCATGCACCTTTGGCATTTAGTCATGCTGGCCACGTGACCATGGAGACGTCTTTGGACAGTGTTGGGCTCACAGATGATCACCGCTCCCTAGAGCTGGAAACAACTAGCATATATGCGCAAGGGGAACCTTTACCTAGTCAGTTGCTCCTGTACTGGGAGATATCCAGATCTAGCCAACAAACAAGCTTCTTGCAGAGAGATTAATTCAAATACATCAGACTTTAAAGCCTCGCTGAAAAAGCTCCCCCTTCCTTCAAACTTTGAACCCCTTCCTGTAAACTTTGAACCCTTTGTGTAGAATATGCTTCTACCACCTGGTGCCCACCCCACCTATGTTGAACTACAATTTCCATCCATTGCAAACATCATGGCCTTTGCTTACAATTACCATTGCCTTCAGTCAGGCACATATTTTGTATTCATGGTCTGAGGTTGATGGAAGTAGTAGTCAAATACACTTGGAGTATCTTACACTGGGGGAGATTTGTATAAACAGTTGTGAAGCTAGATGACTAGCGATCTTATCTTCCTAACCACCAAAACAAACCTTGCAGATGAACATTGTTCGCATCTATCAAACCCTTATAGATTAACCTTGCTCTATTCTATCAAAACTTTGTAATCTAGTTTGCTGTCGTCTAACAAAACCTTGTAGATTAACAATTGTGCAGTTTTGTTGCATGAAACGATGCTTTTATTTTGTTGTAGAGTAGAATGCTTTTATTTTATCATAGAATTATAGGGTTGGAATGACCGAATTACAGAGTTCGAAAGGACCTTGGGGATCTTTTAGTCTAAACCTTTGCTCAAGCAGGATATCCTATATCAGTTCAGATTGGCTGCCCAATCTCCTCTTAAAAACCTCCAGTTATGAAGCACCCACAACTTCTAAGGCAAGCCCTTCCACTGGTTCTAACTGATACTGAAATGAACGTGTATAGCTAAACAAATCTTCTTCTAGCTGTACTCAGTGGATGGATGGATCTCCCTCCTTCCAAGTCACAGAATTTTAGAAGAGGTGCAGATACTTTCTTTAGAGTTGTCATAACCTTCTTTTTATCGCTTTTGCATTTTCCTTACTATCTATCAAGGAACCTAAGAGTAATAGTTACATAACATATTTTTTTAACAGTGATGGCAGGAGTTCTCCCATCTACAAGCACTGGATGACTCTTAATTTGACTATTGCAAAGCAATAGGTAATGTACAAAATCAGATTGAGGCTTTTACACCAAAAGCTACACAGATATTGTGGCAAGCAATCCTCTTTTAAAGTCTAAATTGATCCTTGACATCTACAATTCAAGGATTAAAGTCGTGGGTTAGAAAAAGTCTAGAATTGCTGTTGAATCTTGCCCACACTGAAATTTGAGCAGATGTTGGATTTCCCAGCCAGGTCAAAACCTCTAAAAAAATTGAAGCGAGTGTGAATAAATCCATGCAGGGAAGATTTGCTTAGAAAAACTTTGGCAAAGAATGGAAGATTCTTTGCAATAATAATAAGTAGCAGTTGCTTTACCTTCAAATCAAATAAAGCCAAGAAAGTTGTGGCACAATGCATGTTTTCTTTTTTTAGATACAATGTATTTCTTTAGCTATTCATCAAATTCAATTTTCTATGAACATCATATTTAATTCTCAAAGGATTAAAAAGTCACAAGTATCAAATCTTTATGTACAATCTTGTCAAGAGAATCAAATTTTCAGGTTTCAAATGATGGGGATTATCTGCCAGAAAGAGAATAAAAGATCAGAAATAATTTACTTTCTTTCAATATAGTTGAACTTATATTGAAATATTTTAATTCAGAAGGTTGTTTTTGGAGAAACATCTTGGGGGCAATGCCTGCAAATCTCTTTCTATTTTCATATGTTTTAGTCACCCAGCCTCCAAAATGCGGGAAAGGGAGGGGATCTGGCTCCCTCTGAGTAAAGAGTGGATTCGGAATCAGATATAGGTAGTCCTTGACTTACCATCACAATTGGAGCCAGAGCTTTCATTGCTGTATAGGGCAGTTGTTAAGTGAGTCATGACCAATTTTGTAATTTTTTTCCATGGTTGCTAAGCAAATTACTGCAGTTGTTAAGTGAATCGGACAGTTGTTAAGCAAATCTGGCTTTCCCCACTGACTTTGCTGGCTGGGACATTTTCAGAAGACATTCATAGGGTCTCAGGATGCTGCAAGCAAAGTTATACCTAGAAACTAACACAGGTGGGGTGTGATTCTACTGGTTTGGACTGGTTCTATAGAACCAGCTGTAATTATTCTGTGCAGTTCAGAGAACCGGCAAATCATGCCCCGCCCCCCCCCTCCCCTCCTAGTCAGTCCTTATAGCAACATCACTGACTGCGTTCTCCCCAGCCCAGTCACTCTTTATTTCTTTTTGTTTCCTCTCCCAACAATCAGCTGTGCCAGGATCCCCCTCACTGTTTTACTGCTTCACCCAGGAGGCTTCCTTGAGGCCCAGGAGGCAAAAAGGAGTGCAGGGGTTGCTGCCTCCCTCCCACACTCCATTTTTTCCTTCCTGGACCCCAGGAAAGATTTCTGGGAGCAAAAACACCCCCCAGGAGGCTTCCCTGAGGCCCAGGAGGCCCCAAAATGGGGGGGAGCTGCAAAAAAAAGAAGCCACGCCCACCCAGTCACATGGCCAAGTGTACCTAGCAACACACACACCTACCCAGGCACTCAGAACCGGTTGTTAAAAAAATTGAATCCCTCCGTCCCAGGACATAGGTTTATCAAAAATATATCAAACAAATATCAAACAAATCTTATTGCATTCTTTGACAAAGTGACTAAATTAGTGAACTACTGAAATGCAGGGGACATAGTAAACTTGGACGTAAGGGATATGACAAAGTAGACTAAAACCTACTTCTTGGTAAGATAGAAAAATGTGGGATAGACAGCATCACCCACCAGATGGATTGGTCAACAAATGCTATTCAACATATAGCCCTCAATGGAACTATATCTACATGGAAGGCAGTATGCAGTGGGGTACCCCAAGTTCTGTCTTAGGCCAGTATTCTTCAATATCTTCATAAACAATTGGGATGAGGGGGTAGAAGGGGAACTCATCAAATTTACAGACACATCAAGCTGATGGAAATAGCCAACACCCTAGAAAAGGATCTTGAGAGACTAGAAGTTTGGGCCCTATCTAACAAAATGAAATTCAGTGGTGAGAAAAGTAAGGTTTTAAACCTAAAAAAACCCAAAATGCACAAGTACGCAATAGGTGGTATCCAGCTCAATAATAGTAATTGCAAAAAAAATCTAGTGGACAAATATGAGCCAATAATGTGCTGCAACTGCTAAAAAAAGTCAATAGTCCTAGGCTATATTATCAAAGGGATAGAATCAAGAATACATAAAGTGTTAATGCCACTTTATAATGCCCTGGTAAGACCAAACTTAGAATATTGCATCCAGTTTGGTCATCACAATTGCAAAAAAAAAAAAAAATGAGATTCTAGAAAATGCAGAGAAGAAGAACAAAGATGATTGAGGAATGGAAAATAAAGTATATGAAGAACGAGTGCAGGAATTAATTGACTATGTTTAGTCTAGTGAACAGAAGAACTAGGGGTGACAGTGATAGACAGTGTTCTAATATCTGAGTAGCTGCCATAAGAAAGAGGTAGGTCAAATTATTCTGCAAAGTACATGAAAGCAGGACAAGAAGTAATGGATGAAAGAGAACCAATCTAGAACTAAGGAGAAAATTCCAAACAGTGAAAATAACAGAGTTGGAAGGGACTTTATAAGTAATCTAGTACAACCTCTTGCCCAAGCAGGAGACCTTGCACCATTTCTACCTACCAACCACCAACCCTACACTATTTCTGGCAAATGGCAGTCCAGTCTCTTCTTGAAGGTCTCAAGTGATGATGCTCCCACAACTTCTCAGGGCAAGCTGTTCTATTGGTTGATTGTTCTTACAGTCAGAAAGTTTCTCCTATTTCCAGGTTAAACCTCTCCTTGTTCAGTTTCCATCCATTATTCTTGTCTGGCTTACTTACCAGTCGCTTTAGAAAATAACTTGACTCTTTCCTCTCTGTGGCAGCCCCTCAAATATTGGAAGACTGCTATCTCCCCTGATCCTTCTCTTTACTAGCCAAGCTCCAGTCCCCTAATCATCCTGGATGCTCTTCTCTGTACTTTTTCTAGAATCTCAACATCTTTTTTATAATGTGGTGACCAAAACTGGATGCAGTATTCTAGGTGTGGTCTTACTAAGGCTTTATAGAGTGGTATAAACTTCACATGATCTTGATTGAATCCCTGAGGACAATTGGAACAGCTTTCCTTCAGAAATTGTAGGTGCTCCATCACAGAAGCACTTTTTAAAAAGAGACTGGACAGCCATTTGTCTGAAATGGTTTTGGGTCTCCTTCTTAAACAGAGGCTTAGAAGATTTCTAAAGTTCCTTCTAATTCTGTTTTGTTCTGATCTGTTATTAATACATTCTGGTTGCCAATGCCCAAAGTTTGATCACATAGCTGTGAGGATGCTGCAATGGTTTTAAATGCAAAACACAGTAATATGTCAAATTTTTTCAGTGCCGTCTTACTTTGAACAGTTGCTAAATGAATGGTTGTTAATAAAGGACTATGTGCATTTCTTCTGTTTCCATGCATCTCAGACATTTCAAGAGACCTTTCTTCGACATGTTAGGATAGACAATTATCCCAATGCAAAAAGGGGATTGTTTTAGTTTAGAGTTTGTTGTTTTGTCTAAGTTGAGAAACTGAGTGTGTTTACTGAACCTAGACCATCAAAGTATCCCAAGGTTAAAACGTAAATTGGAAGTTGAAAAATATTGTGGAAGAAGGCAGTGATAACCAGTTCTTTATTATTGCAAAGAAATAATGTTTTTACATCTGTGACGTCACCAAAACTGATGTTTAATTTAAATTATCATACATTTTAAATTACTTTAGGCTGATCAGGAATTGTGGTGGCTAGGCTTTTCACCTTTGTACTCTTTGATATGTTGGAAAGTGAACTACAGCTCCTATCATTCTCAGCCACAGAGGTTTTGTTAACGATGCCATTCTTTGTTAAATCAGTTACATGAATTATCCCCTGTGTTTTTCACGTAGTCCAGTGTCTGCTATGGCTAGGACTGTAACTGAAGGCCAGGAGATCACAAACAGCAGCCATTGCCTTATGCAGCCACACATAGGAATCCAATAATTCCAATTTCTTTTCCATTTATGGTACCCTGTGGAAAAAGTCTGTAAGGGGAGAAGTATTTTTTTGCATATTTTATTTATTTATTCATTACTTTCATATTCTGTTCATTTCCAAACAAATAGTTAGCAGCAGTTTGTCTGCCACTGAACTATACAAAACTACAGATTTTAAAATAAATTGTGAAAGTTTTTGTAGTTTTTCAGCTTACTATGTGATAGGGAAAATGGCTTTCAAAATCCAGAGGCTTCCTGGCCCAACCCCCTCCCTATCTGAGATCAAAAAAGAGTCAGGAAGGGCCCCAAAACTGATTCTAAGCATTAAAGCCATTCTCACACAAATATGTTTTATTGCAACAGATGTACTGTAATTTAGCCGTGGAAACACATTTATTTAAAAGCTTGGCATAAGTGTAGTTTGAAAACAATGGACTCTAATGGGAGAACTAGAAATGCAATACATTTCTTCGATGATATGCTTAAATAAACTACGATTTAGCACAATCTGCAACTCAACCATAATACAGGTAGTTCTTGACTTCTACAATTGGGTCCAGGAGTTCCACTGCTAAACAAAGTGGTCATTAAGTGAGTCAAGCCTAATTTTTATAACTTTTTCGCCATGTTTGTTAAGACAATTACAGCAGTTGTTAAGTAAAATCACATGACTCTTAAGCAAATCCAGCTTCCCCGTTGATTTTGTTTGTTGAAAGTCAGCTGGTTATCTATCAAGTGGTAAAAATTTTATCAGATGACTATATGCTGTGATGGTCTTAAGTGCAGGACCAGTCATAAATCACTTTTTTTCCATGCCACTGTAATGGTCACTAAATTGAGGACTACCTGTACCAAGAGAGGAGTCTGGAGAATAAGTCATTTGCTACATTAGGGAGATTTAATAATAATGGAAGAAAACAGAGGCATGGAATCAAAATGATGGCCATACATTTAATCTGTGAAAACAATGGATCCATTTTGAAACTGATACACCTTGTAGCTGACCTTGGAAGGAAATGATTGTGTGAATTGGCTTAAAGTTGATTCTGTGGGAACCTAGTTGATTTTGAAGTGCTGGATATTTTTCCCAGAAGACATCAGCAACTGTGACTCAACCTATGGTCAGCTAGCATAACATAAGGAAACCCAACATAAACCTAATATAAGGAAACCTGCAATATAAAGGTCAATTCAGAAAAATAACCTTTTTCTTTGTTGACTTTTCTTTATATTGCAAGTTAAAAAAATTCACCTCTATTCCATAATCAGTAGTTCATATCACTCTTTTATTTAATAGTTTCTACTATTTTATTTATTTGTATCTGCCTTTATTATTTTTATGGTGGTAAAACTATACAATATTCTTCCTCCTATTTTCCTCATAACCCTGTGAAGTAGGTTGGGCTAAAGGAGTGACTGGCCCAAAGTCATCCAGTTGGCTTTTATGGCTAAGACAAGACTTGAACTTGTTGTGTCCGTCGCGGCAAGGAGACCAGGACTCAGTGACTTGGTTCAGCTCTTTTATTGGTCCCGAGAACGACTCGGGTTCCAGGGGAAAAACAGTGGCTTTTTATTTCCAAGCTGCGGCGGCCGCAACCAATGGCACCGCTTTGAATCTCCTGCGATTAGTTTCCACCAATCGCGGGAGATCTGCAGCGGGCCAATCAGTGCAGCTCGCTCGACCAATCGGATCCCGGCGCGCTTTGACCAATCACAGCGCAGCGTTTACAAGAATGTAAATGACCATACAGAACACCCCTCCCCTCTTGGTTCGGTCCTACGTGACGTAGTCCCGTAAGTAGGCGGGGCTCCGTACTTGCCTACTGGACCTGCGCAGGTTAGTTGTTGTTTGGCTCCTGGCTGGTTCGGTCGGGTTCTCTGTTGCTCTTGGCCTTGTCGACGGAACCGCCTGGAAGGTGTCGCTGGGCCTCTTGTCACAGCTCCCTCCCGGTCTACCTGGGCTGGTTGAGCTATGGTTTTCACCGCTCCCACCTAGTCTTTCTGGGCTGGTTGAGCTGGCCTGGCTGCTTCTTCCTGGTGAGGCTTCGAGCTGGCTGTCAGTCAGTAAGTGTTGCTGGTTTCTTTCTGTTGGGTTTTGGTTGCCGGGGTATTCCCTCCTCTCTTGGCTTGTATTAAGGGGATTGTCTGTGTTTGGTTGCGTGTCGGTTGTGTTTCCTGTGATTGCTCTTGATCTTAGTTGATCGATATGGCGTTTCCAGGCTCATCGGTCGGTTGTTTGCAGCTGGTATGAGCGGGGACCTGTCAGTTGGGTTATGGTTGCTGGTACCCACAGTGGGTCTCCGATTAGGTTCTTTGCGTAGACGGCGTCGCCTGGTGCAAAGGACCGGTGCTTGCTAGAGGAGTTTGGGGGTTTCTCCGGGTTGTATGTGGGGTGCAGCCTGTCGACTGGAGACCTTATTTTCCTCCCCATTAGTAGCTCTGCCAGGCTTTTGTTCGTTGTTGTGTTTGGGGTTATATGTTGTATGAAAAGCATTTTATTTATTTTTTCTTGGATTTCCCCGTGTTCAATTTTTTGGATGGTTTTTTTTCCGTTCTGCCCTCCCATTCACCGCCGGATGTGCCGGAGCTGTCAGTGCGTGTCGTATGCCCCGTTCCGCTAGGAATTTTTCAAATTCTAGCAAGGTGAATTGGGGCCCGTTATCCAACACGATGACATCTGGGAGGCCATGGTTGCGAATAGCTTGCTAAGTTCCTTGGTCATGGCCTCCGTGGTGGTGGTTTTCATGTTGCTTACCTCCAACCAGTTGAAATAAGCATCTACCGTTATGAGGAATGTATGTCCCTTAGTGGGCCCGGCAAAATCTATATGGATCCTGGACCATGGTCCCCTGGGGGTTTTCCATTCCAGGATCAGTGCCGCGGGAGGGCTCAGTCTGGTTTCTTGGCAGCATTCACAGGCTTCGATTTGCTTGTCCATCCCTGGCCACCAAGTGTAACTTCTGGCCAGGGCTTTCATTCTAACTATGCCCGGGTGCCCCTCGTGTAACAACCCCAATACCTTCCCTTGTAGCTTTTCCGGAATAACAACCTTATCCCCCCAAAGTACACACCCTTTTTGTAGTGAGAGTTCTGTTTGCCGGTTCCAGAATGTCTTGAATGCTTCATCGTCATCTTTTTCCGGCCACCCTTTTTCTACCTAATGTAACACCCGCGCCAGATTATTAGTTTCTCAGGCAATGTCTGACGAGGTTATGGGTAGATCGGGCAGAGTCTCTATGCTGAGGGTGGTCGTCGTGGGTGCTGGGTCGGTGTCTAGGTCGGGTAACAGCGAGTGGCTCAAGGTGTCTGCGTGGGTGATCGTCTTACCGGGTTGGTGTGTGAGCCGGTAGCTGTAGGCGGCAAGGAATTCGGACCACCTTGTCATTCTGGGAGATAGGATGTTCAGGGTGGCCTGGTTCCCTGCCAGGATGCCTAGCAGAAGCTTGTGGTCTGTGATAATGGTGAACGTGTGGCCATAGAGGTACTCGTGGAACCTCTTCACTGCTGCGACGATAGCTAGGACCTCCTTGTCCAGCTGGCTATAGTTCCTCTCTGGTTGGGTGAGTGTCCTGGAGAAGAAAGCGATGGGTGCTTCTCTTCCATCCGGGAGTGTGTGACTGAGGACGGCGCCGACGCCAAAGGGTGAGGCGTCTCATGTGACGGCAAGTGGTAGGGTCTCATTGTATTGGATGAGGACGGCATCCGAGGTGAGCAGGTCCTTGGTTTTCCTGAAGGCGGCTTCCTCACATTTCCCCCAAGTCCAGGTGGCCGCCTTGTCCAAAAGCCTATGCAAAGGCTCCGCCGCGGTCGCCTTTTGGGGCAGGAAAACATTGTAAAAATTAAGCAGTCACAGAAATGCCTGCAGTTCCGTTTTATTCCTGGGCATGGGGGCCTCCTTAATGGCTCTGATTTTGTTTGCGGTTGGGTGGATGCTGTGCCGGTCTAGGAGGTATCCTAGGAACTCAACCCACTCTGTGTAAACTGGCATTTCTCTCTCTTCACTTTTAGCCCGGTTTCCTTGAATTTGATTAGTACTTCCCTTAGACGACTCTCTAGTTCTAGCTGGTTGGTTGCCGACACCAGCACATCGTCGAAGTAGGGCACCACCCCCTTAATTCCTTGCAAAAGTCTCTCCATGAGGCTCTGGAAAATTCCAGGTGACACGCTGACTCCAAACTGGAGTCGGTTACAGCGAAACGCTCCCCGGTGGGTGACTATGGTTTGCGCCTCGGCGGTTTTTGCGTCGACCGGCAGCTGTTGGTATGCTTGCACCAGGTCGAGCTTCGCAAAGACCTTGCCTCCCCCCAGTGAGTGTAGAAGTGCTGCACTACTGGGACGGGGTAGGCGATTTGTTGTAAGGCGCAATTTAGGGTGGCCTTATAGTCCCCGCAGATTCTTACCGACCCATCGGGCTTGACTGGGGTGACTATTGGGGTCTCGCACCAGGCGTGGTTGATTGGTTGTAGGACCCCTTGCTTGACGAGCTTGTCAATTTGCTCGTCTATTTTTGGCCGGAGTGCATACCGCCTTGGTTTTAGGCATATCAGGGGAATGTTGGGGTCTAGGCTGAAGGAAATAGGGGGCCCTCGGTACTTGCCTAGGGTGTCGTCAAACACTTCCTGGAAGTCCCGTGCCAGTTGCTGTTCCCAATCGGTCTCTGCGATGTGGTTTATGCCCGTGACCTCAATGCCAAGCGGTGCGAACCATTGTAGTAATAGTTTCCCCAAAAGGGACCCCCCCCCAAAAGGCTGGGTCGGTCTCGGTCCACGATTGTCAGGGGAAGCTTTGCAGTGTGGCCCTTGAATGTTACCTTGAATTGTCCGGTTCCGACTACCGGGATGCGGTTTCCCTAGTAGTCCTTGATTATTATTCTCCAGTCCCTTCTTATGGATGGTAGACACCAAGCATTTGATTTCTTGCCAGGCAACCATGGAGAGGTAGGACCCGGAGTCCATCTCCATTTTGCATGGCTTGCTTTCGATGCCTACCTCCACGTAGACTTTTCAGGCGTCGGTGGTTGATGCCTGGCCGATAATGACCGTCTGGTGGGTTTTCTCCTTCCGCCGGGTTTCGCCACCTCATCGGTTCCGTCTGTCCCGGCCCCATCGGCTTTCGGCTTGGCGATCTCTGGCTCTAGGGGGTGTGCTGTCACGTCTCCGCTCGCTGTGGTACCGTCATCTGGGGCTGTAGGCCTTCCTCAATCGGCAGACTCGGGTGATGTGACCCTTTTTGTCGCAGTGCCGGCAGACTGCATCGAAGAAATGGCACTCTGCTCAAGGGTGGTCACCTCCGCACCCAGCACATGTGGTCCCTGACTTACGACTCCACCAATCACACCGGTCCCGTCCCGTCTGGAGCCGGTGGATTTCCTCCTCGTCATCCATGGTGTCGGAGGCGGAGTGGAATTCGCCATGATGGGTAGTGGTCTTGCGGTGACTTGCTTCTGGGTGGGCCTCGGTTGCCCGTCCTGGGTCGGCGGTCACGGTGCGCTCTCTGGTGTCTGGTCTCCGCATGCGGTTCGCCGATTTCCAGGTTGCCTCGGCTGTAGTGGCTTCAGCGATGGCGTCAGCGAGGGCGATGTCGCCTTTGGCCATCAATTGGCTCTGTAGGACTGGGTCTTGGAGTCCGAGCACGACGCGGTCCCGTAAGGCCTCATCCATGTCCGAGAACCCGCACATGCCCCCTAGGCTTCATAGCTCAGACACAAAATCGCTGATGCTCTCACCCGATCTCTGGTTCCGCCGGTAGAAATCGTGCCACCTGATGAGGGTGGGCACGGCGGGGGCATAGTGGTTCCAGAGCAATGATTCGAGGTCAGCCTAGTCCATCTCCTTGACGTCTGCGCTTTTGCCATCTTGAACACTGCGGGCCCACAGTGTTTCAGGAAGACGGCTCTTTTCTTCGGCCTGGTGGCATCCTTCATGTTGCTACACTCGAGGAACATGAGGAATCTGTCTGTGTATGATTCCCAGTCCTCGGTAGCGGGATTAAAGGGCACGGGCGGTGCGATGATGGCCATCTTGTCGGTCTCACTTCCTCCAGACACGTGTTGGTGGGGGATTAGCCTTGGAATCCCATCCTCGTCGTCAGTGTTGTGTCCGTTGCGGCAAGGAGGCCAGGACTCAGTGACATGGTTCAGCTCTTTTATTGGTCCCGAGAACGGCTCGGGTTCCAGGGGAAAAACAGCGGCTTTTTATTTCCAAGCCGCGGCGGCCGCAACCAATGGCACCACTTTGAATCTCCTGCAATTAGTTCCCACCAATCGCGGGAGATCCGCAATGGGCCAATCAGTGCGGCTCGCTCAACCAATCGGATCCCTGTGCACTTTGACCAATCACAGCGCGGCGTTTACAAGAATGTAAATGACCGTACAGAACAGAACTCATAGTTTCCTGCTTTCTAGCCCGGTGCCTTAACCACTAGACCAAACTTTTATTACACTATGTACATTCTTCCCTCCCCTCCCATTTCTTTATTGCTTTTAATTGCATATCACATCAAACTTCCAGGAATAGAGAGCTATTAAAAATTCTCTAAATATATACATTTTTCAAAATATAGTTATGAAAAAGAAGCCAAATCTGGAATTCAGAGATGTGAGGGAAACCAATCCATATCAGGATTCACACCTTGCATTAAACCAGTGTATTTTGGGGGTGGGGGTTGGGTGGATTGGGATTTGTCTGTCTGTTGATCAAATAATATATGTTTAAAAGGAACGATTGGTGTAAATCCAATCATATAGAAATGTGTCAACCAAGGATAAAAATTCATGCAATTGACAAAGCCTTCTTTATGTTTTTCTGTAAGAAATATGTTATATTAAGATGCCATTTATTTATTTGTTTGTTTTATTTGTCAAGAGCTTACAATATAACAGAAACAAGAACAAACATAAATTTAAATACAAGAAATGGGAACTTATAATTGGGGACAATAGGACTGGGACAGTAGGCATGATTGTGCGCTTATGCAGGCCCTTTACAGACCTCTTAGGAATGGGGTGAGGTCAACAGAGGTCAGTTTGAGGGTAAAGGAGCAGGTGACAACAGAATCAGGTAGTGAGTTCCAGACATTGACCACTCTGTTGCAGAAATCGTACTTCCTGCAATCAAGCTTGGAGTGGTTTACATTTAGTTTATATCTGTTCTGTACTCCTGGTGTTGTTGCTAAAGCTGAAATATTCATTAACTGATAATTTAGTCTCTCTTCGGTTTGGTTATAAAAATATGCATAGTTTCCCCACAAATGGGGGAATATTTTAATGTGTTTTTAACCCATTTCTAAAGGTAGTAGCGATTTCCTTTTTCTTAGTTGGTTCAAAAGTATTGAGTGAACAGGCCGCTAGAAAAAAAAAACTGTTTAAAAAAAATGGCAAGACTGCTGTTTCCCGTAGGGGTGCCTTGCCCTCTAGATGGTGCTCCTGTGCTACAATTGGAAAGATTCCTTACCAGTTCAAAGCAAAGTTGCAAGAACCGCTATCTTGAATTTCTTGTAGCCAAGAATCTCTCTCTCAAGTTTTCTCTCTCTCCCTCCCTTCCTACGCCTCCCCCTCCCTCGTGGATAGCAACGAAGAGGAAGAAGTCATATGGAATCACTCCTTTAGATTTATTACAGGTGGTTCATTTCTTACAATTTACAACTTTTGGATTAAACAGCAACTGAAAAAGGTGACTTACAATCATTTTTCACACTTATGACCATTGCAGTAATCCCACGGTTGCATGATCAAAATTTGGACATTTGGCAACTTGCATGTATTTATTTATTGCAGTTTCCCAGAGTCATGTGAACACTTTTGCAATACTCTGACAACAAAGTCAATGGGGAAATCAGATTAACTTAGCAACCATTTTAGTAACCTAACAACTGCAATGATTCACTGAACAAGAGTGGCAAGACATAAAATGGAGCAAAACTCATTTACCAACCATCTTGCTTAGAAATAGAAAATTTGGGCTCAATTGTGAATGTAAGTCAAAGACTACCTGTTCTGTAGTGTTTCTCAGATTTGGTCATTTTAAGATGGATGGACTTCAACTCCCAAAACTCCCCAGCCATCATGCTGGATTATTCTTGGAGTTGGCCGAATTGAGAAACATTGCATTGATAAAATGTGACTTACAATATAGTTATGCCTGGCACTTTCCTAAGGTCTTTGATGAGGATTAAAAAAACAGTAACAGATTCTTTCCTTTGCTTTCCACTCAGTTTGTTATTTTGCCGTTTTTGCTCGTTTTCTTTATTGTCCTATTTTCATATTTTAAATCATTTGTAAACAGTTAAGTGGTGGGATTCAATTTTTTTTTTTTAACCATAGATTCTATGGGTGTGGCTGGGTGGGCGTGGTAGGGGAAGGATACTGTAAAATCCCCATTCCCTCCCCACCCCACTAACCTGCTTTCCAGCTCCGTTCTCCTGTGCAGGGCAACCAAAGAAGACCCAGCCGATCAGCTGGTACTCGGGAGGCAAAGAATAGATGGGGTGGGACCAGTCAGAGGTGGAATTTGCCAGTTCTCCAAACTACTCAAAATTTCCACAACCAGTTCTCCAGAACCTGCTGAATACCACCTCTGAAACAGTTCATAGTAGCCGGGAATTAGGTGGCATATAGATATTAATAATAATAATTCTTTCTTTGTGGGGGGGAGGGGATGCCATTGTTTGATACAAAAATACAGTAAAACAAATCCATTTCATTTTCAATCTGGAAGTTCTGCAAGATGCCAAACTTTCATAAATAGACTCCTAAAAGAGTTCTAAAACATTGTATAAAAATTACAACCAATCATTATAAGAAATAATATTAAAATAAAAGTTTGTTGATTGAGAGACAGTTTGATCTACCAGTTCAGGCACCAGGCTAGAAACCAGGAGGCTGTAAATTGTAGTCCTGCCTTAGCCATGAAAACCAGGTAAGTGACTTTAAACTGGTAACTCTCGGCCCACAATGTCAGGGTCAGACAATGAGTTGGTCAGTCATGCAATTCCTGTTTCAACCAATGGTTAATACTTACAACGCCACCATGAATATTATATTTTACAATATCACATTTTCTCTAGGATAATGCAATATGGGTGAGTCAAAATAACACAGTATTTCACTGCTATTTTAAAATATTTTCCCTAAAAAATAAAGGTTTCCTCTAACCTAACCAGTCATGTCCAACACTAGGGGGCAATGCTCATCTCCGTTTCTTAGCTGAACAGTGTCTGAAGACACTTCCGTGATAATTTGGCCAGCATAACTATAATGCCAAGGTGATGGAAAAGTGTCAACTTCCCAGCTATTTATTTATTTGCATTTGCATGCTTTCAAAGTGCTAGGTTGGCAGGAAGTGGGGTAAGTAACAGGACTTCACCCTGTGACGCGGTGTTTGGGTCTTAAACCGGGCTGTCAAATTTCCAGCTGACAAGCTCAACATCTTTCTAGATATGTGGGTTTCCACACTTAGAATTCTCAGCAATGTCAGTGCTGCCTATAGAATTCTGGCCCTTAAAGTCTACAGTACATATCACAAGAACACTCATGTCAGGAGTTGCAGCGTGAGAACATGTTAAAAGTGAAGAGAAGGACCAGGGGAGACATGATAGCAGTGTTTTTGAGGGGCTGCCACGAGACGAGGGGGCCAACCTATTTTCCAAAGCACCTGAAGGGCAGATAAGGAATAATGGATGGAAACTGATCAAGGAGAGATTCAACCTAGAAATAAGGAGAAATTTTCTGACAGTGAGAGCAATCAACCAATAGAACATGCTCTCAGAAGTTGTGGGAGCTTCATCACTGAAGGCTTTCAAGAAGAGATTGGACTGCCATTTGTCAGAAATGGTGCAGGGTCTCCTACTTGGGCAGGGGGTTGGACTAGATCAGTGGTCACCAAACAGTGGGCCGGGGACCACTGGTGGTCTGTGAGAAAATTTTGGTGACCCACAGAGAAATGTTACCCCCAAAGTAATTAATCCGGGCTGCACAGGAACACAAGGCTGTGTCACCCACATGGCCCATGGGAACACAAGGCTTGCGTTGCTTGCATTGCAAACAACACAAGGTAGTATGGGGAGTTGGGAAAGGGTGGAGGGGGGAACTTGTCCAACTCAACCTACAAGCCTCGCCTGGTGACCAGGCTGCTTCTTTCCACTTCTTTCTTTTTTTGCTTCTGGCTGCATGCAAGGAAAGCAGCAAAAATCTTTCTTTCTCTCCCCCAAACTCTGCCAGAAATGAGTCTTTGGGACCCTGCAAGGCATCCTGCTCCAAGAGGCTGCGCCAGCATGACAAGTCTCACAAAAACTCATTCTTGGTGGAGTTTAGGAGAGTGAAAGAAATACTTCTGCTGCTTCTGCTGCTTTCGTTGCGTGAAGCCAAAAGTCTTTCTCTCTCTCCCCTGAGAACGGAGCTGGAGACAGAATCCTGTGATCCCAAATAAAAAATAATTGATCAGTAGGAAAACAGAGTGGAGGATTTTCCTCCAGGATTTTCCCAGGGTCTCTGGTCCACGGGATTTAAAATTATGAGTTTGGTGGTCCCTGAGGTCCAAAAGGTTGGCAACCCCTGGACTAGATGACTTACAGAGTCCCTTCCAACTCTGTTAATCTGAATCTGTATAGTTGTTAAGTTGCTAACGTGTGTTGTCCCACTCCCCACATACACACACACATGCAGCAAGATTGACGGGTTTTTTAACACCCTCCCAAACAGGTCCTCAGAAAGCACCCATATTGCACAAATCTAGATTTTGAGTTCAGCATGGCAAGATTCACTGGGTAACTGAGTCCCCAGACACACACAAAGTCCAGGGAAGCAGTCTATGCATCAAACGAGTCAGGATACATGGTATGAACACACATGGCACTAAATTGGGCATGTTGCTCTAGCAATGTTCAAATCTGCAGGGCGGGATTAAATAGGCCACGCCAGCGCAGCCCTTCATGAGAGGAGATGTTGCCTCCTCACAAGTCATCTAGCTGACCCATGACAACATGGTTGCTAAATGAACTATTGTAGATGAATGACTTGTTCAATCTGTTGTCACGGAATCCAACAGAAATTGGCCTTGGATATGTTATGATGTCATCATGCAAATGATGCAAATTACATAGTTCACATCATTACACAACAATATCACGTAAGGACATTACTTGTAGTCCTTGACATTACATGTAGTCCTTGACTTACTAATTACTACTGTAATTGAGCCTGAAATCAAGATTCTATGCCATGCTGGTCATTAAGTGGGCCATCACATCACCATGCCCTTTTTTTTTTTTGCAGCTGACAATCAGTGAATGCCATGGGCATTCAGTAATGCGATGGCTGTTAAACAAACCCATTATTCCCAAAAAAACCCCAGCACTCATTTTGCTAAAAAATATATGCCAGTTTTCAGCAAACAAAAAAAACCCCATCATAAATTGCGATCAAGTGACAATGGGATGCTGCAAACAGAGGTTAATGCAGGCTGGTTGCCAAGCACCCAAAATGCAATTATCTGCCCATGGGGAGAGGCCATTGGAACCCTGAAACTGAGCCTACTTGTGTATAGTGCATTATGATACTTACTTACAGGGACAAAGATTGTTAAGCCATTAGTTAGAGCTCTTCACTCATTTGACAACCACTGGGGCCAGGAATATGCCGATGGCTAGGTTGTATAAGCATAATTTATTGTCCTCCAAGCACACAATTCTAGGAATTTTATTGTTTCTGACATCATCTCAAATCATGGGGGTAGGGATGTGGTGGTCAAGAAGACGTGCTTCAGCATGCCCTGTTGCATGTCTCCATTTGGTAGGCCTGGCTAACAAAAGAGGGCCAAAATCATTTCCTGGGATTGCATATATGCAAAGGCAGGCAAGGAGCAGTTCTCTATTGGTTACAAGCTCTGCTTGAAAGCCACTAATGGAGGCTCAGAGCAGCTAAACCTATAATTTTCGGTTTGACAGGAGCGTGGTTCGGCCTGCAGCAGTTCAAGAAGAGATGTCTATTTCCAGCTATGCCGTGGGCCTAGTAAATGGCCGCAAAGAAGAAGGAGAAGGAGGAGGAGGAGGAGGAGGAGGAGGAGGAGGAGGAGGAGGAGGAGGAGGAGGAGGAGAAGAAGAAGAAGAAGAAGAAGAAGAAGAAGAAGAAGAAGAAGAAGAAGAAGAAGAAGAAGAAGAAGAAGAAGAAGAAGAAGAAGAAGAAGAAGAAGAAGAAGAAATAATAATCAAATGTTCCAAAAGGATGTGGACTTATCTTTGTGAATGATAGATTTCTTGCTACCCATAAAAACATACATTCGGAAAGAAAATAAGTTTCAGTAAATAATAATGGCATTCAGATATAATCCCTTGAACCCTCTTGAAAGCTGAAAGAACAACCATCTCCAGGGATGGAGTGTCTGGCTACTGCTATAAAGCTGTGTTCTGAAAGTGTCCTTCCCATCTCAGTGCCACCTTAGTGTTTATACTACAATTCCCATAATCCTTACATTACAGGATTACATTACAAAGCCAGACTGCTTTATGGTTGCTTTCAACCACAGTTCAATATTCTAAATATGTTCCTGACAGCACCTTGATTTGAGCAGTCCTATTTGAAAACTTCGGAAATTGGTTGCAGTAAGTCAGGTACTGATTCTTGAGGCAGACAGCTACAATGGCTGGATTCATACAATACATAATCCAGTTACTGATTTAACTCACTTTATGGATTTACATAATCCACTGAAGTATAAAGTGAGCCAATAAATTGGGTTCACAAAGCCACAAGAACCAAACAAAAGTTAATATAAACCTAGTATGCTATAGAATTTCAAGTTATCTCCTGACCTGCTTAAGTAGATTATTTTGATCCCAATCGGTATGCCCAGAGTAATCAAACTGGAACAATAATAAAAAATTAATTTCAGAGTAAAAAGTGGCTCAAAAATACAGCTTCCATGGAAATTAGAAGATGGGATTTAAGAGTAGGTTTCTTCACATGAACTCATGGAAAAATCAAGAATTAGAAAAAGGATTTATTTGATTGTTTATGATGATAGAGTAAATTGGTGAATTATATAAGGATAAAGAGTGATTCTAAATGTGGGATAGAAGGATGGTGGTGATTATATGAGGTAAAAAATATTCAGTATTCATGGAAGAAAAAATAAAGAAATAAAAACTAAGTTTTTGCATGTATATATGATGTATTAATGTGTTTAGCTTTGGATGTATATATGATATATATTTTCTCTAGTCATTCTGTTACAGCAAATATATATCATATATCCAAAAGTAATTACATGTATATACTAACAGAATAAATTAATAATAAAGAAAGAAGATGTGGAGATTTTTTGAAACAAAGATAAATGAACTTTCTTCTAGTATGCAAGAAATGGGTGAAATTATCTGAATGAGTAATATGAAAAAAGGTGTTTAGTGGAATGGGGAAGACAAAGAAACCATGGATCACAAAAAAATTCTATAGCAATGAATTATTGCTGCAAAAAGAGATGACGAAAGCTATCCCAAAACATGTATTGGTTTTGTACATATTACAAGTATACAGGTACCTCTCAACTAACCAGTTTAATTGAGCCCAAAATTTCTGCTGTTAAGTGAAACATTTGTTAAGTTTTGCTCCATTTTATGACTTTTCTTGCCCTAGTTGTTAAGTGAATCACTGCAGTTGTTAAGTTAGTAATACAGCCATTAAGTGAATCTAGTTTTCCCATTGATGCAAAAGATGATCATGTGACTTTGGGAGTAGCAACCGCCATAAATATGAGTCAGTTGCCAAGCATCCGAATTTTGATCACATGACTATGGGGATGCTATAATGGTCATAAAGGTAAAGTGTTGTTGTAACTATGCCCAGCACTATGGATTCCCTGCCCTTCTAACATATTGAGGAAAATTATCTGGTCACTAAATTCACTGCTGTTAAGTTGAGGACTACCTATATATGATTTTATGAAGCACAAGGAATGGTTATCCCATGCAGCAAAAACAGCAGCTATGTCTACTTCCTAGAAGTATATAGAAGTGGGAGTTGAATATGTCAGGAAAAATTTAGAAGATGAATCCAGTGGAAAATAAGCACTTCAAAAATTGTATGGTAAAGCAGAAACAGAAAAATTCAGGACTGAAGACTGTTGAATGAATACAGACTGAATATAAACTAGGTGACCAGGTTGGATGAAAAAGACTGAGATGGGTTTGTCATGTAGACATAATGAATGCAGAACCAATTGCAAAACAGATATTTAAAGAAGGAGTGAATAGGTTGAAAGAAAGAGGAGGAGTGAGAAATTTGTGGTTGTGGCAAAGACTAAGAGAGGAATACACAAGGAAGAAAGGGCAATGTATGAAAAGGTGTGTGAACATGGAGGATACAAGGATGATTTACAAGAATAGAAATATATTAAGAGAGAAAGAGAACAGTACAAGTGGAAACTAAATTTAACTTTGTATCTTTGTCTTACCTTACCTTGTGCATTAATTTCTTTAGGTTGTGAATTCTTTCCTCCACACCTGTATTTTGCCCAATGTTTGCTTTCTCAAAACGTAAAGCACATGATGGATCTCTAGTATGTAAACAAATATGTGAAAGAGCAGCACTATATATTCCTTGCTCTTCTGATACATTGAGGAAAAGTATATGGTCTGAAAAAATCTGGAAGACCACTTAGCTCTAGCAAAGAGCTAGAGTTTTGTGTATCTGATAAACTGCCATTTACAATCTAGTGATGATCTAGATTGTTTCTAGATTTTCAGAGCAGATATGGTAGCCTTAAGCAAATTGGAAATGGAAGATGAAAGCTATCTTTCACTCATGTTTAATGAGAGATTGTCATTAAGCCTGAAAAGTTGAAGGCAAAATAATTTCCCAGAGTTAGAAAGAACCAATTTCCCAGGATCTGAAATATCCACAGT
This sequence comes from Hydrophis major, assembly GCA_033807585.1. Lineage (NCBI taxonomy): Eukaryota > Metazoa > Chordata > Lepidosauria > Squamata > Elapidae > Hydrophis > Hydrophis major. The sequence continues at coordinate 39,747,368 of CM066343.1, read as the reverse complement.
AGCTGACTTCAAATGCTATTGCTAGGATAATGTCACACAATAGAAATCAGTAAAAAAAAGGGCTGCAACCAGATGAATTAACATTTCAAGTAGTCCTCGCTTAATGACCACATTGCTTGCTTAATGAGCACAGTGAAAAAGGTTGTAAAATGGCACATAATCAGATAGTAACCCGCTTAATGGCCACGATGACTTATGGCCATAATTCCGAGTTCAATTATGGTCATAGCTCAAGGACTACTGTACCTATGGAGCGTGGTAGTGGCACAGGGGTTAGAGCATAGTATTGCAGGCTAATTTAGCTCACAGCCAAGAGTTTGATCATCACCTACTCAAGGTTGACTCAACTTTACATCCTTCTGAGGTTGGTAAAATGAGGACCCAGCTTGTTGGAGGCAATATGCTGACTTTATAAACCACTTAGAGCAGTGGTCCCTAACCTTTTGGGCAGCAGGGACATTTTTTCCACAGACCAGAAGGGTCATGGTTCCATGTGCGGCTTGCATCCCAGAGATGGGGTTCTGCTTGTTTGCATGGACCAGTTTCTGGTATACTGCAGACCGGTTGCCTGTCCATGGACTGGGGATTTGGAATCCCTGACTTAGAGTGCTGTAAGGCAGGGGTCGCCAACCTTTTGGACCTCAGGGACCACCAAACTCATAATTTTAAATTCTGCGGACCAGAGACCCTGGGAAAATCTCAAAAAAAGTCTACAGGAAAATTCCCCACCCCGTTTTCCTACTGATCAATCATTCTTTATTTGGGATCACAGGATACCGTCTCCAGTTCCGTTCTCAGGGGGAGAAAGAAAGAGAGAGACTTTTGACTTCATGCAAGGAAAGCAGCAGAAGTCTTTTTTTCTCTCCCCCAAACTCCGCCAAAAATGAGTCTTTGTGAGACTTATCGTGCCGACGCAGCCTCTTTGAGCAGGATGCTATGCAGGGTCCCAAAGACTCATTTCTGGTGGAGTTTGGGGGAGAGAAAGAAAGACTTTTGCTGCTTTCTTTGCATGCAGCCAAAAGTAGAAGATGAAAGAAACAGAAAGAAGCAGCCCAGTAGCAAGGCCAGGTGCATGGGGCAAGTGGGGCAAGTTCCTTCCCTTCACCCCTTTCCCCCATTCCCTCATTACCTCATGTTGTTTGCAATGCAAGCAACACAAGCCTTGTGTTCCCCCGGGCCATATGGGTGGCACAGCCTTGTGTTCCCACGCAGCCTGGATTAATTGCATTGGGGGGTGCTTTGGTGGTGACATTTCTCTGCAAACCACAAAAATTTTCTTGTGGACTACCAGTGGTCCCCAGCTGGCGACCACTGCTGTAAGCCACTATGAAGTGGTATTTAAGCCTTTTTTGTTGCCACCTAGAAATCCACACAAAGAATGAACAATAAGGTGTGGGTGTTTATAGTCCATTATGGTTGTAAGCAAAGACCTAGCAATTAATTTCAATCTTGCCTGATGTTTTTGTGGTTTAGCATATTGTCTAAACCCTGCCCCTTGAATGAGTTTATGATTTTGTGAATTCAGAGCATGGATTAACACTGTAAGGACATTGAGCATAATAATGCAAAAGCAATTCAAGAGCCTCTTTTACAGTTACCTCAAGCCCATTATTCAAAGAGACCAGGGTTCCTGTTTTACAGGTGGTTTTGCTCCATTGAAATGGCTGGTCAAGGAACAATCTTTTTAAAAAAAAAAAATGGTTTGTAATATCAAAGAAATAAAATAATTTGTTTGGTTTGGGCTAGCATTTGAACCCTGCTTTTGTGAGCTATAAACCCCAATAAGTGATTTTAGTGTTTTATATGAATTTGCTTCTATAATTTAAAATTGTGAGCTATCCACAATCACTTCTTTGAATTGGGCAGCTATAAAAATTGAATAAATAAATAAATAAATTTCCCAGCATCAATATAAATCAATGAATCTTCAGTCAGATTTCCTGCAAACAATTAAGCCCTTGTCAAGCTTTATTAATGCCCCAAAGAATATAGGAAAAGTTTGAGACCTTGTTTTTGAGAATAGCTTCAGGTTTCTAATCCAGAGGCACCTGCAATACAACAGCCAATGGCATTTTTGTACAGGCAGGAAATAGCCAATCCACAGATCACAGACCCCCTGCCTCTGCTGTAAATAAGGACCCAAGCAAGAAGGAGGAAGAGGAGGAGGAGGAGGAGGAGGAGGAGGAGGAGAAGGAGAAGGAGAAGGAGAAGGAGAAGGAGAAGAAGAAGAAGAAGAAGAAGAAGAAGAAGAAGAAGAAGAAGAAGAAGAAGAAGAAGAAGAAGAAGAAGAAGAAGAAGAAGAAGAAGAAGAAGAAGAAGAAGAAGAAGAAGAAGAAGAAGAAGAGGAGGAGGAGGAGGAGGAGGAGGAGGAGGAGGAGGAGGAGGAGGAGGAGGAGGAGGAGGAGGAGGAGGAGGAGGAAGAGGAGGAGGAGATTATGTGGGCAGATCAATTCCAGGATTCAGAACTCAGAGCTGTTAGCTATAGAATCAGGAAAGGCTCCAAAATTCCATCTGTCTCATCGCATCCAAAATAGTTCCTCATTGAAATATATATGTTATATATTGTCAAACCAAGAGCACTATAGACAATTGTCTCGTATTTATTACAAGCAGACAGAATTCTAATTATGCCAATTTGTGTCGCCAAACACCTCCTCGAAATGGGTCTGGAAATGAAGGGATTGGTTTGTACTAGTAATTATGGTTTACCATTAAATTACTTCCCTTCCCCTCCCCCCAGTATTTTGTCCAGGTTAAATTAACCTTGGCTGGATTTGTATTTATATTTACCAGACTAGGAGCACGCAATCCAAACAACAGCAGACCGGGTGGAGCACAGAAGAGGACTGCAATTAAAGTTTGGGAAGCTTTGCGGATTTTCAGAGGGTTAATGCTACCAGTTTCTCTTTGCAGGTGAAAATTTCATAGAGTTGAGGAGGGATGAAGGTAAGAGAGCATCTGAGCATGTGGAGAATGCCACAGGTGAGTGGCCACAGTTTATCCATGCATATGAATGAGAAAAATCTCAAAGTGAAAAGGGAATTTACAAGATACTTTTGTAGGCAGGAAACTAACACCAAGTCAGATTCTTAGTCAGTCTAATACAATACTGACTGAACAAATCTTTCTCAATCTAGATGTGTTGCATTGCACCTACCACCCTATTCACTTGCTATAGATGATATGAAATACCAGCTTGGAAAAGATTGATCTGTCTTCCTGGCTGCATTTCCAAGATTTCAAGCGAGTGTACCTAAAGTTGTTCTCATAATATCCTTATTAACAAAATGGTCAAATATAGATTTGAAAACTCATTGCAATGTCCTACCTGTCAATGAATACTTCAGCTTCAACCATAACAATACAAGAGCACACAATAAAAACAAACTCAAGATTAACCACACCAAACTTGATTGCAGGAAATACGACTTCAGCAACAGAGTAGTCAATGTCTGGAATAATCTATCTGACTCTGTGGTTTCTTTCCCAAACCCCAAAACCTTTAACTTTAGACTTTCTACTATTGACCTCACCCCTTTCCTAAGTGGTCTGTAAGGGGCATGCATAAGCACACCAACGTGCCTATGGTCCCTGTCCTATTGTTTCCTTTTATTTTTCTTATATGTATCCATTTCATGTATTCATAACTATGTTTATACTTATACCTGTTCTTATAAACGCTTGACAAAATAAATAAATAAAATAAAAACACATAGTTGGTTCAATGATCATGCTCAATAGTTATGTGGGACATTAAATTTACCTGGAGAGACATCTTAAGTGGAGTGGCACAGGGCACTTCCCTGGAACTAGTGCTGTTCAACATTTTAATAAATGGTATAGATGATGGAGTTAAGCAAATGCTTATCAAATTTGCAGATGATACAGAGTTAGGAGGAGAAGGTAATACTTGCAAGAGAGGGAAAATATTAAAAAAAAACAATAATCTTAGGCTAGAACAGTGAATGGAAACAAACAAAATGAAATTTAATAAAGGGAAATGTCATTCATGTAGATAAACAAAAGAAACTTGAACAGGATGGGGAAAACCCTGCTCAAGAGTAGCACACATGAGAAGGTATAAGGTGTACTTGTGCATTACAAACTGAACATGTCAAAATATGTCATATAGCTGCAAAAAATTGACATAATATTTGAAGAACATCCAGAGAATCATAGAGTCAAGATCTCAGAAAGTATTTATCTCCCTCTTCTGAAGCCTCTACTGGAAACCATTCAATTTTCCTTTCAGTTTTGCACATCCCCAATATCAAAATGATTGAGAAACTGGAACAAGACCAAACAAAGGCTACCAAGGTGGTGAAAGGAGTACAAACTCAGTTAAACAAAAACATGTATGTTTAGCTTACCAAAGACAAGGTTGGGAGGAGACATAATAGATGTCTTCAAATATAGGTTCAGACTTATTCTCACTTGCTCCAGAGGGTAAGACAAGAACTAATGGGATGAAAATTCAAGGCTGTGGATACAAATTACACATTAGGAAGAATATCTTGACAAATACTAGAAACTCTTATGAGTAGTTACTTCATGGAGTGGTTTCTTCCCCTTTACTAGAGGTTTTCAAACAGTGATTGGTCATCCTCTAATGGGTTGGAGTTGGTGACCTCACAGGTCCCATCCAACTTTATGATTTTCAGCTGAAGATCAGCCCAAGATCCCCAATCTACAAGGCAGAGGCTCAGTTATTAAAATGCCTCTTTCCTCTGACCTCTTGCTTTCAGGGACTAAAATTTACAACATTGCTGGTTCACATAACTTGTTCACTGTTGCCTGGAGAAACTATAGGCCAAGATAAAAACTTTTCCTCTTTTGATCCACATTGTTGATGTACCAAGTTGCCCAAGAAGAGCATTGCTATGTTTTTGTGTATGGGTATATTTAGACTATTCTGGGGCAATACCTTATTATTATTACTGTTATTTTCTTGATGCATAGGTAAACTCATCAGTGTGTGTATATGTGTGTTTATCATATGAAGATCTCACTCTTTGGAGAATGCTGTAATGTCATGGAAAATCTATCTATGTATTGACACCAACTTGTTTTAGATATGCAGTATATATAGCAATAGCACTTTACACTTACATACCACTTCATAGTGTTTTATGTCTCTCTCCAAGGAGTTTACCGAATCATCATATTCCTCCCAACAATCCGCATTCTCATTTTATTGGAAGGATGGAATTCTGGGTTAATCTTGGGCTGTTCAGATTGAACTGCTGAAGTGAACAGTGAGTTAGCCTGCAGTACTGCATTCTAATAACTGCGCCATCATGGCTCGCATAAAAAAGAAACATTTCTATATTACATGTACACATACACGTATCCCAGTGTAGTATGGCATATGAATGCATATATCTTTGTATCTGGATATAAAGCATACTAAAAACTCATTTTCAAGCTTTCAAAATTAACATAATTTGCAGGTGGTATTACATCCCATTGCTTAAATAACAAATTCTGCAAAATTCTCAGTAAACCAGCAGTTCTGAACTTTAACAGAAACAGTAAAATGACTAGAGGATTCTAATAATACAGCACACATGATCCTAACCTACATAACAGATCTGAGATTCGAAACAGTACCTTAAATGGCCATCCAAACGGTCTTTTCTAATCTTCTCATCTGGAGTGAAAACTATTTCTGTTTGATCCCATTTTTTCCCCAATAGGAGGACTGTTAGCTAACAATCTAATTTAGTGTTTCCCAGTCTTGGTCATTTGAAGATATGTGGACTTCATATCCCAGAATTCTCTAGCCAGCATAGCTGACTAGGCAATTCTGGGAGCTGAAGTATACACTTCTTCAAGCTGCCAAGGTTGAAAAACACTGATCTAATTGGTGCTTCTGTTTAAGGCTTTTGCTTTATAGATGTCTTGCTTTGAACATGAATTTTTACTTGGCCAGCTAAGAGAATCTACAAAAAGATGTGACAAAATTAGAACTCTTCTGTAGGTTTCCAATTCTTCATCTATCTTACTTTTCTTATTTAAAAAAATCCAGAAAGCTGGGTGGAAAGGAAGAACTGTTTAGGTTTTTTTTTTGTAGCCACAACATCTACTGATACATTTACCCAGTGCAGTAATTCAAAATGTAATGTATTTGTTTTGGCTTAGTGTGATAAGTAAACTAGGCTATGATGACTTATTCAATACACCCATGGTTAAAATCATACAAATAGGGCCATTGTATGGCTGTTCCAACTTTTCCTCCTTAACCTGTGAGTGTATACTTTGCATGTCTGCATTGTGTGTGTGGAGTGAGATTGTGTTCATGGATCATGCTAAGCTACAATGTAGTTTTATTTGGTTTTGGCTTCATGGGCAATGTGTATCCAGTCATTGTGGTTTGAAAAGTATGATTTATGTCTTAGTGCATTGTGCAAATCAAGCCAATTGTGATTTTTTTTTTTTAAAGAAGCCTTGCCTAACTAACTAAATGTTGGCTTTGTATGATGTCTGAACCCAAGTAGTGGCACAACATGATCAGGTTACAAATGAAATATGCCTCTCTATGAATGAGGCAGGAGAAAGCAAAAAAAAAAAAAAAAAACCACAGCTAGAAAAAGAAAACTTATGTTATTTGATTTGCTCATATATAATCAGAAATTGGGGTTAACTCTGGAATGTCCAAACCTGAAGGTGAGTCAGAATGATTCAACATGGCAAAAACCAAAAAAAATGACATCTTGAAAGATGCAGAAACTCAAAAATGATTTAAGATGGTGAAATCTGACATTTCAAAACCTGTATTTCCATATTGGGTGGACAAAACAAACAAACAAGGAAATGAACAGCAAGTAAGGCCCAACATAAATAATCAGCCAAGCTTGCTAAGGCAGCATTTGCAACCCTGCATAGATATGGATGGGAACTTAGAAATGACTCATCAAGAAGCAGTCATGACAATTTGCTCAGTGAACATATGGGCTCAGTGCAAGGACAGGAAAGAAGGCATATTCTCCTGAAGGGGACCTGGTCTTCCAAACCTAGCCACACCATGAAGGTGCCTTATACTTTTAAAACTTCCAAATTGTAATAGTTGCCATAGTGTTTGTGATTAAAGTTGGCAACTGGGATTGTGTGATCAAAGCTCTATACCTTTTTAATGTGCACGATCCATGCAGAACATGTAAAGAAGTTTGGGATATAACATGGTTTCTGCTGCTGTCTTGACTTTTTTGACATCCCACCCCACTTCTACAAATGCCCTGTAAACTCTTTAGCTTGTTCTGTAGAATTACCTGCTGCTTTCTGGAATAGGCCCAAATAATTATGCTCAAGTTGGAAGGCTAACCTAAAGTAAGGGTCCTCTGAGGTCAGAAGCAGCAGCCCTGTATGCTCCTGACACAGTTTGATATTTCTCCAGTGGAGGAATTGTTGGCCAAACCAATAATTAACCAATAATAATGGATTACAAATCAGACCAGGAGAGACTGAACATTTCCAAATCCAGCTTACTATGATCCAGCACAGAATAGAATCATTTATGTTATAATAATAAACTTTAAACAGCATACAACTTAAATTGGTCAAGCTCTGGGGGAAAAATAACTTTTCCAGCCCACACACTGTGGCTTGAAAGGATGATGGCAGCTCCTATGAGGCTGCATCTGGGACCAATGAAATTAATTTGTTGTGGTTTCACTTATCACTTTGCAATAAGAAAGAAGGCTCCGAGTGCATACGATTACGATATGGTCCATGATTTCCTGTTGCTATTTTAGCCTGGCTCCATCAGAACAAGGCAAATGACTGAAACTACAGCATCAACAACAACAAGAGAGAAGGTGGGGAACATAACCATTGTAGCCTAGACTCATTGAAAGCATTTTCTGAAGCATGCTTGCCATGGAGACAAATAGTGTGGAAACCTAGCATTGCAGAATGCAGCAGGTTGCCTCATGTGTACAATTTTGCCCAATTGTCACCCCTGAAGGCCAACACTGGCATTCTCCTAATCTGAATAAGCAAAGTATAGGAAAACCATAGCATCTAAATAAAGAAAGTAACTGCTAACCTTCTCCCTCATTCTTCTGCTCTGGGTTGTTTTCCAGTCTATAGCAAGCACGGAGCAAGTGCATTCTGGAATCCACTAAATTATGTTACATTCTACTGTTTTTACTACTAGCCAGATTTATTTCAGTTTTCCAGATGGGTAACTGAGGTTAAAAGAGAAAGCTTTGGTAAAGTAGACCACCCAGAGAGTTCAGGTGGCTGAAATGCCAATTTTGTTTTAGGCTGTGTACAAAATATAGAAGTGGGCTGTGTTTAGCTCACTTTCTTGGAAAAGAAAAGAAAAGGGAGTTCCAAAGAGTTTGCAAATATCTGAGTCACCCATGTCTGGCTTCTTAGTGAAGATGCCAACACTTTTAATAGTCCCTGTTCTTCGACCTTCAGCACAGGTTTCTTCTGCACAAATTAGCAAGTAACACTTATTGCATTCCTATCCTATAACAAGCACACACTGACTTCCTTGCACTGTTATTAAAGGTGGAAGAGAAGGATAGAACAATTTCCTTGGCCACTGTACACCAACAAACTTTTATGATTGTGTGGGATCTACCCTGGATAAACAAAGAAACTATAATATTAAGTTATTTGGGATCTTAGTTTCAGCTGTAGTACAATAATGTACAACAAATCCCAAAGCTGTATAAACCTCACTCTGCCTATTAGCTCCACTGAGTGAACAATTAGTGTGACTTTACCCTGGTCTAGCATCTGATCAATAGCAAAGCATATGGGAATCTTGCTTGAATTCCCTTTTTCCACCCTCAGGGCTACCATTGATCTGGAATCAGTGTTGTTATTGGTGCCCCAATACAGTACAGATGTATAGAGCTAAAGGGACTATCTCAGCCCCTACTCCAGGAGAAACACAACAAATATATTTTGTAGAGTTACAGGGAGGGGAGTTATCCATATTTTGTAGAGTTACAGAGAGGGGAGTTACCCATTTATTAAAGCTACCATTTTCACAGGATTCCTTTGTCTCAGTGACATGTTCCCACCATCTCTGCATCCCTCAGTTTGAGCTGCAGCAGTTGCTTTGGCTTCCATTCTCTCCTTGACACAAAGAGGCAATACAGTAAGGAAAGAATCAAAGTGTGAATGGGTGCTGGCTAGTTCCACGCTTTGAGTCCTCTATTGGCTCTAGAGAGGATGGAGAGGCAGCAGTAGCAGCACCAGGTTAGAAGCACAAAATTTCTGAATTTTAGGAAGAGAGGAGACTAATGACTAGTGGGGAGTGCTCTTTACATCCGAAAAAGCAATGGAGGTGGAAAATGAAATGAGCGATTAGATATACAAGGAAATGGATGGAGGAATGGATACATTTAGAGAAAAAATATGATTGTTAGTGTAGACCTCAAGTTAAGTATTTTTTTTACAGGTGTGGAGTTTAAGGTTGTTGTTGAATGATAAAAGTAAACCACACATAAAGGTAGTCCTTGACTTACAACAAATTGTTTAAGTGACCATTCAAAGTTACAACGACATTGAAAAAAGTGACTTTTGACCATTTTCCAGTGTCCCGGGGTCATGAGATAACCTTTGGTGACCTTCTGACAAGCAAAGTCAGAAGGGGAAACCAGTTTCACTTAACATCCGTATTACTAACTTAAGAACCACAGTGATTCACTTAACAACTATGACAAGAAAGGTTGTAAAATGAGGCAAAACTCACAACAAATGTCTCACTTAGCAACAGTAATTTTGGGCTCCATTGTGGTCATAAGTTGACGTCGACTTGTGCTGAAAGAATAACTTGAATGTTTAGTGAATGGCTCAGCATTGGTCAGGGTGAGTTTCATTCTTGGTTGCGTAACATATTTATGGATATAAGGAAAGCTTGATCTAATATTACAGTTGTTTTGGCTGAGGACATGTATGCTCATATACTCTCTCCTATTGGGAGGGCATGGCTCACATCCAGGGGTGGGATTCTACCGGTTCTGACCGATTCTCTAGAACCCCTTGTTAACTTTCTAAGCAAAGAGAATGGGTAATTAGAAGAAATCTCCTTTTTCCACCCTTATTATATTCTTGGCAGACAGCTTAGACTTACTGTCTCCAAAGGAGGAGGGTTTTTTCTTAAAGGGGAAGGGTTGTTTTAAGTTTTTTACACTGCTGTTGGGGGGAAATACTCCCTTGCAAATACTTCTTGGCTGGCTAGAAAGGTTGACATTCAAATGTGAGTTTACATACCCTTTTTGAGTTTTGGTCTAAAACTGGTTTTTGGTGAAGTTTAATTCTATGCTTGGTGATGTTTAATCCTGGAATAATTTCCCTATTTAGCTTTGTTTGGTATCTTTAAGTGGTGCAAATGGATCTAAGGATTGCTTTTCCTGAGTGTGCTTTTTCTGGAGAGCTTAAATGACATCTCGGCTAAAGGGTTTCACTTTAGGAGCAAGTGTTGGCTGCTGATAGTTATCGCTGCATTTTAACTATTTCAATTCCTCAAGGTGTTCTGGCACCCTACCTGATTTGTAATTCTGGCTTGCAGGTATTTTTAATCTAATGATTGATATTCAGGGCAGCTTTTTGCAAGCAAAGAAGCTTTTTGTATTTTTGTACAGGTAATCCTTGACTTACAACAGTTCATTTAGTGACCATTCAAAGTTACAATGGCACTGAAAAAAGTGACATATGACCGTTTTTCATACTTACGACCGTTTCAGCATCTCCACTGTCATGAGAGGCCAGGCACCCCTTGACGTGAGTGATGTCGAGTTGGCCACACCTACCCAATCACATGACCACCAAGACACACCCACCAGCTAAGCCACATCCATAGAACCGATTGTTAAAAAATTTGAATCCCACCCTTGCTCACATCATGCCATGTCGTTAGCTGAGAACCTGGATTTTTTGCAGCAAATGTAAAGATAGATCATATAATGTACAATGGATCCACAAATTAATATGTCAGAGATCAAGATAGTTGGATTTGGCATGGAAAACAGGTTAAACAATTCTGAGTTATGTATAAATGATGAAAAACTAGAGCAAGTAGATAAATTTGTGTATCTTGGTATAAAGTTTACTAAAGATTGGGAAAATATGGATAAGTGTTATGATATGCAAAACATAGAGAAAAGCAGAGGTAGTGAGTGGTCTGTTCCAAGGAATTGATGTTGAAAATAGCAAACATAGCTACTGTATATCTGGCTATTTTGTTGTGTGAAAATAAGAAAATGAGAATTTGATAGATCAGAAAAGATGTAATATACACACCAACTCATCTTATAATTCTATTTTAAAGTGAGCAGGTATAGTGATGTAGAATTTCTTCTTCTTTTTAATCTCGTAGTTAATGCATTTGGTGTACTACTTCTTTTCCCATTCCTATGTTCTGATTAGCATTGCTCATTCCAAAAGAGAATTATAAGATGAGTTAGTATGTATATGACATCTTGTTATAACAGCAAAGTGATATACAACAACACTGCAGAATAAAACAGTTCCTTCAAATATAAACATTCAAGTGAAAGTCAACATTTATTAATCAGTTTTAAATAACTTTTAAATAGGCTTAATTTTAAAGCTGGTATACTACTGCAAAGGCCCTACCACACATGTTTTATAATGGAAAATCCCCCCAATACTACTGATGCCCAAGAAAGCTAGTGTAACTGGACATATGTTTTAGGACAAATTGTAATTTGTATGCTGCTATTATCCAGCTGCCCAGCCTCAAACATAGAGTTGATAAGGACTCCAGGTTTCATCTTCCATATATGATCTGTATGGATATAATCAAACATGATATATACATATGATATGAACTTAGATTCAGGACTATATTGTGCTAATAAGAAAAGAAAAACATTGTCTCTTCCTTCTCCTCCTCCTCCTTCTCCTTCTCCTCCTCCTCCTCCTCTTCCTCTTCCTCTGAATACCAATTAGCAGTCAGAAGGCATAGAGCAAACTTCTTCATTTCGCAACTTAACAGTTTCAACTGGGAAGCTGTGAGCATCCTAGAATAAGCCAAGTCCGAGAAAAAAATGGTAAAGAATTCCTGGAAGTCTGGCATTCAGACAAATCAGCCATCAACAAGCACATATAGATAAAGACAGGAAAATAAAAAAGGAAACAAAAGACCAAAATATCTCTTCAACAGTCAACACCCAGATGAGCATAAATAAATTCCAAGATTAACACTAGATCAACAATCAAAAATCAAGGAATTATCATTGCATACAAGTCAACAGTAAACAACAGCCTAATCAAGGAACCATCAAGACCACTTCCACCAACATCAGAGCAAGCCACTAGTATAAAAAGAGATCAAACTCGACTCCGTTCTAGCATTGATAATGTTACCTAGTTTGGCTATGAAACATCATTAAGAAAACAACCAAGCTCATAGAGTACCAAGGACCCAGCAGTTCAACTCTGTTTTCTTCTATTCTTGGTTCTGCTGGCTGTCTCAGTAGCCAGCAGAATCCGTAACCTTTACTACCATTGATCTCTGCTACAAAAATTGAGTACTGTATAGATAGTTTTTGACTTATAATAATTTGTTAAGTGACCATTTAAAGTTACATCGGCACTGAAAAAAGTGACATGGCCGTTTTTCATGGTTATAACCTTTGCAGCCTTCCCTATGATGATGTAATCAAAAGTCAGGTGCTTGGCAACTGGTTCATATTTATGACTGTTACTGTGTCCCAAAGTAATGTGATCATCTTTTCCTACCTTCTGACAAGCAAAATCAATGGGGAAGCCAGATTCACTTAACAACCAGGCCACTGACTTATCAACTGCAGTGATTCACTTAACAACTGAGGCAAGAAAGGTCGTAAAATGGGGCAAAACTCATTTAATAAATGTCTCACAATAACATCAATTTTGGACTCAATTATGGTTGTAAGTTGAGGATTACCTCTAGTCAGTAACTAAACTTCTCTATTATGGCCCTTTTCCTTAAATACTGTACAAATAGTCCTTGCCTTTCAACTATTCATTTAGTTACAACAGCACTGAAAAAAGTGACTTAAGAAAATTGCAACATCCCCATGGATCAAAATTATAGGGAGTTTGGCAACAAACATTCACTTTAATGATTACATGATTCAGTTAACAACTTAATTTTGCAACATGGCAAAAAAAGGTGTAAAATAAAGCAAAACTCACTTAACTGCTTTATTCAACAACATAAATTTTGGGTTCAGATGTAGTTGTAAGTCAAGGACTACCTGCACTCTACTTCTCAAAGAGATATTGGCTCTTTCCTTCTTAATATTCAGAACAGCAGTTAAAACGCTACTTTTCTATCCTCTCTTTGGGAAATAAAATAAACTATTATTCTCTTCTGAGTTATCATTGTATTGTACACTGATTTTTGGAGAATGTTCTTGTGACTGAATTGCTAATATTTTTTTTAAAAAACTTTTTAGCATTAGCTATAAGCCACTAAAAGTCTCTGTTTGAGGCAGCATGTAAATTTTATGCAATCAATTGCTTAACATGATAATAATCAAGCAAACTACATTGCAGATTCTCCGACATCCAAGTCAAAGGGGTTATGTTAACTCTGACTCCCAAAGTTATGATGGGTTTGCATCTACCTCTTGCTTTTAGAGGCATACATAAAGACCAAAAAGGAAGAGTCAGGGGAGAATCTCTTCTGTTTGAGTGGTTCAAGATGCTTCCTATCTGTCAATAACAACCAAAAAGATCTACTCCACTCTTCTTTTCTTTCTTACTGATATTTTTTGTAATAAAAATATAGATGAAATAGTGAAATAAATAGGGAAGGGCTACAGCTAGGTGCTTATTGTCATCTTGGAGCATGGGTCTCATCAAATACTATGAATAAGCAAGGTAATTTTACAATAAAATATCACTTAGATGCACCCTTAAATTGTGGCTAGCGTTCAACATACATTGGATATATAGGTAGTCCTCAACTTATGACCACAATTGAACCAAAATTAAGGTTGCTAAGTGAGACATTTCTTAAGTGAGTTTTGCCCCACTTTACAAACTTTCTTGCCACTGTTGTTAAGTGAATCAATGTAATTCTTAAGTTAATAACATGGTTGTTAAGTGAATCTGGCTTCCCCATTGACTTTGCTTGTCAGAAGGTCACAAAAGTGGAATCACATCCCATCATAAATGTGAGCCTGTTGCCAAATGTCTGAATTTAGATCACACAATGACCAAGGGGATGGGGCAATGGTCATAAGCGTGAAAAACAGTCCTAAGTCATTTTTTTTCAGTGCCATTGTAACTTTGAACAGTCACTAAATTATCTGTTGTCAGTCAAGGACTACCTGTAATATACTTTGTGAATAGTGTAACTGTATGGTGATAGAAAAAGAGAGGCCAACTTTTCCAACTAAACTTGAAAATGCAAATGTGTTAACAGTAATATCAATAAAATGAGTTTGTTTTGTAATTCTTCTAGACCCATAATGGCAAACCTATGGCATGTATGCCACAAGTGGTACGCAGAGACATTTGTGCCGGCACGCAAGCCGCAGTCAAACTTACCTCACTGCGCAAGCGCACGCCTCACAGCTGATTTTTTTTCAGTTGGTTTAGGCCTTTTTCGGCCTCCCAGAGGCTTGGAAAAAGTCTCTGCAAGACTTTTCAGGCCGAATTATAGCCCTGTTTTGTCACTTCCGGGCCTATAATTCATCCTGAAAAGTCTTGCAGAGACTTTTTCCAAGCCTCTGGGAGGCCGAAAAAGGCCTCAAATCAACTGAAAAATCAGTTGTGAAGCACAGTGCAGGTAAGGGAATGGGGGCAATTGTGCGTGTATGTGCAGGGGGCATGGGGAGGGGGACATGCACTGCATTCTAGGGACTGGTACATGAGTGCGTGCACACTGGCGCATGCACGGTTTTTGGCACCGGAACCCAAAAAGGTTAGCCACTACTGTTCTAGACCACCCAACAGGTAAATGAAAGACATAAAATGCAAAACAATAAAAGAATTAAAATGGAACAGTACTCAGCAACAAGTGGAAAAATCAGTGCAATACCTATAACATTCATAACAAATGAGAAGAACAATAGAAGAAAGCAAAGGTCTAAAATAATGGAAAGGAACTCTCAGATTTCCAGATGTGACTGAAATACGATTCCCAAAACAGCCCCAAACAGCACTGAAAACAGTTGGGAATATTAGGGTCATTTCCCCATCACTGAATCAGAGCAATACAATAAAGTATGAAATTGATCACCCATATAACCTTCAGCATATCTCAGGATCCCTATTTTGATTTGGCCCCTTCCCATCACCCTTCATGTAATGTCTCCTTATATATAAACCAAGACCATCCTTTGCATTGATGGTGCAGTTCTAACTTTCTAGACATGTTTTATTTTGCCTTCTCCATGAACGACTTGATTTTGTGCTTTTGTATACATTACTGCAAACAGCTTCTGGCTTCAAAAAGAGGGAGGAGAAAGGGAAGGAGCTGAAAATAAAATGGATTCCTCTGATTTCTTTAGATCTTTTCCTGAAATGTACATAAAGAACAATGCTTATCCTTTTCAATTTTCCATGTCAATTAATGCATTGAGAATTGGGATTTATTTTCCAGTAAAATCTGGGTTTAATCTTGCACCAAGCTCTTTTAAATGAGAGCTCCCACTAATTTAAAAACAAATCCACCTATTATGCGGTTGAATGTTTCCAATAATTTCAAGAGAATTTCCTTGCATAATAGAAAGAAATAGTGGCAAAATAGCTGTCCTTTAATCAAAGGAAAACATGTCTCCATCAGCTCAAGACACCATAGACTACCTCTTCTCGCACTCACAAAAGTCCACTTGACTAGTCACCATGATGGCATTAGCATTAGATCCTCCCATAGTTTGTAGCATACTGTGATGACTCCCCTCCAATGCTTCCCCAGATATCTTTCCAGATGTCAGCTCAAAGGAGCATGAACCAATTCCACACATGAGGAGTGGTCAGTGGCTCCAAGCAGCCATCTGAAAGTGATTTGGTTGAAGCACAGCTGCAGCAGGGCAGTCCTGAGCTTCAGGCAGGAAATGCATGCAGTTGCAGTCAGCCATCCATGAGGAAGAGGAACTGCCTTCTGCACTGATCCAAGAACAAGTAGTGCAGAGAAAAGTCAGGAGTCAGCCTGATTACTCATAAGGAGGCAACCTTGCCCCTCTTGATGGGATACACCAGAAGCTGGCTATTTAGCACAGCAGACGGATGGAGACAATGTTTCCTTGCTGTCTGTTCTTGCCTTGAACTTCAGATTGTGTCTCTTCAGCTGTGGCCTTGCCTGTGCCATGGACTTGCTTTGTCTTATGAATTTGCCTTTGTCTTGCCTTTGCCTGTGGACTTGCCTTTGTCTTGGAACTTGGAAACTTGCTTTTGCCTATTGGACTGGACTTGCCTTTGCCTTGACAACTAATGTTGGCTTCATTTGAGTAGCTCGTGGAACTTGTTGGGCGATAAACTGGTGCTGACACAGGGAATTGCTGGGGAATACCAATTCAGGTTTGGTAGACTTAATAAGGACTTCTTATACCTGTGGTGTGTGTATGGGTGCATGAGCAGAACAGCACACATATCATGCAGCAAGGGATCTCCAGCATTTTCAGTCTTGGGCAAATACTTCATTATCTTCCCTTGTGATGTTTAAGAGTGTCTTCCAAGAATGTTCTTGGCCATTTATTTCAAGGGCATCCTTGTGGTTGTTTGGCATTGGAAGAGGTCCAGCTCATTGCTATTTTAGGGATTCAGTTTTTCTCCATGCAGAGAATAAGGTCTGCAAGTTGGAGTCTTTAGCATGAAATAATGTTATGTAGTTTGTAAGAGAAACTCTTTGGGAGCGCTTCTTCATTAGCTATCATGATAATAGGTGTAAAATATTTAGGGGGTTTACACACCTTTAACTTACAATGGGACAGCTTCAATGGATTGTGAATGACATGAAATTGAACAAGTGAACATAGAGGAATATTGGAATTTTCCAGGCACTGTGCCTCTGCTTTAAACTTTAAAAATGAAAAGGGCCTACAAGCTGTACAGCTAGTTCTCAACCTACAATCTTAGTTGGGACCAAAATTTCCATTGCTAAACAAGGTAGTTGATAAGTGAGTCATATCTCATTTTACAATCTTTCTTCCATGGCTGTTAAGCAAACTCCTGCATTTGTTAAGTGAATCATACAGTCATTAAGCAAATCAGTTTCTCCATTGACTTTGCTTGGAAGAACTTTGCTGGGAAACTCCCAAATGCCAATAATGTAACCCTGGGATAAGGCAATTGTCATAATTCATGCCAGTTGCCAAGCACTCAAAGTTTGATCATATGATTGTGAGAATGCTGTGATGGTCCTAAGTGCAATCACTGGTTGTTGTTGGGTTTTTTTTTCAGTGTCATTGTAACAGTCACAAAACAAATGATTGTAAATCAGGGAAGTTCAGGCTACATCTGGAGAAACATTTAAAGTATTTGAATGAATGTAAAACAATGTCAGACAATGAAATGTGGCCTTTTCAATGGGAAAGTATTTCACAGATGGAACAGCCTCATGAAAAAAGCTATTATAGTCACCCATATACCTCATTTTATCAGAGTAAACATGTCCTGGATGATTATTTTATGGGAGAGATAACCATAGCAGACAATAACCTTTCAGGTAACAACCTCAAGTTATTTAAATATAAAACCAGCATTTGGACCCAGCATTTGGCTAATAAAAGAAGGGACAAGACCTTGAAGAATTGGCTCTCCCTGCAACTCCAGAAATTTTGAATGTTGGTTTATGAAGGAGTGTTTGTTTTTTGGGGCGCCAAGCAGGTTTTTATTTTTATTTTTACAATTTTATGGTTTATGGAGTTTTAAAGATTCTACTGAGCCACAGAGGGCTATGGTATTTATAAGATGGGCAGCTATATGTTTTGAATAAATAAATAAACAAATACATTTAATGCATTATCATCCTGCATTCAGTGCAATTAATCCATAATCAGACACAACTCAAACTCTGTTATAATCAACCAAAGTTATCACAAAATAACACAGAGAGCCACCATATAACATACAACCCTGAAACAATCTGCTTGTAAAGTCTTAGCAGGTCATGCAAAATGCAACATTGCTATATATTAAACCAAAGAAAATTCATTATACATACAAAATACTGTGATGCCTCTTAAATTTAGATGGAATTTAAAAATGAAAAAAAGAATTTCCATTTGAAGATAGGAACTGAAAATAGTATATCTTATCTTTGACCTGTCCAGAGTAAATATATAGAGTTGTTTCAATATAAGCTCTCTATATGCTAAAGACATCCTTTATGAGTCATTGTTCAGATCTTTTTTGTTCATGCATCTATTTGATTAAAAAGAAAAAGCCGCTAGTGACAAGGCTGAATCCGAGAGCATCCAAAAACAATAAACTACTTTACCCTTTCTAGCTTTCCTACATTTTTATATCCTCTGAATTTGTAAATTTCAGAATTCCTGACTTTGGACAGTTGTAATTCCACACCACTGGAGAGCCTCTCATCCTATTGTTGAAAAGAAAACTATGGGCATCTGTTTTCTCTCATTTCTCCCTGAATCTGAAATGGCGGACTACATACTTTCCTATGGAACATACTTTGTGGCCTATGAGAATTGATTATCCTTGGTGGAGAAATCTCTCTCTTCATCATTATCCTAGCAAAGTAGCCAACTTTACACTGATTGGAAAAGCAATGTTTCCTCTTACATAAATATCCTCTTTTTGTTTCTTCCATCATGGGATGGGACAAAGAAGCTGGAACCATGCAAGCAAAATTTGAGAACTATCCTTACGACCTTGAAGATTTCTATCACCAGACCATCACAACTTTGACTACGAATGCGAAAGACCAAGAATATTCCAACAGCATGTTCTGTTTCCAAAGGCTTCCAGTGAATTTGGCTTACTTGAAACTCCAACTTGGCTAAGCTGCCTCCTAGGCTCCACGTTACGCTTGGCCTGGGAACCCATTTTCCATGACCGATTCCTCATGAGGCTGCATGTGAGGTCTGTCTTCTCCCCCCATCCCACCCTTCTTCCAAAAAGTTACTTCCAACTGTGGTTTTTCGTAGAATCCACATTGTCCCCATGGGCCACCCATCACTTCCCCCTCTTCTATTTTTTTTTTCCTTACAAAAGAATGGCTTCTGATTTGGCTTCATCTCTCTAATACATCTTCTGGAATAAGGATTGGTTTCTAAATCTGCTAGCAATTTACATTAAGCGTCAACATGTCCCTTTTCTTTCAGGAAATAACAAATGAAGGCTGATGATGCACAGACAGCTATGTTTTGTCCTGTTCCTTTTAATTCCTCACAAGGTAACTATACCAGTTCACAAGGCATAAAGTTGGACAAGGGTTGGGGAAAGACACTAGATGTCAAATACACAAGCTCTTTGTAGTATTGTATTAAGGACACATTTCAAGGGTGAGGGACCCTTCCCTGATAAATCCAATGCAGCCTCCTAAAAAATTTTATAGGTAGTCCTTGACTAACAACCATCATATAATATGTATAATTGTTGTTAAGTGAGGCAAACCCAATTTACATCCTTTTTGCTGCAGTTGTTAAGTGAATTGCCACAATCATCAAGTGAATGATGCAGGTGTTAAGTAAATCTGATTTCCTCTTGTTGCTTGCAACAAGCTGGCTAGGAAGGTTGCATAGAGGGATTGTAAATACATTCAAGTTGTGAAATGACCAAACTTTGATCATGTGACTGAAAGGATGCTGAGATAGTCTAAGTGCAAGAACTTCTCATAAATCTCTTTTTTCTCTCTGATATTGTTGTAACTTAAAATGAATAGTCATAAGTCAAGGACTATCTGTAATTTGTTAGTTTCTTAGGCCATATCTCTTTACTAGATATGCTCCAGATATTGATACTTTAATTCTATTTATAAGAAAGGGCAACTTGCAGAAGATTAAAAAAAGGAGAATTCCTGTATGTGAATACCTTCTTTCCTGTTCATTTGTATCCTGCACCTAGTAAACAACCATAAGAATCAAAACCATTAGTCCATTTATTTTGTCTCTAAATATATCCATGCTGTTAAGTCTGGAGCATGGGTGTGAATAATGGAGACGAGCCGGTGAAACAGTGAACTTCAAACTCTTTATTTACATGGTGTGACAGCTCAACTGGATGGCTGCTATAGCCTTCCTTATATAGGCAACTTATTAACTATTCAACCAATAGCAAACTGGGAGCGCTAGCTCCGTTAACCAATGATAACGGCCTGTTAATGGCCAATCAGATTCTCTTGAACGGACCAATCTGATCTCGCCATTTAACAGCCAATCAGAAGTGCAGGGCCAGAATCCTGCACTCGACTTCAAGCTCAAGATAACTTTATTAACATTTATTCATACACAACACCCCTTCCCCCCGGGTTCCATTTACGGGGTGTGGTCACGTATCCTTGAGGTAGGACGGTTGTTTTGTTAGTCTTTTTGATTTTCGCTGTGCACCCGGTATTTGCTGCACTCTTGTTGAGGTAGGGCGTTGTTTGGCGAAAGAGGTGCCTCTGATTCAGAGTTCGCATTTTCGTTGTCACCAACATTTTCGGCATCACCCTGAGGTGAACTCACTCCCATCCCTGGTTCCTGTTCCTGCGTTTCTGTTCCGCTATTGTTCCCTTCAAAAAGGTTTTCCTCAAGTTGAAATTCATCTTCCTCTGTATCTCCCCCCCCCCCTGCAGTTTGGTTATTAAGGAGCTCGGAATTGCCTGACTGCAGCCTTGATCGTAGTTGATCGATATGGCGCTTCCAAAGTCTATCGTCAGGGCATTGTACAAGGTAGGATCTTGGGCCGGTTACACGGACCACAGTCGCTTCTACCACAGCGGATCGCCCGATAAGTTTTTAGCGAACACCAGATCACCTACCTGAAAGGTATGGCATCGGCCGCTGAATCCGAGTGGTTTTTCTGGTTCGTACGCTGGGCGTAACCGGTCGAGGTGGGAACGGAGCTTTTGTCCCATTAGTAGCTCAGCGGGAGTTTTGTTGGTGACGCTGTGAGGCATAATGTGCTGTAAAAAGAGGATTCGGTTTGTCTTCTCTTCGATGTTGTCATAGTCCATTTTCTGTAGTGTTTTCTTGACTAATTGTACCATGCGCTCGACCCTACCATTGGCCGCAGGGTGCGCAGGTGAAGTGAGCGCATGTTGGATACCGCGGTCAGCCAGGTACTGCTCAAAGGACAGCGCGGTAAATTGGGGCCCGTTGTTGGATACCAGAACGTCTGGTAATCCGTAGGTTGCAAACAGTCTTTCTAGTCTTTTGATGACCGCTTCAGTGGTCGTGTTCCTCATTCAGTGGATTTCGAGCCAGTTCGAGTAGGCGTCTATGGTTAACAAGAAGGTGTGGCCTTTGGTTGGCCCAGCAAAATCTAGATGGATATGGGACCAGGGTCCCCGTGGTGTCTCCCATTCGGTTGGGATTGCCTTTGGTGGAACATTGCTTACTTCTTGGCATCTATGACAAGTTTTGACCCACGATTCGATTTGTCTGTCGATGCCTGGCCACCACGCGTAGCTTTGTGCGAGGGCCTTCATGCGCACGATGCCAGGGTGGCCATCGTGCAAGGTTCTTAGTAGTGCCTGTTAGAGTCGTTCTGGGATAATGACTCTATCGCCCCAGATGATACAACCCTTTTGAGAAAACAACTCTGTTTGTCGACTTTTGAATGGTGTGAAGTCATCTGATACTTGGTCCAATGGCCATCCGCGTTCTACCCACGTGAGGACTCGTGCCAAGGTGGGGTTGCATTTTGTTTCTCTCGCGATATCACAGGCAGTTAATGGCGGCGTACGAAGTGTCTCGATCTGCAACGTTGTCATTGTTGGCGCGGGATCGTTGATAGTCTCTGGAAGCGGTTCATGGCTCAACGCATCGGCATGGGGAATAGCTTTTCCGGGGCGGTATTGCAGCTGATAATTATAAGCAGACAAGAATTCTGACCAACGAGTCACCCTGGGAGATAATATATAGGGGGTCGGCTTATCCCCAGCGATTATCCCCAGCATTTTGTGGTCAGTCACTATAGTAAAAGCCCGGCCGTACACGTACTCATGAAATCTTTTGACAGCTGATACAATTGCAAGGGCTTCTTTATCAATCTGGCTATAATTTCGCTCAGTTTTCGAGAGTGTCTTTGAAAAATAGGCAACAGGGGCTTCGCTACTGTTAGGCAATACATGGCTCAAAATGGCGCCTACTCCGAAAGGCGATGCATCACACGTGATATTTAATGGTAAGGTTTCATTGTACTGCATTAGTACAGCGTCAGAAGTCAGTAGCTTTTTTACATTACGGAACACCTGCTCTTCTCTATGACCCCATACCCAATTTGCTTTTTTGTCCAGTAGGCGATGTAAAGGTTCAGCGACAGTCGCCTTGTGAGGCAAGAATACATTATAAAAATTGATGAGGCCTAGAAATGCCTGGAGGTCGGCCTTATTCCGGGGTCTGGGAGTGTTTTTTATTGCTCTCAATTTGCTATTTGTAGGGTGAAAACCCTGACTGTCAATTAAGTACCCTAAAAATTCGATACGATCTGTACACAGCTTACACTTATTTTTCTTCACCTTAAGGCCTGTGTCTTGGAATTTTTGGAGAACTAGTCTTAGACGATCCCGTAAAATTTTTGGAGTGGGGGCAGAAATTAACACATCGTCAAAGTAGGGGACAATGCCTTTAATCCCTTGTAAGAGTCTTTCCATTAGGCTCTGAAAGATCCCCAGGGCTACACTCACTCCGAATTGGAGCCGCGTACATTTAAAGGTACCTCGGTGCGTTATGATTGTCTGTGCCTGTGCTGTTTTTTCATCAACTGGCAGTTGCTGATAAGCCTGAGCTAAGTCTAGTTTAGCGAAGACTTTTCCATCCCCTAGGTAATGGAGGAGGTGTTGCACCACCAGCACCGGATATGGGTTTTGCTGCAGGGCGTGGTTCAGGGTAGCTCGGTAGCCCCTACAAATTCTAATTGAGCCATCTGGCTTAATTGGTGTCATGATTGGGGTCTCCCAGGGAGAGTGATCGGTTGGCTTTAACACTCCCTGGGCTATCAACTTATCAAGCTGTTTGACGATTTTCGGCTTTAGTGCGAACGGAAATCGATGAGGCTTAAGGCGGATGGGAGCTATTTTTGGATTAAGGCTAAAGGATATTGGGGTCCCCTTGTACTCGCCTAGCTTTTCCGCAAAGATGTCCTTGAATTCATGAGCGAGGTCTCCTCCCAGTCACTGCCGCCGATTCGGTTAATGCCTGCCACTTCAATGCCGAATGGTGCGAACCATTGAAGGCCTAACAGGCTAGGCCGGTCCTTGTCGATCACTGTCAGGGGTAAGTACACTGTGCGGTTTTTGAATGAAACCCGGACTCGACTGGATCCTACAACTGGAATCCGGTTCCCCTGATACTATTTTAGTATGAGTCTTTGGAATTGAAGGTCTTGGCGCCAGATAGTAGGGATGAGTTGCTTGAGGATCTTCCAGGAAACCATCGAAAGAGACGATCGTGAGTCGACTTCCATTTGGAAAGGCTGATTTTCGATGGCCACTTTAATTCGGATTTTCTTGGCATCCAATGAAGAGGCGTGACCGATAGTGATAGTTTGGTGAGCCTCTTCTCGCCTCATTAGGCGATTCATGGGTCGGTTTCTGTAGGAGTGGTTTGCTGGTTCTTGCCTTACAGGACGGTTTCCTGTCGATTGGCAATAGTTGGCCCCCTTCAAGGTCTGGCTGGGTCCTAGGAGACTTCTGCAGACCTGTCCGATATGGCCTCGTTTCCCGCACTCATGGCAGAGCGCGTCGCGGAATTTGCAATCAGACCGGTAATGGTTGGCCCCGCAGCCAGTGCATGGTTGCTGGGACTTCGGGTAATGGTCCTGATCGGACCGCAGTCGATGGATCTCTTCTTCGTCGCTGTCTGATGACAAAGAGAGGTCCTCATGGTGGGCCGTCAGAAGCTGTCCTTCTGACTTAGGTGAAAGTTCGCAGGCTGGTTGGTGTGTCGGAGTGTGATTTCAGCGCAGTTGGGCAGCCGACTTCTTGGTTGCTTCCACTGCCGTAGCCTCAGCGATGGCATCAGCAAGGCTAATGTCGCCCTTTGCCATTTTTTTGCTCTGCACGTTTAGCGCATCTAATCCTAGAACTACTTGGTCTCTCAAAGCCTCTTCTAGGTTGGCGAAATCGGAGAGGCCTCCCAAGTTTTGGAGGTCCGCAACGAAATCGGCAATGCTCTCTCCTTTCCGCTGGTTTCTTTGGTAGAACTCATGCCATCTTATGAGCGTTGGAATGGTCGGTGCATAGTGGGCCCTTAGTAGCGGTTCAAGGACGTCCCAGTCCATAGCCTTCACTTCAACCGGTTTTGCTAGCGCCTTGGCCATCTTGAATACGGTCGGCCCGCAATGTGTCAGGAATACCGCCCGTTTCTTCCCGGTTGTGACATCCTTCGGATTATTTGTTTCCAAGAACATTTGGAAACAGTCCATGTAGGACTCCCAGTCCTCTTGCGCTGGGTCGAACGGAGCGGGTGGTACTACGCTGCCAGACATGGTTCCGCCGTTGTGCGTTTCAGCCACGTGCTCGGTTGTCTTCTTCATTGTTTTAGTCAGCTCTGACGTCTCCACATCCCATCCTCATTGCCAGTGTTAAGTATGGAGCATGGGTGCGAATAATGGAGATGAGCCGGTGGAAACAGTGAACTTCAAACTCTTTATTTACATGGTGTGACAGCTCAAACTGGATGGCTGCTATAGCTCTCCTTATATAGGCAACTTATTAACTATTCAACCAATAGCAACCTGGGAGCGCTAGCTCCGTTAACCAATGATAACGGTCTGTTAATAGCCAATCAGATTCTCCTGAACAGACCAATCTGATCTCGCCATTTAACAGCCAATCATAAGTGCAGGGCAAGAATCCTGCACTCGACTTCAAGCTCAAGATAACTTTATTAACATTTATTCATACACAACACATGCCCATTTGAAAATATTCTGATCTTAGTTCCAATATATTTCTAGGACACCAAAGTGAAGCAAAATGATCTATTAATTGGGCTCAATACTTTCCTTCTCATTTCTGCCCACAGTATAATGAACCCTGCAGTATAAATTTCACAAAATGATGTGTAATCCTTTTGTGAGACAAAACCTAGCTAGATATGGCAGTAATGAGTACAGAATACCAAGTCGGCCTACTTTCTACCTGATCTTGTTCCTGGGCCTTTAACATGCAAAGAGGCAGATGGTGGAATTTCTTACCATCCCTACAGCCCAAGGCAAGTTATATTCATATTTTTAACAGATGGAAATCTTTTTCAACAATAATCCATGCCTCTTTCCACAAGTCACGTTATGGTTTCCTCCTTTGTTCAAAAGTTAGCATAATCTCTCCAGTTAGTTCCTCTCTTGTTGTCCTGCCCCAGATGCTGATCCACCAATAACTTCCTTGAAAGCTCAGTTTCAGGTCTTGATATAACCCAAGAATAACCCCATTGACTGTATGTCTGCACACAGGTTCATCTTGTATACCAGTTGTGCCATTGAGTGGGAATCCCTTCAGATAGCTAGTCATCTGCTGCAATGCAATCTACATGTGGCTGTTCTTGAAGACCATCCAGAAGTTGCACTGGTCCAAATCCAGTGGTGCAAGTAATAATAAGGACCCCGTTGTTAAAGCCATGTGTCATTCCTGCATTGGATCCCACCTGGCTTCCAGGAATAATTCAAGATGCTGGCCATGTCCAAAAAGCCTTGTCTTGGTTATGGGAACAATCGTCTACAATTGTTTCTATCTGCCAGATGCATTCAGGCAAAGCATATGCATTTTTGGTCCCTTCAATTAAACATTGTCATCTTGTAAGACTGAGAAAGTGTGTGGCAGTTCTTGAATAAATTCCCCATGCACTTATGTATAAGAGCCTATTTCTAAGGGCGCCAGAAAAGTCTGGAGTTCTGGTTCCATTGAAGGACAGCAGAAGGAGCCATTACCAAGACAGCAGCCAGATAAGAGAAAATTGAGACCATTTCAAGAAAATAATTTGACAAAACTGTTATGGATTAAACCGAATTAAATCGCAGCCGAAACAGCTTCATCTTACAACAGGCTTGTAATCCTGCAATTCTTATTGGCCCATGAATAGTGAGTCGTGATTGGTCAGGCTTGGCCAGTCTGATTGGCTGTTGACGGAAGCCCCTGATTGGACGCTTGTGAAAGTGATAGACTCAGTTCATTGGTTGTTTAACGGCAGCAAGCTCTATAAAAGAGCTACTGCTGCCCAGGCTTTCTGCTCCAGTCTTTCTTGTTAAATAAACAGTTGAAGTCACAGTCCGATGTCTCGTCTCCATTCTTACATCCATGCCCAGGACTTAACACTGGCGACGAGGATGGGATGTGGAGACAATAGAGCTGACTAGAACATATCGGACAAAGAAAGAGCATGTGGCGAAAGAGCGCATGAAACAGACGGCAAGATGACTAGCGGCGCCATACCACCCACTCCATTTGACCCAGCAACCGAAGACTGGGATTCGTATATAGACCGCTTCCAGATGTTTCTGGAGACCAACAATTTAAAAGATGCTACGTCTGGTAAGAAACAAGTGGTGTTCCTGAATCATTGCGGCCCCGCCATTTTCAAGATGGCTAAAGCACCAGCAAAACTGGCAGAAGTGAAGACCATGGATTGGGACACCCTCGCTCCAATCCTCAGGGCCCATTACGCACCCGCAGTACCTATACTGATACGAAGACACGAATTTTACCAGAGGGACCAATGGAAGGACGAGAGCGTTGGTAATTTTGTAGCTGACCTCCGGAACCTAGGAGGCCTTTGTGGTTTTGCAAACCTGGAGAAAGCCCTAAGAGACCGAATAATTCTGGGATTAAATGCACTGCACATGCAGAGTAAGCTGATGGCAAAAGGCGACATCAGCCTTACCGATGCCATCGCTGACGCTACTGCAGCAGAAGCAACCAGGAAGTCAGCCGCTCGAATGCGCCGAGCGAATGCACCGCTTCGCCAACTCGCCGACGAGGCACCACTCGCCACTGAGAAGCACACTACCTCAGACAGTGATGAAGAGGAGGTCAACTGGCTCAACTCGGAATGAGAGCAAAGGAACCAGCGATGTCCGCGCCAATGTGCAGGTTGCGGGGCAAATCACCCGCAATCAGACTGCAAATTCCTCGACGCACTCTGCCGTAACTGCAGAAAGAAAGGCCACATTGCAAAGGTCTGCAGAAGCAGATGGGAACCCAGTCCCAACCGAAAGGGGAACAACCTCCGTTGGGAGATAAGCAAACCTCCTGAAAACCGGGACCGTCTGAACCACCAATGGAACAACCACTACTACTACAGAAACCAAGCACCTACCTTTTCAACGAGATGAGAAGAAGCCCACCAAACCATTATCATCGGCCATGCTTCGTCGCTCAACGCAAGGAAAATACGAGTGAAGGTTACTATTGAGAATCGACCATGTGTGATGGGAGTCGATTCGGGATCGTCCCTGTCGATGGTATCCTGGAAAACCCTCAAGCAACTGATACCTGCCATCTCCCACCAGGACCTCAGCATGCAGCGTATCATCCTGAAAGACTATCAGGGAAACAGAATCCCAGTTGTCGGTTCCAGCAACGTCCAAGTATCATTCAAGGATGGCACAGCAACGCTTCCCCTAACTGTCGTCGATCGTGACCGACCCAGCTTGTTAGGGCTACAGTGGTTCGCCCCACTCGGAATTGAAGTAGCCAGCATACACCATACCAGAAATGACGATTGGGAAGAGAATCTCATCCAGGAATTCCAGGACGTGTTCACAGGAACATTAGGCAAGTACAAGGGGACCCCTATATCGTTTAATCTCAGCCCCGATGTAGCTCCCATTCGGCTTAAACCCCGTTGAGTACTTTTTGCCTTAAAACCTAAAATCGATGAGCAGCTAGATAAACTGATAGCCCAGGGCGTGTTGGAACCGATTGACCACGCCCATTGGGAAACCCCGAGAGTAATGCCCATGAAGCCAGATGGTTCGTTAAGAATTTGTGGGGACTATCGGGCCACCCTAAATCATGCTCTTCAACAGAGCACTTATCCAGTACTAGTGGTTCAACACCTTCTTCATTCTCTGGGTGGCGGAAAAATATTTGCGAAACTGGACTTAGCTCAGGCGTACCAGCAACTCCCTGTGGACGCAGCAACTGCAGAAGCCCAGACAATAGTTGCACATAGAGGCGCTTTTAAGTGCAATAGACTCCAATTCGGAGTAAGCGTCGCGCCGGGCATTTTCCAAAGTTTAATGGAGAGACTATTACAAGGCATAAAAGGCGTCGTGCCTTATTTTGACAACGTCCTAATAGCTGCCCCCACTAAAGAAGTATTAGTACAACGGCTCAGAAAAATCCTGCACAAATTCAAAGACGCGGGTCTTAAGGTAAAATGAGACAAGTGCCAACTTTGTACGGAGAGAGTGGAGTTCCTGGAATACCTTCTCGACAGACAGGGAATCCATCCCACCGAAAAAAAACTAACCGCAATAAAAAAAGCCCCGAGACCTAGGAATAAGACAGACCTTCAAGCCTTCCTGGGACTCATTAACTTTTATAGCATTTTCTTGTCCCAGAAGGCAACCATAGCCGAACCCCTACATGGACTCCTCGATAAAAAGGCTCCTTGGGTTTGGGGACGGCGTGAAGAGATAGCGTTCAAAGGGATAAAAGACCTATTAACCTCCGATGCCGTATTAATGCAGTACAATGAAGCTCTCCCTTTGACAGTCACCTGTGATGCCTCACCATTTGGAGTAGGAGCCATCCTAAGCCACGTCCTCCCAAATGGAAATGAGGCACCCATTGCGTTCTTTTTGAGAACTTTGTCTAAAACCGAAAGGAACTATAGTCAATTGATAAAGAGGCCCTCACTATCGTATCCGCAATTAAATGTTTCCATGAATATGTATATGGGAGACCCTTTACCATAATTACAGACCACAAGCCGTTACTTGGGATCTTGGCGGGAAACAAACAAACTTCCCATATATTATCACCAAGAATGACACGTTGGTCAGAATTTTTAGCCGCCTACGATTACCATTTGCAACATCGCCTGCGGAAAACCATTCCCCATGCTGACGCTTTGAGCCGCTCGCCACTACCAGACATTATAGAGGACCCTGCTCCAACCGTAACCGTACTACAAATAGAAACCCTCAAATCGCCATCATTAACCACTCGAGACATAGCTTTAGAGACAAAAAAAGGACCCTATTTTGGCATGATTCCTCAGCTGGGTAGAACACGGTTGGCCGATCAGTGAAACTGATGGCACATTTAAACCATTTAAAAATCGTCAAACGGAACTGTTCTCCCAGAAGGGTTGCATAGTATGGGGAGACAGAGTCATAGTCCCGGAAAAGCTACAATATAGGGTATAGAAAATGCTGCACGAGGGACATCCAGGCATCATGCAAATGAAGGCATTGGCCAGGAGTTACGCATGGTGGCCTGGTTTAGATAGACAAATAGAAACTTGGGTAGCAAAATGCAGTAAATGCCAGGAGACTCACCCCGCTCCTCCAAAGACTTCCCCAACTCAGTGGGAAATACCTCGAGATCCGTGGTCCCGTATCCACATCGATTTTGCGGGACTCACAAGAGGACACACTTTCCTCTTAATGGTGGATGCCTATTCAAACTGGCTTGAAGTGCAAAAAAATGGAAAGCACCACCACAGATGCAGTCACTAAAAAACTGAATAAACTATTCGCTACCCACGGACTTCCTGATGTCCTCGTCTCAGATAATGGCCCCCAATTCACTGCTCTGCCATTCGAACAATACCTGGCTGATCGGGGCATCCGCCATGCTTTTTATTCAACACATAACCCCAAACAACACCACGAGCAAAACTCCAGAAGAACTCCTGATGGGTCGGAAACTTCGCTTGCATCTTGATCGCCTCCACCCAAACTACACACCAGAACAACCCCTGGGATCTAGCAGCAAGTGTCAGGCATTCCAGGAAGGTGACCTCGTGTTTGCAAAAAACTTCTCGGGCAACCCATTGTGGGTCCCTGCTACCATAATGCAACTTACGGGACCCCGATCATATCATATACAAACGGCAGATGGTAAGATGTGGAAATGCCACATAGACCAACTCCGTTCCCGATTAGCGCCGGAAGCTCCAGCTGGGGGGGGGGAAGGAACATGGAGGAGGATGAAGAAGAAATTGAAACCCAACAGTCCAGGGGATACTCACCATCCGAGGGAGAACCGGACCGGGGAGCGGCTTCGCCACGTGACAACACCGCGACGGAGGCGGATCCAGGGAACCCGGAAGACAGCACCGACAAGGGCAACCCAGAACTACAGTCTTCACTATCCAGCCCAGCGAACAGCCCACCGGAACCGGAACCAGAACCAGAACCAGAATGAAACCCGGTGGAACAGCGCAGGTCGAGCAGACAGGTGAAGCAGCCTGCATATTTGCATGAATACGTCACCCCACCCCTCAGATGGAACCAAGGGGGGAGGGGTGTTATGGATTAAACCATTGCAGCCAAAACAGCTTCATCTTACAACAGGCTTGTAATCCTGCAATTCTTATTGGCCCGTGAATAGCGAGTTGTGATTTATCAGGCTTGGCCAGTCTGATTGGCTGTTAACGGAAGCCCCTGATTGGATGCTTGTGAAAGCGATAGACTCAGTTTATTGGTTGTTTAACGGCAGCAAGCTCTATAAAAGAGCTACTGCTGCCCAGGTTTTCCGCTCCAGTCTTTCTTGTTAAATAAAGAGTTGAAGTCACAGTCCGATGTCTCGTCTCCATTCTTACACCCATGCCCAGGACTTAACAAAAACAGCTTAGGTCCCTCCTTAGTCCACACAAAGATAGAGGGAGGGAGGGAGGAAGTATATTCAGAGATGCAAGGTTCCATTACTACATATAATACATATAATAAAAAATAATCCTGAACTATATGGCATTGGTTTCTTAGGCTGGACTATTCTATGGGGCTGCCAGGCATCAATAGAGACCTTGTCAGGTTTTTTAAAAAAATTGTTATGACTGATTTTATTCAGACTGTTTTATGCTTTGCTGTTAGTTTTTTAATTGTTTTAAATGGATGTTTCTCAACTTTGATAACTTTAAGATGTGAGGACTTCAGCTCCCACAATTATTCAGCCAATATGCTTCCTTCCAGATAAACATGAAAGCTCTGCTTGCTATATCATGGGAAAAAAACATTGTAAAATAAAAGTGAAACCGAACTCATTAGAAACAGGACATTCAATGCCATTTTTTTACTTTGAGTAAAACTCTGAACAGGAATATTTTTTTAAATATATATATATGGCCCTGGACAGCTAGTAATGCGGTTCCACAAGATAATAAAAATATTTTAAAAGGAAGTTTATTATTTATATACAATAAGTACATTATATATTTTATATGCAGCCCAAGACAATTTCTCTTCACACAATGCAGCCAAGGCAAGTCTTAAAATTGGACAACCATGCTCTAAATTATGGATCCTGCTAAAATGTGAACCAAGGGTTTTATCAATACAAGATCTAAGACACAAATTTCACCATCATCCCTGAAGTCTACATTCCTTACTGGAGGTTCAAAAAAAAAGAAACAGGGAAGTGGAAACAATAATGAAAAAGGATCTTAATCCAGCAACTAGCTGATTATGTGCAGAAAATACACCATACATATCACAGAAGGAAGACAAAGAGCAAACATAAAGCAGAGGTGCAAACTTTATTTATTTGTTTATTTAACCACCTAACTGAAATGATGCCGGGTAAAGTAAAAATAGAAAAGACATTTAGCAAACATCATTACAAATAACTGCGTATATAAAATAATTAAAATAACCAAAAGATATCTTCTAGTCCAACCTGTTGCTCAAGCAGCAGACCCTATATCATTTCAGTGGTTATTCAATCTCTTTTTGATGGAGAAGCCACAACTTCTGAACTTCAAATTATTCCATTGTTTAATTGTTCTCACCATTAGAAAATTGCTCCTAGGTTGCTTCTCTACTTGGTTAGTTTCCAGCCATTGTTTCTTGTCCTGCCTTTTGGAAAATAGTTTGAGCCCCTCTTCTTTATAAATATTGGAACAGTGCTATCTTGTCCCCCCTAGTCCTCCTTTTGATTTATCTAGACTAGACATACCCAATTCTTATAACCAAGAATTGTATCATCTTCTCCATTTTTCTAAAGTCAACCAAAGTGAGGACCAATAGTGTACTGGGGATGAGGAGACAGAGAAATAGGTAGGAAAGCTTGGGCAATCTGCTGCTTCCATGTTTCTACCTTGACTTTGGAGGTAGTAGTCCTAAAAACAACCCACCTTCCTTTCTGTGTGAAGGTCAAAAACCTGCACGCTGCACAGGGCAAAAGGGGCACCGACCAACCAGTGTTTAATTTCCCCCCTCCCCACTGTCGCTCCAGCTTAAAAGCCCAAGGTAGAGCTCATCCTCATTTAAAAATGAAGCACTGCGTTATAGCTTCAGAAAACTTGCGTGTTAGCTAGCCGATAATTTAGAACGAATGTCTTTCCTTTGTGGTATGGAGGCCTCCCAGACCACAGGAGTTGAGGCTGTGTGCCTGTGTGGTCGGCAAGGGCTTAATTTAAGCAAAAGCGTAGCAGCTCAGGATTGTGCTGTGAGCTTTTTCAGCCCTGAAACATACTACTAAGTGACGAAGAAAGCAAGGATCAGTACGTACTGGATCCCTAAATAATCACCCACAGGTTTTATATACTGGGATTCCTGGTGAAGGAAGCAAAAAGGCCACAAGTTATTTTCAGTGCTGTAATTTAACTCTGAATAGGTAATATAATCATAAAGAGAAAGGAACCTCTGAGCATATAGAATGTATTTTATGAGTAGGTAGTCAAAACCATTCCTACTCACATCCCTGCTTAATGGACAAAGGCTTCTAGTGCTTCCCATATTCTAATGTTTTGGGAAAGGGAGCACGTATCTGCTCATGGCTGTGAGTACAAACTACTCAATATTGGAAGAAAGATACAACATGAGTGATATCTACAGTAATTGGGATTGTTATTTATATATTTGTTTATTTCTATTTTGCCTTTATTATTATTACAAATAAATCAAGGCAGCAAAATGTATCCTTTCCTCCTCCTATTTTTCCTACAGCAATAATCCTATGCGGTGGTTTGAGCTATGAATGACTAACCCAAGGTCACCCAGCCACATTTCATGGCTAAGGCAGGATCTGAATTTCCAATCTTTTGCTATCAAGCCTGGTGCCTTAACCACTAGACCAAAATGGCCAAAGTGAAATTTAAATTTGGAGAATAGGCATCAATGACAAAGTGCATAGCAGATATCCACACTAGAGGTTTAATCCCCTTTAAACAAGAATGGTTCCCATATACTCAATATACTGAGCAAATATTCTAATAGTTGAGGGGCATATTTCAATATTTGAAGGGCTATCACAAGGAAGGGGGGGTCAACCTATTTTCCAAAGCACCAGAAGGCAAGGCAAGAAGCAATGGATGGAAACTAATTAAGGAGAGAAGAAATTTCTTAGAAGAAATTTCTTGACGGAACAATTAATCAATGGAACGGCTTCCCTCCAGAAGTGTGTGCTCCATCACTGAAGATTTTTCAGAAGAGGCTGGACAGTTAACTGACTGAAATGGTATAGGATCTCCTGCTTGAACAAGGAGTTGGATTAGAAGACAGTCAATGACCCACACAAAGTTGCCAAGGTTGAGAGACACTGGGCTAAGGCATAGGTGGAATTCATTTCTCTACTCAAATTCCCAATCACCTGCATGAAAGTTCACTGGTCAGAGGCCGGTGGCCTTATACTCTCTGCATGGAGAAAGGATCCTTGCCTCTGTTCATGCACAGAAATATGGTGTGCTCCCTGATGCTGAAAGCAGATTCCTAGGACCTTGTTCCACTGCCAGTCATAGCAATGGAGTAAACGGAGCTTCCTTACCTGTTGTATACAATGTGGCACCAGAACCAACCACAGACATTCACTGTAGGGTTTTGATCTGAACTGAAGTCAAATTAGGTTGTTTATGGCATTATTCAGAGGGAGAAAACATTTGTTTGTCTTTAATTCCATTGCTGTCCCCTATTAGTGACTTTCCACAAGTTCCTTATTTGTGTAAAATTTAAAAGGCAGCTTAATCAGTGAAGCGAATAGATGCCTTCGTGTATATGATGCTAGACCTAAATTAAGAATAAACCAATTAGTGGCATGCAAAATGTTTTTAGTCTGAAATATACCAGTTCCAAATGTCTCTAGCCCTGAGGCTGTTCTGACCTTAATAGAAATAGTCAGGATTTCTCAACCTTGGCAACTTTCAAAGGTGTGGACGTCAACTCCCAGAATTCCCTAGCTAGTATGGCTGGCTAGGGAATGTTGGGAGTTGAAGTCCACACATCTTAAATTTGCTAAGATAGAGAAATACTGGAAATAATCTCAAAGTTATCTGGGCCAATGTTCCACAACGCCTTTATTTCTAGTATTTCTCAATCTTAGCAACTTCAGGGGAAGGGGGACTTTTTTTGGGGGGGGGGAGAAGATTAGTGGGAAACAGTGATTTCTCAGTAGATGCCTCATCTAAAAAAAAAAATTAATTCTGGTTCCTACATCTTTTCATGTGTTACATTAAGTTTTTTAACTATGATTTATTAAGTAGATCAGAATTAACTAAGTTCATATAACACATATAAGTAGTTATGGTTTATAAGCTGCAGTAACTGAGTTTGCAATACACACTACACCATAAACAAAGAATTCATGACTTGATAGCTATATGCACATAAAACTGTAATATGCTTTGGTGTATTGAATGAGCTCAGTTACTAAATAGGAGTGTGGCTTGGTTTGGCTTACTATTTCATGCAAACCAGCAATTGTATTTTTTAAGCTAGGATTTTGGGTTTAGCATGTTG
This sequence comes from Hydrophis major, assembly GCA_033807585.1. Taxonomy (NCBI): domain Eukaryota; kingdom Metazoa; phylum Chordata; class Lepidosauria; order Squamata; family Elapidae; genus Hydrophis; species Hydrophis major. Next base: position 39,712,376 of record CM066343.1, on the reverse strand, counting down.
TATGTAAACTTCTGTTGTAATCTATTCAGCAAATCACAACTGTAGCAGATCACATTTTAGTGTGATTACTAAAGGTAGCTTTTCTTTTGCCATGGACGTTAAGGCAGCTACTATGCAATGCCTTGCATCCAGGATAAGCTATTTCATCAATGGTGCCCTCTGACCAAGACTTTCTGAGAATTCTGATTCTATATCCATAAGCCAAAACCTGACATTTTCCTTGAACATTGATAAGAAGCTTGGAGTGCCTGCCAAAGCAAAATCAGTGAACTCAGTGTGCTTCTGGGTACGGTTATTGCTCAGTGAGTATTACCCAAGACAGTCTCCTTTGTCTTCAGCAACATCTCCCGAATGCATACTGGAGAACAATTTCTCAACCACAGCCCAGCATCTTTCCTACTTCTTAAACCACAGGAAGGCATTTATAGGGCCTTCTCGTGCCTGCGGTTGGAATCACAAGAGGATGTGGGCAGGTGGGGCTATGTATCAACAACTGGAAAAGAGGCTGGGTCCTGTTGCTGTCTTGCAGAAATCTGTTTGAACTCCCTAACAGTGTTTCTCAACATTGCCAAGTTTAAGATGTGTGGACTTTGACATGCAGCATGGCTGGTTGGTGAATTCTGGGAACTGAAAACTGCATATCTTAAAGTTGCCATGGTTGAGAAACACTGCCTCAACCTCATGAATACAAGAGTCTGGTGCTATCAACCTCTGGATAGTTTGCACCCTAAACTAGCAGTTTTTAGGACTATTAGGATTTGCAATCAACCATGTAAGAATTTTTCTTACTGTCCAGGATTTAGATAACACCTTTAGATTGAAACTTTAATTGAAACTTTAATAGATGTCACAGCAATATAGCCAATATTCCATTTCTATGGTATTTTTCAGATCTGATGTCTCTCCTGATTCCACACAGTGGTTACCCCGCACTTTAATCTTATTTTAAAGTAAATTTCTCATGGTGATAACTAAGGAAAAAGAGTCAGAGAAATAATTTTGGTTAATCTCACTCCCATTTCATATATAGCCACCAACTTTTTTGAAACCAAGTTATTTATGTCTAAATATTAATCCAATAAATCCTCTGACAGTCACATTTTTAGATCTTTAGATTTTTGGATCCTAAGGTATTGTGGATCAGTTGGCAGCTATATCAATTGAATTTGTTGAAGAAATAATTTTGATAAAAATAAGTAAGCTGTGGCGTTGCCAGTAGTCCATTTGGAGGTGTATTATATTTATACTTGGAGTGTACACATTATCCCTCTTCCCTGTGTAAGCTATTTTGAAAGTCTGTGAACAGTAAAAAGTCCCACAAATCTTAAAACAAAAGAAGACATATTTCTGAGCCTTAATAAAAGTGTAAATGCTCAAATAAAATATTTTTTCTAAATATTTCAGCATAACAGTGAAAAAAAAACATTCTGCAGATGTTGTAAGGACTGATCCCAACAGGAACCAGTGGTTCCCATGCTAGAGAGATCTGTTATGTCAAGGTAGCTCAGATTTCTTTTAAATTTTTCCAACAGAATTTCAATAAGTCTCTTCATTTGGTAAAACAGAAAGGGAAAGCCTTAGCATTTAAACTCAGGAATACACCTATAAAATATCTTTTATTTTGAAGTACTGCAGGACAAATTAGCCTTGCTGATGTCTGTCACATGCCACGTGGCCCATTGCAGGATAGTAGAACTATAAAGAAAACCAGGGATTGTATTTGGGCATTCCTGCTCCAAACTTTTTTGGTATTTATCCCACCTTTTCCAATAGAAAGTCTTTACTGCTTGCAACCAACCAACCAGACATTTGCCTGGTATATTTCATAGTTGCTGAGTGTTTAAAAGAAAATGCCTTAGTTGCAAAAATTAATTGAGAATGAATCCTGTCTGTAAATGATAATGGAAATCCTAGGCAGGAAAATACTTGATAATTATATTTATCCTCCAGAAATGGCAACCAGAGGCCAAATCATGATCCACAAAGGAATGCTCTGCAAACAATTTCTTCTGTCTTGGAAATGAAGCATCCAAATCAGATTTCCTTCCACTCAGCTAAGGAACTACTGGAATTTATCCAAGCTCCAGATTATCTTTCCTTTGATTATTGATGCATTATTTGGATTTGATGAATAATGTCATGATATCATTCTCCAGTGATGATATTCATTCACACAACTCAGAACAAAATGGGAATACACTGTATAAGAAAAAATGCCCCCTATTCATCAATATTATTGTTGTATCTTATATCCTACAGTTCTATTTTGTTTGAATATCTTGGATAGCTTATACTTATAACATGCAAAAGATAAGCTAAAAACTAATAATAGCTTTAGGTAACAATTGCAAATATAGGGGGTAGAAAGAGTATGGGTACATTCACTGCATTGAGCTGAATATATAAAAAAGAAGGATAATTTTTATAAATACTATACAGGTAGTCCTTGACTTATGACCACAAATGAGATCAGAATCTCTGTTGCTAAGCAAAGTGGTTGTTAAGTGATTTACTGCTGTTTTTATGACCTTCTTTGCTATGGTCGTTGAGTGAATCATTGCATTTGTTAAATGAGTCATGTGGTCATTAAGCAAATCTGGCTTCTTTCATTTTTTTTATCAGAAGCAGATTGGGAAGGCTGCAAGTGATGATACTGGGAGGCTGAAGTTGATAAATAATATATTCTCCATGGAGTTGAGTGGAACTGAATTGCGTGGATGTTTGACTCTATAGATACAATTGTAATTTTTTAATTATTATTATTACTGCACTAAAAGAGATATAGTTGCCATCGGGGAAGATAGGTTTCTTTGGTTCATTGGTTGATCTGACTTCAGCCTTGTTTGACACACCATCTAACAGGGCCAGATCAGCATTGTACTTCTCCATGGGCCAGCCAGGGAGCAGGAAGGAGATGGGACAGACACCTCCTGCAGCATCCTGCCAGCCAAAATGGGATACAGGTAGGGGGCATGCACGGTCCCCCTGCACCCAGTCTTTGGTCAGGACGGCCTTGTGCAGCAGTCTGCCAAACAAAATGGGGCAAGGGGGTGCCATGTGCACCCTCCGTGCCCCATTTTCTGCCTTGACAACCTTGTGCAGCATTGCTGGCCAAAAAGGGGAGCAGGGGGCATGTGCAGCCCCTCCTACACCCTGTTTTGGTTAGCAGGACACTTCAGGAGGCAGCCCAGGCCAAAAGCGGGCCATGGGGAGGCCGGGCACAGCCCCCCATGCCCCATTTTGGCTGCCAGAGGCACTGCAGACTATCCCTTTGCTATGTCTAGGCCAGCCCCGCAGGCCAGATTTAAGCGCCTCGCAGGCCTTGAGTTTGACACCCCTGGTCTAGAATTTCTCGCTCCCAGAATTAAGCAGGTCCAGCCTTGCTTAGCTGTTTGAGATCAGTCTAGGTTGGCTAAGCATGAGAAAACATAAATATCACCAACAAGCCCTCCAGTTCCCTCCTGATCAAATTGACACATTTCCAAAATTCACCACTGTGAATGGGGAAACTGCCACAATGCCATCTTTTTGTCCATAGCTAAAACAGAATTCTGAACCATGAAATGGTGGTACCTGACATGAGACCATTACCATCAATTTCTGCCAGAGGGTGAAGAGTCCAGGAATTGGAAACGTATATAAAAAAAAAACTGTGAAACTCCATGTTTCAGCTGAAAATCAACAATTTTAGCTGCTGCAAAAAAATGGTGGCATAAAGAAATCACAGGCCATAAAGCCAATCTTTTCTTTAAAAAATCAAAACTATTTTTTTTTCTGAAGTCAACATCATATAATAGTAAGAATATACCAGAGGTGGTATTCAGCAGGTTCCGACCAGTTCTGGAGAATCAGTAGCGGAACTTTTCAGTAGTTCGGAGAACCTGCAAATCCCACCTCTGACTGGAGATTTTACAGTATCCTCCCCCTGCCACGCCCACCAAGCCACATCCACAGAACCGGTAGTAAAAAAAATTGAATCCCACCACTGAAATATACCCACATAAAAAAATCACATAATACTCCCCCACACACACAAAAAGGCCAAGGGAAGTTCAGAGTACTTTCTCGCAAACATGAATGGAACATGGTGAAGCTGAAGGTTTGCTGAAATCTAGTTCAGATGCTTGGTATGAAAGGCTGAAATGGTTGGTAAGAAACCAGAATAGGAAGGAGAGTAGATGGAAGAAGCCTCTCCCACCTAGGTTTTCCATCCTTATTTTAAATTTTCCCCTTGCTGACCTTTACAGATCAATAAATAGTTCTTTTCCTACCAAACAGACAGACAAAAATCAACAATGTTTCATGCCACATGCAGTTAGTTTGGAAACAAAATGAAAACATAATAAAGTCACCCATAGGGTATTTAAAATGCCTTGTTTCTATATATTTTTTTCTTTAAGCAAAGTGGTTTAATTCCAGGCATTGAAAAAAATATTGGAAATTATTATTCCAAGCAATGTTTCTCACAAAGCAGGCATGATGGTTGTGTCCCATAGCAGCAGGACCAGAAAACTCTTGAATTTTTCATCTACTTGTCCCTTTTTGAGTTTGTACAGTAATATAGAGAACAGAACAAGACTTACAGAAGAAAATGTTCAAAATGGCAAAACTGACCAGGTAGGAAAAAAGATGTGCATTTTTTTTAAAAAGCTGGCCACATTTAATGGACTTTTCACTAAAAGAAAAAAAAGTAAAATGATGATTTATGGCTATAATAACTGTAAAAGATTAAATAAGAGATTGAAGATATGTCTGAAATAGTTAAGATGTTTCAGTCTGTTAAGATCTGTTGAAAGAAGTTTCAAAGTCATCTACAGGTAGTCCTCAACTTACAACAGTTCATTTAGTGACCTAGTTAAACAGCACTGAAAAAAGTGACTCACATGATCCCCTTTTGCGACCTTCTGATAAGCAAAGTCAATGGGGAAACCAGATTCACTTAACAACCATGGTACTAATTTAACAACTGCAATGATTCACTTAACAACCGTGGTACTAATTTAATAACTGCAGTGATTCACTTAATAACTGTGGCAAGAAGATCATAAAATATGAATGATTAAAAGTATAGTCAAAAATTTCTTTTTTTAGTGATATTAGGATATATAAGTTTGGATTGACAATATGAGTTGTTATGTAACATAATTGTAATTGAGACTACAAAATGAATGCACAAAACTGATGAACCAATCGACACACTGGATGTACATATAAGAGTTAATGTTTTAATGTTTTGTTTGTCTTGTTTGTTTGTAGAAAATTAATAAAATTCTTTTCAAAAAAAAAAATAACTGTGGCAAGAAGGGTCATAAAATGGAGCAAAACTAACTTAACAAATGTCTCGTCTAGCAACACAAATTTTGGGCTCAGTTGTGGTCATAAGTAAATTACCTTAATTTATTTAACTATTTCTATCTCTCTTTTTCTTTTCTTCCTTCCTTCCTTCTCTTATTTTTTAAAGAAAATATAAAATAAAGACGATAGAGCAAGTCTTGATTATGCTCAAATATTGTGCGTGAAGATGCTTTTAGAACAAACCAAGTTATTCACTGACAGTAAATTCAAGAATTGTGTTTCTTTACAACTTACATAAGTAATAGAGCTATGCAGTGCGCTGGATTCAATGGAAAATGGTGCTTTGGAAGGCACAAATTCCCATGTAACATAGGTTGCAAATAAAGATATATATTTTGCCAGGTTGGAAATATCTTCCACAGATGCAACTCAATCTTAATAAAAGTTGTATTTGGTTTAGGGAGTTGCAAACTGGTACTGGGGTGATGGTGGGGAAGAAGGCTCAGCAGTTAAAGCTGTTGAGAGCCTTTGGTGTGTAACCATGCTGGCCATGTGACCATGGGAGTGTCTTTGAACAACATTGGCTCCCTTGGCCAAGAAATGGAGCTGCGCCCTAGAGTCAGACACAACTGGATAGGAGAAACTTTTGACTAAGTGCCCTGGAATAGCCCTTCCTGACTACTCTTATCCTATAAAAGGCAAAGGAGTCCTTGCAGGTTTTATTCTGCTAGTCTTTGCTGACTATAGGTGTTCATCTCCATTTCAAGGCCATTGAATCAGCACTGTCTGAAGACATTTTGGTGTCCTGTGGCCAGCATGACATCACAAAGCACTGTTACCTTCCCAAGGGAGTGATGCCTATTTATCCATTCGCGTTTGCATGCTTTCTAACTGCTAGGTTGGTAGGAGCTGGGGTGAGGACCAGAATTTACCCCATCAGGTGGCGTTTAGGTCTTGAACCTGCGCTGCCAGATTTCCAGTTGACCTGTCCAGTGTCCTGACCACTGCCGCCTCACCCTCACCCTTATCCTATAAAGCACTCTGATTTGCTGGACATTAGTTTGACTACAATTGCCTTTGTATGAAACAGTTTGTTGTTGCTGTTATGGTTATACTCCCAAAAAAGAATAGGCCTTGCTCTCTTTTTAATGCAAGGCAAGTGGGTTCTGGATCTGACCTAGTCCAATTACAAGGACATATTGGGTTGAAATATTGAAGTGAGACTTTTTCTTCCAAATCTGTCTGCCCTCTAGCAAATTCTAATGCCTTATCATCTTGCATTTTCAAGCTAAAGCTCTCTCTGTGCGTTCTTTCTGACCTTCCCCCCGCACCAAGCTGGGGCCAGCCAGTTTTGTTGATCAGGCAGGTTATCATGTCACTCACTAGTCAAAACAGCATGTGCCTTTATTGCCTTGCCAGTTTTTGGAGTGCTTATGGAGTGAGGTTATTTCCATGGCTTAAGAAAACAGCTCCTGCCTGGCCAGACAAATACACAGTGAGGTCACTCATCATTCAGAGGCATTTCTGTGCAGAACACCAACAGCCTTGGGACAGCCTGGCTCCTGCAGAACTATTTGTATCTAATCTTTTTCTTCCTTTTTCCCTTCCTTCCACTTCTCTGTTTCTTTCCTCCCCATTCGCTGTAAAATACAGCCCATTTCAGCCTCACATCTAACAATCTAACCTTTTTTGAGGGGGGGTTGGAAGCACAGGCCTCCTTGGTTTATTTTTGTTAACCTCCTAAAGCCTGAAATAAGCTCCAATTTGACATAATTACACACCCTCATTTCAAGGGGTGAAGCTATTTGTAGGGACTTAAGAATTGCTTCCTCTCCTCTTGACTTCTGCTCCAGCAAAGCAAAGGGAGAAGGGTAGAGGGGAGGGTCCATGAAAATGAAGCTAAGACTACAAGAAGAGACCTCCTAAACTGAAGGAGAATTTAGTCCCCAAACAAAATCATATCTGCACAAAGAATCTTCTCTGTCCCATCAAACATCCCCAGTATATCAAGCCTTTGTTGAGGCCATAGGCCAAGGACCAAGTCAGTTTTTAGATTCTTCCAGAAAATAAGGACTATAAGGATGTGTAATGTCCGGCGCGGCAAGGAGACCAGGACTCAGTGACTTGGTTCAGCTCATTTATTGGTCCCGAGAACGGCTCGGATTCCGGGGGAAAAACTGCGGCTTTTTATTCCAAGCCACGGCGGCCGCAGCCAATGGCACCGCTTTGAATCTCCCACGATAAGTTTCCACCAATCGTGGGAGATCCGCAGCGGGCCAATCAGAGCGGCTCGCTCAACCAATCGGATCCCTGCGCGCTTTGACCAATCACAGCGCGGCGTTCACAAGAATGTAAATGACCATACAGAACACCCCTCCCCTCTTGGTTCGATCCTACGTGACGTAGTCCCATAAGTAGGTGGGGCTCCGTACTTGCCTACTGGACCTGCGCAGGTTAGTTGTTGTTTGGCTCCCGGCTGGTTCGGTCGGGTTCTCTGTTGCTCTCGGCCTCGTCGACGGAACCGCCTGGAAGGTGTTGCCGGGCCTCTTGTCACAGCTCCCTCCCGGTCTACCCGGGCTGGTTGAGCTGCGGTTTTCGCCGCTCCCGCCTAGTCTTTCTGGGCTGGTTGAGCTGGCCTGGCTGCTTCTTCCTGGCCTCGGTCGCCTGTCCTGGGTCGGCGGTCACGGTGCAGTCTCCGGTGTCTGGTCTCTGCATGTGGTTCGCCGATTTCCAGGTTGCCTCGGCTGCGGTGGCTTCAGCGATGGCGTCGGTGAGGGCGATGTCTCCTTTGGCCATCAGTCGGCTCTGTAGGACTGGGTATCGGAGTTTGAGTACGACGCGGTCCCGTAAGGCCTTATCCATGTCCGAGAACCCGCACATGCCCCCTAGGCTTCGTAGTTCAGCCACAAAATCGCTGATGCTCTCGCCCGCTCTCTGGTCCCGCCGGTAGAAATCGTGCCACCTGATGAGGGTGGGCACGTCGGGGGCATAGTGGTTCCGGAGCAATGGTTCGAGGTCGGCCCAGTCCATCTCCTTGAAGTCCGCGGGTTTCGCTAGAGCTTTTGCCATCTTGAACACTGCGGGCCCGCAGTGTGTCAGGAAGACGGCTCTTTTCTTCAGCCTGGCAGCGTCCTTCATGTTGCTACATTCGAGGAACATGAGGAATCTGTCTGTGTATGATTCCCAGTCCTCGGTAGTGGGATTGAAAGGCGCGGGCAGTGCGATGCTGGCCATCTCGTCAGTCTCGCTTCCTCCGGACACGTGTTGGTGGGGAATTAGCCTTGGAATCCCATCCTCATCGCCAGTGTTATGTCCGGCGCGGCAAGGAGACCAGGACTCAGTGACTTGGTTCAGCTCATTTATTGGTCCTGAGAACGGCTCGGGTTCCGGGGGAAAAACTGTGGCTTTTTATTCCCAATGGCACCACTTTGAATCTCCCATGATTAGTTTCCACCAATCGTGGGAGATCCACAGCGGGCCAATCAGAGCGGCTCATTCAACCAATCGGATCCCTGAGCGCTTTGACCAATCACAACGCGGCATTTACAAGAATGTAAGTGACCGTACAGGACAGGATGTATCTCACCTCTAATGAAGACTATTCATATCCAGAGTGTGTCCACTGTCTCAGCTACAGCCATGGATGAGTTGGGATAGGCTCGTGGTCATCATGGCAGCCATGAACTCTCAACCCGCTTCTGAGGCCAATCTCAGGAATGACAGATTGAAGTCTCCCAAGACTATAAGCCTTGGGATCTCTACTGCCAACCCTGAGATGGCCTCCAATAGCTCAGGTAGGGAGGTTGCTACACAGCATACAGCTGGTATAACAGCAGCGCTCACAATTGTTTCTGCAAAGCTCAACTAAAGGAACAGCATCCAGAAACTGAAGGCCAAAATAAATTGCTATATTGACTTTCACCTGCCCTGAGGCTTTCCTAAGGCCAACTAGAGACATCTTTGAGGTGTCTGATGTCAGCAGGATCTTATATATCAGGTCAGTTTGTTTTCCCCAATAAGGTCACAAATAGGGGGGGAGGGCTTTCTATGACTAACCTGGTGTTCATCAGCAGTGTCCAAAAACCAGGGCCTCTGTTATTTAGGGTCTGGGCATGAGCTTGGAGGGCCAGAACAACCAGTTTAAGTATCAGGGTACTGTCCTCTGTAATGGCTTGTCCTCTTGCTCCCATTCCTACCCCTACCTGTCACTACTGGGATTGGTTATCCTGCCTATAGCCCATGAGTTGGATTTCTATACCCATCGCTAATCTCCCTCTATCCTGCATCAGGTCTTTTTATTTTATTTTATTTATTTATTTGTCAAGCATGTATTAGATAACAGATATAAGTATAAACATGATCATGAATACCTGAAATGGATACAAATAAAAGAGAACATTAGGACAGGGATGGTAGGCATGTTGGTGTGCTTATGCATGACCTTACAGAGCTATTAGGAATGGGGTGAGGTCAACGGTAACAAAAATATTTTCCTATTGTACTTAAGTATTTTTTTAGTATTTATTTGATTTGTCAATCGCTTACAAGATACATGTATAAGAATAAATATAATTTTGAATATAATATAATTTTGAATATAATAAATATAATTTTGAATACATGAGATAGATACATAAGAAAAATAAAAAACAATAGGGCAGGGATGGTAGGCACATTGATGCGCTTATGCACGCCATTGGTGCGCTTATATAGGCCTCTTAGGAAGGGGGTGAGGTCAATAGTAGACAGTCTAAGGTTAAAGTTTTTGGGATTTGGGGAAGAAACCACAGAGTCAGGTAGAGTATTCCAGGCATTGACTACTCTGTTGTTGAAGTCATATTTCCTGCAATCAAGTTTGGTGCAGTTTACCTTGAGTTTGTATCTATTGTGTGCTCTTGTATTGTTGTGGTTGAAGCTGAAGTAGTCATTGACCAGTAGGACATTGCAATAGATAATTTTATGTACTACACTTAGGTCGGACCAAAGTTGGCATAGTTCTAAGTTGTCTAAGCCTAAAATTTCAAGTCTGGTGGCATAAGGTATTTTGTTGCAAGTAGAGAAGTGGAAGACTCTTCTTGTGAAATATTTCTGGACTCTCTCGATTGTATTAATGTCCGATATGCAATGAGGATTGCAGACAGATGAGCTGTATTCAAGAATTGGTCTAGCAAATGTTTTGTATGCTCTAGTTAGTTGTACAATATTACCGGAGAAAAAGCTACGCAGGATTAGGTTAACAACTCTTAATGCCTTTTTGGCCATGTTGTTGCAGTGGGCTCTAGCATTTAGATCATTAGAGATGTGTACTCCAAGGTCCTTGACAGAGTGGGGGTCATCTACAAGGTCATGTTCATTTAGCTTGTGTTTTATTTTCTGATATTTTTAACAATATGTAAGACAGAGCATTTGTTTGTTGAGATTTGAAGTTGCCACTTGTTTGACCATTCTGACACATAGTCAATGTCTTCTTGAAGGTTAGCAGCATTGTCGGTGGTGTTGAATAGTTTTACACCATCAGCAAAAAGAACACAGTTGCTTTTAATATGATCACAAAGGTCATTTATGTAAAGAATAAAGAGGGTTGGTCCTAGAATGCTGCCTTGGAGGATACCACTGTTGATAGATATGGGATTTGATAGGATGCTCCCTATTTTGACCATTTGTTGCCTGATTGACAGGAATGCAACTATCCAATTATGCAGGTGTCTGGAAGTACCATGATTTTAGTTTTTAAAGTATTTTATAATGTACCACTGAATCAAAGGCTTTACAGATGTCTATGTCAATAGTGTCTATTGCTTTGCCCTGATCTACTAGTCAAACCAATTCACATCAAGCATTCAGTGGATCATGAGAGAAGGAATACTCCCATGGCACTTTAGCTGCAAGTCTCAGCACCACCTGCATTCGTCATTCTCCCCAACCCCCATAATATAATATCCCCACAGGGAGAGGGCATATCTCAGATAAGAAAGAAACAGACATAAAAAAGGCAATCACTGATCTCACCCTAGGACTTAACCCATTGTCATCTTGGGGTCCTACTGTAGTCTCACTGGGGTGAGTATAGTACATTAGTACCACATTCTGGTACTAAAAGTTTTTGTAAATAGGAGATACTCTTCTAGGGAATCTAGAATGTTGCCTACCATACTGTATAAAAATCTTGAATTTGTCTCCTAGCTTCTGTTAACCCATTACTCTAGGCTTGGAGATCCTTTGAAAAATGTTCCATATTTTATCATGTCTTTTCTCATCTTTGGTGCATTTATGAATGTCCTTATAAAACACATTTAACTCAAAAATAGCTCTCTGAAATTCTTCATAAAGTTTCTTCCTGAGATCATTTTCTTTCTTAGCTTTGGCTTTTCTTCTTAGAAATTTTCACTGTTTTCTTTTTCTTTCTTGAGCTTTAGCAATCTCTTCTGGTGCTCATATTTCACAACCATATTTTGTGTAATTTCATTCTACAATTCCTCTTATTCCTTATCCATGAGATTCAGAACTTTAAGGTAATTCATTATATTCTCATTGAAAATGGTGGCTAAATGTTCATGATCAAATTGTAGGAGTTGATTGATTTAGTTCTTCCAGTGTTGGTGACTTGTACATGTCTGTATCATGATCTCTTCCATAATCAGCCCTGCTCATGTTTTTGCTGCTCTACTCTACTGAACAATAAAATACAGACAGTTCTCGGCTTCCAAATATAATTGAGTCTGCAATAAATTGTGAAGTGGGTCAACATGTGACTGCATCCAGTTTTATGATCTTTTTGTAGTAGTCATTAAGCAAATGCCACAGTCATTAACTGAACATTGTAAATTTGCAGGATACTGCAAGTAGCCATAAAGCAGGCCAACATTGTAAATTTGCCAAAATGCAGTCATGTGACCATAGGGGATGGTGAGTGAGAGTGGATATCAGAACTACAAATCCAGATCATAAATTCCTTTTTTGGGTATGTCGTAATTTAAAATGGTCACCAAGCAGCTAATTGTAAATCTTAGACTACGTATAGTTCATTTGATTTCTGTGTAGCCCATCTAGTGATGTTGTTCTTGAACATAGGCATTATATTAGTTGTTTGAAGAATGTTTTAACAATGAAAAAGTCATTGGATTGGCAGAAAGTCATTCTCCTGCTTCATTTCTTTTCCTAGGCCATACAACCCATTTATATTCCCCTCTTTATTATTTCCAATTTTGATATTCCAGTCTCTTGCTTACTGTTCTGTTGCAGCAGTGGTTAGAATGCTGTATTACAGGCTGACTCTGCTTACTGCCTGGAGTTCAATCCTGATGGGGCTCAAGGTTGACTCAGGCTTCCATCTGAGGTTGGTAAAATGAGGACCCAGATAGTTGAGGGCAATATGTTGACTCTGTAAACTGCTTAGAGGGCACTTTGTAAAGCACTTTGAAGCTGTATGTAAGTCTAAGCTATTGCTAAGCAATATATGCTATTGCTAATTCAGATTAAACTTGTTCATAACATTTCTTTACCTCTTCTCTTGCATATACAATAAGACATAATTGGAAAACTATCATATTAAAGTTTTATCCAAAAATTCTAATGGATATCCTTTGGTCATTGACTGAGTTCTATCAAGTACTGTCTTGATTACATCTCTCCAGTCTTTGAAAGCAATCCTATCCTATTTTATTTTACATTTCCTGAGTAGTAAATAGTGTGACTGTTCAACTCCAATCAATATGTTGATGCATAATGTTAATGTGTAAAAATTCATTTTATTCATTTTGTTGAGCTTTCCCCTGTTCATGTCTCTTAAGGTCCACGTTTCCACTGAAATTCTGTCTTTGTAGCTTTGGATTTTCTTTCCCTGCATTGACCAACTAGACATGCTGAAGCTTTAATTTAGTTATATCATAAGCATTGTAAGGACTATACAACACAGTCCAACAAAATTGATATCATGCAACTTTATCAAAAAGTCTCTGATCGCTCAACACAATACAGCACAACCAATGCAATCTCTAAAATGAATTATACTACTATGCATCAAGAATGTCTCAAAAAACCCCAATTATAACTATTGAATCAGCATAGCACATAAGCCAACTAAAACCCTTCAAAACATCTTAAGCAAACCAAAAGACCCAACAATCCCAGAAGAAAAAACAGGAGTCATCTACATTCTACAACATACAATGTAAGAACTGCAACAACCACTATGGGAGAACAAATCCATAAACACTAACTGGCACTAACTGGTACTCAAGTCAGAAGACATGATGAAAATTCTTTAATTTCACAACATATGGACAGATTTCAATTGGGAAAATATGGCAATCTAGACCAGGCCAAGTCCAAAAATTCTAGGGAATTTCTAGAAGCCTGGCACTCTGACAAATCAGACACCAATAGACACATAGACATTAACATCTATAGACTATGCACACACACAAAACCCTGCCCAAAAAGGAACAAAAAGACTCCAACACCTCTCCATCAGCAATAAGCACCCAGATCAGCATAGATTAATTCCAAGGCTAACTTCAGACCCACAATCCAATAATCAATACCCCAATCAAGAAACTGCCAAAGAGCTTTCCAGCCCAATCAAATAATATCTAAGACCACTCCCACCCAAACAGATAGGCAAATCCTCAAAATATAAACTGACAACAACCAGCACTCCTTATTAGCACTGAAGATGTTACCTAGTAATAAAATATGTGCAAGAAAACAAGCAAGCTAGCACCAAGGACCCCTCACTGTAAGATTCCAAAAATATCCTCACTCTTTTTCAGGACATCTGAATGCCATCCAACCTGATGGGCCCATTATTTTGCATTTGAACAATAACCTTGTTTATCACTTTATCTCATGTCAATTCATGTGGTATAAGTACACATATGACAGAGATTGAAATTAATAGGTTAACTCAAGAAGAGGATGGGAAGTAGAACCTAGAACCACTATTTTTGCCCAAGGATGTCACAGACTGGCATCAGTCACAATGGTCTATGTCATCATTTTGCAGTAATACAAAAGGCCTGGAGTTAGAAAATTATAATTCTTCATATTTTGTTGACCTCAGATGTATTGTGAGAGGTTAGGGGTGGTTGGGTTGGTAGCCCATCAGCATTTAGAGGGATCTAGGTTTCTCAGGATCTTTTATTCTATCCAGAAAACTCAAGAAATATCCTCTCTGTATGTGAACTGATTGAGGGCAACAGAAGAATGGGATGATACCACTCTAATGGCAGAAAGTGAAGAGAAACCAAAGAGCCTCTTGCTATGCAGATAAAGAAGGAGAGTGCAAAAATTGGCTTGAAATTCAATATTAAGAAAACTAAGATCATGGCATCCGGCCTTTCAATTCCTGGCAAATGGATGGAAGAAATGGAGGTAGTGGCAGATTTTATTTTCTGGACTCCAAGATCACCGCAGATGGGGATTGCAGCCAAGAATTAAAAGACCCTTGTTCCTGGGGAGAAAAGCTATGGCAAATCTAGACAACATACTAAAAAGCAGAGACCAAAAAAAAAAAAAGAATTTTTTTTTTTTGAAACAAATTTTATTAATTTTAAAGATAAAACAACACATCATTAACCATTAAATACATAAATACATAAAACCTCTTAACATTATAAATTTTTACAAGTCGAATAAAACATTATTTTTATACAACATAATTCTAATTTATCCCATTTCCATATGGACACATAAATATCTTTCAGCAAATTTCTCATTATTTCTCTTTACTCTTATTCAATTTCATTTCTTTTCTATATTTATCCATTTTATAGTCATCATATTCATTTCTTTCTGGCTTGTTTACAATTATTCTCATCTAACATTCCTCCAAGGTTTTATTGATTCTTTTTTTTTTTTTTAATAAAAAACAAATTTTATTAGTTTTACAAAAAACACAATACACACAAAACACAAAACATAAACAAAACTAAAAGATCTTTTCTGAAGGTTGTCTGTTCCCGGGTTAAAACTCTTCACACAGACACAAATTCAAACATCATATTCATCCCATATATCCTTCCATATTTTATTATCATTTTCTTTTTTATATATATATATAAAAACCATTTTTATCAGTTTTATAAAAACAATGCACAAAGAGTCAAGGCATAACAGCTTATAAATTCTTTTCTAGGAAAAAATAATAATAAAAGACCAATAAGACATAACATTTCCAAATTATAATATCAATACTTCATATAGTATTAACTTCATATCTTATCCCTACTTCTCCTTTCCATCCCAATTATTTCTTATTAATTAAAATTTTATTGCCTTTTATCAATATACAAAATCCAAAAAAAAGCATATATATCCTTCCATATCTTATTACCATTTTCAACAACATTCTTTGTCTGTTCTATTTCCAATTATCCATTCATCTTTTTTTCTTTTACTATACTTCTCCTGTACACCAATTGGAGTAACATCTATAACTCATTACCCTAACTTAAAAATACTTCGTATAGCAATTTTTCTTGGGATTCTGTTTAAAAGATTCTAAGATTACATAATGAATTTTATATTCTAAATACACATATAAAAACACAAACTTATGTACCCTCCAGAATCCCTCTTTTAATCTAAATTAAATTCACCCATTGTCTCTAAATAAACTTTTTTTCTTTAGGTCTTGCTTCCCCCCATTAAGGCTTCTCCTCCCCCCCTTTCTCTCTTGCTTATTCTTCTCCTTGCCCTTTTTACCCCTTTGCTTTTTCTCCTCGCTTTTCTTGCTCCTTTTCCTTTGCTTTCTAACCTTGCCTCCACCTTTTCGCTCATTTTTCTCTCTTTTGGTTGTTTTTATAATTCTTAAAATCCCCTTTTTCTTATCCTTTTTCTCCTCCTCTCCGGAAGGGACCCATTGTTCATAAAAGATGGCTTCTTCTTCCTCTTCTTCCTTGTCCCAGTCCTTCTGCTGCGGAATCAACTTTTCATAAGTACATAACGCCATTTCTAAGAATTGAAACAAAGTGCCCAAAGTATCTTCTTTTTTATATTTTTGATATTCAATCTCTAGTTCATCCACAAACAATGCCATTATGAAAAGGGAAACTTTTTCCAAAACAACCACAAGTATTTTTGATCAAAGACAATCAAAAGCAATTAAAAAAAAAAAAAGTTCCAAAAGTTAATACTTTTCTTCCTTCTTCTCTTTCTCTTTCTGGGGTTAATTTTTAATCAAAGAGGTCCAATTACCATATATCTTCCTTTGGGATTCTAGGCAATCTCCTCCTTTTTCAGCTTCTGCTCCAATTTTTTTTTTCTCTCCCTTCCCACTTGCAATGTCAATTTTAAATGATCAGAAATCCATACCTCCAACAAGGGTTTTCCAATTTCTTAAATTTTTCAATGTCCAAGAATCCTTTTGTCACTTAGCTTCAACTCTCAAAGCAATTCACTTTCAATGTCCAATATATCCAAATATTTCTGCTGTTTCCATGGGGTGGGAGAGTAAAGAAAAAAAAAAAAAGTTCCCTTTAACAGCTTCTCCGCCGCTTTTCGCTCTTCTTAGGGATACAATGTATCCTCCAGCAATTCAAACAGCTCAATTCCAGGCAATTTAAAAGATGTTACTTGACCCAGCTCAGACAAAACTTTCACTCTTCACACTTCCTCCAGCACAATCTTACCCGGTTGCTGGCTTCTTCGTGGCGGCCATTGCTGACCGCCGCTCCACCGCCTTGGGAAAAAGGGGTTTTTCCGGAGAAGGGGGGATCTGCGACACCCCCACCTCCCTATCCGACTCCCCTCTCTCTTCAGCTGTCCCTACAGGGCAGCCATATCCCCCTGACCCATCTGGATCGGGGGTACCTCGACGGCTAGCACAGCAGGAATCGCGAGCTGTCGCGAATTCCTGCTGCCCCGAAGCCACGCGGAACCGGAAGCCCAGTTCTCCTGGGGAGAAAAGCTATGGCAAATCTAGACAACATACTAAAAAGCAGAGACCAAAAAAAAAAAAAGAATTTGAACTATGGTGCTGGAGACTGCAAGGTGATCAAACTAGTCAGTTGATCTCCTAGATGAGATCAACCTCAACTGCTCTTTAGAAAGCCAGATCCTGAAAATGAAACTCAAATACTTTGGCCACCTAATGAGAAGGAAGGACTCACTAGAAAAGAGCCTAATGCTGGGAAAGATTAAGGGCAATAGAAGAAGGGGACGATAGAGAAGGAGGTGGCTGGATCGAGTCACTGAAGCAGTCAGTGTGAGCTTAAATGGACTCCAGTGGATGGTAGAGGATAGGAAGGCCTAGAGGAACGTTGTCCATGGGATCACAATGGGTCGGACATGACTTTGTGACTAACAACAAGGTTATATTAATCTTGCAAGGTTATATTAATCAAGACCAATGTAAAATTTGCTACTTTCCCCTAACCTCTTCAGAAAGATTGGACTTACAGCCAGCATGTTGAGCTGTCAGGAAAGTGGCCAGATTAGTGAGGAATTAGTGGGAATCCAAAACATCAGGGTGCGGGGGGGAATCAGGTTGAAAAATGCTGAAGTTAGAGCCCTTCTTACAGTGGAATGGAGCTGCCCTCCTTTTGAGGGAGGTGCAACCTGTCTCTGTGGCACAACTGAATCCACATTTGTGTAAATCAATAAAGTATTGTGTGGATTTTGACAGAGGAGCAAAGCATTCTGATGTCTTTAAAGTTAGGCAGCTTGGCTTGGCTTGGCTGGACTTGACCTGGTCACTTTGCTTCATTCTAAATATTTTATTATGGAACTGACAATGTAAGACAGCAAAGGGAATATGTCATTTTGCAGAGCTACATCCAAGATCTATGTTGCTGAAGTCTCTGTCAAAGCAAAGCACTCCGTGAGGCTTTATGTCACCCTGTTAATAACCTTCACATTAGAAAGTTCTAATGTTAAACCCCAATCCCTCCCCCACTTGGCAATCTTAAAATTAAATTGATTTTAGGGCAATTAATTTTGAGAACCTGTAACACTCCAGATTACTGAATCACAACATCTGGTTCAGAGTCTTACCTAGATTAGTGTTGGCAGCTGCAGATCCACAATTTCTTCTCAATGAAGATTGAAAAGTGCTTAGTTTGGGATGGATCACGCCATTTAGGAATATTTTCTCTCTTTTTTTCTTTTTAACTGATGGCAATATTTCTCCCTTTCCCCCTCCCCATCCATTTTTCACTCAGTTCTTACTCAGTATGATGTCACAGAAATGTTTCCCCAAAAGAAAAGTGTGAAATTCTCCTGGGTGGAATTTAATAATGAGGTGGCCAACAGGCTGGCCTGTTTTTCTTTGGAGCCTCTTTTGTCTTGCTGTTGCATCCACCCTGCCTTCCCACACTTCTGTTAAATATAAGGGAGCTTCTGCTCTTGAGAAGTCAGGAGAGATTTTTGTTTCTTTCCCTTAAAATAAAACCTGGAAAAATTACCCATCCCGTTTTTTTTAATCCACAAATTTATTCACAAATAGATAATTTCAGGAACTCATTATTACCAGTTGCCTTTCTTATAGCTGTTAAAACAAGGGCGTTATATATTTCCCAGCAATTTCTAGGACTATAATCAATGTGAAAGATGCTAGGAATGCAGCCATTGCCAAAGGACCATGGATTCTTTAGTCCTGCTGTAACATGACAGGATTAACTTGACTGAAGCTGTTTGGGAAGAACAGTGGAATTGGATTAGGCAGGCAGAGTCAAAGTAGGTCCCTCCTTGGAGTTCAGGGTTTGGATTGAGCAAGTGCTTCTGAGATGTCCATAATCCCAAAACCAAACAAATACCAGACAACTTTTTGATGAACATGATTTTATTGATTATTTTTAGAAATATATCTGCATAACTCTGAAACCTCAGATTAAATATCAAGGAAAAAAGATCGCCCAGTTGGCTACAAGAGAGTCAAAGAACATAAATAGTTTTTTATGAGGAAATAAATAAAAGATGTTATTTAAATCTTAGGGAAGTCAACTTTTTCACTGCCACGTCTTCCACTGCAAACAACATCTATTCAGGTTGAAGAAAAGTATGTGCATCTTATGAGTCTAGCAATTGGGAAGGGGTGGAGTCAGATCTGGAATGTTGTACTGTTATTATTATTTGCAGCTTGGCAATATTTGGCAACATCTCTGCCATCCAAAGACTGGAGGCACTTTTCCCAATAGAATAAGCCCGAAAGCTTATAGGTGACACTAAAGGAATGGGAAGAGAAAGTTCTTTAAACCAGGCTTAGGCCACCTGTGACTTCCAGGTGTCGCTGAACTACAACTCCTAGCATCCAGAGAAGACATGGCCTATGGTAATTCATAACATTTGAAAAAAATAGTATACACCTATTCTAAGTTCTTCATCTTTCCCCAATTTGGTGCCCATTATATGTGTTGGACTACAGTTCCCATCACCAGCATGGCTGATGAAATTATATTCTAACATATGTAGAAGATGCTATGAAAAGGAAGGCATTTTACTATATGATTTAATCCCAAAATAGTGTGCTGAACCTGGTACACAAAGACAATGTATCTTAGGACACAATCCCAACAAGTAAATAATTTAAATTCTCAATAGTTAGGCTCTTAGGCTTCAGAGGCAGATGACTACATCTCTGACTGCAAGAGCTGTAGAGTATTTAGAAGGGCAGATGGATAAGTATAGATAGGACAGTGACCATTATTGGAATTTAGCTATAAAATGCATGGAGTGTTTTGAGCAATTTACATTCCCCAAAGTTGCATAGAGTCAAGGATTGGTATACAGAATAGAGATTGGAAGAATGAAGTAACCATTTTGTGTATGCTGCAGGCCCACTTCAGTCGACCATAGCAGAACTTTGTCTCATATTAAATCCCAAGAGATTGTATTAATGCCTCCCCCTTCCATATTGAATTATGTTCCTCCCCCTCCATATTGAAATTTGTACATGCCCAGCTTTAAATTCAGGAATGATGTCCAGAAGTATCTGGATGTCTCACCACACAGAGATGGTACTGAGCATACTCACATTATTTTTAGGAAGAATTCTCTTGGCTTCTTTCATCCTGCTTGGCTTTCATCAATTATTGCTGCTAATTTAAAGATGGTCATCTTTCCAGATATTTTTTCCATTTAAGCTTCTTTGAATTCCCTCCCTTTATTTCTCTTCCCCAATTTCTCTCTCTCTCTTATTCACTCTCTCTCTCTCACACACACACACGCACCTTTATATGTCTCAGTAAAGTTAGCTGTCTGTACAGATCAGCCACATAAAACACTATGTGTACATTGTGTATATTTCAAGCAATGCTGCAGCATAATAGGAAACCATCCATCATAGACAGCCCCAGAAAGAAATAAAGGGCCAGGATGGCAAAGTATTAAACTGCCCACTCCACCCTGTATTTGGTAGATACCATGATATCAGCAACTTCAGAAAAGGAATTCTGAGAGATGTAATCCCAACACGACTGGAAGGCACCTGATTGGGTAAATCTGTTGTAAAGACAGTGATCTGGTAAGGTTGGATTATTCAACACAAACACCTGGCCATTTTGCTAGAGAGATGCTAATCCTTTGTCCATTAAGGAAGGACAAAGAAATCTTGAAAAAAAAGTAGTAGTGCACAGAGCTTGCCTCCCCCTTCAATGTTATAGACAATGCAACCCTCTCTAATCTCTGACTCACTCCTCTCTCAGACTGAGAACTGCTACCATCTGCTCAATTTGAATTCTTCCCTCCCCCTTGGAGCTTTCATCCAAAGCTGATAGCTTTCAGCCACACCAATTTTGAACCTCTGGTTGGGAAAGCAGCCATGATGGCCATGTCCCTCCCTTCGCTCAGTCCCATTTTGATTCCAGGGCCATCAAAAAGAGAGGGTGGGTGAAGCAAAAATCTCTACTCTTCTGGGCTGAGGTCTCACCAACAGCCTCCATCTAGAAGGAATTCTCCAGCTCCACCTGGTTGGTCTTGCTGCCCCTGGCCCTGGGGACCCGAGGTTTTTTGTTTTTCTGAGGACGAGTGGTCTCCTTGCTGAAATCCTTGAGCTGAGAGCGATTGTGATAGCGAGTGTATCTCTTGCATTTGCAGGAAGTGATGATTCTGGACTTGATAAACTGAATATCCTCACCAGGGCAGGTTAACTGGATACGTTGGAATTGACCTTGTGCTGGGATGCAGCGGTAATCCATGGCACGCTGCCTCCACCATTTCCCCTTGCCAATTGAATTGGGGAGGAGATGAGTTGGCAAGCATTGACCAGAACATACGAGCTCCTTAATCGGCTTGGTGCTGCGGCAAGGGCCACTGGTGATGTAGTGGGTGGAATAGACTTCACGGCAACCAAACTGCAGGGGTTCTATGGAGGAAGAAAAATAAATTATTGCACTAAAGCCTTTTGGAGGCCTCTTACAGCAAAGAAGGAAACAATACAACTCACCTGATTATTTATTCAGCACAGAAAATAATTCAAGCACTTTAAAAAAATATCTAGATATGAAGGAGTTTAGTGCTTCAAGTTGCCAGTGAATGGTTAGAATTTATCTGCAATTTAATGTGGAGCAGATTAGAAATTGATTTATGCTCTCACAGTCTTGTGACTGGATCTTTGCAGGACCTTGGAGAGCTCTTAAGGAATATAAACATTGCTCCAACAATATGCAAAATAGGAATCCAAAAGTTTTGGCAGATTGTTGAAGAGGATTTAGGGCCTGGATTCTAACATGGTGCCAGACTTGATAATATGCCAATGCATGTGTTAACCAATATGTTTTTTGACACCTTTTAGACTCTTTATCTGATCGTTTTTTAAAAAACGGGAAAGACTACAAAGCAAAGCATTGATCTCAGGCATAAGCTATATTATCAACCATGCTGCTAGCTACACCTGTACTCTAAAGGCATTTTTAGAATACAAACTGGACTGGCAGGTTGGCTGCAGTCCAATCTTTTGATTGACTTCTGCTAAATGAGTGTTTTAAATGAGTGTTTATTCTGAAAGTGCCCATATGTTTTGATAGTTCCACAGCACCATCTGGCCCCCAAATATTGAAGGAAGAGTCTTTTTTCAGCAAAGGTAAAAAGTCAGCTGAAGCTAGAGTTGTCCTGTTATATGTCTAAAAAAATTCTACTTGTCAGCAGGCTGAAATTCAAAACAATCCAACCCTGTTTTGACTCAACACAATGTTAGTTTCTTAAAATTTAAGAATTTTCAGGATGCACAAACCCTTTGGTAACAGTGAAGTGATGGAGCAGATTCTGATTAAGCAAGTTATGTCTGAACATTGACCTCTCAAATCTACCTATGACAGGCCCTTAGCATTTTAATGCTATATTTCTCAGAAGTTTTACCGCAACTCTTCTGAGTTTTTTTGATAACCCCATTTGGCAAGTCTGAACTGAAGTTTCATATACCAGAACATTTTGTTTCCAGACCCAGTTATTCACTGATAAAAATAAACCCCTGCAGATGGTAAAAAAAAAGAGAAAGATTGCCTCCTGTATCCCAAACATTCCAAATATTTGCTCAAACTCATTTTGGGAAAGTTAGCTTTGGCTTTCCTCCTGTGACAAAACTAGGATGCAGAAGACTAATCAGAGACAGATTGGAAAAGGAGAAGCAGAGATGCCAAGTACCTCTGGCTGTTTTGATTGACTGGGCATGCTGGCATGCAAGTTGAAAGAAGCCAACTTGCAATGCCTTTAAAGGACAGCCCAGTCTAAAATACATTCTAGAGCAGTGCTTCTCAATCTTGGCAGCTTGGCGATGTGTGGACTTCAACTCCCAGAATTCTTTAGCGAGCTATTCTGACTGGGGAATTGAGGTAGTTGAAGTCCAAACATCTCCAAGTGGCCAAGGTTGAGAGATATCATTCTAGATGCCCTTTAGATACCCCTTTAACCTAGCTTGGGCTCTGCACAAAGTAAAGAACCAAAAGTTTAAATTACTTGGAGGGTAATTTGAACTACTATACGTCCATGTATTCGCCAGAAACTAAATAAATAAAATAAACCTGGAGGATAATGTGGTGGCCTTTTTCACCCACTTATGACTAAATCTAAGAACATATTCTGTATTTCACTGAATTTATCCCTCTATTGTTTTTTCCTGGCCTTTATTGTTTCTGCAGATTTTATTTAAATGTAAATGCATTAAGGCAAAAGGTTGACTCAGCCCCTGGCATCAGTATCATGCATAGAAATTTTCCTTAATATATCCTGCTCAAATTAATATTAGTATTCTTGTAAGATTTTTTTAAAGATCTAAAATAGAAATGATGGTAATTGTTTTCTTGTTTTGCTTGAGTAGTTTTGGAAATGTGGGGAGCATAAAAAGATGCTTGGTTTTTGTTTTTTTTAATCAATTCTCCCCTTTGATACATTTTCATTATAATTGCATCTTCAGAATTGCAGTTAGTTGCATTTAAGGAAAAAAAACCCTCCTGGATTATTGAACCTGATTTTAGATTGTTCCCTTTATGTATTTTATTTCAACAATGCTTAGATACTTTAATTATTTCTAGAAGATAGAGAAAGTGACTAAAAGTGGCATTTGGTCAACCTAGAGAACTTTCTTTTTTATTTCCTTCTTTTTCCTCCTTTGTGGTTTTCTCTCTGTAATCCATTCTCCCTTTTAACGATCTATTTTTCTATTTTCAATTATAATTAACACAGTTTGAACACAAGATTTTACAAAATTTCGATAAGTCCCTGCACAAAATAGCAATAGATTTTTATGGTATCAATGGCTGTAAATAATTCAAACAGATTTTTCTAATAACAGACTAATATTCTAAACATATAGGGTCCCTTGGAATTGAAGACAAGTGTCCAAATATATGTGGCAATATTGCAATGTAATAACTGCTTTTTATATTTGCGTGTGACATTGGGATCCAAATATGGAAGGGCAGAATTTACATTAGGGTGCCAGTTATTCATTATTTTAAAATAACCAGGGTTACAAATACCATCTATGTCCAATCTTAGATTTAAATCCAGATACTTATAATGGAAGTAAGTAAGAAGGGAGGGAGGGAAGGAGGGAACCATCCCGATCTGTAAAAAGCAGCGTCCTTGGAGTCTGCAGTTCTCCCGAAAAAGAATGTATTATCATGCCATACCTACCAGCTGAAAACACGGAAAGCAGGTTAGAGAAATTTTTTGAAATGTCTTACCCATCCTTCCCGAAGAAACCTGGGAATCCCTCCGCCCTTGCTGGGCTCGGTTGCTTGTGATTTCAGTCTCGTTGTACGCAAACGCCGCTTGCGCTGGCTGCTCCGCTGCCCCAAAGGTCTTGTCCAGAAAATCTGGGATGAACTCCGCGGCATCGTTTTTAAGCACTTGCCGGCTTCGGCCGGACGGAAGGTTGACTTGGAGAAAGAAGAATAGGAGGCCGTAAGAAGCCATCGCTCGGAAGATCGGCATGTCAGCAGGAGTGCAGGTGCGTCCGGCAGTCTTCTGGCTTCCTGAGCTGACGAACCTTATTTCTCTTTTTAAATTCCTCCGAAGAAAACGGCTAGCCAATGATGGGGAGAGGGAGGGTCCAGGAGAAGTGGGCGGGCTCATTTGGGCCAGCCCGTTTGCAGAGACCCAGGAATTCGGGTGACAGAAGGGGGGCGCGGGGTAGCGAGGGCGTTGAATGTCTACAATTTTGCTGAACCTCACCGGTTTTATTTGCACCTTTTATAATAGAAAAAGAAGAAAAGTTGGATAAGGGAAAAAAAGTAGATGTCTTTAGCCATTTCCTAGGCGTCTTTTCCCACGAAGACATGTTTTGAAAAAACATTTCATTTTTTTCCTCTGTTTTCAAACACATTTCTGACTGATTTGAGGCCTCATCTTTGGCCAAAGTGCCAGTTACAAAATTTCCTTCCTTCTGGTTCAAAAAACCCTACTTCTATGATTATGCCCTATAGAAATTTCATTTGGGTGGAAAGAAGAGGGGATATTACCAAATAATTAAAAACTTTGATTCATTGATTGATTCAATTAGTTGATTTGATTGTGTCCAACTCAAGGGGGCATACGTAAGATGTCCTCCTGCTTTTCCTACAGCATCCAAGTGAGGTGAGGTGGCTAGGCTAAGGGAGAGAGCGACTGGTCCAAAGTGATCCAATCAGCTTCCATACCTAAGGGAGAATTGAAACTTAGGGTCTTTGGTCCTGCACCTTAACTGTTATACTAAACGGGCTGTTAATGTGAGAGTCCAGCCTGTCTTGTACAGCTTCCTTCCATTCTCCATTGTGATAAATTAAATATTTTCAGAAGCTTCATCATTAAGAAGGCAACAGTGACTGCATGCAAGTTCTTCTTTCCATACAACATGGCTCTGACCTTCCAATTCTGATCCCCTTCTCAAGCTTGTAGCAATCAGCACATTTTGGAGGAAGAGGTTCCATGGGTAATTAGGGACTATGAGGAACATGTTGTTTGTGTCATGAGAACAACATTGCATTCTCTCCTCTTCCTAAGCATAACTTTATCCTGTCTATCTAAGCATATGTTTTTCTATACCAGTCTTCCATCCCTAACACTACCATGGTGGTTTGGATTTCAAAATCCAACTGATCACAATGGCTGGGGATAATGACTCATATATCCAACAAATCTAAATGACACATGCACTGTTTTAAGGCAATATTCCAGTGTAGGTAAAATTGAACCCAGGCATTTTCTAGAATCTTTTCTATTATTTCATTTGTTCTCCATGTGTCCCTTTCTACATTGCTTGCATGTATCCATACTTTTTACTTGTAATGTTTAGAGCTTGGCCTTTTCATTTATTGTTCTGAATATAGGTAGCCTCTATCAAATTATACCTGTACTCAATCTGATCATTGTACTTACCAAAATTAATAGATGAAACATGCTAGTTTTTTTTTAATTGAACACATTCATATCCTAATATTCTGAAGTACAATTGTTTCTGGGATGATGAGAAAAGGTTATACAATCAGTTTTCTTGCCTTGGAGTAACCTATGGATGCCACAGAAAAAAATGGACTTGCCTGGTTAATTGCTTATCTTGTTTAACTAAAGAGATGTTTAACTAAAACTAAAGTGTAGGAGATGTTTAACTCTTGTTTAACTAAAGACAACATTATCAAATTCAAACCTAAAACTCACAAATTTCCTGAGGAAAAGAAACCACATGATTGGCACATTATTCTCCTAGACAGATCATTTAAACAAAAGAAAAATTGTGAAGTAAACACAGTTTGCATCTTTTCAAATAAATATCTTTCTTTATTTTCTTCTACTTTTTACTGCTATTTTGTTATGAAATATTCCATATTTTGGAAAATTATCCATGGCTCAAACATTTAAATAGCAGTGCATGAGATTACATCAGTAGGGTTTGCAGAAGAGTTTCTGCAGAGAAGGGAATAAAAAGAGCTATAACCATCTTGATCAGGGTTTGCTTTGATCTGTTAGGCCTAGATTGGCATGTCCTTGAATCAGCTACATAAGCAGATAAGGCCTTTTAGGGGTGCAATATGGAGCACCCAGATGAAATCCATGCTCTTTATGTCCTCAGCACCCATTTAACTTGTGACTTCGAACTTAACCCTTTCATGGATTGTGTGAAATAGGCTTTTAAAAATTATGAATATATTTTGACTCTACCATTGAAGACTAAAGATGCAGTCTTTAAAAAAGAAGATGAGATATGCACATTGGTTAGGTGGGATAAGAATGGTAAGTTACCACAGGAAATGTTATGTTTTTTTCTCATAACAGTTTTTTCCTCTGGAACTAAGCACTATAACATTTTTCTCTAGAAACAACCACAACTGTGGTTTTAGAGCAATGCTGGCTGGGGAATTCTGGGAATAACTCACACATCTTAAAGTTGCCAACTTTGAAAATCACTGATTTAGAGAAAAAATGTGAGTGTAGGAAATGCATCTGCTCCCTTCCCTCAAAAACAAAATATATCTTTTCCCTCCCTTGTTTGTAGTCTTTTTCCTTGGATCTCTATCATCGAATTTCAGATTATAAAGTCACTTTCAGATGAGATTCTAAAATATCATTTTATTCCATTTTTCACTTCTGTGTTCTCAGACTAATATGAATTCCAGATTTCCCCCCCCTCCTCCTGTTTATTTATGTGAGCTTGTCCTCACCCACCCACACTCACCCCTCATTTTTCTGTTTTCTCTTGGGAATGGGAAGGAATTTGTTCAATTCCAAGCAGGAAATCATCCACTGATACAAAATATCACCAGCCAGCCTAAACAAACATGTCCTCACCACCGTTTCCGCTCCTTTTTCTGAGTAAGAATTGCAGATTTACAGAGGAATTACGAAGTCTGAACAAGGAAGAAGTGCTTCATTTCTCTTCTCTCTTTTTCTGCAACCCTCCTCTGATGCACATATTTGTATTTAGTACACACAAACCAAAAATTTATTTGCTTGGTTAATGATAAGTATTATGTAATGAAGTTAACCATTGTGAGTTATGATGCATTATGATTTATGACTTGGCTCGTGTACATATACATGTGTATACAACTGGAGATGCAGCAATTCGCAGTTAGATAAAAACAGCTACACCGCCAGTCAATCAATTCCTGGTTGCATCAACAGCCAAGTATAGTGTCAAAATCAAGGGAAGTCATTATTCCTCTCAGTTGCATTGATCTGACCACAACGGCCATATTGTATCCATAGTTTTGGAAAGCCATTGAAAAACTTGAGTGCATCAAATAAGAACTAGGATACGAAAGGCCTAGAAGGAAGAAATTATGAAGAGAGATTTGGAATATTTAGCTAGGAGAAGATTATGAGGAGACAATACTTTATTCAAGTATTTGAAGGGTTACCCTGTAGAAAAATAGATCTGCTTGGAATTGTTCCAAAAGACAGGACAAGAAATAATGGGACTGAATTACAAAAAAAGTATATTTTGGTGGCCATCTAGAAAAAAATTCCTAGTGGTAAGACAGCAATGGAACAGAATACATCCAGGAATGGTAAACTTTCTGTCACAGGAGATATATAATGCAATGGGCAGGAACTAGATCAATACTTCCCCAAAATTTTCTTTTGTTAACTGAAAGTACTTGTCAGAAAGTCTTTTTCATCCAGTGTAGGTAAAACCTTTTAAATGTCCCTGTTGTGAATGGGTTTGTGTGTGTGTGTGTGTGTGTGTGTGTGTGTGTGTGTGTATGTATGTATGTATGTATGTATGTATTGTATGATCCCATGATTGTAGATCATGGGAGAGAATTCATCTTTGTGTACACAGTGCTAATGAAATCTGTCCCATCAACACTGCTAGCAGTCATTAGCTCTGGAATAACTGTGAAGAAACAAAAAGATGGCTGAAAAACTGTATCCATATTTGATACCGAAATGCAAGTCACAGCCTTGTCAGTTAGTTATATAAGACGCTGGAAAATGTAGCATAAGCAATATTTAGAAGGTCGTAGGAGCCCCTATCTAAAAAGGGCACAGTGCCCCATATCTACATTTGATATAAAAAACAGTTAATATTCAAGCAAGCAAAGTATAGTTTAGTCTATGTAGAAGCATGTGGAGCTCATGATGGTGTCAAAACATGCCCCAACACTAGTTGTGCAAGTTACAGTCAAGGTTGTGTATAATCATGATTCTCTGAGTGACAGCTGAACAAGCACGGGATTTTAACCACTAGATAAACATATCTAAGCTTGATTTTACTAGCCTATGACTCAGATCAAATGGGGAGGGTGAAGGAAAGGAAAGAAGGAAAGGAAAGGAACACTCTCTAAAACATAGGTAGCAAGTGGTTTGACAATCAGAGATCTTATGAGCCACAATGAAGCAGGCAAAGTTGTTCTTTTTAAAATGAATTAATGTTAAATTCTATAACATAATTCTTAAATCTATTTGGGGAGTTCTATCTGCCCCAGTATTAAATTCTCTCTTGGGCTCTCCTCTGAATTGTGCTATTGGAAGAGATACATTATGTGGCAACTTGAGAGGGGGCTTCCTTAGCTTTGGTACACCAATAAAAAAATCCTCCCTTGCCATGAAGGCCATAATTTGGGATATTAGTAATATACTTCCAACTCTTTTTGTGTAGATTTTCATTGTTTTCTTCTTTGGGAGATTTGATCATCGCCGGATGTTATCTATCCCTCCATATTATAAGAATAAAGGTAGGTTTCTTTGGAAAAAGAGATAGCCCATCTAAAAAGGTCAGGAGGACGTTTTAGTTGCTTCAACTTCTGTTCTATCTGTGAAGAGCAAAATCACACAAAGGCTTCCTTGGATGCAATCAAGTTGGAAAGATTTATGAGATCATTAAACTCACTGCCTTGCCCACTGCAGGTTTCACCACACCATGTTTAATAGATGACTATCCAACCAAGCCACTGAGGTCTCCAAATACTGCTAGCAGTGCATACCTCTTAGTGCTATAGATGGGGATTTTTGTCTACATGCCCACCTTCACCCCCGTTATGGGATATGGTGCCCAACTTATCCACACAACCTTCAGTTTTGGAAAAGTTGATTTAAATAAACAGTATTCAGAGCACACACTTAAATCATCTACTGCACTTGCTTGATAGAAAGATGTCATTGAATATAAGACAATGCCCCCAGGAATAAATTGGAAGAAATATACATTCAGTAATCTCACACAATGCTTATGTCAACTCTCGAAATGATTTTAAATGAAGTCATATTCTCTTTTTCTTCATTTGTTAGTTGCCATACATATGGGGGGAGTGGGGACCAATAGAGTATGAAATATTTTCCTCTAATGTGCCAGACATAAACAGTGATAGGGCTTGTGGGACCCAAGGTCTTTCACTTACTTGGTTGGTGATACTGGGGGATGAGGAATATCTCTTCTTTTAATTATACCAAATTGCAGGAAATATTTAGAGTTGAATTCACCGCTGAAAACGCCAATATGATGTACCCAATAAAGGAAATCTTTGAGAAAAGGTACAGAGTTCTGAATTGATTGGGATCATTACTCGGAACCATTACTTTTAACCAAGTTAAAAACAATCCTACAGGCTTCATATATACCCCAATATAGAGGTGTGTGTGTGTGTGTGTGTTTGTGTGTGTGTGACTTGCATATACATGTCCTAAGATTTTATTTTGATGAAAGTGGACTCCATTATTTCATGGGCTCTAGGGTACCCACCTTAATCTTAACCAGAGTGCTGAAATACAGTCTTACTTTTTGTCAGTATTACCATTTTATTTATTCATTCATTCAAATACTTAAATCTCACTGACTTTATAAGAATATCAATGGATTTATTTTGTAGATATGAATAAAATCCCCCCCAAAAATAATTTAAAAAATAAAAAGCCCAATATATTAACAATTTAATCTTGCCATGCAAATTGCAACAAATGAGTATAAAATTCAGTAAGAATGCCTGATATTAATTATAAACAATGCAGAAAAGCTTCATCTTCACCACCTTTATAAATACCACCAGGAAGGCATCATCCAGATTTCCATGGTGCAGCTGTTCTAAAAGACTGAGCATATAATGAGAACCATTGTGTTTTTCATTCCCCCCACCCAAATCTCACCTGGAGGTGGGAAACTCAACATGCCAATTGGAGCAATTGTCCTGGGTCAATCAACTATCCAGATCCCAATTCACAATCAAAGGATTTTATAAATTAAAACTAGTACTTTGAATTGTACTTGAAAGATTTGGGGACATAATTCATGTGGCATCCAAAACATTGATGCTATACAAGTGATATATATGAAGGTTTCATTCCTCAGGATGTGGGACCCTTCTAACAGAGGACTGCAAAGATGACAGAACTTGTCAAGAGCCAAACTGACTTGTTTGATTAGAGAAAAGAGAACAATATTCAGTCAATTTATTTATTTAGTCAGTTTATTTAGTCAATATTTATGGGTGACTAAAAATCCTTTATGAACTTTTTTTACATAAACAAAACAAAAAAGCATGAATTTCTGGTTTTTATGATTAGATAGGATAGATAGATAGGATATATTGTAGAAAGAAGACAGCTGTCAACTCATAAAACTTTTCTATGGCCGTTTTACAGTTGCCAACAAAAAGGGAGGGCGGAAAGGGGTTTGAAAGAACAGTCATGATGTAATTTCAGAAAAAGAGGCAAATTTATAATTATACTTATATCTGCTATAAATAATATCAGAAGCCACTTCTTTCTTTCTTTTCTAATTTTCTTTTACTTCTTCTTTCTTGCACTTTTAGCTTTCTCGTTGATTTATTTTTATTTTTTTCTTCCTTACTCTATATTGGCTTATATTGTAACTTTGGTTTTTAAAACTTGTGTGTGTGTGGGTGTGGGTGGGTGGGCGTGGGTGTGTATGACAGAGAGAGAGTCTAGAGAGTTGGGGCCTGTTTTCTGCACCAATTGCAGTTTCCACGCAGTCTTCAAAGGCCACCCCACATAGCCTACATGTTAGTAGTTTATTTTTTCTTATGTCAAGTTTGTCTCCATTCAGTTCATTATATAGCAACCGGACAGTTTGTCTGGTATATAACAGACTAATAGGCTCTTGTCTACTTTGAAACAAAATCTGGTCCTCTCTCTCTCTCTCTCTCAAACTCATGGCATCACATTTTCCCCATTCAAGAGCTGGGGTGGGTGTGGCCTGTGCGTGACACATCCTGCCTGCAGGCCACCAGTTTGACACCCCTGCTTTAGTATCAATCCTAACAATTTTGCTCCCATCTTTTGCTGACAAAAAAAGTAAAGCGTACATAGTCCTTGACTTAAAACAGTTCATTTAGTGACTATTCAAAATTACAACAGCACTGAGAAAAGTAAGTTTATAACTATATTTGACACTTACTGCTGTTGCAGCATCCCAATCATCTCATGATCAAAATTCGGACACCTGGCAACTAGTTCTTATTTACGACGGTTGCAGTGTCCTGGGGTCACGTGGGCACCTTTTTTGACTTTCTGATAAGCAAAGTCAATGGGGAAGCCAGGTTCACTTGACAGCTGTCTTACTAACTTAACAATTGCAGTGATTTACTTAACAACTGTGGCAAGAAAGGTCATAGAATGGAGCAAAACTGACTAATGCTTGTGGTCATAACTCAAGACTGCCTTTACTTTTTCCACAATAAAATATTTGGCTGGGTAATTCCTTCTCCATCCCCAGCAACCTGTCTGCAATTTTTCTTCAGTTCTGTGAGACTTTGCATTGCAAGAAAATTTATTTAAGCTGATGTGCAATACTAACTGTTTGATTCTTTAACTGTTGTGATTGTTGCTGTATCTGCTTTTTAACTGTGTAAAGTTCTGGCAGGAGGACAAAAGAAAAATGATTTGATAGTGGTGGTGGAGTCCTAGTTGGAAAGAAAGATGTCAGAAGAGAGGAACATAGACAGACAAATGTGCTTTCTGGCTCGCTGTGTAATCAAGACAAATAGCAAAGCAAAAAGATGGTGAGAAAAGGCTGGACCATCAAGGGCAGCATTTATTTACAATAGTGAAAATGGACTGTGGTCGAAGGAAAGAACTGCCTAGTGGATGAAATAAATTCTGGGCTCTTTTTTAGGCCAAGAAAAGACCTATGGCGCCATCTGGTGTCAAAAATCCAGTAACTGCAAAAGTCAGTGGCTTAGTGCAGGAAAGGAATGATAGGAAACAGCAAAACTAGATTTTTTTTAAGCAAGTATTTATTTTATTTCAATGGTTTTTGTTCTGTCTTGGAGAATGGGCGCAATAACGGAGATGAGACATTGAATAGTGACTCCAACTCTTTATTAGTGACTTCGGAAAAGCAGCTCAACATGTATGGCAGCAGCAGCTCCTTTTATAGAGCTGGCTCCTGTCAAAGCGTCCAATGGTTTAAGTTTGCCACGCTTGGAATGTTTATCACGGCAGCCCATTAACTAGCCAATCAGATCAGTCTGGAATGACCAATCATGACCCGCTGTTCACGGACCAATCAAATATGCAGGATTACGAGCCTGCTTGTGAAAAGCCAGTCAGGTTTGCAGGCTTATGAGCTTGCAAGTTTGTAACACCCCTCCCCTCTAGGTTTTGTCTCAGGGGTGGGGTGATGTATTCAAACAGGTAGGCAGGTCTTTGCACCTGTCTACCTGACCTACATTGTTCAACCGGCCTTTGCTCGGATTCTGGTTCTGGTGGACTGTTTAACGGTGACCCGGCTTCCCTGCGGGGTATCCTTGGAGGTGACTTGGGGATGCCTTCAATGTTTCCCTCGTCCCTTTCGTCTGGGTCCTCTGGACTCGCTGAACCCGCTCGGCTGTTGTTGCCTGGAGAGATGACCATCTGCCACGGCTCCTCTTCAGCAGATGAATATGCTGGGCTTGATTATGCGGACTGTGGGTTTGCGTGTTCGGGACCAGGTGTTAATTCGTTTCCAAAATCCTCGGTTTCCCTTCCCCCTCTGGTTTCAATTTCAGAGTTCGTGGAGGGGGTAGTCGTCAGCCTTGAATGCAGCTGGTCGATGTGGCGTTTCCACAATCTTCCATCTGTGGTTTCCAATTAGTAGGAACGGGGACCCATAATTTGTGTTATCTTGGCAGGGACCCACAATGGATCGCCTGTAAAGTTCTTTGGGTTTTTTTTAAACAAATTTTATTGATTTTAAAGACAAACAAACTATCATTAAACATTAAATACATAAAACCTCTTTCCATTATTAATTTTACAAGTCAAGTAAAATATTATTTTATGCAACATAATTCTGTTTTACACCATTTCAATATAAACATAGATATCTCTTAACAAATTTCTCATTATTTCTCTTTTCGTATTCAATTTCATTGTTATTATTATTATTTTCTATATTTATCCAGTTTATAATCATCATCTTCATTCCTCTCTGACTTGATTACCATTATTCTCATCCAACATTCCTCCAAGGTTTTATTAATTCTCAAACAAAACATAGACACACAAAACACAAAAATATAAAACTTCTTTTAAGAAAGTAGTTTGGCCCCAGATTACCTCTCTTTGTATGGACTTCAATTAAATTCGTGCTCATCTTGTATACCATTACCTATCTTATTTACCATTCTATATCTTCTACATAACTTCTCCCCGCTTTTCGTTCTTCTTATTTCTATTTTATTTAATTCATTTTAATTTAAATCATTATATTTGTATTTTTTGTCCATTCTTTCCAGATTATCCATTTAACTCATTCCCTATAGTAAAAAAAAAAAAGAATTTCTCCTGAAATCACTGATCAGAGTATGATGCCTTTCTATCCTCCTCCTAAATTAATATTTAAAATAACACCTGATACCCAATCTGATTCTGCTTAGTACATTCTACCTACTAACCTTTAAAGAGAAAAAATAATAAGTTCATAATAATTAATATAATTAGATAATAAATCTAAATATTAAATCTTATAACATTCCGATTGTCTATTTCAAAAAACAAGTGCTACAATTTTATTAAATTTTAAAATCTATCATTACTAAACATTTCAATATTTTAATCTTTTATTAATTCTTATAACATTCTAGTTTTCTATTTCTAATACATAATCCATTTTATGTACCTTGCAGAATCTTCTTTTTTAAAGAAATTATACCTTACCCTTTATCCCTAAAAAAAAATCCTTTTTTCCCATCTTGTTTCATATCTTTGTGGCTTTTCCCTCCCTTTTCCCTTCCTTTCTTATCCCCCCTGGCCTTTTTACCCCCCCCCCCTACTAATCTCCGACTTTTTAGCTTTCCCTCTCTGTTGTAATCCTTTCTCCTTTTGCTCAGTAACATTGAGTTGGTTTTGCATCTTATTTTTTCTTAAGTGTTTTTTTAAGTCTTAAGTCCTTCATTTTCCTTCCTTTCTTTCTCCTTTCTCTCTTAGTTAATTTTTTAAATTCACTGAAGATGGCGTCTTCTTCTTCTTTTTCTTCTTCTCCTTTTATTTCCTCCATCTGTTGTTGTGTTTGCTGATAAATAGCAAGCGCCATTTCTAAAGAAAGGAAAGCTTCTTTCACAGCGTCCTTACTTTCTTGATATTCCTTTCTAAGTTCATCATCAGATAAAGCCATTCTTTGTTCTTCTTAGAGCAACCAAAATGTTTCAAAAGTTAAAACAATTCCTCAAAGTCCCAGAGACATCAATCAGTCCAAACAATGCACAAAGTTCTCAGTTTCTCTTCCTGGGATGATATCAGTAAAAGGGAAAAGAAAAAAAGCCCAGTCTGTATTTTACAGCCTTGTTGCAATCAATTTCTAGTCTCAAGATATTCAAGGCATCTCCTCCAGCAAAATCTTAATGTATTTTTTTTTTTGTCCTCTCCCTTCCCACTTATAACAAGAAGCCAAGTTTTTACCTTTTATAAAAAACAACAGGTTTCTCAATGGCCATTTGTTGATTCCATAGGGAAGGAGGGTAAACTTTCCTTTCAGCACCTCAATTTTACTGCTTGAAATCCTCCTCTGGAAACCAAGTATTTTTCAAAAAGTCATAGTTCTCAGGATTAAACGCCTCCTAAAGTCCTGGATCAGCCAAAAAATTTCTCTTGAAAACTTTCTCCCCTCTTCCTCCTGCTCAGTCTTACCCAGCTGCCGGCTTCTTTGTGGCGGCCATTACAGACCGCCACTTGACCGCCTTGAGAAAAGGGGGTTTTGCTGGCTGGGGAGAGGGTCTGCAACACCCCCAAACCCCTCACCAGCTCCCCCTATCTTCGGCTGCCTCTGCGGGGCAGCCTTAGCCTCCAAACCCATCCAGATCGGAGGCACCAAAACGGCTAGCGCAGCAGGGATTGCGCAGGATCACGAAACCCTGCCGCTGGCGAAGCCGACAAACCGGAAGTTCTCGCCTGTAAAGTTCTTTGTGAATACGAGGTCTCCTACCTTAATTGTGCGATGTTTGCTGCTGGACCCCAGGGGCTTTTCTGGGCAGGGTGTAGGCGGTCCAGATGTGATCTAAGTTTTCTGCCCATCAGGAGTTCGGCTGGACTTTTGTTCGTAGTGCTGTTCGGTGTAATATGTTGGAGAAGGAGCATCCTGGTGATTCTGTCTTGGATGTTTCTTTGGTCCATTTTGTGTAGGGTTGTTTTTGTGAACTGAACCATTCATTCAGCTCTGCCATTGGCCGCCGGGTGAGCAGGTGATGTCAGGGCGTGACGTATCCCCCAGTCTGCTAGGTATTGTTCAAACACCAAGACGGTAAACTGCGGGCCATTGTCGGAAACCAAGACATCTGGAAATCCGTGCGTTGCAAACAGTCTGTTCAGTTTTTTGATGACCACTTCTGTGGTGGTGATCGTCATCTCATTTACCTCGAGCCAGTTCGAGCAGGCATCCACTGTTATTAGAAAAGTATGTCCCTTTGTAGGTCCTGCAAAATTAATGTGGATGTGGGACCATGGACCCCTGGGTGTCTCCCATTCCGTAGGTGGGGCTTTTGGTGGAGCCGCACGTGTTTCTTGGCATTTGCTGCAGGTGGCAACCCAGGCTTTGATTTGTCTGTCCATACCTGGCCACCAGGCGCAGCTCCTCACCAGCGCTTTCATTCGTATGATGCCCAGGTGTCCATCGTGCAGCACATTCAGGACTCTGCATTGAAGTTTTTCTGGAATGGCTACTCGGTCTCCCCACAATACGCACCCTTTTGGGGAGAAAAGCTCTGTCTGTCTGCTTTTGAAGGGTTTGAATTTGTCGTTGGGTTCGATTTCTGGCCATCCCCTCTCCACCCAGCTGAGGACTCACGCCAGGCAAGGGTCTTTTTTGTTTCTAACACGATATCCTGCGCAGTTAGTGGAGGTGAGGGAAGCATCTCAATTTGTAGCGTGGATAGCGTAGGAGCTGGGTCGTCTAGGAGCTCAGGTAATGGTGAACGGCTTAAGGCGTCAGCATGGGGAATGGTTTTCCCCGGATGATGCATTAACTGGTAGTTGTAGGCGGCTAAGAACTCCGACCATCATGTCATTCTTGGTGATAGTATGTGGGGAGTTGGTTTATCCCCTGCCAAAATGCCAAGCAATGGCTTGTGGTCTGTGATTATGGAAAAGGATCTGCCATACACATATTCGTGGAACCTTTTAATTGCGGATACAATAGCAAGGGCTTCTTTATCTAATTGACTATAGTTCCTTTCAGTTTTAGACAAAGTTCTTGAAAAGAATGCAATAGGTACCTCCGTACCATTTGGTAGAACGTGGCTCAGGATGGCTCCCACTCCAAAAGGGGAAGTGTCACAAGTCACAGTCAAGGGTAGTGTCTCGTTATATTGGATTAACGCTGCATCTGATGTTAGGAGGTCTTTGACTTGCTGGAAAGCTTGCTCCTCTTGACGTCCCCAAAACCAGGAAGCCTTCTTGTTGAGGAGCCTATGCAGAGGTTCAGCAACAGTTGCCTTCTGGGGTAGGAAGATGTTATAAAAGTTAATGAGGCCCAGGAAGGCTTGGAGGTCTATCTTGTTTCTAGGTCTTGGAGCATTTTTAATAGCTGCTAATTTCTTTTCAGTAGGGTGAATACCATGTTTGTCAAGAAGGTAGCCAAGAAATTCAACCCTCTCGGTGCATAATTGGCATTTGTCCTTCTTGACTTTAAGTCCTGCATCTTGGAACTTTTGTAGGACAGTTCTTGGGCATTTTTCTAGCTGACTTCTTGTAGGGGTGGCTATCAATACATCATCGAAGTAGGGTACAACTCCTTTTATGCCCTGCAGCAAGCTTTCCATCAAACTTTGAAAAATGCCAGGTGCTACACTTACTCTGAACTGGAGTCTGTTACATTTGAATGCCCCCCCTGTGTGTGACTATTGTTTGGGCTTCTGCGGTTTTTGCGTCTACTGGTAGCTGCTGATATGCTTGGGCTAGGTCAAGCTTCGCGAATACTTTTCTGCCCCCAAGTGAGTGGAGAAGGTGTTGGACCACAGGTACTGGGTAAGCGCTCTGTTGAAGCGTGTGATTCAGAGTGGCCTTGTAATCCCCACAGATTCTCAGGGATCCATCAGGTTTTATGGGGGTTACAATTGGGGTCTCCCATCGGGCGTGGTCGATGGGTTCAAGCACGCTCTGTGCTATTAATTTGTCTAGTTGCTCATCAATTTTTGGTTTGAGAGCAAAGGGAACTCGGCGTGGCTTTAGGCAGATGGGTGCGATATCAGGACAGAGTTTAAACGAAATGGGGAACCCCTTGTACTTGCCTAATTGTTCGCTGAAGACTTCTTGAAAGTCCCGGATGAAGGCCGCCTCCCAGTCTTCGCTTACAGTCTGGTTGATGCCTGCCAATTCGATTCCTAATGGCGCGAACCACTGTAATCCCAATAAACTGGGTCGGTCAATGATGGTGAGAGTTGCGGTGTGGTCTTTAAACGAGACCTGGACATGACTGGAACCAGCAACCAGGATTTGATTGCCCTGGTAGTCCTTTAATATAAGTCTCTGGGTGCTGAGATTCTGGCGGCGGACGTCAGGGATCAGTTGCTTGAGAGTTTTCCAGGAAACCATTGATAGGGAAGACCCAGAGTTGATTTCCATGATGCACAGTCTATTTTCAATGGTGACCTTTACCCGGATTTTTTTTGCATCCACTGATGAGGCGTGGCCGATGGTGACGGTTTGATGTGCCTCTTCTCATCTGGTATTGGTAGCAAGCATTTGGTTTCTGTTGTACTGGCTCCACTGGTTGTTTGGGCGGTCCCGGTTTGATGGGTGGTTGCCCGCTGTCTGCCGGAAACTATTTTTGTTCCTCTTGGGGCTGGAAACTCGTTTACTTCTGCAGACTTTGGCGATGTGGCCCCTTTTATCGCAGGAATGACAGATGGCATCTAGGAACCTGCAATCTGCTCGTGGGTGGT
This sequence comes from Hydrophis major, assembly GCA_033807585.1. Taxonomy (NCBI): domain Eukaryota; kingdom Metazoa; phylum Chordata; class Lepidosauria; order Squamata; family Elapidae; genus Hydrophis; species Hydrophis major. The sequence continues at coordinate 39,673,359 of CM066343.1, read as the reverse complement.
TTCCCCTGCATCTGGCACATTGAGAGTTGGGTTTATGACCTCACTGGTCTTGCTGGTCGCGCTCTGATCTGAGTCTGTTGACTTCTTCCTCCTCACTTTCTGATGAGGACTCGATGTCTTCATGGTGGGCTGTTGTTGTGTGTCTCTCTGAGGATATTGCGATATTGCTGGCGAGTTGGCGGTTGGACCCATTCACTCGGCGCATTCGGGCTGCTGAATTCCTGGTTGCTTTTGCTGCAGTAGCATCCACTATGGCATCTGCGAGTGTGATATCTCCTTTTGCCATAATCTTGCTTTGGATGGTGAGGTCTCTTAGACCCAGGACAATCCGATCTCTCATGGCTTCTTCCAGATTTGCGAAGCCACATAATTTCTTAGGTCAGCAACAAAGTCCCCGATGCTTTCGCTTTCCCATTGGTCCCTCTGGTAAAACTCGTGTCTTCTGATGAGGGTTGGAACTGCTGGGGCGTAATGAGCCCTGAGAATGGGAGCAAGGGTGTCCCAATCCATAGTTTTGACTTCAGCCGCTTTCGCTAGCGCCTTTGCCATTTTGAAAACGGCGGGTCCACAATGCGTTAGGAACACCGCATGTTTCTTGCTAAGCGTAGCATCCTTCAGATTGTTGGTTTCCAGGAACATTTGGAACCTGTCCATATACGAGTCCCAATCTTCGTTTGCTGGATCAAATAGAGCAGGTGGTATTGCGCTGCTGGTCATTCTGCCGTTTTCTGCGCATTGTCAGCCACATGCTCTGTCAATACTTCACGAGTGCTCAGTCAGCTCTTATCGTCTCTACATCCCACCGTCATCGCCAGTGTTCTATCTCAGAGAATGGGCGCAATAATGGAGACGAGACATTGAATAGTGCCTCCAACTCTTTATTAGTGACTTCGGAAAAGCAGCTCAACATGTATGGCAGCAGCAGCTCCTTTTATAGAGCTGGCTGCTGTCAAAGCGTCCAATGGTTTAAGTTTGCCGCACTTGGAACGTCCAATTGCGGCAGCCCGTTAACTAGCCAATCGGATCAGTCCGGAATGACCAATCACGACCCGCTGATCATGGACCAATCAAATATGCAGGATTTTGAGCCTGCTTGTGAAAAGCCAGTCAGGTTTGCAGGCTTATGAGCCTGCTAGTTCGTAACAGTTTTAATTTATTTCAATGGTTTTCCTTTTCTCAAAATCACTGGAAAATATGTTCATTGACACTGTATTGTGGCCTGCAGTTCCCATATTTTCTGATCATTATTGTGCTACACAACAGGCTTGCTTGTTCTGTGCATGACTTTATCTAAATCAGGATGTCAAACTCGATTTCTTTGAGGGCAGCATCAGGTTTGTGTTTAACCTCGAGGTAGGGAGCTGTGGGGGGCATGGCCAGCTTGACATCACTCGCCCCTGAGCTCCGTTTTCCCTGGCAGAGGGTTGCAGGAGGCTGTCCAAACCGAAAATGGGGCCTCCATTTTTGCTGGCAGAGGCACCACAGGCCAGTCCTTTGCTGTTTCAAGGGCATCCCCGTGGGCCTTGATTTTGAGATGCCTGTTTAAGAGGAAAAGGAGCTAAAATGCTCTTATCAAAGGCATCCAGATTTTTCTCCAGGACAAGAGTTACACTTTGTATAACATATCTCCCCTATTAAACTATAGTGGAAGGGGGCCACATGAAAAATTAAATTACTTAACAGGTAGTCCTCAACCTATGGCTACAATCAGGACTAAAACTTCTATTGTGTAAGCAAGTTGGTTGTTAAATGAGTCACATCCAATTTTACAACTTTTTTTTGCCATGATTATTAAGTGAACCACATAGCCATTGGGTGAATCCGGCTTCTCATTAACTGGAAATGATGACCACATAACCCAGGACACTGCAGCCATTGTAAAATACATGCTAGTTGCCAAGCACCCAAATTTTTATTATGTAGCTGATAGGATAGTCTGATGGTCTACAAAGAATGGTTGAAAGTCACTTTTTAATAGCTTTGTGATGCTGCACAGTCATGAGTTAAATTGTTGTAATTCAAGGATTACCTGTACATACTTCAACATCATTAGAATTAAACAGGGTCATCGTGATTACTCTCTAGGTGTATTCAATAATTGTCTTTTGTATTACAACATTAAATCAGGTAACATTTTTTGAAAGTCTACGCTCCAGATTTTTGAATGGAAAATTGCATGCAGACCCTTGGGGCCACAGGGAAAGACCTGCTGATTGTCACTTAAATACCAAGCAGCTGTTCATAAGATATGTTCTGCCTTCTTTTAGCCAAGCTGGAAATCCTTTTATGCTGGAAGAACTTGCCATCAAGTGGATAGTTTGGGAACTGCATTAGATTGACTGAAGCCTAGATAAGGAATCACTCAAAAGAAAAGCTTAGGGACATAACAGCAGCAGGAATTTCTTCCCTGCCTCACAAACTGTTGTTCTTTAATGTATTCGAAACCAAACATGTATAGAAATACTTGACGATGTAGCATCACAGTGCATCAGTACATCCACAGAAATTTCCATGGTGCCATCAGTCTCTTATTCCACATTGTTAAGTAACATTGTTAACGTTGTTACTTAACAATTAGCATTGTTAATTAATTTAACCAGTTAAGTATAGCTGAGAATCTATAGCTCAGTGGTAAAGCATTTGACTGCTGATCAAGAGATTTCTTGTTCAAATCCAGGTGTCACATTCTCATTTTAAGAAATTTAATTTCTCAGGTAGTGAAGGAGCCTATTTCTACTCCAAAAATAAACATTTTAAGGGACGTGCATAAGTGCACCATTGTGCCTCCGGGCCCTGTCCTATTGTCCCCATACCTATTTTCTGTATTCTAACTCATGTTTATACTTATACTTAATATTTTGTAAGCGATTGACAAATCAAATAAATAAATAAAATAAAGACAGAAATTTAAGGGGGAAAGAGAAAGACCAGACATGATCAGAATGCATAACATAGAGTGAATATCCTGAGTGGTTATGTTAAATGGGTATTCTGTGCTCAGCAGCTGAGTGATTTCTCTGACTTCTGGAAGTTCTGTCTTGGAGCACCCAAGACATACATCGAAATTTCAGACATGCTGCAAACTCAAAAGTGACTATGCACGGAGCGGAACTCCTTAAATTCTGCTATTTTTCATATCCTTCTTAGCATTATACTCCAATGCACACTTATCAGGCAGAAGTTTAGGGAGTACAGTGTAATTCAAGAAATCCATATAAGATTATGCTTCTTTTTCTTCTTCTTCTCATACACTGTCACAAATACTCACTGTTCTCCTACCCTCTTTTCACAGTCTTTTTTCAAATTGCTTGGGTATTGCTTAAATCCAGACTTGGGGCAAGATGACTAAACTTAAGTGAAAAGCAACCTGAATATCCTTTAAGGAATAGTAAAATATCCACCTAAACTTGAAGTCTTTGGTTTTCAGATGCTAGCAGTATTTTAGCTTGTGCATTCTCGGTATAGCACAATTCAGCAGACTGGATGCATTCCCGGGCCCCTCAATTAAACAGTTCCACCTTTGGAGTGGCATTTGCTGTACCCCCAAAATGAGCCCTTCCCCCTAGATCTATATCCCATCTCAGTTACTTACAGAAAGCTTGAAGAACTATTTATCCAGGCCTTGGGACAGGCTTGCTGAGACCCTGTTTCTGATGTTTTATGATTGCTCTGTTGTTGGGTTGCTATCTTGTGATTATTTTATAATTATTTTCTTCATATGATTGATCTTTTGAATTATGTTTTCATGTCATTTATTGTTTAGAGCTGCCGAGAATCAGCTTGGATTGAATGGCAGGCTAAATAAGCTTATGAATGCAGCGGATAACTTATTATGAATGCACCCTCCTTTCTTACAAAGACTTACAAAAACTTAGATGCAATTACATTTGCTTGGAAATAAAGAGCAAATAACTTTTCCTGTGTCACAATTCAATCTATAGCAAGAAAAGTAGGGGCTGCAACATACAAGCCATGTCAATCAAGGCTGAATTTTCCAGTTTTGAACAGAGTTGACACGATCACCCCAAATGCTGAGAGGTTTCAATCTTGTGTCTCTTCCCTTCAATGAACTGTATCAGGTCTTACAGCCTTGCTCAAAGCTTCTCAACCAGGGTCACAAGGAACCTCAGGATTCCATGAGAGGTCACTAAGGGCTTCCCTGGGAAATTTTGATTTATTTTTAAAAAGCAGAGATTACAACCTCCAACACTGGATTGTGGTTTGGCCTGCCAAAGTTTGCACAGACCCTGGGTGGGATTATGGAGGTGAGGAGGAAGAAACAGCAAGTGATGAGGAAAACATGCAAGAGATGACGATGATGCAGTCTTCCTGCTGAATTTCTAGCGTGCACATACAGTCGTCCAGGAAGCTTCGTTTCAGGAAGGGCGCAGGAGATCCGGCTAGGCACTAGTGGCAGAAGCAGGAGCCACCCACAAAGGCAGGGGAGGCAGGGAAAAGGAAAAGTGGTGGTTGTGGTGGTGAAGGCTTTGGAATCAGGGTCGCAAGGTTTCAGGAGACTGAGGAGCCCAGACATTAATAATGAGAGACCACCTCTCATATTAGCCACCTTTCTCTCTCTAGTTTTGCAAAAGGGTCCTTGAGAGAGGAGGTGGGAAGTGAGGAGGAGGAGCTGAATTTAGGGAACAAGGTGCATGAAACAAGTATAATAGTTTTGTTAACTTCCTGCCTCTATTTGAACCTGAGAGTGCAGGGGTTCCCCAAGGCGTAAAAAATATTTCAAGGGTTTCTCCAGGTATAAAAGACTTAGTGTGACGTGTCATCTAAGAGCATTATTTTGAGAACTTAAAAGACCCCCTTCTACTGCAAAATAAAGGCAAACATTTAAACTTTCCTCTAAAGTTTCTTTATTCCACCTGAGGCAGGTATTGAATGCCAAGTCAGTTTGATTGAATATTTGTGGATTGTCTCCCCTCCAACAAATAACAAATATCACAACACATTTTTAAAAAATACAGATGCTTCAGATAAATATCTCCTGGCTGTTTGACCCCTTTTCTTATATAACAATTATTATGATCTCAACCAGTTTGTAACCACAGCAATGCAGGGCTTCAAGAACAAGGAACACACCATCTCTTCTACCACCAAAACCTCACATACAGAATATCTAAGCCATGGGCTCCCATATTAAATGTATTCCTATTGTATTTCTTTGGGGAGGAAAGTGTTTGAGCTCACATCCTTGCTCGTAATTATTTTAATTACAGGTTATTAATTGGAATACTGTAATATGATCATCTCCAATTTTGCATCCTCCACTGGGTTATGGCTTCCATTATCCTCTATGCAAACAGGAATAATGAGAATACAGAGGATTGCAAGTTTTGTTGTTTTTAGTCAAGAAATTTGTAAGCATTCCCCCGCTCCCCGCTTTTGGTAAGGAACAGCAAACTGACATTCCACAGACAGCAGGAAACATTTTGGCCAAATGGCAGCAGGATGCTGAGTCTAGTTTGCTGAAAATTCTCCCCCAAGCAAGGAGACATCTTGAGATTGCCCAGATGTATTCTAAACAGCTGAAGATTTTTGTGAATAAATGGCAAGGAGTGATATTTTTACAGCCTCTCATAGTTTGTAACACTTGTTATTTCTGGTAAATCTTACTGGACTTTTGATTAATATAGAGAAATGAGATTTAAGAGATGGGCTTATAGAGAATGGAACAAGGAATGGAACAAGGTAATATTCAGATGTATTTTAAGAGATAAAGTTGTTAATGTTGATTATACCTGCTGGGGATGAAGGAGGGGGGGTTTCTACTTTTGAAAATTTTTATTTTTTAAATATATTTCTGCACTATGTATTTGTATTAGTTTTATCTGTATAATATCATCTTTAACAAAATTATTGGGGGGAAGAAAAATTTGGAAGCAACTTTTTAAAATAACAGTAAATTCTTGTTTCTTTCTTAAGAAGCAGCTACCCTATGCCCAACTGAAGCTGCTAATCCAGTCAGTCTGATACTATCCACCTAAACAGGCTGTGGCTCTTCCTGATGACTAATATTCCTCTTTTTAACAGGAGATACCAGTGTTGAAGTGGATCAAAGATGTTTGGCATGCAAAGTGTATGCTCCACAACTAACTTAAGGCTGTAACTCTGGGCAGGAAGAGGAAGACTTGGTATCCTCAAAGACAAGAGACGATGGCAAGAAAAAGGCAGTGGAAGCAGGTAAGGGGTTGGCAGTGGTTCAGTTCTTGTGCCAGAGCTCAGAGTACCTGGAAATTTGTGCCAGAAGGTCTGATTTCCAATGAACTCAAAGATTTTGCAGCTCAATTAAAATTTCTGTAGTTTTTTTTTAAGCTTTCTACATTATTTAGTTTGTCGTTTTTAGAAAATTTCTCTTGTGAGCCCAAGACAGTGCTCTAAATATGTGCTTTGATCAGCAACTTCACCAATATGGCTATAAGAAATATGGGTACTGACACATGATTGTGGGGGAAATATTTGGAAGAAAAGGCAGGCAAGCTTTTTATTAATTCAATTCCAACACCTGTTCTTCAAGGAACATCAGTTGATGTTAGTTTTCCTGCTCCTTTTAATGTTCACAATAATACAAGGAAGTTGGTTTTGCTGAAAGATGGGAAACAGCCCACCAACATCCGGAGATTGAACTTCCAGGATGAATGGGAATCTGAATTGGGTTCCTGTGACATCATCACTTGGCCAGAAGCCATTGCAAAGGGGCTGGAGATGAGAAGTAGAACAGGGAGCAGAATTACACCCATTTATCTCTCACATTAAAAAAAAAAAAAAGCACACACACACACACACATGGCTTTAGTTCTATTTAATGGAATAAAGCAATAAAATAAAAATATATTGCAACCTATTCCAATCTTTTGGTGGAATACAATTTAATAATCTCTAGACAATGATCTTTTAAGAATGATTTTTAAAAATATTCTGGAAAAAATAAGTCAGAAAAAATTATTTTGAAAGGTTGCAGATTAGTGATATCTTGTAGAAAATAAGATGGGGGTTGGGGGAGAGTAGAGAGATTTCAGATGTAACTTCACATAATTCCATACAACACAGGTTTCACATGAAGCTATGAATATCTGTGTTGACAGAACAAATTACATTACCTGATCAGCTTATTTAGGCTAATTTGTTTCACTTACCAAATTCAGCATTTCAAAAACTACCATTACTACTGGCAAAGATCTCTGGCTAAGGGGAAGCAGGTTGCTAATATCTCTGACTGAAACTCAGCAGGAAACCAGCCATTTTTATTGTCAAAGCAGCCTAGCACAGTCAAAATCATGCCAACCATATTGGAACAGGGGTATGTCTTGGTGACGTTGTAGACAAACAAGAGGGCAAAAGGACAGGACAAAACGAAAATGGGGGGGGGGGATAATTTGCTTCTAATACAGAAGCTGTAAACCCACCTATATCAACACTATATATACAAAGTATTACTACATTAACAGCTTTTCCTTAGATGGCTTTTTCATTGCTTGTATATGTGCCCATGTACGTGTGCATGTCTCAGTACTGCATGTGTTTTGTATCCACATTCATGTCAAGCACAGCTAAACAAAAGGATAATTTGATAATTTGATGACAAGAAATTGTGCTTTTTACTAAACATTGACTTTCCTATCTTGTGATAACCCAAGGGGCCTAACTTTAACTAGCATAAGCAAAAGACAAATGTGGCAGTGGTGTGCATGCATGTGTGTATACCAATACTCCCACAGATACATTTGACAGCCAGGATGACTCTTTGCAGATATTCTTGACACTGATCCTGGCTAGTCAATTTATTGCTTATGACTTGTTCTAGATAGCAACCTTGTTCTGGAAAATGGAAGTACCCAGCATCAGCACTAAGAGGAAACCATACAGCTCTTCAAATATCTGAAAGATATGACGCAGAGAAAGCAGCTGTTGCTCTAGAACAATATCTCTCAACTTTAGCAACTTTGATACGTGTGGACAAATGGGAATTGAAATCTACACATATTAAAGTTGCCAATGCTGACAAAACACTGTTCTAAAAGTCGGGAATTTAAGCAAGAGGTATTCAGGCCGAAGAATAAGGTTGCAGCAAAACATTAGGACAAACCTTTCTAGTAGCTAAGAACTGTTGGATGGTGAATTAACTTCTCTCAGAAGAAAGTGGGATTTCCTTTGCTGAAGGTATTAGGTAGCCTGGAAGGCCATCTATCCAAAAAGAGCTGCCCCTGCATGTATCTGCCACTGAATCTGCATGTATGCATGTGCACCTGCACATTTATGTGCAGACTAAATCATTTGTTTCATTTTTAAATTTTACCATTCTTAAAATTGTGAAATAGATTGGAACTGAATGACAAAATCTGGCTCAGCAAAACAGAGCTACCTACTCTAAGACTCTCCAGGATTCAGCGGCTGAAGAAATTAACCTAGCACTGCCCTGATACCTGAGGTCTATAGTTTTAGAATGTGGATTATTTATATAAACTTTCTGGGGAGATCAAAAGAACCCACATGCTCCCTGCAAATAAATCATATGGACTAGAATCTAATCCCATACTTTTGACCCGGGGTGCCATCCATATAGAAGACAGCCCTTACCTCTAAACATGTGAAGAAAAAAATAACCCCATTAAATCTACAGGAGAGTGGGGTGGGTGAGAGTGGAGGAAGGAATGGCTGGCTAAGCAAATGAGGACAATAGCAAAATCATATCCTGTGAAATGTAAGACAGTTTTAGTCATGATACAAAATGCTTTGAAACCAAGCCCTTCAACTTTCTTCGTCTTCCTCTCTCTCTCTCTCTCTCTCTCTCTCTCTCACACACACACACACACAAACACACACATAAACTATACTCAACAAAATTTAAAATAAAGATATGTGAGCTGGTGCCTGGCTGGACAAGGTGGGGTTCCACAACGTGGGAGCCACAATCCTGCAGTAGTTTTCTGGTACTACTCGAAACCACCCCACCCAATCTTTGCGAAAGCAGCTTGAGCTTTCTCCTGCCTCGCTTGTGCAGCCTGGCAGTCACTGCCCTCAACCCAAAGCAATTAACAGTGTTTGGCAAGAAGTGCAAAGAGGCCACAGGCTAAGCAATGGCTATGCTTTCTTCAGCTTGCTCTCCATCACCAGCTTCTCATTGAGCTGGCACAGCTGCTTCAAGAAGCCATCATTGGGGCCAATCTCTCGTTTCTGCCGGACGGCGCTGACAGCACTTTTGACATCCATGTTCTGCCGAAGCATGAGGTAAGCAATAACGAGGGTGGGTGAGCGGCTGTAGCCTTCGCGGCAGTGGACATACACTCTACCTAGTTGGCAAAAAAAAAAAAAAGAACAGACTAAGTGGGAGCACAATGTTATGCGCCAAAGATAACTGAGCTTCATAATAGGGATACGCATAAAATAAAAACTTTAGGGTAAAGATGCCTGGATGTGGGTGTTAGTGGGAAGGAAGGCTGGGGTTGAGGGAGGAAGCAAATGCTTTTTGGGACTTTTAAGAGGAGGGGGAGTATCAGAGGAATTCAATCTTGCCTGTTATCACTCCACTTTAAAATGGTACCTCTACAGGGATACAAATACTTTCCCCTTTTTTCAACAACCTTCCCCAACCTAGGCACCCATTAGAAGGATAGACAGACTTTGTGTGTGTGTGTGTGTGTGTGTGTGTGTAATAGCCAATGTCAATATACATATTCTTAGTATAGTTCTTAACATTTATGTATTGTTTGATTGATTGATTTAGGCTTTACTGGAGAAGAACCGGAAAGCAAAATCCAGAACTGACACAGAAACCACCACCACTATCACACTAACTTAAACTTGTTTTTCCTTATAAGAAAAATGTACTGAATACTAGTTGCCAATCTATTCCTCCATCTGGCCGACAGCCTGCTATTTAAGGATGATGGGAATCATAAGCCAAACACAAAATGTGTCTTGATACTGTGAGAAAGGGTAGTTTTTATTTGCCCAGATAGTCTACCTGGATTTTCTTTTCAATAAAATGAAATGTCAAAAAAGAGAAAGATGGAATGGTGGGATGGGTAGGTGTCAAGAAAAAAAATAAAATGAAATGTTCTCAGAGGTAGGAGAAATTAGTAATAAGTGTACAACACATGAACCAGAAATAAACACATTTTGGGATAGAAGAAAAAATTGCTGCCTCCTCTTACCATTTCCAATAATGAAACCCCCTTGGAGTCTGTTTTCAACATAAAGCAATCTTGTTTGTCTTTCCAGATTACTGGATATTATTTGACCACCCAACATCTCAGAAAACCCATTTAATTGCCATCTTTTGTTTTTGCTTTAATTCTCATATTAAAGCACAACAAATTCCCAAAGGAGCAAGGAAAGGACTTCCATTTCATGCAAGGATGCATTTCTAGATACCAATTCCCCTCTTTCCATCTCAACTGATCAGGGATAGGCCCTTGCAATTTTCTGAGTCAGTTCCCTTTGGTACTTTTGCTTCCTGCAAAAAATTGTTCTCTCCTAACTCTGCCAAAAGAGAAAATGGAAAAATGCCATTTTGCTCCTTTCAGCTATCCCACAGCAAATATTAGAGGCATAAACCTGGCACAATCTGCCAATTCCTTTCATTTCTATAAGCTTTCGCTTTCTGTCTCTCCTAGTTCTTAAGTTCAAAACAAAATTCAACAAGACACTGAGTACCATCAAGTGGAGCTATCCTTCCAATACAAAACTGCCCAGAGGGGAAAAACCTGACATTTCTCCTACCATTTTTCTTCCAGTATCACCACCATTATGCTTTTAGCCCAGGTTTTCCCCTACTTTTCAGCCTAACATAAACCGTTTCATGTAGATAGATCACTTTAATGGCCAACTTAGAGATTTATTGATGTGAGTGTATGAGTAAGCCTATATGCAATGTACTGAGAGTGGTGAACAGAATGTGTGTATGTGTGTATGTATATAATCATGCATGCTTTGGTCCCATACACCACTACCATACAGGCAAGTAGATTTACCAAAAGAAAATCAACACCCAATGTAGGGCTAATAATTGCCTCAGGTAGCTGGATCTTGCTCGTTCACCAAACAGCTGATTCAATTTCTTGGCTAATCAGAGAGTAAGAGTCAGGTGGGCACCAGGTGAGCTGGTACTGCCCTATTATTTAAGTGTTATCTGTTGATGCAGTTTTCAGAGGTGTCCCCACAATTACGACATCCACCAATAGCTTCTGCAGGACCACTACTATTTTCTAGATTTAAATAAATGGTCAAAATTGTCATTCAATATTGCCAGTGTTGAGGGTTTTCATGGTCTCTTTTGAAATCTTCAAGCAAGAGTTTAGGAGTAAAATTAGTAAAATTTGGGCCACTTAAAAAATATACATTTTTACATGCCCATACCTTAATGAGCCATCTACTGATGAAGAATGGAAATATTATTCCCCCATAGGATCCCACCAATCTCAGTGAAACTTTGGCTCAATTCGAATACATCCACCTCAAGACCAACATATGCAAAACAGGCCCAAGACTACCATTCATCTTTCCCAACCCTGTTTTCCAGGTCCAAAATTCTACTATGGAGAAATTCACAGCAGTTACTTCAGATGAAGAAAAAGATATCAGAAGCTAAGGAGAAGTGCAAATCCTGACATTTTCTTTCCTTTTGTTGTCCCTATATAACAACACAAACCTGCAGCCAACTGCAAGTTATCAGCAAGCAGACAAATTATTATTTCTCTGCAGTAATAACTGGATATAATTTATACATTTCTCATTTACATCTCCCACACTTCTCTCGTCTCTTAAACTCTAACTTTTCAACAGCTTCTCCCACCCTCTTTCCTAGCTCCCAAAAGATTGAAAAAGATCAATTAATCCAGGACAAGAAAACATTACACAGTGTTTGGCAAGTTGTGCCACAGGGACCATTACACCCCAAACATTTCTTTTAGTGCATCCCGAGGCCTTACTTTTGGCAATGGCTGTTTTATTGTTGCCCATTCCACTTGGGGTGGCCAAGTGAACAGGCATGTTTCCAATAGGAGCCATTTTGTTCTTCAATACTGCTAAAATTCCAAATGTGTCCCTGAGTCAAAAAGGTTGTTGATTTCTACATTAAGAGATCTATCTTCCATATTTCCATCCATCCAGGCCACCTATAGCAAACATGTACAATTTTTTAAAAATGCCTTTGTAATGGGTGCCCATAGAATTAACATTGGAAACTGGGGTCAAATTGAAAAATATAGGAAAGTTCTAAGAATTATATGGTATATGAAAGTGATACTAATAGCATACTGATAGTCCTTGACATATAACCATTTGCTTAGTGACTGAAAAAAGTCACTACGGCACTGAAAAAAGTGACTGATGACCATTTTTCAATTTACAACCATTGCAGCAGCATCTTGGTCACATGATCAATGTTCAGGTGCCTGGCAACTGGCAAATATTTAGTTTGTGTTTCTGTGAAGCAAATCCCTTAGAGAAGCAAACTCAATGGGGAAGCTGGTTTTACTTAACAACTGTGGCCAGAAAGGTTGCAAAATGGGGTAAAATCCACTTAACAATTCCTTACCAATGGAAATTTTGGGCTCAATTGTGACCATAAGTTGAGGACTATCTGTATACACATAAACATATATAAAGACTTCAAGTCAATTATTAAATGATAGCTCCTGGTGCTGCCATGCAGTCTCTGAATGAGTTAGAGATTAATTCTGACAATACTCTAAATCCTAAGAAATAATGAATGGGTACATTACTCATGCAAAGTCTCTGTTTGTTATAAAATGATAACTTGATAATTCATGCAACAATTTAAACCAGGTGTGAACCAGACCAAGACTTAAGAAAGTGTATCTAAGCAAGATAAACGTTTTATCATGCAACACAGAAAGTCATTTGGATGTAGATGTCTTACCATCTTTCTGTGCTAATGCCTTATCAATGAAATCAGCAGCTTCTTCAAAGTAACGGCTGAGGTTGAACTCCTGGGTGTCATTGGCCTTGATGCCATGGTAGATGATACCTGTTCCTTCATAAAATTCAGCATTTGTATTCACATGCATGAAAGACTTGCCTTCTGCAGCATTGAGAATATGGGTAATACCCAGGCGTTGTAAGCGCATGATATTTTTGGCTATGAATCTGTAAGTAGATTGCAAAGAGGAACATTCAGAGGAAAGAAATTATCCTGGATTGTCAGGGAAATGCAAGAGAAATTCCATTAACTCATTGCATTAATGGCTCTGAAATCTAGAAAATAACAGATGAAATTGGTAACAAAATATTACTGTCTAGAATATTCATATTCAGGATCTTCCATTCAATGCCTGCTGCATTCCAATTTTCTTAACAAGAGCCAATATTTCTAATCAGAAATCACTTATGTATGATAAGGATATTGTTTTAAGAAAATGGGCGTTGGTCCTTACCTGACACGCCGTTTCTCTTGAGCCGGGAGGATCATCCAGAGAGTGGGAGGTGCTTCAGTCTGCATCATTGAAGGCTGAGCTTAATTACTGAGGAACGCTCCACCCTCCATCACGTGGATCCCTTGCGTTCCCCAGTTTATGCGAAGTCGAGAGTGAAGAGAAGATCATGCTCTCATCCTACTATGCTACAAGGTTCATTGGCTGAAAAAAGACCTCACCAGATGGTGAAATACTCAGGGTGGGGCTGGATGATCCTCCCGGCTCTAGAGAAACGGCGTGTCAGGTAAGGACCAATGCCCATTCTCCTTAGAGCCGGTTGGATCATCCAGAGAGTGGGACATACCAAAGCTTGGCTGTCCTACGGGAGGGATTCCGTCTGGTCCGGTAGTCCCCACGGTTCCTTGAGGACTCGCTGGAGGACTCGTCTACCAAACGAAGCCTCTGCCGAGGCAAATATGTCGATCTTATAGTGTCTAATGAAGATAGATGGGGAGGCCCAGGTGGCCGCCCGACAAATATCAGCAATTGGAGCTTGGGTGGCCCAAGCTGCGGAGGTGGCCGCACTTCTGGTGGAATGTGCTGTTATTCCACTGGGTACTGGCAGAGCCTGAGACAAATAAGCTTTGGAGATAGTAGCTCTAATCCAGCGACCTATAGTTGAAGGGGACACTTTGTGGCCTAATGATTTGGGTTGAAAGGAAAGGAATAGGGATTCGGACCTCCTGAAGGGCTGGATGCGCTTAATATAAATGCGGAGGGCCCGTCTCATGTCCATGGTGTGCCAAAACTTCCCTTTCCTGCGAGGGATTGGGACAGAAGTTCAGAAGTGTGAGTTCCTGTGCCCTGTGGAAGGCTGAATTAACCTTGGGCAAGAAGGTGGGGTCCGGCCGGAGAACCACCCGGTCGGCATGGAAGAAGCAAAGGTCCTTCCTCACCGACAAGGCTGCTATCTCCGATATTCGGTGAGCCAAACTAATGGCCACCAGGAACACGACTTTGAATGTGAGGAACTGGAGTGAGAATTCCCTGAGAGGCTCAAAGAGGTGTTTAGTAAGGGACACAAGGACCTTATTGAGGTCCCAAGTGGGATATCGGTGTACGGTTGGGGGGCACAAGTTAGTGGCTCCTCTGAGGAATGCCCTAATGTGAGGGTGGAGGGAAAGGGAACCCAGATAGTCACAAACAATGACAGTTGAGAGGGCTGCGACCTGACGCCTCAGGGTATTCGGGGAAAGACTTTTCCTCAGACCCTCTTGGAGGAATTCCAAAACTTGAGCGATGGAGGGTAAAAGCGGGTTGACCTGGAAACTATGGCACCACTTGCAGAAACTATTCCAAGTGGCATTGTATATTCGGGTTGTTGAGGGCCGCCTGGTGGCTAAAATGGTATCAATAACCTGGTCAGAAAACTGCTCCTTTCTTAGACGTTCCCGCTCAACCTCCAAATGGCTAACTGGAGCCACTGAGGATTTGGGTGTTGTTCGGGGGGATTTTCCAGGGAGGGGCCACCGATAAGTTGCGGAGGTCTGCAAACCATGGGCGTCTGGGCCAGTAGGGTGCCACTAGAATCAGCTCTGCCTTCTCAGAGATGAGCTTCTGGATGACTCTGGGGACCAGGGTTAATGGAGGGAATGCATATAGAAGCCCTGTGGGCCAGGGGCAACGGAGGGCATTGTAATTCTCAGCCCCATGGGAGGGGTACCTCGAGAAAAACCTGGGGAGTTGTGTGTTGAGGGGGGATGTGAAGAAGTCTACTGATGGGAGAGCGAACATCATGGTCACCTCCCTGAACAGTGAGGGGTGGATGCACCACTCGGACTGGTCTGCCGTGGTCCTACTCAGCCAGTCAGCTTGGATGTTTGAGTCCCCTGAGATGTGTTCGGCTCTGAGGGAGAGGAAATTGCGCTCCGCCCAACGGCAGAGGCACTCAGCCTCTCTCATCAAGCATATGGACTGGGTGCCCCCTTGTCGGTTGACGTGAGCCTTGGCGGTGACGTTGTCCATGAGTATAAGGACATGCCGCCTGCATACCTGAGGGAGGAAGGTGTGCAGGGCCAGGTGGATGGCTCGGAGTTCCAACCAGTTTATACTGCATGCCCGTTCTACCTGTGACCATCTGCCCTGTGTCGAGAGCGAGTGGATGTGAGCGCCTCATCCAGACAGGCTGGCGTCTGTGGTGATGATGAGGCATTGCGGCTCCTTGAAGTGATGACCCTTGTTGATGGCGGGACTGGTCCACCAGAGGAGAGACGTGAGGACATCTTGACCGTGGCCTTTGAATTGCTTCTGCCTGTCCTTTGGAATGGGAGCAGGAACCACTGTAGGGATCTGGTGTATAAACAGGCCCAGGGAACAATGGAGATACATGAGACCAGTTTACCTAGTAATTTAGACAATTCTAAAAGTGTTACCCTTCTTGACCATCTGATATGTTTGGTGGTTTCCTGGATGCTAAGGAATCTTTCCGAGGAGAGGAAAACCTTCCCCTGAACAGAGTCAATGACGGACTCCAAGTGAGTGAGTCGTGTAGATGGTAACAGTTGGCTCTTTTGCCAGTTTACTAGGAACCCATGTTCTTGGAGGGCAGAGAGAGTAGCTCTGATATCCTTCTCTGTTTGGAGTCTGGAGTGAGACAGGATGAGGATGTCATCCAGGTAACAGTGGAGACAAACCGGGAGGTCCCTGAGATGGGTCACCAGAGCCGCGAAGACCTTAGTGAAGGTCCTCGGGGCAGAGGCCAACCCAAAGGGAAGGGCCACATATTGGAAGTGGCGGTGGTTGTAGCAGAACCTGAGGAATTTGGAATGAGAGAGCCGGATTGGGATGTGAAGATACGCCTCTGAAAGGTCTATGGAGGATAGCCAGTCCCCCTGTCAGTGTTTGAGCCAGAGCAGGCAGCGAGCTGTAACATGAGAGGTTATTGCTCGGGCGGAGAACTTAACCGCGTGGTAGGTAGCATCAGCCGAGAATTCTGCCACGGCCGTCAACTTTGCGATGTCCTGATGTGCCCTTGTGTTAGAGGGGGGAACATGCTGTTTCAGTTGGCGGAGCCACCGGATCGAAGACCTGGTGAAGAAGGAAGCGGCCGTGGCCGATCTAATGGCCCAGGTGTCAGCTTGATGAGCCCTACGTAACGCCAGTTGGGACCTCTTGTACTCAGGTTTCAGAACCTCCAGGGAATCACTGGGGGAGGAAGAGGATGCTAAGCCAACGATGGGCTCGTCTAACTCAAGAATGTTAAGTAGGTTGCAGAAGCTCGACTCGAGGTTGAAGAACCTCTTGTCCTG
Source organism: Hydrophis major (assembly GCA_033807585.1). Taxonomy (NCBI): domain Eukaryota; kingdom Metazoa; phylum Chordata; class Lepidosauria; order Squamata; family Elapidae; genus Hydrophis; species Hydrophis major. The sequence continues at coordinate 39,656,666 of CM066343.1, read as the reverse complement.
GCTGGATGGGGCAGGAGGGGCCCTTGTAGAATCCAACTGGTTTGAGACTAGGTCATGAAATATGGGCGGGGCCAGAATAACCTCTGCTTCAACCACGGGCTGTCTAAAAATGGCATCCTCTTGTCCCTCCGCTGGAGAAGGGAGAGCCGAGGCGGACTGTACAGACAGGCCAGATATGTTCTTGGCCTTAAATAGAAGCGATTTAAAGATGTGTGGCTTGAACAGACCCACAAGGGTGGGTTGATCGGGAGTGAGGCCCTCGTCCTCGGACATGTCCCCTTCCATCAGGTCTATCTCCGATAGGGGCTCCCCTTGGTATGTAGACCCCAATTCAAATTCCTCCTCCTCCTCCTCCTCCCTGAACCGATCCAGGTCCTCTATGGCCTCCTCCGGTTTCCTTTCTGGGAGGGGACTGTCCCCCTGTAAAGGTACCTGACCATGAGGAAGGTCTGATCTAGGCGAGGACCTGACTGATGGCAAGTTGTGTTCGGGCGCCATCGAGGGGGGGACAGGACCTGGACATCTGTTGAAGGCCCTCTGCTATCCCTGGCGGATAGCCCGCTCCATCCATGCCTGCATGAAAGCAGGGATCTCAACTGTGGCGGCCCTCTCCTGGCGCAGACCAGTGGCCGTGGGCGTGAATGAAGCTTCGGGCGTCCGTCTGGTCGTTGGTTCGGGGACTTGGTGTCCCTGGGATGAGCTGCGCCTGGAGAGGGAAGAGCAAACTGGAGGGGGGGTGTCTGGAGGTAGAAGGAATGGAGGGAGGGAGGGCTGGAGGAACCGGTTGTGCCTCCCTAGATCGCCTGTCAAATTCTTTCTCCAGGGCCCTGTGACGTCTTAGGGCGTCCCTCTGAGAAGCCTTGGAAGGTTCCCTAGAGGCTTCCTTAGCCTGTCTGCGCAGGTGGTAGGATTTAGATCTGGCCTTCAAAGAAGGGCCTTTAGCGGAATTGTTATCTGCCATTATGGAAGAAAGGACTGTAATACAAATCTAAAGGCGATTGGCTCGCCAAGGGTTCGACCTACAACAAGGCCGGGTGTCCTTTCAGCTGGCCCACGCCCCCTTTTGGAATTTAGATGTATACCAACTATAACCTTATTACTATTATAATTATTAATATATATACATATGCATACAATTAAGGTATGTAATCCAATTAGTATTGATAATGAGTTATAATCATATATCGATGATATATATATATATATATACTTAAGTTTTCGCGGGTACTTACATGTATGGCATTCAGCTTTGTTCGGGTATTTTCCCACGTCATAGTAGTGATGCTTTTAAAGTTGTAGCAACATTTCAGCAGAATCTCATCTGCCATCATCAGGCTTCTGATGATGATACAGAAGCCTGATGATGGCAGATGAGATTCTGCTCAAACGTTGCTACAACTTTAAAAGCACCACTACTATGACGTGGGAAAATACCCGAACAAAGCTGAATGCCGTATATATATATATGTATGTGTGTGTGTGTGTGTGTGTGTGTGTAGATATAATAATTAAGTATTTATCTATTTATTAATATTGTTATTTTTTATTATTATTATAAATATTTAACTCGGGGACCTGTTCAGTGCACCCAGGAGGGAGTGGCCCCAGAGGTTGTGTTAAATATCTCCAATTCGCCAAATGAAAACGCCTGAGGCTGGGATGAGTCCTCTGGCAGCTGGAGCTCCCAGGCAACAACCGGGAGGGATAGGCTGCAGTTTCCTGCCCTAAGCGTGCTGCGGAAAGCCAACAAGTTGCCAAATACACAAATGCACAGTAGCTCTCACAGGCTGGAAGGCCTGTGACTAGATCTAGCCTCTTCGCAGCCTAATGAAACCTTTAAAAATGGCGCCCGACATACGGCGGCGCCCAAAATGGTGGCCGCCCACGATCCCTTATCGACGGGCCGCTCAGAGCAATTATAAGCCTCTCCGGCACATCTAGAGGCTGAGAGAGGTAGTCAGGTAAAGTTTTCGTCCCTTCCTGGGCGATCGGCGTTTACGGTGGGGGGAAACACCAGCTGCGCTTATCAGTGCAATTGAATGAAGCCGCTACAAGTGCGGCATGGAGAGACGGCAGGAAGAAGGTATGAATGGGGGGGGAGGGATTGGCGCCGGAGTGCGAAAGCCGCCCGCTCTTATCCCCCCTGGGGGCGAAAAAACGCGCTCCCCTGCTAAGCCACTAATCCAAATGCGCAGAGGCTAAGGAAGAATGAGGCAAACAATAAGCAAACCTGAAGAAATAAGGAATTCTGCTGAAGAAGGTTCTTGAATCGGCCAAGGAGTGGAAAATACACAGCTTACTCTCATGAAGGCTGAGCATAAACTGGGGAACGCAAGGGAGACACGTGATGGAGAGTGGAGCGTTCCTCAGTAATTAAGCTCAGCCTTCAACGACGCAGACTGAAGCACCTCCCACTCTCTGAAGGATCCGACCGGCTCTAAGGAGAAAATAGTTCTTCTCTTTTATGGCTTTTAGCAAATATTTTTAAAATATTTTTACAAACATCGTTAGTCCAAGCCCAATATTCATTAACAAATATCTGCTTCGGTTTATTTCATGTGTAGCACAAAAAATAGCAATTAACATTGTTTGATTCAGAAGAGGAGGATCCACAGCCTTCAAAGTTTGAAAATCCTTGGTGTAGGCTTGAAATATGTTACATAGCTAGTAGTTGCTTCCAGAAGCTTAGCATTTCGCCCTCAAAACTTGTCACTAATTGTAATTTTAAACATACAGAGAAAATAATTAAATACAAAGTAACAACTTTACTAGTCATTTAATGTTAATTCAATTAAAACGTATACTTAAAACAATCAAGTTTATCTTGAGCATGCTTTCATTTACAATGTGAAGCATGGTCCTGATTTTTATAATCCATGTATACATTCAATGTTTATAGTTTTCCACTCATACATATGATTCTAGAGTTGCTATTTGAAGGTCAGATACAGAAGGACATTAGACACCTGTTTTACAGTTAAAGGCAGAACACTGTTTCTACTATCACCATGTGCAATATTAAGTGCATGAAAAAGCTCCTGACTCCTGCTACTCAATTAAATCTACAGTGATACAAAAGAGAAGACTGCAGTTGAAGAACTAGGATTGATCTACTAACTATTCCTTCTCTAGTTGGATCTGTAAGGTGAGGCTGTTCTCCCTTGCTCATTGATTATTTACTTCACATGGCTATCATTTTACAACACTTCAGTTAGTGATGGCTTGAAGTGAGAAGGGCACTGAAAAAAGTGACATGATCATTTTCCCATTTATGAAGGTTGTAGTATCCCCATGATCACAAGCCATCAAAATTCAGAAACTTGAGAACTGACTCATATTTATGATGATTGCAGTGTCCTGGGGTCATGTGATTCCCTTTTAAGACCTCCTGACAAGCAAAGTCAATGGAGAAGCTGGATTCACTTAACAAACATGTTACTAACCACTGCAGTGATTCACTTTAACAACTGTGGCAAAAAGGTCATAAACTGGGGCAAAACATTTAACAACTGTCTTGTTTAGCCACAAATTTTGGGCTCAGTTGTGGTTGTATGTAAGGACTACCTGTATATGGCAGACCAGGATTACAACCTCTGACAGGTATGTTGACATTTGGTTCTTAAATTCCAGGAGGAACCTATTCCCACAGAGTTTCCTCTCCCTCACTTTTCAGAGACAACTTTTGACCAACTTTAATAGCGGTGAGGAAAGATTCCCCTTATATTTTTGAAATAAAAGATTATTCCTGTTACTGTTTAAAAGTAGGAGCGGGAGGCAAGAAACAAAGAAAGTTGTAACAATGGCACAACATACTGAATGTCAAGCTTTCTTCCACGTGAAAACTGTTATAATTGGCAAGAACCACTTGCTATCTTACATAATATAAAATAAAACAGTGGATTAGTACAGGACATTTTTCTTTAGATAGTACTGGACCAAGTTAAGTTTGCCCAATTAAGTTTACAACTCAAACTCTAATTCATGCCTTAAATCTCCAGATGTATAGACAAACCATAATCTACAACTCAATGAATTCCATGAAGCATTTCCAAGAAGACTAATTCTCTGGGTTTAGGATTATCATGTTATCATGTTAAGTTGTTTAAAATAATATCCCTATTCTTCAATCTGGAAACTTCCAGAGACTCATAACTTTATGACAAAAATAAATACAGCAAAATATTTCCACTAGTATTTAGGAAACAATAACCTGCCTGTATGATTACCTGTCTTATCAAACCACTAGTCCCACTGAATTCAATGAGATTTGCCTGCAGATCACAGTTTATCAAAACAGTTAACAGATAAATTTAGTCATACATCCCTGAAAGGAAATCTCATTTAAAAGAATGAGTGAACTTCAAAATAAACATGCCCAAGATTGCAGTGTATCCAGACATCAACATTGGCCTTAGCAGTAAATCCAGATGTCCAGACAGCACTTTTGGCAAAATTTCATGATAGACTTCTTTCTCCCGCTCTTCTGAATTAACCAAATTGTTCCTGGCTTTTGTAGGTAGCTGAAATACAGTGTTTACAGAATGACTTCTCTCCAGCATTAGAACCACTGATTTTCCACATGACTGCCTCAACATCTATGGATACATTCTAGGTAAATAAATGTTAGGGATAACATTGTTTTACCCTAACTGGTTTAGGTAAATAATAATATGTAATCATAGTTTGTATGTTAAAGTGTCTGCAACTTTAACTGTGGGATAGTAATTAAGGGAGTGGTTGTGAAAGCACTTTAAAAGAAGCAAGACGACAGTTTGCTCTTTCTCTGGCTTTGATGATCCCTGATTACTGCAAGGACACAAGACTGCATTGCTCGAACGGGAGAGAAAACAAAGGACTGACTTGTAAGTGAATTGACATAGGATATTTCTACACGGCTTTTGCTAACTGAATATCCCTGAATGGACTGACTAAATGATACATGACTATTGGACTGTTATTTTGACTATGCTATGAACTCATAATGGAATAAACTATATTTTTGATAGCACAAGCGTATCTGTTATTTTTACTGTATGTTAATAAACATACAAGCTTAGCTCACTCATTTATCTGTGTGCCTATCTGACTAAGCTGCACATTCTGTTTAGCTTGTCTCCCTAACCCTGGTTGGGGAAACCAGGCTTAACACTGGTTATGGGCCCAGAGGCTGCAAAGTCAGTTTAACTAGGATAAAACAGATTTATGTAAAAGTGAGAGTTTGTGTTGTTATACATTACAGTAAACAGACAGCTGTGTTTTATTAATTATATTTTTATATCCATATAAGAAAACATGGCACAAGTCAATCTACAAAGTTTGTCCCTTATATCCAAGCTGGATGGAACAAACTATGTATCATGGTCTATGAAATGTAGTCTGCTTCTACGAAGAGAAGGTTTGTGGAACATAATTGAAAATCCACCAAACGTAGAAGAATGGGATCCAGAGGATAAGGAAGATAAACTAAAGATAGAAGAATTTATGCATAAAAATCAACACGCTATTTGCATTATTGCTTTAACCTTAACTGATAAGCAACTTGTTTATATCCATGGAGAAAAAACAGCTGTTGGGTGTTGGCAGAAGCTGAAGAGGATTTATGTTCGAGATAATGTTGGTGCTCACATAAATCTAACACGGAAACTTTTCAGTACACATCTCCATAAGAATGGTGATATGCTGAGTCATTTGAAAACTATGCAAAGCATTTTTCAAGAACTGCACGAGAAAGAGCTTATTTTCTCTGAACTACACCAAGTCTACATAATTCTATCTTCCCTTGACGAAAGTTATGATAACTACGTAACTTCCCTTGAAATATTGCCAAAGGAAAGCCTAACTTTAACTGATATAACTGGCAGATTGATTGAAGAGGCCAGAAGAAGGCTTGAAAGAGACAATTTAAGGAGGCAGCAACCTCAAAAAGAAGATAATGAAACTCCTACTGCATACGCAATTAAAAAGTGTTTTAATTGTGGAGGAAGAGGACATTTGGCAAGATTTTGTAAAAAGGCAAAGTACCAGAACACTGGCCAGAATACTAAAAGTCATCAAAAGATAAATAAAAATTTAGAGTTAGCCATGTATACTAACGGAGCTGTAAAAAATAATTTATGGGTGGTTGACAGTGGAGCATCACATTGTATAACAAATGATAACAAACATTTTATTAAAATGTCCAAGAGTACACAGCAGATATCGTTAGCCAATGGCTGGAAACTGAAAGCTAAAGGTCAAGGTATAGCATATTGTTCTTTTATAAAAGAGAATGTAAAAATGTTATATGTACCACAACTTAAGTTTAATTTAATTTCAGTTAGAATTTTGGTTAAACTAGGATATGTAGTTACATTTAAAGGAGATAACTGCATAATTGAGAAAGAAGATAAGAAAATTACTGCATCTTTAAGAGGTGAATTATATGTGTTAAATGATGATGGTTTAAAAGTGGCTAACACAGTTTATGAAAATAAGAAACCTCATGATGAATGTATTCACTTGTTACATCGAAGGCTAGGGCATTTAAATTTTAAAATGCTTAAGAAAACTGTTGAATTATCTAAGGGAATAAGTTTAAAACCTTGTCATAAGTATTTGCAATGTAATGCCTGCAATCAAAGCAAAGCCAGGGTCACACCTGCTAATAGAGTTGATGGATTTACTACCAAAGAACCTTTAGAGGTAGTATTTGCAGATTTAATAGGTCCTAAAAAACCAAGTGTAGGAGGAGCTCGTTACATACTAAGTATAATGGACCATTATTCTAGATATGGGTTTTGCTATTTAATGAAGAGCAAAACTGAAACGTATCAAAATTTCTTTAATTGGATAAAATTTGCTGAAAGGAAAACTAAAAAGAAATTAGTAACTCTTATAACAGATAATGGTACAGAATTTACAAATAATAAATTCCAGAACAGACTAAGAATGTTAGGTATTCAACATAAAAAGTCTGCACCATATAGGCCACAACATAATGCCTTTATAGAGAGAAGAGGCCAAACATTACAATCAATGACACGAACTATGATGTCTGATTCAGGATTACCTGACAATTTATGGGGAGAAGCAATAATGTGTGGTAATCATATATTAAATAATGTTGTTAATTCAACAACAGGTGAATTACCATTCACACTGTGGCATGGTACAAAACCTGATTTAAGTTACATGCACACATTTGGAGCACCAGCATGGGTGCATATCCTTACACAACTTAGACACAAAGGACAACATAGAGCTAAAAGATTATATTTTGTAGGATATACATCTAATCATAGATCTTATAGATTCTGGGAACCAGGTACATCTAGAGTTTACACCAGTGCTAGTGCAAAATTCCTAGAACATGTAGGATGGAATAGATTAGAGCAAGATTTAAATAATGAAGTAATTATTGAACCCTACAAAAGGCAGAAAGATCAGACTAGTTATAAGAAGAGTCCAATTAAAGAAGAAGTCCAAGAAGAACAAACAGGACCAGAACAAGAGGAAACAGTTGATCAGGAAGAGTTAGATAATCAAGAAGAGTTAATAAATGAAAGTCCACCTGTAAGTCCTGTAATACCTAGACGTACTACACGTGTAACTAGACCACCTGATAGGTATCAAGCAAGTATAGTTTGCCAAGTAACTAAAGTTCCAACTAGTGTAGATGAACTTAGGATGTATCCTGCTAAGGATCAGGAGAATTGGCAAAAGGCAATGGAAAAAGAACTAAATTCATTAAAGGTAATGAAAGTTTATGAAGATGCTAAATTACCTCCAGGAGAAAAATCCATTGGGTGCAAATGGATATTTAAAGTAAAAACTGGAAATGATGGGACTGTTACCCATAAGGCTAGGTTAGTAGCTCAAGGATTTAATCAAACTGCATCTGATTACGATGAAGTTTTTGCACCAAGTCTTAAAGCAACATCTTTAAGAGCAGCATTAGTGTGGGCAGCTAAGAAAAACTATGTCATTAACCATTTAGATGTAGAAACTGCTTATCTACATGCACCATTGCAGCACACTATATATTTAAGAAAACCAGTAGGTATAAAAGACAATAAAGTAAATAGTAATGATTGTTGGAAACTCAAAAAGAGTCTTTACGGGTTAAAACAATCTGGGTTTGAGTGGAACCAATATATTGTGAAAGAGTTAAACAATATAGGTTTTAAATCTGGTTTAGCAGATCCATGTGTGTTTAAAAGAGAAAATAATGGAACGGTGTCATTATTGTTATTATTTACAGATGATATTGCTTTGATAACTAAGACTAATAATGAAGCTAATGAGATTATATCATTATTAGCCAAAAAGATAAAATTAAAGCATTTAGGTGAAATTAAAAAGTATCTAGGATTGACAATTTACAAAACAAAAAATGGTTTTAAGATATCTCAAGAAGATAAAATTTGCCAATTAATTAAAACATTTAAAATGGAACTTTGTAAACCGACAAAGACTCCAATGAGTCAGGAAGTTTGCCAAACTGATGATCAAAGTCCCAAATTTGATAAGTCCATATATCAATCTTTGATTGGCAGCTTATCATATATAAGCAATTGGTCAAGGCCAGATATAGCTTATAGTGTAAATCAGCTGGCACGTTTTAATTCAGATCCACATCAATGTCATTGGCAATCATTAAAGAGAATTTTAAGATATCTTAAAGGAACAATGAACCATGCATTGTATATAGAACCAAAGGGTGATTTGAGTCTTAGTGCCTATGCAGATGCAAGTTTTGCAACTGATATAAACACAAGAAAATCAACATCTGGGATGGCTATATTATTTGGTAAGACACTAATAGGGTGGAGGTCAATCAGACAACAGCATATCAGCTTGTCCACAATGGAAGCGGAATTTTCATGTCTGTCATTACTATGCACTGACTTGATTTTGTACAAACAGTTATTATTAGACATGGGTATAACTGTTAAAGATTCCATTATTGTGTACGAGGATAACCAAGCAGCTATAAAATTAGCTACTAGTATTGCTGTAAAAACTAGATCAAAGCATACTGATTTAAGATACTTAAATGTTAGAGAATCTGTAAAGAATGGGCTAATTAAATTGGAATACTGCATGACGGAAGAAAACATTGCAGACCAATTTACAAAAGCTCAAGGAGTAACTAAGTTTAAAGAGAGTTGTAACAAATATGATTTAAAGATGTAAATAGTTATATTTATTATTATTTCCTAAAAGGGGAGAATGTTAGGGATAACATTGTTTTACCCTAACTGGTTTAGGTAAATAATAATATGTAATCATAGTTTGTATGTTAAAGTGTCTGCAACTTTAACTGTGGGATAGTAATTAAGGGAGTGGTTGTGAAAGCACTTTAAAAGAAGCAAGACGACAGCTTGCTCTTTCTCTGGCTTTGATGATCCCTGATTACTGCAAGGACACAAGACTGCATTGCTTGAACGGGAGAGAAAACAAAGGACTGACTTGTAAGTGAATTGACATAGGATATTTCTACACGGCTTTTGCTAACTGAATATCCCTGAATGGACTGACTAAATGATACATGACTATTGGACTGTTATTTTGACTATGCTATGAACTCATAATGGAATAAACTATATTTTTGATAGCACAAGCGTATCTGTTATTTTTACTGTATGTTAATAAACATACAAGCTTAGCTCACTCATTTATCTGTGTGCCTATCTGACTAAGCTGCACATTCTGTTTAGCTTGTCTCCCTAACCCTGGTTGGGGAAACCAGGCTTAACAATAAGTTTTCACCTGATGCTGAAAAAAAGAAAAGAAATCCGAGGCCTGATGACGAAGACATGGAGCCTACTGATTACCAAAGGAAGGTTTATCTCATATGTCCTCAAGCAGCAAGGAACTGGACATTCCTTTAAATACTCGTTCCAGTTATATAGGGCCATAGTGGCAAATACAACACGGATGTGGAATTGAACTGGCTTATACCTCCTCATCCCATAGGCCCATGAAACATCAACCCAGAGTTGGAATGGAGATTTGATCATTCCAAAATCACATGAAGTCACAATTTACTTTCCATTAACTGTTTAAGAGGCCAAGCAGCCTACTATGAATGTTAAAGATGATTAGGAACTCATAACAAGGAGAATATAACAGATGCTTGCTGCCTTTCCTCAAGGGAAGATGAAGATTCTTGCCTGCTCTAAATATGGAGTTATGCTTAGCAAGACTTGTCAACAGCAGGTATTGATATGATGTGATTTTTGCCCAGTGCAGTGACTGGTGTCAGTGTGTTTAGGTCATGTTATTTTTTTGTGTGTGTGGTTTTAATCTTTGCACACTACCTAGAGGTCACTTATGATATGGGTGGCCATATAAATCATATAAATTAAGTGAATTATTTGCTCTGCCCCTCAAATCAATGCTATTCTCTGCAGAAGACTACAGCAAAAATAAGGTAGACTCTCACAAATTAAAATAACAAATCTTTTCATTTGACTGATTAGAAAACGACCATTTTGCAGGGAGCAAGAGATTAGAATGATTATTGAAATGACCAGAACAGAATGTTTAGAAAATGAATATATTTGTAACAACATATACCAATTAATAAGACTGAAGCAAAGCATTCTAAAACAGGTTGGATAACAAGTCTAGTTAACTGCATGTGTGATCATGGCTGACTGAGGCTGATGGAAACTAGAGTGCAACACAATCTGGTCAGCTACCTCTACACTGAAAATAACTTCATAAAAATAACTCATATCCTTCACTACCGTATATCTGTTCTCTATCCCAAGCACAGCCAGCTAAAGCGTTGGTGCCAAAGCTTAGGCTCTGATGTACATGTTATATATTTTTACTTTGTTATTCTTCAAAAAGCTCTGGGAACCAGACATGATGATCCTCCCTTCTTTCACCACTGAATTTATTTTTCAAATATTTTAAAATTTTGCTTATTGGCTTCTAGGAATCCACCAGATTCTACAATTTTAAGCCACTATCATGAAAGAGCAGGATACAGCAATCAAATAAGTCTAACAGTGATTGGATGAAAACTATCTAGGATCCTTTATTTAGGCTCCCTTTGAATTCTTGTGCACCTGTGAATGTAATAAAAAATATCCATAAACATCATAATTTGCTGGTGATATTCTCAGTCTTGGAGATAACCTCCACAGTTGCTGAAGTCCTCTTAATTGTTATCTGCACTGAAAACATATTAAATTTAAAGGTCCATTTAAACCTTACAGCCATGTAGCTCTCAGAAACCACAGCAGAATAGAGAATCCTGAGGCCTTCTAAATGTTGCTGAATCCTCAATATCACAGCAAACCTTCCCCCATCACTGACCCTGTTGACCAACCAGCAGGAAGTTGAAGTTCAGAAATATCTAGTTTCTATTTAATGTCTGTAAGAAACTGAAGATCAAGTACATTTTGCTTTGGCCATTTCTCTTTATAGAAGGCTCCCTGACTATCTGGATTCAACTAAACACTTCCCACAGCCTGCAGTTCAGCACTTCAACCTGTTGTCATAGCAACAGTTCCCAAGATTTTCTCCTCTCACTATCTCAGCATTTGCACTATCTAGCAAGATTCTTTTCCCTAGGTAACAATAAAAATAACTTGTTTCCTACTTCATCATACCCACTGATAACGGACACTATGGGTTGTTGGTTTTTTTGGGTGGTTGTTATTTTTCTTTTCTTATTTTTTTCCCCATTTTAAACCATTAAATGGGCAATCATGTAGAAGATATTCCAGGCTTTATTTCTTATAACCCCCAACCAGAATGATAGTTGAGCAAATAACCATATTGGTTGGGAATTACAATATGGAAATTTAAGTTCAATTTCACCATTCATGGATGATGTATCCCTGATATAAGGCAGACATTAAAAGACTTAGATTCATAAAAATTATTGCAATAGCAATAGAACCTAGACTTATATACTGCTTTACAGTAGACCCTCTCTAAGTGGTTTACAGTCAACATGTTGCCCGCAACAATCTGGATCCTCATTTTATCAACCTCAGAAGGATGGAAGACTGAGTCAACTTTGAACCTGGTGAGATTTGAACTGCCAAATTGCAAGCAGCTGGCAGGCAGAAAAAGTAGCCTCAGTACTGCACTCTAACCACTGCGCCATCTTGGCTCAGTGGCAATAGTAGTGAATGTCTGTAGCTTGGGTGTAGGAAGAGGGTAAGGGTTATTTCTTTGAGTTTGTGGGTTGGTTTCTGAATGCTTTGTTACCAGAGTACGTAACATATTCAGTGGAGTTTAGGGGATCCTAACCAGGGTAGATAATATCTTCAGCAGAGTTTAGGGAATCCCGTAAACTCTGCTGAACATGTTACCTAGCCTGGTAATGAAATGTTTGGAAACCAACCCACAAGCTCTGAGAACGAACCTTCACCCTCACAAATATTATTCTTATGATTCTATTATATTCTTACTCTGTAGCAATATTCATTGAAATTTACAAACAGAACAGATATGTAACAGCTGATGACTTAGAAAAGCTAACTGATTTATTCTTTTAACACAATCTTTCCCAACTTGCTGCCAGATCAATCAGTTGGACAATCCCTTTTGCAGGTCCTAGCCAACATATGTGAAAAATACCTAGCTGGGAAGGTTGCTACTATATACTATAAACATGGAGTTTCTCTTTGCTAAGACTGTAGTTTAACTCATGTGAATACACATTTACATAAAGATTACTGTATTATATAGCCTTATTTATAAGCTGCCTAAGTAAAACAATGGTAGGTAGAATATGAGACACCAGGAGACAGTATATTTAGATTTAGTAGCAAATCAGCGTCTGGTTTATTCTCCTGTGACTTTTTGTAGTTATTTTAGGTTTTGCTTTATTTCAAGAAAGCCTGAAAAAAGTAAGTAATACACAAAGTTATAAAGGAAGGAAAATGAAACAAAGCAAAACTAAAGAAAATAAACAAAAACACATAGGGCATACATTAATGGATATACCTATACATGTAAAGATTGGTACATGAATATTTCAATAAATATTAGCTATATTTCATTAATCCCTGTCATATGGAAATTGACATATGGGCAAAATATTGTGAGTTTTTCTGTGTTTTTATGGAAGTTGTTTAAGTTTATAAATCTGTAAGATTTATTGACTATTGAAAATATAAATACATATCTTGCAGGTCTCAACTACTCATAGTAACTGACATTATTAGAAATAATAATTATTTGCTGACATGGATTAGTTATTTTTTTATTGTTAAATGCAAGCTAGGATTTTTGGCTTGGGATTTTTTGCAGATAAAAATAAATTATAGCTTTGACTCTGCCTTATTTAAAAAGTAACATGTTGGACTTCCTGGTTCACACCCTAATAAATTGGGCGTTGGTAGAAGTTACCGTGAATGCCCTTTCTATCTATGCTGCAAGAGAGCCCAGGATGGGTTGACTCCTTCCTATGATGTCATTCAGCTGAGTCTGTACTAAGATATAAAAGCCAGCCCCCGGGAGAGACCCCAGCTTTGCCGAAGATACTTGAAAGACTGAAAGGTGTCTCTGAAAGCACAAAATGAATATAGAAATACGTCTTACCCTCTCCGGACGAATCAAGGAAGGGGCTGGGCTCTCTTGCAGCATAGATAGAAAGGGCATTCACAGTAACTTCTACCAATGCCCATTCTCCTCCATGCTGCATCGAGAGCCCAGGATGGGACATACCAAAGCTTGCATGTCCACAGATGGGTCCTTATCAGGCTCATCACACCGACTGTTGAACCACTTGTTGAAGCACCTGTCTGCTGAAAGTTGCAGTCGCCAAGGCAAAGGCATCCAGATGGAGTCTGATGAAAGGAGATGGGGATGTCCACGTGGCCGCACGACAGATCTCCTCCAAGGATGCTTGGGTCGTCCAGGCAACAGAAGTGGCTGCGCTTCTGGTAGAGTGCGCCGTCAGACCTCAGGAAACCAGAAGGGCTGCAGCTTTGTAGGCCTGCTCAATGCAAGACCTGGCCCACCTGCTAATAGTAAGAGAAGAGGCCTTGTGCCCAAGTGAGAAGGGAAAAGAGGAAACAAACATGGCTTCCTGAAGGAGGAAGTGCACTTAATGTATATTCTAAGAGCCCTTCTTACGTCTAGTGTGTGCCACTGCCGCTCTAAGTCATGGTGCGGGAGAGGACAGAAGTCAGGCAACACGATGTCCTAGGACCTGTGAAACCAGGTGTTAACCTTCGGAATAAATTAGGGGTCCAGACGGAGAACAACCCTATCATCGTGAAAGGAACAAAGGTCCTGTCTGATAGAAAGAGCAGCAAGCTTGGAAACCCTCCTGGCAGAAGTGATGGAAACAAGGAACACTACCTTCAGAGTCAGAAAACGGAGAGATCCTGTCCTAAGGGGTTCAAAGGGGGGGGGGGTTCTTAAGGACATTAAGGACCATATGAAGGACTTCCGGTTTGCCAGGCTTCGTTGGTGGCAGGGATTCGCGATCCAGCGTGATCCCTGTCACGCTAGCCGTCTTGGTGCCTCCGATCCCGACAGGTCTGGAGGATAAGGCTGCCACGTAGAGGCAGCTGAAGACAGGGGGGACCCGGATAGGGGTTTGGGGGTGTCGCAGACCCCCTCCCCACCCGGCAAAACCCCTTTTTCTCAAGGCGGTGGAGCAGCGGTCAGCAATGGCCGCCACAAAGAAGCCAGCGACTGGATAAGAATGTGCAGGAGGAAGAAGGAGAAAGTTTGGAAAGTTTTAAAGTGAAAGTTCTTTGGCTGCTGGGACTTTAAGATATATCTAATATCCTGAAAACTATGTTCTTTTTGAATGATACATTGTTTCCAGAGGAGATTCTAAAAGCGGTAAATAGTGCTAAAAGGGAAAGTTTACTCTCCTTCCCTACGGAATTAACAAATGGACATTGAAAACTCTGCTTCTTTAAAGAAGGTAAAATTTAAAGCTCTTTGTTATAAGTGGGAAGGGAGATGACCAAAAAAAAAAAAAACCTGTATTAAGATTTTGTTGGAGGAGATGCCTTGAAGATTTTGAGCTAACTGCAATAAGGCTTTAAAGTACAGACTGGGTTCTTTATTTCTTTCTTAACTGATATTACCCCAGGAAGAGAAAGTGTAAAGGGAAGAACTTTCTGTTTTGTTTGGATGTTTGATGACTTTGGGACTTTGGGGAACTGTTTTTTAAGTTTTGAAACATCTTGGTTGTTTTAAGAAGAAGAACGGGGGGGGGGGGGAGAAGAAGAAGAAGAAGAAGAAGAAGAAGAAGAAAGGTTTACAATGGCTCTATCTATTGATGAACTAAGAAAGGAATATGGAAAAACAAAGGACTCTTTGGGAGATATCTTTTACTTTTTAGAAATGGCGCTTGCTACTTATCAGCAAATACAACAACAAATGGAGGAAACAGGAGGAGGAGGAGGAGGAGGAGGAGGAGGAGGAGGAGGAGGAGGAGGAGAAGAAGAAGAAGAAGAAGAAGAAGAAGAAGAAGAAGAAGAAGAAGAAGAAGAAGAAGAAGAAGAAGAAGAAGACATCTTTAATGAATTAAATAATTTGACTAAGAAAGAGAAGAGAAAGAGAGGAAGGAAAATGAAGGATTTAAGACCTAAAAAAACATCCAAGAAAGAGAAAAATGAGATGCATAACCAATACAATGCCAGAATGCAAAAGAAGAGGAGTACAACAGAGAGGGGAAACTAAAAAGACAGAGGTTAGGAGAGTGGGGCGTGAAAAGACTAGGTGGGATAAGAAAGGAAGGGAAAGGGGGGGAGAAAACCGCAAAGGTATAAAACAAGATGGGAAAAAGAAATTTTTCTTTAGGGACAAAGGGTAATGTATAATGTATAGAAAAAAAAGGATCTGCAAAAGTACGTAAGATAGTATTGTAGTATTTGTATTAGAAATAGAAAATTAGAATATTAAATGTTTAAAATATAGAGTTTATTGACTATGTTAATGTTATTATGAATGTATTATTGTACATTTGTTTTTGAAATAGACAAATGGAATATTACAAGATTTAATAAATCAAAATATTACAGTGTTTAAGATTTAATGATAGATCTTAACATTTAATATTATTGAGAATGTGTAAAATGTTTAAGATTTAATGATAGAGCTTAATTTGTTATTCTCTTAATGTTATCATATTTTTTTTTATTCTTTTTCTTTTTTAATTCTTTTAGTTTAAAATGTATTATTTAAAATGTACTAAAAAAGTAGAATGGTAATTATGTACTTAATTATTTTATAGATTTATTATTTTCTTTTTTCTTTTTTTTTTCTTTTCTTAAAAGTTAATAGGTAGAATGTACTAAGCAAAATCAGATTGGGAACTAGATATGCTAAATGTTAACTTAGGGGATAGAAAGGCGTCATACTTCGATCAGTGATTTCAGGAGAAATCTCTCTTTTTTATATTAAAGAGATTGTGATAAATTGATAATTGGAAAAGAATGGACAAAATATACAAGTATAATGATTTAAAATAAGATGAAATAAATAAAATAGAATTAAGAAGAGTGAAAAGCGGGAAGAAGCTATATAGAAGATATAGAATGGTTAATAAGATAAGTAATGATATATAAGATGAGCATGAATTTAATTGAAGTCCGTACAAAGAGAGGTATTCTGGGGCCAAGCCACTTTCTAAAAAGAAGTTTTATGCTTTTGTGTTTTGTGTGTTTATGTTTGATTAAGAATTAATAAAACCTTGGAAGACGAGAATATCTGTAAACAAGTCAGATGAAAATATAAATATGATGGTTATAAAATAAATGAATATAGAAAAGAAATGTAATTGAATAAAAGTAAAGAGAATGAGAGATTTCTAAAAGATATTTATGTGTCTATAAGGAAATGGGATAAATTAGAATTATGCTATATAAAATAATTTACAATGGAAAAAGGTTTTATGTTTGTAATGTTTAATGATGTTTTGTTTGTCTTTAAAACTAATAAAATTTGTTTCAAAAAAAAAAAAAAAAGGACCACATGAAGGTTTCAGGAAGGATACCAGTGAACCACCGGAGGGTGGAGGTTGGAAGCCCCTTTCAAAAACCTCCTGACTGAAGGGTGATGGGATAAGGAAGGAAACGAACCCTATGAAAGGATCGAGGAGAGGGCCGCAACCTGCCTGCCTAAGGTATTGGGGGCCAAACCTTTCTCCAGCCCATGCTGAAGAAAGCTAAGAACTTCTGCTAACTGGGCTGAAGCAGGAGAAAGACCCTTCCTGAGGCACCATTGGGAAAAAGCCTTTCAGGTGGCATCATAGATGTGCCATAGATGGTTTGCAAGACGCCAGAATAGTGAGGATGACCCTTTCTGGAAGATCAGCCTCCTCTAGCCACTGCCGCTCAAGTGTCACATGGTCAGCTTGAACCACTGGGGCTCTGGGTGGAGCAGGGCCCCCTGGTGAAGGGAGATTAGATGGGCTGAGATCCTCCAAGGAGAAGCCACAGATAGGTTGACCAGGCCCACAAACCAGGGCCTCCTTGGCCAATAGGGTGCCAGGAGGAGGAGCTCCGCTTGTTCCTCCAACATCTTCTGAATTACTGCCGGAATGATGGGAAGCGGGGGAAAGGCATAGAGGAGACCCTTGAGCCATCTGCACCGAAGAGCATTGGTCCTCTCCCCTCACTGGCAAGAAAACCTGGTGAAGAATCTGGTGACTTGGGCATTTTGAGGAGTGGAGAAGAGATCCACTTCCGGTGTTCCGAATCTGAGGGAAAGGTCTCTGAATAGAGACAGAGGAATGGACCATTCTGCCTGGTTGACTAGGCTCCTGCTGAGCCAGTCAGCGTGGGAGTTGTCGACCCCAGAGATGTGGTCCGCCGAGATCGACAACAGGTGTTCTCTGCCCATAACCCCAACCGTAGAGCTTCTCTCATGAGGCTTTGGATCTCATCCCCAACTTGCCGGTTGACATGAGCCTTTGTGGTCATATTGTCCGTAAGGACTAGAACATGAGAGCTGGCCATTGATTGCCTGAAATGCTTTAGAGCCAGAAAAATGGCTCTGAGCTCTAGCCAATTTATGGGAAGGGCCTGCTCTGACCTGGACCAAACGCCCTGAGCTATCTGGCCCTGCATATGGGAACCCCAACCCAGGAGGCTGGCATCAGTGGTTATCACTAGTCTGTCTGGATTCCTGAACAGGAGTCCTCTCCAGATTGACGGGGAACGCCACCAAGTGAGAGATCTCTGGATTTGTGGTGGGAGCGGGACCTTAATGGATGAGTGGCTGGTTCCTGCTCATTGGTAGGTAAGCAGGAACCATTGGAGGTGTCGGGAGTGGAGCCAAGCCCACAGGAAAATGCCAATACAAGAGACCATTTTCCCCAGAAGTTTGGACAGCAGCGACAGGGGGATAGTTTGATGTTGCTGGATCTGGCTGATGATCTCTGCAAGGCTCTTTCCATGAGCTGGGGACAGGAAAACCTGGCACGACGTGGTTGCCAGCCAATCAAGACAAAAAAAAGTCACAAAACAGACAGAAGATATTAGAAACACCAATCAAGCAGAACACAGCAAACTCCAAGACCAGTAAACACAGATCAAGACTCCCAACCAATCAGGATGAAGAAAAGAACATTCTGGCGCAGCAGTAGGCTAGCCCCAAATTTAAAACAGAAACGGCTGTGAAAGTCTGACTCACAGATGAATACAATACAGAAGCCTGATTATGGCAGATGAGATTCTGCCAAAACGTTGCTACAATTTTAAAAGCACAACTATAATGACATGGGAAAAGACCCGAACAAAGCTGAATACCATACATGTAAGTACCTGCAAAAACTTAAGACTTTATATAACTTAAGAATATATATTGGCTTCTAAAATCCATGTTATTACTAGTAGCAATAAAGAATTAGCATTTTCAGTCAAATCCAGAGGGAATTTTATTATAAAACAGCAATATTTTTAGTATTACAGTATGCAACAGGCGTAACAGTTGTCCAAGATGCAATAAAAAAGATATTATACCGTGGTTTCCGGTTTCGCGTGGCTTTGGGGCAGCAGGAATTCGCGACAGCTCGCGATTCCTGCTGTGCTAGCCGTCGAGGTACCCCCGATCCAGATGGGTCAGGGGGATATGGCTGCCCTGTAGGGACAGCTGAAGAGAGAGGGGAGTCGGATAGGGAGGTGGGGGTGTCGCAGACCCCCCCCTTCTCCGGAAAAACCCCTTTTTCCCAAGGCGGTGGAGCGGCGGTCAGCAATGGCCGCCACGAAGAAGCCTGCAACCGGGTAAGATTGTGCTGGAGGAAGTGTGAAGAGTGAAAGTTTTGTCTGAGCTGGGTCAAGTAACATCTTTTAAATTGCCTGGAACTGAGCTGTTTGAATTGCTGGAGGATACATTGTATCCCTAAGAAGAGCGAAAAGCGGCGGAGAAGCTGTTAAAGGGAACTTTTCTTTGTGCATTGTTTTTATAAAACTGATAAAAATGGTTTTTATATATATATATAAAAAAGAAAATGATAATAAGATATGGAAGGATATATGGGATGAATATGATGTTTGAATTTGTGTCTGTGTGAAGAGTTTTAACCCGGGAACAGACAACCTTCAGAAAAGATCTTTTAGTTTTGTTTATGTTTTGTGTTTTGTGTGTATTGTGTTTTTTGTAAAACTAATAAAATTTGTTTTTTATAAAAAAAAAAAAAGAATCAATAAAACCTTGGAGGAATGTTAGATGAGAATAATTGTAAACAAGCCAGAAAGAAATGAATATGATGACTATAAAATGGATAAATATAGAAAAGAAATGAAATTGAATAAGAGTAAAGAGAAATAATGAGAAATTTGCTGAAAGATATTTATGTGTCCATATGGAAATGGGATAAATTAGAATTATGTTGTATAAAAATAATGTTTTATTCGACTTGTAAAAATTTATAATGTTAAGAGGTTTTATGTATTTATGTATTTAATGGTTAATGATGTGTTGTTTTATCTTTAAAATTAATAAAATTTGTTTCAAAAAAAAAAAAAGATATTATACCAATATCTGCCTAATTAATGTTACATTCTTATATATCCATTCTATATAGAAGGATGATTTACTAAAGAGAAATGCCTCTGCTGCCTTATATTTAGAGTGATACTGGTTAAAAACTGTGCTTTGCCAAATACTCTTATTTTCATTGGAAACAATGGATGCTTCAAAAAATATAGGAAGAAGTGGGACATTAGATGCAGTTTTTTTTTCATTTTAAAGGATTGTTATATATGATGGGAAAGTATAAATTATGTAGGGAAAGAGGAGGGCCAGGAGATCATGATCTCTAAGATTAAATTTGGTTCAGTTTTAATTTTAACAACTCCTCAGGTTATTTACCTCTTTTTTGCAGCGTTTTCCTGCACTTTTTATGTTTCAAACTCAATGAAGTTTCACTTTTAAGTGCATTAAAATTCCTAACTGACCTATTTATCCAACAATATCTACATTAAGGAATTTATACTAACTAAACAATATATTTTTAAGATACCACCTTTGGTAACATATTAAAATATGTTTTCTTTTGTCAGTCAAAGAGACTAAGTGAATGGATGCTAAAACTGCTAAGATTTATCAGCCCTAGGGAAAAGGTAAATTTCAAATGAATTCAGAGTAATTTCATAGACACCACAGAATCAAAACTTCCTCTTGTTTTCTTGCCGAATGCTGTGTCCAGCTCACAATCCTGACATCTCCTGGGGGCCCCCATCCCAAGTACAAATCTGCTTCAATCCTACTCAGCTTTTCATAACCAGCCAGAATTAATTAGGTGCTTCCACCTGCTGAAGCAAGCCAGAGAAAAGAGGACTTGCAAAAGACTATTGTATGGGCAGTGCTTTGTTCAATTTCCTTAAGAGAACTGGATGGGCAAATTGCTAGTTACAATTTACAATTTAAAAATGCATGCAATGTATTAAATACACATTATCATGACTGCCTCAAAAGAACTGATCAAAAGCAAAGCACATGTGTTATATTAAAACACAATTTGGGGCAACATCTTAATCCCTGGACTGACTAACAAACAGGCTACACAAATCTTTGCACTGAAAACAACAGAAATGCAAAGTAGGGTGAATAGGACAACAGGCAAGTGGCTTTTAAAAAATGCAAGACCTTTATATCTGGAGAATCAAACTATGATCCAGACAGTGAGACTTAATTTGTCTCGGTGTGTTGCTGAACTGACACATGATACTATTGCAAGGACTAAAGTAGTTGTGAAGGAACAGCCCTCCGGTATTAATATCTATCAGGCACTGCATCAGATTGATTTTCAAAATTTGTTGGGTTAAAAGCCACTAATTTCAAAGTCTAGACATTCTTAGCCTGAAAGGGTATGCTGCCTAAAAATAGAGGTAGATCATAGCTACATTTGCAGAACTTGTCATGAATAGCAGTGGCTATATCAGTATGCTGAATCAGGGATTTCATAATTTAACTTTCTACAATCCAAAATATTGTAAATCAGCATAGATTGTCAGACCAAGATATTTTGATACAGCATTCTCATAAATCTCAATCTGCATAGCTAGTAATTAAGAAATACAGGAATTATTAGTTAAAACATCTGGAAAACATTAGCGCTGTTCATATCTAAATTATTAAGCACTAAAACCTAATGAATTACTGCTGGTTCTCAACTTACAACTGATCATCTAGCAAACAAAGTTATGGTTACCTCCAAAAGCTACTTATGACCCTGTTTCAAAGTTACAGACACTGCAGCAGTTAGGGAAGCAAAATTGCCCCACAACTGCCTTTCAGAAATGGCTGCCTTTTTGGAACAGCAAGTTTCTTGCAATTAAAAAAAAAAAAGGCAGTTGCTTCCAGGATACAGCCACATGGCCCAGGGATGCTGTAGGATGGAATAGCATGCCTGCCTACCCCAGTCAGGAGCTGTGGAGATCTTTGAAAAGTGCGTGGATACCAGGAAGGAAAGTGTGGGGCCCAACAGGGTGGGAGACAGAACCAAGGCCTGTTGAGATCCAATGGGGAGAAGGCCTATGAGGGCCTGGAAAAGGAAGCAGACCCAAGGCCTTCTGGGGCCCTTGAGGGATGGGAAGGTGGGGGAATGGAGAAGGCCTTGTGGGGCCCTTGAGGGATGGGAAGGTGGGGGAATGGAGAAGCCTTGGGAAACCCAAAAGAGGTGGGTCTGGTCCTGTGCAACTCATACTTCTAAGGTACCCAATGCTTTGCTTAATGACCTACGAGGTTGCTTAACTATCACATCAGTTAGAAAGGGTAGTTGTTATGTGAGGTGATCACATAGTTGCTTCAAGTAACAATCATCATAATTTGTGACAATACTGGGCATGTTCCATTATGGTTATGACAAGAATTACCTGTATAGACTGACTTTATTATACAACTAAGCCTTAATTTACTGTCTAAAATATTTATTTTTCAACCATGTCATGAGTAATGTAGGCTTTTTTTTCTCATTGGTTTTGATCCTCATTGGTTTTGATCCTCATGCCTTGAACAACAGCCTGACATACAGAAATGTAGCAACCATATGTTTTCCTACCACTTATTTACATGCCAAAGAAATATATTTATGTCAGGTTGCTATTCAAGGCACATAGTGGGGCCAATTTTAAAAAGCTACGTCAACTTTATATTTTAATTATATACAGGCTATCTTTAACCTTAAACAGATTAATGCTGCAATCTTGACTACCATAGCAAGTGCTATTTGAACTTACTTTTGAGGAATCATATAGAGATTTGCCTTGCAAACACCACCATAAATTATTGATAAAAGACCATGCTTATCTTGACAGTTCAAAAATCCACCCATATTTTTAAATAGTCTGCCTCACTTTTGAAGCAATATAGTCTATGAATAAAAAAAAATATTATATTAAATGCTATATTTAAGTAACTTAACTTTTCTTGACAATTGATGTAGAACTTACAGGTAGTCTTCAACTTACAACTTACAATTGAGCCTAAAATTTATGTTGCTAAGTGAAACATTTATTAAGTGAATTTTGCCCCATTTTAACCTTCCAAGCCATGGTTGTTAAGTGAATCAATGTAGTTGTTAACTTAGTATCCTGGTTGTTAAGTAAAACTGGCTTTCTCCATTGACTTTTCTTGTCAGAGGATTGCACACAGCAAAGGTTATAAGTATGAACCAGTTGCTAAAAATCTGAATTTTTGTCACATGACCACAGGGATGCTGCAAAGGCTATTAACTATGAAAATTGGTCATGTCATTTTTTTCACTGCCGTTGTAACTTTGAACAGTCACTAAATGAACTGTTGTAAGTAGAGGACTCCCTGTACTTTAGAACACTTTGATTAAATCTGTGGTACCAGCCCCCTACCAATTTTAATGGTTGAGTCAAACTACTTTTCAATCATTTCATACTACCTAAAGATTCTTATATAATGGCAAACAATAACATCCATGCACAAATACACCAATGGGTTGGGGAACCTCCATGTTTGCAAAGTGCGGCAGTTCTTTAGGGGGGGAAACACTGCATAATTTTTCACAACCTGGTACTGTCTCAGTAAGTTGGAATAGCAATTCCTAGAATATGTAACATTTGGCCATTTTGGTCATGGAGTTGCTGTCATTACAGATCTGGACCAGTAAGCTCTGTGGCTTCAAAAATAAGACTGATTGGTGACAAGGAAAAACTGAACATTATAGGTAGAGAGGAATGGAATTAAATATAACTCAACAGGGTAAAATAGATGGCTGACACAGAGACTCCATAAAAATTTGTCCTTATTGGCAGCCATGCACAGTGAAAATGGAGAACAATTTGGTATTGACTATAACCTGTGACTTGCTGGATCATGTTTCAGAGAGATTTCCTTACCTAAAAAAACCAAAATGACCACAAGATAGGCAAAAAAGCAGGTGGGAGCAAGAGTAACTTCTAACTTCCTATCAGCTTCCCCACTGATGTTATTTGTTGCCTACAGAAAGCTGGCAGAAAGCAGTGGAAATCACTTCTCCTCCTCCTCCCTTCACCACCCACTTTAAGAGATTTCAGATTTCAGCCTTTGCTCCAAACAGCCTATTTCTATCTGCCCATTGGACCTTACCACAAGCCAATCAATGACGTGGAGCAACTTCCAACTTTCTGCCAGCTTTCCAATTGGCTTTGCTCAGAAATCACTCTACTTTGGTTGACCAGCGGAACTGCTTGTCACTTTGCTGGGAGGAGGGGACAAAGGGAACCATGGACTAGGAGGAAAACTCCACTCCTCCTGATCCCAGCCTGTCCCCAAAGTCCCCTTCCATCCAAAGGTCTCATCTATCAAGGGTCCCATCCTCCATCTAACCCTGCCTTGCTAGCAGGCAGCTAAATTGCTACCTTGTCCTTTCCTTCCCACTCACTGCCACTGAGGGATTTAAAATTTCAGTCTTGATTCTTTACTACCAGCCAATTGCATATCGGACGCAGAGAGAAAGCCACATAATGTATGGATTTCTGGGAAATGTAATCAGAAGGAGCTGTAATGCAGAAGTAGCCACAACTTCCCCAAATTTCATCTCCCAGAAGTCATAGGTCTCAGCATTCTTTGTTATCCCATTGGAGTTAACTTGGTTCAATAATTGTTCCCCTATACTTTCCAATTTCCCTCAACTGTAAGTTGGAAAAAAAAGGGAGAGGGGAGTTTAATAATACATACATAGAAGATAGCTATGAAGACTTCTTAAAAACCAGACAAATTACCAACACATTAACAAAATCACAATATGCCAGCCATCTTGCTCAACAGTGGTTTTTCACAGAGAAACCAGAGTTTCTATAGAAATTCCCAAGTTTAATTCCTGGCTTTTCACTTAGGAAGATGAGGTAAAAAAATAATAATGGAAAGATAATAATCAAGATTCTGCATAATTTAATCAAGGAAAGATAAAGGCCTAAAAGTTTGCACGAGCTTTTGAACAAGGAACTAATCCATTTTAACTAAAGCTGTATCAAGAATGTCATAACAGGTGGCAACACTTAGGCATTCTTGACTGAACCTGGTTAATACTTTATCTTTATTTATTTTATTTATTTATTTTTGACAATTGTTTACAAGATAATAAGTATAAGTAAAAACATAGTTATGAATACATGGATACATATAGGAATAATAAAAAAATAAAAGAAACAATAGGACAGGGACGGTAGGCACGTTGGTGCGCTTATGCATGCCCCCTATAAATAAGAGACCATCAGAACTTATAGATAAAATGGGACATTAAAAAAAGCATTTTGCAAAAAAGGCAAACTTTTTCCACACTGTTGCCAAGGTAACTTCACAGATATTATACATATTATACACAGATATTACCAAGAGTCAAAATTAGTATCAAGGGAATTTTTACTGTTTTTCTCAACACCTATAACTAGGAGCATCAGCATAAGGTGGAAATGACAGAATAAACTGTAACACTTTTTCTGGAAAGTGACATAGCATATTTTTTTTAAACATGCAGCCAATTATTTTATGGACTTCTGGAACAATTTTTTGCCACAGAAAAACAGCTAATCTGTTTTCATCTTGTCACTGTGGATGACTCCATGGACAGCTATGCACATACTATAACTTATAGGACAACCAAGCAAATGTTTTGCTTGTAACAGACTCCGGATCAAGCGCCATCATTTAAAGCATGGGTGTGCAACTTTTTGGCTTGCCTGAAGAATAAACAGAATTGTCTTGGGCTATATATAAAATGGGCGTTGGTCCTTACCTGACACACCATTTCTCTGGAGCCGGGAGGATCATCCAGAGAGAGAGAGAGTGGGAGGTGCTTCAGTCTGCGTCGTTGAAGGCTGAGCTTAATTACTGAGGAATGCTCCGCCCTCCATCACGTGGCTCCTTGCATTCCCCAGTTTATGCGAAGTCGAGAGTGAAGAGAATATCGTGCTCTCATCTTACTATGCTAAAAGGTTCATTGGCCGAAACAAGACCCCACCAGACGGTGAAATAAAAGGGTGGGGCTGGATGATCCTCCCAGCTCCAGAGAAATGGCGTGTCAGATAAGGACCAACACCCATTCTCCTGAGAGCCGGTCGGATCATCCAGAGAGTGGGACATACCAAAGCTTGGCTGTCCTTTGGGAGGGACTCCATCTGGTTCTGAAGTCCCTGCGGTTCCTTGAGGACTCGCTGGAGAACTCATCTACCAAACGAAGCCTCCGCCGAGGCAAATATGTCGATCTTATAATGCCTAATGAAGGGAGATGGGGAGGCCCAGGTGGCTGCCCGACAAATATCAGCAATTGGAGCCTGGGTAGCCCAAGCTGCCGAGGTGGCTGCACTTCTGGTGGAGTGTGCCGTTATTCCGCTGGGCACCGGCAGAGCCTGGGACAAGTGAGCTTTGGAAATAGTAGCTCTAATCCAGCGGCCGATGGTTGCCGGGGACACTTTGTGTCCTAAGGATTTAGGTTGAAAGGAAAGGAATAAGGATTCAGACTTCCTAAAGGGCTGGGTATGTTTAATGTAAATGCGGAGGGCCCGTCTTACATCTAGGGTGTGCCAAAGCTTCTCCCTTTCCCGCGAGGGATTGGGGTAGAGGTTCGGAAGTATAAGTTCCTGTGCCCTATGGAAGGCTGATTTGACCTTGGCAAGAAGTAGGGTCCGGTCGGAGAACCACCTGATCGGCATGGAAGATGCAAAGGTCCCTCCTCACTGACAAGGCTGCTATCTCTGATATTCGGCGAGCCTAACTAATGGCCATCAGGAACACGACTTTGAATGTTAGGAACTAGAGTGAGGATTCCCTTAGAGCTCGAAGGGATGTTTAGTAAGGGACACCAGGACCTTATTGAGGTCTGAGGTAGGTTATCTATGTACGGTTGGGGGACACAAGTTAGAGTCTCCTCTGAGAAATGCCCTAATGCTAGGGTGGAGGGAAGGGGAACCCAAGTTGTCGCAAACAATGACAGTTGAGAGGGCTGCGACCTGACGCCTCGGGGAAAGACCTTTCCTCAGACCCTCTTGGAGGAATTCCAAAACTTGAGGGATGGAGGGTGAGAGCGGGTTGACTTGGAGACTATGGCACCACTCGCAGAACCCCTGCCAAGTGACATTGTATGTTCTGGTTGTTGAGGGCCGCCTGGTGGCTAAAGTGGTATCAATAACCTGGTCAGAGAATGCTCCTTCCTTAGACGTTCCTGCTCAACCTCCAAACGGCTAACTGGAGTCACCGAGGCTCCAGGTGTTGGGGGGGGCTGGGAAAGGGATATCCTGTGCGGGGAAATTTTCCAAGGGGGGACCACCGATAGGTTGTGGAGGTCCGCAAACTATGGGTGCCTGGGCCAGTAGGGTGCCACTAAGAATCAGCTCTGCTTTCTCGGAGATGAGCTTCTGGATGACTCTGGGGACCAGGGCCAATGGAGGGAATGCATATAGAAGCCCTGTGAGCCAGGGGCAACGGAGGGCATTGCGATTCTCGGCCCTGTGGGAGGGGTACCTCGAGAAAAACCTGGGGAATTGGGTGTTGAGCGGGGATGTGAAGAGGTCTACTGACGGGAGACCGAACATCATGGTCGCTTCCCTGAACAGCGACGGGTGGATGCGCCACTCGGACTGGTCCACCGTGGTCCTACTCAGCCAATCTGCTTGGGTGTTTGAGATCCCTGAGATGTGCTCAGCTTTGAGGAAGAGGAGATTGCGCTCCGCCCAACAGCAGAGGCGCTCAGCCTCTCTCATCAAACTTATGGACTGGGTGCCCCCTTGTCGGTTGACGTGAGCCTTGGCGGTGACATTGTCTGAGAGTATCAGGACATGCCACCTGCGTACGTGGGGGAGGCAGTTGCGCAGGGCCAGGTGGATGGCGCGAAGTTCCAACCAGTTTATACTGCATGTCTGTTCTACCTGTGACCATTAGCCCTGTGTCAAGAGCGAGTGGATGTGAGTGCCCCATCTGGACAGGCTGGCGTCTGTGATGAGGGTGAGGTGTTGGGGTTCCTTGAAGCAGTGTCCCATGTTGATGGCGAGATTGGTCCACCAGAGGAGAGACATTAGGACCCTTGAAGGCATCTTGACCGCGGCCTTTGAATTGCTTCTGCTGGTCCTTTGGAACGGGATCAGGAACCACTGTAGGGATATAGTGTGTAAACGGGCCCAGGGAACAATGGAGATACATGAGACCATTTTACCAAGTAATTTAGATGATTCTAAAGGTGTTACCTTCCTTGATCGTCTGATATGTTTGACCGTTTCCTGAATGCTATGGAATCTCTCGGAGGAAAGAAAAACCTTTCCCTGAACCAAGTCAATGACAGACCCCAAGCGGGTGATCCGTGTCGATGGTAACAGATGGCTCTACTGCCAGTTTACTAGGAACCCATGGTCTTGGAGGGCAAAGAGAGTAGCTCTGATATCCTTTTCTGCTTGGGTTCTGGAGTGAGACAGGATGAGGATGTCATCCAGGTAACAGTGGAGATGAACCGGGCGGCCCCTGAGGTGGGCCGCTAGGGCCGCGAGGACCTTAGTGAAGGTTCCAAAGGGAAGGGCCACATATTGGAAATTGTGATGGTTGTAGCAGAACCTGAGGAATTTGGAATGAGAGGGCCAGATTGGAATGTGAAAATACGCCTCTGAAAGGTCTATAGAGGATAGCCAGTCTCCCTGCCTGATGCCCAGTAGAATGGATTGTAGGGCATGCATCGTAAAACTGTGGTAGGTCAGGTAACGGTTAAGGTGTTTCAGGTCTAGAATAGCCCTCCATCCCCTGAGGATTTGGGGACCACGAAGAGGTGGGAGTAAAACCCCCGCCTCCACTGGGATGGTGGTACAGGTTGTATGGCCTGTATGGTGAGGAGATGGTGGATAGCTGAATCCATTGGGATCCTTGGAGGGGGGGAATGCCATAAAAAAAAAATCAGGGGGGGCATGCTGGAATTCAAGAGCGAGGCCCAGTCTGATGGTGTCTCGGGCCCAGGCATTGGAGGTAGAGGAATCCCATCGGTCGGCGAAATGCTTGAGGTGTCCACCGATGGGAAGGGAGGGATGGGATCTATCTGAGTCATCTAAGTACAACCCCTTGCTTGAGAAGAGGAGTTTATTCCAAATATTTGCCTTTGTCTGGGATCGAACTCACGACCTCCTAACTGTGAGGGAAGTGCTCCACCTCTAGGCCACCTGCCAAAGAGCTGCGTCGGAAAGGCTTCCCTCCTGAACCCCTGAAGGGGCGCCTGTAGCTGCCACCCCTCCTGTTCCTGTCACCCGATCAGCTCGATCCTGGGGCTGGAATGGCCGGAAGGAGGGGGGTCTCGGACGCCTGGGCAGGAAAGGATACTGGAAGAAAGGACGGGGGAACCTCTCCGAAAGGCTGAGGTGCTCTTGACTCTGACCTCCGAAAGAGGGGAGGAAGGAATTTTTTCTTGCTTCGGGTTTCGGATAGCAATGGCTCCAGGGCGGTGCCAAATGGTTTGTCCCCCTTAATGGGGACGGTGGCCAAGTTAACCTTGTTTTTCACGTCTGCCTGCCAGTGTTTAAGCCAGGGCAGGCAGCGAGCTGTAACATGAGAGGTTATTGCACAGGTCGAGAAATTAACCGTGTGGTAGGTGGTGTTGGCCGAGAATTCTGCCGCGGCCGTCAATTTTGCGATGTCCTGATGTGCCCTTGCGTTAGAGGGGGGAACATGTTTCAGTTGGCGGAACCACTGAATTAAAGACCTGGTGAAGAATGAAGCGGCCGTGGCTGATCTAATGGCCCATGTGTCCGCTTGATGGGCCCTACGTAAGGCCAGTTCGGATCTCTTGTCCTGGGTGTCAGAGCCTCCAGGGGATCACTGGGGGAGGACGAGGGTGCTAAGCCCAATATGGGCTCATCTGCCTCGGGAGTGTTAAGCAGGTTGTAGAAGCTCGACTCGAGGTTAAAGAACCTCTTGTCCTGGTTGGATGGGACCGGAGGGGCCCTTGTAGAGTCCAAATGGTTTGAAACTAGGTCGTGAAATATGGGTGGGGCCAGAATAACCTCCGCCTCCACCACGGGCTGCCTGAAAATGGCATCCTCTTGTCCCTCCGCCAGGGAAAGGAGAACCGAGGAGGACTGAACAGACAGGCCAGAAATGTTCTTGGCCTAAAATCAGAGCGATTTAAACATGTGTGGCTTGAACAGACCCACAACAGTGGGTTGATCGGGAGTGAGACCCTCGTCCTCGGACATGTCTCCTTCCATTGGGTCTATCTCCGATAGAGCTTCCTCTTGGTGTGTAGAACCCCATTCAAATTCCTCCTCCTCCCGAACCGATCTAGGTCCTCTATGGCCTCCTCCACTTCCCCTTCTGGGAGAGGACTGTCCCCCTGCAAAGGTACCTGACCATGAGTAGGGTCCAATCTGGACGAGGACCTGGCTGATGGTGAGTCTGGACATCTGTTGAAGGCCATCTGCTATCCCCTGGCGGATAGCCCGTTCCATCCATGCCTGCATGTACGCAGGGATCTCAACTGTGGCGGTCTCCTCCTGGCACAGACCAGCGGCCGTGGGCATGAATGTAGCTTTGGACAGCCATCTGGTGGCTGGTCCGGGGACCTGGTGTCCCTGGGATGAGCTGTGCCTGGAGAGGGAAGAGCAATTGGAGGAGGGGGGTGTGTCTGGAGATAGAAGGAACAGAGAATGGTAGGGCTGGAAGCATGGGTTGTGCCTCTCTAGATCGCCTCAAATTCTTTCTCCAGTGCCCTATGATGTCTTAGGCATCCCTCTGAGAAGCCTTGGAAGTATCCTTAGAGGCTTCCTTAGCCTGTTTGCGCAGGTGGTAGGATTTAGATCTGACCTCCAAATAGGGGCCTTTTGTGGAAATGTCATCTGCCATTATATAAGAAAGGACTGAAATACCAATTTAAGGCGGTTGGCTCGCCAAGGGTTCAACCTACAACGAAGGCCGGGTGTCCTTTCAGCTGGCCCGCACCCGCTTTTAGAATTTAGACGTATACAGCCTATAAAATTAATATTGTTATAATTATTAATATATATAAAACAATTAGTATTGAAACTGTATAATAGTCCTTTAGCGAGAAAGTTCATATATCTATATATGCCTATATATATATATATATATATATATATATATATATATATACATATATGTATAATATTTCTTATTATTATTATTATTATTATTATTATTATTATTATTATTATTATTATTATTATTATTTCATAATATTCAGTTCGGGGTCTGGCTCGATGCTCCTAGGAAGGAGTGGCCCTAGAGGTTGCTGTAAGTTATCACCAATCTGCCAAATGAACGCCTGAGGCTGGAATGAGGCCTCTGGCAGCTGGAGCTCCCAGGCAAAAACCAGGAGGGATAGGCTGCAAGCTTCTGCCCTGAGCGTGCTGCAGAAGCCAACTAGTGTATGCCAATTGTGATTAAAATCTAGTAGCTCTCACAGGCTGGAAGGCCTATGACTAGAGCTAGTCCCTTCGCAGCCCAATGAGGCCTTTAAATATAGCGCCTGACACGCGGCGGCACCCAAAATGGCAGCCGGCCACGATCTCTTATCCACGGGCTGCTCAGAGCAATTAAAAAGCCTCTCCGGCATGTCTAGAGGCCAGAAAGGCAGCCAAGTAAACTATTCGCCCTTTCCTGGGGCGATCGGCGTTCGCGGGGGGGGGAACACCAGCTGCGCTTATCAGCGCGATCAAATGGAGCCGCTGCGATTGCGGTGCGAAGAAGCGGCAGGGAAAGGAGCCAAATTTGGGGGGGGAGGATTGGCGCTGGAGCGCGAAAGCCGCCCGCTCGTTATCCCCCCTGGGGGCGAAAAAACGCGCTCCCCTGCTACAGCTACCTGAAGTGCGCAGAGGCTAAGGAAGAGCCAAGAATAAAAGGCAAACCTGAAAAGGTAAAGGACTTTGCAGCAATTAGCTTGAATCGGCCAAGGAGTGGAAATACACAGCCTACTCTCACGAAGGCTGAGCATAAACTGGGGAATGCAAGGAGCCACGTGATGGAGGGCGGAGCATTCCTCAGTAATTAAGCTCAGCCTTCAACGACGCAGACTGAAGCACCTCCCACTCTCTCTCTCTGGATGATCCGACCGGCTCTCAGGAGAATATGCATAATAGTTAATACATAGAGTCAACTTCCTTTATTTTTATATTATCTTGTGAGACTACATTACTAGCTTCCAGGGCCACAGGTGTTCCATGGACCAGAGGCTGGACACAGCTGATTTAGAGAATGAAAGCTACTGCCAGCCCAAGAAAAGCAGATCTTTTTAGATAGCTTCTTAGATAGAACAATGGCAAGTCTTTGCAAACTTTTTAATGGTGGTATTAGTTTTAGTTCAACTTAATTTTCTAAACAATGTCATATTGTTTATTAATACTTACATATTATTTTATTAATACTTTTAACATACTTTTATTAACAATACTTCATTAACATACTACTTTTATTAACAATACTTACTTTTAACATACTCCTACTAACAATTACCACAGATAAAGTAACTCAAAGGAAACAAACATTTTGTGGGGCAGAATAGAATAGGGAAACCCAGTCTGACACAGTTTTTGGCTTCCCTAAGTTATAGCTTCATTAGCCTTGCTTATATATGCTAGGACTGAAGAGAAATGTAGTCCAATACATCTGGAGAGCCCTTATTTGGACAAAAACTGTTTTGGAGAGAAAAAACACCCATCATTTTGAAGGAAGGCAACACTGATTCCTCTGGCAGCCTAGGAATAAAGAAACTCTATGGGTTCTCAAATTATTGAGCTTCCTGTCACTCCTTTGGCACTGTTTGTTGAACTGTTGGGAGTTGAAGTTTAGCAAAATTTGGAAGGCAACAAATTCTCCAACCCAGGGGTCGCCAAACTTTTGAGCGTCAGGGACCACCAAACTCATAATTTTAAATCCTGTGGACCAGGGACCCTGGGAAAATCCCAAAAAAAGTCTGCAGAAAAATTCCCCACCCCATTCTTTTTTGGGGATAACAGGATACCATCTCCAGCTCCGTTCTTGGGAGTGGGGATGGGGAGAGAGAGAGAGAGAGAAACTTTTGGCTTCATGCAAGGAAAGCAGCAGAAGCAGCAGAAGTCTTTCTTTCTCTCCCCTAAACTCCACCAGAAATGAGTTTTTGTGAGACTTGTCGTGCCAGCACAGCCTCTTGGAGCAGGATGCCTTGCAGGGTCCCAAAGACTCATTTCTGGTGGAGTTCGGGGGAGAGAAAGAAAGACTTTTGCTGTTTTCCTTGTGTGTAGCCAAAAGCAGAAGTGGAAAGCAGCAGCCTGGATTAATTGCTTTGGGGGTGACATTTCTCTGCAGACCACCAAAATTTTCTCATGGACCACCAGTGGTCCCCAGCCCACTGGTTGGTGACCACTGTTCCAATCCATTTCATAAACAATTCCAAAGCTTCCATTGTATTAGTTACAGAAACATTGGGGGGATTATCACTGACTGTTTCAACAGATACCATTAATGTTTCTCACAAACTTTATCTTTCTATATATAGACTTGTACAAAGTTGATGGAACATAGAAAGCAAAAGTAAAATCAATTTAACCTAATCCAGGTCACAGTAATGAATTTGCCTTGGCAAATTCAAACATCTAAACAGAGTCAGACTGGGTTCAACCTTAGATAGAAGATCAGTAGAAAATTCCAGGCCTACAAGCTAGCCTGGGAAAGACTTTTAAAAATCTTCAAAATATGTTAACAATTACATTTGCAACACTGCCATTAAAATTCTATGGCTATATTTGTGTCCTCACTCGGAATCAAACTCTACCCAAGAGAATCTTGCCCATTTAACATTACTTCCTAATAAAATGCTCTTTTTAGATTTTGCAAGCTGAGGAATAAATGTGTTTTAAGTCATCCTGCGCTCCAGCAAAAAAAATAAACACCTTCAAGTCTAATCATAGGATATGACTTTGTAGAAAATTAAATTAGATGGTTAATTGTTTGATGTCCATCTCAAGGCTTATGAATATGAGTTACACATTTTAGGTGTGGAGAATTTTCTCTCCTTGAAGATAATATACCTTCAATATTTGACAGAAAGTATTTTTCTATTTTCAGTCCAGTGGGTCTACCTAGTTCTTAAATAAGCAGAGTGTCAGGTTTCCAAGTAATGAAATCCATTTTAAAAGAAAAATAACCAAGTTATGGGCTTGACACAGAGAACATATAGACACAGTAGCAGAATATAGATGATAGTATTTATTCCACGTGGCATGACCACTGCTGAATAGAGGACATGGTTAGTTCTTCATCCTGCTACTCAGGAGAGTCTGTAACAAGCCAAGATATCAAAATGAATTGTGAAAAAAACCTACCAAATGATGTAATCATGTACAGATATAATACAAAAGTTGTGACATTTGCATGACAATGTAACCATGCATGTGGTATCATCTAGCTCCTCTTATTCTCTCTCCACCATGCTGGCACTCCCAGTTAACAACACAATAAGTGATGGGAAAAACTTCGAAGAATTGTTGCCAGAGATATAGATATTTGAACCCATAAGTTAATTCTGTGTAAGTTGATTTCATATATTTGACCCAAAAAAGATTGTATAGAACATCTTTCCACAACCTCCAAATAGCAATTCTTAAGTCATAACCCAATCATGGGTGGAGGACAACATGCTGGAGAAGAGTGACATGAAGTGAGCTTCCAAATCAGGCAGTACCAAATTTTAAACTCAGCCCCCACCTTCCCCGCCCCACTTGGTATAGCACAGGAGAATGGGAGCATTTTTAGCCACCCAGTGGATATATATATTTAAAAGCACAACTATAATGACCTGGGAAAATACCCGAACAAAGCTGAATACCATACATGTAAGTACCCGCGAAAACTTCACACACACACACACACACACACACATATATATATGCCGCCTAGCCATACAAATAAACAAACACATAGAGCAAGGAATGTATGTCCTGTATTTAAATATTTAATCCAGGTTTTTACTGTCATGTGTCCTCTAAACAGGTTGGCCTCCAATCCCCATTATCCAGTCCAGCATGGGCTCAGGATGATGGGAATGTCAGCCTTTTCACATATCTGGAGCACACTTTCTGGCAAGATAGGGAGGGCTTAAATTTAACTGAAGACGGCTAGGAATCGCTAGTAGCACTACTACTAGGCCAACTCCCGGCGACCAAGAAGAGGCGTACCTTTTCATCTACTCTTTCCAGCATTTAGCCACCTGGCTATTTTCTCGCCCGCCCTCCCCATACTATGCCGCCTTCTGCCCACTCCGGTCTTCGAGCAGTTCTCAGGCCTACAACCTGCAGCCGGGTGGGCTCTCTCTCCCATACACGGAGACGGGGGGGGGGAGAAACTCACGCGTTGCCCACGTGGATGCGAGGCGCCACCTCGTTGCTGTGCGCGCTGGGGAGGCTGTAACAGCCACTGCCGTTGGCCAGCAGGTCGTTCAGCTCTTCCACCGAAATCTGGAACTCTGACATGGCTCGTTCGTCCCGCCGATATGGGCAGGGCCGCCTCCACGCTCTTTTCCTCGGGTCCTGCCTGATAGGAGGGGCCGCGATCAGCTGGTGCACGGCCGGCAACTCCCAAACTGGCCAGGAGGGAATGGCGCGGAGCTTAGACCGTGCGCCTTAGGGGGGCTCCGCCCTCGGAGTTTGGCCGTCCTAAAGGGACCGTGCGGTGTTTTTCCTGGGGAGGGAGACGGCTTTCTCTCTTTCATTTTTCCTGGGAGGGTTTTTTTTTTATTTCGCACCAAATTGCATATTTAGAGTCGACTCCCTAATGACTTAGAGCACAAGTTCAGAGGCCCATAGTATCCGTCTGGGTAGAGACCACGCACGTTGCCTATGTGTACTATGCATGCTCCAGATTCATTTGTTCTTAATGTTTACCATTTAATGCTACAGGTGCTTAGGATCGATTTTGGAGGGAAACTCTAATTCCTGGTTTGTAAAGGTAATCAGTTCAAACGTTTTGTCTGGCACTTCTCTTGTACCAGAGAAATGACACCTCACACTAGATGAGAGACCCTTGTTCCACACTGTTTCCCCCCAAAGTCAAGGTCATGTATATTATAGAAACTCCACCCATTCTTGATCTTATCCGACAGGCCATATTCAGGTTTGTCAACCTATCAGCAATATTATTCTCATCTTTAGAAGGGCCTTTGCAAAATTATGAGATGTTCCAATTATGTGTAAATAAGCTATACAAAATTCAGCAGATGTTTACATTTTTCACTTAGATAACCCAATTTTCTGAATATGCACAGTAGAATGAGCATAAAGTAATTCTACACCTAGTGTTCACATGATCCATTAGGCTGGACTATACTGAGTTGATAGATAGTTTTATGTGTCGCAACTGTTCAAGTTGAATTTTAGCTGCAGTGGAAGTTATTTGCTTTCAGGGGAACTTGCTTCCTAAAAAATGTATTTCTGTCTTATGTTTATTTTCTTTCTTTCCTCCAGGAACTACAAACAACTTATATGATTCTTCCTACTCTTTCATTTTATCTTTGTAGTGCTCTTTGTAGATTAGTGTGAAAAATAATAGATATGGTCACAAAGCATCCCATTAGTATGTTTATAGTTTCTTCAATAAATTGCAATTCACTGATTTCAGACAATCATGGTCTTTCAACATGCATAGAGTAAATTTCTCAGTATTGAATTCATTTTTTCCTTTGCAAAGTAAGAGGCAATACTTAAAGTTTGATTTATTTTTACAAATTGGTAACTGCAAAGCACATCCTCAAGGAATAATTTCTCATCATTTCTGCAAAACAGAAACACACAGACACACATAGGGTCCTCAACTTACTACCAGAATTGAGCCCAACATTTCCTTTGTTAAGTGAATTTTGCCCCATTTTACGAACTTTTAGCCATCATTGTTAAGCAAATAATTGTAGTTATTAAGTGAATCACGAGGTCATTAAGCGAGTCTGGCTTCTCCATTGACTTTGTTGGAAGCTGGCTGGAAAGGGTTAGAAAGGGTGATCACATGAGCCCAATACAGTAATTGTCATAAATACATGACAGTTGCAAAGTGCCTGAATTTTGATCATGTGATTATGGGCATGCCGGAACAGGCATGTGAAAAACAGTCATATGTCATTTTTTTCAGTGCTATAACTTTGAAAAGTCACCAAATGAATGGTTGTAACTCGATTATCTGTGTATGTATATACGTTTATGCATATATATAGTTTTTATTAAGAATTTTGATTATTATACAATTTAAACGTAAAGAAAGAAAAGAATAAAAAATAAAAATGTATAAAAAAGATTTTAATAATGAAAGAGAAAAATATATAAAGATGTGGTTTTCAGCCTTCATTGCAAGAATTATAAACACATTTAGTGATTCTTCACACCCCTCTAAGGTTACAAATACACACCCCATATTCAAGCTCTTTATCTACAAACAAATCCATAAAACATAATCATTTCAGCCTTGATGTCAGCAGAAAGTCCATAAAGAGTTGCCAAAAATAGCAATCTTATTTTAACCTTGATCAACCAACTATATATTTTCTTCTTCTAACAGTCTTAATCTTTAGTTCCTTCAAATCTTGTCACAGATTTTGATTTCTCTTTATTTTTTCTTTGGGTGGCATGATGGTTCAATGGTTAAGACGCTGGGCTTGTTGATTGGAAAAGCCAAAAGCCCAGATTCAAGACCCAAGCATTATGCGACAGGATAAGCTTCTGTCCTCGCCTTGTTCCTGCCAACATAGCAGTTTGAAAGCATGCAAATGCAAGTAGATACATAGATACCACTTTGGTGGGAAGGATGCTCCATAATGTCATAATGGCCACATGACCACGGAAATGTCTTCAGACATCCCTGGCTCAATGGCCCTCAAAACAGAGATGATCTCTGTCCCATACAGTCAGCAACAACTAGCAAATAAGATCTTCTGGGACTCCTTTACCTTCTTTGTCCTATCACATAGATTTCTTCAAAGCTTTAACTTTTTAATTTGCAAATATGTCTTCCAAGCTCCAGTTTTATCTTCCTGGACTGTAATTCATTCTTTCTGCTGGAGGAAAAGATGGGAGACTAAATAACAGTGAATTATCTTCTGACTCTTCCTCTTGTCCTTTCTAGCTTTCTTGACTTGGATGTTGAAATGGCATCCTTGTTTTTATTCTGCTAAACTCCCTGTGCATCTGGTAATAAGCTCACCATGGCACGGAAGGACACTGCACCTCTGCCGACTCTGAAGCTATTGTTGATTGGAGACAGCGCAGTGGGGAAATCCAGGTGCATGGGCAGAGTCACAGAATGGGAAAGCATTGGGGAACTTTGTTTCAGAGAAAGAGGCAGATAGACGGTCCTTGTGATTTACTCCTTTTTCTTCTTTTCTCTGTTTCTATAGCCTTTTGCTGAGATTTGCTGAAGATACATTTGAGCCATACCTCAGTCCAACTATTGGTGAGCAATGCTGCCTGTTCATATATATGGAGGGGGCGACTGGGGGGGGGCAGAATTATGGCTATTGCAGCCTCCCATCTTGATAGCCAATCTAAACATCTTAATTAAATACACAAACACACACACACACAATTTTAGTGTTCCTCATATTTAGAATAGAATAGAATAGAATAGAATAGAATAGAATAGAATAGAATAGAATAGAATAGAATAGAATATTGGCCAAGTGTGATTGGACCCAAAAGGAATTTACCTTGGTGCAAATACTCTCAGTATACATAAACGAAAAGATACATGTCAAGAATCAAGAATCATAAGTCGCACCACTTAATGATAGTCATAGGGTATAATAAGCAATCAAATCATATTAGGAAACAGTCAATATAAATCGTAAGGATACAAGCGACAGTCATGCAGTCACAAGTGGGAGGGGATGGGTGATAAGGAGTGATGAGAAGATTAACAGTAACAGTAGTGCAGACTTTGTAAATAGTTGAACAGGGTTGAGGGACTTACTTGTTTGGCAGAGTGATGGCTTTCAGGAAAAAAACTTCTTGTATCTAGTTCTGGTGTGCAGTGCTCTATAGTGTCGTTTTGAGGGAAGGAGTTGAAACAGTTTATGTCTGGGATATGAGGGATCTGTAAATATTTTCACAACCCTCTTTTTGACTTGTGCAGTATACAGGTCCTCAATTGAAGGCAGATGGGTAGTAATTGTTTTTTCTGCAGTCCTAATTATCCTCTGAAGTCTGTGTCTGTCCTGTTGGGTTGCAGAACCAAACCAGACAGTTATAGAGGTGCAGATGATAGACTCAATATTCCTCTGTAGAACTGTATCAGCAGCTCCTTGGCTTTTTAACCAAGTTTTGATGCATGTTATGTTGCTCAAACCTGAAATAGCTACAGTTCCAAAAATTGAAATTTGTACCCAAAATTTGTTTTACAACCAGAAATGATTGGGAGGCAATGTTTTCTGTTGATTAACCATCTCTTTAAATTAACTTGTGATGTCAATATACAGGTAGTACTTGATCTATGGCTGATCACTTAGGGACCATTTAAAGATACAACCCAAAAAAGGGGATTTACGACATGGATTCGAAGTTCCCACAGTGAGGTTCCCCTGCAATCATGTGATTGAACTTATCATTTGCAGCACAGTGTTGATTCATTTAATGACCACCATAAGGATATAAAGGAACATAAAATTTGGTGAAACATGTGATTGAAGTTTTACGATCATTAAAGCATATGGGCAGACTCCAGTATGGTTGTATGTTGAGGATACTGTAATTTGTATTTAGTGGCTGAAAAGGAATTAACCATAGCTTTTCAGAAAAAAACATCCAAGTTGGGATAATACAGACTAGATCAGAATTTGTATGAATAAATGTGCACAAAGTATAGTAACAAAATACACTGCTCAAAAAAATAAAGGAAACACTTAAACAACACAATGTAACTCCAAGTCAATCACACTTCTGTGAAATCAAACTGTCCACTTAGGTAGCAACACTGATTGACAATCAATTTCACATGCTGTTGTGCAAATGGAATAGACAACAGGTGGAAAGCAGAGGCAATTAGCAAGACATCCCGAATAAAGGAGTGGTTCTACAGGTGGTGACCACAGACCACTTCTCAGTTCCTGTGCTTCCTGGCTGATGGTTTGGTCACTTTTGAATGCTGGTGGTGCTTTCACTCTAGTGGTAGTATGAGACGGAGTCTACAACTACACAAGTGGCTCAGGTTGTGCAGCCCATCCAGGATAGCACATCAATGCGAGCTGTGGCAAGAAGATTTGCTGTGTCTGTCAGTGTAGTGTCCAGAACATGGAGGTGCTTCCAGAAGACAGGCCAGTACATGAGGAGATGTGGAGGAGGCCGTAGGAGGGCAACAACCCAGCATCAGGACCGCTACCTCCGCCTTTGTGCAAGGAGGAACAGGAGGAGCACTGCCAGAGCCCTGCAAAATGACCTCCAGCGGGCCACAAATGTGCATGTGGCTGCTCAAACGTTCAGAAACAGACTCCGTGAGGGTGGTATGAGGGCCCGACGTCCACAGGTGGAGGTTGTGCTTACAGCCCAACACCATGCAGGACGTCTGGCATTTGCCAGAGAACACCAAGATTGGCAAATTCGCCACTGGCGCCCTGTGCTCTTCACAGATGAAAGCAGGTTCACACTGAGCAGATGTGACAGATGTGACAGGGTCTGGAGACACTGTGGAGAACGTTCTTCTGCCTGCAACATCCTCCAGCATGACTGGTTTGGCAGTGGGTCAGTAATGGTGTGGGGTGGCATTACTTTAGGGGGCCACACATCCCTCCATGTGCTCACCAGAGGTAGCCTGACTGCCGTTAGGTCCCGAGATGAGATCCTCAGATCCCTTGTGAGACCATATGCTGGTGCGGTTGGCCCTGGGTTCCTCCTAATGCAAGACAATGCTAGACCTCATGTGGCTGGAGTGTTGTCAGCAGTTCCTGCAAGACGAAGGCATTGATGCTATGGACTGGCCTGCCCGTTCCCCAGACTTGAATCCAATTGACCTCATCATGTCTCGCTCCATATACCAACACCACGTTGCACCACAGACTGTCCAGGAGTTGGGGGATGCTTTAGTCCAGGTGTGGGAGGTGAACCCTCAGGAGACCATCCACCACCTCATTAGGAGCATGGCCAGGTGTTGTAGGGAGGTCATACAGGCACGTGGAGGCCACACACACTACTGAGCCTCATTTTGATTTGTTTTAAGGACATTACATCAAAGTTGGATCAGCCTGTAGTGTTTTTCCCCACTTTAATTTTAAGTGTAACTCCAAATCCAGACCTCCATGGGTTGCTAAATTTGATTTCCATTGATAATTTTTGTGTGATTTTGTTGTCAGCACATTCAACTATGTAATGAACAAAGTATTTAATAAGAATATTTCATTCATTCACATCTAGGATGTCTTGTCTTTGTGCTCGCTTTATTTTTTTGAGCAGTGTATATTTATGCTACTTTTCTTTAATTGCATTTAATCCATAGCATGGATGCAATGCAATTTGACAAATGGCATGACTTGGATAAGAATATTCTACTCATATCTCCAAGAACTGATCTAAATGCCCTGCACTGGCCTTTTCTAATCAGCTACTTTCCAGACATGCTTAGATTGCTGTTCTGATTCTTCATTATTTCTGTGGCAGAATCCATACAGTATATCACCACCAAGTTACAGTATGGTTTTATTTAGTTTGGCTTGCCATGTTTTTTCTATAAACTAACATTGATGGCTTAGCCCAGGGTTTTCCAGCCTTATTGAACCAGTGGACAATGTGGAACTTCAAGAATGTATTATAGACATTCTTACAAAATAGTAGCTCTGGTAGATGTGGCCAATCACAAATCATCCATTCAATAAGAGGGCATGTTTCCAAAAGAAACCAAAAGCATCAATCCTTTATTTTATTTTCTAAGATGGCCTCCAGGGTCTATGTGATCACCAGAAGCAGTAATAGAAAAAGATATTTAATTTTAAAAAGTATGAACTATATGAAGCAAATAAGGACTGCAGTTTTCCAATACTCTTGTTTTCTAAGAAGGCCCCCATTACTACTGAGAATTGGGGATCTTGCTAAAACTGCAGGTTATGCCTAATGCTGCATTACTTTATATTTGTTTGCTCTGTTAGACCATTGACTATTATTGTCAAGCAGCTTGTCATCAGCACAGTGTTGCTCTCAGGTATCATGTTGGGACAAATGGCTTGGGGTATTTTACTGATCCTATCTTTATCTGTTTAATTACTAGGTGTTGATTTTAAAGTGAAAAAGATGGTGGCTGGGAATTTTCCCCTTCAGCTAGCAATATGGGTAAGCCGTACAGTCTCCTTTTCCAATCGAGGAAAATAAAGGAAAGAGGGGGGGCAGGGGAGGGGAGGGGAGGGCAAGGCAAGGCAGGCAAGGGGAGGGGAGGGGGAAAAGAAAAGAAGGAAGGGAAAAAGAAAGAAAAGAAAGAAAGAATGAAAAAGCAATGTCTTTTTGATCTATGCTAAGAATACATATTTCTGAAACTATCATTTCTGAAACCATCATTAGTATTGCACAACATACATAGAAATGACCAGTTTTCCCACCCTCATATCCTTCAGATTCCAATTCAAAGTGCACTTTCTGTTATTCTGAGCTGTTCTGGTTTTTTCAGACCTTTTCAGAAATTAGAACACTACAAAGTTGGAGCATTCAGGGAACTACCAGCCAATCAGTGCTGCCCTTTGGCTCTGTAGGTGAGCAGAAAATCACCAGTCAGCGGAGCTTAACTGTCTTGTTCTGCACCCAGATTCTCATCAAAACGTCTCTTTTCTCTCCAAAATAAATAAATTGGTTCGGTTCTCCCAGACCTGTATCTCTCCCTTTCAAAGCAATTGATCAAGGAAGAAAAATAGGAGCTGGGGGGCAGGTGAGCTGGAATTCAGTGAGAACACAGCTGCCCCTCTCAGCCCAAAGAAACAGTAAACCATTTGGGCAGTGATCTTTTTACTGCCTTGTGAGTGGCAAAGGAATTACACACACACACACACACAATCTGTGACCAGATCTGCACTTTTACCTGGAAATCTCCAGATAATTATATCTTCTTAACTTCTGGTACTGCAGTGACTCATACACATATAATGTCTTCTCATACTTGCCCTTTGCTTTGAGTGGGAGATGGATAATTTTTTAAAATCAACAGTGGCCTATTGATACTGTGCAAATCCAACTTTTGAGACATACAGAATATGTATGATTCTGTTATAATTTCTCCATTAAGACTTTTCCCTGTTTGTTTTTCTAATTATTCAAATGGATTTTCCTATGCTTCTCAATACTTGATGGCTGTTGAG
The DNA here is from genome assembly GCA_033807585.1 of Hydrophis major. Lineage (NCBI taxonomy): Eukaryota > Metazoa > Chordata > Lepidosauria > Squamata > Elapidae > Hydrophis > Hydrophis major. The sequence goes on along the minus strand of CM066343.1, from coordinate 39,613,474 downwards.
GATGTTTGCACAGGTATGAGTTTGGGATTCTTAAATAATCAGTGTTACATAATTGATTATGTTGCTCTTTTGTTGCTGCAAATTTCTTGCAAGGCTCTATGACCATACTCTTCCTTTCAACATACAACTCTATGGCTACAGAGTCTTGCAAGAAAAAGTTGGAACAGCTATAAAGCAACTCGGTAATCCCAGCATCTTTCTTGTAGACTCAATGGCCATAGAATTCTCTAAAAATCAGGACTTTGGAGCCTTTGACTGGTATGCTGAGAGAATCTAAGACTTTCTCAAAAGGGCAGGGGTGGGATGCTACTGGTTCGGTCCAGTTCTATAGAACCAGTAGCTCTGAAGAGCAGCAGACACTGAACAGGTTCAGTGTCTGCTGTTCTGTTTGGCCTAGCTGCCCGCCCGGACTCTTGGCTGTCCTTTATTTTCTGCTTTTTCAACCTCAGCTACTTTGTGCAGCACAGCTGAGGTTGAAAAAGCAGGAAAGAAGAGGAGTTTGAAACGCTGCGCACACTGTCAGCTGTCTGGGGTGGCCAAGCTAAGTTTTTTGGGAAATGGTCTAAAAACATGCACAAGATGCACTCTCACCAGGGGTGGAATTCTATCTGCTGGAGAACCAGCAAATCGCGCCACTGGCTGGCCCCGTCCCATCCCCTTACCTGGCATGCACACCATCAAACTTGCCTGCTAAGTTACTATTTTTCCTTTTTTTTCTCCCACCATAAGCTGTTCTTCTGTGCTGGGAGATTTAGATTTCCTGCTTTCTAGCTAATCTAAAAGCAAAGCTAACCCTGAAGCTTCTATTATTCAGTGCAGACTCAGGTAGCAGATGGCAGAAACACAGATCTCTAAGTGAATCTGTGATTCTGTGAGCAACTCAATCTGCCTGCCTGCTCTGCCTGATTTTGGGTAAAAATTGCTCTTTTTTAATTAAAAAAAAATCAATATTTACATACATGGTGTGTTGTGAGTTAATTTTGTGAGTTTATTTACTAGCAAATTTTATGAATTTGCTTGCAGGCAAATTTTATGTGACAGACTCAGGTAGCCGATGGCAGAAAGATAGATCTCTGAATGAATCTGATTCTGTGAGCAACTCAATCTGCCTGCCTGCTTTGCCTGATTTTGGATAAAAGTTGCTCTTTTTTATAAAAAATTCAATATTTACATAAATATTTAGAATATTTACATACAAGCCATGCCTAGCCAATCACATGACCACCAAACTACGCCCAGTCAGCAAGCCATGCCTAGTTAGTCACATGACTACTAAGCCACACCCACAAATTAGGCTATACCCACAGAATCAGTTGTTAAAAGATTTGAATCCCACCCCTGCAAAAGGGGCATAGAAAATCTATATATAAGTGCGTCTGTATGTGCAGAACAACTGTGAGCAGTCCTCAACTCTGCCCCCTGGCATCAAATGCAAATCTTGAAGCCAGGAGCTTGTTTTCCCAATCTATAGGTGGCTGTATCCATTTCATATTTGGAATTGAAAATGTGGAGAACATGCAGAGGGAAAAACATATGCAATCTTATAGTACACAATATATCTCAAGCAAGTTGTCTTGCTTCTTCACATTTCTTCCCATAAACATGTGTTTTGTTGTCAGGCATAGACAATTATTGTTTTATGGTAAAAACCTAGAGCTCATGATAGCCAATTATGATTTTAGATTTCAGCTTTAGGGCCTCCCAATCTTGAGCACATATGTTAGCTATCCTAAAGGCAGTTTTACTTCTTGCAAAACTTAACTTTCTTTTAAAATTTGTGCTACAGTTTTAAACTATCCTTTAAATAAAACCTTTGTTTTCTTTTGCAGGACACAGCAGGGCAGGAAAGATTTCGAACATTGACTCCAAGCTATTATCGAGGTGCTCAAGGTATAATTTTAGGTAGGTAGTAGTCAAAGTATGAACATAATCAACCTTACTGAAGCCAAACACATTAAGGGCAGAGGTAAATAGAAGTAAATCTATTCCTCTCAGGGTAGCTGGCACTGCAGCTTCTGAAGAACAATTGATGGCATTTGCTACTAAGCTATTGACTTGTTTGTTGGCGGTGGCTGTTTTTCAGCAGTTTCATGTTATTTTAAAATATTTGAAAGCCAAAGTCCCCTCAGTTTGATTTACAGGATGTTTCTATTGATGCAGATGGAGATGTAAAGAACATGAACCTTTTAAGCTTTGATCCAAGTTAAGCTAAACTCTGCAGAGTATTGTAATATGGCTATAATATATCCCCATCCTCCATTTCCCCTTCAGAATATTTTGCTATGTTCCCAAAGCGATTTTGTCATGTGGGGGCAATCTCCTATGGCTTGACATTAATTACATGCAATAGATGTGGGCTTAATAATCCAAAAGCCTATTCGGTGCAATAATTACTGTTCTATTGCATTAACCGAGGGGAAAGAGTACCTCTGTGCAGATATAAAACACTGCCCTTTGAATGCTGGAGAAATTGAATTGGAGCAGAAGTGCCACGGGGGAAGTGTGTGGGGGAGAGAGGGGGGGGGAAAGGAAAAATAATAATGAATCATGGGGAAAGCCTTGAGAACTCACATTTTGCTTATGAGTTTCAGAAGCAAAGTCACAGCAGTCCCATATTTCATTATTGCAGTCTGGGAAGAAAAGCTGGTTCTCAACATTAGTATATTTAACCTGTGCTATAGTAATCTACAAGCTGCTGTTTTGTACCCCTACAATAAGGGGGAAAGTACACAATAACTTTCTAGCACTGATGGCTACCAAGGAGAGAGATGCTTGATGGCCAGGGGCAATATTTGGAGGAGGACTGGCATAGATGGGACAAAGACGCAGGGTGCATGTGCCCTCATCACACAGGTAAATGAGGCCAGGATCTTCCATTTTCTTCCTGAATTTAGGGATAGTTTTGAGATTTTTCTCTGTGTAAGTATATCTGTGTTTGACTCCAATAACAGCAGACAAGAAATCTGGTGGCCTTCAAATGTTTTTAGTCAGAGCTATTATCTTGGACATGTTCAATAATCAATGGTACTTGAAGGCTAAAGTGTTTGATAGGCATTAGATATACATCATTCATGTACATTATTTGGGTTAATTTCTGCAGGGACTATCACAAAAGCCTTCCTTTTGTCTAGATCCATCCAGATGTTATGAACCCACTAACTCACTAAGGATGGTTAGTTGCTAGAAATGATTGGGACATAGTCCAAGATTGCTCATAAACCTAAGTAGAACCAGATGTGGTTCTATCCACCCAGTCACTTTATGTCATCTAACTAGAAGTGGACCAATCTCTTTTTTATGTTACTGAAAATGCTCTCCTATGTAAGCAGAAGGCATCTGTTTGGTTTGCACCATTATGCAGTTTATGATGTTACCAGGAGAGAGACGTTTCTGGGCCTGGAAAGCTGGCTACAGGAGCTAGAGATCTATACCAAGAAAAATGTCGTGAAGATGCTGGTGGGCAACAAAATTGATGAGGTAAGTTTTTAGTAGGGTTAAACTTGGTATTTGTCTGGCAAAGTAGGTGGCCAAGGAAAGAATTAGGGGGGAAATGGAGACGAGTTAAATTTAATTCAGTTTAATATTGTTCTGCATGTATTGCTTATTCTTTTTTTTCTTTCGTATTAGTAATTACTACTATCTGACATATTTTTTTGTGGGGGGTCTAGATTTGCATTCAAACTTCCCACAACCAGGGGAAATTCAGGACCTTCACATACTCCTTCCCCCCAAATGCAGGAGAGCTGACATTATTCTTTGGATATTTGTGGTTGTCATATTCTGCAACTGATCTCCTGAAGGAACCTTGTTCTCTTAACCATTTCCCACCATAAAACTTGTTTGCTAATATTCCTGAGATTCGGTTGCTCACATAAGTGTTCCCATTTGGTTCAGATTGTAATACAATAGTGTAAATGCTCAGTATTTCCTAGAATGAATATTTTTTTTCCTCCCATGATTCTTACTGATTTTTGATCTGCTGTTCCTATATGACACATGAAGACAGAATAGAATTAACAAAAGTCAGAAAACTAAAGACTATTGGGAAATTTTGGACTCCTTGTTATCACTTATGTTGCTGGGATGCAAGAGATCCATAAATGGGAGATTAGATTAGGTTTGGTAATGCATGTATAAGCAGAGTAATGAGGAAAGGTCCATGTTGTCAAGGCTATGCTTTCTCTAGATGTAACATATGGCTATGAAATATAAATCATCAGAATAACTAAATGAAGAAGTTGTTAGATCTTTGAGTTGAAATGATACTAAAAAATGCTGAGAGCACCTTGGACAGCAATTAGTAAAAAAATCATTCAAAAATTAAATAGTATAAAACCAGTCTGTCCATTGGAACACTCATATTAAAGGTAAAGATTAAATATTTTGGACATATAATGTGAAGGTAAATGTCATGGGAGAAGACCCTAGAAAAATTGAAGACAAAAATAAAAAAATTGATAGACAATAATTTAGCTATATACATTTACTAACAATACAAGCAGAAAATTCAGAGAAGCAATTTATGATAGACAGTCTTGGTGAATGAATACTCTTGGGGCCTAAAGACTTGGAAATAACTGAATGACTGAATAGTAGTGAAAGAATTAACATAAATACAGAAAGAATTGTGGAAATAAATGAAGAAAAATAGAGGGAGTGACACAAAGGAGTCTATGAAGTGAAAGTGTGTGTTACAGAATGCATTGGGAAAATAGGAAGTAGATTGTACAATAAAGTGATCATTGTAACAAAAAGGCCTTTCCTTGCAATGTATGGTCCTCTGAATAATTAAAATTGTATATAATCTAGATTAAAAATGCTCCCACATTTTAGGTTGCCTGATAGCAAATGCACATAGTGTGCAGCCTCCGGTAGAGCTGAAACACAGAGCCTGTTAATAAGTAAACAAGAAGATTGAAAGGCTGGCTGTAATTAGCTTCCCTCCTTCCCTCTCTCCCTATCACCAAGAATCTTGTTCCAGTCTGCAGAAGCCTGTTGGATGTTTGCTCCCTGTTATTGCCTGCCTTCTACGCTTTGCCAGAGGCATCAGCTGCCTTCATACCTCAGCATCCTGAATGAGACCTTTCCATCTTTCTCCTGTTCTGGTGTAATTGGCAATCTGTTCAAGCTGCTTCTGAAGCCAGCAGTTTCTCTGTTGCTACTCTTATGTTTTGGTTTGTTTTTTTGGTTTCTGCTTTTACTAGACACTAGAGTTGTGTTTATTCCCTTCCCTAGTGAGAAAAACAGTCGTAGTTGAGGGAGCTTTCATGTATGGCTTCTGTTTCAATATTTATTTCAATTCTAATTCAATTTTTTTTTTTGCTCTGCCTGTCTTTGCATATTCTTCTCCTTCCTTTAATTCTGATTATACTACCATGTTCTTCATAAACTTACATCAAAACTAACATTCATTCTCAGTATACAAAATGAAAAAGATCAGCCTTAGGTATGTTGCAAGACCAAAGGAAAGCGGACAAACGCCAAGCTTCTACAGAGGTTCTTTCACTGCCCATTTGATTATCAATATAAATTCACCTGCCCTATTCTGAGACTACAATCTTTTTAATAGAATTTTGCTCAGGAAAACTGTTCTGCCTGTTGTCTATGGAGGTTCTCAATCATCCAGGCCATGGTTGCCCCAAAGATGCTTTTTCCAAAAGGCAACCAGGCTTTTTTTTCTTGGTTTTTTTCTTTGAAAAAGTTTTACTTCTCATCCAAGAAGTTTCTTCAATTTTTAAGAAAAAAAATCAAGAAAGTCCAGTTGCTTTTTGGGGAAAATCACCTTTGGGTATTCTACCAATTATTTAAAAAAACAAGTTTATATGGCACTGATTGACTGAAGCCAGCCAGAAAACCTATATTCTTCTTTTCACAGCTATGCATGCTGCTGATTGGCTTGTCCTTTTAGTAATTTCTTCTTCCCACAAAGATTTTTTTTTCATTGTTAAATATTTGTGAAGCCCATATACAACCATTGTATTAGTTGTCAACTAAGCAATATTTTGAAGTGCAGAGGTATACTTAATGTTTTTTGAACAAGAAACAAAAAATACAAGAGGCCATCTTATGCACACATGAATGGAATCAGCTTTTAAAAAAATATATTAATTTTTATATCATCTTTAAATTACAGTAGTGGCACTATACATTTTGTGTGTTTCCTTCATCTGACAGGAAATCTTGCCAATCTTTGATATTGTTGATGTTGTTGTACAGAGGAACCAACATAAAGGATTTGAGGATTTCTACATCAACTAAAGTTGAACTGAACATCAGCACCAGTTTAGTCAGGGAACATTTACATATGCCATTTTCAAGATTTGCAGTGGAGAAAATGAAAAGAGTCTCAAGAGAACAATAAATAGAATAGGGGAGAAGTAAATCCATCCTTTATGTGCTCTTGGAACCTTAATACAAAATTCAGATCTATCTATTTTAATGTTTGAAAACAAAGAATTTGTAAATGTATTAACTTATTTCTACAGAGATAACAGTTCTATTAGTATTCAGTAGATATAGTAAAGAGAAAGAATGAGGAATGCATTATTATGCAGGGCTTTGTTGATTTCCAGCTCCTGTTAATACAAAACAAGTCTAGATAGAAATGCAAGAATAACAGTTAGTAGGATAGGAATGGAAAGTAAGTGACCTATATATATATATATTCAATATATATATATTCAATGTGGCGTGTGAGTCTTCGTATGCTCCCCCGCCAGCATTTACATTAAGACATCTTATCCATTAAATACTATATTTGATCTATATCATCATCTCACAGAGAGAGGCTTCTATATTTTTCCAACACAGTGCAGTTTGGAATTGCTATGTAATTATAATTTATGAAACTTTGTTAGATCTAGGGAAGTGGCATCTTTGGGAAGATAATCTAACTGGCCTTTTGCCAATTTAGAAGAGAGTCTTGTTAGGTCTCGAGCTTGACTGTTTTCTTGAAGATGTTTAATTACCTGACTAGGTAACATTATTAGTAGTGAAAGTGGGTGGGGTTTATTGTGGCTTGCCCTGTCACTGTTCTTGGTGGTTCCAAAATTAGGCTGTTGTTTACTCATTGTTTATCTGATTTGGTAGTTCCTTGATTGGGGTATTGTTTACTGCTTGATTGTTAGTCCAGGTTTAATCTAGAAGAGTGTCCTTCCTTCCTTCCTTCCTTCCTTCCTTCCTTCCTTCCTTCCTTCCTTCCTTCCTTCCTTCCTTCCTTCCTTCCTTCCTTCCTTCCCTCCTACCTGCCTTCCTGCCTTTTCCTTACCTTGACTTGCCTTACTTTACCTTACCTTCATACACATATCAATTACCTAATGGTTTTCTCTTCCTATCTACAGACCAACCGTGAAGTAGAAAGAAGAGAAGGATTGCTATTTGCACAGAAACACTCCATGCTCTTTATAGGTATGTGAAGAATATCAGGAAATATTCTGATTTTCCAGAAGTAAAATCATGGCAAAAAGCATCATTTCATTATCTTGGCAGATCTTCTCCCCAGCCTATTCCTAGCACTATTCCTTTTAACCCTTCCAAAATCCCCTATTTGGGATGGGATTAGGTTTCCCTCCCACTTAAGCCCTAGATGTCAGTGCTAGGGCCTAGGTGGGAGGGAAAGCGACATTAGATTTGCTCCTGCAAAGGTCCCTAGATATCCTTTCAGAACTATAGAACTGATATTTCAGGGCCTTTCGCCATTTAAGGAACAGTCTGTCCATCCTTGAGTTGGCATGAAACAACATCAGCATCAGAGGTGGTATTCAGCAGGTTCTGACCAGTTCTGGAGAACCGGTAGGGGAAATTTTGAGTAATTTGGAGAATCAGCAAATACCGCCTCTAACTGGCCCCGCCCCCATTTATTCTCTGCCTCCCGAGTCCCATCTGATTGGCTGGGTCTCCTTTTGCTGCCCTGCACAGGAGAATGGAGCTGGAAAGCAGGTTAGTGGGGTGGGGAGGGAATGGAGATTTTGCAGTAACCTTCCCTTGCCATGCCTACCAAACTATGCCCACAGAACTGGTAATAAAAAAAATTGAATCCCACCACTGATCCGCATGTTAGTTGTCCCCATTGCCAATCTGCATCCTTCTGCCATTGTGTTTAAATCACATACAAATGACCCTATCCTGATTTATGAACGAGCCATTCTTTATAGGCAAACTGGGTTGTTGTTTTTTTCCCTGTGACTTTACAGATCCTCAGCTATCCAGGAGAACATCCACAAATGCAGCCAAAACGTGAATGGTCTGACTCTAGGACTTTGTCTGGCTTCTCTAGGCAGGCTTGCCAGTCCCTTCTCACACATCCTGTTTAGATTCTCTCAAGATACACTAAAATAGTGAAACATTTGGAGAATGTTTCCAGAGGAGAGAGGCAGATCTTTCTAGGCTTGGACTACAGCTAGGCCCTTCAGAGCCAAAGAACTGAACTATGAGCAATCACTCTCATTCATGACAGTAGAGAGGGAGAAGCAATAGCAGAAAGAACAGTATAAAAAACTAGGCAATAAACCACAAATGTCGAGTTCAACATCCTTCATTATTTTCTGGACACAGCAGTTAGGAAGAGCAAGGTTGCAGCATAATTAAAAATTTTACAAGCCAATTAATTAAATTAATACAAACATGCCCCTTGTTCTTCCCCAGCTGACACTGTGGAGTTCTGTTGTGCTTTTTTGCCCTTGTTGTAAGCCCAGAGAGAAGTTGGTGTCAGAAGGTTGGATCCCATAAATGAACATAAACATTATTTTCCCCGTCACTGAGTTAAAGCACTGCCCTTGCATCCTTGAGTTAGCATAAAACAGTAGCAACATAATGTTTACTGTTCGTATAAAATTCACCTCTCTAAACGCCTCAGGCAAGCCCAAGAGCAGGATAAGAGCTGGAGAGCACCATACTGATCTTGAGAGGCATATATATATTCAAACAATAACAGCATGCCTCCAGGGAATAGGATAGTGCTCTTCAGTTCTTAATTCACTGTTGGGTTCACCTGAGGCATTTGGTAGGCCTCTATAGGAATGGCTGAACGTGGTGGGCCTTTTGGCCTGATGCAGCAAAGCATCTGTTGATAAAGGGAGGGGGGGAATGTAACCCTTAATTTCCTGGAAGAAGTTTGATTTATTTAAATAGTTATTTGCTATTAGGGAATTCACACTGAGGCAGATGCATCAAGTACCAGAAGCTAGCCTTCTCGATGTTTAACAGAAGAAGAAATTTTCTCACCCCTTCTGGTGCTTCGTGCTTTCTTTCAGTGGGGTAGAGATTCCCTTTGGTTCACCGGAGATGGTGAAGAAAACTAGCAGCCAGAAAAATACGATATGAGAGGATTTAAAAGGAACGTGGTTATTTTTAGCCACACTTTTTAAACCCTTCTCACTTTCTCCTTAAGATTCAGTAGAATGTTCAAAAGGGAAGGCAAGCTTTTAAGCAATATACTTTGAATTTTGTCAGATGTTTTTCTGGTGTTTCAGAGATAGTAATAAAAACCTTATATGGAGGCTATAGAGATTTGTCATAATTTTATAAGCACTTAAAATGTCTTTTGCAAGAACAAACTAATGCTTCTCAAGTCATGTCAAAAATAGTTGGGCTAAGGGTATACATTTTGGATTAAAAACATACAGACAATCCCTAGGTGGGAACAACAAGAGCCTTCTATACCTCTTTATTGCTGTATTGATGATTCCAGTGGATATTTTCTAAAATAGAAATTTGCTGCCACAAGAAGTAACTTTAAATTAGGCTTTTCATAACTGGGTCTTCCAATCTATCGCTCACCATGCATACTGGTCCAGGGTAATGATAGTATAACATTGCCTATCAAGATAAATCTGATTGGAGAAAGCTAGAAAGATCTCATATGCAACTCAATACTTATATTACTCTAAAATATACAATTGTATTGATTTGTGAATTCCTCCCCACAAATTATAACATTTCAAGGTACATGAAGGTATATATAATCATGTCAATGTTGCTGCAATAAAACCCAGATGTAGGAATATTTATCCTTTCTCGAACAATTACAGGATTTTAGTGATGAAGATATTTTATTTAATAGTCTTCTATCTGAATAAATCTGGCAGTATCTTTTCCAGTCAACGTATATTCCTTTTAATGTGTTAGTTGGAAAAAGTGCAATCAGAAGCCATTTGAGTTCTGTCTACTGTAGAATTATCATGGCTGCCTTCCTACAATGAATGCTCCTCTGTTAAATCCTCATCTCTCTCACCACTCTCCAGAGCACAGCCCTCAGATGTCCTCTGATGCCTTATGTTGTCTGTTTTCTGCTTAACTGTAATCTTTTTCAGATAGTTTCTTGGCATTGCATTTGGAGTTGTAGTAGCTCGGGATCTACAGTATAACACTTATTTGTAATACTATACCCATAGCACTTTTTAATCCCAATTTTCCCCCATTAAATGTAGATGAGGAGCTAAAAGTGTTGCTCAGACCACTTAGCAGGAAAGCTTTTCTTTAAAGCAACACTATCCAAATGCGTTAATTCCCATCATTTTTAGCCATTAATAATGTTTTTTTAAAAGATTGATAGGAATGTAGGCCAACCTCTCTGAAAAATGAGTTCAGAGAGGCTGGATTTGGACACCCGTACTTCATTTGACAAATGACACCTCTTGTTGTTTTGTTTCTACCTCCAGAAGCCAGTGCTAAAATGAAGGCTGGAGTGCAAAGTGCCTTTGAGGAGGTCGTCATGAGGATCCTGCAAACTCCAGAGCTTTGGAACATCAGAAGAGAGGGAGTGAAGTTGTCAGAAAGTAGATCCTTCAGAGAAGCAGCTGCCTGCAATTCCTATTGTTCTGTTGCTTAACACCCTATGTCAAATAAAAAAGACCCAGACCAAAGATTCTAAGTGTTCTGTACCTTCATTTGAATTCTTGAGATCCCCGCGCTTTGATTGGCCAAAGCGCGGGGCGATCGGATTGGCTAGTCGAGCCGCGCCGATTGGCTCGCTGAGAATCTCCCGCGATTGGTAGATTCGAATTGCAGGAGATTCAAAGTGGTGCCATTGGCCGTGGTCGCCGCAGCTTGGGAATAAAAAGCCGCAAAGTTTTTCTAAGAGCCAGTTCGGTTCCTGACTGCAATAAATAGCTTGATACACAGTCACCGACTCCTGGCTTCCTTCTACGCGGACTTAACACTGGCGGCGAAGGTGGGATTCTTATCCTGAACTGAAGCACGTGTCCGACGGAAGCCAGCCAACCGACGAGATGGCCAGCATCGCGCCACCAACCCCCTTGAACCCCGCCAGCGAGGACTGGGAATCTTACACGGACAGATTCCACATGTTCCTTGAATGCAACGATCTGAAGGATGCCACGGGACTGAAGAAACAAGCCATCTTCCTGACGCACTGCGGGCCCACAGTGTTAAAGATGGCAAAAGCGCTAGCCAAGCCCGCTGATGTTACCGCGATGGATTGGGCGGACCTCGAGCCATTACTCCAGAAACACTACACTCCAGCCGTACCCATTCTCATCCGACGACACGAATTTTATCGGCGGGACCAGCGGTTGGGCGAGAGTTTCACTGAACCCTGCAAGGTCGACCGAGGCCCAACCTGAAACTACCACCCACCAGGGCGAACTCCACTCCACCTCGGGCACGTCAGACGAGGAGGAAGACATCCACTGTCTCCAGGCAGGCCGCGACCAGCGCAGCCGGCGGAGTCGTAAGTTGAGGACCGCGTGTGCCGGTTGCAGAGACGACCACCCCAGATCCAAATGCCAGTTCTTCGACTCCGTTTGCCGGCACTGCGACAAAAAAGGCCACATAGCCCGCGTCTGCCACCTCAAGAAAACCCACAGCCCCAGACGATGGGACCCGAGCGAGCGGAAATGAGAGAGCCCACCCCCTAGGACAAGAGACCGCCCAGCAGACAACCGTTGGGAACGGAACGGATGAGCCCAACAAGGGGGCGAGAGCCGGCGGAGAGAAGAGACACATCAAACAGTCACCATCGGCCACACAACTACCACAGACGCCAGAAAGGTCTACGTGGAGGTAGGCATCGAAGGCGAACCCTGTAAAATGGAGGTGGACTCCGGGTCCTACCTCTCAATGGTAGCATGGCAAGAAATTAAACACTTGGTGCCCACCATCCAGAGGAGGGAACTAGAAAACCAGAGACTAATTCTCAAAGACTACCAGGGAAACCGCATCCGTGTAGTCAGAACAGGAAAATTCACAGTGACATACAAGGGGCACACCGAAAGACTTCCCCTGACCATCGTCGATCGAGACCGACCTAGCCTGCTGGGACTTCAATGGTTCGCACCGCTAGGCATCACAGTCACGGGCATCAACCACATCGCCGAAGCCGACTGGGAGCAGCAACTGGCCCGGGACTTCCAAGAAGTGTTCGACGGCACCCTAGGCAAGTACCGAAGGCCCCCTATATCCTTCAGCCTAGACCCAAACGTTCCCCCGAAACGCCTAAAACCAAGGCGGGTATCTTTCGCACTCAAACCAAAAATCGACGAGCAAATTGACAAGCTCGTCAAGCAAGGGGTCTTACAACCCATAGACCACGCCCAGTGGGAGACCCCCATAGTCACCCCAATCAAGCCTGATGGGTCAGTGAGAATCTGCGGGGACTATAAGGCCGCCTTAAATGGAGCCTTGCAGCAAAGCGCTTACCCCGTTCCCATAGTGCAGCATCTCCTACACTCACTGGGAGGGGGCAAACTTTTCGCGAAACTCGACCTGGCCCAAGCATACCAGCAACTGCCGGTCGACGAGGAAACTGCACAGGCGCAAACCATAGTCACCCACCGGGGAGCCTTTAGATGCAACTGCCTCCAATTTGGAATCAGCGTGGCACCTGGAATTTTCCAGAGCCTCATGGAAAGACTCTTACAGGGCATCAAGGGGGTGGTACCATACTTCGACGATGTACTAGTATCGACAACCAACCAGGCCGAACTAGAGAGTCGCCTAAGGGAGGTGCTAACGAGATTCAAAGAAACCGGGCTTAAAGTGAAGAGGGAAAAATGCCAGCTGTACACAGAGTGGGTCGAATTCCTAGGATACCTCCTAGACCGACACGGCATTCACCCCACCGACAAAAAAATTAAAGCCATCAAGGAAGCCCCCACACCCAGGTCAAAAACAGAACTGCAGGCGTTTCTAGGGCTACTTAACTTTTATAATGTCTTCCTGCCCCAAAAGGCGACCGCGGTGGAGCCTTTGCATAGGCTTTTGGACAAGGTGGCTACCTGGACTTGGGGGAAACGCGAGGAAGCCGCCTTCAGGAAAACCAAGGACCTGCTCACTTCGGATGCCGTCCTCATCCAGTGCAACGAGACCCTATCACTAGCCATTACATGCGACGCATCACCCTTCGGCGTCGGCGCTGTCCTCGGCCACACTCTCCCTGACGGAAAGGAAGCACCCATCGCGTTTTTTTCAAGGACCCTCACCAAACCGGAGCAGAACTACAGCCAGCTGGACAAAGAGGCTTTGGCTATTGTCGCCAAAGTAAAAAGGTTTCACGAGTACCTCTACGGCCGGACGTTTACCATCATCACCGACCACAAACCGCTGCTGGGAATACTCGCAGGGAACAGGGCCACCCCGAACATTCTGTCTCCCCGAATGACAAGGTGGTCCGAATTCCTGGCCGCCTACAACTACGGGCTCACACACCGACCCGGTAAGACTATCTCCCATGCGGATGCCTTAAGCCGCTCACCGTTACCCAAACCAGACACTGACCCAGGACCCATGACGACCACCCTCAGCATAGAAACTCTACCCAACCTACCCATAACCGCGTCAGACATTGCCCGAGAAACTAATAAAGACAAACGTCTGGCGCGAGTTTTGCATTGGGTATAGAAAGGGTGGCCAGAAAAGGACAACGACGAGACCTTCAGGACATTCCGGAACCGGCAAACAGAACTCTCGTTACTAAAAGGGTGTATACTATGGGGGGATAGGGTGGTCATCCCGGAAAAACTACAAGTGAAGATTTTGGAACTGTTACACGAGGGGTACCCGGGCATCGTTAGAACGAAAGCCCTGGCCAGAAGTTACGCTTGGTGGCCAGGGATGGACAAACAGATCGAGGCCTGGGTAGCAAGGTGTCAATGATGCCAGGAAACTAGACCAAGCCCACCCACACCACCCATCCTAGAGTGGGAAACCCCCAGGGGACCTTGGTCTAGAATCCACATAGATTTCGCCGGGCCCACAAAAGGACACACTTTCTTAATAACCGTAGACGCTTACTCCAACTGGCTGGAGGTAAGCAACATGAGAACAACCACCACGGAAGCCGTGACCAAAGAACTCTGCAAACTCTTTGCAAACATGGCCTCCCAGACGTCCTCGTGTCCGACAATGGGCCCCAATTCACCTCGCTAGAATTTGAAAAATTCCTAGCGGAAAGGGGCATACGACATGCACTGACAGCCCCGGCGCATCCGGCGGCGAATGGTAGGGCGGAATGGATGGTTCAATTCACAAAAAAAACCATCCAGAAAATAGACCACGGGGAGATCCAGGACAAAAATAAATAAATTACTTTTCATACAGCACATAACCCCGAACACCACAACAAATAAAAGTCCGGCAGAACTGCAAATGGGGAGGAAAATAAGGTCCCCACTCAATAGACTACAACCCAGAGAAACCCCCAGACTCCACCAGCAAACACCGAACCTTCGCACCAGGCGACGCCATCTACGCGAAGAACCTAAACGGAGACCCATTATGGGTACCAGCAATCATAACACAGCTAACAGGCCCACACTCGTACCGGCTACAAACAACCGACGGACAAGCATGGAAACGCCACATCAATCAGTTAAGATCGAGGACGACCACACAAGACACCACCGACACGCAACCAGACAAAACCAACCCCCTCAACACAAACCAAGAGGGGAGGGGATACCCCGGGAACCAAAACCCAGAAAAAAGAAACTAGCCATACTCACCTGCAAGCAGCCAGCACAAAAGCTCGCCAGGAAGAGACAGCCAGGCCAGCTCAACTAACCCGGGAAGACCGAGCAGGAGTGGCAAAACCCGCAGCTCAACCAACCCAGGTAGCCCAGGAGGAAGCTGAGGAGAGCGGCCCAGACAGACAGACCAGGCAGTTCCCACGACGGAGTCCGGAGAAACAGAGACCCCGACCGAACCGGCCGGGATCCAACCTACGACTGACCTGCGCAGGTCCAGTAGGCAAAGACGGAGCCCCGCCTACCTACGGGACTACACTACATAGGACTGAACCAAGAGGGGAGGGGTGTTCTGTACCTTCATTTGAATTCTTGAGATCCCCGTGCTTTGATTGGCCAAAGCGCGGGGCGATTGGATTGGCTAGGCAAGCCGCGCCGATTGGCTCACTGAGAATCTCCCGCGATTGGTAGATTCGAATCGCGGGAGATTCAAAGTGGTGCCATTGGCTGCGGCCGCCGCGGCTTGGGAATAAAAAGCCGCAAAGTTTTTCTAAGAGCCAGTTCGGTTCCTGACTGCAATAAAGAGCTTGATACAAAGTCACCGACTCCTGGCTTCCTTCCACGTGGACTTAACACTAAGAAATGGGCTCTCATCCCTGGTATCACATTAATCCTTTTCATCTTGGGTGGACAACCTAGAGTGGGCCAGAGTAACAACAAACAGGATGAATCATAAAAATAAAGAACCAGGACTTTTCATTTCCATCCTCCTCCAGCCCCAGTCATTGGGAGTTTTCAGCAAGATAAGATTTTACCAATTTATAAGAACATTATTAGTGAATAACTACATTTTTCACATGATTCTCAATTAAAAATGGCAATAAATCACAGCATTAAGCTGCAAGTCAGGAGACATTTAACTGGCAAACAACAGTCAAGGAAGCTCTAAAAGCTACCAAATGAGATTTGTAACCCACAGGTGCCCCTGGGATTACAGGTTGCCGACCCACTCTGATATACTGAACTGAGTCCAGCAGATTTTATTTCCTTCAGATGAGGGAAACATTGCACACTAATTTTTGCTCACAAAGCAACTAAAGTAGCTTGGGAGGAGGTTCCTCAAGCAAGCCACAAAATTCTTAATATCAGAGGGCTATCAAAGATCCTTTCACCTTCTGCCAATTCACAGTTTTTGTATTCTTTCTGTCCTTCAGACTGCCAGCTTCTCTGTTACACATATAACACACAGTTCTTTTGCTGTTTCCTCCAGATGGCAGTCACCATCTCCAAATTGTGATGGCGTATTATTATTTTTTTTTTAAAGAAAAATCATCTGCCAGCTGAGATACTCTTAACCAATCACTTCAGTTCATGAAATATCAACAAGTTTTTCCTCTTAATTTAACTAGTTAACTAAAAGCAAGAAACTATCTTACACAGTTTCACATATTATGAATCATCTTTGCCTTTTGCTTCCCATAGTTTCACATAACCATGAGTTAGTTTGGTGTTTGCTTAATGCATTACATGAAGCCAGGTGGTATGCATTGGTTTACAATTAAGAATATTATATAATTATTGTAATTTCAGACCTGAATATTATTCCTGTATTATTGTTATATACTGCCCAGAATCACTCATTTAGAGATAAGCAGCTATATAAATTTGTTTGATAAATATAAAGGAAAGAAAGAAAGAAGAAAGGAAAGAAAAAGAATTAAAGGCCTTTTAAAACATCTAATTAATACATTTTTGAATTACTGCTTAATGTTAAGATTGTTCAGAATTATTTATGTTAAGTCGGATAAGTTAAATCAATGTGGTAAATGCAAATATTGCAACTAAAACTAAAAAGGATTTGTAATCCTGACCAACATAGCAAAAATCCATTTTTGTAGCAAAATTTCAAATGAACCTCTCCCAGAAAGGAATTGAATTGCTGAGAAGCTACCCAAGAAAAATCCTTCACAAATGTCCATCAGTTTCATATATGCATAATGGGAGATAGAATACTTCAGAAAGTGAATAAAGGGGAAAATTCATAGGAATATCTTGACCTCCAGATTTTCACCATTGTATAAGCTAAAAAGCAACATCTGGCAGTCTTGGGAGATTTTAAAAAGCTAAGCAGAATTGAGATCTGGTTAATATTGGATCAAGGTAATCTGTAGCCAAGAATATCAAAATGATGAATGCAATTGGGAGATAAAAGCCTCATCTCTTTCTATGTGCTTTTCAATGTGCCTCACCTCTTTCTATATGTTTCTGCCAACATTCTCAACTTTCCTGACAAGGTAACCATCAGGAGCTCCCAGCACTTGGGAGTTGGAAAAGAATGGCAGCCATTCTGTCTATTCCTTCGGAGAGAACTACATGGATGTGTCTATGAAGTCCTGAAAATTAAGTTCAGTTTAAAGGAGATTGTCCCCTTTATATGATTTATATATCAAGTTAGAGACTGGGTTTTGTCTAGTGGTTAGGAGAGTCGATTAAGAGCTGGGTTCTGGACAGGGGTGGGATTCAAAAATTTTAACCGGTTCTGTGGGCGTGGCTTAGGTGGTGGACGTGGTTTGGTGGTCAGGTGACTGGGTGGAGGACATGGCTTGGTGATCATGTTATTGGCTGGGTGTGGCCAACTTAATATCACTCACATCGAGGCATGCATCTCCTCCTGGCCTTTCATGACTGTGGGGATGCTGCAACAGTCATTAAGTGTTAAAAATGGTCATTAATCACTTTTTTCAGTGCCATTTTAACTTTGAATGGTCACTCCACACAAGCAAAGTACCAGCAAAGGAGGGGACAAAAACTCCAGAGACAGGAAGTCTAGTCCTGCCAAGAATGTAAAAAGGGTTAACAGAGAGGCAGTTTCTGTAAGCAACACCAGAATGTTTCCTTCCTGCCTTCCTTACAGGATTAGGTCAGTAATTTTTTCTAACAACCGGTTCTCCGAACTGCTTAGAGTGTTAACAACTGGTTCTAGCGAAAAGGTGCGAACTGGTAGAATCCCACCCCTGGTTCTGGTGCCCAGTCAAGCATGCAAACCAACTGTGTGATCTTTGCTGGTCACTCCTTCTCAGCCCTGGGAAGGAAGCAGTAGTGAATTACTTCCAAAACTGTTGTCTAGAAAACTGCAGGGACTTGTCCAAGTAGTAACCAGGAATCAAATCTGACTTGAATGTAAGAGAGTGGGAAGAACTGGAAACTCTGGACATACCACCATGGGAGTTTTGAACTTCACATAACATTACTAGCTGAGAAGCAAAGAGTCTTAAGGATTTGGCGTTTTCTTATCTGAACTGTCTAGGTCTCCAACTCTCCAAGAAGAGTTAATTAAAAAAGATCCGGAAACTTGCCCCTCTTTCCTCTATCATGCCATACATCCAGTATACCAGAGGTGGTATTCAGCAGGTTCTGACCAGTTCTGGAGAACCAGTAGCGGAAATTTTGAATAGTTCGGAGAACTGATCAATACCATCTCTGATTGGCCCCACCCCCATCTATTCTCTGCCTCCCAAGTCCCAGCTGATTGGCTGGGTCTTCTTTTGTTGCCCTGCACAGGAGAACAGAGCTGGAAAGCAGGTTCGTGGGGTGGGGAGGGAATGGGGAATCTGAAGTATCTTTCTGCTGCCATGCCCACCAAGCCACAGAACTTGTAGTAAAAAAAATTCGAATACCACTGCTGCAGTACACGTTTTAAATGTTTGTTAAAAGAAGCGCACCAACATGCCTACCATCCCTGTCCTATTGTTTCTTTTCTTTTCTTTTTATTTTTTCCTATATGTATCCATGTATTCATAACTATGTTTTTACTTATACCTATTATCTTGTAAGCAATTGACAAAAATAAATAAATAAAATAAAATAAATAAATGAATGAATGAATCTTAAATCAGGGATCCTTTGTTTTTGGGGTCAGTGAACCCAATATATCCTTACTATGCTATAATCATTTTTATAAAATAGCCAGCATGGTTGGCATGGCTACTTAAAAATCTTCCATTTACCAGATGAACATACTTTCAAACAATGGACACAAAATACATTCCCTGTTGTTTTTAATTCCAAGATAAAGGTTGAAACTGCTGATTTGCAGCACGCTAGCTTCCTTGCATATTTATTCATTTAATTGAAAAAACTCTTACCAAAAATAAGAGTCTGCTGGGGCATGGAGCATAATGTGACTCAAAGGATGAATATTCGTGTTCATCTGACCTTAGAGATGGGTTCCCATTATTCCTTTCCACTTGCTCCCTCCCACTGATGATATTCTCAGCATAAAATTCTCCTTTTCCCTCTGCTACCTTTACTAACAAGGTAAACTTTCTATTGTGACATCATCTTCTCCACATCATTCCACATTCTGTGTTGAACTGGCTTGGGAGACAGTCCAGGTTCAAGTTCATCCTCATTTGTGGAAACTTATTACAGCCAATCATTTTCTTCCTCTGTTTCCCTCCCAGCGTTACTGTTATGAGAGTAAAATAAAGAAAGCATCCTGCGTGTGCCATAGAAAGCAGTTTTGTTCATTTTCAGAAACTTTAAAATGTCTGAACATCAACTTCCAGAATTCCCAACTAGTAGAATTCTGAGAATTGATGTTCAGATATCATAAAGTCAGGGGTGGGATTCAAATTTTTTAACAACTGCTTCTGTGGGTGTGGTTTAGGTGGTGGGCGTGGCTTGGTGGTCATGTGACTGAGTGGACATGGCTTGGTCATGTTATTGTCTGGGCGTGGCCAACTCAATATCACTCACATCGAGGCACACATCTCCTCGCCTGGCCTCTCATGACTGTGGGGATGCTGCAACAGTCATAAGTATGAAAAATTGTTGTTAATCAGTTTCAGCCTAGATGTCAGAATTGATGGAAAGTCTCTTTTTGTTTTATTGGCAAGTCAGGGATGGATGGGGTGGGTGAGTGGCATGGAAAGCAGAGGGTGGTACAGAATTTTTCTTCCCACAGAGATTAATTAAGCTAAAGCTTTGGTTCTGAGCAATAAGCCACAACAAATAAATTGGGAGATGATCTGTATGACAGGGAGTTGGGGACACAATGCTATCTTCTTATGGCATTTCACAGTCCGTGATGTCACAACTGGGGCATCTATGGCAACGTTGGCCAAAGGGTAGGGGTAATGCAGAAGCTAAGCTCAGAGTTTTGCCTTTTCTTGTGAGATCTGAGGAGAGAGCAGCTGTGCAAAGATGAGCAGCTTAGAAGTTGTCACTTTCCCCGTGGTTGTTGCCAGTTCCAGGCAGAGATTCAACTTGGCAAAGAATAAATCCCGCACAGGAGAATTCATTTTTCGAGGCAAAATAGAATTGGGTAGGCTTCTTCCAATCCTTCTTTTGCTTAGTGTTAAAATCTGAGAGAAGGGACTGAGGCACATTTATTTCAAAGTCAGCCCTATGGCTTTCCATTTGGGACTGTATTCAATGCAAAGAATCATAGACTGATAATATATCAGCCTTTGATAGATTTGACAGACCAACTGACACAACTGAGAAATGGGAGGGAGGGGGTTACAAGCAATCAGCAAGAGCTTGTTAGAAACTGCGCTAAATGAAAGACTCAAGAAAATGACCCAGGTAACAATGTCTGTGCTTATCTTGAATTTGAATTTTTGTCTACTATAAAGCAAATAAAGGGCTACATTTTGAAAGCAGATGGGTCTACAACCATGTAGAGGGTGGATCTTTAAGAGGTGAAATGTGAGTCTTAAACTTCTATAAACTTTTTTTTAATGTACCTGGTGCTTTTGGTCCCATTTATTTTAAATAAGCCACAGGGGTCATTGTTCAAAAGACAAGCAGTTGCCCAGAAGTGCCAAGCTGCATCGTAACCCAGTCTATTTATTTTACTTAATATGACATGCAAATTGACCATCCACCCCTTAGTGCCTTATGCAAACTACGCTTCTTAAGATTGTTTGACAGAATTTAGAATTTAGCCTGGTAGAAGATATACTAAAAGTAGAACAGAGCAAGAAAAAAAAAAGCAGAGGCCCCAAAATATGTATAATTTAAAACTAGTTTAGATGACACGATAGAAAGGTGATGTATGTGGGAGGAAGTACATTTTTCTACTAGATGAAGAAAAGCTAACCTACTCTTGCCATGGATTCATCAGCATCAACTTTGTTCTAATAATTGCAAAAATCTTCATCCACCCCCTGATTATTTCCGATGCTTCTCCAATGGTTACTCCCCTTTGCAGTTGCTTCTCTCCCCCATTATTACAATTCCATCACCTCCTGATAGCAGCTCACAAGCATGGCTGTCCTGTTGCGATTAGCTTTTATTTATACTTAGACTTGAGGACTATATATCCACTGTTCAAAAGAGTTTGCAGCACAAAATTAAAATATCAGAAAGCATTAAAGGAACGCTATTTTAAAATCACTGTAGCAGTCCAAAACCTCACAAAAACAATCAACATTAAACTCAGTGCAAAGAGCAGCTTGAGCAAATGTGTCTTTAGGCATCTAAACAATTGTTGGATATTCAACAATTGTTCAATGTCTGGTAAGATATTCCGTATCCACAGCCTATCTTTCTCTATTTTCTGTAGTTCTCAAAGGATTACCGTTCAATTAAATAATCATAATCTTCAAAAAGTAATAAGAACTGCCTATTCCATTTAGACCAACTGTGTTGGTATCCATGTATCCTGTCAAAGTTAGAACAAAACAGGCTATAAAAGATGGGTTTTGAATAAATCACTACTGATTGTCCTTGATTTACAACCACAATGGGGAACATAATTTCTGTTGCTAAGCAAGGTGGTTGTTAGATGAGTCATGCCTGATTTTACAGCCTTTTTGCCATGGTTGTTAAGGGACTGACTGCATTAGTTGAAAGAATCATGCAGTCATTAAACAAAACTGGCTTCCCTCATTGTCTTTGCTTGTCAGAAACTGGCTGGGAAGGTCACAGACGGCAATCATATGACTCCAGGATGCTACAACCATTGTAAATACATGCCAGGTGTCAAAGTGTCCACACTTTAATCATATGAACATGGGGATGCTGTGACAATCATAATTGTAAGGACTGGTCATAAATTATTATTTTTTCAGTGCCATTGTAATTTCAAATGTACCTAAATGAACAGCTGTAAATCAAACACTATCTGCATTGCATAACTTTCCATTGGGTGGGTTTCCTAATATTTCATTGCTGAGTGTTCTATTGTAGGGATCCCCAAGCCTCCTGGGTCGTGGCCACTACTTCACCCAAAATCATTGCCTATTTCCAACAGGGCGTGTGAACGGCGGGCCGGTGGCCACACGCAGTTCAACTCACACAAGCAACAGACCAGTACATACGCATGCACAGCTCGACTCGTGCAAGTGGTGGGCTGACAGACCTGCACATGTACAGATAGCTCAACTAGTCAAGATGCATGTATGCAAGCCCAGTGTCTTATGGCCCCATTCTCCTTTCCTGCCTCAGCCAAGCCGCCAAACCACAAAGATTGGGAACCACTATTCTGCTGGATTCTGTTCATGTAGTTCTTCCATCTGTTAATCATAGTTAGCTCACAAGGCTCATAGTTCCATACACCATATGGAATCATGCAGAATAATAATAGCTTATTATTATGTTGTTTGAACACAGTTTTACATTTGCCTTGTCATGCAAACCTAAAATAACCATTAAGTTAGCCATGAGATTGCATGATATGGTAAATCCTCTTCTGGGATTACAGAAATGTGAATGTGTCAGATTATTGTCACTAAGAAGGACTTACCCATAATAATGCTATAATTCAAATATGTGGACTTCCTCTCCCAAATCCCCCAGTCTTGCTTAGAATTCTGGGAACTTTTCCACACATAAGCAGAATAGCCAGGATGGGAAAGCAGTCCAAAGTATAATCTTTGAGACAATTCCGCACATGTTTGCATTGCAACTGATGAAAAGATACTATCACATGCTAGGCAATGATTTCGGGTGAAATTCACATGAAATCTTCCAATAGTAGCAATGGGACATTGCTATAAAGTCAGATACATACAGTATAAAGTCAGAAATATAACTTGAGTGGCAAATCAGGTCAGAAATAGAAAAATATTCTGTAATACTAAGATGTATTACCTAAGAATAACATCAAATGGCAACATTTTAATTGGGAAAGAGAGTAATGATATTTAAACAGGAAGACAGTAGCACTTTCAATCCATTTGTCACAGTTCAGCATGTAACCCATTCAAACACACCTTATCAAACTCATTCTATCTACCATATCCCAAAATACCCACGGGTACCCTGATATTTAGGCTACCACAAGACTATTAATAGGTTGGCCACTCTTCACCTTGCAGCTTGCCATGGACCAGATGACTTCACCAAGCTGATGCTTTGCAGATTGGCAGAACTTTCCAACCTGTCCTTATAAAGCAAGATATTGCAAAAAAAAAAAAAATCCACTCTGTCAATCTCTGCTCTTAAGACTATGCTCTCCTTGCCTTTGGGCCTAGTACAGAGGTGATATTCAGCAGGTTCTGACCAGTTCTGGAGAACCAGTAGTGGAAATTTTGAGTAGTTTGGAGAACCAGCAAATACCACTTCTGACTGGAGATTTTATGGTATCCTTCCCTTGCCATGCCCACCAAGCCACGCCCACAGGTAGTAAAAAAATTCCAATCCCAACACTGGTCTGGTAGCTGGAAATATCTCCAGCTTGATTGGAGGATGCTATATTTGTAGAGAGTAAGGGAGATGGTCTTGATGAAATATACAAGAACTATCACCAAGACAAAAAGGGCTGAAACATTCTTTACATTCTGGAAGCAAGACAATATCTGGTGGTGTCTCAGGCAAATGGGTGAGGGATAGTACAAATAAACTTTCAAGATGCTATTATTTTGGCCTATCTTAATGAAGTGTACTTCTAGTCTTTCTGCAGAGTTGATTTTCTGGTGTGGTCTATCTAACGGAGCTGCCAATGTATCTTCACCATCTTTTATCTGCTTTTTCCAGCCAGGAGCAAGGTAGATAATAGTTCTCCAGATGCACAGACTCATCATTATTTCAAAGTCTCTAAGATACAGGTAAGGAAGCCTCCTTTTGTTATGGATAGAGGATCTTTCATACTTAAATGATGTATTTCTCACTTTCTTTTCCTTTCGGCCCCACAAAAATGAGTCAGCATACAGAATCCTTATTTTTTTCTCTGCACTCCTTATTCCAGATACCAATTATGATTTATTGACTTTTCTTGAAAAGCTTGTTTCCTCTTCCCCTAAATACACTGTTCAAAAAAATAAAGGGAACACTTAAACAACACAATGTAACTCCAAGTCAATCACACTTCTGTGAAATCAAACTGTCCACTTAGGTAGCAACACTGATTGACAATCAATTTCACATGCTGTTGTGCAAATGGAATAGACAACAGGTGGAAAGCAGAGGCAGTTAGCAAGACATCCCCAATAAAGGAGTGGTTCTGCAGGTGGTGACCACAGACCACTTCTCAGTTCCTATGCTTTCTGGCTGATGGTTTGGTCACTTTTGAATGCTGGTGGTGCTTTCACTCTAGTGGTAGCATAAGACGGAGTCTACAACCCACACAAATGGCTCAGGTAGTGCAGCTCATCCAGAATGGCATATCAATGCGAGCTGTGGCAAGAAGATTTGCTGTATCTGTCAGCGTAGTGTCCAGAGCATGGAGGTGCTTCCAGAAGACAGGCCAGTACATGAGGAGATGTGGAGGAGGCCATAGGAGGGCAACAACCCAGCATCAGGACCGCTACTTCCGCCTTTGTGCAAGGAGGGATAAGAGGAGCACTGCCAGGGCCCTGCAAAATGACCTCCAGCGGGCCACAAATGTGCATGTGGTTGCTCAAACGTTCAGAAACAGACTCCATGAGGGTGGTATGAGGGTCTGACGTCCAGAGGTGGAGGTTGTGCTTATAGCCCAACACCATGCAGGACCTTTGGCATTTGCCAGAGAACACCAAGATAGGCAAATTCGCCACTGGCACCCTGTGCTCTTCACAGATGAAAGCAGGTTCACACTGAGCACATGTGACAGACGTGACAGGGTCTGGAGATGCCATGGAGAATGTTCTGCTGCCTTCAACATCCTCCAGCATGACCGATTTGGCAGGGGGTCAGTAATGGTGTGGGGTGGCATTTCTTTAGGGGGCCACACAGCCCTCCATGTGTTCGCCAGAGGTAGCCTGACTGCCATTAGGTACTAAGATGAGATCCTCAGACCCCTTGTGAGACCATATGCTGGTGTGGTTGGCCCTGGGTTCCTCCTAATGCAAGGCAATGCTAGACCTCATGTGGCTGGAGTGTGTCAGCAGTTCCTGCAAGAGAAAGGCATTGATGCTATGGATTAGCTTGCCCATTCCCCAGACCTGAATCCAATTGAGCACATTTGGGACATCATGTCTCGCTCCATCCACCAACGCCACGTTGCACCACAGACAGTCCAGGAGTTGGGGGATGCTTTAGTCCAGGTGTGGGAGGAGATCCCTCAGGAGACCATCCACCATTCTCATCAGTAGCATGCCCAGGCATTGTAGGGAGGTCATAAAGGCACGTAGAGGCCACACACACTACTGAGCCTCATTTATGACTTGTTTTAAGGACATTACATCAAACTTGGATCAGTGCTTTTTTCCACTTTAATTTTGAGTGTAACTCCAAATCCAGACCTCCATGGGTTGCTAAATTTGATTCCCATTGATAATTTTTGTGTGATTTTGTTGTCAGCACATTCAACTTTTGGAATAAATTCTACATTTGCTCTTACAGTACAAGCACAGGCTTAAAATCCATAGCGCAAGTGCTGAGAATAAAAAAATTAGCATGTGAAAATATTCTCCCCATAATATTCCTAGACTGAAGCTGTTTTTCTTAGAAAAGAAAAAAACCTATGAAAATTGTTGCATAGCAATACATGCTTGTTCTAAGTTTCATTTTTTACCTCCTATAAAGTTGGGTTGTTGCATAATCAGGAGAACTAAGATGTCACTTTGGCCTCCCATAAAGCTATCATATATGAGGTACAAATGTTCAGATGATTATTAGATGGCAATAAAGACTGGTATACCCTACCTACGTGTCTGTGTGAAGACTTGTAAACAGCTTGAAATTTCAAAAGTGAGAAAAAGAACAACTCAAACAATGAATCCATTATTTATATGCAGAAAGCCTCCATTTCAAACTAATAGAGATGGCCACTGCTCCTATCTGAAATACTAAAAAGATGTGATGCTCTTCAAAATAACTAAATATTGTGGTTTACTTATAAAACCATGGTTAGCAAATCATAACTAAGAGCCAAGACAGATCATCTTCATCTAGTGCTAAGTCAGAATTCAAAATTTTCCATCCCAATTTGAAATATTTATTTAGAAGTAAACCAGATCCCAAGAGCTTGACAATATTGGAGATACCTCCAGCTTTTCTCAAGATACAATTATTTCTGGATCTTTTATTACAGACGCAATATCAAATGTATTCATCATAAAAATAAATCATCACTTACAAAAAAGGATTGTTCAGAACTGTGATTAAAAAATAGGAACATTTTTTCTTTTAATAAACTACTGAAAAAGCTTATTATTTAGATTTATATTCTTCTGGTAAGTCTAACAATTAATCAAATGCCGTCTTTTGTTCAGAAGTTAAAACTCCCCAAGATTATGGAGCAAGATAGGACAGACAATTCAAATGATCCACAGAAAGGGAGGGGGGAAAATCCCTTTAGATTATTTCTCTTTCTAGAATTTTACAAAGCGTTCTCTCCAATGCTAGAAGAATGATTGCCCAAAGTTATGAATAAAATTATTACATGCAGGAAGTATAAGAGAAGAAAAGATAGCAGTATCCACAGTGATAGAGAAGAAAGAGTACAAGAATTTTCTGAAAGCTCTACACTTCTTTTTTTTGACCTTTTGTAATATTTTATTTATTTATTTTTGTCAATTGCTTACAAGATAATAGATATAAGTAAAACATAGTTATAAATATATGGATACATATAAGAAAATTAAAAAAGATAAAAGAAACAATAGGACAGGGATGGTAGGCACATTGGTGCACTTATGCATGCCCCCTACAGACCTCTTAGGAAAGGGGTGAGATCAATAGTAGACAGTCTAAGATTAAAGTTTTTGGGGTTTGGGGAAGAAACCACAGAGTCAGATAGAGTATTCCAGACATTGACCACTCTGTTGCTGAAGTCGTATTTCCTGCAATCAAGTTTGGTGCGATTAACCTTGAGTTTGTATCTATTATTTGCTTTTGTGTTGTTATGGTTGAAGCTGAAGTATTCATTGACAGGTAGGACATTGCAATGTATGATTTTATATACTATACTTAGATCAGACCAAAGGTGGCGTAGTTGTAGGTTTTCTTGGTCCAGAATTTCGAGTCTGGTAGCATAAGGCATTTTGCAATGAGAAGAGGAGTGGAGAACTCTTCTTGTGAAATATTTCTGGACTTTCTCAACTGTGTTAATATCAGATACGTAATGTGAGTTCCAGACTGGTGAGCTGTATTCGAGTATTGGGCTAGCAAATGTTTTGTATGCTCTAGTTAGTAGTGTAATATTACCAGAGAAAAAGCTACATAAGATTAGGTTAACAACTCTTTACGCCTTTTTGGCTATGTAGTTACAGTGGGCTCTAGCATTTAGATAATTAGAGATGAGTATTCCAAGGTCCTTTACAGAGCTTGGATCATCAACAAGATCTTGACTATTCAGCTTGTATTTTATTTTCTGATTTATTTTTTTTGCCAATATGTAGAACAGAACATTTATTTGTTGAGATTTGAAGTTGCCATTTGTTTGACCATTCTGATACATAATCAAGGTCTTTTTGAAGGGTAGCAGTATTGTCTGTTGTTGTGAATGCATAGGCCTCAATAAAGATATCTTAAGCTTGGAGTCAAGTGCAGGGTTCTGGCCCTGCACTTCTGATTGGCTGTTAACGGCAGGATTGGATTGGCCTGTTCCGGGGAATCCGATTGGCCATTAACGGAGCATTCTTATTGGTTAAGGGAGCTAGCGCTCCTAGATTGTTATTGGTTAATAGTTATTGGGTTGCCTATATAAGGAGGGCTATAACTGCCATTGAGCTTGAGCAGTCACTATGTAAATAAAGGGTTGAAGTTAATCGTTCCAGAGGCTCGTCTCCATTCTTTCTCGCCCATGCTCCATACTTAACACTGGCGACGAGGATGGGATATGGAGACATCTGAGCTGACTGAACTAAGAAGAAACACCGAGCACGTGGCTGACAGCGCTACATGACAGAACCATGTCCGGCGTCGTCATACCACCCGCTCCGTTTGATCCAGTGCAAGAGGACTGGGAGTCCTACATGGATCATTTCCAAATGTTTTTGGAAACTAACAATTTAAAGGATGCCACAGCCGGGAAGAAACGGGCGGTATTCCTAACGCATTGCGGTCCAACCGTATTTAAGATGGCTAAAGCACTAGCCAAACCTACCGAAGTGAAGACGATGGACTGGGACGACCTCGAACCCCTACTAAGAGCTCATTACGCACCGACCATGCCCACGCTCGTGAGACGGCACGAGTTCTATCAGAGAAACCAGCGAAAAGGAGAAAGCGTCGCTGACTTCATAGCAGCCCTCTGAAACCTGGGAGGCCTCTGTGGATTCGCCGATTTGGAAGAGGCACTGAGAGATTGAATAGTTCTGGGATTAGATGCACCAGGCGTGCAGAGCAAGCTGATGGTGAAAGGCGACATCAGCCTTGCTGATGCCTATTGTAACAATGTATCATTCATGTGATTGCAACTATGTATCATTGCAACTATGTATCATTCAAACATTTGCAACATTGTATCATTCAAGTGTAATCATTAACTTCTGTCTCTTCAGTGACCTTTGCAAGGCACGTACAAGAGACAAGGAGATAGATGTTTGTTAAATAAGCTTATCCACTTTGTAAATAATCTGTCCGGTATGCAGCTTTGTAAACATGCACATCCTGATGAGATTAACATGTTTGACTTGAGCTTTTTAATTAAATCATTTTCTTGTAAAAAAGCACAATAAAAGAGCGTGTGCCAAGACATTCGGGGCGCGCTCATCAAGAGGAAACTTCGCTTCCTGTCGTTTCTCTTCCCTTCGCTCCCTTTCATGAGCCGCCCATCAGATGCGGGATGGCAGATACCGCATTCTGGTGACCCCGACGTGATTCCCTAAGGGGGATACGCAGCGACGCGCCCATATCTTATCAGCTCGATGGGAGCTGTGCATCGCCAGGCCTGAAGCGAATTGCACGTCATCAGATCTGAAACACGGTCTCGACTTTTCGTAAGTATGGGTGGAAACTTTTCTCAACAGCAGACGCAGCATCTGAAGGAATTGAGGGAGTTAGTCGCTTCTTCTTCTAAATACTCTGCTAATTTAAAGGGCTCTCCTGTAAAAAAGAAACCTATTGCTACATTATTGGCTTATGTGTGGCAACATTGTCCCAATTATTCAGAGGAAGGGTCCTTAAAAATTTCCACTTGGCAAAAAATTGGTGAACATCTCCATAGTCCTCCTCGTGCATCTATTGGCATTTTGGTCACTTGGAGGAAAATTATGGAGGCTTTAAAAGTCCATTATAAAATAGAAGCAGGGAGTGTGTTTGAATCTCCCCTGCCAAGTTATGATAACTTTACAATTTTCCCTAACTCAGGCAGAAGCTGCTGCCATTATTCAACAATGCCCCACATGTAGTAAGCAAGGACATTCCATT
The DNA here is from genome assembly GCA_033807585.1 of Hydrophis major. Classification (NCBI taxonomy): domain Eukaryota; kingdom Metazoa; phylum Chordata; class Lepidosauria; order Squamata; family Elapidae; genus Hydrophis; species Hydrophis major. The sequence continues at coordinate 39,583,811 of CM066343.1, read as the reverse complement.
CCCATAGGAGTAAATCCTAGAGGATTAAAAGCTTGTGAAATTTGGCAAATGGATGTAACTCAGTATCCACCTTTTGCCCCTTGGAAATATTTGCACGTTTCCATCGATACATATTCAGGGTTTATTCTGGCTACTCCTCAAAGGGGAGAAACTGTAAAACATGTCATCAATCATTCAATTCGTACCTTTGCCTCGCTGGGACGTCCAAAAGAAATAAAAACAGACAATGGACCTGCCTATACAAGTTCTGCTTTCCAGGACTTCTGTAACAGATGGGATGTAACTCACAAGTTTGGGATTCCCTACAACAGCCAGGGGCAGGCTATTGTGGAACGAGCGAACTTGTCTCTGAAATATGCTCTTGATCGATATTCTTTGCGGGAAAAACCCCCGAACCTCCCAGCATTGCAAAATTCTCTTAACATTTGTCTTTACACTTTAAACTTTCTTAATCTGACTGGCATTCCTCCCACTTCTGCTGCATCGTGTCATTTTTCCTCCTCCTCACCCCCGCCTAACAGACCTCTGGTATATTATTGCAGATTGCCAGATCCTGCCTGGCAGGGTCCCGCTGAGCTTCTCACTTGGGGACGAGGCTACGCTGCGATCTTACTGCCAGACAAAACCACTTGCTGGATCCCTGGTAGGGCGGTTAGACCCTATCATGGGAATTCCTCTGCTACATCTGTATCTTAAAACTCTTCCTGATATTCTTGCCTATATCTTCTTTGCAATTTCTACCTTACTTCAACAAAACCTATGCTTCCTGTCAAAAGACTATTTGTGTTAAAATCATTTCATTAACAGAAGGCTACTATACTTGCTCCATGTGGGTACGTCATGAAAATGCTACCCGTAGTTTTCACTCTGTCACTTCTGTTTTATTTAAAAAACACTCTACCATTCGCTCTTTTGTTCCTTCTTTACTCTTCCAATGGAAAGGAACCTTAAAATCTTTTCCTCTATTCAATCTAAACATAGGGGGACCTAAATGTCCTTCTCTTGTATTATGGGTTCCCCCCACCCCAACTAACATCCTTGATGAATTACCAAATTAATCTTTATTGTCATTATTGTAATTATTATCCTTTTTCTACTAATTGCATTCCTTCCTCATTTCGCAAATGTTCTACAACTAACTTGTCCATAGCCCTCTCTCCTGCTTGTGATGTTTTTATATACCCGAACTCTGATCCTGTCAACAAACGACGCTTCAAAAGAACTATCCATGATGATCCGCAGAAGCCTCATAGAAGAGATAATATTGCTTGGACTATAACTGACTTTCAAGGAGTTCATTTAAGTTCTACAACCAATTTTTCTCGCATAGAAGATTTCTACCCACCACTTCAATTCGATTTGGCAGACGCACCCACACAACCAGGGGATATCCTGCAATCCACACCACTTCAGGAGGAACTTTAACATCACGCCTGAAAGGAATGTATTTTATCCCTGGCAATAATTTTGTTTGGACTTGTTCCACCAGTTTCATGGCATGTGTCCACGGGAATGAAATTGTTAAATCCAAATCATTTTGCATTCAAGTATGGCTTGTGTGTATAACTCTGATGATTTTATATCCCTACAGGTACCCATGGAATACCCCCTTTTGCAAAATCGTAAAGATTTAGATCTGTTATTTTTTAAAAAACAAGGGGGATTGTGTGCTATGCTTAAAGAAGAATGTTGTCTTTATGCTGATAGCAAAAGGGGGGGGGTTGTTTTCTATTTCGCCATGGTTAACAACCTTTTTTACTGCATTGGCAGGATCATTAATAATCATTATATTGAGATGTATTATAGGACCTTATTGTTTTAATAGAATATTACAATTTTTAAAAATTAACTATCCTCTGCTGATGTTAATGTGCTATTGCAAGCTCATGTTATATCCTCAACACCGGACAAAAAAATGTCATTGCTGAGTTACCGCTCCTTGGACAACCCTGACGCTGACGGGTCGCACTCTTGCCTAGATGACAGGGACGGTGAACATTTCAGAAAAATGGTTCCTGTCTTCTTGGACGAGGAAGAAGACTCGTCATAAATAATAAAAACAGAGGAGATGTTGTAACTATGTATCATTCATGTGATTGCAACTATGTATCATTGCAACTATGTATCATTCAAGCATTTGCAACATTGTTTCATTCAAGTGTAATCATTAACTTCTGTCTCTTCAGTGACCTTTGCAAGGCACGTACAAGGGACAAGGAGATAGACATTTGTTAAATAAGCTTATCCACTTTGTAAATAATCTGTCCGGTATGCAGCTTTGTAAACATGCACATCCTGATGAGATCAACATGTTTGACTTGAGCTTTTTAATTAAATCATTTTCTTGTAAAAAAGCACAATAAAAGAGCGTGTGCCAAGACATTCGGGGCGCGCTCATCAAGAGGAAACTTCGCTTCCTGTCGTTTCTCTTCCCTTCGCTCCCTTTCATGAGCCACCCATCAGATGCGGAATGGCAGATACCGCAGATGCCATCGCTGATGCTACTGCAGCAGAAGCAACCAGGAAGTCGGCTGCACAATTACACTGCAACCGTGCTCCGGTACACCAACCAACAAGCGAAATTTTACCCAAGTCAGAAGGGCAGCTTTCAATGACACACCACGAGGACCTCTCTTCGTCGTCAGACAGCGACAAAGAAGAGGTCCATCGACTGCGGTCCAACCGGGACCACCACCCGAAATCCCTACACCCTTGCACTGGCTGTGGAGCCAACCATGCCAGGTCCAAATGCAAATTCCATGACGCGCTCTGCCATGAGTGTGGGAAGAGAGGCCACATCGGACGGGTCTGCCGAAGTTTACAAGGACCCGGCCAGGCCTCAAAAGGGGCTAACTATCACCAATCGACAGGAAACCGTTCTGTAAGGCGAGAACCAGTAAACCACTCCTACAGAAACCGAGTTTTGCAGCGAGAAGAGGCTCACCATACTATCACTATCGGTCACGCCTCTGCCTTGGATGCCAAGAAAATCCGAATTACAGTGGCCATCGAGAACCAGCCTTGCCACATGGAAGTCAACTTGGGATCGTCCCTCTCGATGGTGTCCTGGAAGACCCTCAAGCAACTCATCCCCACGATCCAGCACCAAGACCTCCACTTCCAAAAACTTATTCTTAAGGACTATCAAGGGAATCTAATCCCTGTTGTTGGTTCCTGCCGAGTCCGGGTCTCATTCAAGAAGCACACAGCGTACTTACCGCTCACTGTGATCGACAAAGATCGGCCTAGTCTGCTAGGTCTCCAATGGTTCATGCCACTTGGCATTGAAGTGGCAGGCATAAACCGAGTCAGCGAAAGTGACTGGGAGGAGGACCTCATCCATGAATTCAAGGACGTCTTCGCGGAAAAATTAGGCGAGTACAAGGGGACCCCAATATCGTTCAGCCTTAATCCAAAGATAGCTCCCATCCGCCTTAAGCCTTGTTGAGTTCCGTTTGCCTTAAAGCCGAAAATCGACGAACAACTCGATAAACTAATTGCTCAGGGGGTGCTAGAACCTACCGATCACTCTCCCTGGGAAACCCCAATTGTAACACCCATTAAGCTGGATGGTTCAATCCGAATTTGTGGGGACTACCGGGCCACCCTGAACCACGCCCTACAGCAAAATGCATATCCGGTGCCGGTGGTGCAGCATCTCCTCCATTCCCTGGGGGACAGAAAAGTCTTTGCCAAATTAGACTTAGCTCAGGCATATCAGCAATTACCTGTTGATGAAAAGACGGCACAGGCACAAATGATTGTGACGCACCGAGGTGCCTTTAAATGTACCCGGCTCCAATTCGGAGTCAGTGTAGCCCCGAGGATATTTCAGAGCCTTATGGAGAGGCTACTACAAGGGATTAAAGGCGTGGTCCCCTACTTTGACGATGTATTAATTGCTGCACCTACAAAAAAAATCTTACTGGATCGTTTAAAGTTGGTCCTACAAAAATTCCAAGATGCCGGTCTTAAGATGAAAAAGAATAAGTGTAAATTGTGTACAGATAGTGTTGAGTTTTTAGGGTACCTAATTGACAGTCAGAGTATTCAACCTACTGACAGTAAATTAAGAGCAATAAAAAACGCTCCCAGGCCTCGGAACAAGGCCGATCTCCAGGCCTCATCAACTTTTATAATGTATTTCTACCACATAAAGCAACTGTCGCTGAGCCGTTACATCGTTTGCTAGACAAGAAAGCAAATTGGTTATGGGGTCATAAAGAAGAACAGGCGTTCCGTAATGCAAAAAAACTACTGACTTCTGACTCTGTACTCATGCAATACAATGAGACTTTGCCGTTAAATATCACATGTGATGCTTCGGCCTTCGGAGTGGGCACCATTCTGAGCCATGTACTGCCTAATGGTAACGAAGCCCCTGTTGCATATTTTTCAAAGACACTTTCAAAAACTGAGCGAAATTATGGCCAAATCGATAAAGAAGCCCTCGCAATTGTATCGGCTGTTAAAAGATTTCACGAGTACGTGTATGGCCGGGCTTTTACTATCGTGACTGACCATAAACCGTTATTGGGGATAATAGCTGGAGATAAGCCGACTCCCTACATATTATCCCCCAGGATGACTCGCTGGTCAGAATTCTTGGCTGCTTATAATTATCGGCTGCAATACCGCCCGGGGAAAGCCATTTCCCACGCCGATGCATTGAGCCGAGCACTGCTTCCAGAGACTCTCGACGATCCCGCACCAACGGTAACCACATTACAAATTGAAACACTCCACTCGCCGCCATTAACCGCTCGAGATATCGCGAGAGAAACCAGACGTGACCCCACCTTGGCGCGAGTCCTAGGCTGGGTAGAACGTGGATGGCCATTGGACCAATTATCAGATGACTTCACACCATTCAAGACTTGACAAACAGAGTTGTTCTCTCAAAAAGGCAGTGTCATCTGGGGCGATAGAGTTGTTATCCCAGAACGACTCCAAAAAGCAGTACTGAGAACCTTGCACAATGGCCACCCTGGTATCATGCAGATGAAAGCTCTCGCACGAAGCTACGCATGGTGGCCAGGCATCGACAAGCAAATCGAAAATTGGGTTAAAGCTTGTCATAGATGCCAGGAAGTGAGCAACGCCCCACCAAAAGCCATCCCTACCGAATGGGAGACACCACGGGGACCCTGGTCCCGTATTCACCTGGATTTTGCGGGGCTGACCAAAGGCCACACCTTTCTTCTAACCGTCGACGCCTACTCAAATTGGCTCGAGATTCACCGCATGACGAACACAACCACTGAAGCGGTTATCAAAAAATTGGAAAGACTGTTTGCAATCCACGGATTACCAGACATTCTGGTATCCGACAACGGGCCCCAATTTACCACGCTTTCCTTCGAGCAATACCTGGCTGACCGCGGCATCCAACATACGCTCACCTCGCCTGCGCACCCTGCGACCAATGGCAGGGCTGAGCGCATGGTCCAATTTGTTAAGAAAACCTTGCAGAAATTAGACTACGATAACATCAACGACAAAATCAACCGAATCCTTTTTCTACAACACATCACATCTCATAGCGTCACTAACAAAATTCCTGCCGAACTGCTAATGGGACGAAAACTCCGCTCCCACCTCAACTGGTTACACCCAGCTTATGAACCGGAAAAACCACTAGGATCCAGCGGCCAATGTCGTGCCTTCCAGGTAGGCGATTTGGTATACGCAAAAAAACCTATCGGGCGATCCGCTGTGGGTAGAGGCGACAGTAGTTCGTGTAACCTGCCCGAGATCCTACCTTGTACAATGCCTTGACGATAGACTATGAAAACGCCATATCGATCAATTACGATCACGGCTCCGGTCAGGCACTCCCTTATGACCAAGCTGAGGGAGGGGGAGATACAGAAGAAGATGAATTTCAATTAGAAGAAAACCCGTTCAAAAGGAACGATGGCGGAATAGAGACACAGGAATTGGAACTAGAGAAGGGAATAGATTCACCTCAGGGAGTTGCCGAAGATATTGGTGATGACGGAAACGTGAACTCTGAACTAGAGGAAACCCCGTTGACAAACAACGATCTACCTCAGCGAGATTGCAGCCAAATGCAAAACACACAGCGATAATCAAAAAGACTAATAAAGCAACCGTCCTACCTAAAGGACTATGTAACTGCGCCCTGTAAACAGAAGCCAGGGGGAAGGGGTGTTGTGAATGCATAGGCCTTAATAAAGATATCTTAAGCTTGGAGTCAAGTGCAGGGTTCTGGCCCTGCACTTCTGATTGGCTGTTAATGGCAAGATCAGATTGGCCCGTTCCGGGGAATCCGATTGGCCATTAACGGAGCGTTCTTATTGGTTAAGGGAGCTAGCGCTCCTAGATTGTTATTGGTTAATAGTTATTGGATTGCCTATATAAGGAGGGCTATAACTGCCATTGAGCTTGAGCAGTCACTATGTAAATAAAGAGTTGAAGTTCACCTTTCCAGAGGCTCGTCTCCATTCTTTCTCGCCCATGCTCCATACTTAACATCTGTGGTGTTGAATAGCTTCAATCATTAGTGAAGAGAACACAGTTGCTCTTGATATGATCACAGAGATCATTTATGTAAAGTATGAAGAGAGTTGGTCCTAGAACACTGCCTTGGGGACACCACTGTTGACAGGTACAGAATTTGATAGGACGCTCCCAATTTTGACCATTTGTTGTCTCTTTGACAGGAATGCTTCTTTCCAGTTATGCAGGTGTCCAGGGATACTGTATGATTTTAGTTTTAGGAGTAGTTTGTCATGTACCACTGAATCAAAGACTTTACAGAAGTCTGTGTAGATTGTGTCTATTGCTTTGCCCTGATCGAGTTGTGTAGTCTATATGTTTTTGAAATGTAAGAGTTGCAGATTACATGATAGTTTTTTCCTGAAACCAAATTGTTTATTAGAGAGTAAGTTGTCTCTAAGTGGAGGATGATGGATTGGTTAATAATTGATTCCATGAATTTACATATGACACAGCATAAAGAGATTGGTCTGTAATTTTCAACTAGGCTGGGGTCTCCCTTTTTGAATATGTCGATGACCATGGCTTCTGACCATAGTTTTGGCAAGGAGCTGGTCCTGAAAGATTTTTCAAAGATTATGCTTAGAGGTTCAGCTATGGCAGTGGATAGCTTTTTTAAGAAGTAGGCACATATTCCGTCTGGTCCAATAGATAGAGATGGTTTTACATTGTGTAGTGCTTTTTCAACATTGTCTTCTGTAAAGTCCATATGTATTAGATCATTGTAATTGTCTGTGGTTCGACTAGGAAATACTGGGCATGACTCATTGCTGTTTACAAATACTGAGCCAAAGAATGTGTTGAAGATGTTGGCTTTAATAATGTAGTCTTTACCATTAGATCCTCTCAGGGGTAGGATGGACCTTGAGTCTTTTAGTTCATTCATTATTACTTCTATCATTATTATTACTTCTATATAATAATTATTAATTATATAATAATTATATAATAATTATTATTAATAATAATTATATTATTATTAATTATTATTATATAATTATTACTTCTATCATTACTGATCTCTGATCAAATTGCTGAAGGCTGATAACATTTTTAGTCTTCTAAAAGACTTTTCCTTGGCCTAACTCAAGGGATCCATGTAATTTTCTGTCTCTTCTTAGTCATGATTAAATCTGTAGTAGCCCTCCCAAGTGGTTGCCTTCTGGATATGTTTCAAAGCTGCCAACTGCCAGAAAGCTGTTATGAATATTCATACCTGGTCTTCATCAGATTGGGGAAGACAAAGCTGTATGATTTTGGGGTTAATGGGTTTGAGAGAGACCTGGGATTCTACGTATTTCCACTCATCATTGGAAAATTGAATTTTAATAATTCATGTCAATATAGTACGACTGCAATACCACAGAAAAGCAACAGAAGTGTAAACAAATAAAAAATGTCAATTGCATTGAATTATGAAACATGAGGTTGTTTTTTTTTCATAATTCAAAGTGGCTGAGCCTTTTTCCTATTTCCCCCTTTCATTTTCTCTGGTTTTTAATTGCTTTTTCTTTATTATTATTATTTTTGCTTGTAGCATTTTATTTTTTGAAGGAGGTTAAATGAAATAAAATGAATTACTTGTGTTCTTGTTATTACATCATTACTTGCATTGATTCAGAAATCAAAGTAACCAATTGGTACCATTACACTTATATTCGTTGGTCTGTCTGCTTGTCCATCTGTCCATTTGTCCATCCAGTACAAATCCAGACAATCACTAGATGGCTGCAAGTGTTTTTGTAATAGCTGCTATCTAGAAATCACCTGGATTCTTGCAGCCTGCATATAATACAGAGAGAGAGAGAGAGAGAGAGAGAGAGCTATAATTATTCTTTGCAGCAAAAATAATAGGTAATATAGAGGAATATTCATTAAAAACATATAAGGGCAGAGGAATATTAACATTTCTTAGTACCAAGATCCCAGTTAAATTGGGGAAAGAGGTTAAAAAGTTTACATTTAATTTTTAAAAATTAGCTTCAATCCTCTTGTCATTAAGGAAAATACAGAAAGCCGCACCCTTTGCCATGTACATCCTTTGGGGGAAAGGATCCTAAGTTTGATGTTCCCATCAAACTAAATGAGCAGGTTGGTAAAACATGGTGTAAAAAAACTTGGTTCAGGGCTAGGAACATGGGATGATGTCACAAAACAAATAAAACACAAACAGGGTTTCAACCAGCTGACTTCTCTTTCCACAGGATGCCCAGCGAAGGGTAAGGCTGCTTCAAGAAGAAAATAACTCCCTGTGTGTACGTCTAGCTAATATATATCGTGGTTCAGGTATGGTTGATTGCTGGAATGAATATCAGCAAAAGAGGTGAGCAGGGGTGACCTACCAATGTTTTAATACAGTATCTACCATTGTACCATTTAAGCTACCTGTCAAGCAGAGCTTCTATTCTATAATATAGAAAGGATCAATATAAGACTGCTTCAGTCTTGGACTGGGGCAGGTGGGTAATGGTAAGATAAGAGCAGTGTTGTACGATTAAAGAGGAAACACAGCATTATCAGACTAGTTTGGTGCTGATCTTCAATGGAAGTGACCAAAAGGCTTCATTGTACTGGTGAACTGTGATGGATGAAAATTAGCAGTCCAAAATAGTTTTTTTCATTTTTAGGAAGAACGTATGAACATTATAGCATAATCCAATTTAAAAGCCAATCCAATTTGTCTAATCCTTATAATGCAATGTCTTTCAACTTTGATAAATTGTGGACTTCAACTCCAAGAATTCCCCAGACATGCCAGCTGGATAATTCTGGAAGTTGAAATCCACTTATCTTAAGGTCGCAAAGTTTGAGAAATACTACTGTAATGAAATTGATTGACATGTTGCCACAGACTGTCTGTTATTACCCTGCTCCTACAGCTCTTTCCCCAAACCAATGAAATGTGAAAAGTTTCCAGCTTCAGCATGATGGAATCATCAAGATGGAAACTGCAGTTGTGCAATCAGAACCACATATTTTTCTTTTTTCTTTTTCCCTTGTCATTACCGTATATACTCGAGTATAAGTCGACCCGAATATAAGCCGAGGCACCTAATTTAACCACAAAAAACTGGGAAAACTTATTGACTCGAGTATAAGCCGAGAGTGGGAAATGCAGCAGCTACTGGTAAATTTCAAAAATAAAAATAGATACCAATAAAAACTTTCACTAGGACAGTTGAGAATAAGTTTGATGTTCACAATTTCCTCTTTGAAAGAGACCAGTAAATAGGGAACAAGAAGATGAAGAAAAAGAAGTGTGTTTTATCACTTTTCACACTGCAGTGAACAAAAATGGCATCATAGGAACAAGCTTATTCTCAGCCCAAAGGTTTGTTTCTGATTTCTTCCCTGATTTAAGGGAAATTTGGGAAACAATCTCACTATCATGAAAGGTTTAATTGATTCACTAACCCAAAAGATGATGATGATGATAGTGGGAGGCAGGAGTCACTCTCTCCCTTGCAAGAAAAAAGCAAGAGCCGTTCTTATGATCTCTCCCTCTCTCTCAAGCCCTTTCCAGCATGCGCCATCTGCCTTCGCCACTTTGCACCTTGCAAATGCAAAATCCTGGGGTTTTTGCATTTGCAAGGTGCAAAGCGGCGGGGGTGGATCCCGCGTGCTGGAAAGGGCTTGACTGTATTACGGGGAGAGAGAGAGAGATCATAAGAACGGCTCTTGCTTTTTTCTTGCAAGGGAGAGAGTGACTCCTGCCTCCCACTGTCATCAACATCTTCTTCTTTTGGGTTAGTGAATCAATTAATTTGGGAAATGATCTCACTATCAGAAAACAATGCGAGCCGCCACCACCACCTCCTCCTCCCCCTCCTCCCGAGTGGACTGAAGGCAGCTGGAGCTGAGGAAACGAAGCTGAGTGGAGCCGAAGCAACCTTGGCTCGCGTTGTTTTCTCAGCCTAGAGAAAGGGGAAGGGGGCTCATCTGGACCAAGGGTGAGTCTCCCCGTCAGTTTCCCCTGAAGGATTTTCCGTCGCTTTTGCCTTCTCCCTACATTTTCCCTCTGTTAAAATCCCCCCCCCCAACACACACACACTTATTTTCGGTCGGATAGATTTCGTGTCTGAGCATTCTTACATGGCGGTGGGTCTTTCCCCCCCCTAAAAACAGTTAAAAAAAGAAAAAACAATATATCCTCAAGCAAGAACTTTTCTGCTTCCGATTACCCCCATGCTTAAAAGTTGCAAAGGAAACACGGAAGCAGGGAAGCTGCTGCCCAGCTTCGGAGCTCCACACCATTTTTTTTTCAGAGGGGAATCTGACTCGAGTATAAGCCGAGGGGGGTTTTTTCAGCACAAAAAATGTGCTGAAAAACTCAGCTTATGCTCGAGTATATACGGTATGTTATTAGAAGGGAGAGGGCTTCAATTGTGTAGATGCAGCTATTCTCTTGACTTCTTTGAAACGCCTCCTCTCCCAGATGCCCCTAAGTTTTTCAGGCACCCAGGAGAACTGCTTTCCAACATAATCTTGTACCAGAACACTATTTTTCTGCTTAATTTGACACAAATGAGTGTAAATTTTATTTCACTTCCCTTCTGCACATTTCACAGGCAAGTGTTTGGGTGACCAAGCTGGTTTGAGCAAACATTGCTAGATCCCAGCAGAAGTGCTTCTGCTGTAGGTGAGCACATGGCAAATCCATGATGATGATGGTGATGATCCATTCAGTCAATTATATGGGCCAAGTTTCTCCCCATCTTGCACTATTTCTTTTAAGTTTTCATATGCTCCAGCTTATGTCAGCTTTGATGGTGTCCAGCCACTGTGTTCTTCCACACATAATTGCTTTCCCCAGTGACTTCCCTTGCATTTGGCCAATGTTAGCAAGATGCAGTTTTGTTATTTTATTTATTAACTACTTACCAGTCAATCAAAATGCTTAAAATATTTCCTACTTTACTATCAGTGATGACCAATATGAATCAACTGAAACAGGGCAATCAAACTGCTGTAACTCTATCCAAGCAAGACATTCTACCATTCCCAAAGGGCTAAGCTGTGCATAAGAAACTTTATCATGGCCCTACATTGTCCCAGTGAAGGGGGAAAATGAGATTGCTGTAGATCTGGAGCCCACCCCTATTCTAAGGGCAGTGAGCCTTAGTTTTCAGGATGATCAAAGGTTCATCAAGGTCTGGCAACTGTGGTCATAAAATCCTAGCAGAGGGAAACTAGGAGGTGTGGATGAAAGACAGAAAGAAATGCAGAAAGTTGAAAAAGAGAGAAGAGGAAGAGAGATTGAGGATGAAGAATTGAATAGTCATGAAGAGTTTTTCAAGTTAAATCAAGCACATAATATGTTGTGCAACAGAATTGCACAAGACATGAGGAATGTCAGGTGAAGAAATTGGGGGGGGGGATATTTAGTCCTGGAAGGATTCCACTCACCAGATATCTTTCATCTTGTAGACATGCATTTGTGATCCTGATGGGGGTACAATCACATTTTAAAAAAAAATAATGATGGGTTCAACTTTGGAAATGAGAAACTTTGCCACCAATGTCAGACTGGACATCTCAAAGTTAGTAAATGCCCATCAATGGCAAAATTAACAGTTAATATATCTAAAAGTCTTAACTAAATTTATACAACAATGGCTACTCTATATATTAATGCCACATAAGGCAAATTTAAATACTTAGTGAATTATTAAGTGAATGAACTGTGGGGTAAAGATAGAAACCAAAAACAATCTTAAGTGTTTATAAATATTTTGATGTTGTGTACGACTGGAGAGAATTTGGAATTCAATACTCTTTTACTCAAAATTATTTTAATTTACTTAAAATTATTTTAATTGTGTCATTAATTTTTATTTTTCTTTCTCCCTTTTTGCTTCTTTTTTACAAGATTGTGTTCATTTATAATGACAAAAGTGGTAACAATATAAATATTAATGCCTAGACTTTTCCATTTCTTAAAATGTACAGTAATGAGTTTTATATGTTCAACTAATTATTTAATGAAATGCATTTTAAAACTTACAATTTTAAAATCACTATTTATTCGCAAATATTTTATCTTCCATCCACTATGTCCTTTTTACTTTTCATATAGAAAGAAATAAGAAACATTTCTCATTAAATGTTTTAAAATCAATTTCTAAAAACAACAACAACAAATGAGTCAGAGAACTTTTCAACACTTCCTCACTTGAGTTGATATTCTGTTTCATCCAGGTAGACCTCATTTAAAGATGGTAATCACTAAACAATGCAGTTTTAAAGCACATGATTGCACTATTTAGCAACAGCACTTTCTGTTGCTATTGTTAAGCAAATCCTGGGACATCACTAAGTGTGATGTCACACACTATTTGCTACTTTCTGCAGCTTCTTATTGACTTTGCTTCTTGGAAGCTGGCCATAAAGATTGCAAATGGCAATCCCAGGATTGTTCTATAACACATGCTTGTGAGGTGGTTGCCAAGCAATAAAGTCATAAATACAAGATCACAGGAATGCTGCAATAGTCACAACTACAAGAGACAGTCATATATACCCATCATTCAGCACCATTGAAAGTTCAAATGTTACTGAGTGAGCGGTTGTTAAGTGAAAATTACCTACATTGTCATCAGCAATATTTTTAAAAAAATTAAGAAAAAGAGTCAAATGTAAAATTTAAAATAGAAAATCAGCCCAAATGCAGGGAATGCTTGTTCTTTTCTTTGCTCAAAGGGTAAGAAAATATGCTACTTAAGCAAAACCAACCACCTCCTCCATTTTAGCAGAGGAACTCTCTAAATCAGGGATCCCCAAATTCTTCAGCTCATCAATACCTTCACAAAATTTCAAATTGTTAATCAACCAACATTTATAATATGAATGTGATTTAGTACATGCTATTCATCTATTGGACTATGCAACAAACCATAATAATAATCAATAAAGAACAAACAGTGACACACAAAAATGGAAGATCAGTTTGAATAATGAGATCAGCAAGCAAGATAGAATAGATGAAAGAAAAGAAGCTGAAGAATAAGAAACCAAAGAAGATTTGATCAAGAAATATCAAAGACTGGAAATAATAGAGCAGCAAATAATACCTATCGTCAAGAATTACAGCAGATACAAAACTAGGATTGCAAATTATATGTAGAGTCCAATCAGAAAGATTTTTACCAATCCATTAATGGAGAGACTGCAGTGGACAGTCAACCCCTGACAGGAGTTTTGGACGCGGATGTGGGATAACTTAGAGAAATACAAAAAGAACACAGCTAGTTAAAGGTAATAGATAAGAATAAAAAAGAAGCTGAAATGAAAAAAAAAACTTGTAATAATAATAGCAGAAATATTGGAGAAAAGAGCAAGAAAGACCAGGAATTTATCAGCACTGGGTGAATATGAACCCTATGGATTTTGGTTGAAACATTTGACTTTATAATCACTCATTGCCAAGCAATTTAACAACATACTGCTAAGAAGTGAAATTGAAGAATGACTAACATCTGAGAAAACCTACCTGAAAATGAAAGAACCAGCAAAAGGAGCTTCACCAGGAAACAATAGCTTGATTACCTGCTTATCAACAACTTCCAAATTGCTAACAGGTGTGATAGCTCATACATTCCAGTAGCATCTAGTTGAAAACAAGTTCTTTCCACCTGAACAGAAAAGAAACCACCCAAACAGGAAAGGAACGAAAGATCAACTCCTAATTGACAAGATGGTTTTTGGAAAACAGTAAGAGGAAGAAGATCAACTTGAACTGGATTGATTATTTGAACCTTATGACTATCATTAAGTGTTGTAACTTATGATTCTTGACATATCAATTATTTTTCATTGAGTAACACTATCAGTATGTGCAGTCAAGATATCGCAGTGGGGTTTGGACTGGACAAATGTGCCATACTAAGCATTAAATGGGGGAAATAGTGAAAACTACAGGAATCAAGATAGACTATGGAAATAACATTAAGAGTCTGGATGAAGATGATCTCTACAAATACCAGTACATCTTTCAAGGTAACAACATAAAGCAAACTGAAGTCAATAAAAATGTTAGAAATGAATACATCAAGTAAGTGAAAAAGATCTTAAAGCCCAAAACCAGTGGAGGAAACACCATCGAAGCAATTAACAACTAAGCAATTCCAGTCATTAGATACATAGTTGGAATAATGGACCAGCTCAGAATTAAAAGCCCTAGATAGGAAGACAAGAAAAATAATGATAATGAATCCTACCCTTTGTCCTTACAGTGACATTGACAGACTTTACTGACCCAGGAGATTAGGTGGGCATGGAATGTTGTAACATCAGATATTTGAAGAAAAAAAAATGACATTGGAAGAATATCTGAAGGATATGAAGAAGTTGCTCTGACTCTAGTTAACCAAATAGGTTTACTGACTACAGAAGGGGCCAAATTGGCCTAGAAGAAAGGCCAAATGAAGAACAAGAAAGAGACATAGGGAGACAAGTATGAAATGGCCAGTATATTAAAAAAAAAAACCAGCCAAAGATGGAAAACAAGAGCTCACAATGGAAAACTGAAGAAAAAGACATAGTGGCTGATCCTTTTGCACAAGACCAAGCCTTAACAAATGCGTACAAACGCAGTACTGTAACAGACAAGAACTACCTTTGCCAAGAAACTAAAGAAACAGGGAACCACTCGGTTAGCTCCTTCAAGAAGATCACATAGAGCAGAGGTATCAAGGCCCAGAGGTCTGGCCCACAGGATGCTTAAGATCTGGCCCGCAGGGCTGCCCTGAAAACAATAAAATTCCAGCCCACAGTGCCTCTGCCAGTAAAAATGGAGATCAGACAGCTCTCCCAAGCTCCATTTTTGTTGGCAGAGGGTAGTAGGAGGCTGGCACAGCTGAAAACAGAGGTCAGGAGCTGTTTTCATTGGCACAGAACTCTGGCCACCAGAGGCATGTGTGATGTTGAGCTGACTACACCTACCATGGCTACAGCCCCCCAAGGTCAAATACAACCTTGATGTGGCCCTCAATTATATTGAATTTGATGCCACTGACATAGACTGACTACATGACAAAGTGACAACAATAGTGCATTGGAAGAAATACCACTTGCCTGCTAGCAAAAATTGGTGGGACCATAGCATTATACGAAGTAATAGAAAATGAAGAAGCAAAATTGCTCTAGGATTTCAGAATTTAAACAGACACCTGTCACATAACACCCCAGAATTAACAATTGTCAATAAGAAAGTAAAAAAAAATCTGATAATGAATGTGGCAACACCTGGAGACAATCAAGTAAAAGAGAAGAAAATGGAGAAAATAACAACATTCAAAAACCTGCAAAAAGAAATAGAATGATTGTGGCAAAAGAAAACCAAGGTAGTTTCAATAATTATAAGCACCTTAGATGCAATCCCAAAACAACTGGCATACTACTGGAACCATTAGCATTGACAAAATCATCATTGGTCAGTTGCAAAAGGCAGCTTTACCCAGAACAGGTTACATTTTGCGATGACACTTCTAAAACCATCAAATGTCAACTTCTGCCCATCCAAGGTCTTTGGGACTCAATGGGGGGACAAAAGTATAAAATCCAGTCTGAATATCTGGTTGATTGCAATGAAACATATAATAGTCTCATCAAACCCTGAGGGTTAACAGTAACCACTTTGGAGAACTACAGTGTTAATCCTCATATCTTACACAATCTTTTTTGGGGTTTTGCAGTGTGTTCCGACAGAAGCGGAATATAGAACTTGTAAGGATTAGTCTGGAGAATCAGGCAATTCTTAAAAGACTCCGAGATAGAAAAGCAACCTATGACAGGAAGGAGTATGAAAAGGATTGGCAGGCAAGTGCATTCTTCCCCATGGTTTCAAAAGTTCAGCCTTCCATGTTTCACCAGTAGAGCAATTTAAGAATTTGAAGGCCTTTATTAGTGTAACAACAGCTTACTCCAACCTGGTATCCTCTATATCAATGTTTCTTAATATTGGCAACTTTAAGATGTGTTGACTTTCAGCTTCCAAAATTCTGAGAATTGAAGTCCATACATCTTAAAATTGCCAAAGTTGAGGAACTCTGCTCAGTATGGGTCAGACATCAATTTCCATCATCCCCGACCATCTGGAAGATGCCATATTACAGAGATCTAAGAATATTCTCACAAGTGAAACAATGGAGGTCAGCAATATAGCAAGTTTAATACATAAAACTAGAAATAAGTTTTAAAAGAAGGCAAAATATAGTCTTTTCTCTTTGTGCTACTGTACTTGCCCAATTTGCTTCTTCCATCCACCCCAGTCTGAACAGTAACAACACAGAGATAAAAGACAGACTGTAACCTCATGCTGTGATCTCTGTTTAACAGCTGAACCAATTTATTTTTGGTTCATCTGAGGAGTTCTTTGAAACTGACGTAAAACTAATCTTTTCTTTGAAATACTGTGGCTGAGTAGAACTTGTGGGCAATCTGTTTGTCAATTTGCAAGAATATTTGCTTCACCTCACCATCTAACTTCTGGACAGGAAGAGTAAGTAGGCCTTATCAGGCCTTCCAAGGGGCTTTGCAGAACCACAACACAAGCACAGATCAGTTTGCAACAGTTTCAGATAAATGCCCACAACTAAAATTAGGAGGGCATAGCGGTGTTTCGGTGACTCCTTTACTCTAAAGATTCTGAAACTGGTTGAAATGTCTTCACTCTGCTTTTGATCAATTAGGGGATGGAACAACAGAGGTGTAAACATGCCTCTATATGAGGGCATTGGTGCAAGCTGAAGCAGCATTAAATTCTCCCATTCTAAAAGCAATCACACTAAAACTAGAAAATAAGTTGACCCTAGGACTTTGATTAAAAGTTGTCTAATCTCTACATATCCAAGCAATAAAAATAGATTTCTTCTAACCTCATCAGTGTTGTAATTCCCCTTCTAGCACTTGAGGATGCCATCATTTGGGATGATGGGGAAGGAGAGTTAGGGAGAGCCAATTTCTGACGTTCTTATGTAGGAGGCAAATGATCTTACTCTGTTATTAGCAGCAAGGGCGGTACAGGGTTTGCATCCTCTGTGTCACCTTGGCACTTTCTCCCCTCCTCCTTAGTCTTGTTAGGGTAAAATGCTGCCAGCCTAAATTTCTTTGCAGGAATTATAATTGCTTCCTAGAGTCAAGCAACATCTCCTTAATGTCAACAAGCCTCCCACAGACCCTAGAAGCAGGCAGATGGCCCAGCTGCAACTTTTGTCTTAGGGAAAAAATGTTGCTGCTTTGTTTCTCATGTGAGAAGAGAGACTGCAGAGATGCTTTGTTATAGCAGATTTTCTGCTGGAACTTCTAGGCAGTGTTTGGATGACATACTTCCCAATGGTTACTTTAAGAGGGTTTACTTGTTTGACCCAATTTTCTGATTTGGGACATCACACTAGACTAAAATGTGATTGATCAATTTGTGAATTGATGTATTATATAAACACAGCCTAGTTTTAGTCTTTCTTCCACATCTACGGCATTCTACTATACATCTCATCTAAACACTTACGCTTGATCTTTCTTTGCTGGTGTATTTTTCTTCTTTTTAAAGCTGATTTGCTTAAAAAAACATCATTGAAAAACCAGTAGTCAGAATTTCCATTCTTCAGTGGATAGCTTAACTGTTACCCAAAATTCTGAAAGCCCCACCCCACCCAAAAAAATCTCTATGGGAAATCATTAAGAATCTTTCCTTGTCTATCAGAAGACTTTTGGTCCTTGACTGCAATTCATCACAGGGACAGAGGCAATTAGTTAAGGTTTTAGTATGTTAAGGTTCTGGTGAATCACTCAGTATCCATATCCCATATATCTATGAGAATACATCCAATTCCCATTTAACACACAGCTCTTTGTGATAACATTTCACAAGAATCCAAAATAAATTCATTATTTTAGAGCAAGGAGAAGCTGAAAGGGATTAATTTTTTTTTAAACAAATGTTATTAATTTTCAAAGACAATACAAAAACAAACAAAACATATAACATAGGAACATAAAACATCTTTTCTAAAAACCGCTTAACAAAACAAATAAAACATCTCATTTAAGTACATTACTCTTTTCCAACTTCTCACTGTTTCTTCCTTTATTTCTGTTCAGTTTTATTCATTAAACTTATATTTTCATGTATTTCATATTACTATATTTCATATTATTACTATTTCATATGTTCTTATCCAACATCATTAATCCTCGATAAACAAACATAAGCAAACAAAATACATAACATAAAAACATAAAACTTCTTTTTAGAAAAGGGCTTAACCCCGGGTTATAACTTTTTATAAGACATAAATCAAATTCATGCTCACCTTACATACTATTTCATATCTTCTCTTTTCACTCTCTTAATTCTATTTTATTTATTTAATCTCAATTTAAATAATTATACTTGTATCTTTTGTCCGTTCTTTTTCAATTATCTATTTATCTTTTCTCTTTACCACAAACTTTTTCCTGTAATCCCTGGTTGAAGTATGACAACTTTCTATTTCCCCCCCAAATTTAACATTTAAAATAATACATAGTTTCTATTCTGATTCTGCTTAGTACATTCTACATAACATTTTAAAATATAAAACATAACGATCTTATATTAAAAATAATGTTCCATAACAAATTAATTAATTAAACTCTATTAATTAAATCTTAGGCATTTTACACATTCCCTACAATATTCTATTAACACATATTTCAAATACAAATACTACAATACAATCTTATGTACTTTTGCAGAATCTCTTTTTAAATTATGTTTTACCTTTTATCTCGGAAAAAAACCTGTTTATTAGCATCTTGTTTTAAGCCTTTATAACTTCCCTTCATTTTTTCCCTTTCTTCCTGGTCAAATCTAGCCTTTTTACCCCTCCCCCCTCAATCTCCAGCCTTTTAGTCTCCCCTCTCTGTTGTATTCCTCTCTTCTGTTGCTTTCTGACATTATATCGATTTTTCACCTTATTTTTCCCTTTCTTGGTTGTTTTTTTAGAACTTAAATTCTCCATTTTCTTTTCCTTTTTACCCTTTTCTTTCTCATTTAAAATCATATGTCCATTAAAGATGGCTTCTTCTTCCTCTTCCCAGCCTTTTTCTTGTTGCATTTCCTGATAAGTAGAAATCGCCATTTCTAAGAAGCAAAGGATAGATCCAAAGGAGCTCTTGCCTTCTTCTTCTTCTTCTCTTAATTTTTCAAATTGCATTTTCAGTTCTTCAACAGATACCATTGTAAAAAAAAAATTAAACAGTCCAAATGTTTTCTTAGTCTTCAAACGATAGTTCACAAAAGTCCCAAAGTCATCAAGCAATCAAAGTCAGCACAATCAGCACAGTCTGTTTCATTTAGCACTTTCTTCTACTTTCTCTTCCTGGGGTAGCATTCAATTACACAATTCCAAGGTATTTTTTGGAAGTTTTATTGCAATTTAATCTCTGATCTTATAAAACTCCAAGCAATCTCCTTCAACAAACATTAATATAAATCATTTGCCTCTCTCCCTTCCCACTTAAAGCAAAAAGATTTTAATTTTTAAATGTCAGTGTTTAGAAATCTAATGTCCCCTTGGCTTTAATTTTCAAAGTTAGTACCTTCTGCTGCCAAAGCGGGTATTTCCGATTTTCATCTGCTGTCTCTGTGGGGAAGTGAGGAGGAAAAAAAAACAAAAACCTTTCCCTTACTTTCCACCGCAGCTTAATGATCTTCTGGGAAACAATATATCACTTAAAGAGCCAAAGTTCCAGGGTATTCAAATGTTAATTGTCTTCCCGGTTCAGCCAAAAGCCTTCTCTTTCTTCACTTCCTCTTGCACAAAACTTGTCCGGCTGAGAGGTTCTTTGTGACGGCCATTGCTGACCGCCGCTCCACCACCTTTGGAAAAGGGAGTTAAGCCGGCTAGGGAAGGGGGGTGCGATATCCCCCGAC
Organism: Hydrophis major; assembly: GCA_033807585.1. NCBI lineage: Eukaryota > Metazoa > Chordata > Lepidosauria > Squamata > Elapidae > Hydrophis > Hydrophis major. Next base: position 39,563,374 of record CM066343.1, on the reverse strand, counting down.
CCCTGCCCGGATCTCCCCTCTCTTCAGTTATCCCTACAGGATAACTATAGCCTCCCAATCCAATTGGATCGAAGGCACTCCAGCAGCGAGCGCAGCAGGGATCGCGCACAAGTGCGAATTCCTACTGCCTCCAAAGCCTGACAAACCGGAACTCCTGAAAGGGATTAATTTATGGTCAATAGAAATGCAAATAAAGATCCTTCTCACTTCAACTGTGCTATTTGCAAAAGAGAGAGAGAAAGTTTGGCATAGTGAATTAAGCCATCAAGCTAGAAACTGGGAGATGGGGAATTCTATTCCTGCCTTAGGAACAAAACCAGAGCAGTGGGTGATCTTCTCCAAACATACTCCTCAGGCCTAGGAAAAAGGAAGCATGGCAAACCATTTCTAAATCTTGCCAAGAAAACTGCAGGAATTGGTTCAGGCAGTCAGCAGTCTTGAAGTGGCCATGAAAAAAATTGCTAAAACTGATACAAGGTAGTAAGATATTGTAAGGTGTTTCAGCTGTTCTCCCAGATTACTGTGTCATCACAGTCACTTTTTTAAATTGTGTTTTCTTTTGTAGAATTCCAGGAGTTACGTGAGGAACACTTCTCGTTTTCCTGTACCAAATCAAGAGTAAGTATAAAACACCACTAGACCAAGATCTTTTGGATAGGGATGTGGCTTTGCATTTATTTTAGGGCTACTGTGGGATAGGTTAGACCTATGATGACAAACCTATGGCACATGTGCCGGAAGTGGTGCACAGAGCCACTTTTGCCAGCACGCGAGAGGTTGCCCAGAAGAGCCCCACTGCGCATACCTGCTGATCACCGCCAGCTGATTGTTGGGTATCTGCCACACATGCACAGGGGGTAGGGTGCGGGGGAGACGTGCACACATGCACAGAGACACATGGCGAGTGGGGGGGGTCACATGCACATGGGGCATGGGGGAGGCAGCACACATTGCCTTCTGGGTGCTGGCCCATGAGCACACACACAATTTTGGCACAGGAGCTGAAAAAGGTGAGCCACCACTGGGTTAGACTGTCCTAAAGACATTTTTCTGGTCTCTTGCCATTTTCCCTGCAATCAGTCTTTTTCTCAAATCATAATATCAATAAAAATAATAAAAATAGAGAAGTTGGGGAATTGCTAAAATAACTGGGGGGGGGGGGCTAGCCCTCTAGCATACCTTTATTTCCTAGAACGCTGCATGCTCATCGCATAGGCTCTCTCAGAAAAAAAAAGTGATGGTGAGAAAAGGTGCCCCTCCAGATGAACACTAAGGATGATAGGGCATCTGGATGGGAGAATGAAGAACCAGCACCTTTTCAGCTGCTAGTGTTTGACTTGGTCCCTCTACTCACCCATACAGGCTTGACCCCTGGCTGCCCTCTACAACAGCAATCTTTGGAAGGTTACTACAATATCTATTCAAATGATACATAGTCCACTTTTTTTGTTTTGTTTTATTTTCTCCCAAATCAGACAGAGGCATGAAAATGTCACCATTATGAATGTTTTCTCACAAAAATCCAGATCTGAAATGGCTGATCTTACAGAAAATTGTTAGAATGATGAGTGGGGAGGGAGAAGGTCTATATGTGGTGTAGATTTCTTTTGCCTAGATGTATAATAAAAGTTTTAAGGGCATGTTATGGATGCTTCTGCAAAATGATTACTAGGTACTGAAGTAGCGTTTCTCAACTTCAGCAATTTTAAGAAGTGTGAAATTTAACTTGGAACATACTGGCTGGGGAATTCCAGGAGTTGAGGTTCATACATCTTAAAGTTTCTGAGATTGAAAAACATTGAGTTGAATGGATTTATACAATGAGATGGTTACTTACAAACAGGGCCAATTGGAGGCAATAGGTCAAGTAAGGTCAAGTAAGCACTGGCTTAGGGGCACCAAATGAAAAGATTTCCAAAAAGAAAATGCAATTAAAAAGAAAATGCAGTAAAATTGTACTCCATCAACCAGCATTCCTGTTTAAGGCTTAAATATAATTTTGCACTATTGTTATGCTATATGACATAAATTATATGATATAATTACAATTACTCTGTAAGTAGGGTGAAAATATCCCAAGAAAAGAAAAAAGAATTTTCTAGGACAGGAAAAATATAACTATAAAGCTCAGAAGTTGGAGAAAAAAAAGAAATAAGATGGTGTTTGAAATTCCTTACAGAATTGGAAGATGAGTCGTCATTTGGTGCCTAAAGTGCCAAAATGTCTAAATCTAAAATCAGACATGGGGGGATTTTTTAAAAAAAGTCAAGATAGGGGCCATGCCCACTCAACAAAGCCCTACCCATGTACAAAATGTGTGTTTGATTATATTAATGGATCTTTGATTATATTGCTATCGAGACCATCTTGGCTTTCTTGACACACACACCCCATGGAGAACTCTATGAATCATTAATTTATCAAAAAGCTACCTTCAACCCTCTTGATTCTCCCTTCCTATAATATATATGGTTTCACTTTTTTATAGTTCCTGCTTTCTTTTATTCTTTTTGTGGGGGAGGGCAGGGCAGTACATTTCCAAACTCTGTTCTGCCCTTCAACCATCTAGGATTTCTTTTTCTGAGAAAGATTGTAGGGTCCATTGGAGTCAACAGTATTATTGCAAATAAAGAAGGAAAATGATGGTGCTTTGCTTAGCAGAAATCAGTTTGTTTTTTTAGAACAAAATTATAAATATATAAAAATCTGATGATAAAGAAAATCTAATGATTAGCAAGATAAGAGTTTGTCCCAAGACTTGTTGGGGCTCCCAGGCTTATGGTGCAGCAGCTTTAAAATAGTGACACCTGAGGGGACTTTGCATGTGGAACCAAAATCTTGTCCCCAGGATGCTTCCAATTCAATGGCTTATCCAGAAGCAACTATTGTATCATAGTGGAAGCTTTGTACCTCATATTCCAAGCATTAATTAACTCTTTGAAATTGAATATTTTTCTGTGACCAGGCGGTTATTTTTAAATGTTTAAGTTTGTGAGTTAAATATATGGTTGTCTATCCCCGAATAAGAAAATAACTAGTATTTATTCATGCCAGAGTGAATTCTTGAAAATCAACATCTAGCTCATATATAGTCTGCCTCCTCCTCAAGAATTCATTGCTGATGATTTACATCCTGTCCCCAACCTTCCCTTTTAAGATGGTTCAAAGGATCCTGAGGGGAGCAGATTATCTGGAACCTGCATTCAGACCAGGACATAAAGACAGCATTAGTTACACTTAAATGTTGACCATTGGAGGGAATCAGGATTGCGAAGTGAATGCATCCATCCTTGCCCTCCCTGATTTCTCAGCAGCTTTTATAACATTGAGCATGGTTTCCTTCTGAACTGGCTAGTGAGCTGCAAGATATGCAATATTGCAATAATTCTCCTCCTTCCTCCAGGTAGTTCTAATTGCCATTGGGAAGGGAGTATCCTAGACTCCTATTTTGTGGGGGTACTCAGGGCTTTCCCCCCTTTTCCTTAACTTCTACCTGGAACCAAGGAGGAGGTCATCCTTTGGCATGGAAAGTAGTATCATCAGGATGTTGATGATACCCAGTTATATATATTGGCTCCTGGCTGATCAAGTGATGTTATCAAGGATCTCTCCCAATGTCTGGAGGCTATGGGAGTCTAGATGAAGAACCCAGAATGACTGGAAGTCTGTTGGCTTTGCATCCACACACACACAGGCATGCACACAAGGGAGGGAGGGAAAGTGTGTGTGTCCTGGACCTAGAAATATGCTTATCTCTGGAAGGAGGGGCTGCTGTGCTCAGAACCAGTGTGCAATTTTGGGGTTTTCCTGTTCTCAGCTCCTCAAAATGCAAGTGATGACTATGTTCAGGAGGACCTTCACACAACTTCATCTTGTATGTCAATTATACCTGTTCCTGCATTGGGAAACCCTATTGGCTATCACTCTTGTCTTTGTTGCCTCCCAGTTGTACTATTACGATGAGTTCTACTTGGGGCTTCCCTTAAAAAATCCAGAAGCTTCAATTGGTCCAAAACACACCAGTGCAGATAGCATAGGCACAGCTTGATATGTCTAAGTAATACCACTACTTTCTGAACCAAATGGGCTCCACGTACATTTCAAAGTGCTGGTCATGGCACAGAACGGTAAGACCATTTTTCTCCAATTGTTTCCACCTGTTCTGCATGCTAGAATACGACTGGAACACTTCAGGTCCTTTCCTTATAGTAATGTCATCTAATGGGACCCTAAAGTTGGGCCTTTTTTGTTGCACCTGCTTTCTGGAATGATTCTCTGTCCCACCTCAAAATACAGCTGACTTCAGCCCTGTTGACCTTTAGAAATATTTTGTTTCACAGGCATTGGGATCAAGATAATGGGATTTGCAACCTAGAGAAATGTAATGCATGTTGTGGGATCCTGATTGCTTATTAACTGTAGTATTTATTACTTTATGTCTTTTGCTTCTTATTAATTCATGCAACCTAGAGTCACTTTTCTCCAGGTCTGATGGCTTTATCAATCCAATAAGTAAATAAACAAATCCTCTAGAAAGGGTTGCAAAATTAAGAGGGGAATTCATCAGTTTTCTCCTATCCCAATTTATGATCTTCTATGATGTGCGATAGGCATAGTAGGAGGGTGTGTGCCCACAGATCCCTGATGGCACAAGAGATGTCTGTAGTTTGCTATTTTGTTGCAAGAATGAGAGATAGTCAGAGGTTGAGTTATATTCACTATAGACTAGGATGATGTTCTTTAGTGCTCCTCCTTAGGAACTGCACGAGATGAATCTTCACGTAATTTCTGAAGCATTATAGAGAAAACTGGCCTGCAAGCAAAAAAATTTGCTTCTGTACAGGGGAAAATTCCAGCAATGCTCAGAATCTGATAGCCAAAGAATGAGCCATGTATTGTCCACCTTGTCTTCCCATAAGACTGTCTTTATTCTAGGAGAGTGCCTGCATTCATACCCAAGATAGTGTCCATAAAGGCTTTTGAATCTGTCAGGTTGGCTTCTCCATAAACCCCCTTGTGGATTTACTATGGCTTTGACTGAAACCTATCTATTAACTGGGAATGGAATACAGTAGATTCATCTTCTACAATCTTGGCACATTTTTGGAGTCTTGATCCTAGAAACCTCCCAGTTCTTGCTATAGCCCTTGAACATTCTGGAGTTTGCAGCTAACATTATCTAGAAATGCCAATTTGGAGAAAGGTTGCCTTAGACCTATTTTTGTTTTGACCAGTATGTCTAGAACAGGAAAAAAAAGTTGCCCTAATGATTTAGGGCAGTGATTCTTAACCTCAGCATGCTGGCTGGGGAATCTTGGGAGTAGGAAGTCCACCCATCTTAAAGTTACTGAGAAAACCTGATTTAGAATACTGCATGGCCATATTCATATCACCATCTTAATTTTATTCATATTAATCTATTTTCTGGGCTCACATAATACACTGACATGTAAACTAACCCATATAAAGAATTGAGTTTACATATCTGACAAAGCAACCAAAACCTAAATAAGCCTATCATATTGTGGAAATACACAAGTATTTCACTGCAAAAGCTTTCAACTGGTTTGTGTACATTTAGTGCTACCTGTACTGAACTGGTGACCTTCAAATTTATTAGGAGTGCTACTCTGCCCATCTGCTTGATGGAATTCTGAGAATTACAGCCACAGTGCACTTAAATAGGAAAAGTACATCCATATTATTGATAGTACATCCATATTATTGCTAGAATCTACTGTATTCAATTCCCAGTTAATAAATAGTAAGTCATATACAATGTATGACAGCTAGTTGGTCTAATGGTTAAGGCACAAAACTAGAAACCAGAAGACTGTGCTTCTAGTCTTCCCTCAGGCATCAAAGCCAACTGGGCCACTTTGGGCTAGTAATTCCCAATCCAATTCATCTCACGGGATTGTTACTAGGGGGAAAAAGACTTGCAGGCTTGAATTATTTATAAAAATAATAAAGATAGGATGAATGAATCAATGAATATTCTAAAGGCTAAATACATTCTTCAGCCAAAAGAACCTTAGAACCATCACTGAAGGATCTTCAGGAAAGCTTGGAGACCAGCAGTCTAACCAAGTTGATTGAACTTCCTAATGCACTAACTTTAAAGTGGTTTTCTGCCTTTATCTGGATTTGATTTATATAGAGTCTGCCTGGGAGGGAAATCAATCTATGAAGCTGTTAATACAATCCTCCAGTTGCTTCTTTAAAATGTGAATTTCTAGAATGCCTAAATATCGTAACATGTCTCTTTTACATTTATTGCAGGAAACTAAACAATGTGAGGAATGGCAAGCCGCTTAGGACTACTCGAAATACAGTCTAACTGATTGTAACGTCAACACTTGCTGGCATCTTCATTAAGGTTTTAGAATAAAGCAAGTGGCGATGAAAAGGCATATCTATTTATCTATCTGTTATGTTTGCAAGAATCAACGTACGTTCTATACACACAGATCAAACACAGGAGCTTTCAAATTTTCGGAAACCAACATGGAAGCTGTGGAAAGATCAATTCTTATCAAGAAAGATTGTAGATGAATAGCTGACATGCCTCTGCAAGATATTTCCCACATGATTTCAAAATAGGTTGCCTTTTTCAAGATGTTCAGCAAGATATAAATTCTTTGTGGGGCTTTTAACCTTTTGAGACTGATTGCATAATCCCTCTTTTCAATCCACTTCCAAAAATAGTAGTCAACACGACTACTTGTCCTACATAAAATGTCCTACTGCATATTTACACTAGTTTTATTCTTATAAAAGTGAAACTAGGGACAGATCAAAAGAATTACAGCCAGAAAAGGCAGAAGTTCCTCCATATTACAAATACATGAGCAGAACATGATTTAGGGAAATGGTAAGCAGGCAAGAATGCCATGAGCAATTCAGGATAACCTTGTTTAAAGCACTTTTCTTTTAGAATATATTTTATAGTATTGGCATTAGCAGACAGCTGAATGTGTGCATTACTACAGATACTTATTTGTGGGGGGAGTAAAAAGTTATTTCCAAATAAGACACAAAACAATATAAATATGGAAATATCCAATTATTAAGAATCCAACGTTACTTAGCTGCCTTAATGCACAGTCTTAATGCACAGATCAGGAATCTGCAGTCTGAATGCACAGATCAGGAAAAATGAAAACAAAAGAAAAAAATGGAGGACAAATATTAAACATTTTTAAAGAAATATTGGGTTGGATTTTACTTGCATAATGCATGCTATGTAGGTAAGTTGGCATGAAGAGGTAGAGATGATAGTCCAAGTAAGGTGACTAAAATGGAAAAGAGAAAAAGATAGAAATTCACCACTTCCCAATAGCTGCAGATATTACTACAACTACTACTACAATGATACCACTACATTCCACTTCCGATAAGCTGGTGACTGCTTAGAGTTTTAAAAGAGATTTGGAGAGTGCCAAATTACAGAAGACCAATGTAGGTCTTGTTGACTTCCATAGATTAAAACAAAATTAACTACTATACAGTAATTTAGCCACACTGATTCCCTAACTTCAGTTTTCCAATATAAGTTCCCCCAAATCTTTTCTCTTCTCTACACCAGCCTAAAACTCAGAAGTGCAAACTCAGAAATAGAGGGGAATTCCCATACTTTTGCATACCAGAGAGCTAGGCTTTTGTGTTTTAAGTATATACAATTGAAAACATCCCACATGTTGGAAAAGGGTAGGGGATTTTTTTCATTGTAAATCTTTTCTGTGAGATTGGCTGTATTCTCCAGCAGCTTCTTTGCATCAAACAAATATTTTCTGGGGGTGGGGTGGGAAATATATAAGGTAGCTGTTTTCATGAAAGGCAGCTAAGTTGGCTTAACAATGAATACTGAAATAAGCTCACCTTTAAAGTTGTACTTTCCTGCAATGGATAGAAATTGTATATTCAAAAGGAGAGGAAACTAGCTATGGGTCAAATGTTAGAAAGAGAGTGCAGGTAAATTAAAGCAAGAGGTTCTCATCTTAAAAAATTCTCTGAAAAACTGCATGTATTAAATGCATAAATTCATTGTATTATCCCAGATACAACAAAGTGAATTATTTAAAGAAGGAACTCATCAGTCAGGAGCACTGCTGGCATAGAAGCCACTCTTCTGCATAAAAACAATTTTAAAAATATTCTAATCGCACACATATGTATATTAAAGAGTTTTGAATATTCTAGCTGCATTCATGCACTGCTAAAAAGAATTTTTTTGCCTTGCTACTGGCACCCACCCTCACGCACAATTTATACAATGGGTTTTTGTGGTTTGGTATCAAAGATTTGGCAATTTTTTTCTCTTCAAGGAGCATCTTCTGTACCAATTTGTCTTCTGAAGAACACTAGAAATTACCTGTGATAATAAATCATATGCAATAATGAACTGATTAGCCTATTAATTATTATTTTTTTCTTGCAAAAGTCTCACGCTCTTTACCATGGCTTTGACTGAAACCTATTTATTAATCGAGAATTGAATACAGTAGATTCATCTTCTACAATCTTGGCACCTGTTTGGAATCTTGATCCTAGAAACCTCCCAGTTCTTGCTGTAGCCCTTGAACATTCTGGAGTTTGCAGCTAACATTATCTAGAAATGCCAATTTGGAGAAAGGTTGCCTTAGATCTATTTTTGTTCTGACCACTAAGTATGTCCAGAACAGAAAAAAAAAAGTTGCCTTAATGTTTTAGGCAAAGGGGAATTTTTATTTTAGGGATGAGAGGTTCAGAGAGAAATTGAGAAGGTGGGATTCCTTGCATTGCAAGCTATATGTCTCTCTCCCACACTTGTAAAGGATAAATGTAATTACCATATTATACCACATACATACAATATATAAAGTGAACATATACTTTCACCTTTTGTCAGGTGCTAGCTAAATCTCTCAAACCATACCAGCCTTTCACATCAATGACAATGTATCCTAGAATCTTGTTTCATTCACAGAAAGATAAATAAAAAAGATAAATAATGGTGAGCTGGCTGATTTCTAGATAAGTTCAGCCTAGTATTATCAGCCTTAATGATATGTCACTCAAAGCACAAATAACCAGGCTTCAGTTATGCTATTTTGGACATATGAAGACATCTAGTTCTTGGAGAAGCTGTAATGTTGAGAACGATGAAAGAAAAGGAAAGACAATGACCAGCAACTAGGAAGATGGACTCAGTTACAGCAGTGACGGATTACACTATTGGAAGGTCTGAAGAACTACAGTATCCTGGGAACAGATCCACCTGGAAAAATTATCTATATGGTTGCTAAGAACTGACACCAACTTGATGGCCCATAATCAGTCAATCAATATCACTGATAATTTTTTTTTAACGAAGTTCCAACTTTCTTCACAATTTTAAAACTACAGAATTAAATAAGTACATCAATAATTTCTGCTTCAAAAGAGACTGGTAAGAAATGCTGTGGTTAAGATATAGAAGAGTTCTAGGAAGATTGATTATTTTTCTTTCCAATGGGAAATATTTTCTTTACAAAGAAATGCACAAAAAACAGTGGGACAGAAAAAACAGTACATAGAACAAAAGAAAAATACAGATAAGTCAAGCCCTTTCTTACAAGAATCCCCCCTTTTAATCTCTAAAGCAACATTATCTGCAAAAAATTATCATTCTACAAGAATTAAACAAAACAAAGTAAGATAGACCTATGTGTTTATGATGCACCAATCATACTGAATATGGAGTTCTGGAAAAGGCTGTGGTGCTTTAGAGTTCTGATGTTCCTTCACCTCAATTCTTAGAATGAAGGATGTTCCACTTCAGATGTTTATCAAGTCCAGAAAAGCAAACAAAAACTATACATTTTCAATCATTGGAAGAACTGAAATTTTGCTTGGCTTTTAAAGTGAATTTTTGGATGTTGAACTCTGCATCCAATTCAATGCTTACACAGAAAATTCAGTATTATGCTAGTCACGACAGGCTTGGACATTGGATACTCCTGATTCCCAAAAATCTTCAGCTATCATTCTGAAAGGTTGAGCTTATGTCAAGCATCCTTTGCATTTTTAAAAATTCAGACCACTTGCCTAAGTTAAAACTGATCTATAATGGGTAACTGACTGGCCTACAAAATAGACCTCAGCATTTACAGCTCATGACAATGTAGAAATAGAGAAATGCTTCTTCAGCTTTTCTCAGGAGAAATTTGTGGGCCTTTGATTAGAACTGAGCCACTTTCCAATGCCTTGACTTCATAATTTAATACATTATTTAAGCAGTTTACTGAGATAATCCCAGCAGAAAATTCCACTAAGACATTGATGTCTCAAAATATAGTTATGGAGAGAGAATATACAGTATGGCTAATTTTCCACACAAAATTATTAAAGCCTTTGCAAGATTTATCGGGAAGATTTATCTTTTAGTAAAGTATCAATTGTCACCTTTAACTGCTCTTCTGATTCTGCTTGGTCAACCAATAGGAGGACGGGGGAAGGTTTATGTTTATGTTATCTGATATTATAACCCTTAATTGAAGGACTCTCTCATTTATTATTGATTGTGGAAGTTTCAGAGTTTACGTATTTTGCTCTGTAATGTTTCCCAGCTATTTAATTTTTGTCAAGATGACCACAGTTTGAATTTCAGTCACAGAGTTTGAAACAGCATTCAAATATCCAGAACTGCTGTTTAAAAGGACTCACACATACCCTAGATTGTATCGTGCAATTTTTCATAACATTCTTGTAGAGGAAGCGATTAGTCAGAATATGGTTTTAGTTGCAGACAGATTTTCTTTCCAGCTTTTCAAACAAGCTGGCGGCAGCTGCAGCATTTTCCCTTTTTAACCATCCATTCTATTTATAAATTATTATTATCAAACAGGAATAAATCTTCTTTTTTGGCATAGCATGGCTGACTACAACTTAACCCAAGAGACAGGCACCCAAAAACAGTCTGAGTTCAGTTTCTCCAATATGGTTTTCAATTGGCTGCAGGCACTCTGGAAATCTTCCTTCACCAGGACAGTATCGATTAAGTGGCCATATTGTTCCTCAATAAAGGCTGCTGAGTTCACTATCTCTTGCTGCTCCTCATCCTGCAGAATGAAACAGAAAAACAATAGGAAATGACTCTTGTGACCTTTCAGCATGGTTTTTTAGAAATTGGTTTTGATCTGCAACACCCTTTTGGCACTTCCTAAGGGGGAAAAAATCCCATTGGGTAATTCTTCTACAGCAAGTAGATTTGATTAGTGAAATTTAGCACAGGTAGTAAGTACAACAAGTAGTAAGTACTACAGGTAAGTACTTGATTTATAACAAATGGGATCAGAATTTCTGTTGCAAAAGGAAGATGGTTGTTAAGTGAATCACACCCAGTTTTACAAGCTTTTTTGCCACAGTTGTTAAGTAAATCAGTGCAGTTGTTAGATGAATCATGCAGTCATAAGCATATTCAGCTTTCTCTGTTGATTTTGCATGGCAGAAGCAAGCTGGGAAAGTCCCAAATGGCAATCACATAACCTGAGGACATTGCAACCATCATCAATACATGCCAGTTACCAAGAATGCAAATTTTTATCAAGTGACTGTGGACATGTTGTGATGTTCATAAATGCAAGGTCATGTCACTTTTTTCAGAGCTGTTATACCTTTGGTCATTGAATGAATCGTTGTAAGGCAATGCTTATCTCTAACAACCTGAATATATTGCGTTACAGCTATAATAATTTAAGGCATTTTTCTTTGGCTGTACATTTATTTGCCAATCGCTTAAGAATTCACTAAATATGCAATCAGCTGGAACCAGACCTAATCATAGTTAAAGGATCAAAGAAATCAAGGACATTTAAGTCATGATGAATTTATGCCCCACTGATTACAATGGATTTATTCTCTGATCAATATCAGCTTCATCATTAAGCCATTATGAGGTTTTTCTGGTTTGCATTTAATGTGTTGTATGAATCCAGTCATTGTAATTTGAAAATTAGATTTATGGCTTAGAGCCATATGCAAATTCACAAACAGTGATTTATTGAACTCATAGCAAGTAAACTATAGCTTGACTTAATGAATGTATATAACATGAATCTGGATCTAATCACCAGAATATAATTTCCCAACAACAAAGACTTTAGAATGAAATATCTAAACAACAATAGGGAAGATTAAGTTGAAGGCATTACCGGACTTTAATGTACATTTTGGGTTTTGGGTTATTTTGAGAGACTACGGGTCATCACAGAAGATATAGTCAGAGATATCCATGGAGTATACGCATCAAAATCTCAAGATGAAGAGTGTAGCATCAAGATCCAAGTCACACCCCTTTTATATATGCATGGAATACTGCCACATGTACAAAAGGCCTCGAATTTTGATTATGACACTGTGCCCACCATCTTGCAGACTTTGAAAAACAGATATTGAACTGCATAAATCAAGAGCAACAGAAGAAAGAAAATGAGGATCCAAGGAGAATCCAAGGAAGTAAATAACATTAGAAAGAAAATGAAAAATGGGTGATCCCACACTCACTTTGGACTGCATAGCTACCACATCCTTCTGATCAATTTCTGGTATTGTACACAGAAGACCTTCCAGGGAAGATAGCCCTCAGCAGTGGTAAATGTTGCCTATCCATAAGCTCCTCACATGAAACCATCCTTTCAATACAAAATACTTACAAGTGGGACAAAGATGTCTTCTGTCAGCAGAGAGGCTGGTGTATTCTTCTTCTTTTCAGAGACAAGAGGCTTTACAAAGACCACATGGGGCTTGAATTCTGCTGTCCTTAAGTGCTTCACTGCCTGGAAGCAAAAGATGCAAAACAGAAATCTGTGGCCACAATTTCTTAAAGGAAAGAAGTTGTCATCATTTCTCTTGATTTGATGGCCTGACTGGATTTTTGAAGAAATCTTGAATTTTGTTGTAATATTGCTTTATAATATAAATGTAACTTTAATAAAAGTGGCACTCAATTGATAAATACTACCACGAATACACTCTAGGATAAAAAGGACTTTATAAATTAATAAAAGTAAAAAATATCTGGGAGAAAAGCTCAGTGGTGAATGAAATATCTTTTGAAACCATCTGAAGCATTTTTAATTGTTCAACTTAAATAGTAAATGTTAATTAGTCAACTGATAGTCAACTGAATTCTATTGAAAATTTACCCAATTCTGCATTTCCAACCAAATGCACCAGTTATTAAAAGTAATAAAAGATTAATATGGAAAGAAAGATAATGCAGAACCCAAGATGCTACCTATGTTATTTATTTATATTTATCTTGGATATTATAGGTGCAGATTATGTAGACAGGCTTCAAAGACAGTCCAACACATTGTCAGGTATAGGCTGTAGGTAGGAACAACATATACTGAACAGCACAACCCAGTAATTAGCATATTCAGGAACATCTGGACAGTATATGGCAGGACTGTCAAACTTGCAGCCTGCAGGCTGAATGTATCACGGGCTGGCCACACTTACACCCCGGTTTAGCAAATGGAGAAAAAGCTGTGATATGTCATGTGATGAAGTCATAACAATGCAAGTTTGACATCCCTGGTATATGGGCTAAACACTCCCAAGTCCACATGAGAGATACCACAGAAGACTAATAGGGCTAAAATTATGTGAGAAATCCAGATGGGCAGACAGGTATCAACCAGATATCTTGGGGTAATCAAGAATCAGGAGACAGTGATGAATGTATCAGTGCCCACTGACAGAAACATCATAAAAATATATGATACAAGGCACGTGTAAAAATAACACAGCCTATTTCCACGAGGAAATTAACTTGTAATGCCTCTGTTATTTGTTACTGTTCTTGCTACACACTGCTAATTTCTTTCTAAAAGGCCATATGTTGTCCATGGTTACAATGGATCCTAAACTGAAAAGAAAATCTGGAGCACAGTTTTTTTTTTAATGTTAATTTACCTCAGGCACAACATCCACAAGGCAAACTTTATTTTTAGACATGACAGACTGTATCGCCTCCAGGCTTGTCCCATAAAGATTTTCCTTATATTCTCCATGTTCTACAAACCTGAAAATTGTGAGGGAATTAAGTGAGAAAAAGCAAAACAGAACACCAACCTCAAAAGAGAGTGCGGATGTGTCAAATGTTTATTTTCGCATAAAATTGTTTACTTTGTCTTTTTCTTTTATATTTTTAATCATTTGCTTCAGGCCACAAGATTTAAAAGGGATGACTCTTTTTGAACATTTCACTTTCATCAAAGAATAAATGCTTAGAAAGCAAAAAAAATAAAAAATATTTCATCTAGAGAGACATCTAGTTATTTTTTCCAAACACAACACAAACACTATAGCATTCTGAAGTCAAAACTAACGTAAAACTAATCTCTGATCTGTTTAGCATTAGCATGTGGAAGGGCCTTTTAATATCCTCAGCCTATGGTATTGCTTGACCCTTAAAGTAGTGATCCCCAGCATTCTGGACATGTTGCGATTTCACATCCCAGAACCCTTATTTAGCATGTATCTCCTGGGGAATGCAATTCCAGCATACCTGGAGTACCAAAAAAAGTATGGAGCACAGGTCTTCAATTTTGTGTACTAAAAGGATTGTTCAGTTTCCTCCCCTTCCCCTTCCAAGCAATGGTAAACTAGGGAAGTTCAGGCAAGAAAAGATCTTAGATTATCACAGAACACAGTCTAATTTTGTGAAGTGTTGAGAAACTGGCAGAAATGTAGCACAGAAGTGCATATAATTAATACAATATATTAAGTAAACAAACCCAATCTTAACAAGCTCTCTCTTTGGTTCCATCCCAATCTGGAGAACATTTACAGCCAAATAGAACTTCCCTATTATTGTAGATCCAAACCGAGATAAAATATGCTTGTCAAAGCTCTTCTACCCATGAAATTAAAATTTCTTACCAGCAAAGGAGAGCTACTCTAGTTAGACTCTCAGAGAATACATGACATGAATAGGGCTTAATACAAGAAGGGACATACTTTTCATTTCCCCCAGAACCTCAGAACAAAGCTTACTTGTTGTGCTGTATATCAATCTCAAATGATTGTTTTGAAACAAAGTTGTATTCCACGCCCTCTTTTTCATGACTCTTCTTGGTCCTTGTAGTATCTGGGAGAAAGGAGAAATCAGGTTTAGATGACATGACTGTAGAACATTTTGCTTTGCATGGCAAAGTGAACAGGGATAGGAATGACACCGGTGACAAAATAAGGCAAATCAGAAGCAAAAGAAAAGTTATAAGAAAACAGCACTGCTATCAGAAATATTTCTCTAACTCATCTGAGGGTATCTTTGGCTGTGATGATCCAGAGAAGAGATATATTTCTTGTGCCTGCTATACTATTAATTTCTCCACATTTTTTTTATAGTAAATCTCAGAGAAAAGAGAAGTCTACAAAAAAGAAAACACTGCCTCTTACTTCAGTGCCTCTCAGCCACACCTCTAATAATTTTGTACATGTGACAACAATGTATGCTTTCCCCAGCAGAACATCAGTGATTTTACAGTAGAGGACATGAGCTTGTGACTAGAGATCTTAGAATAATTATCTCAGAACAGTAGAGTTACCCATGCTTGCTCTTTTATCATCTGTCACGTCTCACAGTAACTACTTAGAAGTGTGTATTATGGCGGAGGTAACAGAATTTAGAGTACCTAGATAGGCAAAAGCACATTTCCCCTGTCACAGTATATTTTATCAGCTAAATCCCCTCCCAAAAAGGTTGAATTACAACTTCACCAATTCTCAATGAACATATTATCTTGTAATGGTTTGTAAAGTCTGCCCAAACAGGATCTTTTAATAGTTAAATAGTTAAACCTTTGAGACACTGTGCCCGAACAAGTTCCTGCAGTTTTCTTGGCAAGATTTCAGAAATGGTTTGGCATTACCTCCTTCCTAGGGCTGAGGGAAAATCAATGACCTAAGAACACCTAGCTTACTTTGTGTCTGAGGCAGGATTAGAATTCATTATTTCTGAATTTCTAATAAGTACCTTAACCATTATACCAAACATATAACTGCCTGCCTATATCCATAGATGTTCACAAATTTGTGTATCATCATGGCATTCATTCACTTCTTCATCAATTTAACCGTCTCCCTCCTCCCTCAGTGTTTCTATTATAGTGAAATACTTGGACATTGCTTCAACCAGTACTTTGCAACATCTCCTTTGATAGAAACAATAGTTTCCATGTTTCCTCTTTCTCCTTAAGAGTCTTCCTACTGATAATTTTTCTCACTATTCCTTGCAGAAATCGTCTAGCTCAGAACTTTTCTTAGGTTTCTTTGCATTTACTGCACGTTTGAGATTTTCCCACAGATTTGCAATAATATCAAGTACTGGGACTATGAAGTCCATTTCAAAACCATTATTTTCCTTTTCTGTAAGTATTTCATGGTCAGTTTAAAGATATATTTCTCCAAATGGAGACTCACTTGCTAAAGTATCAAACTTCTTTGCCATTGGCTGACACATAAGCCCAAAGTGTAGCATCACTACACTGGGGCATAACAACCAGCAAAGCACTATTTTCTTATAAATTGCTGGCCTTTTTTTCTCCAAATATATCTTGTGTTATTGAGGAACAATTCAATTTTTGTTTCATCAACTCAAAGTATTTATTTCCAAAATATTTTCAGGCTTATCAAAGTTTTCTATTGCATACCCTAGACTTCCTTTTGAGACTAAATTTCAGAAAAGATTTATTTCCAACAGCTCTCCTATGCAAATAATTCTTACATAAGCAGTGCTCTATTGTAAATTAGTGAATAAATAATCTGGTTTCAGCTAAACTTCTCAACTGCTGGTTTTCAATGATTTGTGAGTTCTGCTTTACAAATCTGACCAGTTTTATGGCAACTGTGGGATATTTTTCTAGACTCTTCCAATTCCATCTAACTTCTATTTCTTAACAACATTTCTTACAGTTGAAATTGCTTGCTTAAAATACTGAAGAGATTTTTTGGGGGTGCCTACCCCTGATTTGTATGAATGAATGAAGGCTTGTTTTTTTTAAAAAGAAGATAAAGTTACAAACACAACCTGAAAGGTTATAAGGATCAGAGTATTTTTTTCCCCCAGCTAGAATGAATTGGGGCTTAATAACTCAGTCATTTAGCGTTTTATTAACAACAGCCATCTATCAAGAATATTGTAGTCATATCATGCATTATAAATCATGAATTCAGTTGTGATTGGATCAGATGACTTCCAAGTTTCCTTCAGATGAGATGATCCATTGCTTCCTATCTTCTGATGTGCCTTATCCGTTTAGAATATAATGCCTCTGGTAGGAGAGGTGCCATCCGATTTCTACGTGGCACACACCATCTAATGCATGATGCTCTATTTCCACTGAATGTTGATTGTAACTATGTGAATACAATCCTTGTAGAAATATACGCACTAAACAGCATAGGGATCGAACCACCTTTCTCAGTTACTTCTCAATAATTATTTCAATTCAAAATCATTTGCTGGAGGATTAGAGATATTGTGGGGAAGGTTCAGAAGCTCCCAATACATCAAATGCTCAGCCAATGACAGAAGTATCTACACAGTATATAGTTAAAAAAAAAATTAAGATAGCATCCATGATGGGTGAAATCAAAATCTTGCCTATTAGCATATAGATTCCAGATACAATCATACTGTCATGGCTGCTATCTAAGTTTTTGATCACAATCTGTGGGCATCCTTGTTGTTTCCTGTCGTGTCCGCAAAAGAAAGCTCCGAGTCCGTGACTATCATTCAAGCTCTTTATTAAACTGTTGTGAACCGAACCGGCGAAAAGGAAAAAGCCCGCAGCTTTTATCCTTTTCGCCTCGGCGGCCGCGGCCAATGGCAGCGATTCAAGTCTCCCGCTCTTGGAGCGAGCCAATCGCGGGAGACTTCAATCGGGCCAATCAGCGCGGCTCGCCTGGCCAATCAGAAATCCCCGCGCCTTAGCCAATCAAGGCGCGGGGATTTCGAGTATTCAAATTAAGGACAGAACACCCCTCCCCTCTTGGTATGGTCCATCACGTAGCGTAGTCACGCAGGTAGGCGGGGCTCCGTCTAGTCCTAGTTGACCTGCGCAACTCAGTTTCAAGCTGTACCTCGGCCGGAGCGGTCATCTTTTTGGCTGCTCCTCCCTCTGTGTGAGCCGGCTGGATGATCGGGCCGGTTCGTTCTCCGTGGCTCCCGCCTGGGCCTACCGGGTCGGTTGAGCTGCGGGTTTCGCCGCTCCTGCTTGGTTTCTCCGAGTCGGTTGAGCTGGCCAGGTGGTTCTTCTCCGGAGGGGACTCGCGATGGCTGCGTTCCGGTGAGTACTTTTGGATTTTTTCTTGCGCTATTTTATTCGGGTGTTCCCTCCCCCCTTGGTTCGATTCTTGGGGGTTGAGGTCTGTTGCCGTACGTGACCGGAGCTGGTCGATGTGTCGTTTCCAGGCTCGCCCGTCAGTGGTTTGGAGCCGGTACGACCGTGGACCGGTGATTTGAGTGATGACGGCTGGGATCCATAGGGGGTCCCCCGTCAGATTTTTGGCGTAAACTAAATCACCGGGGGCAAATGTCCGGTATTTGGAGCTGGAGTCTGGGGGCCGCTCCGGGTTGTAAGTCGGGTGCAACCTGTCGAGTGGGGACCTCAGCTTCCTGCCCATTAACAGTTCGGCTGGGCTCTTGTTGGTAGTGGTGTTAGGGGTGATGTGTTGTATGAAGAGGAGTTTGTTGATTTTGTCGTTGATCTCCCCGTGGTCCATTTTCCGGAGGGTTTTTTTAGTAAACTGGACCATCCGTTCCGCTCTACCGTTCGCCGCCGGATGCGCCGGTGCCGTTAATGCGTGGTGGATGCCCCTCTCCGCCAAAAACCTTTCAAACTCGAGGGAAGTAAACTGGGGCCCGTTATCTGAGACGATGACGTCTGGGAGGCCGTGCGTGGAAAACAGTTTACACAGTTCTTTGATGACAGCCTCCGTGGTAGTGGATTTCATATCGCTTACTTCCAACCAATTGGAGTAAGCGTCGACTGTGATCAAAAAAGTATGCCCATTTGTTGGACCCGCAAAGTCTAAATGGATTCTGGACCAGGGCCCCCTTGGTATTTCCCAGTCCCGGATGGGTGCTGCGGGTGGGCTGGGTCTGGTCTCCTGGCATCGATGGCATTTGGCGACCCATTGCTCAATTTGTTTGTCCATCCCTGGCCACCAAGCGTAACTCCTGGCCAGGGCTTTAGTCCTGACGATGCCAGGATGACCCTCATGCAGCATCTCTAGGACCCTCCCTTGCAATCTGTCCGGGATGACTACCCTGTCACCCCACAAGATACATCCCTTAAGAATTGAAAGTTCAGTCTGGCGGTTTCTGAACGTTTTAATGGATTCGTCGTTGTCCCTTTCAGGCCAGCCTTTTTCTAGCCAATGTAGGATTCGCGCCAGACGCTTATCCTTAACAGTCTCTCTGGCAATGTCCGATGCGGTAATGGGAAGGTTTTCAATGCTAAGGGTGTTTATAGTTGGTGCTGGGTCAGGATCAGAGTCTGGTAAGGGGGAACGGCTTAAAGCGTCCGCGTTCGAAATTTTCTTACCTGGCTTGTGTAACAGTTCGTAGCTGTAGGCTGCCAGGAACTCGGACCACCTTGTCATCCGGGGTGATAAAATGTTCGGGGTGGCTCGGTTTCCGGCGAGGATTCCCAGCAATGGCTTATGGTCTGTCACAATGGTGAACGGGTGGCCATATAGGTATTCGTGGAAACGCTTAACGGCGGCAACTATAGCCAAGGCTTCTTTGTCCAGCTGGCTATAGTTCCGCTCTGGTTTAGTCAGAGTCCTGGAGAAAAATGCGATGGGTGCTTCCCTTTTGTCGGGGAGGGTATGGCTGAGGACAGCGCCGACGCCGAAAGGTGATGCGTCGCAAGTGACAGCTAAGGGCAAGGTCTCGCTGAATTGAATCAGGACGGCGTCGGAGGTGAGGAGGTCTTTGGTTTTTTGAAAGGCGGTTTGCTCTCGTCTCCCCCAAGTCCAGGTTGCCGCCTTATCCAGGAGTCTATGCAAAGGCTCCGCCGCCGTAGCCTTTTGGGGTAGGAAAACATTATAAAAATTCAGCAACCCTAAGAACGCTTGTAGTTCCGTTTTAGACTTTGGGGTAGGGGCTTCTTTGATGGCTTTCACTTTTTTAATTGTAGGGTGAATGCCATGCCGGTCTAGAAGGTAGCCCAAAAATTCCACTTGCTTTGTGCATAGTTGGCATTTTTCTCGTTTAACTTTAAGTCCTGTCACTTTAAATTTTGTTAAGACCTGTCTGAGTCGGTTTTCTAATTCGGCTTCGTTTGGCGCCGCTACTAATACGTCATCAAAATAGGGCACCACCCCCTCGATGCCCTGTAGCAAACGTTCCATCAGGCTTTGAAAGATGCCTGGTGCCACGCTGACTCCGAATTGGAGTCGGTTACACTTGAAGGCCCCCCGATGGGTCACGATGGTCTGGGCTTCCGCCGTTTTCTCATCTACTGGTAGCTGCTGATATGCCTGGGCGAGATCGAGCTTGGCAAAGACCTTGCCCCCTCCCAGTGAGTGCAGCAGATGTTGCACGATTGGGATTGGGTAGGCGCTTTGTTGTAATGCGCCATTTAGGGTGGCCTTATAGTCCCCGCAAATTCTCACGGACCCATCTGGTTTTACTGGGGTCACTATAGGGGTTTCCCATCGGGCATGGTCTATCGGTTGCAACACCCCCTGTTCGACGAGCTTGTTGATCTGCTCGTCAATTTTAGGCTTCAAGGCGAATGGTACCCTCCTAGGTTTAAGCCGCTTGGGGGGAACCTTCGGGTCTAGGTCAAATGAAATAAGGGGCCCCTGGTACTTGCCCAAGCTTCCATCGAAAACTTCCTGGAACTCCTGGGCTAGCCGCTGTTCCCAACCGTCGTCGGCGACGTGGTTGACTCCTGTCAGCGTGATGTCAAGCAGGGCGAACCATTGTAAGCCCAGGAGGCTTGGGCGGTCGCGATCGACGATGGTGAGTGGCAGTTGTTCGGTGCGGCCCTTGTAGGTTACATTGAAGCTCTTGGTGCCCACTACCGGGACGCGGTTCCCTTGGTAGTCTTTTATGATGATTTTCTGGGTATGAATGTTCCTCTTATGGAGTGTGGGTACGAGCCGCTTAATCTCGCGCCATGCAATCATGGAGAGGTAGGACCCGGAGTCCACTTCCATCTTGCATGGCTGGCCCTCAATATGGACTTCAACGTGTACCTTTCTGGCGCCGTCGGAGATGGCATGGCCGATGGTCACCGTCTGGTGTGTTTCTTCTTTTCGCCGACCGTCGCCGCCTCTTGAAGATCGCTGGGTACGGTCCCACCGACCGTCCGGTTGGCGCTCTCTGGTCTTGGGCGGGGGGCTTTCCTTCTTCCGGTCGTGTTGTTCCCATCTGGGCGGGCTGCGGGTCTTCTTTTGGCGGCAAACTCGAGCGATGTGACCCCGTCGTTCACAATGCCTACAAATAGAGTCAAAAAATCGGCATTCTGACCTGGGGTGGTCGCCGCCGCACCCGGCACAGTTGGTCCTCGACCTACGACCTCTTCGATTTCGCTGGTCGCCGCGTCCCGTCTGCACGCGATGTATGTCCTCCTCGTCTTCCGACGTGCTGGAGGCTGACTGAAATTCTCCGTAGTGTGCGGTTGATTCGCTTCTAGGGTCGGCCGACCTTGCCGGGTTGTTGTTACTGCCCTTTGCGTCGGATCTTCGCATGCTGTCAGCGGACGAGCGGGTTGCCTCTGCGGCTGCGGCTGCGGTGAGGGCGTCTGCTAGGCTGATGTCGCCCTTGGCCATAAGCCGGCTCTGGAGTGTAGGGTCCCATAGGCCGAGCACGAATCGGTCTCTGATGAGGCTGTTTAGACCTTCAAACTCACAGAGTCCTCCTAGGCGCCGCAGCTCGGCGACGAAGTCGCTCAATTTCTCGTCTGGTCTCTGATTTCGGCGGTAAAACTCGTTGCGCCGTATCAGGATGGGGACCTCGGGGGCGTAATGGCGCCGCAGTATAGGCTCGAGGACGTCCCAGTCCATGGCGGTTGCGTCTGCCGGCTTGGCCAATGCTTTGGCCATCTGGAAGACCTCTGGTCCGCAGTGAGTAAGAAAGACGGCGCGTTTTAGCGGGCCCGGGGCGTCCTTCATTCCGGCGCATTCTAAGTACATTCGGAACCGGTCTGAGTACGATTCCCAGTCTTCGTTGGCGGGGTTGAAGGGGGCGGGCGGTGCGATCTTCGCCATCTCTTTCACTGGAACTGGCTCTTGTTGGACACGGGGTTCGGTTCAGGGTCGGGATCCCATCCTCGTCGCCAGTGTCGTGTCCGCAAAAGAAAGCTCCGAGTCCGTGACTATCATTCAAGCTCTTTATTAAACTGTTGTGAACCGAACCGGCGAAAAGGAAAAAGCCCGTGGCTTTTATCCTTTTCGCCTCGGCGGCCGCGGCCAATGGCAGCGATTCAAGTCTCCCGCTCTTGGAGCGAGCCAATCGCGGGAGACTTCAATCGGGCCAATCAGCGCGGCTCGCCTGGCCAATCAGAAATCCCCGCGCCTTAGCCAATCAAGGCGCGGGGATTTCGAGTATTCAAATTAAGGACAGAACATTTCCCATCCTGGAACTTATGCCCATATTAAAATTGTTCCTTGGAAAACTAAGAACTACTAAGTAACTAAGCATTATTGGAAATAAAGATCATTGGAAGATGGTAGGCAGCTGTGAGGAAGGCAGATTTCTTATTTCTTGTTTATTCATTAAAACATTGACAAAATTGATATCTGAGGACATTGGGGTGTCTGAAGGCACACAGATGACCAGTCTAGCTGTAATGCCTGCCCCATGCACCATACATTCTTTGCTATAAGCTTATTTTCCCAGATTTGATTCAGAGACTCTTATTCAGAAAGACCATGAAATATTATAGAAATTACCCTCTTACATGGCCACACATTTCAGATCTTATTGAAATGTCTGATTTTTACAGCGCCAAGAAGACTGCACACAGATCTTCTTCATCCTACATATGTGTACATATGCTGCTTGTTTGTCCAAGATATGTGCTGCAAAAGTCTTGCTTTCTCCCTCCCTGTGTGGATTTCCCTCTGTGCCTTTTAGTAACGCCAGAAATAACTTTTTATATTTGGTCTGACTATTAGCATTTATATAATCTCCTAATTAGTTCCTGAAAGCAGGTTTTCCCTTTCAGTGGACAACCCGCTTGCCTGACTTGCATTTCAATTATTCAATAGTTTCCATTTATTCTAGTGTTCTAAGCTCTTATTTCATTATGGCAATTTTAAAATTTCAACACAGAGTTCAAACCATCCCCATCCCATATACTTATTCTCAGTCCACTGTTATAAAACAGATTATTTCATTTCTTAATGCATTTAGGACAAAAACAACTCATTTCCAGCCCACACATTATGAAATGCTTCATTTTTTTAAAGCCTTTTTTTTTTTTTGGCCAGCAATTTCTAAAAGCAGTAAATTCTATGTAAAAGAAATAAAGTTTTCAAAAGAACAGATGCGCACAGAGAAGGAACAAGGATGAAATAAAGTTCTCTTCTAACGGCCAGAGGAGAAGGAAACTTTTATTTTCTTACTTAAATATTTCTGCAGATCGTACTATCTGCCTTTATATAAACTATGGTTTATTAGGGAGAAGGGCTGCATTCAAGTTAGGGATACCAGAGTCAGTGGGTTGGGGTTCAATTGGAAGTGGTTTGGGGAGGAGGGAGTTGCAAAAATCTTGTAAGGCTAATCTGATTTAAGGAAACAAAGTTGGATGCTGTAAAAATCCAATTCAACTTTATAGCAATTCTGCAGTGGACATCCCTAGGATAAAATAGGGAGCAAAGCTCCCAGAGATGGATAAATATAGGACGTAGTCTTCTATCAAAACCATTTGCCAATTGCAGCATTTTTATTTAGTCATTATTTTGTTTATTTAGGGGAAGAGGAGTCAAATACAAGAATTTATTATTCTGAAGGGTCATGATACTACAAAGTTTGAATGTTCTTGCACTGAGCAAAATTAATCTCATGCGAATCTAGTAGTTGCATTCACACATTACTCTAAGTCCATGATGGCGAATCTATGGCATGTGTGCCAGAGGTGGCATACAGAGCCCTTTGTCTGGGCACGCAAGCGGTCACCCAGCTGAGCTCTGCCGCCCATGTGTGCCCACACCTCCCATCAACCAGTTAGTCTTCAGGTCTCAGACGAGCATGTGTAGGGGTGCATGCACGGGGGGGTTCATGTGCGCATGCTTAAGGGGCAGAGTATACACGCGGGGGTCACGTGTGCATATGTGGGGATCACAAGGGGTAACTTGTGTATGTGTAGAGCAGGGCGCATGCAGGGATCCACGCTTATATTGCATTTTGGGCATGCGCTCATGTGCATGTGCTTTGGGCACTTGGTGCCAAAAAGGTTAGCCATCTTGCTCTAAGTCATACATTTCCAAAAACTGCTTTATGTATTGTTTGATTTTTAAATGTTTCTTCTCTTCGTTTTTGAGGGTTTCATTAACTACCTGTAATCCATTTGTTTGTCTTCTCCTTTCTTTCAACCCATTTACTTTTTCTGTAATATATTCACTTTGCAATCTGGTCTTTATTCAGTGTCTCAAATAAATACTTGAACATATTGTTTTATATGTATTTAATTTTTACTCAGTCCACATTCATTCAACAACTGTTCATTTTTGGAACCATATTTTTTTTCTTTTACCTTAGATGCTTTTTGTACCCCATTTACCTGGCATTCTACCTATTTTTACATTTTTCCTACCCAATTCTCATTTATATATAATAAATTGGGTAGAAGCATAAATATACTCAACTATTTTAGTTTATTTTGATAAATATTAATTTCATACAATAGCTTATATACTATACTATCAGCAAGCCTCTTTTATTTGAAAACTAAAATTTTCCCATTTGTTTACTCATCCTTAGTAAATACTCTCCTGAGATACACAAATTCATCTACCTACCCTGTTTTTTTCACCATTTATGCAACATAAAATCTATCTCACATTTGGTGCAAATCATTCATGTTCTCAGCCAACATTATCTGTATGCAAAGGCACACATATATTCACATCTTCAACTTCAACACTATCAGAAGCATGTCTTATCCAGAATATCCAAGGAGACATCATATATATCATATTACATATATTGTTATATTTCCTGCTCAATATTTAACCATTTACAGCTGATTCGTGACAATATTTTACAAAAATTAAAAAGGTTTTGAAAATATTGTTCCAAATAAATAGAATAACAAAAACTTTGCCCCTGCCATATGGTAAGCAAATAAAGCATATCTGAAGGGTTTTTTTAATTAAACAAGTAGCAAAATGAAAAAGAAGAACATAACAGATGGAAAAAAGAACTAAAAACCAAAACAATAGAATTATAACAAATGCATAGAATTAATCCAACAAGAACACCATAGAAGTCAAACAACAATTTGACTATGAGCAGTATAGATAAATATTAAGTAAATCTGTAAATATTCATGAAACAAGAGGCAATTAAAAAAAACAATTTGGAGGTTACCAGGTATAGACAAGATGACAACTCAATATGATAAAAAAAAAAAACTTTGAGGAATTGCTGGAATCACTGACAAACCCAGTGAATGAATTTGAAAAAGCAATGCAATACTATAAATATGGAAAGAAGAACACATAATTTTGATGTACAATGAAGTGAATATTCTAGTACAATCCATAGCAATGCAGACAAATTTCTCTGCTGAATGTTGACTATAACATTTTCATAAAACAACTAAATAAATCAATTTCTAAAATAATATATATCAACCAAACAAGCTTTGCACTGAAGAGAAACCTAAATGAGATCTATAATTAATAAACCAGATTTACTAATTAATACAATATATTATTTTGAACAGAAAAAGGGCACCACTTATCTTCCAAGTTACAGAAAAGCTTTTGATAACTCATATGGGATGTTTTTATTTGCACTACTGAACAAAACAGATCCTGGAGAAGACAGCCCAAGCTTGTGAATCACTGGTTTAAAGCATGAGCCAAAAACTGTGCATCAACAGCAAACATTAAGATCATGGCGTACTTTCTGCAAATATTCAGATCAACAAAGCTATCAGGCACAGAGAATCCATTTTTTACCTCTGTTATTTATCATTGCCTTAGAAATATTGGCAGAAAATATTACAGACAGAAAACAAATATCTGGTCTCAAATGCCATAGAGAAGAATATAAACCAAATGTTATGCAATTGGTATAGTATTAACCTTTACACAACCATCAAGTGCAATAAGACATCTAATGAAAATAAACCAAAGCTTTGGTGAATTCTTTGGATAAAAAAAATTAATGTTTAAAGAACAAAAATGTTTACAATATACTTAACCCAAGAAGATTTCCTAGCTGTCAGATATTATCTGGCTGTCAGAAAAT
The DNA here is from genome assembly GCA_033807585.1 of Hydrophis major. NCBI lineage: Eukaryota > Metazoa > Chordata > Lepidosauria > Squamata > Elapidae > Hydrophis > Hydrophis major. The sequence goes on along the minus strand of CM066343.1, from coordinate 39,536,904 downwards.
AGATTTGGGTGAAATACATGACAGGCAACAATGAAGAAATATATCAAAACTGGAAAACTATGGAAAGAGTTTACAATAGATCTTGAAAAGTGAAAAAACTTAAAGCTTTCTTGGTTAAGATGAAGCACAACTTAAGATGGATGTACTTATTTCAAATGGTGTTAATTCAGATCCCAGAAATTATTTCATGAGAATGGTAAAATTGTTAATAAATATATATATGAATAGAGAAAAAAAAAACCTAAGGTGAAATTTAAAATGTTACAAGACTCACAAGAAAGAAGGGGTCTTGCTCTGCGACATTTCAAATTATATATACCGAACCAGATGCCATGGTTAATCAAAAGGATAAAATCCTCAGATAGCAGAATGTCAAAATTGGAAAAAGTTGACCTAGCTAATGAACTTTATAGACATTTATAGTACAGGGTCATCAAATGAGAGATTTAATAGGATTGGAAGAATAAAACATCCCTGAAAATTGATAGAATTTGAAATACACAGAATTAAAATAATCTACGAAGTATATGCACAAACTATTATTTGGATCCCCTGGTACTGTAAATAATCACCAGGTACAATTTAAGTAAATATGATGCTGATTGTTTCAGTTCTAGTATCTCTTTACATCTTTCAACTTCAGTATCCATTCTACAAATTCTAGATTATCTGGACATCTTTGGTCACTATCAAAATTAAAACAAAGAATACTAGTTTAGGACAACCTTCAGTCTGATCCAACAGAGCTTTTCCTGTTTTATATTAGATATTGCAGATTCAGGAATCTAACTATTAGAGGAAGCATATAGCTAGAATTCCAATGAGCCAAATGTGTGACAGCTGAAACACTATTCCATGCAATGTTTTTAAAGTTCTTGGAATATGCTACAACCCCTAGCAAGCAAACCAAAGAGAATCCCTTGGATAAACAATCCCCACCCACCACTCACTCTTGTTCCAGCCAATTGCTGCACATACAAAAACACACATCTGACACAAATGGTCCCATAGAGTTAGAAAGCAATGTCTACATTTATGATGATCCCACTGGGGGAAAGACCCATCTGTGCTGCTCTCACGGCATGAGAAATGGACAGAAAAAATGAACAGAGGATTAGGTTAAGCGACATATGGTCACAGACAGCAATTATTTAAGATATGCTAGGACAATTATTTCTATCACATGTTCCAGATGGACAGGCTGCCAATTCAACCATCATCCACATACAGCAGACCTTTGCAAGAGTTTAGCATTTATAATAAATGCAGCAAGTTGGGTGTGAATAATAACAGAAGGTTCAAACTATTTGTACTTATGTTCTGCAAGTTTTCTGCTTGGTTTTTTTTTTATAGTTTGCTGATCTGTGATGCCATTGGTCATTACATCTGAATGTAATTCAAGAATTAACTAAGGTAGAATAATTTAGAACGGCTGCATTTTGCTACTCTAGTGGAGTCACTAGTTGCCTGAGAAGCCTAGGAGACAGACAGACAAACAGACAGATAGATATTTACCAGGGAAACAAACTTTCCCAATCAACAGCTACCCTTCAAGTTAATTTGCAAAAGTAATCGTATTTTACAAAATGGACTATACACTAGCCAAAGGAGAGGGGCTGATTTGAAGATGCAAAAAGATGAAAAGACTCATAGAAGCATTTCAATCCTTAAATTCATTATAATGGTCCCTTAACACTCTCCCTGGGTTAAAAAAAATTACACACACACTGTGGGATTGTTCTGAAGGCAGTAAAACAAGAAGAGTAGAGGGATTATCTGGCCCCACTCACTCCAATATAGCCCAAGAAAGGCAGCCTATAAGAGGAGGAGGAATTAACAGACAAAAGAAAACCCTACTCTTCTTTTGAGGTATTGATTCCATGTTATACCTTTTCAGTTATACATATGCTTTTTAGATAGAGTATCTTGCACACAATTTCACATCTTCCAATATCCTAACCAGGGGTGGGATTCTATAGGTTCGCACCTATTCACTAGAACTGGTTGTTAACATTCTAAGCAGTTCGGAGAACCAGTTGTTAGAAGAAATTACTGGCCTAATCCTGTAAGGAAGGCAGGAAGGAAACATTCTGGTGTTGCTTACAGAAATTGCCTTTCCATTGACTCTTATTACATTCTTGGCAGGACTAGACTTCCTGTCTCTGGAACTTCTCTGGAATTTTTTCCCTCCTTTGCTGGTACTTTGCTTATGTGGAGTGACCATTCATAGTTACAATGGCACTGAAAAAAGTGACTTATGACCATTTTTCACACTTATGACTGTTGCAGCATCCCCACAGTCATGAGAGGCCAGGCGAAGAGATGTGTGCCTCAATGTGAGTGATGTTGAGTTGGCCACGCCCAGCCAGTCACATTACCATCAAGCCACACCCACCAACTAAGCCACGCCCACAGAACCGGTTGTTAAAAAAATTGAATCCCATCTCTGATCCTAACCAGCATGTTTACCTTATGTTAGATTGTTTATATGCTGACTGTTTATCAAGTGATCTGTTTTTTGCTACATTTTATCCTGGTATCTTCTAAAGTCCCAATTCATGGATCTTATAATAGTGAGTTGCTTCCACATCCCAGTGGCTTTGTGAGTATATTTTTGAAACTGCACACTCTCAAAACATTGACCCAGAAAAGATCAGATTAGAGAGAAAGGATGAGCTTAATCATGATTCAGTGAAAAAGGAAAAGGCATCCAAGAAAACCAAACAAATACTCACAATCAGGACAAACATTTGCATAATCACGGTAAATGAATTCTTCAAACAAGAAAGTATTCAGTAAACTACTGGGTAAGGGCAGAGAACAAATATGAATAACATTGGTGTTTACAATAGGACTGTATCCACAGACAAAAACAAAAAGTGCAGTAGGATGTGTATTTCTATGTGTTCACATATACATATGCAATCACCACATTCATGTGTGGAATTTCAGGAACATGATATTATCAGAGCAGAAATGTCACAGTTGAATACAGCACTGACTTTCTCAGACTGAGGTAAATCATCTTTACACAAGAGGCTCACCAAATCTTCTTCTGAGGACAGGATTACACAGAACAAATGTAGAAATCATCATTTTTAGCAAGAGTGCAAAAGTTGGAGCTTAGATACATTCCCCCCAAAAACGGCAGAATGGTCTCAGTCCAAGTTCAAGGTAAGATTTCCTATGTTACAACGATCCTGTTTTATGCTTAAAGCACAGATCTAGAGGAAGATAATATTGAACAATTCCTAGAGGACCCTGTTGATCCACTTCACAAACGAAACATGTCACAGTCATAATAGGCAATGTGTATTAAAACGTTAAAATAAAAAAAGCATTTGGAATCACGGGAACAAATGAATTTGTTATGTGAAACAAACCAGATAATTAATAGAATTCTCCTAAAATCATTTATTGCTTGCAGTAAATACCTTCTTCTTATAAGCTGCAAGATTTAATTGCCAGACAGACAATATCAAAAGCACATTGATTAAAACTATATATTTTGCAAGTTAAAATGAAGGTGTTCAGCTTTTTCAACAAAAACAAGACCTGACTGAGGTTTAAATCAGGAAGGTCTTATGAATTCCAATTTAGAAAGCAACAAAATAATCAGACCATCAAGATACAATCTTGGCAATATTTCATATGAGTAAGCAGTGCAGGTAAATAAGATTTAATATATTAGACTGAATAAACAGAATATTTGGAGATCACTCTGGACCAAACCTGTGATATCATCAAGGATGGAACAAAAATATTCCATACTGTAAACAGCAGAATAAGGAGAAATGGCTATCTGTTGGTTTGTTGAAAATAAATGAGAAAAATTCAAGGCAAAAGACATCAGCAACATAACAACATTTATCCCAATAAAAAGCAACTGTTTTCTCAATCATAACATATGACTAGAAAGCTAGACATTAAGAAAATCTGAATGAATTAAAATTAATGTGTTTCCCCCATGGTTCTGGGAGAAACTGTTGAGTATAATAAATAGCAAGATGTAATCATTCAATCTTAGATAATAAAGGTAATGTTCAACTACTGTGGGTGTATTATGGAAGCACAAATCTCTGGAGAAGACTCTGATGGTTGGAAACATAGATGGAATAGAAAAGTTGTCAGCAGAACATAAGATGTCCAGATGCTTTTACTTGCTTTTACTGATAAAACAAGCATAACTTTTCAAAAATCCAAGCAGTCATTTACAGTGTTGATAGATAATTCTGGCAAATTGAAGTTCATTAGGATGTGAAAAATGGTAATGTCTGAATTATTGAACAACAGCATCCTCTAAGTCTTCTAGAGAATATTACCACTGGGCAGTTTGATATTGATATTAATAAAGTAACACAAAATAGAGAAATAAACAACTTTGCATTTCATGGGGATAGGTGACTAGATACATCTTTGGGGGAAAAATAGTTTCTTACGTGGCACAGCAACTCCATATTCTTGTGGATTTTCTGCCACTACTTTCTGCTTGAGTTCATTTAACCGAGACCCCAAAGAACCTGAGAGATCAGATGAAGAAGTGGGTGAATAGACAAAACACAAGGCATATGCAGCAGAAGCCAGCCATAAAAAGATACAGGCCACTTTATCTATCTTGGTTCTTTATCTATCTTGGTTCTGCCCTTAGAAATAAATCAAATAAGATATGATGTTAAAACTTAAAAGTTTTCTAATAACAAACTTCCGTGTCTCCATAAGCTCACGGCCTCTGATATGATTCCTCTCCAGGTCATAATGCAAAACTTCTATTTATTCTAGTTGGCATTTCTAGTTTTCCAATGCAAACAGCAGCCATAAAATGAAAGCAATCTGAAATTCATCATTTCCTCCTGTCGAATGACATCCATGTAGATCCCCCACACAACCCAAATTCACTTTACTTTTTGAACAGCTATATAGTTTGGAGACACTAAATGAAGATTTCACTCAACTTTCATACCTTATTAGCTTTATCTGCCAGATTTTCACTTTTCAAGCAAGTGGCCTTCCTTCTCAATTTAAATCAGAAGGGAAAGGCATCCAGCAGAGATTGTTTGAAAGCTATGTACCTCTGGAGAGCTTTGTCTTTAGAGGGCCAAACTGGCAAGCCCAGTCTAATTTGCTGCTTTTCCATTCCAGAACAAGAAAATGGGTAGCATCCTACATCCTACTCAGTGGAAGAGGTAAAACACAGTGGGGAAAATGCTAAATTGCATTTAGCAATTTAAATATATTGCTATATTGCATTTAGCAATATAAATTGGGTAAGATTCCTCAGTTCTTCTCAACCCTGGCAAATTTAAGACATAGATGGTGGGAAATTCCAGGAGTTGAGGCCACATGTCTTAAAGTTACCAAGATTCAGAAACACTGATATTTTAAAATATTAATTTTTATGACATGTTCATCTTTTTTTTCCTTCAAGGAGGTGATAGTATTCTGCATCATCCAATTACAGTTTCCAAGATAGGAAGCAAAATCCCTGTGTGCTAAATGAACAGGAGGAACAGGTTGATATCTCATATCCTGATCTGAGCTTCTCAGAGGTATCAGGTGGGGCCTTTGAGGAAATGGGATTCTGGATAAAAAGAACTTGATTCTTATTCAGCATAAGTTTTATTATTCTTAAAATCTGGAGCCCTCCATGAGATACTAGATACAACCTGCATATGCTACTCAATGTACCTTCAAAGAAGTATTTTCTTCTTTGTTCATGTTTATGTTCATACCTATAATTATTATCTTGTACGTGTTTGACAAACAAACAAAAAGAGTATGCTTATCAGGCTAAGTCAAGAGTGACATAGATAGAATCTTGACTGATTAAACCCTTACTACTCTCACCATAATGGATATGCCCAGGGAGATTCTAGGAAATGGCTATGCTTATCTCTGTCACTTATCCAGGTCAGGACTATGCTGCCTTTATATTTCCTTCCCCTTTTCTGGAATATGCTCCTTCCTTGCTGGGCATCTGCTGCTCCGTTGAATTCCCCTCACACCAACTCCCCCTCTGAAGGTACCATCTCTTACAATGTTATTCAAATTCCATATGTTTTGAAATACATTTGTGAATTTAGTGAAGACGAAGAGAAAATTACTAACCCCAAAGTTACCCAGAACTAATTACAAGAGGCGTGATCCTCTGAATTATCCATTTAATATATAGTAGAATCAATGACTACTTCATTGGGAACTACCTGGATTTTGATGAAGACGGATCCAAAACCCACTTTTCTTTCCACATGATCCTTGATACTGACTGTTAAGATCTACAGCATCCCATACCTTCCTAAAAGGATGAGAACTTCAGGGTACATCTTTGAGTTCACCAAAGTTTGAAAATGTTGATCTCCACTATTTATGTCAGTGTTTCTCAATCTTGGCAAGTTTAAAGCATGGGCTGGCTGGGGAATTCAGGGAGCTGACATTCACATGCCTTAAAGTTGCCAAGGTTGAGAAACTGATCTGCAGTATGTCAACAATCAGTTCCCAGTAGCAAAATGGTGCTCTTTTTACCCAGAGCAACTCACCAATTAAAACCACCAGTCTCTTCCTTTCACCAGGTTGCTGCTGGTATTTGATGACTTCCTCATATGTGAGAAGTTCTGGAGTGGAATTTTGTTCAGATTGTTTGGTTTCATTTGGATCACTCTGCTTCTCCTTTCGGCTCAGTCGGAAACTTCGTCGCAAGCCAGCTAAAAAGCCAAAAGTAATACTTTTCTTTTCTGTGTTGTTCAAAGTGTTGTGAAAGGCTTAAATAACCCTATTTAATGTGCTATTCAATCATCTGGTGATTCTCAAACTTCAAAAGATTATATCCTATTCTTATTAAGTAGTTGCCAATCAAATCTCAAATAGTAAAAATGTCCATTATGATATGTAAATAACAGCTAGTCCTCAACTAAGAACAGAAGGCTTAGCAACAATTTGAAGTACAAAAGGTACTTACAACTTGGTTCCAAAGTTCCAACACCCCACTACACACACAGTCACATGCGAGTATTTCAGGTGCTCAGCATTTGGCCCACATTTATGGCTGCCCCCAGCACCCAGTCACCAGACCACGATTTTTTATTTACATTGTTTTTGCTGCACAAATGGTTTGCTTAACAACTGTCCCCTAAAAATTAATAAAAATCAAGCCAGTCACATGATAACTTACTTTATGACCATTACAACATATGACCAGAAAGGTGGGCTACATTTCAGTCATAAGCTGAGAAGTGCTTATTTGAATGGCAAAAATAAAATCAGAGAAGGAAGGAGGGAGGAAAAGAGGATCAACAGATGTCCATAACTAGAATTAAAATGAAGTACCAAGAAAGAACCTAGCTACATTACCCATTCATCCGTTAAGCTCAGCCCATTTTTCAATCACGTTCCATGGCTGCAGCCAGAGACATTTGTTTTCTACCATAGAAGTGGGTGGCTCTTATTCTCCCCTAGTTTCAGAAGGAGTCCTCCAACCCTCTCTAATCTACCACATTACAATCTGATGTAAGGCAACATTGTTAGTTATAAAGCAACTGCATACAAATTCATTAAGTGTGCAATTTATATAGGTTACAGAACTATTTGCAGAATTGGACTATATACCTTCCTATATACAATTGGACTATATACCTATTATATATACTATATAATTGGACTAGTGTATATAGTTCAATTGTTCAGCAAATATTCTACAACCTACCAGTATATAAATAGGGCAGAATCTGGAACATGTATCATTGATTACCAAGACTGGTACCCACCTATGTACTGTCCGTTGAAGTAACCCTCACAGTCACAGTCTTCTGTATAGAAATAAGAGTGAGAAGAAATAGGTTCAAATATGTTATAAGTTGCAAGTCATGCATTCTGGAAATGTCATACATCTTTAAGCACTAACATGAAAACCGGTGGGAAATAAAGAACAAAAGCTAGGAAAACTCAGTATGTTAATGTAGTGTGCATTGTATAGAGGTATTGGCTCCAAGTATCCATAGGAAAACAATTCTGTTTGAAGCTCTGGAGAAGTATGGACTGGTGCCAAGCTATGCCAGTACAGTCTGGCAGTCTTCAAACATCTCAGATGTCCTTAATTCTGAGCCAAGAAATCCTGACAGGGAGCGATGGGAGTATATATTTGAAGTCTCACTTGTTGAGCAAAGACAGTGTTTGCTTGATTACTTTGCACATTCTTTTTTTAAAACTGATATCATAATAAAAGTTAAAATTGTTTAATTGTGGCCAGAAATACTGAAAAATATAGATTTCTGGGGTAAGGTAGCTTTCTAGGGTTTCAAAGTAAGGACAACATCCCATGAAGTTGATTTGTCATAGAGGAGTGCTCTTTTTTTTAAAGTAATTAAAATTCAAAGGCTGAGTTCAAAAGTACAAGATATGCAGACAAAAAGCAGTGGAGATATAGAGACAGCAGATAAGCAGCCTCTCATAAGACATGCTTGAAAGTTACCCCAGAGTTTTCAAAGCATAGAGGTAAGGCTACAGATATATACCCCCCCCCTTTTTTTCCCCAAGAATTTCTCACATACATAACACATGAAAAAAGGCAGTTTGAAATATGTGGCTGCAACTCAAAAGTTTTTGACCTCCCCCAACAGATGTGTCTAGGAAAGAAGGGATTATCCCCAAATCATTCACCTAATGTTAACACAGTGAAGCCTGGGTGAAGATTGTTCTTCAATGTGGGAGATGAGATAGTGAGTGCACATAAAAGATCTACTTGCCCTTGTGTGCATGGTTCATTTCTGATAAATAAGTTTAAATTCTGAATTTTTGGTCCCACTGAACTCAGGAGAGGGAACCAAGTTTTAAACAGTTTTAGGATTGTGTGGTTACTCTTGAAGAGAACTCAGTCTTTTACAATAGTGTTTCTCAATGTTGGCAACTTTTAAGATGTCTTCAACTGCTAGAATTCTCCATCCAGCATGCTTTGATTTTAGCTTAATGTGTGTATAAAAGCAGTAATTTGGGCTTATAACCATGACTTACAATTTATGTGTGATTTGCAAGATAAATCAAGCTATTCTGACTTATTCAATAAACCATACAATTAATATTAGAGGATGACACGTAAAACCATCCAGTGCTTGTTTCAAGTGACAACATAAGCAGCACACTCAACTTAACAATTCAAATAGGAATTGCCAACTTTTACTGTTGTGTAAATCTTTTAATAAATCATTTCCCAACAGGTCAGACTGAATTCTCATCATCTCGTCATTTCACAAAATTCTCGTCATTTCACAAATCTGGGTAGTCCCAACCCTGTTGACCTTTCTGAAGAAATAAAAAAAACCTGGATGTTTCCTCAAGTATTTGGCCACATAGACAGGCCAGGCCTGACAATTGGTTTGTCTACTTTTAGTCTTCATTAATGAGAAACAAAATGATTTTTTAAACCCTGGTGTGCATTGTCTTGGTCTGCTAGCTATTCACTTTATATACAGTATTTCTCCTTTTTGCTTTTAGCCTTCCAAAAGCAATTGTTTTGAGATGGGTGGCTATATAAATTGTATAAACAATTATCTGGAAACTGCCATGTTAGAAACATCTGATCGCTCTAGCCAAATAAGCAGCAAATGACCTCGGCCCATTTAAACTAATGATTATCATTAGAAGGAAAGTGTTTTTATTTATTTCTTTGCCTCTTAACTGGATTGGTTTCCTTATTTATCTATTTATGTAAAAGATTTATGTGTCCTCCCATCTTAAATAATTCTGAGTGGCTCACAAAAATAAAACCAATAAATAAAACAATAATAAAGCAGTAAAAACAGTAAAACAATAAAGTAAAAACACCATAGTTGTCCCTTTGGGATGCCCACTGCAGGCTCAGCTGCTCTCTTTCCATGCTATCTGCCTGCACAATCCTATTGGGGTCCCAGAAAAAAAGAAAAAAAATAAATCAGGTGTTTGTGTACTTTCAGAAGGTTAGAAGGGTGGAGGCTGTGAAATCACCAATGGGAGGGTGTTCTTGTGTGGTAGGGGCAGCCATGGAAAAGGCACACTCCCAAGGTTCCATTAGATGTGATTCCACTTTAGCAACAGCTACACTAGGGGGCTATCCTAAGAGTTAAATCAAGGCAATTAAATTTAAACTCCTGCATTATTAATACTGCTAATAAGACTTTATAAACTGAGAAGCTTTTCTTATTTGAGGCAATTGTTAAGTTAAAAAAGTAACCCATCACCCCAGTACATTTTTCTGGAAGGTATAAGGCCAAATCAAAAGGAAAAAGGAGAAGGGAAAATAGCAACACATTGTGGTTCAACAGGAAATTACCTGCTGTGTTAACAAAAGCTCCTAGAAACAGCACAATAGCTTTTAAGAAACAGCAGGAGCTTAATCCATGTGATTAGCACATACAAAAAAAATAAATTACATAGTAAAACACGGGACAAATTAATAGCTAAGGAAAATTAAATGAGATTGACATAAGAGAGCCTGAGTGTATTTGAGAAAAGTTTATTTTTCCCCTTTTATGAGACTATAAAAGACTGATTTCCACTGCAGATAGAAAAATCCAACTTCAATCCAAAGATTGAGAGCCAATTTGATGTAGTGGTTAATGTATCAGAAGATCATGAGTTCTAATTATGGGCACAAAGCAAGTTCAATGTCTTGAGGCCAATCACTTTCTCTCATTCCTAGGAATGAGGTAGTGGCAAACCACCTCTGAAAAACCGAAGTGCAGAGGCTTGTCCAAGCAGTCTCTGAGAATTGGACAAGATTGAACAAAAAGAGGGAGAGAAATCCAAGGATTGCAAATAAGTTTGGTAAAATTTTGAAGAAAATTCCAAAGTGATTGGATGTTGTACCCCAAAGACTGTCATGTGATGGGTGGCTATACAAATATAATAAACTAGCTCCATACCAGTGCTTTGCTATGAAACTATGTGATCGGGTGGTTTGTGGGAAGGAAAATAAGGGGGAGGGGGGTGTTTCTGCCTCTGTGTACCAGCATCCATTGGTATTCATCTGGCTAGCGTCCTGTCAGTGTGTGAGAGAGTTGAGTCTGTTTGGAAACTGAAGCAGTATTTGTTGTGTGAGCAAGGAGACAGCAAGGAGCCTGGGTGTGGCTTAGCTCAACTGTCTGTACTAAAGCTGCTTGGTGCTCTGAAACTAAAACTGAAATTTCTATCCTCTGCTTGTGTTTTGCATTTGGAACAGATTTCTTTTCAGGTGGGGAGGGGGAGTAGAACTCCTTAGCATCAGAGCATGTTAATAATAATATAGGAAATACTCTAAATGCTCTGATGGTCATTTTGAAAACTCCTTTCTTAGTGAGCTCCCAGAAGCCAAGAGGAACTTACATGCCAAATGTCACGTTTGTAGGCCTCACCTTCGGAAGATTTTGTAATGATGCATGAATGGTATTTTGCTTTTATATATAGAGAGATAAATAAGAATCTTAGCATTCTAATCTCAATATTCAAAAATCCATTCTGATTTCAGCATTTCCACACATATCGATCATGATATTGCTTTTGTGTTGGACATTTCCTCTTCTCAAACATGTTCTCCGCTCACTTTCTCTGCAAATCACTTCTCCCTTCTCTTCTTCTCTCTTTTCCTGCCTTTCAGCTTGCTCCCCCTCAATTCCTACTTAGATTAAGCACCAATCAATCCATTCTTTTCTTTAATCCGTTATCTATATTGCCTCTTCTGAATATGTGTTAAGTCCTGGGCATGGGTGTAAGAATGGAGATGAGACATCGGACTGTGATTTCAACTCTTTATTTAACAAGAAAGACTGGAGCTAAAACCTGGGCAGCAGTAGCTCTTTTATAGAGCTTGCTGCTGTTAAACAACCAATAAACTGAGTCTATCGCTTTCACAAGCGTCCAATCAGGGGCTTCCGTTAACAGCCAATCAGACTGGCCAAGCCTGACCAATCACGACTTGCTATTCACGGGCCAATAAGAATTGCAGGATTACAAGCCTGTTTTAAGATTAAGCTGTTTCGGTTGTATCGCTGAGATGGTTTAATCCATAACACCCCACCCCCTTGGTTCCGTCTGAGGGGTGGGGTGACGTATTCACGCAGATAGGCAGCCGCTTCACCTGTCTGCTTGATCTGCGCTGTCCCACCGGGATTCATTCTGGTTCTCGTTCTGGTTCCGGTGGGCTGTTCGCTGGGCTGGATAGTGAAGACTGTAGTTCCGGGTTGCCCTCGTCGGCGCTGTCTTCTGGGTTCCCTGGATCCGCCTCTGTCGCGGTGTTGTCACGTGGCGAGGCCGCTCCCCGGTCCGGTTCTCTCTCAGATGGTGAGTATCCCTTGGGCTGTTGGGTTTCGATTTCTTCTTCATCCTCCTCCATGTTCCTTCCCCCCCCCAGCTGGAGGGGGAACAGAGTTGGTCTATGTGGCATTACCACATCTTACCGTCTGTCATTTGTAGACGATATGATTGGGGTCCCATAAGTTGCGTTATGGTAGCGGGGACCCACAATGGGTCGCCCGAGAAGTTTTTCGCAAACACGAGGTCACCTTCCTGGAATGCCCGAAACTTACTGCTGGATCCTGGGGGCTGTTCTGGTGTGCAGTTTGGGTGGAGGCGATCAAGATGCGAGCGAAGTTTCCGGCCCATCAGGAGTTCTGCTGGGGTTTTGTTCGTGGGGTTATGTGTTGAATAAAAAGCATTTGGTTTATTTTGTCGTCAATGTCGCCGTGGTCCATTTTATGCAGGGTCTGTTTTACAAATTGAACCATTCGCTCAGCCCTACCATTGGCTGCAGGGTAAGCTGGCGATGTTAACGCATGGCGGATGCCCCGATCAGCCAGGTATTGTTCGAATGGCAGAGCAGTGAATTGGGGGCCGTTATCTGAGACGAGGACATCAGGAAGTCCGTGGGTAGCAAATAGTTTATTCAGTTTTTTAGTGACTGCGTCTGTGGTGGTGCTTTCCATTTTTTGGGCTTCAAGCCAGTTTGAATAGGCATCCACCATTAAGAGGAAAGTGTGTCCTCTTGTGAGTCCCGCAAAATCGATGTGGATACGGGACCACGGATCTCGAGGTATTTCCCACTGAGTTGGGGAAGTCTTTGGAGGAGTGGGGTGAGTCTCCTGGCATTTACTGCATTTTGCTACCCAAGTTTCTATTTGTCTATCTAAACCAGGCCACCATGCGTAACTCCTGGCCAATGCCTTCATTTGCATGATGCCTGGATGTCCCTCGTGCAGCATTTTCAATACCCTATATTGTAGCTTTTCCGGGACTATGACTCTGTCTCCCCATACTATGCAACCCTTCTGGGAGAACAGTTCCGTTTGACGATTTTTAAATGGTTTAAACGTGTCATCAGTTTCAATGATCGGCCAACCGCGTTCTACCCAGCTGAGGACTCATGCCAAAATAGGGTCCTTTTTTGTCTCTAAAGCTATGTCTCGAGTGGTTAATGGTGGCAATTTGAGGGCTTCTATTTGTAGTACAGTTACGGTTGGAGCAGGGTCCTCTATAATGTCTGGTAGTGGTGAGCAGCTCAAAGCGTCAGGGTGGGGAATGGTTTTCCTGGGCAATGTTGCAAACGGTAGTCGTAGGCGGCTAAAAATTCTGACCAACATGTCATTCTTGGTGATAATATATGGAGAGTTTGTTTGTTTCCCACCAAGATCCCAAGTAACGGCTTGTGGTCTGTAATTATGGTAAAGAGTCTCCCATATACATATTCATGGAAACGTTTAATTGCGGATACAATAGCGAGGACCTCCTTATCAAGTTGACTATAGTTCCGTTCGGTTTTAGACAAAGTTCTCGAAAAGAACGCAATGGGTGCCTCATTTCCATTTGGGAGGACGTGGCTTAGGATGGCTCCTACTCCAAATGGTGAGGCATCACAGGTGACCGTCAAAGGGAGAGTTTCGTTGTACTGCATTAATACGGCATCGGAGGTTAAAAGGTCTTTTATCCCTTTGAACGCTATCTCTTCACGCCGTCCCCAAACCCAAGGAGCCTTTTTATTGAGGAGTCTATGTAGGGGTTCGGCTACGGTTGCCTTCTGGGGCAAGAAAATGTTATAAAAGTTAATGAGTCCCAGGAAAGCTTGAAGGTCTGTCTTATTCCTAGGTCTCGGGGCTTTTTTTATTGCAGTTAGTTTTTTTTCGGTGGGGTGGATTCCTTGTCTGTCGAGAAGGTATCCCAGGAACTCCACTCTCTCCGTACAAAGTTGCCATTTGTCTTGTTTTACCTTAAGACCTGCGTCTTTGAATTTCTGCAGGACTTTTCTGAGCCATTGTACTAATACTTCTTCAGTGGGGGCAGCTATTAGGACGTCGTCAAAATAAGGCACGACGCCTTTTATGCCTTGCAATAGTCTCTCCATTAAACTTTGGAAAATGCCCGGCGCCACGCTTACTCCGAATTGAAGTCTATTGCACTTAAAAGCGCCTCTATGTGTAACTATTGTCTGGGCTCCTGTAGTTGCTGCGTCCACAGGGAGTTGCTGGTACGCCTGAGCTAAGTCCAGTTTCGCAAATATTTTTCCACCACCCAGGGAATGAAGAAGGTGTTGAACCACCATTACTGGATAAGCGCTCTGTTGAAGAGCATGATTTAGGCCCGATAGTCCCCACAAATTCTTAATGAACCATCTGGCTTCATGGGCATTACTATCAGGGTTTCCCAACGGGCGTGGTCAATCGGTTCCAACACGCCCTGGGCTATCAGTTTATCTAGCTGCTCGTCGATTTTAGGTTTTAAGGCAAAAGGTACTCGACGGGGTTTAAGCCGAATGGGAGCTACATCAAGGCTGAGATTAAACGATATAGGGGTCCCCTTGTACTTGCCTAATGTTCCTGTGAACACATCCTGGAATTCCTGGATGAGGGCCTCTTCCCAGTCGTCATTTCTGGTATGGTGTATGCTGGTTAGTTCAATCCTGAGTGGGACAAACCACTGTAACCCTAACAAGCAGGGTCGGTCACGATCAAAAACAGTTAGGGGAAGCATTGCTGTGCCATCCTTGAGTGATACTTGGACATTGCTTGAACTGACAACTGGGATTCTGTTTCCCTGATAGTCTTTCAGGATGATTCACTGCGTGCTGAGGTCCTGGCGGGAGATGGCAGGTATCAGTTGCTTGAGGGTTTTCCAGGATACCATCGACAAGGATGATCCCAAATCGACTTCCACCACACATGGTCGATTCTCAATAGTAACCTTTACTTGTATTTTCCTTGCATCGAGCGATGAAGCGTGGCCAATGATAATGGTTTGGTGGGCTTCTTCTCGTCTCGTTGAAAAGGCAGGTACTTGGTTTCTGTAGTAGTAGTGGTTGTTCCATTGATGGTTCAGACGGTCCCGGTTTTCAGGAGGTTTGCTTATCTCCCAACGGAGGTTGTTCTCCTTTCGGCTGGGACTGGATTCTCGTCTGCTTCTGCAGACCTTCGCGATGTGGCCTTTCTTTCTGCAGTTATGGCAGAGTGCGTCGAGGAATTTGCAGTCCGATCGTGGATGGTTTGCTCCGCAACCCGCACATTGGCGCGGATGTCACTGGTTCCTTTATTCTCGTTCCGAGCGGAGCCGGTTGACTTCCTCTTCATCACTGTCTGAGGATGACTCGAGGTCTTTGTGGTGGGTAGCGGTAGCGTGCTTCTCAGTTGCGAGTGGTGCCTCGTTGGCGAAGTGGTGCGTTCGCTCGGCGCATTCGAGTAGCTGACTTCCTGGTTGCTTCTGCTGCAGTAGTGTCAGTGATGACATCTGTAAGGCTGATGTCGCCTTTCGCCATCAGCTTACTCTGCACGTGTAGTATATTTAATCCCAGAACTATTCGGTCTCTTAGGGCTTCCTCTAAGTTTGCAAAACCACAAAGGCCTCCTAGGTTCCGGTGGTTGGCTACGAAATTACCAACGCTCTCGTCCTTCCATTGGTCCCTCTGGTAAAATTCGTGTCTTCGTATCAGTGTAGGTACAGTGGGTGCGTAATGGGCCTTGAGAATTGGAGCGAGGGTGTCCCAATCCATGGTATTCACTTCTGCCGGTTTTGCTAGTGCTTTAGCCATTTTGAAAATGGCAGAGCCGCAATGAGTCAGGAACACCGCTCGTTTCTTGCCGGATATGGCATCTTTTAAATTGTTGGTCTCCAGGAACATCTGTAAGCGGTCTATATACGAGTCCCAGTCTTCAGTTGCTGGGTCGAATGGAGCGGGTGGTATGGCGCTGCTAGTCATCTTGCCGTCTGTTTCGTGCGCTCTTTCACCACGTGCTCTTTCTTTGTCCGATATGTTCTAGTCAGCTGTATCATCTCCACATCCCATCCTTGTCGCCAGTGTTAAGTCCTGGGCATGGGCGTAAGAACGGAGACGAGACATCGGACTGTGACTTCAACTCTTTATTTAACAAGAATGACTGGAGCTAAAACCTGGGCAGCAGTAGCTCTTTTATGAGTCTATCACTTTCACAAGCGTCCAATCAGGGGCTTCCGTTAACAGCCAATCAGACTGGCCAAGCCTGACCAATCACGACTCGCTATTCACGGGCCAATAAGAATTGCAGGATTACAAGCCTGTTTTAAGATGAAGCTGTTTCGGTTGTATCGCTGCGATGGTTTAATCCATAACAATATGCATTTTATATTACACCAAGACTGGAAGGGTAATATTTAAACATAATCACACTGAAACAACACATTTAAATTTATGAGCCCTGTTATGCCTTGTTTATTCACACTTTTTTTCTAGCAAGGAGGAATAAAATGGGATCAGATGTTATCTTATAAACCCCATTATTTGAAGTTTATCACTAAATGAGCAACCACTGACTTAAAAATGCACATAGCATTCATAAAACAATGTAATGTATAATCCTGCCACGAAACCTTTATTTTTTCCTCAACAGAAAGATTTCAAATCCTCAGGTTTGTCTCAAAATTCCCCCCAAAATTCCATGTCCTTTCCATATAAGCGCCTCACTGTTTTGTCAAATTATATTCCGATTACTTTTTAAAAAGCATCTTTGATGCAGAATCAATTGTGGAACATGACAAACAAATGCACAATTGCACCATCTATTCCGGCTGAACAATCTAACTCTCTGTATTGGCATCTTGATTGGATTCACTGCAGGATGGTTTGAGCAGGCAGAAAATGACTCTGCTGGTGGCTGTCACTCCAGAGTAGCTGGAGAACCTACCTTTCTCAGAAGACTGATCATCTGTGGTTTGCATGAAAAGACAGAGGTAAGATTGTTAAAAGAAAGCCAAGAAAAACGACTCAAGGGATTCTTTATTCAGTCCAATTGCTTAGGTGTAAGGAAAGTACTCCATATTATCTTGACAGGGACAATAATAAGTAGACATTATGCTCTGCTTATGACTTATAACTTGTCCTAAAAAGGCTATATGTATACACAGAGACCTAACTGAGAAACAAATAAGTATCTAAGGAGATTTTGATTTTTCTCAAAAAAAAAATGATATAGTAGGAATAGTATGAGGAAAAAAGGCTTGTAATTTACATTAAATTATAATTACAGAAAAATTCTATAAAATGATGCCTCAATCGTACATGTCACTAGAAACATTGTCAAAAATATGTAAGGGAATTTCAAAATATGGTAAAAATGCAATCAAAGGGATTTTTTTTGCATTTTTGATGGACATTTAATAAAGGTAGAAAATATTGGGATCAAGTTTGTATTTTAAGATTTTAAAAGTGAATGTAGAATTAAAAGCACAGACCTTTCTTTTGGGCATAATCGATGTATAATCAAGACATATTATGAAACTTGTTTTTATAATACAATAACAAAACTCAAAGATGAAAGGATTTACAAATATCTACAAAGGAAGAATGGATGGTGAAACTAATAGAATTGGGGATGTGGAAAATTAGATAACCTTGATGAAAGAAATGGCTGGGGCAAATTTTATTTCTTCTTAGAAACCATTTTTTAATTTTTTGTGAGAAACTGAAAGAAATGAAAAGTTAATTTTGAGATTTGAGAATTAAAATTTTACACAATTATGGAAATAATATAGACAAATGTTAACCTTACATTAAGTGTTTGATGTAGTTTTTTAAACTTATATCTTAGCAAAGAAAATTGGTACATTATAGGAAAAATAATTTACATTTTTTTCTACTTTTTTTTTTCACTTCCACTTTTTCTGAATTTTTCCTTCTTTCAAATCTTTTCATGTTTTTAACTTTGTATTTTTTTAAAAAAAATCAATAAAATTAGATGATAGATAGATAGATAGATAGATAGATAGAGAAGGAGGGTGGGAGAGAGAGAGGAATGATAAGTAGGTAGATAGGTAGATAGATGATAGGCAGGTAGGTAGGCAGGTAGATGATAGTGAGATGGTAGATGATAGATAGATAGATAGATAGATAGATAGATAGATAGATAGATAGATAGAGCGGGAGAGGGAGGGAGGGACAGAGGAAAGATGATTTTACCCTCCTATTGCCCCAGTTCGAATGGAGAAAACTCAGAGTTTAGTGAACAAAACCTAAATAAATATATAGAGATTATCATATTTTTATACTGACTATCATAAAACTTCAAAACCGTGCCCTTACCCCTTAGTAGTTGTGCAAGAAAATTTGTTAATGCTAACTTCCTTTTTCTTTTCTTTTCTTTATAATTATCAATTAACCATACCATAGTACTGGACTGCAGACATGTTTTGAAGCACATAAACACACAGAATCAATGACAGAAGCAGAAGGGACTCTTACAAAACTAGTTGCATGGGTGTGTGTGATATTTTGACAGAAAATATCCATACAAAGATATGATGTCTGTCCTTCTACCAGCCATTTTCTTTTGCCATGCTTTGAGTGTACATTTCCTTCTATCAAATCAGGGCAAATTCAAAGGGCAACCCACCCCCTCCTGCCCCTCCATGCCTACACAAAATGATCCCACAAAACACAATACAGAACAGAGTAGAATTTTCATGGCAAATTTCCTGGGGGTAATAAGAGACCATTGCTATCAAACTATAACTTGGTTGGTTTATTAGATTTGTATTCTGGCTTTCCATCAAAATGGCATTTATGGGCTAACTGCAATAAAATGTAAAGTAAAATACAAAGAATGAGGTCATTTGTTCAAGGCCTTACTTTTTTTAAAAAAAAAGATTAATGCAGTCATTTATGGTATCAGGCTATGTTACTTTAATTTAATTTATGTATATATTTAGTTTATGGTTAAATAGTAGCTGAATAATATATTACACATTGCTTTATATGATATGAGACATTTGGGATAGCAACACTGGTAGGATCATATTGGCAAGCATCTACATTCTGTCAGTTATGGATTTTACTTCAGCCAGTTCCAGGTCTGTTCAAAGTATCGTCCCCTGGGCATTCATATCATGAGAAAACTGCAATCCAGTCAAAAATGGAATAGTTGCCCATTTTTTTCTGTCCATTCAGTCTTCCAGGAAAAAGAGTTGGATTGATAGAGCACCTCTAAAGCTCTTCCTACTACAGAGCTCTTAACTAAGGCTCAAGCAGCCATTGAGTACGTCATCCCAACACTGATTGGCTGCAGGAACAATCAAACCACATATCCTGTTAAGTCTGGAGCATGGGTGCGAATGATGGAGACGAGCCGGAAGAAACAGTGAACTTCAAGCTCTTTATTTACATATTGTGACAGCTCCGACTGGAGGGCTGCTATAGCCTTCCTTATATAGGCAACTTATTAACTATTCAACCAATAGGAAACCTGGAGCGCTAGCTCCATTAACCAATGGGAATGGCCTGTTAATGGCCAATCAGATGCTCCTGAATGGACCAGTCCGATCCTGCCATTAACAGCCAATCAGAAGTGCAGGGCCAGAACCCTGCACTTGACTTCAAGCTCAAGATAACTTTATTGGTATTATTCATTCACAACACCCCTTTCCCCCGGCTTCTGCCCATGGGGTGCGGTTACATAGTCCTTAAGGTAAGATGGCTGTTTTGTTAGTCTTTTCAATTTTCGCAAAGTGCCTGGAGGTTGGCTGCACTTCTACTGAGGTAGATCGTTGTTTATCAGTAGGGGTGCCTCTGGTTCCGAGTTCGCGTTCCCGTCGTCACCAATATCACTGGCCACTCCCTGAGGTGAACTCACTTCGGTCCCTGGTTCCTGTTCCTGCGTTTCAGTCCCATTATCAGTTTCTTCAAAAAGGTTTCCCTCTAATTGCAATTCGCTTTCCTCTGTATCTCCCCCCCATCAGTTTGGTCATAAGGGAGTTCAGAAATGCGAGACGGTAGCCGCGATCGTAGTTGATCTATGTGGCGCTTCCAAAGTCTGTCGTCAGGGCACTGAACGAGGTATGATCTTGGGCCGGTTACGCGGATTACGGTCGCTTCTACCCATAGTGGATTGCCTGATAAGTTTTTAGCGAATACTAAATCACTTACCTGAAAGGTACGGCATCGGCCGCTGGATCCGAGTGGTTTTTCCGGTTCGTAGGCTGGGTGTAACTGATCGAGGTGGGAACGGAGCTTTCGTCCCATTAGCAGCTCAGTGGGAGTTTTGTTGGTGATGCTGTGAGGTGTGATGTGTTGTAGGAAAAGGATCCGGTTGATTTTCTCGTCAATGTTGTCGTAGTCAATCTTTTGGAGAGTCTTTTTGATGAATTGTACCATGCACTCAGCCCTACCGTTGGCAGCAGGGTGTGCAGGTGAAGTGAGCGCATGTCGGATACCGCGGTCAGCCAGGTACTGCTCAAAAGACAGCACGGTAAACTGGGGCCCGTTGTCAGATACCAGAATGTCTGGTAATCCGTGGGTTGCAAACAGTCTTTCTAGTCTTTTGATGACCGCGTCAGTGGTCGTGTTACTCATTCGGTGAATCTCGAGCCAATTCGAGTAGGCGTTGATGGTTAGTAAAAACGTGTGGCCTTTGGTTGGCCCGGCAGAGTCCAGATGGATGCGGGACCAGGGTCCCCGTGGCGTCTCCCATTCGGTTGGGGTTGCCTTTGGTGGAGCGTTGCTTACTTCTTGGCATCTCCTGCAAGTTTTAACCCACGATTCGATTTGTCTGTCGATGCCTGGCCACCATGCATAGCTTCGTGCGAGGCCCTTTATGCGCACAATGCCAGGGTGGCCATCATGCAAGGTTCTTAGCAATGTCTGTTGGAGTCGTTCTGGGATAATGACTCTATCGCCCCAGATGACACAGCCCTTCTGCGAGAACAACTCTGTTTGACGACTTTTGAATGGTGCAAAGTCATCTGGTACTTGGTCCAATGGCCATCCGCATTCCACCCATGTGAGGACTCGTGCTAAGATGGGGTCGCGTTTTGTTTCTCTCGCGATGTCACAGGCAGTTAATGGCGGCATGTGGAGTGTCTCAATCTGCAACGCTGTCATCGTTGATGCAGGATCATTGATAGTTTCAGGGAGCGGTGTACGGCTTAATTAATTAAGTTTAGGGTGGCTCGGTAGTCCCTACAAATTCTAATGGAGCCGTCCGACTTAATTGGTGTCACAATCGGCGTTTCCCATGGGGAGTGGTTAGTTGGCTTTAACACTCCCTGGGCAATCAACTTATCAAGCTGCTCGTCGATTTTTGGCTTTAGAGCGAACGGAACTCGACGAGGCTTAAGGCGGATGGGAGCTATCTTTGGATTAAGGCTAAAGGATATCAGGGTCCCCTTGTACTCGCCTAGCTTTTCCTCGAAGATGTCCCTGAATTCATGGGCGAGGTCTTCCTCCCAGTCACTGCCGCCGATTCGGTTAATGCCAGCCACTTCAATGCCGAGTGGTGCGAACCATTGCAGGCCTAACAGACTAGGCCGGTCCTTATCGATCACCGTCAGGGGTAAGTACGCTGTGCGGTTCTTGAATGCAACCCGGACTTGACTGGATCCTGCGACTGGAATTCGGTTCCCCTGGTAGTCCTTTAACATGAGCCGTTGGAATTGAAGGTCTTGGCGCCGGATAGTGGGGATGAGTTGCAGACAATTGTAAGCACTTATGAGCAACAGTGATTCAAATGAGGAAAACCCCTCAGCAATTTCTCATACATAAGGTCTGAAAATATTCACACATACATGCCGCCCAATGTAAATAAATAAGAATTGTTTGCATGTCTGGAATGGGGGGTGGTTATTGGAGGGGAGAGTAATATGGTATTTGTTGCTCCTCTTTTCATGCCCTGTTACTTCTATCTGTATGTTCTATATATTTGTGGTCTTCTCATAAATATTTCCCTCCTCTTGGGCTTCTTTATGCCTCCTTATGGGCTTTGTTGTGATTGAGGATAGCCATTTTCTTTATTTTTGCTTGATTTCCTTTGTTTTTCTTGCAGGGGGGAGAAGGTCTTCCTCTTATGGACCATTTCAGTGGGACTGATCTGACAATTACAGGGGAGAAGTGGGAGGGTAACAATTTCTAATCCTCCCACTGACAGTTTGTCTTCTGCATACTTGGCTGTGATGGGGGAGGAAATTATGCTAGCCAGGGATCAGGAAAGTGGAGGTTGTGTGATAATATAATATAACAGAAAAGGAAGGAGTATTTCGTATGTTTGGAAGTATCCTTCCTGAAATGCTCTCTATGCCTCCTCTTGTTGTAACTATGTATCATTCATGTGTTTGCAACTATGTATCATTGCAACTATGTATCATTCATGCGTTTGCAACATTGTATCATTCACGTGTAATCATTAACTTCTGTCTCTTCAGTGACCTTTGCAAGGCACGTACAAGAGACAAGGAGCTAGACGTTTTGTTAATAAGCTTATCCACACTGTAAATAATCTGTCCGGTATGCAGCTTTGTAAACATGCACATCCTGATGAGATTACCATGTTTGACTTGAGCTTTTTGATTAAATCATTTTCTTGTAAAAAAGCACAATAAAAGAGCGTGTGCCAAGACATTCGGGGCGCGCTCATCAAGAGGAAACCTCGCTTCCTGTCGTTTCTCTTTCCTTCGCTCCCTTTCATGAGCCGCCCATCAGATGCGGGATGGCAGATACCGCATTCTGGTGACCCCGACGTGATTCCCTAAGGGGGATACGTAGCGACGCGCCCATATCTTATCAGCTCGATGGGAGCTGTGCATCGCCAGGCCTGAAGCGAATTGCACATCATCGGATCTGAAACACGGTCTCGACTTTTGTAAGTATGGGTGGAAACTTTTCTCAACAACAGATGCAGCATCTGAGGGAATTGAGGGAGTTAGTCGCTTCTTCTTCTAAATACTCTGCTAATTTAAAGGGCTCGCCTGTAAAAAAGAAACCTATTGCTACATTATTGGCTTATGTGTGGCAACATTGTCCCAATTATTCAGAGGAAGGGTCCTTAAAAATTTCCACTTGGCAAAAAATTGGTGAACATCTCCATAGTCCTCCTCGTGCACCTATTGGCATTTTGGTCACTTGGAGGAAAATTATGGAGGCTTTAAAAGTCCATTATAAAATAGAAGCAGGGAGTGTGTTTGAATCTCCCCCGCCAAGTTATGATAACTTTGCAATTTTCCCTAACTCAGGCAGAAGCTGCTGCCATTATTCAACAATGCCCCACATGTAGTAAGCAAGGACATTCCATTCCCATAGGAGTAAATCCTAGAGGATTAAAAGCTTGTGAAATTTGGCAAATGGATGTAACTCAGTATCCACCTTTTGCCCCTTGGAAATATTTGCACGTTTCCATCAATACATATTCAGGGTTTATTCTGGCTACTCCTCAAAGGGGAGAAACTGTAAAACATGTCATCAATCATTCAATTCGTACCTTTGCCTCGCTGGGACGTCCAAAAGAAATCAAAACTGACAATGGACCTGCCTATACAAGTTCTGCTTTCCAGGACTTCTGTAACAGATGGGATGTAACCCACAAGTTTGGGATTCCCTACAACAGCCAGGGGCAGGCTATTGTGGAACGAGCGAACTTATCTCTGAAACGTGCTCTTGATCGATATTCGTTGCGGGAAAACCCCCCGAACCTCCCAGCATTGCAAAATTCTCTTAACATTTGTCTTTACACTTTAAACTTTCTTAATCTGACTGGCATTCCTCCCACTTCTGGTGCTTCGCGTCATTTTTCCTCCCCCTCACCCCCGCCTAACAGACCTCTGGTATATTATCGCAGATTGCCAGATCCTGCCTGGCAGGGTCCCGCTGAGCTTCTCACTTGGGGACGAGGCTACGCTGCGATCTTACTGCCAGACAAAACCACTTGCTGGATCCCTGGTAGGGCGGTTAGACCCTATCATGGGAATTCCTCTGCTACATCTGTATCTTAAAACTCTTCCTGATATTCTTGCCTATATCTTCTTTGCAATTTCTACCTTACTTCAACAAAACCTATGCTTCCTGTCAAAAGACTATTCGTGTTAAAACCATTTCATTAACAGAAGGCTATTATACTTGCTCCATGTGGGTACGTCATGAAAATGCTACCCGTAGTTTTCACTCTGTCATTTCTGTTTTATTTAAAGAACACTCTACCACTCGCTCTTTTGTTCCTTCTTTACTCTTCCTATGGAAAGGAACCTTAAAATCTTTTCCTCTATTCAATCTAAAACATAGGGGGACCTAAATGTCCTTCTATTGTATTATGGGTTCCCCCACCCCAAATAACATCCTTGATGAATTACCAAATTAATCTTCATTGTCATTATTGTAATTATTATCCTTTTTCTACTAATTGCATTCCCTCTTCATTTCGCAAATGTTCTACAACTAACTTGTCCATAGCCCTCTCTCCTACTTGTCATGCTTTTATATACCCGAACTCTGATCCTGTCAACAAACAACGCTTCAAAAGAACTGTCCATGACGATCCGCAGAAGCCTCACAGAAGATATAATATTGCTTGGACTATAATTGACTTTCAAGGCGTTCGTTTAAGTTCTGCAACCAATTTTTCTCGCATAAAAGACTTCTACCCACCACTTCAATTCGATTTGGCAGACGCACCCACACAACCAGGGGATATTCTGCAATCTACACCACTTCAGGAAGAACTTTAACATCACGCCTGAAAGGAATGTATTTTATCCCTGGCAATAATTTTGTTTGAACTTGTTCCACTGGTTTCATGGCATGTATCCACAGGGATGAAATTGTTAAATCCAAATCTTTTTGCATTCAATTATGGCTTGTGTGTATAACTCTGATGATTTTATATCCCTACAGGTACCCATGGAATACCCCCTCTTGCAAAATCGTAAAGATTTAGATCTGTTATTTTTTAAAACAAGGGGGATTGTGTGCTATGCTTAAAGAAGAATGTTGTCTTTATGCTGATAGCAAGGGGGGGGGTTCGTTTTCTATTTCGCCATGGTTTACAACCTTTTTAACTTCATTGGCAGGATCATTAATAATCATTATATTGATATGTATTATAGGACCTTGTTGTTTTAATAGAATATTGCAATTTTTTAAAAAATCAATTATCCTCTGCTGATGTTAATGTGCTATTGCAAGCTCATGTTATATCCTCAACACCAGACGAAAAAATGTCATTGCTGAGTTACCGCTCCTTGGACAACCCTGACGCTGACGGGTCGCACTCTTGCCTAGATGACGGGGACGGCGAACATTTCAGAAAAATGGTTCCTGTCTTCTCGGACGAGGAAGAAGACTTGTCATAAATAATAAAAACAGAGGAGATGTTGTAACTATGTATCATTCATGTCTTTGCAACTATGTATCATTGCAACTATGTATCATTCATGCATTTGCAACATTGTATCATTCACGTGTAATCATTAACTTCTGTCTCTTCAGTGACCTTTGCAAGGCACGTACAAGAGACAAGGAGCTAGACGTTTTGTTAATAAGCTTATCCACACTGTAAATAATCTGTCCGGTATGCAGCTTTGTAAACATGCACATCCTGATGAGATTACCATGTTTGACTTGAGCTTTTTGATTAAATCATTTTCTTGTAAAAAAGCACAATAAAAGAGCGTGTGCCAAGACATTCGGGGCGCGCTCATCAAGAGGAAACCTCGCTTCCTGTCGTTTCTCTTCCCTTCGCTCCCTTTCATGAGCCGCCCATCAGATGCGGGATGGCAGATACCGCACCTCTCTTTCTGTAGGCTTAAATATCTTTATAGTTGTCCTATCTGTGGCTCTTCCTCCCACCTCCCAAGGTTATTTTCCCACATACCATTACAGCACCAGAACTGGGACCTGCGGTTGTTTTTTTGCTCTTTTTAACTTTTCCTTCCACAACAATTTTGCCAGCTTGGCCAATGGTAAAGAGGCTGATGTTCTCTGAAGCAAGGGATCATAGATTTTTTTTTTTTTTAGAAAATGTGTGGGATTCTGTATTTTCCAAAGAGAAATCCTTATGTGTTGCTAGAACTATTGATAAGGAAGGCTTTATTACAGATTATTGAATCTGTGACACAAAAGCTCAGAACCACTAGATGCCTGAAAAGAGACCAAAAAAATATTATTAGAGCCACCTACTACTCATCCTGATTTTGCATCCCATATCTGGCAGCTCTAAACCTCTCATCAAAGCCACTAAAAAGAATATAACACTTAATTTATAATTTAATTACAATTAAAAATCTGCCAACCAATTAATATTTTAGACAATGAAATGGCTTAATCTGAGGCAATGTTATTTCTAGAGGCCTTCGTCTACAACTGCCAATATGGCTTTTAATTGTGGAAAACTGATTGAAGAACTGCTACCTATTTATTTTAATACTTTATGAGCAGACTGCTTTGCATAGGAGGTGAGAACTATAGTTTACAATTAACAGTGCATATTTCAAAGTCCTTGCTGATCTGCCTCTATCCTGGATTGCATGAGCAAACAACACTCAGTTAGCTCCACTGAATGTCATTATCCCTATAGAGATGGCTATTAACCTAAAACATGAAGCGTTTTCTTCCCCTGGAGCTGTGCATTATTCCCAATTCTCCATATGACACAGCAATGCTATGAAGTCCTTGTGGGCTGAGAATACCTATCTGTCAAAGGGGAAACATTATAAATTTATAAATGATGAGATAAATGTGCCTTGAACAAACAAGGAAAAGGTTTGTAGTGACTCACAGTATGGCTTTGTAACACTTCTGGAATTGTGCAATGCACCGATGGTCCTTCTATACATTAAGCGCCTAGATAAAACAAGAAGATTTACAATTCTGAGATAAGGGGAGGATGCAAGAAAATACTAAGAACTTTTAAGCAACAACAACAAAAATAGCTTTGATTCAGACTCATTTGGAATACATAAGCTTAAGACCTCAATTATAGATTGGCCTAGTTCATCCATAAAGCTGTGTCACTCAACAAGACACAGTGGCTTGGTCTGAACACAATACTAGGCCATAACTGGTAGATTCACATATCATGCTAATTTAAGGACAAATTAAGTAGATTCTGATTTAAGATCATCTGTGCTATTATTTTAATTCATTCAAAAAACAAATATTTATTTTGTGGAGGAAGCATTGAATTCAGATTGGGTCCCTAAGCCTAATAGAGGGACTACATTGGTACTCTTTGCTCTAAAAGAACTATTAGTTGAAAGCAACCCACTTGGAAGCAAAAGGCAAAGGAGAAGGAGTGACACAATGACCCAGACACAATGACCCAGTTCAGATGATGAGCATGTGCTGTATCATTGGCAATTCAAGCTTGTTCTTTTAGAAAACTAACACAAGGTTTCATTCTGAAGTCCCACTGTTTTTAACTGGAACTAAGTTCAAATAACTAAGTGGCTAATGTCATTTTTCTATGGATAGGTGAAAAACAAGGTCTGAGTTATGCAGATGTGTGCCTTCCTACAAAGAAAGCCCAGAGTGTTCTTTGTTGAGAAGAAATTTGGAATAACAAATTAAAGGCAGACTTCTTGACTTTTCTTCTTTGGGAAAAAGTGGGCAGACATGATGCATCAAGACATTAAATGCCATCAGCCTTATGGAAATTGTTTGGCATGTATGCCTATGAAGATTCTCAGTCATCCTGGTCATGGTTGTCCCAAAGGTGCTTTTTTCAAAAAGCAAATGGGCTTTTTTTTTTCTTCCTGAAGACCTTTCACTTCTCATCCAAGGAACTTCTTCAGTTCTGACTGACTTCAGTTCAGTCAGAACTGAAGAAGCTTCTTGGCTGAGAAGAGAAAAGTCTTCCATGAAAAACAAAGCTCAGTTGCCTTTCGAAAAAAAGCACCGTTGGGACAGTCAGCATGGATGGTTGGACACATTAGTTGTTCAAGTCCTCCATCACATTTGAAGACAGAGACATTATCCAACAATTTTCAAGGGCAGAATTTCTCCTCAATTGTTACTGAACACACACACCCCTGGAGGAATTATTTCCTGGAGCTTTAACTGAATTCTTGGACATTAAGAAGACAGCAGACTACTGGACAGCTGGCCTAAGTAAATTTCACAAATAATTTGGAAAGATTCCTCCAGAGCATGCAGAAACAGAAATATACCATTTATTTGCAATTTTTAAAAGCAGAATAAGTTACATTTGTTGGACTATACACACAAAATTCTTTTTAAATGGACAGCAAGAAAGGCAGAGTTTCTAATTATACCCATTCAATTTTTTTTCAAGGAGCTCTACAATAATGGATTCTTCAGCCATTTGCTATGGCGGAGAAAGAATCTCCTGCTCTTCAAAGGGTTCAGCTTCCAAAGAAACTTTTCCAAGTTATTCATGAAATGCAGTACAAGCCTACAAGATGGAGGACTATAAGTAGACTGTAGAGTGTATTCACACCTGCCTTCCGGTCAACTTGTTACACCTCACTCATTCACTTCACTTATTTGAAATACTCTTCTCTTCATTTCCAACACAGATTATTTGTACTCAAACTGATTATGAACTATTCTGGAAAATATACTGTTTGACACTAATTTAACCCTTCACTCAGTTTTCTGATACTGTTTTGGGGACTTTAACACGGAGCTGTCTGAATTTGGTTCAATTCACTGACAACTCTCCCTTCCTTTCTTGAACATTCAGCCTTCCTTCACTGTATGCTCTAAAACAAAGAAGTAATCCTTGATTTATGACTGTAATTGAGCTAGAAATTATGGTCATAAGTCACAGCAGTTGTTAAGTGGATCACCACATGACTACATCCAATTTTATGCCCTTTTATGCTGCAGTCATAAAGTGAACACTATGGTCATTAAGCAAACGGGATGGTCATTTAAGAATTCCATTTTATCCAATGGGTATTTTTTTCTGGAAACTGGAAGTGAAAATAGAAATCAACCAAAAAAAAAAAAAACCCACCAAAAAGCATTATCCTGTTACTGCGGGACCCTGCAAACTGCCATAAATGCACACCAGTTATCAAATGCCCACAATGTGATCGCGTGACTGTAAGGGAGAGAGGTGCAGCTATTCAAACTCTGGAACCAGGTTGTTGGTATCTTTGGGGGAAGGTGTATCACAACTCTGAATGGTCACTAAGCAACCAGTCATTAAGCAAGGACTATCTGTAAGCAAGTCTGAAAAGACAGGTGCTATATGAGATTCAAGCTGGTCAAATCTGAATAATACACTCATCCTGCACTTCATTGTTTAAGAAGTCTGAGTGGGAGTTTAAGGTGCAGGTGGTTATTCTTAATGATTCATACAAAAGGGGGGGAAGGAAGTACTGTTTCCTTTCTCCCCTTTTTTGCTAAATCTATGTATGTGACTGTCTATAAAAAGGACAACAATTTTAAAGAAGTATTTGCTACTGCACTTGTAAGTTTTATTACTACAAAGTTGCTGCAGGCAGGTGGTGGGGAGCCATTCAACGATGAACGTTCAAAGGAAACGCTGTGATTAAAAGTGGAAGTCAGCCAATTGGCAATATGCAGAGCATTCATTTCTATTACCATTGATCTGTTTCCCTTCTTAATAATGAAAATCAATTTTTAAGAAAAGTAAAATTCCAAGTGGCAAGTTGCATTTTGCTTTTCAAAGAAGATAAAATTGCTTGTTAGTCCAGTGCAATTTCGGAGTTAAAATGGGAGAAAAGTTTATCACAATAAAAGAAGTGTTAAATTTTCCATCTGAAAACTAAACTCAAAAAACTGCAGCTATACTTTATGCTAAGTGAAGGTCATTTAGAGGTTTCAGGGGTCAACTCACAATTTTGGTCATTTCCTGTAAACTCTAAAATACCACTTTCCCCCACAGTAATTTTCCTAAGACTTATGGTACATTAGACAAGCCCTTTCCCCAGTGGTACCCTAATGAAGTATTAGCATGTCTAATCCAGAGTAATCTCTGCTCCTATAATCTCGAAGATGCCACATAAGGTCCGGGAAGATGAACAAAATATTTCATATTGAGCCATTAAAAACCATAGTCAGTTTCATCATCTCAGCGTATGTACTTTCTCCTCAAATCTGGAGCCCAAAAATTATTTAAAATTTGTTAGGAATCCTAGTCTGCAACAAAACTTTGTTTTATGCCAGAACTGGCCCAAAATATATCGTGGCTTAGGCTACAAGAGAGAAGCCATCTGCACTCTGAATACAGAAACCAGGGTGACAGTTGAATCCTACTTCAGTTCTAATCAACAACCTAAATAGACAGTCCAGGATACATAATTATCCTCCAAGAAAGAGAAATAGTTGGAAAGCTTAGAAAGAGAAGCCAAAAACTGCCCTACCGTTTCTCATCATCATTCTGCCTAAAAATAGAGTCAACTATGGCTTGTGCACATCCTTGATTGCTTCATTGGGGAGAAAATAAAAACTACAGCTAGCAGCTGCAAGAAACGCATACTGCTTGCTTCCTTTTTGTCCCCTAAAAGAAGGAAGAATGTAAGTGTCTGACAATACTCATGAGGTGCCCTCATTTTTTTAAAAAAATCCATAATCTGCTTTACCTTTAAACTAAGAAAAAGCTTTGTTCACCATATCAGCAATCAAGTTTTGCACCTCAAGCCATTGCTTTTCTCAACTCACCTTTCTTGGAACTGCTTAGAAGGAATCAGACCAGCCCGAAGATTTGTGTCACCCACACGTTTGGCCTGCCACCATGTTGGGTCATCTTGGCTAACCACTTCCAAAATGTGCCTCCTCTGAAAAGGTAGTCCTGCCTCCTGACATGGGATAGCTTTATCCTCTTTTGGATTGTAGGAGAAAAGTGCTCTCATAAATACCTAACAGATGAAAGAAAGATCACTGTGACCGTAATTACAGTTTCTATAATTTCATGCAGATGGGAGAAAAAGCTGCAGAAATGTATATGGATTGTTTTCCGAACCCGTAGCATGGAGAGATTTAGGGATATGAAAGCAAATCCACAAATTCAAAGATAACAAAATAATGATATTCAAAGTGGAGCAGAGTAAAAGAGATAAATATGCAAATATGACTAAGATAAACTGTTCCTTCCCCTATCACCATCCCCATTCACAGATTTATGTAGATAGTTCAATAATTTCAGGCAGATCTGGAGAATAGCTTCATCCTCTCACCCTAATCCCCACCATTTACACATTTTAGAAAGGCAAGATTTGAGTGGTGGCAGACTGAAAAAAAATCCTACTATCTATAAAACCAATTAGCTAACAAATTTATTCCTAGGTTTATTCCAGACCCATTCTTGAAAAAGGCAGAGCGGGGAATAAATGGCAGCTGATGTTCCACTGGTGCTTTTAAGCAGAAAGAAAAATTATATATGCTGCCACTGCCATTGACACTGTTTAAACTCTAAGAAGAGAGCGGGGAGGGGATAAAGAGGAAAGAGGACAGTTTCTGCCATCATCGTTATCACCTCCTCACAATACTTCAGCTCCTCCCAGAAGTCATTTGAATTGCCTCAGCTTTCCACTCAACCATTTTGTGTCCTTTCCACTGCATTTTTCAAATCTACACTGGAAGGGAAAAATTAATTTCAAACCAGTTAGACTGTCATGGTGCCTTCATACAAAATCCAGTTCTAATTTAATCCAGGATATTAAAACTAAATAACGGAGTAAGAGAGTTGGAAAACTTCGGAGGCTTCTAGCCCAATCCACTGCTCAGGCAAATGGTTGTGCAATCTCTTCTTAAAACCTCCAATGTTGGAGTACCTATAACTTCTGGAGACAACTGTTTGAAACCAAATTGTTTAGAGTACTGTAAAATGCACCTCTATCTGGAAACAAAAGAATTTCCCCCAGACAAAAGGCAGGTCTCAGTATGTTTAACAAGCTGGGAATATTGTTCAATTAAGTATGAACATGCAAATGATTCTTGATCAAGCTTCAAGCATCTTTGACTAAACAAGACTTTTTTTTAAACTTAGCATCTTTAAAATCTGTAGAATTTTAAGATTTTATGTTGATTGTAATAAATAATCAGTGATTTTGTAATTGTAAGATTTATAAATTTCCCAGAATTGTTCGGATGGCATGCTGGGAGTTGAAGTCCACAAATATTAAAATTGGCAAGTTTGAAAAACACTGAAGTAAAGGTTCCATGGTAGCCTATATCTGCCATTCCTAAAATGACCGCACCTACACCCAACATATTTGACACCTCTCACAATTCCTTGCCAACTTGGGCAAAAGCTATGGAAACTAAGAAGTCTAAGAGTTGCAATTCTCATACACATGTGAAATACCATGCTACCTAATCTCTTGAAACATGCTTAGTACAGGAACACATGTTTAGAAGAATATCTAGGTAATATTGTAATGTTTTCACATGTTAACAGATTCTCTTACTTTGCTATCCTTCAGGCGATCTTCTTCTTTGATGCCTGGAATAATTTTTAGTGTTATTGATCCCTGGGATTGAGCCTGCAAGAAAAATAACTCTTTATTGCTCTCTTCATGAAAT
Source organism: Hydrophis major (assembly GCA_033807585.1). Taxonomy (NCBI): domain Eukaryota; kingdom Metazoa; phylum Chordata; class Lepidosauria; order Squamata; family Elapidae; genus Hydrophis; species Hydrophis major. The sequence goes on along the minus strand of CM066343.1, from coordinate 39,504,185 downwards.
CACATTACATCTGCAAGTAACACTGAGATCTATTTGTCTCTGGGTACAGAGGATTCTAGGCATTTACTGCACAAAGAGTGAGATCAAATCACTTAATAAATATTTAGTCCCATTGGCATTTATTTATTTATTTAGTTTTATTTACACTGATTTGTCAATCGCTTACAAGATAATAGGTACAAGTATATACGTAGTTATGAATACATGAAATGGGTACATATAAGAAAAATAAAAGAAACAATAGGACAGGGACGGTAGGCATGTTGCTGCGCTTATGTACCCCCTACAGACCTCTTTGGAAAGGGATGGGGTCAATAGAAGTTTTTGGGGTTTGGGGAAGAAACCACAGAGTCAGGTAGAGTATTCCAGACATTCCAGACATTGACCACTCTGTTTCTAAAGTCGTATTTCCTGCAATCAAGTTTGGTGCAGTTGACCTTGAGTTTGTATCTATTGTGTGCTCTTGTGTTGTTATGGTTGAAGCTGAAGTATTCATTGACAGGTAAGTTATTGCAATGCATGATTTTATATACCATGCTTAGATCGGACCAAAGACAGTGTAATTCAAGATTTTCTAGATCTAGAATTTCAAGTCTGGTGGCATAAGGTATTCTGCAATGAGTAGAGGAGTGGAGAACTCTTCTTGTGAAATATTTCTGGACTTTCTCAACTGTGCTAATATCAGATAAGTAATGTGGGTTCCAAACTGGTGAGCTGTATTCGAGTATTGGACTAGCGAATGTTTTGTATGCTCTAGTTAGTAGTGTAATATTACCAGAGAAAAAGCTACGTAAGATGAGGTTAACAACTCTTAATGCCTTTTTGGCTATGTAGTTACATTGGGCTCTAGCACTTAGATGATTAGAGATGAGTATTCCAAGATCCTTTACAGAGCTTGGATCATCAACAAGGTCTTGACTATTCAGCTTGTATTTTATTTTCTGATTTTTTTTGCCAATATGTAAGACAGAGCATTTATTTGTTGAGATTTGAAGTTGCCATTTGTTTGACCATTCTGATACATAGTCAAGGTCTTTTTCAAGGGTAGCAGTATTGTCTGTGGTATTGAACAGCTTTACATCATCAGCGAAGAGAACACAATTGCTCTTAATGTGATCACAGAGGTCATTTATGAAGAGACATGGTCCTAGAACACTGCCTTGGGGGACACCACTTTTGACAGAATTTGATAGGACGCTCCCAATTTTGCCCATTTGTTGTCTATTTGACAGGAATGCTTCTATCCAGTTATGCAGGTGTCCAGAGACACCATAAGATTTTAGTTTTAGGGGTAGTTTGTCATGTATCACTGAATCAAAGGCTTTACAGAAGTCTATGTAGATTGTGTCTGTTGTTTTGCCCTGATCGAGTTGTGTAGTCCATAAGTTTTTGCATTGGTTTTCCAAAATAGTTTTTGTTTTTCAGCCCTATCTGGAAATGCTGGGGACTACATCTATTATACTATGTATGCAAAATAACTGACTCAGCCCCAGAAAATCTAATATATGTAGTTGGCCTTGGTTTTTGGGGAGGAAATTAAGAATAAAAAAATTCTACCTTTGCCTACCAGCATCCATCAGGCTAGCATTCTGTCAGTGTGTGAGAGACTTGAGGGCTGTTTGGAAACTGAAACAGTATTTACTGTGTGAGCAAGAAGGAGACAGCAAGGAGCCTGGGCATGGCTCAGCTCAACTGTTCTGTACTAAAGCTTCTTGTTGCTGTGAAATTAAAACTAAAACTGAAACTCCTCTCCTCTGCTTGTGTTTTGCAGGTGAGGAGGAGTAGAACTCCTTAGCATCAGAACATGGTAATTTCAAAAAATCCTTTCTTAGTGAGCACCTAGAAGCCAAGAGGAACATATGTGCCAAATTTCAAATTTATAGGCTTTACAGTTCTGGAGATTTTGTGATGATGTGTGAGTGGTATTTCATTTTTATATATATAGATTTGGATTTCAAAAACTCATTTGGCTTTTACAGTGATTAGAACAAACTGGAGTTAGTTAGAAACATTCCTCTAAATCAGGGCTGTAAAACTCGCGACTCATGCGCCAGATGCATCACGCACTGGCCACACCCAAACCCGGTTTAATGAAGGGGGGAAAGTCATGATTAGTCACATGACAATGCATGTTTGACACCCCTGCTCTGGATGAATGTTTTTTCTAAGCAGCAAAAAACTTATACAGAACAAACTGATTGCTCTCAGTTGCTACTTACAGACATTCAAGTGGAATGATAAAAAGAAATCAAAGTTCTATATTCAACATGGTTAGTTCAACTTTGAGTAATTAAGAGTTATATTAGGCCAGACAACTCGACTCAGTTCTGAAGGTTGGTGTTAAAATGAAACTCTAATATAAGATACCCTAAATGTTCTTAGAAAAAAGAAATTTACTAATTTATTTTCTTAGAGCAATGGTTCCCAACCTTTTTTTCGCCCCGCACCCCTAAAGAAATTTCACTTGAACCTCGCACCCCCTGAAATTTAGACTTTAGGAACTACTGAACGTGTTAAATATATGGTAGGATTGAATCTTTGCAGCTATGTATGTGACGGCCACTAAATAACGATACTTAACTCTAAAATGAAAACAAAGTTAATCCATTGCACAATAAATAAAAATGCCAACATATAACCAATATCCTATTATTTACCTGGACTTTTCTCGCACCCCCTGGAATATCGTCTCGCACCCCAGGTTGGGAACCCCTGTCTTAGAACAACTATTCATACTTCACTCTTAGTCTGGAAAGGTTCTGGGAGATCAGTAAGACACCATCCCTGCCCGGATGTTTTTAATCTAAAATGCAAGGGACTAATGGAAGTGGTTATAGAGAGGAGAAAAATGGGTTTTGTCTTAAGTTTTTACCAGTTTGAGGAGACAATTTTAATTTAGGAACTGCAAAAACTAATCTTTACCAATTGGGTAACATAATCTGATTTGGTTTTGAATTATTTTCTGCTCTTAAAGTATACCACAGTCAACATTATGAATACATTTGGGTCTTTTCATTTTTTGTCTTCCACTGGCTAACATGAATCTCAAGCACTGGCAATTTGTCTCTACAATTTGTAGCCTGCAATTCTCTTCTTTTTATAAAACTGAGCTTTGCATATATTTTACACATATAAAAGGTCTGAGATTCAATACGCAGCATACCTATGCGGGACTGGTAAAGATTCTTTTCTTGGGGAGGAAAAAAACCTGCAATCAAGTCAATGTATGGCAACAGCTTCCTACATAATTCTGCATTATGTAAACTAACAGTCTGCAGAAAACAGAAACTGAAAAATCTTACTATTTTCGCTAGAATGCTGAAAGCCAGGACAAGTAGATTTCAACATAGCTTTTACCCAAGTGCTGTGATCCGGTTAAATGCAGAGTTATGAATCTGGTGGTCTTAACATATATATATCCTGGTTGTACAGTTTTTAAATTGTTATTTGTTTTAATTTGTTTTATATTGTTATTTGTATACATTTTTGGGTGTTGTTTAGTTGTATGTTGCGAAAGAGCACCTTATTTCGTTGCTCTCAGGTTCCTGAGCACAATGACAATAAATTTATCTTATCTTATCTTATCTTATAAAATTGCACACCTCTATGGTTACCTGGAAGAAGTCAAATCCAATGCCCTGGGGCTCATCTCTGAATAAACGCATTTATGATTACACTGAATTGCACATTTTCAGCACACACAGTCTGCTGATGCATTAGGGCAGGGGTGTCAAACTCGATTTCATTGAAGGCTGCATCAGGATTGTGTTTGACCTCGTGGGGCCAGGATGGGTCTGGACAGCATGATATCACTTATGTTAGGGGGCCCCTGTGGTGGCCTGAGTGCTCTGCCAGTGAAAATGGACTCCTGAGCTCAGTTTTCAGCTGCAACGGCCTCCTTCAACCCTCTGCCTGTGAAAACGGAGCTTATTGGGGTCTGCAAGGCCGTCATGAACTCCGTTTTCATTGGGACAGCCGTCCTGCAACCCTCTGCCAACAAAAAATGGAGCTTGAGGGGGCCACGCATGGCCCTTCCAAGCTCTATTTTTTCTGGCAGAGGCACCACAAGCCGGTCCTTCACTGTTTCCAGGGTGGCACTGCGGACCAGATCTAAATTTCCAGATCCAGCCCGCAGGCCTCAAGTTTGACATCCCCACACTAGGATAAACAATATGATCAACCATCAGAAGATGATCAAGTATGCCCTTGATCAAGCAAAGATATTAACTGGGACATTGTTTATTTATTAGATTTTTAAAATTAACTCAAAGCAGTGTATAAACTTCATGTTACTGCTTCCTATTTTCCCCACAATAACCCTGTGAAGTAGTTTGGGCTGAAAGCAAGCGATTGGCATAGTCACCCAGACAGTTTTCATGCCTAAGGGATGACTAGACTCTTCCAGTTTCTAACCCAGCACTTAGCCACTAGACCAAAGTGAACTTAGTCTGCCATTATTTTCTCACCTGAAGGACAAAATAAGGAGCTATTTTTCCAATTTGGTTGGAAACAGACTAAATCCCAGAGAAACCTAAATTAGAGGTCAGCTGTTTTAGGAATCACCCTGCATGTAAACTGCAGGAAAAGTGTACATGATTTCTATGAACCTTCTTTTCCATGGGTGGGCTTCATGGCTGATTAGAAAATTCAGTTTTTAGTCCAAAACACTGTGTTGAATGAAACAATCCTGCTTTTCTCACCAAAGTACTGAAATACAGTGTTCATAAGGCTTGCACATCTTCTTCTTAACCCATTAATTTATCATGTCTTGGGAAGACAGCCTTTATTTTGTCTTAATGATCTTAACAATCTGAAAGAACAATCATAGAGGGGCAGCAAGGGTTTCCCCCTCCAATCATAATGTGATCACAGTCTGCAAATATGAATAGCAAATAGGCAAATTAATCCCATGGGATTTGCATTATTTATCCATGTTTTATAACTACACCATTCAGAACATTAGCAAATAGTCACTTTTCCCTTGTTCTCTTTTGCTGTGGCATGTTGGAAGAAATTAAATAACTGCTTATTAAAAGAATCATATCTGCCCTCTCTACTGCAAATCCTGCATCGAATAGAAGGTGGGAGTTTGTGCCATCCAAAGTGCCATTCAGCTATGGCTGAGCACAACATGTTTAAATAAGCTGCATTTGTACAATACATATGCAAATTTCAGTTAATCTTGCTTAGTTTTGAGGAAAGGGCTGGCTTAGCATATGGTATAAATTACTGTAAACCCTTTGGATTAGTTTATAATTTAATACATCAAGGTATTGCATAAAATATTGTGCAAGCCCAGGCAATCTAGTGTCCTATATCATCATCATCACCAGTATTACTACAGTATTATTATTATTATTATTATTATTATTATTATTATTATTATTATTATTATTATTATTATTATTATATACACAAAAAACAACAGTGTACACAGCAAACAAGATAACTATGCTGGATTTCGTATCACAAATCACTAGCTGAACACTTCCCAAGCATTTAGGACTGCTTGATGTATCAGCGGATTACGCGAGCAGATCCCAGTAAGATGGCCTTCTGCAGCTGACTTAATATATTATTATTATATTAATATTATTACTATCTCTTTTATTCATTAAACATGAAACTCAGTCAACTGAACATTAAAAAATGTATAATAAATATCACTGACTGGCTCTGTTGGTTGATACAGGTTTCTGCCAGCATCCTAGGTATCAACCAAGTATTTTCTTAAGATGTATATGTTCTGAGTAGCGCCGTTTTCTGCAATTCCGCTGCTGTTATTGCAGGAAGCTGCAATTTCTTCATGTATTTTATAAAATTCTTGGACATGGTACCAAGTCCCCCAATGACAATGGGTATCACTGTTACATGTTTCATCCATAATTGCATAGTTTCAATGGCCAGGTTGCGATATTTTGAGATTTTCCCCCCATTATTATTATTATTGGTTAATCTTTAGTAAGATTCTAAAATTATGGGGCTGGTTGGTAGCTCAACAGCTCGAGTCCTAACCAAGGACCTAGGAACTGTTAAGGTAGCATCGGAGGATATAAGCTGTCCCAAGTAGGGTGGTTTTTTGTAGAATCAAGGTATTCAAGCCTGATTATTATTATTATTATTATTATTATTATTATTATTATTATTATTATTATTATTATTATTATTAATAATAATAATAATAATAATAATAATAATAATAATAATAATAAATATTTGCAGATGTTTGCAGCCAAATGTTTAGACTGGATTTGATATTTTTTGTCTACCTAAAAAGGACCTGGGATATACAGATGGAGATGTTTTATGATGTTACATATCATCACAGGATGTAAGACCTTGTGTGTAAATGTTGCTTTTTGCAATTGATTGATGGTAAATGTGTCAATGACGATGGTATTCATCTGGTGTTCAAGTTGTTTTTACAATTACAATGAAGGCGCGTATTACCATTGGCACTACCTTTGCTTTCTAATTAGATTTTTATCTCACCTTTTTTATATATGCCAATGAATGTAAGAATATAGGTAGTCTTTGATTTACAGTTCCTTGACTTAGGCTTGGTAACCATTTGAAGTTATGACAGATACAAACTAAAAAGTGTACTTATGAGTCGGATTTGAAATTCTAGTGCCTCCCGCTCCCACCCTCTGCCCCTGCAGTCACATTTTGGGCACTTGGCAATTGATCGCATTTACAGTGGTTTGCAGCATTCCACAATCATGTGATTATAATGTACAACTGTTTGGCTGAAAGCCAGCATTTATTTCTAATTTCCAGTAAAAAAAAAAGTCCATTGCAGACAATGGGTTTGCTTCATGACCATGGATTTGCTTAATGACTACGGTGATTCGCTTAACAACCACTGCAAAAAAATGTCATAAAATCAAGTTGGTCACAGGATGATCTGTGACCGATATGATTTGGGACCATAAGCCTATGCTCAATTATGGTCATAAATCATGCCTCCTATGTTTCCCACAACAGCCACCTTGTGAGGTGAGCTGAGAGAGTGACTGCCCCAAAGTCATTCAACTGGCTTTCATGGCTAATGTGAGAGATTAGAACTCAGAATCTCTAATTATAGTTCTTTTTTTATGGGTTGCTTTTAATTGTACATTCTATGCTGGATCATATGTTGAGCAGGATATACATACAATGAATTAATACTTTAAGTATTAAAATGGATAACAGAATAATAAGGATGAACATATTGCATAAACCTGAAGAATGCAAGCATTTCAGATTAGTGTCATTCTAATTTGTCTATTCTAAAAGGAAATAACACCATTCACACACTGCTTTTCTCCTGTTTGGCTGTAAAAAAAAATCCAAATGCAAGGAGAAGTTTGCACACACAACATTGTAATGTTAAACAGACACTTTCACAGTCAGCAAAAGATGACTTCTTTGCAGTCCCAAAATTCTCAACAACAAAGCTTTAAACATTTTCCAGTGATTGCATAGTAAATTTTGACAGATCTGGATTCCTCTGTTATATAAGCTTCTACAGTCAAGGCAGAAGGATGGGGACAGCACCTTTTCTTCCTACAAAGAACCCCTTTGAATCACTTGTATTCATTACCTACAATGTTTGTCACATTTGGACAATCTGGATTTCTAGTTTCCAAGTGAAGTTTAAAAAAAAAGTGAAGGACGCTTTCCTTCTAGCTCATTTTTACTATTTAGTGAAAATGCATGCACATTACTGATGGGATAATAATAAATACAAAAACATAGATTGAGGGCATGCCATGTATTACAGGTAATCCTAAAATTACAACCATTCTTTGGTGACTGTTCAAAGTTATATCAGCACTGAAAAAAGTGACCTATAGCCAGTGCTTGCACTTACGATGGCCGCAGCATCCCAATGGTCACATGATTCAGGCGCTTGGCATCCAGGATGTAGTTGCAGTGTCACATGATGGGGGGTCACATGATCGCTGTTTACAGCTGTCCCAGATTTCCAATAAACAAAATCAATGGGTAAAGCCAGACTTACCTAAAACTGCATGAATCACTTAATAATGATAGTAATAAAGGCCATGATATCAGCTTACTTAAGAACTGCCTTGCTTAGAAATGAAAATTCCTCTCCCAACTGTATTTGTAAGTTGAAGACTACCTGTACAGAGCCATAGGATTTTGTTCTGATCAATTACCAGCAGTGAATTACTTTTTCTTTAAGTGTGTAGTGCACTCTTATGCAGTTATAGTAAGATAGAAGCCCCATTGAATTCAACTGATATTTACCCCAAGTATGTTCCATAGCAAGAATGGGAGATGTATTAAAGTCACATTTTCTGCTTTTTGTGGAGGAGGGGAAAAGTGAACATTAATTAGTTCTAGTTCTAGAACTAACACCTAATGAAGCTTCTACAATGTCAGAATCCAGAACTGTCAAGATTGACAATGTAATGAAAATATATTAAGCTTTGACAAGGAATTTAGCTTCAATAAGGAATCTTGTGAATTACTATTCAATAATAACCAGGGGAGCTACAGGTTTCCCATCCCTATTCTCAGGAACATATATTAGCAGTGGGTACAGCTGGGTATCAAAGTGAGTTGGACAAAAGACAGAAGGGGTAAAACTACTCCTTTTACATGATTCTTTCAATCTTCCCCCTCCCACTCCTTTTCTCTCTCCCACACAAATACATTCAGCTTTGCTAATGCAGCTGCCAATTTCTTTAAGGTGCTTTAAATTGCACCCCTCCTAAAATCCTTTTTAAAACATTCTCACAGAACATTCTCTTGTTCTTGTCCCCTTGAAAAAAAGGTGCTTTAAATTGCACCCCTCCTTAAATCCTTTTAAAACATTCTCACAGAACATTCTCTTGTTCTAGTCCCCTTGAAAAAAAGGTGCTTTAAATTGCATCCCTCCTTAAATCCTTTTTAAAACATTCTCACAGAACATTCTCTTGTTCTTGTCCCCTTGAAAAAAAGGTGCTTTAAATTGCACCCCTCCTTAAATCCTTTTTAAAACATTCTCACAGAACATTCTCTTGTTCTTGTCCCCTTGAAAAAAGGTGCTTTAAATTGCACCCCTCCTTAAATCCTTTTAAAACATTCTCACAGAACATTCTCTTGTTCTAGTCCCCTTGAAAAAAAGGTGCTTTAAATTGCACCCCTCCTTAAATCCTTTTAAAACATTCTCACAGAACATTCTCTTGTTCTAGTCCCCTTGAAAAAAAGGTGCTTTAAATTGCACCCCTCCTTAAATCCTTTTTAAAACATTCTCACAGAACATTCTCTTGTTCTTGTCCCCTTGAAAAAAAGGTGCTTTAAATTGCACCCCTCCTTAAATCCTTTTTAAAACATTCTCACAGAACATTCTCTTGTTCTTGTCCCCTTGAAAAAAGGTGCTTTAAATTGCACCCCTCCTTAAATCCTTTTAAAACATTCTCACAGAACATTCTCTTGTTCTAGTCCCCTTGAAAAAAAGGTGCTTTAAATTGCACCCCTCCTTAAATCCTTTTAAAACATTCTCACAGAACATTCTCTTGTTCTAGTCCCCTTGAAAAAAAGGTGCTTTAAATTGCACCCCTCCTTAAATCCTTTTAAAACATTCTCACAGAACATTCTCTTGTTCTAGTCCCCTTGAAAAAAAGGTGCTTTAAATTGCACCCCTCCTTAAATCCTTTTAAAACATTCTCACAGAACATTCTCTTGTTCTAGTCCCCTTGAAAAAAAGGTGCTTTAAATTGCACCCCTCCTTAAATCCTTTTAAAACATTCTCACAGAACATTCTCTTGTTCTTGTCCCCTTGAAAAAAAGGTGCTTTAAATTGCACCCCTCCTTAAATCCTTTTAAAACATTCTCACAGAACATTCTCTTGTTCTAGTCCCCTTGAAAAAAAGGTGCTTTAAATTGCACCCCTCCTTAAATCCTTTTAAAACATTCTCACAGAACATTCTCTTGTTCTAGTCCCCTTGAAAAAAACCTAAACTCCAATCTACCACAAGTCTAGGGGTCACCAAAGAGGTTTCTACATCTGTATTGTCATCAAGTGACTTGTCTACATTTCTTTCAGTTCAACTCTGACCAACTGATTATATTAACCTAGGATTCTTTTAACATTAACAAATAAACAGATTAACAGTTTATTAGTTTAAAGTTTAAGCGCAGCTACATAAAATCAAGTGCAATACAATTTCCACAACCATTTTCCACAATATATTACTTTCCAGAAGCTATCTCAGCTTCTAGAATCTCTACCAACATAACCAAGACAATACCTGAGAATTTAGGGAATTATAATTACAACAAATGAAAGTGAAATCTTTTCCCCAAAACTAAAATATAACAGTGCACTCATGTATGCGTCTCCTCCGAAATACTATAAACCCAAAGCTATCTATTGGGCCTATTACTAAAACGGGATTTTAAGAATTTTGAAGTTTATTTCTGCTTCTGAATCTAATGTATGCATGAAAAAGTGTTTTGTGTCCTCAGTTCTACACTGTCCCTTGCATCATAATAGTTTTTATTTGGAAAACAGAGCAAAATATTTGTAAGAATACATATTTTGTACTAGCATATTAAAATGCGTACATTACTTTAAAAGGCATACAAACATCAAAGAATTTTCATGTAGCTTCCCCACCCCCAAAATAAACAGATTTCTACATAAGCAGGACAGAATGAACAGACAAATAAGCATATATAAAATAGGCAAGAACTGAAAATAATCAGCTTATTACAGCTTTACTCCCACATAAGTAGGAGAAACACATTCTAAGACTGTAGCCTTATAAAATGCCCAAACCATTTTTTTTTAACAAATATTACTTTAAAATATATTGAAACTCAATTCTAGTTATTAAAAAAGTAAGCTTGTACTCTCTTGGCTGTGTCCATAAATCCGGGCTTAAAACTGAATGTCAAATTTTTAATGATAACCAGCAAAACATTTTCACAGCTAAGAGGAAAAAATGGTCAACTGTATTCATTCCTGAATGTTCAGAAATGACCCAGAGGCACTGAGTTTCCTCAAACCTATAGCAATTATTAACCCTAATCCTGTCAGTATATAATTCAGTATACTTGGCATGAAAGAAGACAGGCATACTTTTGGGTCCACTGAAAGAAACTGTTCCCCTCCACCACCTTGAATGGATTTGATTTTATTCTGAAATGAAAAACTTAGGCACTCACCAATAATTGCATTAGGTTGGAGAAAGGTGGGGAGGGTAGACAGGAATCAAATATTTGTTTGCAAGTCTTACTCAGAAGAATTTTATTGACTGAAGAGACCCTACTACACATAGCTGCTTTATGCTGAGTTGCTCTTAGTGTTGATTTTTTTTATCTTGCCCAGTATTAAATACTCTGACTGACTCCATGAATCCATTCGTATAGTGCTTAATCAGATCAGTTATATACTTATCAGCTATATTAATAGTACAGTTCTACAGAGGAATTATTGAGTCTATCATCTGCATCTCTATAACTGTCTTATTTGGTTCTACAACCCAACAAGACAGACACAGACTCCAGAGAATAATTAGGAATGCAGAAAAAAAAATTACTATCAACCTGCCTTCCATTCAGGACTATATACTGCACAAGTCAAAAAGAGGGCTGTGAAAATATTTACAGACCCCTCACATCCCAACCATAAACTGTTTCAACTCCTACCCTCAAAACAAAGGTACAGAGCACTGCACACCAGAACAACTAGACACAAGGACAGTTTTTCCCCGAACGCCATCATTCTGCTAAACAAATAATTCCCTCAATACGTTCAACTATTTACAAAGTCTGCACTATATTACTATTAATCTTCTCATCACTCCTTATCACCCATCCCCTGCCACTTATGACTGTATGATTGTAACCTTGTTGCTTGTATCTAACAATTTATACTGACTGTTTCCTAGCATGATTTGATTGCTTATTGTACTCTATGACTGTTATTAAGTGTTGCACCTTATGATTCTTGATGAATGTATCTTTTCTTTTATGTACACTGAGAGCATATGCACCAAGACAAATTCCTCATGTGTCCAATCACATTTGGCTAATAAAGAATTCTATTCTATTCTAAGGTGATTACCTTGGTTATTTCTAAGATGGTTATTATCTTGGTTATTTTTAACTATGGTTATGTGGGGAGGGTTGTATCCATGGGGTTTAGCAAGTTGTTCAAACAACTGTAAATCTGTTTGATTAATTTATTATCAGCTTCTTGAGTGAAATAAGGAAATTGATTGATACCATAACCCAATAAATAGTGTTTGGGCAAACGTATTTACTGAGCTTTCTGAATCCCTTTTAATGAGAATCCTAGAGATTTCAAGCCCATTAAATGGAGGTGCCAAGAGCTAAACTTGAAATTCTTGGCTAGCAAGTTCTCTGTTCCTCCATCAAATTAACGAGCTTCCATTAATTCTTCCAAGAAATTGCAACACAATACAGTCCTAGCACAGACGCCCACACTTAATTGTAGAACACATTGGCTCAAGGAAAAACACTCCTTCATGACCCTCTTTAAAACATCCTGCTTTTCATTGTGATGACAATGGAGGAATCAATGATATTTGTTGTTTTTTCCCCTTTATTTCCTTTAAAAAAAGAAAGGAAAGCAATGCTGATGATTCAGGTGCTCTTAGTGACTCTATATTCTTGCCCACCCACTACTGCAATGTTTGCTTAATTTGGAAGAGACCTTGAGAATGTCATTGGCAACTGCAATAGCTACATGCATCTTATTTTCAGCCCCTTACTGTGTAGGAGTCACCAAGCATGTCATTTCCTCTTTGGCATGGAAGAGGTATGGTTTGTGACTCCATAATTAAAGCAGGGAGAGAGTAAACAGATATCAACATTGCTAGGATGACTGGAGAGTATATTTCCAGTTATAAGACTCTTTTGGAAAATACAAAAATCATTTATGGAAAGTCAATGACTATTTAGCATTTGCTTTCTTACTAATCTGTTGGTGGATTAACCCATAATCAACTGAGTTCAGTTTGGAGGAATACTAGAAGTTGTCATGTATTGTGAATATGCCATATGTGAATATGCCATATCAACAGTCTTCCTTTAGAAATATACTGCCCAAATAATCATGTCATATTCTTACTTAATTGATAATTCGATTAATTCAACTACTGGTATTTCTCAACTATGTGGAGAAATAGTTTTACTTATCAGAATCTATTCAAACATAAGACCCAAGGAATCAAAAAAATATTTATTTTCAGGCAAGTTGGTATGCAACTGCAGTCTTAAGCAAGCTGCCATTACTAATTTGCCCATGATTAACTATAGCTTATATTTTTTGAGTTCATTTGACTCACTGAAACATAATCTAACCATAATATCCCAATTTTTGCCCAAAGTACTAACTAAGATGCAGTTGGCAATTTATGGTTGAGCGTTCTTGTGAACAAAACTTATGTGTGGAAAAGGCAAAACAAACCAGAATCTGGCTAATTTCTTCCGGTCGTTTGTGAAGTACAGCAATTCCATTAACTTCCCGCAATTCATCTCCAACATGGACAAGACCTAGGAAGGAAACAAGAAAAAATATGATGTCAACTATCCATTCTAGATAGCAAAAGCTCCATATATGGCATTTAGCAAATCTGATGGCTCACAATAGAGAAGCTAGTCTCATCTCAAGTAAGAAAATGTCACCAAAAACTTATTTCCAAACCTGGGACTAGAAGAAACAAAAATTAATCCTACTCATCTGTGACGCTCACCAAATGATCTTATAACAGTCATTCTCTCATGTTTACACGTTGTTCTAAGGAGAAAAGTGCTTGGTGAAGAGATAGGATGGTCTTGAGCAGAAGCCAGTAACCATGTATGTCTCCAGTTCTGACAGTTCAAGGGAGCCTAGGATTAAGCCACCAGAAATTGGCAGCAACATGGAGATTTGTAGACACAATATCTCCCAACCTTATCCTGTTTTGTCAGTAACTACATGCATTGAGACCACAGCAAAATTTCATGTATATTTTTGTTTGTATGTTTTCAAATCTGAACTAAAAATTTTAAAATACAGTTTGCCACCTAGCAACTCTGCAGTCCCCAAAAACAACTTAAAAAAAAAATCCTGTCTTGCTTTAGAAGGAAGCTGGGATGCAGATTATAAAATCATAATCTTATAGAATAGATTCCTTGTTCCTAATTACTAATCCCTAATTAGTGAGTCGGCTTCTCCATTGCACAATGTAAAAAGAAAATACGTCTTGGTTTCCTATCCCTGGACTACTTCCCCTATAACTTAGCCTTCCTGGCTGAGCTTGATGTGTGGCAGAGTCCAAGAGCATCTGTGGAACCACAGCTTCTACAACTTTGATGTAATTATGAAAGATGAATCATTTCTCACTACTCCATCTTCTTTTTTTTTTAATCTAGTACAGATTTAGTTAAAATATTAATATGTCTCTTACAGTTCAAAGGAAGTTTGCATCCCCCTTCATCAAAAATTGAAATTGCCTTACTGTACTTACTCAGCCCTTAGCTAAATTTTCAAATAATATAGTCAATAATACTCATTATCTCTCTCACCTTTCACTAGAGCTTTGTTTTACAAAGCATGGAAGGTAGTGCACTGGTAACCCTTAAAGAAATATCATTTTGAATAATCTTTTCTGGATACTCCTGTAGCACTAATCCATAAGGAAGGAATCACAGGAACTTTCAGAATTAGGTTCTTTATAACCTACAACTTCACCTTGAATTCTGCAGGCTACCAAAACATACATCCTTTTTGTGCTTGGATCCAAGTACATTTATTAGAAGTTAATTTGTTGGCCAATCAGTCTGGATATAATTCAGGAACAGGAAAACATAAACAAAGGTGTTTTTCTTCCAATGCAAAAATGTCCAAAATTTCCAGCATTAGTGCTATCATCCGCCTGACCTTGCAGAAGAGAATCAAAACCTCAGGTGTTTTTCAGGAAAAATAAAAATCCTAAACTGACTCAGAGAAAGCTTCTCCTCTCTCATGTGAAATTTTAAAAAAAGGAATTTTGCAACTTAGGGAAACATACCACTGCGATCAGCTGCCCCTCCCCTCATGATGCGGGCAACAATCACAGCCCCTGTGTGCTCATCCCGCCTGATTGTTGCACCCTAAAGAAGAAACAAAAGATTCATCAGTGCACAGCTCTAGCCTGGCACATCAGAATAGGCTTGGTCAATTAAGCCTAGAAGAAAAACCTCCGTGTATATATAGTGGTCAAATACAAGCTGGAGGGGAACCTAGAGCAAGATATGAAAACAACAAACTCCTCTCACTTTTATGATCCCCCTCAACAATTAATATTCGTTATGACATTGCCTCTGGAAATTCTATGTAGCTGTCATGGGTAATAGTTATGGCTAGTTCTATCCGTTGTGAATTTAACCAGGTCCGCTTTAATACAACCTAAACCAAGATTAATAGAAGTGAATTCTATTAATTATAAGATGCATGAAGAAATGTTTTCTTTGATTTGTCCTGCTGTATCTGCTGCAATTGTAGCTGATCCCCGAATACTTCTTGTTAATAACAGCATTGTTTATTAATAAAATATTACATTTTTCCAGGATAAAAGTAGTCCTCACAAGGTTAATCATATCTTTTTTAAAGAATATTCATATTATAATAGTATTCAATACACCATTCATTGAAATAGAATAAATAAAATAGCAGCAGCAGATCAAAGCACTGTACTTTAAAATGAACCAATGCAGGCTGCAATATGTAATTCTAGAAACCCATAAAGAGAAGGTGGTAAATCATTCCTAAATCCTGGTATTCCCTGATGATTCTGCTACAGGTAGAATGAAATTCATTCAGTTCGTATTTTTATGCTACATTTACGACTTACTTAATGATTGCACTGTTTTTGACAGTTCAAAGCTACAACAGTGCTGGAAAACTAATCTTACAACCAGTCCTAATATTTATGACCATGGCAGCTTCCTCACATCACATGATTGAGATTTGAGCACTTCATAACTGGCAAGCATCTGCAATCAATATAGCATCTTGTGTTCATATTGCCATTTTGCCATTTTCATTCTTTGTAGCCTAATCCCAACAAGCAGAGTCAATGGAGAAGCTGACAACAAAATCACACATAATGGTCACATCATGTCTCATTTAATGATGTTTAGCAACTCTGCTTAGCAACAGAGTTACCAGTCCCATCTGTGATTGTTAGGCAAGGACTACCTGTATGATCAATTCCTATATGCCTATCCTGTTCTTAAATATAAATACAATTCATGCATTATTTACAGAGAAATTACTTTTATAGATTCTGAAACTGAGTTCACATCTCAACAATGACATATATAATTATGGGAACACCCATACAATTTAAAATAAATCAAGAACATGGCTGGTAAAATATGTATATGAGACACAGAAAATGTATATATTAATAGAAAAAATGTTCAAGAAAACGTGAATATATTCTTAGATTTAAAAAATAGGGAACATGTAGAAATGAGTTCAAATTAATTTAATATCAAAAACTAAGAAATTTAGTTTTCTCTTTATTCACATATTAATGTTGGAACAAAACTCAGGGTTACATATGCTGAGTTTAAAGCTCAGACAGACAATTTATCAGATTTTATCAGATTAAGTTCCAAATATTTAAGGATTTTAAAATCTAATACATCTTTACTTACATCTATATATTAACAGAAAACCAAAACAACTGGTGCTAAGTAGGGGATCAACATGAATTGGATCACAATTTCCACAATGCCTTGTCATTGGCTGTGTTGGCTTGGGTTAGACATAGTGAGAATGAGAATTTACCAGCTTTGGATTCTATAACACTAGAATGAAATCACTCATGAACCTGATTGGCAGCCAGTTTAGAGCACAAGAGTCAAAATACTTCTTCACAGAACAACCATGTTTACACAACATACTAAATCAGATGGTGTTTGGCTTATTGTGCCATCCAAATATGAAAATATGGACATTTTATGGGTAGGAGAGAAGCTGTTAATCATGCTGGAAATAGTCAACACTGCCAAGAAGATTCATCCCTACCGAACGATCTTTGTTTCTCCACTCCTTTTCTGTTTTTATCCTCTGGAATCATTTTTACATCTAAAAAATGTCCCATATTTCATGCATACAGTAGTTATTTTAATCACAATGGAATCACTAAGAGCTTTTTGTTCTTACCAGCATCAATCTTACATACCAAGGGTTCTTTATTCTTTACTAGACGAACTATTTTCACTGATTCTTCATCAAAATCATCATCAATATTATCCAACAACGGGGGAAGAACAGGGTCAAAATTCTTCTGGGCAACAGTATCATGCACAACAAGCATCGCCTTGGGACAAAGGGAGACAGGAAACAGAACAATAAAATAAAAGGGCAAGTGAAAACAGAAACATATCAGAGTTTTCTTCAATCCCCCTGTGACTGTGGAGACATAGAAACAACACTGCTTCTCCAGTGTTTGTATTACAGACATTTGTGCTAGCCTCATTTCACCATCACAGTATAAATATCCAGGGTGCACAGGAAATTGTTATATTTTTCTGCTGCTTGCAGATACCAACTGTGTTACAAATATGTTACCAGGTTCTGCGCAGCAGCATTTAAAATCCATCAAGTGTCCTGTGCCTTAAACTAGTTTTAATGTTTTCTTGTATTTATCTAATGATTTACTCGTGCCTATAGTTTTTTTTAACATTTTTATATTTCCTCACTTTTTTAAAATGCATTTTTTATGTTTCTTAATTTTGTGAAATATTTGTTTTAATATTTTTAGGTGTTTAAAAATTATTGCTTGTATCCCACCTTCATTGTGTTGGTCTATAACCATAATAAAGATTTGATTCATTCATTCACTGGTTGGGTTTCCTTGTTATATCCAAACAAAACAATTATATTAGATTCAAAAGAAAAGCAACCATCCAGATGCTTTCTTTACAGTGAGCTCCATTTCATCACTGACCCCACTTCAAACTACTTCAAAAGGCATTCTCTAAATAACAGTCCCCAATCTTCATAATCAACAGCCAACATGATAATCTTTATAGAAGATGAGGGGAACTACAGTCCAACAGTTTTGTAATAAATCTTTATGAGATAAACAGGTAAAAGCAGGTCGGTTTATTCTGGATCATTATGTCTCCAACTTTTCTGTTTGTCATCTGTATCCATGCAAGACAGTGAATAGGTTTTCACAGTAAAACTGGGACTATTCCATTAAATCCAATTTGGCAACCTAATACAATTTTTACAAATATGTAAAAAGCAGACCTATCAGCTTCAAAGCATTTCAAGCAAACTTGTCATTCAAGGCACTATTTTTCAGCTCTTATTTATTTGCAAATCCTAACTGTTACATAATGTATAACTAGGAAGGAAACTTCTACAGACTTTGATAATTATCTTGCCCCAAACACAAAACTTGGGGGATGGGAAACATTTCCAGACAATGGTTTGCTTCACTTGAAACATTCCTAATGTTTTCCCAGAAATTCTTCCATCTTTGTTTCCATTTGTTCAAAATCAGATGATGGAATATTTATCTGATGCCTTGATGAAATGATGTTTTTTTACTTGGTATTCACCTGATTCATCTGCTATTCCAAACATATTTAATTAAAACATTTGTCACAAATACCATAAATGATCAAGCTTCATAGGTTTATTTCAAATCCAAACATGAGAAATCCCCCTGCCTACCACAAGGAAGTCTGCAGTCAAAATCAATGATTTAAACAAGTATCTTTAATGCTTCTTAGAAATAATATAATCCAGACCTCAGTTCTTCATAATATTGGTGTTGGTGCCAGACTGTTATTCCATTAAAACATAGATACTATGTTTTTTGTTTAGCAATTTGATATTTTGTACACTGTTTTTGGATTCAGGAATTTGTTAATAAAAATGGTCATTCTTTTTTCCAAGCCATTCTCTTGTCTCATTATTTTGTCCAATAAAATTTGTTTTCTGTTGTGAATCAATAAAAGTACTTGAATAAAGATTATTAAGAGCTTGGAGTAAAGTGCAGGGTTCTGGCCCTGCACTTCTGATTGGCCGATAATAGCAACATCGGATTGGTCCGTTCAGGAGAATCCGATTGGCTATTAACGAGCCTCTCCCATTGGTTAACGGAGCTAGCGCTCCCCGTGTTTCATTGTTTAAATAGTTAAGAGTTTGCCTATATAAAGGGGGCCTTTGCGGCCATTGAGCTGAGCTGTTTTCTCATGTAAATAAAGAGTTTGAAGTTCACTGTTCACTGGCTCGTCTCCTCCTTTGCACCCATGCACAGAACATAACACTGGCGACGAGGATGGGATGTGGAGACGTCAGAACTTACTGAACGACGAAGAACTATAACCGAGCACGTGGCTGAAACGCACCAACGGCAGAACCATGTCCGGCGGCGTCATACCACCCGCTCCATTCGACCCGGCACAAGAAGACTGGGACTCATATATGGATCGTTTCCAGATGTTTCTGGAGACCAACAATTTGAAGGATGCCATTACCGGAAAGAAACGAGCGGTATTCCTAACTCATTGCGGGCTGACCGTATTCAAGATGGCCAAGACACTAGCGAAACCGGCAAAAGTGAAGTCTATGGACTGGGACATCCTCAAACCCCTGTTGAGGGCCCACTATGCACCGACTGTGTAAGAAGGCATGAATTTTACCAGAGAAGTCAGCTGAATTTTACCAGAGAAGTCAGAGGAAGGGCGAAAGTGTTGCTGATTTCATAGCGGATCTCCGGAATCTGGGAGGCCTATGTGAGTTTGCTGAGCTAGAAGAAGCCCTAAGAGACCGAATAGTTCTGGGATTAGATGTGCCAGGCACTCAGAGTAAACTAATGGCGAAAGGCAACATTAGCCTTAAAGATGCCATAGCTGAAGCTACTGCAGAAGCAACCAGAAAGTCAGCTGCCCAAATGCGCCGCACCCATGCTCCGCTTCGCCAACTCGCTCGCGGAATTTCACCTCAGTCAGAAGGTCAGCTGGAAACAGCCCACCACGAGGACCTCGAATCGTCGTCAGAAAGCAATGAAAAAGAGGTCCACCGATTTCGGTCTGAACGAGACCAACGCCAGAGATCGCAGCACCAATGCGCTGGGTGTGGAGCAAGCCACCCCTGGTCAGAATGCAAATTCCTCAACGTGCTCTGCCATGTGTGCGGGAAAAGAGGCCATATCGGACGGGTCTGTAGAAGTAAGTGGGACCCAGTCAGCCCTCGAGGGGGGCTAACTATCGCCAACCGACGGGAAGTTGTCCCGTAAAGCGAGAACCCGTGAACAACCAATGGAACAACCACTCCTACAGAAACAAAACCCTAAACCACCCAACGAAGCGAGAAGAGGCTCACCAAACGATCACGATCGGTCACGCCTCATCTCTTGATGCCAAAAAGATCCGAGTGAAAGTGGCCATCGAAAACCAGCCCTGCCTGATGGAAGTCGATTCAGGATCGTCCCTCTCGATGGTTTCCTGGAAGACCCTCAAGCAGCTCATCCCTACTGTCCAGCGGCAAGACCTCAGATTCCAAAGACTCATACTCAAAGACTATCAAGGAAATCGAATCCCGGTCATTGGATCCAGCTGAGTCCGGGTATCGTTTAAGAACTGTACAGCATTCCTACCCCTGACTGTAATCAACAGGGATCGGCCTAGTTTGTTAGGCCTCCAATGGTTCACTCCACTTGGAATTGAAGTAGCCGGTATTCACCGAACCTACAGCAGCGACTGGGAAGAAGACCTCGTCCACGAATTCCAGGACGTCTTTGCAGAAAAACTAGGCGAGTACAAGGGGACCCCGATATCGTTTAACCTCAATCCCAAAATAGCTCCCATCCGCCTTAAGCCTCGTCGAGTTCCATTTGCCCCTAAACCAAAGATTGACAAGCAGCTTGATAAATTAATAGCCCAGGGTGTGTTAGAACCAACCGATCACTCTCCCTGGGAAACCCCAATCGTAACACCCATCAAGCCAGATGGATCGATAAGAATTTGTGGGGACTACCAAGCCACCCTGAACCACGCCCTTCAACAAAACGCTTACCCGGTACCGGTGGTGCAACACCTCCTCAATTCCCTGGGGGGCGGAAAAGTCTTCGCTAAACTAGACTTAGCCCAGGCATACCAGCAACTGCCTGTAGACCAAAAAACAGCAGAGGCCCAAACGATCGTTACGCACCAAGGTGCGTTTAAATGTAACCGACTCCAGTTCGGAGTAAGCGTAGCCCCGGGAATCTTTCAAAGTTTGATGGAAAGACTATTACTAGGGATAAAATGCGATGTCCCAGATTTTGATGATGTGTTAATTGCTGCCCCGACTCGGAAAATACTAAAGGATCGCCTGAGGTTGGTTCTCCAGAGATTTAAAGACTCAGGTCTCAAAGTTAAAAAAAACAAGTGTTAATTATGTAGGGATCATGTAGAATTTTTGGGATATCTAATTGATAGTCAAGGCATTCACCCCACCGATAGCAAACTTAGGGCAATCAAAAACGCACCAAAACCCTGAAATAAGGCCGACCTCCAGGCTTTTCTAGGCTTTATCAATTTTTATAATGTTTTCCTGCCTCACAAAGCAACCGTAGCCGAACCCCTACATCGTTTATTGGCCAAAAAAGCAACCTGGGTATGGGGACACAGAGAGGAGCAGGCGTTTTGACATGTGAAAAATGTATTGACTTCTGATGCTGTTTTGATGCAGTATAACGAGACTTTGCCTTTAACGATCACGTGTGATGCATCACCATTCGGAGTGGGCGCCATTTTGAGCCACGTTTTGCCAAACGGTAGTGAAGCCCCTGTTGCCTATTTCTCAAAGACGTTATCAAAAGCAGAACACAATTACAGTCAAATTGATAAAGAGGCCCTTGCTATTGTGTCTGCAGTTAAGAGATTTCATGAATATGTGTATGGCTGAGCCTTTACTATAATGACTGACCACAAACCTTTGCTGGGAATAATAGCAGGAGATAGGCCAACACCTTATATATTATCTCCCAGAATGACTCGCTGGTCAGAATTCTTGGCGGCATATAATTACAAGTTGCAACATCGCCCGGGGAAGGCCATTCCCCACGCCGACGCATTGAGCCACGCACCACTTCCGGAGACCATTGATGATCCCGCTCCGACAGTTACAACACTGCAGATCGAGACACTTCGAATACCGCCATTAACAGCCTGAGATATCGCGATGGAAACGAAACGCGACCCCATTTTAGCACGAGTCCTCAGTTGGGTCGAGCGCAAATGGCCATTGGACCAGATACCTGACGACTACGCCCCATTCAAGAATCAACAAACGGAACTATTTTCCCAGAAGGGCTGCATTATCTGGGGTGATAGAGTTGTCATCTCAGAGCGGTTACGACTAGCGATACTAAGGACCTTGCACGATGGCCACCCCGGCATCATGCTCATGAAAGCCCTCGCATGAAGCTACGCGTGGTGGCCGGGTATCGACAAGCAGATCGAGACATGGGTAAAAGTTTGTCACAAATGCCAGGAAGTAAGCAACGCCCCTCCGAAAGCAACCCCGACTGAATGGGAAACACCGAGGGGACCATGGTCCCATATTTATCTGGACTTTGCGGAACCTACCAAGGGACACACATTTTTATTAATGGTGGATGCCTACTCGAACTGGCTTGAAATCCATGAGATGAGGAATACAACAACCGAATCAGTCATCAGGAAACTAGACAGACTCTTTGCAACACACAGATTACCAGACGTTCTAGTATCCGACAACGGGCCCCAATTTACCGCGCTGTCCTTTGAACAGTATCTGGCGGACCGCAGTATTCGCCATGTGCTGACTTCGCCGGTGCATCCTGCGGCCAACGGAAGGGCCAAGCGCATGGTACAATTCGTCAAGAAAACATTGCATAAAATGGACTATGGCGATATAGAAGACAAGATTAACCGGATACTCCTTTTGCAGCATATCACTCCGCACAGCGTCACCAATAAAACTCCCACCGAGTTATTAATGGGGCAGAAGCTCCGCTCCCACCTCAACCGTCTGCATCCATCATATGAACCTGAAAAACCACACGGTTCCAGTGAGAAATGCCGTAACTTCCAGGTAGGCGACTTGGTTTTCGCTAGGAACTTTTCAGGTGATCCATTGTGGGTCGAGGCAACTGTAGTCCAAATAACCAGCCCTAGATCGTACCGTGTGAGATGTCGCGATGATAGAATATGGAAGCGCCATATTGATCAGCTGCGTTCAAAGCTACAGTCGGGGATCTCCGAGTTCCCTGACTTCCAAACCGAGGGGGGAGGAGCTACCGAGGAAGCTGAATTTGAAACGGCAGAAAGTTTAAGCGAAAGTAATGACCGCTCAGAGGCAACATGTGAAGGATCGGGAATGGGGGTGAGCTCGCCTCGAGGAGATGCCGAGAACATTAGCGGCAATGAAAATTTGAATACAGTATGGGAGGCACCCTCTTCACCAGATAATGTCCTACCCCAACAAGACTGTGGCCAAGTACTGGGAGAACAACGCAAATCAAATAGACAATCAAAACAACCTGCCTACCTCAAAGACTACGTGACTGCACCCCTTAAACGGAACCCAGGGGGAAGGGGTGTTGTGAATCAATAAAAGTACTTGAATAAAGATTATTAAGAACTTGAAGTAAAGTGCAGGGTTCTGGCCCTGCACTTCTGATTCGCCGATAATAGCGACATCGGATTGGTCCATTCAGGAGAATCTGATTGGCTATTAACGAGCCTCTCCCATTGGTTAACGGAGCTAGCGCTCCCCGTGTTTCATTGTTTAAATAGTTAAGAGTTTAAAGGGGGCCTTTGCGGCCATTGAGCTGAGCTGTTTTCTCATGTAAATAAAGAGTTTGAAGTTCACTGTTCACTGGCTCGTCTCCTCCTTTGCGCCCATGCACAGAACATAACATTTTCCATCTGTCATTTATTCAATAACACTTTCTGGACATAATATAGAAGCAGACATTATTACTAACATTGTTGATACTGTGGCTATTAATTTCTGATTCCATTTTTCAAAAGTATTGTGAAAACTGAATACCTTCAATATTTTCATTTTTATAAAATTTTATATTTTATAGGCTTGAATTTTTTCCTCTGAACTAATTTTAGACCCCAGTGTCCAATTTTTCCTTTACTATCCTTGCCAAAAATGTATTCCTTCCAAAAACCAAAACAGATCTATTCCCCACAAGAAGGTGCTTATTCTTTATACTTAATTCCAAAGTCTTATTGTAGTTTCAATATTCCAAAATTACTTGGATCCTTATTCCATTTAGAACTTTCTAAGATCAAAGCCTTATTTGGCTGTTTATTTCAGATTAAAAAAAATTCTTAGTTTTATAATTAACATTCCTTTTGTTCAGAATTGAAGATAAGCTAACTGAATTTTTCATTTTTTTAAAAAAAAACCAAATTTTATTAGTTTTACAAAACAATACACAAACAAACAAGGCATCATAACATTAAAGATCTTTTCTGAAAAAACCAATAGAACATACAAAATAATTCCAAATTATAATATATATATTTACGTTATCTGTTCAGCTTCGTATCTTATCCCAACTTCTTTTCATTCTATTATCCAAATTATATTTCTTGCTAATTAAAATTTTATTGCTTTCCAAAAACAATACACAGACAAACAAAACATAGAACATAAAAGCATAAAACATCTTTTCTGAAAGTTGCTTGATCCCGGGTTAAACTCTTCGCACAGACACAAATTCAAAATTCATATTCACTTTATATATCATTCCATATCTTATTACCATTTTCAATTTTCTATATAGCTTCTTCCCTCTTTTATCTTTCTTAGTTTTATTTTGTTTATCTCATCTCAGTTCAATTCATAATACTTATCATTCTTTGTCTGTTCTATTTCCAGCTATCCATTCATCTTTTCTCTTTAAACAAACTTCTCCTGTACACTGATTGGAGTATGATGCCTTTAACTCTTTCCCCTAGCTTAATAACACTTAATATAACACAACTTATATTGGGATTCTGTTTAGTACATTCTAAAATTACACAATGAATTTTATGAGAAAGGAAAAAAACACAACAATAACAAAGAAAAAGCATATAAGACCACAATCAATGCCATTAAGAAACTAATCATACATATTAATACTCATTTATATCTTAAGTATTTTATTCTAAATACACATATAAAAACACAATCTTACGTACCTTACAGAATCCCTTTTTTCAATTAAATTTACCCATTGTCTCTAAATAAGTTTTGTTTCTTTTAATCTTGCTTCCCACCATTAAGGCTTCTCATCCCCTCCTTTCTCTCTTGCTTATTCTTCTCCTTACCCTTTTTACCCCTTTGTCTCTCTTCCTCCCTTTTCTTCTTCTGCTTTCCCCCTTTCTGTTGTTTTCTAACCTTGTATCCACCTTTCACCTCATTTTTCTCTTTTTTGGTTGTTTTTTCAAGCCTTAAAATCCCCTTTTTCTTTTCCTCGTTCTCCTCCTCCCCAAATAGAACCATTTGTTCATCCAAGATGGCTTCTTCTTTGTCCCAGTCGTCCTGCTGCGCAGTCAATTTTTCATAAGTACATACCGCCATTTCTAGAAATTGAAAAAGAGTGCTCAAAGTATCTTTCGCATCTTGTTCTTCTTTTTTATATTTTTTATATTCAATTTTTAGTTCATCCACAAGCGATGCCATCATGAAGAGAAAATTTTTTTCCAAAACAACCACCCGAGTGTTTTTAATCAAGAATAATTCCCCAAAGTTCCAAAGTCACCAAAGAATCCAAATAAACTATTTCTTTAAATATTTTTTTCTTTCTTCCATTTCTCTTTCTGGGGTTGCTGTTTGGTTCCAATTAAGATATATCTTTTAGAAGCCATATTAATATTCAAAGCTCTTTAAAATTCTCGGCAATCTCCTCCTTTTTCAAATTCTGCTCCAATTTTTTTTCCTCTCCCTTCCCACTTACAGCAACAATTTTCCTTTAAATGTTCAGAAATCCATACCTCCAATGTGGGTTTTCCAATTTCTCTTAAGGTTCTATCGCTGTCACGTTCGGAAGGAGAGTGAAAAGAAAAAAAAAAAGCTTTTCCTTTAATTTACATTTGCCGCTTGACATATTCTGGAAATGATGTTTCTTTAGCAAGTTTTAAATTCCAGGGTACTTTCACTGTTGCTTGTCCCGGCTCGCAAAGATCACTTTCAATTCTTCACAGCTTCTCCTGCACTTTCTTTTTCCGGCTGAGCTCTTCTATGTGGCGGCCATTGCTGACCGCCACTCAGCTGCCTTTGGAAAAGGGGGTTTCGCTGGCTAGGGAAGAGAGGTGCGATATCCTGCCAGACCCCCCCTGTCTTCGCTACCTTCTACGGAGGTGGCTTAGCCCCGAAGCGAAATGGCTCGGGGCACTCGGGCAGTGAACACAGGCAGAAACCGTGCACAGTGGCAGATTCCTCCCTGCTCCAAAGCGCTGCAGACCGGAAAATCAATTTTTCAATTTTTTTTTAAATTTGTTGTTTGAAAAGTCTCTAAAAACTTTACAATGGTTAACAGACAATTTTTGAAAATGATTAGAAAATGAGGTTTGCAAACTTAATGTCATTTAAAAAGAGCAACAATATTTATTTTTATAAATAAATAAAAAATAAATAAAAATATTGTTGATCCACTTCCCTCCTTATGCTCAAACCCACAGAAAATGGAAAACTTATCCTGTGGTCTTCTTGTGAGAAGTAGCTGTCCAGATCACATGTGGACAGGACCAATCCTCTTCTTTTCCAGAGATGATCCAAGGAACAGATCTTCTCAATGGTTCCTTGGTTTTTGAGACAGTTTACTTTATTTTATTTGGTTTGTCAATTGCTTACAAGCAATTTTTACAACCAGTTGTTGGCTTTGCTTTCACAGAACCATCTTCAGTTTGACATACTTCCACCGGGAAGTGCAAATGTCAACTGATATCAACTTACAATTTGCACCAAATCAAGTATTGCCTTATTCACTGTATAGTGTTAATGCTGCATTGTGCTTGTGTCAAAATCAGTTTTTGCTAGATAATCTTAACTCATTCTGCTTTCTAGCACTTCATATCTGATCCCAGCAATTTGTTGGTATGATTAGGAAACCCCATGGGATTGCGAGACAACTAGTAAGTAGGCCCTTGTGGGTTATAGTTTTCAGTTATTGTCAATTGGGTCTTTACCACAATTGTTCTTACAGGTTTTTTATGCTGCTTTGATGGCATTTTAATTGTTATCCATTGTTAGCTTCCTGGCATTGAGTGAGGTGAGCAGCCATGCACATCAAATCAATAATTAACTCAAATACCAAATTGCTTATATATATCATCAATAGAATTTTAGTTAACAAGGTAAGTTACCACCCTTTCAAAAGTGGCAATCACAGATTGGCTGAAAAATCTGTAAACTATGTATAGTCCATGGGCCAGGCCAGATATCGGTACCATCTTGGGTGACCAAATCTTAATGGTACTAAAATGTTTATGGGTCCATACCAAGTACATTAAGATGTGATAGCCTTTTCAGATATGTAGCTTTGTATGTTTTTTAAGAAACCATCAATTTGACTGAATAGCGGCCTTGTGACATCACATGATAACACATATATTTGCGAAATGAAGCTGTAAATCATTAGAATTAAACCTAATTGATGTTGATAATTTATTAAAATCATGTGCAGAGACTTTTTGTGGTAAATGTAGAGCATCATAGCAAATTAAAATGTATTTCGTAAATTGCTAATATGTTTTTTTTTTCTCTTCCAACATCGTTACAAAGAGTTTTGAACTCAATTTCTCAATGCGGACTACTGTTGAATAATTGCAGTTCTCTGTTATATTGTGACAAACTACTAAGGCCCACATGATGGATTCAAGTGGAGACAAGGCCACTGCATTGCCAAAGAAAGGAGTGAGGCCAGGCTGCATTATTCACTGTTCTGGTGAAGACACGTCTACCTTCGTGTTACTAAAAGACTTGGACTCATGGAAGACACTGCTAAGAGCAGCAGAGATTAGACAACATGCTCCACTTCTGGACATTGCAAAAGACTTGGAAGAAGGCCAAATACCGCAGATCCAGTATCATCGCAAATGTCGCAGCATCTTTACCATGAAGAAGACTCTCGACTCCATCCTTTCTAAAGACAGGCCGAGTGCAGAAGAACAGACTGGTGTCCATGGTGTCAGAAGATCATCTAGGGATGCACCGAGTACATCAAGAGTGTATGACAAGACATGCATCTTCTGCTGCAAGTCAAGCAAGTACCTGAAAGGAAGACAGACAAGGGAACCTATCATCCAGTGTGTTGAGTTACGTGCAGATGACAGAATCCGCAGTGCAGCAACCCAAAAAATGGACCAGCGAATCCTCGCGTTGTTAAGCAGAGACCTTGTTGCCGCAGAGGGGCACTACCACAAGTCGTGCTACAAAGTGTATACAAAGGAAGGGGCATCCACCAGTTCTGGTGCATGCGATGAGCAGGAGCAGTCTGAGCAGGCAGTATACGAGGAAGCCGAGAAACAATCCTACGAAGAGCTATTCCTATATATCAGGAATGAACTCATTCTCAACCCTGAGGTGCTGCCTATGACAGATCTGACAGCTAGACTTGAGAAAGCCATGCACTCTCGCGGAATTTCTCAGATCAGACCATCAACCAAGAAACATGTCCGTCGTAAACTTGAAAGTGAGATAGGAGGATCGCTTTGCTTCGTTTCTGATGAGAAAGGGAAGCTTCTCATATATCCAGAGAGCTTGTCATTTGATGAGCTTGTCAAGCATGCCTACAGACTAGGGAAAGAACTCCACGAAGCAAGGGCTGCCAACTCTGGGGATGTCCTAGCCAAAGCAGCAATGCAGCTGAGGAATCAGATTAAGAAGCAAGATGTAAGCCAGACATGGCCCCCTGACACAGAGCAGAATGTCATTCCTGAATCTGTCACTGAATTCCTGTATACCGTGCTCACTGGAGAGTGTGAGTGTGCAGATCCTTCTGACAGAGTCCAAAGGCTTGCCACTTCTCTTGCCAGTGATCTGATATTTGCTGTCACATGTGGCAAGACAAAGCCATCCAAGCACGTACTTTTGTCATTTGCTGTGAAGACCTTGACAGGCAATACAGAACTTGTACGCACACTCAATCGCCTGGGCCACTGCATTTCTTATTCACAGATTGAGGAGATCGATACAGCACTGTGCATTCAGAAGCTGGAGCGTGCACAGGAAGACATCCCACTGCCAGCAGACATCTGCCAAGGTGTGTTCACAACCCTGGCATGGGATAACATTGACCGACTTGAGGAGACACTCAGCGGAGAAGGTACTTCTCACAGAGTCAATGGCATTGCTGTCCAGCCCAAGATTGCAGGCCCCAAGCCACAGAATCTCTTCCCATCTGTCAGCAAGTCCAAGAAAAGGAGCATCAGTCCAGCCCCAACAATGTTACCAACCTACAATGTTGGTAAGCGAGCCCAGCCTCCAAAGACCGAGACTGTAGATGTTGACAGCATGAAGGAGGTCCACGAAGCCAAGATGAAGAATTTTATCCGGTTACTGACTCGACTGTCAGACTCTGAGAACCAGACTGTCAGCAGCTGGACTGGGTTCAACATCATGGTCCGCAATGATGTCACGGTGAACCAAGACATTGTGGGCTACCTGCCCACTATCAATGCTCCTGCAACAGACATGTCCACGGTCAATGAAGTGCTGGAGCGGACCCTACACATCATGCAGGCCCTTCAGCTGAACCAGATTGTCTGTGTCTTTGACCAGGCGCTTTATGCGAAGGCTGTTGAGATAGTATGGAAACATGACAAGTTCAACAGCATCGTCGTCAGGATGGGAGACTTCCACACAATCTGCAATATGCTCTCCATCATAGGGAAGCGATTTCAAGATGCAGGGCTCAGGGATCTCTGTGTTGAAGCTGGTGTCATTGCAGAAGGCTCAGTGAATGGTGTGATGGATGGTCGCAAGTACAACAGAGCAGTAAGATGTCACAAGCTGGTTTATGAAGCACTATTGAGGCTTGCCTGGAAAGGATTCCTCCGATGGCTGGAGGAACACCATGCAAGAGACATTCACCACCTTGATGAAACCCTGAAGAAGATTGCCAGCTTCCACGACGGTGTCTCTCAGGCTGCACTGCAAGACCTGCTTAATAACGAGTCATGTGTGCACACAATAAAGCTGTTTAAAGTCTACCTGGAGTCTCTCAGAAATGCAGATAACCTCTCTGCATTCTGGATGTCCTACTTGGACATGGCAGAGATCATGCTGTGCCTGATCCGAGCATCCAGAGAGGGCAACTGGATGCTTCACCTGGCAGCAATCAGGCAGATGATCCCATGGTGCTTTGCCTATGACAAGGTGAACTATGCCCGCTTCTTGACCTACTACTATGCCAAAATGTCTCGACTGCCAATAGAACACCCTGAAGTGCATGCCCACTTCATGCAGGGAGGTTTTTCTGTCCAGATTGGGAGTCAGAACCCATTTGGGCGGATACCTGTGGACCAGACAATTGAGGAGACGGTTAACAAAGACACGCAGACACCAGGAGGCACCAAGGGCTTCAGCCTGAAAGGTGGAGCTGTGGCAAGGTACTATCTGACATCTGAGTACCGCAGTAGATACTTGAGGCAACTGAGGAACATGGTAGGTCAGCATGACACTGACTTCCATCATCCAGACCTACAGCTGCCAAGGATAAGAAGAGATGAAGCTGATGTTTTCCACGTGGGGGGGGGTGGCAAATGACCCCCCTTGCCCCCCACCCTCCCTCCGGACGCCCATGACTAGACTGTTCATGCATACTAACAATGAAAGGGTTCTGGAGATATTTTGGATAGTATATTTGGTCATTAGCATAAACGTGGTGATGTTCAGAATAGGGAATATTGTCAAAGTATGTGTTCACCCTTTCTTTCCGTGTACATAGGGTGCATCTATTCTAAGAGTGATAACCTCGATTAAGCTACGAGTTAACAAGGGCTATCACATCAAAACATAAACTAGAGACATAAAAGAAGCCAAAAACACCTAAGATTATTAGTCACCTCGGGTGGTACCAATATGTGAAAATTCAGGTCTTGGCTCATGGACTAGTAACTCAAATATAAATATACACATCAGTGCTTGTAGCTTCCCATTCTCTGAAAAATAGTGGTGTTTTTCAAACTTGGCACCTTTAAATGTGTGGACTTCAACTCTCAGAATTCCCCAGCCAGCAAAGAATTTTCAGTGTTGAAATCCATCCAGTGTAAAGTTGAAAACATTAATTTAAAGTGACTTAACAATAAGCAAAATAATCTAGAATAATCTTCACTGTGCTTTAAATAGATTTAGAGTTAAGAGATGGCAAAAATTGTCTTCTGAATTCGCCTTCCCTGGTTAAGAAATTAAGCTGTATTTTTAGCTCAGTATTCAATTCTAGTATTAATTCACTGCTGCAAAGTTGTTTAGATGATCACTTAATTATAAACTGACAAGTTTGATAACTCAGATACCACAACCAGCTAATTAGGGCATAACGGCTTGCAGATGAGTTTCAAATTAAAGTCTCTAATCATAGTTGAACATTTAAGTTGGTTGCTGGGTGATCTCATATTCAAAAATAGTAATTTATAATTTATGTAACTAAAACAATGATAGCTCTGCTTTATATTAAATCCAACAACAATCTATTCTTGCTGAAGGCACAAGAATAAATACTACCTATTACAAGTATCCTAGGGTTATCCAAGGTGTCACCCAAACATGCACAAACTGGTCAATTTTTGGAATATCCTTATTTATGATAACTTATAATAGACCCAGGTATAAATAAGTGTTTTTATCTAGCTGTGAGAATAGAATGCTAGATCAGATGGATAATAAGAAGCATTCTTATTTTTGCTTTCATGAAGTAACACTAAAACCTAAACTATTTCTAACTGAGTCTTTCTAATCCCCCATAACCTTTAGCAAAAGAAGGCTAAAGGTATATATCAGATTTCTGAGATCACATTAAAATCATTTCTTTACAGGATACTTGAAGAGATAACTTTCTGATTTGCATGATGCATATGTGTGCGCGAGAAAAAAAAGTCGATTGTCTTTGAATTTTAATACTCTTCTTCATCCTTCTTAAATTGTTTTTTTCCTCTTGTTCTTCTTGCATGTTTTATAAGATCCGAGATAAATCTAAAAAGAACACAATCCTTCTGCTTGCAGAGCAGTATTAAATATTTCATACAATGGATGCAAGCTGGCAGTCAGCCTCAGAGCTACAATGGAGCCCATAAAAGAAGCATTTTTCCACATTTCAAGAAAATGCTGCAATCTCAGAACAAATAAATATACAGTGATGACTGGAAGAAAGAGATAGGCTAGCCATGCAGGTGCACACCATTAAAAAAATACAAAAATGAATTCTAAAAATGAATAAGTTAGTGAACTTCTGTCAAGAAATATCAAAACTCCAATATCAATAGTATTTTAAGTTGTATTAAAGGAGTCTCACAGACCAAGCAAGCTGTAGCATCACAAAATTTTGCATGTGCTTCAGTTTAGGCAAAGTACCAAAAATATTACAATCTAAAAGTTGACAATACTGATGGAAAAAGAACTCAAAGGGAGAAAGGAAAGCTGAATACAAGGTTGTCTACTTCAAGGGAAATGGCTTTTGAGAATTCTAGGCAGAGAAATACTTACTTCCTAATTATTTAAAATTGAGATATTAGGAACTGCATGCATGAATCTCTACATGCCAAGCAAGCATGGAAATCCTACTCATCCTTGTTGCCAAAGAAAGAGTAATTATTTTTAAAAAGGTAATAACTTGTCTTAAAAAGGCCATGGTGTTTATTTTTATCTATTCTCACCTTCTGCTCAGCAGAACGTATAGTGGTTTGCTGACCATTTCTGAATAGAAAAATCCACTTCCACTGGATATAATAGAAAGAAACAATTGAATAGAGAGGAGGCTTTACCATTTGTTCCCTGTTCTTTGTTTTTCCAAAGTAGCTCTCAAGCAGTTCCAAACATTTCTGTTCTCTTTCTTCCCTGGGATTAGCAGCTAGGTTGGCACATCACACTAACCTTAAATCCAGGGTAACAAAAATATAATTGCTGTATTCACTTAAGATATAATGCCTAAACAAATAAGCATGTTAATGTGATGGCTTAGTTTACACAACACACTAAGATAATGGGTGGTTTGCTATAAGATGCTAACCAAAAACCACCCAGCCCCATTTTTAATGTGTTTTGGAAACCCAGTTATTGTGTACTTGCTGGCAAACTCAAAACACACTGTACACCTTGTCTCAACAGAGCGTAATTTTCTAGCCTTCCATGCCAAACTTTGCTTTTTGTCCTGTTGGGGTTGTAGGGGCTTGGTTTGTGATCTGATGATGTAATGGGAAAAGGTAGGGCCAAATGCTCAACTTGTTTAGGGGAAAACTGAGGAGCCATTAATTAATATTTAACAGTATCATGGTCACATGAAGGGTTAGTTCCATTTTATACTGCTTCGATAAGACCACACCTGGACTATTGCATCCACTTTTGGTCACTATGATTAAAAAAAAATTGTTGGAACTCCAGAAAGGATGCAGAGAAGAGCAACAAGAATAATCATTTAGGTGGGGGCTAAAACGTATGATGAATGGTTACAGGAAATGGGTATGTCTAATCTAACAAAGAGAAGGACTAGGGGTGACATGATAACAGCCTTCCAATATCTGAGGGGCTGTCACAGAGAAAAGAGTGTCAACCTATTATCCAAAGCATCTGAAGGCAGGACAACAAATAACACATGGAAACTTATCAAGGATTAATCCAATCTAAAATTAAGGAGAAATTTGCGCCCATGTGAACAATTGACGAGTGGAACAACTTGCCTTCAGAAGCTGTAGATGCTCCATCACTGGAGATGTTCAAGATGAGACTGGATAGCCATTTATCCAGAAGGGTCTCCTGCTTGAGCAGGGGATTGGACTGGAATATTTCCAAAATCTCTTCCAACTCTGTTATTCTGTATACTTATAAGGAGCTCTATAAACTATATAAATTTGGAAGGGGAACTTGGTTTTGGAATGCATGGACATCTTATATCTCAGCAAGATTTTTCATCCATTGCGTTTCGCCCAAGCTGTTGCAATGAATCTCCCCCTAAGATTCATCGACACATCCTCCTTACTCTAAGATGGTGCACCTACCGAAGGTTGAAGGCTTTTTCTTACAAGGTTGCAGCTTGTAATGTGTGGCTGATGGAGGACCAAAGTGATCCAGGCAAGGAAGCAGTGTTTTCATAGGAAGCTGGAAGAAAACATTCCATGCCAGGCATTCAATGTTGCACAGAGAATTCTGTGGACAATCGGCCACCAGCTGGTCTCTACAGTCCTTGACTTATGATCACTCATTTAATGATTATTCAAAGTTACAACAGTGCTGAAAAAAAGTGGCTTACAACCAGCCCTAGAACTTACAACCGTTGGAGCGTCACCATGGTCATATGATCAAAATTTGGGCACTTGTTAACTGACATATGTTTATGATGATCCCAGGATTGCATGATCACCATTTGAGACTTTCCAGAGAGCTTCAGACAAGCAAAGTCAATGGGAAAAGCCATGGTGATTTACTTAAAAAGGTAAAAAAGATGATAAAATTGGTGCAATTTATTTAATGACAAAAGTCCTGTCCCAACTGTGATCATGTTAAAACATGGTGAGGGTGGCATCAGGTGGGGATCAGTTAGTGAGGGTCGGAATAGGGTAGGAATGTAGATATCTAGGGATAATGGGTTAGGCATGGCCAGAATTAGAACTGCGTATAGGCCTGGGTGTGGTGGGGTGAGTCTCATGATAATGGTGATAAAGGAAATGGAGCAAACTCAACCCCAACTCTAACCTTGCCTGGCTTTTAGCCATTCTTGCCTGATTAGAGTATTTGTTGTTTGATGCTATATTGAATAAACTATCATTGTCCTAAAGAGGAGCTTGAGTTTGGATTCATTTAAAGACAAATCTTCAATACTCAAGGACTGGCTGAGATTGAGGACTACTGTAATGGCCTGGAGCAGGACTGTCCCTTCACTCAGCTCCAGGTTCTTCTCTTCCTTGGTCATTTCTGTTCTGGCTGCCAGAGAGAACTGAATCTCATCATACCAGCCTGTTCTTTTCCTTTTCTTAGTTTTGCCCAGAGGAATACTGATCTCATGAAAGATCAGCAGTGCATATATAAGGAATTTATATTCCCATCAGTATACAAATCAAAGGGCTCTGTAGCAGTCCCATGGGAGATCAAAGACAGAGGGGAAGAAAAGCCTAGGAGGAGAAGGGAGGCTGTCTGTCACGGATGGCTAAGTCTGCACGTAGAACGTAGTCAGCACACCTGAATGCGCTCACCCATGTTATATCCCCCTGTGTTTTCACACAGGGTTTCATTCCCTTAAGTATCGCTTGCTGACAATAGACATTTGGAAAGAGGAAAAAAAAGGATTGGGAAAGAGAGAACTGTGATCTTCTTCAAAAGGCGGAGGCATTGCACCAAATAAACTAGCTGTTGAAAGCCAGTTTGTTCGGTGCGGACTAGCGGCTGCAAAATAAGGAATGGTGGGCAAGGGAAGGAGAAGGTAAATAGTCTCAGTGTCTCCACTGAATACCTGGCCCAGGTAACAGAGCTGAGAAACATGCAAGGAAAAGAACAGAGGGGGGCTCCAGGAGTGGGATTCTACCAGTTCACACTAATTCGCTAGAACCGGTTGTTAAAATTCTAAGCAGTTCAGAGAACTGGTTGTTGGAAGAAATTACTGGCCTAATCCTGTAAGGAAGGCAGGAAGGAAACATTCTGGTGTTGCTTACAGAAACTGCCTCTCCATTAACCCTTATTACATTCTTGGCAGGACTAGAATTCCTCTCCTGGGAACTTCTCTGGAGTTTTTTCCCCCTCCTTTGCTGGTACTTTGCTTGTGTGGAGTGACCATTCAAAGTTACAATGGCACTGAAAA
Source organism: Hydrophis major (assembly GCA_033807585.1). NCBI lineage: Eukaryota > Metazoa > Chordata > Lepidosauria > Squamata > Elapidae > Hydrophis > Hydrophis major. The sequence goes on along the minus strand of CM066343.1, from coordinate 39,468,192 downwards.
AAGTTACTTATGACCATTTTTCACACTTACGACTGTTGCAGCATCCCCACAGTCATGAGAGGCCAGGTGAGGAGATGCGTGCCTCGATGTGAGTGATGTTGACTTGGCCACGCCCACCAACTAAACTATGCTCACAGAACCAGTTGTTAAAAAATTTGAATCCCACCCCTGGAAGGCTCCCCGTGTTTGCAACGGGAGATGATGTTGTTTTCTGCTTTTTTACAACTCAGAACTTCGGATCTCCTTGTCTGCTTCAAAGCAGCTTGCAAGTTTCTCTTCTGCCCCAAAGCACCGCCTGCAGAGTCCTTCACCGCATAGAAAATAACACGTGTTGCAGTAGCTCTTCCAGCCTCATGGCAGAGGTACAGTAAACAGACTGATATGTGGGCAGCATTTTCAGAAGTGATAGTTTCCTTCTGTCTCAGGGAGGGGGACAAAAGCACCTTCATGAGGATTAAACTAGAACCAGGCTTAGATATATAAACAAAATTCATTACAAATGTAATAATCCCCATTCAAGATGAAGATCTTCTCCTTCAGAAGCTAAGTACCTTCTCCTCTCTATTCAGTACGCATGTTCCAAGGTTTTAAACCGACATTTATTTTTAGCAGATTAGTTAATTAGGACTTCTCAAATTTTTCTATTGTCGTGACCTGAAATAGTTCTCTGTTCCCTGACTGGTTGGCTTAAATGCCTCTTTTCTCTTAAAAAGCACTAAAAGCCAAAGTAAAGGGTCAAAGGAGCTGGTCCTCCCCCTCCTCCCAGATGCTGTGGACTGCCTGTGGCTTATGAACCCCAGGACACCCATTTTTTGCAGTTTGTGTCTCATGTAAACATATACTTTTATATTTTAGACAAATACAGCTGCATAATTACATATGTTTGCCACCCACTCCCATCCCCAGCCAAGTGGAGAAGTCTTCATTGGGTGTATTAAATGTAATATCTTTTAATCTTCAATTCTTTTGTGCACAGGCTTTCTTTTAAACTAGTAGGTTCTGAATTTATAATAGATCTCTGCAATTCGAATGCCTTTGTCTTCAGTTTCTCAGTCAGTCAAAGTTATTAAAACACTCTCATTAAATCCCTGTTTATTATCTGAATATTCAAATCTAATGGGAAGGAAAGTAAAGCATTCCCTTCCAGAATGGGAGAATAAAGTTCTGATATGATAACAAGAGGGAACAACTATTTCTGCTACTAGAGAAGAATCTGGATCTAAGAAGCAAAGTGCTTAAATAAACATCAACAAGGTTGCAGGAGAAGGTAAGCAAAATTGCAAGTTAGCAAAGAATCAAAAAATCCGAAAGCTTAGCAGCTTTCAGTTCTTATCACCTGAGCATGCACAAAGTGCTTTTTATGCTTAAAAAAAAACTTTTGTGTCCATCAACCCTCCTTTCCCTATTCATCTTTGGAAGTAGGGTAAATTATTAAAAGCTTCATTCTACTTTTCTACCATGCAAGATATTAAAGACACAGAATAAAAACCTTAGGGGATAACTATTTTGCAGAATTCAGGATAAAATTACCCATTAACCTTAAGGAGCATTAAAAAGCATTTTTTGAAGAGCGGGTGGGAATTCCCAGGCACAATGACTTTAAAATGAGTAGCAAGATATTGCTTGAGCATGGTGTCATAAATTCCTAAATACTGTCTTGCTCACCAATAGAAAATCCGCAGGAATACAGATAAACAGATCTGTAGGACAGACCTCCAACATTTGGAAGCAACCATGTGGTGTGCAGGGTGTGTGTGTGTGTCAGAAAGGCAAGATAGCAGGTGCCATGTTGCAATTCAGTTCTGCCTTTTTTGTACACATTGTCATGTGCCATAAAAAGGGAAGGGTCCACAGCCACCATTTAAGCCCCACACATGGATTCTGGTACCTAGGAGCAAACCCTGAGAAAGCTCCCAGCGCATGACTCCTTGCCCATGGTGTGGAATGGGGTGGCTAGAGAAAGATCTTATGATGACAAGGGCGACTTCCTCTCTGGAACATCCTCCTGAATGTTTGCCTGGGCTAAATGTTGTCATCTTTCTAGTGTCAGGCACTGCCAATTGTTATTTTTCCCCAACACAAACTTCTTATGGCCTACAGGCCCAAAGTTCCAAGTTGCTCTCTACTCCTCTCTTCTTATGTCTAGCCCTACTATTAGCCAAAGTGAAGCAGCCATTTCGTGCAACTGCAGCTAGAACCTTAGCAACTCTAACATGGATGACTTCAACAGCCCAAATTTCCTAGCCAGGCTGTGTCTTGGTTTTCTTGGGAGGGATGGGCAACCTGAACCTACTGGGACATTCCTCACTCCATCCCATTGAAGCATTTGCATGTTTCAAAAGTGAACACAGCTGAACGGTTCAGATCCATCTTTATTTTGGAGAGTTGGGAAGATGTTCGGGGAGTACAACTGATACCTTACGGCTTTCAAAAGCATAAAGCATCCTTAAAAACCTTAAACCCAGTTTGGTTATCAACTATTGAAGCATTTTCCTATCCTATAATTTATAAGAAGGAACAAACAGTTAGATATGGGGAACTATTGGATGAAAAGGGTGAACTTAAATCGATTCAAAACTTAGAGGAACAAGGTATAAGAATGAATTGGTTTTCATATGCGCAAATGTATTCAAGGTATGATGAAGATTCTAAAATGGAGGAATTCTATGATAAACAGACTGATTTAGATAAGATCTTGATGGGTACTGATGAGAAGGTGATTAAAAAATTATATGGTTATTTACTGGGAATTAAATTAGAGGAAGAACAAGTTAAAAAAACTATGATTGTTTGGGGGAAGAATTTTGGATATGGGATTGATTTAGATAAATGGCAAAAATTTTGGTCTCAAAATTATAAAATGACAATGTCAACAGCATAGAAAGAAAACTTGTATAAGATGTTTTACAGGTGGCACTTTCCCCCGACAAGAATAGCAAGAATGTTTAAGAACAAATCTGAAAAATGCTGGAAATGTCATCAGATACCTGGCTCATATTACCATATGTGGTGGACCTGTGAGGACGCTAAAAAATATTGGACTAAAATTCGCATGTGGTTGGAAAAAATGACAAAGAAACGTATAGATTTGAAACCGGAGTTCTTTCTATTGGGAATTTTACCAGATACATACAGTAAAGACTTGAAATATTTGATTGTAAATGTATTAACAGCGGCTAGGATTGTATTTGCTAAAAACTGGAAGAATGAGAAAATACCATTACAGGAAGAAATTATTAAGAAAATATTGGAATGTGCCGAGATGAGTAGATTGACATTTGAAATTAGAGAGCAAGAGGATAAACAATTTTATGAAATTTGGGATCTTTTTTATCAATGGCTAGATGATAAAATACAATAATAGAATATTTAGAATGTTAGACAGTAAGGAATATCTTTATTTTTTCTTTTGTCTTTGTTATTTGACATTATAAAGTGTTTTTAGGATTGATTTGGTATGATTATATGATTTGTTACAGAATAAACTGTTTAAAGTATTGTTATCTCATAAAGCATGAATGATTAAAAGTATAGTCAAAAGTTGTTGTTTTTTAATAGCGATATTAGGATATATAAGTTTGGATCGACAATATGAGTTGTTATGTAACATAATTGTAATTGAGACTACAAAATGAATGAACAAAACTGATGAACCAACCAACACGCTGGATGTACATATGAGAGTTGATGTTTTAATGTTTTGCTTGTCTTGTTTGTAGAAAATCAATAAAATTCTTTTCAAAAAAAAACCTTGAACCCCTTAAAATTAAGCCAAATGTTCCAAAGGTGTATATGTGTGGAGGGGTGTTAACGTACAAAATGGACATACTGGGCAGAAATCTCACTGAGAGCTGGGTAGCAAATTAAGAATGAAACCACACAACCATCAGTTAATTTTCCGCTGCCAAAAAAAGGTGCAAATGAGGTAGTCCTCAACTTACAACCACAACTGAATCCAAAATTTCTGTGGCTAAGCAAGACAATGGCTAAGTAAGTTTTGCCCCATTTTATGACTTTTCGTGCTGCAGTTGTTTAAGTGAATCACTGCAGTTTTTCACAGTTGTTAAGTGAATCTGGTTTCCCCATTGATTTTTCTTGTCAGAGAGTCCCAATCACACGACCCCTGGATATTACAACCATCATAAATATATGTTAGTTGCCAAGGGTCAGAATTTTGATCACTTGAACCATGAGCATGCTGCAATGCTCATAAGTGTGAAAAATGGTCATTAGTCATTTTTTTCAGTGCTATTGCAACCTTGAACAGTCACTAAATAAAGGGTTGTAAGTTAAGGACTACCTGTAACCTGGTCAGTCTCTTTCTCACACCCTCTAGTGCAAATTAATGGATTCCTGGCATAATGAACTATGGCCTTGAAATTGAGTAATTATTACATATTAATGCAACTACCGCCACTGGCTCCCACTTGAATCTGCACAACTTAAGCCTCAAAGTTTAAAGGGGCAATTTCTCCCTCTAAGGGACTCTCTAGCTCCCCAAATTGAAAAAAAGAAGTAGCTTTCTCTGACATAATACCTGCAGATCTCATATAGGGGTCGAAGGGATACCTGGAGTAAACAAGATCAATCATCTCCCCTGTTGATCCCTCCTTTTTATTGGAAAAAGTTAATACGATTAAAGATGGAAGTCATTTGAGAGCAGGGTAATGGCACTCTTTTACTCTAGAAATAATTTCCCCACCATAAAATGGGAACATATAATAGGCATAAGAAATCATCTGGACGAACAAGAGGAAGACCTGCAACCAAGATAACAGCAAGTTAAAAGAAATCGGAGTTCAGGCCAGAAATGTAATTTGAGTAAGCACCTTAGACATGAAGGTCCCTACTTCTCATGAAGAAAAAGGGAAGCAGGGAGGAAGGAAAGGTGAAGCACATTCAGACTTGCTCGATTCTGTTAATAAAAATTTATAATAAAAGTAATATTAGTTTGCATGTCTTTGGTTTCCACGCTTGGTCTATTTCAATGGTCTCCATTTTTTCTGGCTATGTTGACTACTGGTGGTGGAGGTGGGGAAGAGATGGTGGTTTCTTGCCCACTGCTTGCATGGCCAGAACCTAGTACCAGGCCATGACCAAGGGTTGGGGACCTCTATTTGACAGAAGGATGGATGGATGGATAGTTGTCAGCAAAGAATTAGATGTGGAGAAGGCGGAGCTTCGTTTCGGCGATACAGCTGCGATCTCGGGGCTCTGAGATCGCAGCCGATATTTTCGCCCCGGGTCGGTTCTAACGGACCTAAACCGTCCCGTAGAGACGGTGATTGTGAAGGGCACTGTTCCAGGATCCCAGAGATATCGCAAAATCTCTGGTTTGATCCGGAAGAAGCCCTTTCGCTGGCGGCGGAGAGGCAGCCTCCATAGCTGCTGAAGTCGGGACAGCTCCGGAAAGAAAGTGATTGGAGTGAAAGTGTGTCGGCTGGGTGAGAAAAACTCTTTTGTGTTGTAAATTCGCTGAGGTTGGAAAGTTCATCCAGAGTAAAGAAGAAAGCTGTGAGATTTTTTTTTTGACTGAAATTGTTTGAGCGGCGTTTTTTAAAGTGATGTCAAATTGAGGCTTGGGTTTTTTTTTCTTTTCTTTATATTTTTTGGGAAAGATTTTACTGTGACTTTGTAGGTAACCGGATTGAATTTTCTCTTATATATATTTTTATGCTCCCTTTGACTTTTTAACTTTCTTTAGGATAGAGGCTCCCTTTGGCTATTTTTTCTTTTTTTTTTTTTGTATATATTATTCCTTTTTTCCGGCTTGGGGGGAGGAAGAGCATTAAGAAACTTTGTAACACTGCCAACTAGAGGCTTGAAAGTATTTTATTTGAATGGGAGAGAATTGCAAAAAGACCTCTTCTCAAGGACATTTTAACGTGATAAGATAGAGGGAGAGCACAGCAAAATATTATTGCAGGTGCTTTCCTGGACTGTTATCAAGAACACTTGAGGTTTGGCTTTGAAGCTGCTGGAGAAGAGAGTCATAACAAGAGCCTTGGATAAATAAATAAAGTGCAATGTGCTTTCTTATACCCCACACGCTAGCCTTTTTTAAAAAAATTTCAATTCTAGTAATATTTTTATTTTTGTTTGTTATTTTTTTTAAAGGGAAAGCCTCAGGGGTTTTTTTTGTTTTTTTTTTCTTTATTTTTCTTTTCTTTTTTATTGAGACTTTTTTGCTTTTCCTATCTATGTTCTTGGACCACTCTGTTGTTGTTTCTTTTTATTATTATTATTATTATTGAGACTTTTCAACTGGATTAAGGCGTGAAGAATCTGGGAACTTTTTGTTTTTCTTTCTTTTTGCTCTTAATCAATATTATTATTTTTGGATTTGTTTTTCTTCTTTCTACTTTTTTTCTTTTTTTATGGTGGACTATTTCGTAATTGGATTAGGGTCTAGAAGAACCTGAAGATCTTTCTTCTTCTTTTTTTGCTGTTTCTTCCTTGGTTTCGTGTTTTTGACTATCGGAGTTTTCCATTTTGGATTATAATTGGCTGCTTTACTAGTTGGATTAAAAGTTAAGAAGAATTTGAAGCCTTGGAAGCATTGAAATGAGCAGGAAACCAATATCAACTGGCATTTCTGCTTCTACCTCTGCTTCCCCACCAGCTGAAGGACAACGCTTAATCCAGACAATGTTGAAGCAAGATAAGGAACAAGAAAGAGTAACTTTACAGACGATTATGCAAGGAATCCAAGATCTCAAGATAAAATCAGACATCATTGAACAAAGAACAGAAAATATTGAACAAAGAATAGAGAAGACTGATGAAAAAGTGGAAGACATCAAACAAATAATGGTTAAGTATGAGGAGAGATTTCAAAAAATTGAGGAAGAAGGAAAACAAAGAGAGAAGAAGATTGGAAATATTGATAGTAGATTAACAGTGGTTGAACAAGAAAAAGGTGGGATGCTGAGGTGGGAGATGGAAAGGTCAGAATTTTACCTTAGATTTCAAAATATAGAAGAGGAAAAAGGAGAAAACTTGGTAGCGCTAATGATAGAAATTTTGGCAGATGCTTTGGAAATTACAGAGGAAAAGATGATGGATGGAATAGATGAGGTATATCGAGTGTATACAAGATATGCGATGAGGAATAAATTACCCAAGGAAGTCCATATTAGATTTACCAAAAAATCCATTAAAACACAAATATTACAAGTGGTAAGAGAGAAAACATTGAAATACAAAGGTAAAGAGATTGTGGTTTTAAAACAAATACCTAGAAGAGTGAGAGAGATGAGAAGAGAATATCGATTTCTGACCAAAATGCTACTGGAAAACGAAGTGAATTATAGATGGCTGATTCCAGAAGGATTAATGTTTACGTGGCAAGAGCAGAGACATAGAATTGATTCAATTGAAAAAGCAGAACTTTTCCATGCAGAATTTTTTGGAAGAAGAAGAGAGGAGGCAGAGAAAGAGGTCTCATTAATTGAGTTTCAAGAGGAACAACTGGAGACTGAAAAAGAGAAAGGAGCTGTAAGTGGACAGGTGGACAATAAAGAACAGCGTGAAGTGAGATCCACGAGAGCTGTTAGACCTAAATATAAAGCATAATCATGGAAGAAAGAAAACTGATTACAATGAATATAAATGGACTTAATTCAGCTGTTAAAAGAAGGAAAACTTTTCATAAATTAATGAAATTAAAATTTGATATAATTTGTCTACAAGAAGTTCATATTAAAAAACAACATGAACAATTGTTAGTACAGCCAAAATTGGGGAAAATATTTACTTCTTTGACTCAATGTAAGAAAAGAGGAGTGGTTCTATACATTAAAGAGGCTATCCCAGCAAAATTGATTTACACAGATGAAGATGGAAGAATATTAATGGTAGAAATAATGGACAATAATATAAAAATACTCTTGATTGCAATTTATGCTCCGAATGATAAACAAGAAGAGTTTCATAAAAAGCTACATATGAAAATAATTGGACTGGACTATGTTAATATAATTATGATGGGAGATTTTAATGGAATTGTGGACAATAAATTGGACTATATAGCAACAACAACAAAGCAAAATAGAAAGGCTCTCCCAAGGTCTTTTTTTAAAATGACAGATGAATTAACTTTAAAAGATATTTGGAGAGAAAGAAATGTTAAAGGTAAACAATATACTTTTTACTCAAATAGACATTTATCATGGTCCAGATTAGATATGATTTGGATATCAACAGAATTAATATCCAACATTAAAGAAACAAATATTGAAACAAGTACTTGGGCAGATCATAGCCCAATGACAATTAAATGGAAGGGACAAAAAAAAAGATCGAGATGGACATTAAACAATACTATTTTAAAGGAGAACGATTTTATACAATGGATGGAGAAGGAATTGGCTTTTTTCTTCAAAGAAAATAAAAAAGAAGATACTTCAACGCAAAATGTGTGGGATACAATGAAGGCATATGCCAGAGGTTTGATAATAGATTATACAAGAAAAAAGAATATTAGGAAAAGGCAAGCTTTTAAGGCCTTGGAAGATGAGTACAAAATTCTTGAAAAAGAATTACAGAAAATGCCATAGAAAAAGGATATTAAATTGAAGCTGGATGTAATTAAACATAAAATGGAATTAATAGAGAAAGAAGAACTGGCACAGAAAATCAGAAACTCTAAACAGAATTATTTTGAAGATGCAAATAAACCAGGTAGATGGCTAGCATATAAATTGAGAAAAGAGAAGGAATCAAGAAAAATATTGAAGTTAATAGATGAACAAGGCCAAGTTTGTTATGGGAATAAGGAGAAAAAAGAAATTATTCGAGATTTTTATGGGCAATTATATAAACAAGAGAATATCGATGAAGAAAAAGTCAAACAGTATTTACAGGAAGCTAATTTACCAAAGATACCTAAAGAGACTGAAGAAATGCTAGAAAGCAATATAACAATGATGGAATTAAATGAAGCATTTAAGAGACAAAATAATGGGAAAGCACCGGGTCCAGATGGGCTTCCAGCAGAATTCTATAAAACATTTCAAGAATCATTGAGCATCCAATTGTTAGAAGTTATGAATGAAGTTATGTTAAAAAAGATGATACCTAAAACATGGTCAGAGGCTTACATTACACTTATACCAAAGGAAGAGACTGACCCACTGCAAATTAAGAATTATAGACCTATTTCTTTATTGAACGCAGACTATAAAATCTTTGCTTCAATTTTAGAAGAAAGACTTAAAAAATATCTAAATAATTTTATTCACCCAGATCAAAATGGATTTCTGCCAAAGAGACAAATTAGAAACAATATGAGAGTAATCTTGGACACTTTGGAATACTATGAGGCTCATCCTGAAAAGCAAATGGCTTTGATATTCCTAGATGCTCAAAAAGCATTTGACAAGGTGAACTGGAGATTTATGTTATTATTATTGGAGCAGATGGGTTTTGCTAAAAAATTTACTCAAGCAATAGAAGCTATATATAATAAACAGACAGCAAGGGTAATGATGGAGGGGGAACTTACAGATTTTATTAATATAAGGAAAGGTACAAGACAAGGATGCCCCCTATCTCCTTTGCTATTTGTGTTGACCTTGGAAGTGTTGAATAGAAATATTAGGGATGATAAAAGCATAAAAGGAATGAAAATTAAGAATTAGATGTTTCAGTGTCTTTATGCTGCCCTCTTGTAGTCACTTTTGCATCTGATCTGATATTCATAACAAAATAGACCTTGAGCATAATTATCTTTCTCAACCAGTCCTTTGGTGCTCCTACTATGTACCAAATCAGGGATCTCCAACCTTGGCAACTTTAAGACTTGTGGACTTCAACTCCCAGAATTCTGGGAGTTGAAGTCCACAAGTCTTAAATTTGCCAAGATTGGAGACCCCTGTGCCAAATATTAATTCCAAACAAATTCTTGATTTCTTCATGGCTGAATACTGTAAACATTTTATTCTTTATCCATTCTCACTGACAAGCAATCCCATCCTTACAGCATGCAGAGGAAAGAAAAAAAAATCTTCTGAAAAGCCTGTGAAATTGTGCAGCAGGAATCAGTTTTAGCCTTTTACATAAGTAATGGCAAATATCTAAAATGGATAAAAAGAAGATGACTAAAGCCACAGTTCCCACTCACAATACCCAAAGGATCTGAATGCTTGCATTCGTTGAGCTACAGATAAGAAAGCCTCTTACCCTGAGATGAGGAGTGGAGAGCAGCCGATGCAGTTCCTTTTCATCATTATTCATCGGTGCAGTCTGCAATTCTTCCATCACCTTAATGAAAAGAAAAAGAGGGAAGAGAGAAATTCACACACAGACAACAAATGCTTTTCTGATTATACTTGCAGTGATTTGTTTGCTAATTTTAGGATCACACTCTAGAAAATATGTCCAGAGCAGAAGTCCTGGAATGTGTCAGAATTACAGAATAACAGAGCTGGAAAGAACCTGGGAGGTCTTTTAGTGCAACCCTCATCTCATTTTATAAACCTACACAGAATTAAAAAGAACCAGAGAAACACAATGGAGCTGACTTGTACCAAATGTTGGAAGCAGGCCTACTGCAATAAAGCAATTACTTCTAGCAATCTCCATTTATAAATGTTTCACTGATATTCTAAAAATGCCAAACTCCAAAAACCAAGAATCATATACTGGGGTTCTTCTAAGCAGTTTCCTTCATTGTCCCTCATCTACAGACAGAGATTTTGCCAAACTAAAGCAGACTACTTACTCCATTAAACATATACTATTTCAGAACTCCTAAGGAAAAGCTATTTTAACTCTTTCCCACACAAACTACCTAAATTTCTCTGTCTTGTGCTCCTTTGGAACGCCCTCCCCTCCTTCTTGGGAATCCAGACTACGTACCACTATTAAACTGGTGGGTTATGGTGTAGCCAAGTGCTTTGCTTTGTGGGTTGGCAAGGGCAGCCCAAGGCTCCCCTACCTAAAAGAAGGCATAAGTGAAATGGTTGGGTTCATCCTTGAGATCCATAAAGGGCAGCTTTATCCGCACCTAAAATTTTTATCCTGCCACCCCACAGCTGTCTCTAAAGTTATGTTTCTCAGCTCTGGCAGGTTTAACAGTGAAAATTGGAGTTCAGAGGAAAAAAAATGGCAAATTAAAGACAACTTTTCCTTCTGTTTCCTTCTCTTTGCCCTTTCCCAATTGAACTTACATCTTCAGCAAGAGCAGAGGCACTATGCAGTACTGGGACCGGACTGTGTTGTTCATAATGGCACAATTTTTCATGAATCTGAAACAGAGAACAGACAATATACACATGTACACACATACAAAACATCCAGTTGTTGGAGCTATCTAAGAAACTGATCCTTTCAAGACAATGATTTATTGCAATCAAGTGAAATATCCAACATGTAGAGACTCGGGAAAAGAAAAGCTTGCTCAATTTCTCATTTTAATCTCAGACAATCAGTTTGAGAATCTATATGGTAGCTAGAACATAACAGGTTTTTTTTTAAAAAAAAAAAAAATCTGTGTGGCTATAGCAGCATCTGCTGCCTGATGGCTTTTGCCATTTTTATTTTCATAGCACAGGATGCTTGAGGGGTGAGATGGCAGGCTGCAAAATAAATACCCTTTAGGTGGGAATGCCAGGCTGCCCAGAAGTTATGGGAGAGGGGAGAGGATCTCCTCTCTACGACTCAGTGTCTCTTGAAAACAAGAAAAATCATATTCTGTCCCCAAAGCCAAATATTTAATGGTGTGAGCAATCCTCCAGCACCCCAAAGTTTCTTCATGAGTTATGAGTTACCATGTATTTATTTATTTGTGATTTTTAAAAGTAATACAGTAACATGTAAGGAATTGCACATTAATGGTTTTGAATTCTTTATTAATTCAGTTTTGGCCAATAAATAACATTGAATAATAATTGTGTGTATATATAATTGAATAATACTGTATATATATAATAATATATAAATGTCATTAGAATATAATGTATAATTATAATGTAATACTTAATAATAATTAGTTAATTAATTGCATTTAATTTTAGTTAGGCTTAAATAAATGTTGTAGCCCCTCAAAATTCACTCAAATGAAATTTTCATTCTACCTTTTCCACAATTCTGACCACTTTTTTTTTCAAATTTTTTATTTTTAAAAACAAACATAAAAACATAAAACCATCTTCCATTTTATATACATACAGTGTGTCAGTTGGTTACATATTTTTTGTACTATCCTTTTGTAATCATTTACTCACAATTTATATCAGTCTTCACATTGTCAAACTAACATATGCTTATATATTTATCAGCTATTAATTATCCATGACTAAACTATTTATTCCATCATTTTATATGAGATGTTCCAAGTTTAACCTTAAAATTTGTGTTATACTTTCAACCAGTGGTTATATATATCTATATTATGCTTTATATCAGCCCATTAAATTTCTATCACAGAATTATCTAATCTATTACATTACCATGCATTTTTTATCCAACCATTGGTAAAACAAATCCCATATCATATAAAATTTCTTGTCTTCTTGTTCTCTAATTTCAAATGTCCGTTTACTCATTTCAGCACAGTCCATAATTTTTTTGATAACTTTCTCCTGCATAGGTATTTTGTCATTTTTCCAGTTCTTCACAAATACAATTCTAGACGCTCTTAAAACATTTACAATCAAATATTTCAGTTCTTTATTGTATATGTCCAGTATGACTCCCAATAAAAAGATCTCTGGTTTAAAGTCTATATGTTGTTTTATCATTTTTTCCAACCACGTGTGGATTTTAGTCCAATATTTCTTCGCGTCCGAACATGTCCACCACATATGGTAATATGAACCAGGTATCGGATGACATTTCCAGCATTTATCTCATTTATTCTTAAACATTGTCGCAAGTCTCGTCGGGGGTAAGTGCCACCTGTAAAACATCTTATACAAATTTTCTTTATATGCAGTTGACATTGTCATTTTATAATTTTGAGACCACAATTTTTGCCATTTCTCTAAATCAATCCCATATCCAAAATTTTCCCCCCAAGCAATCATCATTTCTTTGACTTGTTCCTCCTCGAATTTAAATTCTAATAGATGTCCATAAAGTTTTTAATTACCTTTTCATTAAATTTTAATCTAAATCAGTCAACTTGTCGTAAATACCTTCTACCTTAGAGTCTTTATCAAACCTAGATTGTATTTGCAAATATGAAAACCAATTGATTTTTACACCTTGTTCTTCCAACTCTTGCATAGATTTAAGTTCACCCTTTTCATTCAATATCTCCCCATATCTGTTGTTCCTTTTTATTTATTATTGGATAAGAAAAAGCTTCAATAGTTGATATCCATGTTGGAATCTTTTTATCTTCTCCCAGTTCAAAAACAATGCCTCACGAATATGTCTTCTGAAATACCCCTGTGTTTGAGTTCCCTTATACCAGAGAAAGGCATGCCATCCCAGCAACAAGTCATGGCCTTCTAAAGTCAATAATCTACTGTTCCTTAGTGTTATCCATTCCTTTACCCACATCAAACTTGTCGCCTGGTAATATAGCTCCCAATTGGGCAAGGCAAACCCTCCTCTTATTCTTGCATCTTGTAACAGTTTTAATTTTATTCTTGCTTTTTTACCCTGCCAAATATATTTCAACGCAATTCTGTTTAAATCTTCAAAAAACTCTTTCCCTAATTGAATGGGAATTGTCTGGAATAAATATAAAACCCTAGGCAATATATTCATCTTAATTGTGGATATTCTCCCAATTAATGATAGTTGCAATTTTTCCCATTTCATCAAATCTGTTGGAATCTGCTGTTTGAGTTTAACATAGTTATCTTCCTTCAGCGTACTACATCTTGGTGTAATATGAATCCCTATATATTTAACCTTGTTCGTGACCTGTATTTTTAAAATTTCTTCCAACTCTTTCTTTCATCTTGCTAATATATTCTTTGTTAATATCTTTGTTTTGTCTTTGTTTATTCTCAAACCTGCTACTTTTCCATATTCTTTTATTTTTTCTATTAATTTGGGTGCTGTTTCCAATGTGTCTTCTAATATAAATACCAGGTAATCTGCAAAAGCTTGCAACTTATACTCCTCCTTTTTAATTTTCATTCCTTTTATTTCTTTTTCTTCTCTGATATTCCTATTCAAGACTTCCAAACGTTAACACAAACAGCAGAGGCGACAATGGAGAGCCTTGCCTTGTCCCTTTTCTTATATCTATGGATTCTGTTAATTCTCCATTCACCATCACCTTTCATGTTATATTGTCCATGTTATATTGTTTCAATGGCTTGGATAAATTTCTTACCAAAGCCCATTTGTATCAATTGCAGTAAAATAAATCGCCAACTCACATTGTTGAAGGCTTTTTGAGTATCTAGAAACATCAAGGCCATTTGCTTGTCAGGGTGTGCTTCATAATATTCCAGAGTATCCAAAATGATTCTCACATTGTCTTTTGATTTGTCTCTTTGGGAGAAATCCATTTTGATCAGTATGAATACAATTATTTAAGTATCTTTTTAGTCTTTCTGCCAGAATTGAAGCAAAGATTTTATAGTCTGAGTTCAATAAAGATATAGGTCTATAATTTTTAACTTGCTGTAGGTCTGTACCTTCCTTCCGTATAAGTGTAATGCATGCTTCTCACCATGTTTTGGTATCCTTTTTTTAAACATAACTTCATTCATAAGTTCTAAAAGATAAGATTCAATATTTCCTGAAAAGTCTTGTAAAATTCCACTGGCAAACCATCCGGACCTGGTGCTTTCCCAGCATTCTGGTTTTTTTAAGGCTTCTGTTAATTTCATCATTGTTATACTTCCTTCTAACATTGTTGTAATGTTTTTGGGTATCTGAGTTTTGCTTTCTGAAGATATTGTTTAACTTTTTCTTCTTGAATATTCTCTTGAAAGTACAGTTTTCCGTAATAGTCTTGTATATATTTTTTCTTCTCCTCATTTCCATAGCAAACCTGTCCTTCTTTATTTATCAATTGACTAATTCTTCTTGCTTCTCTTTCCTTTCTCAGTTTATAAGCTAGCCATCTGCCTGGTTTATTTGCATCTTCAAAGTAATTCTGTTTAGCATTTTTAATTTTTGTGCTAATTCCTTTTTTTCCATTAGTCCCATTTTGTGTTTAATTATATCCATTTTATTTTTAATGTCTTTTTTGTGGGAACATCTGTAAATCTTTTTCCAGTCTTTTATAGTCATCCTCTAATGTCTTAAGTGTCTCTTTCTGTTTTATGTTTCTTCTCCTAGTATAATCTATTATCAAATCTCTTGTGTAGGCCTTCATTGTGTCCGAGAGATTCTGTAAAGATGTATCCTCTTTTCTATTTTTTTTGAAGAAGAAAACAAGTTATTTCTCTATTTTATGTTTAAAGTCTTTTTCTTTCAGTATAATATTATTTAAAGTCCACCTAGATCTCCTCTTGTATCCTTTCCAAATAACTGACACTGGATTATGATCTGCCCAAGTGCTTGTTAGTCAAAAAGGGATTTTCAAAAGGGTTGTTTAAAAAAGGGAGAAAGAAATACAAACAAAAATAAAAAGATTAAAAAGTACCAGTCCAGCTTAAAGTTAGACAGCTTTGCCAAATTCAAAGTTGTAATAAAAAGGAAAAAAAGAAAAAAACTTTCACTTTGACAATTAATCACGCCACTTAAATTCTTTTCTCTTCACTTTTAGTCCACTTTAATTTTTTCAGGGTGTTCTTTCCAAGAAATAATAAGTAAAAGTTCATCTAACCAAACTGACACACTTTCTTTCCAATCTCTTCCATTCCAGAGCTGTCCCAGCTTCAGCAGCTTGGAAGGCTGCCTCTCTGCCACTGGCAAAAAGGGCTTTTCCTGGATCAACCAGGGACTTTGCGATGTCTCTGGGATCGACAGGATGTGCCTTCCTTAATCACCATCTCTACATGATGGTTTAGGTCTGGTGGGACCATCCTGCAATGGAGATATCAACGGCGATCTTGGAGCTTCAAGATCGTATGCTGTACCGCTGAGACACCAGTTCCGTCCCCCCCATTCTCTGACTACTTTTTGAACTACAGCCATTTGAAAATCAAATATCTATACAAAAGGTCAGGCACCTTGACTCCTTATCAAAAGGATTGTGTGTCAAAGTTTCCAGTTTTTCTATCAGACTGTAATCTTATATATGCTAATCAGGGAGCTAAACATTTGGTCAAGCATTTTTCCATCCCATTTTTCCAATCCCATTCTATTCTTTGAATATTGATTACATTCCTTGAACTCTACATACTATACTCTTTGATTTCTTACTAGTTGCTCAGTCTCTTCCCTGGGCATTTCTTGGGCATGCCATGAAGTTAATATTTTGAATAAATACATAATTTGGCTTCTGAGGACTATACAAAGAATTGTAAGATTCTTAAAGGAGAACTATGCACTGTTGTGCAGTCCCCAGAAGGTTGCACACAATTTCTTAGCCAGACTGATCATGGTTAAGACACAACAAGTTGCCTTCTGGGTATTCTCTGATTGACAACAACCAAATATAGCAATCATCTTGTGAATCCCATGCTATGACTACTGTTTTGCAGGAAATCCACAGCATACTTTCTGATTCCAAATTGATTAATAGTTTGAAAAAATTGACATCTCCTGTAGCAATGCATCACTCATAACTCATCCCAAAGAATTTTTTAAAGGAGAGCTATTCACTGTTGGTACAGTATAAATATCAACACTAGGCATTCATTGCTTCAGAAATAGAATTCATGTACTTGTATTTCTTTTGAATTAAAGTGTTTCTGTCCATTGTTATTAACTGAAAATACAGTCTCCAAGTTCTGCAGAGAGCTTTGTAGGCCATGTTATCAAAAAATAACATTAACAAATCTAAAAATCTATATATTTTAGTGGTTTTTTTTTTCCTTTCAAAGTGTGAGCAAAGATTCTGAACACAAGCTTTATTATCAAGCTTATTTCAAAGAGATTCAATGTTGTTTGTTTGAAAAAAGGCACTTTCACAAATAGATTCATTTATAGCAAGATCCAATTTGTAAAAACAGAAATTTCAGTACAATTATTTGTGGGCTAAAATGCTGCCCCTCTATAGCTAAATTGTGGTTTTGCTTTGCATATTTAACTCCAATTCACCAGGATGCTGAACTATAGATCTATGTTGAGAGAATAGGACAGACTCTTCCATTCCATGAAACAGTTAAAAGTTCTTTAGCAATATGACAACCTTGTAAACAACTTCAGTGAACTTTTGATTTTACAAACCTTGTTTAGCAAACTTGGCCAAAACAGACAAAATCTAGCCATACTGCATGTTGGTGCACATGCATAAAATCCTGGTAGTCATTTTATATACAGATATTCCTTGGCTTATGACTGGTGGCTTAGCCCCCATTTGAAATTATGACAGATCCTGAGAAAGTTCTGATGGCCACCCCTCCCCTACAGTCACAGGGTCACATTTTCAAAACTCAGCAACTGGCCCACATTTCTCTTTATCACCACCTCATTCACTTAACCACCGCTGCAAAAAAGGTTGCAATATGGGTGTGTCATGTGATGGGCCAGTTAACAAACATGATGACTTTCAACCATAATTGTAGCCTCTAGTTGAGGATTACTAAATACATTTGTCAGTTTACATCCATGTAAAACATATAAAATACATAAAACATGCATGCATAAAGGCTCACTGGATTTAACAGACATTCTCACTTAATAGACATCCCCTCCTCCCTCTAGCCATTAAACCCTGTTTAATTAGCACCTTAAAATGAGGAATTATTTCACTGACAAACTTTCATTCATTCTGTCTGATATGCTAACAAAATATCTATGTGATTAGAACCAGAGGCATGATATGAAAAAAAGCAATTGACTAGTTTTTCTTAACATTTCATTCCTCTCAATTGCATTTGCCTTTTCATTCATGAATTATGCATTTGTTTTCAGGAGCCCAAGTTTCACTATTTTCAATTAAAACCCAGCTTTCTATGCCTACAACTTAAATGTTTTCCATCCAATTGACAGGTTATTTTCAGAAATTCTATCATGCGTGTAGGGTAAAAATACCAGCAAGTATCGAGGTTGTCAAGTTTCAATCAGATTGGTTTAAGTATTCTTATTTTACAAGAAAAGTTAAACAGACATAGTCTTTTATTCAAGCAGAACTTTCCAAATTGATTTCTTCCCCGTCACTTTTTTTTTTAATTTGTCCATGCTGTTGTAAACGATTTCAATTTGTCATCCCTTTAGAAAATGTTATTTCCCATTCATGGTCACAAGAAACCAAAGAATTATCACATGTTTTGTTTTCCAAATATTTCCAAATCCAATGCACATAATCAGTGCATTCAAGCAGGAAATTGGTATGTTGTGAAGTAGAAAGGCATTATTGAGCTTTCCCCGATTATATCCTAAGAACATCAGGAGAGCTTTAGAGTTTAGACCAACCAAAGCTGCTTCTCCAGGGGTCATTGGAAGCTTCCACAGGGATGGAGTAGGGATAAAAAGAACAACCACCCATAAATACATAGCAAGAACTGTATAATTGAAGCCCAGGTGTTCTGTATGGGCCCTCACATGATGCTTAACTGAGTACTTGAACATCATGTGAGGACCTTAATTGCAGTTATCGCTGCCATCTTGATTCCTATCACCACCATCTCAGATTCTGCTTATTAAGATCAATAGCCCACAAAGAAAATGCAACACCATATTCTAAAAGTTTGATAGACTCTGGCAGTCTTAGCTTCCACCATTTTCTTATTATACACTGGACTCTAGATTATGTAAAATCTTTATTATTAATAAGCCAACAAAAGGCCACAGTCTGGGTGAAAACTCAAAGTATGCCAAGCCAAGTACCTTTGAGCAACTATGGAATGTACGTTGTGGGTGTTCACAAAACTTTATGTGTGCTCAGAAACATGCTCTGGAGCATATTCACACATTACAATGTCCAGTTTTGAGCCCCAAGTTTGAATGTTAGGCAAAGAGAAAAACTAGGAAGCTAACAGAAAGATTTTCTCTATAGAAAAATATTTACTTTCATTAAGCAGCTGAGACTTCTCTCACTAAAAATGTCTTTCAGGAATACCATCTCCTCCTTATGATTGGAGTCAGGCCTCAGCTGTGAGGTCAGGAGGGCAAGCGTCTCATGCAAACCTAAAGGATCAATATAAAAGGGACTGGTCAGAATGCCCATGGTCAAATTGTAAAATAGCATTTTACAGAAGTTTAATCTGTCCCAAAGAAGGACTTTACAACATTACTTTGAAATATCAGCTTCAAGCCAGAAAATTGGAAAAATAAATCCCTTAAAGCAAGTCTTCAAACTTGCAACTTTAAAATGTCTGGACTTCAACTCCCAGAATTCTTTAAAATTTACTTTTCACATTTCTGATGGAGATTCCAGTTCCAATCCAAATTTTAATTTATTGGATAAGACTGTTTAAGCCTGGTGCTAGGTTGATCTGCATCTTTTTTTCTCTCTCTTTCCCATCAGCCAAACAACAACACTGACAATAGAAAAGATACTTTCCATCCTGAGGCCTACTCTCAGAGTTCCATCTCTCCAGGAAAATTGCTTAGCATGTTCTGCTATTATTTTGATACCCAGCTTTCAAAAATCCTTTACTTTGTAGGTTGTGCAACTTTTATTTATTCCACTGAATATAAGATTGCTTTTAGCAACCAATTGTAGCTGCTTCACTTATCTGATTATCATCATTTTTACACCATTTTTTTGTATATGTACTGTAAGGTCAGAGCTTCACACCAGCAGGATCAGAGTTAAAATCGGACAGATAAGAAAAAAAAAAAAAAAAGGATTATTTGAAAACTATTCCAAATCTGTGCAAATGGCTTCTAACAATGGGAGTGACTCAAATTTTTTTACTACCGGTTCTGTGGGCGTGGCTTGGTGGGCGTAGCAGGGGAAAGAATACTATAAAATCTCCAATCAGAGGTGGTATTTGCCGGTTCTCCGAACTACTCAAAATTTCCGCTACCGGTTCTCCAGAACCGGTCAGAACCTGCTGAATACCACCTCTGGAGTGGCTTATCTCAAAGAGAACCAGCCTTAAGCACCGTGTACATCCTTGAATGCTGGACATCAGTTGGAAAAGCAAACTAAAGTCAAGAGAAAGACAGAACTTCATTGTTCTTAGAATAGATATTAGCAACTTCTGGGCTAGGGACATCACTATCTTGTGATCCCATGCAATGCCATAGGTGCCAAAATATAAACATTTTAAAATATTGTATAAAAAAGTAAAGCACATAAAACAAAATGAAACTGAATGTATTTATTTTTCACTGGGAGTCAACAGTTACCATCTGGTGCAGTTTTTCAAACTTGAGAATTTCAAGATTTATGGACTTCATTTCCCAGAATTCCCAAACCAGTTTGGCTGGTTGCAGAATTCTGAGAGTTGAAGTTCACACATTTTAAAGTTACAAGTTTGAAAAAACTTGGAACTAATGGCATGGTAGATGTGGCCACATTGTCAATTACTATAACTCCCCTTTCCAAGACGATAACAACTCTAAATCTGATATATTTAGAGTGACTATATCTTCCAAACATCCATTGGGAATTTAGTTGTACTAGCCTTACCTCAGGACCACCAGATCAAGGAAAACTGACTTATAATCTGAAAAACAAATGGCCAAAGGGTACAGCTTTTTGTTTGTTTTTTCCCCATTTTATATTGGTCTACTGAGATTAGGTTTCCTTTTATTGTTGATACTTTAGCTTTGGTTTTTTATTATCAGCTTATTTTAAACCAATGCAAGGATTCAGATCAGGAAATAAATAGTACTAGAAACTGGCTTATCTTTAAAGGCTTCTGGACCTTCAGTTCTATGTAAGATAGTTATAGAAAAGCACATTTTCTAAAACATAAACCAAGAATGACATCATGATTAAGATATCAGAAATTCTAATACCTGAATCTTCAGATAGGACAGGCATGGTATGTTTCTTGCTCACTACCTACAGATCCACGTGTTCAATCCACCTCAACAGCTCTAATTTCCACACCAACAGAATGCCTGGAATCAAAGAAAAGACAACACTGGTTAGTTTTTTGACAATTTGAAAGTATGTTAAAATGCTTGCTTTCTAAAGTCAATTACAGACAGATTATTTCTAATTTGATTATTGTATGGCTTCATTGCCTCTGCTGTTTGGAGCAATTATTTATGATCATTGATAGAAAGAGACAAATTGATCCAAACTGAAAGAAAGAAGACATTCACATAATTGTGGAAAGATCTGCATTAAATATGGATAAATCCAATTGAATTCACAATTACATAAATACATTCCACATCCACAGGCATCAAAAAGCTTAACACAAACAGGCAATTTCATGACCCTTCCAGGAGCATTTCAGTCCTATCATGCAAAGGAATCCTGGCCCAACAAGGCTTTCATCTTAAGTAGTGGTTCTCAATCCTGAGCAACTTTAAGAAGTGTACATTTCAACTCCCAGAATTCTTTTTCTTAAAGCTGCTGAGTTTGAAAAATACTAACCGAAACTACTGCCAAAGTCTCCCCCTGCACACACACCCAATCACAATCTTTCTATTCTTCATCTAGCATTGGTAATATCATAACAAGCCCGCTTCATGGATTGGCTGGTGTAAAAAGCATGGATTGACTTGCGTAAAAAACAAAACATAGCAGAGTTAATTTCAATTTATGGGTTAGTAAAAATGTTGTTAATTTAAAATAAAACAGTGAAATATTCCAGTTTTTCTTTAGACAAACAGGATAGTCTAGGAAAACAGAGTAGTCTACAGATTTTTAGACAAAGCACATTGGCTGGCAATGTTTTGCTCTGCACAAAGAATGTTCTTCATGAGCATTCTTTCCAAAAACTGCACTTTATCATTGAAGGGAAAAAGTTTCCTTTTCAATGTTTGACCCCTGCTATTTGGTAAGTTAAGCATAATCTACTGATCCAAAAGACATTTCCCACTTCAGCATATATTTACTGAAAAAGCTGATGAAAGCAATGCAAATTGCAGTAGACATATTGTCTAATAAGTAGGCTGCATTCTATGCACACCCAGCTACGTGAAAGTAAGCTCAGCTGGATTTAAAGCTATCCCAGATTGGGTACACCAACTTTGTTAAGCCACAATGTGATTAGTTTCATTTTGATTTACTATCTTAAGTGAAGTCAACCATTGTCACTTGAAAACCATCGTGTGTAGAAATAAATGACTTGTTACATTTAGAGGCTGGCTGTCTTTTTAATTCTGGTTTCCAAGGTCCAAGGGGATGTAAATTAATATATATTTCTCTTTATTTATACAAATAACTCAAGACAGCAAGCAGACCTAACACTCATTCCTCTTCCTATTTTTCCCACAACAACTCTGTGAGATGAGTTGATCTGAGAGAGATTGACTGACTCAAGGTCAACTAGCTGGCTTTTATGTCTAAGGTGGGACTAGAATTCAAAAGTCTCCTGGCTCATAGTCTGATGCTTTAATTATTAGTCCTGTAATGACCTGATCTGACTGGAATAAGCAGGACCAACTTTTTAACTATTTTGGAGGTACAGATAGGGGAATACAGGGATGCGGTGGCTCAGTGGCTAAGATGCTGAGCTTATCGATCAGAAAAGTGGGCAATTCGAATCCCTAGCACCACGTAACAGAATAAGCTCCTGTTACTTGTCCCAGCTTTTGCCAGCCTAGCAGTTCGAAAGCATGTAAAAATGCAAGTAGAAAAATAGGGACCACTTTGGTAGGAAGGCGCATTCCGTGTGCCTTCAGCATTTAATCATGCTGGCCACATGATCACAGAGCCATCTTCGGACAGCGCTGACTCTTCGGCTTTGTAATGGAGATGAGCACTACTCCCTAAAACCGGAAACGACTAGCACATATGTGCATGGGGAATCTTTACCTACAGGGGAATATTTAAGACTTTTGTCCATTAATGTTCCCTAATGGGAAAAATCAGTCCATTTGGGAGGGGAATAAGATTTGGGGAGGTGGGATTATGAAATAACAGCCTTGACTCTCTGCAAGTGTTAAGGCACCATTTATTTTTTTTATTTTGTCAAACAATTATTAGATATCAGGTATAAGTATAAACATGGTTATAAATACATGAAATGGATAAGAATAAGAAAAAAAAGAAACAATAGGACAGAGATGGTAGGCACGTTTGTGCGCTTATGCATGCCCAGACCATGCTGTCCTGGAAATCGCTATCCAAATTCATGACATCTCATCAGAATGTTGACATGACTACAAAAGGGTGTTGAAAAACCTAGGATAATCCATCTCTGGGTAAGGACAACCACCACTTGCAGAAGCATGCCCATATTCTTTCTTAAGTCCTTGTCTTCAAGATTCAGTTTCTTATCTGCTCACCTAGAAATAGTTGCAACTCAAAGGATATTGAGCTGGACCATTTTGTATAGTATGAAAGAACTGTACCATTTGTTGACTTCTATGCTTCTGCACCACTTTGTCCCTTTCTGCTGTGCTAGCTGGGCCCCTGGATTGATTATTGATCCTGACCATCTTGAAGAACTATTTCCCCCCCATTTGTTTCATATTATCTTTTTCAATAGGGCGTTCTTCACCCATGTCACTCTAGAGCACAGAGTGGGGTATCATGGGTGCTTGCCAGTTGTTGCAGAAGAAAAAAATATCTCTACTCTTTCCTATAACTAGTTAAATCCATTTGGGATAATTGGCCAGAACTTTTAAGAAAACCACATGCGGTACAGAAGTTTATGAAGTGAAACAAGAAGGTTCTGCATATTTGTTTTCATGTCTCAGCCTTTTCATTAGTTAGATCTGCACAACACATTACTGTAAACTATATGAAAATGGGATAGGGTAGTCTATGGTTCATCATGTTGTTGGCTACTCACTGTCTTAACATTGTGCGTGAATTTGATTGTGACTCATAATATAATTCCTTTGGTTTGGCTATAGCATGCTTATGGAAACACAGTAATTAAATTCCATTTACCCTGTTTTCAGTTTAGAATGCTGTATGCACTACAGCTGGACATGTAAAATGTAGCGGTGGTGAACAATAATTGACAATAATACTGTTATACTGCACTCTTGTCCATGAGTCATTGCATCGATGACTATCTTGTGATGAGACAACAACACCAGCACTGACTATCAACCTAAGATATTTATCAGATAATTGTAAGCAACTCATGTAGGAAAGTTCAATAACTTAGTGTATTTCTCTGGATTTTCTCTGCTAGAGTCATACAGTGTATAATCCCTAGAGCATCAGGGATTTCAGATAAGTCTACATTTACTCCATGAGAGAAAATTTTCATGTAATCTGGCTTTCCCCAATCTTGTTATGATTTATTCTCTCCACATATTGGGAGAGTACCAAGTCAGGAAAGGCTGATAATCTTTTGTACATGTAGTTTTTGTTTAGCAGCAGTCCCATTTATAGACTATTCATAATTATAATGGTGATAAAAAAGTATCTTTGCAACCATGACCTTTAAGTAAATTCTCATGGCAAAAATGTCACAAACCACAGTCTCATGACCATTGAGTGCTGCACACCACCATAAATATGGGGACTTTTGCTGAGCATCAAAATGTGGTCGCATGACCATGGCAGGATCCCAACACTGACTCTCAAAGCTGGGCCCTTTGCAGAGGAGGCAATCTGCCATAACCTCAACTGGTTGCTAAGCAACTAATCATAATTCAAGACTACCAGTATTACCTTTTACTGTTGCATTAACAATGTTTTGAAGCTGAGCATGATACTTGCTATCCATACTAACATATTCTGCTTGAGATGGGATGACCATCTTAAAATTTCTTTTGATTCAAACTTGATCCCTAGTGACTTTATGAATATATTCATGTAATTCTAGGTGTAGTTTCTTCTTATTTTTGCAACAATGTGGAAGGAATGCACCACTGCCAATAATGTTTTTCATATTTCCATTGAGACCTTTAACCCAGGAATCCCATTCAAGTAAAGCAAGCTAAGCTCTGCTTAAATTCAAAGCCCAGAAAGCTCATCCAAATTCCACCCCATGCTTAGATAGTATCATCCTAGTTTCATCCTATTCTGAAAATCAGGATGTTGCACAGGAAAAAAAAATCCCAGCATTATTAAAATAAGCAGTTCTTACAGTTGTTGCAAATGCAACCGTTCTAGACAAAATTCCTCGGTCAACAGTCACTGAACTCTACCTTCTAATATTCATCATCCTGTGTGACAAAGAAAGGTAGGAAGGTTGCTTTTTACAGCCCCCTCTTCCATCTACTTATTTCACATCTACCTAACTGGGAAGGATTATGTGAAAACTTTATGGAAACAAAAGTGGAAAGGGCCATATTGTTGGGTCAACAATCCAAGCCTCTCCAGATACAGGAAGGGAGAAAAGCTCATTGCAATTCAGGATGACAGTGGGAAGACCTTTGGGGAAATTATTCCTCTGTAAATTTTAATTTCATTCTACCACAGGATCAATGGAACTCCCTTCCTAGAATATGTAGAATGCTCAACATATATCTTGATCTAACAAATTTATCAGGAACACTGCTACAGTAAAAATGACTGCAAACTTAGCTTCACGGGACAATCAAATATGCCCACACCTACGTAGACATTCATGGATGCCAGAGTCAAATTTATAATATGTAACTAGACATCCAGGAATTCTGTAGCCTTACTCTTTCCATCATGATATTCTAATTTTAAAAGGTCCTGAGTTTGATACACATAATTTCCAACATAATTTCCATGCTGTTTTTTTTAATTAAGACTATAGCTACCACATCTGAGGTTTAAGACTCAAGCCATCCCCAAAATTCTATCAAAGAGATCTCTACTGCTATCTACTGGCCATCCTGGATTTTGGCAGACAAGATTTGAGAGCATTTGTTACAGGTTACTGCGAACAACATGACCTCTTGTAAAGCATTGGCTGAAATGAAATTGCAAGCAACCAGAACAGTGGACGGGGAACTAACAGTAACACATTTGCCTTGCAGGAAGAAGGTCTTCTTGGCCATCTCGTTAAAAGCGAGATAGCCTATTAAATGAATGACCTCTGCTTCAGACTGCAGAAAGCTGCAGCCAACTGAGTAACTAATAAGGGTTAGGATGAACTAAGAGGCTGACTTGGGAGAAGACTTGCTTCTTATGCTCCAATTAACCAGGGTATCAATGCAATCTACCTCATCCATCCCAAAATTGAAAAATGCAAACATTAAATGGTACAATTAGAAGTATTTTTTAAAAAAAATCAGCTAAGCTTTTAATTAGCTAAATAAATCTAATTTACTAAATCACAAGCTGTTAAAAAAGGTACTTTTAAGGTCAGCCCTATGCTCTTCTTAGAGACAACCCTGTGTTAAAGCCCTTAAAGGCAAAAACAAAAAGCAAAAGCAAAAAGCATAATCCCTGTCTGCAAAAACAATTCTCCTTTCAAGACTTTGTTGCAACTCCCTCAACCTTTTGGGCACCAGGGACCAGTTCCATAGTGAAAGTGTTTTTTTCACGAAATGGAGAAGGCATTATTTTGCATGCATCATGCGGATGGGGCTTCCCTTGTTTGCATGGCCCAGTTGCTGGCATGCCACAGACCAATGTGGATCCACAGACCGGGGGGTTGGGGACTACTGCTTTATTGTGTGTTGAAGCCAGTTGACAATTATTCTTTACAGCTTTGCATCTTTATTAATCTGGCCAATTGCAACTTATCCAAAAAGCCCTGGTTAATTAATCCATGGCTTTGCAAAATAATACAATCACACTTTCCCTTCAAATGATGGCTTAGTACTATTAGCAGGGGGGGGGAAGCAATGCACAAGCAGGACAGTTAAGCAACGCTTTGAAGCAGCGTGACTCAGATGCAAGTGCAACTCAAATGATGCGTACAACACTATTTGCTTATGTCTTCTTTAATGGGTTTACAAATGCAGCTTAGATATATTTTCATTATCCTGCTGTGTTGGTGCAGTATTTGGATATATTTATGCATTGTTTTCCCTGCAATCTCATCCTAAAACATTCTACAATTGAAAATAATAATGTAAGTACATATACAACAAATTAAACAATAATTACCAGTAATTTCAGCAACCACCAGCTCAATTCAAAGTGCTGGCCACCACCTAAAGGGTCTTTTACAGTTTGAGTCTTTGTTATCTTTGAGGCCATCTGCATCAGTTGGAAAATGTTCATGCAATATATATCAGCAGGACAGAAATGCTTCAAATTACCATATTCTGCAATGGTAATGGTTCAGGGAAGATGGCCAAGAAATCTTGCAAGCACACAAATTATTGTATACTTAAATACAACTGAAGATCATTTAGTAGGGCAAAAAGAACCATTTATCCAAGGGTGTTCTAGATAAAGAATTAAGCTTTCAAGAGACACTAAAAAAAGATGTAATTTATACCAATTTACATATTTCAGGTGGGAAGAGCATTCCAAAATAGGGAAGCCCCCACAGAGAAGCCCAAGATGCCATAAGATAAGATAACCTAACACTCTTGGGCGAACTTTTTTTTTTTAATTGGGAATACTCTACCTGACTTTGTGGTTTTTTTTTTTCCCCAAACTCCAAAAATTTTAACCTTAGACTGTCTACTATTGACCTCACCCCTTTCCTAAGAGATCTGTAGTGCACCAACGTGCCTACTGTCCCTGTCCTATTGTTTCCTTTTATATTCTTTTTTATTTTTCTTATATGTATCCATGTATTCATAACTATGTTTTTACTTATACCTATTATCTTGTAAGCAATTGACAAATAAAAATAAATAAAAATATTTCCCATCTCCAATCTAGACTCTTAGTCTCATGCTCTATTTAAGGACCAGATTAAAAAATAAAATTGGCCCCTACGAAAGGCAATGGGAAGAGCTGGAATGACACAATGATATTATGCTTGGTCCTCTACTTCCATCTTTTCTCTCATTAAGGCAACACTTTTCAAGAGTTGGATTTCTCTGTCTCAGACAGAGACAATCAGAGACAGAGAATAAGTGAGACAGAGAAGTTCAACTCTCGAAAAGTGTTGCCTTTATGAGAGAAAAGATGGAGGACCAAGCATAATGTATTATTAAACTTCTATGGTGCCCATTTTGTCAAGATCACTCTAAACAAAGTTAGTTATAAACCAAACAAGATTGAGAAGATGAGAAGATGAATGGACAATAGCAAGCTATTTACAGGGACAGGTTTAAAGAGAAAGAGAAAGAAAACTAACCAGCAGAAAGGAGAGAAGCAGGAAAAGAAAAGAAAAAAGAAAAACAGCACACTTAATTTCCACCAATATCATTCTCTGTATCTTATTGTACCTTTCTGTACCTCGAAAACTATCCATCCTTTTGTCATATCCATACACTGTTTCATTTAGTGGTAATACCTGACTTATTACTATTTGCTTAGTGACCACTTGAAATTAATATTCAAAATTATGATGGACCCTCTCCCTCAAAAAAAAAAAAAAAAAGCTTAGAACCCTGTTGTGATTATGGCCACTGCATTATCCTTGTGGTCACATTCACAAAATTAAGGTAGATTTCCCACACACAGAGAACCTATCTCCTCTCCATTGTTGCCTCATATCTTAGGCTTCGTTATTAGCATTTAAAAAGGTGATATTAGCACTTTTAACATGATAATCTGGGCCTCTTTTATAATTTCAAGAAAGCACTTTTTTCCCTTCTTAGCCAAAGCCATTTCTTTGGTGTGTGTAGTTTTTCAGCAATTACAACTTCAGAGCATATACATTTGCAACTTTCAAGCAGATACAAACCTAGCTGGGAAAAAGTAATGTAACCCATAAGTTTGTCACTTGTGGAACGTTATTTAGAATCAGTGTTTTGTATTGTCCAAAATAAGTATTCAATGTATTTATTATTTGATCATCTGCTTACTGATGTACCACATATGCTGAATGCACTGTATGTATCATCTATAAAAAGAACTGATCCACTCTTAATCAATGATTTGTTGATTACTTGGTGATCCTTATTTTCAAGAGGCAAGGAACCTCCTTTGCAAATTTAAAAATGTTTTCTCTCCCAAGTTTACAGAATAGGCCTTCAGATTCACACACATTTGGGATGCCTGAAGCTTGAGGCAACGCCAACCTACCCTGTTGGGTCCTGTAGGTCTTGGTTCTAGTTCCCACCCACTAGGTCCCATCCTAATCACCAATCACTCCCTCACCACACTGGGGAAGGGAAGCAGGCTGCTTCACCCCTTGATATCTCTAGACTGCATGGGTCCATCCCAGAAGCAGGTGCCATTTTTAGAACAGCCATGTTCTAAAATGAATTGTGGCCCAAAATGGTTCCTGTTCTGTCCTTCATTTACATACTCGAAATCCCCGCGCTTTGATTGGCTAAAGCGCGGGGATTTCTAATTGGCCAGGCGAGCCGCGCCGATTGGCCCGTTGAAAGTCTCCCGCGATTGGCTCGTTCCAAGAGCGGGAGACTTGAAATGCTGCCATTGGCCGCGGCCGCCGCGGCGAAAAGAATAAAAGCCGCGGGCTTTTTCCTTTTCACCGGTTCGGTTCTCAACTTCTAAATAAAGAGCTTTAAACGTAGTCACCGACTCCTGGCGTCTTTTTGCGGACACGACACTGGCGACGAGGATGGGATCCAGACCCTGAACCGAACCCCGTGTCCGACGAGAGCCAGACTTAGCACCGAAATGGCGAAAATCGCACCGCCCGCCCCCTCCAACCCCGCCACCGAGGACTGGGAATCGTTCTCAGACCGTTTCCGCATGTACCTCGAGTGCACCGGAATGAAGGACGCCCCGGGCCCGCTAAAACGTGCCGTTTTCCTCACCCATTGCGGAACCGAAGTTTTCCAGATGGCCAAAGCATTGGCCAAGCCGGCCGACGCAACCGCCATGGATTGGGACGTCCTCGAACCTATCCTTCGGCGACATTATGCCCCCGAGGTCCCCATCCTGATCCGGCGCAACGAATTCTACCGGCGGGACCAGAAACCGGGTGAAAAACTGAGCGACTTCGTCGCCGAGTTGCGGCGCCTAGGGGGGCTCTGCGAATTTGACGGCCTGAACAGCCTCCTAAGAGACCGATTCGTGCTCGGCCTATGGGACCCTGCACTCCAGAGCCGGCTTATGGCTAAGGGCGACATCAGTCTAGCAGACGCCCTCACCGCAGCCGCAGCCGCAGAAGCAACCCGCACTTCCGCCGACAGCATGAGAAAACCAGACGCGAAGGGCGGAAACAACAACCCGGCAAGGTCGGCCGACCTAAAGAACGAAACAGCCGCACACCACGGCGATTTCCATTCTGCATCCAGCACGTCCGAAGACGAAGAAGACATACATCGAGTGCAGACGGGGCGCGACCAACGGAACCACAGAGGTCGTAGGTCGAGGACCAACTGTGCCGGTTGCGGCGGCGACCACCCCAGATCAGAATGCCGATTTTTTGACTCCATCTGTCGGCATTGTGAGAAAAAGGGACACATCGCTCGGGTTTGCCGCCAAAAGAAGACTCGCAGTCCACCCAGATGGGACCAACACGATCGAAGAAGGGAAAGCCCACCGCCCCGGACCAGAGATCGCCAATCGGACAACCGGTGGGACCGGATCCAACGACCCTCGAGAGGCGGCGACAACCGGCGCAAAGAAGAGACCCACCAGACGGTAACCATCGGCCACGCCATTTCCGACGGCGCCAGAAAGGTACACGTAGAGGTCCATATCGAGGGCCAACCATGCAAAATGGAGGTGGACTCCGGGTCCTACCTCTCCATGATTGCATGGCACGAGATAAAACGATTAGTGCCTACCCTCCATAAGAGGAACATAAACGCCCAAAGAATTATTGTAAAAGACAACCAGGGAAACCGCGTCCCGGTAGTGGGCACCAAGAACTTTAATGTGACATATAAGGGGCGCACCGAACAACTCCCACTCACAATCGTCGATCGCAACCGCCCAAGCCTGCTGGGCCTATAATGGTTCGCCCCGCTCGACATCGCTCTCACGGGAGTCAACCACGTCACCGACGACGGCTGGGAACAGCGGCTAGCCCAGGAGTTCCGAGAGGTCTTCGACGGAAGCCTGGGCAAGTACCAGGGGGCCCTTATCTCATTTGATCTAGACCCTAGTGTCCCCCCCAAGCGACTAAAACCTAGGCGGGTACCATTCGCCCTAAAACCTAAGATTGACGAGCAAATTGACAAGCTCGTCAAACAGGGGGTGTTGCAACCAATAGACCATGCCCGATGGGAGACCCCAATAGTGACCCCGGTCAAGCCAGACGGGTCAGTGAGAATTTGTGGGGACTATAAGGCCACCCTAAATGGCGCGCTGCAACAAAGCGCCTACCCCGTCCCAATCGTGCAGCACCTACTGCACTCACTGGGAGGGGGCAGGGTCTTTGCCAAGCTTAATCTCGCCCAGGCATACCAGCAGTTGCCGGTCGACGAAAAAACGGCGGAAGCCCAGACCATCGTTACCCATCGGGGGGCCTTCAAGTGCAACCGACTCCAATTCGGAGTCAGCGTGGCACCAGGCATCTTTCAGAGCCTGATGGAACGTTTGCTGCAGGGCATCAAGGGGGTGGTGCCCTATTTCGATGACGTGTTAGTGGCGGCGCCAAACGAAGCCGAATTAGAAAACCGACTCAGAAAAGTCTTAACCAAATTTAAAGTAACGGGACTTCAAGTAAAAAGGGAGAAATGCCAACTGTGCACGGAACGAGTGGAATTTTTGGGCTACCTACTAGACCGGCACGGCATTCACCCCACAAGTAAAAAAGTGAAAGCTATCAAAGAGGCCCCCACCCCTAGATCAAAGACTGAATTGCAGGCATTCTTGGGGTTACTGAACTTTTATAATGTTTTCCTACCCCAAAAGGCAACGGCGGCAGAGCCTTTACATAGGCTCCTGGATAAGGCGGCAACCTGGACTTGGGGGAAACGGGAGCAAGCCGCCTTCCAAAAAACTAAAGACCTCCTCACCTCCGACGCCGTCCTGATCCAATTCAATGAAACCTTGCCCCTGGCCGTCACTTGCGACGCATCACCTTTCGGCGTCGGCGCTGTCCTCAGCCATACCCTTCCTGACAGAAAAGAAGCACCCATCGCGTTCTTTTCCAGGACTCTAACCAAGCCAGAGCGGAACTATAGCCAACTGGACAAAGAAGCTTTGGCTATAGTTGCCGCCGTTAAGCGGTTCCACGAATACCTTTACGGCCGCCCTTTCACCATTGTAACAGACCATAAGCCGTTGTTGGGCATCCTTGCAGTGAATCGAGCCACCCCGAACATTCTGTCTCCCCGGATGACAAGGTGGTCCGAGTTCCTGGCAGCCTACAGCTACGAACTTATACACAAACCGGGTAAGAAGATTTCACACGCGGACGCTTTGAGCCGCTCCCCGTTACCGGACTCCGACCCTGACCCAGCACCAACGACAAACACCCTTAGCATCGAGAACGTACCCAACCTACCCATAACCGCGTCAGACATTGCCCGGGAAACTATTAAAGACAGGCGTCTGGCGCGGATTTTGCATTGGGTGGAAAAAGGTTGATCAGATAGGGACAACGACGAGTCCGTTAAGACATTTAGAAACCGCCAAACCGAACTCTCGCTACTTAAGGGATGCATCTTATGGGGTGACAGGGTGGTCATCCCGGACAGACTGCAAGGGAAAGTTTTAGAAATGTTGCATGAGGGGCATCCTGGCATCGTAAGAACTAAAATCCTGGCCAGAAGTTACGCTTGGTGGCCAGGGATGGACAAGCAGATAGAGGCCTGGGTAGCTAGGTGCCAGCGATGCCAGGAGACTAGACCCAGCCCACCCACAGCACCCATCCAGGAGTGGGAAACACCAAGGGGGCCCTGGTCCAGAATCCATTTGGACTTTGCCGGTCCCACGAATGGACATACCTTCCTCATAACAGTTGACGCTTACTCCAACTGGTTGGAGGTAAGCGACATGAAATCCACAACCACGGAGGCCGTGATCAAAGAACTTTGCAAACTCTTTGCAACACACGGCCTCCCAGACGTCGTCGTCTCCGACAACGGGCCCCAGTTTACTTCCCTCGACTTCGAGAAATTCCTGGCGGAAAGGGGCATCCGCCACGCATTAACGGCACCGGCGCATCCGGCGGCGAATGGTAGGGCAGAACGGATGGTCCAATTTACCAAAAAAACCATCCGGAAAATGGACCACGGGGAGATCCAAGACAAAATTAACAGACTCCTCTTTATACAACACATCACCCCGAACACCACTACCAACAAAAGCCCAGCCGAGTTACTAATGGGTAGGAAGCTGAGGTCCCCACTCGATAGGTTACACCCAACGTATAACCCAGAGCGGCCCCCAGACTCAAGTACAAAATACCGAACATTCGCACCCGGGGACCTCGTGTATGCGAAAAACCTGACGGGGGACCCCCTATGGATCCCAGACGTCATCATCCAAATCACAGGCCCACGCTCATACCAGCTCCAAACCACAGATGGGCGAGCCTGGAAACGACACATTGACCAACTCAGGTCTCGCACAGCAACAGAATCCACCCCTCAAAACACAAACCAAGGGGGGAGGGAATACCCGAATAACCAAACGAAAGAAAAAATAAACCAGCAGTACTTACCGGAACGCAGCCATCGCGATCCCCCACCGGAGAAGAACCACCAAACCAGCTCAACCAACTCGGAAAGACCAAGCGGGAGCGGCGAAACCCGTAGCTCAACCAACCCGGAAGGCCCAGGTGGGAGCCACGGAGAAGGAACCGGCCCGATCATCCAACCGGTTCGCACAGAAGAGGGAGCAGCCAAAAACTCGACTGCTCCGGCCGAAATCCAGCTTGCAACTGAGTTGCGCAGGTCAAGTAGGACTAGACGGAGCCCCACCTACCTACGTGACTACGCAACGTAAGGACTGTACCAAGAGGGGAGGGGTGTTCTGTCCTTCATTTACATACTCGAAATCCCCGCGCTTTGATTGGCTAAAGCGCGGGGATTTCTAATTGGCCAGGCGAGCTGCGCCGATTGGCCCGTTGAAAGTCTCCCGCGATTGGCTCGTTCCAAGAGCGGGAGACTTGAAATGCTGCCATTGGCCGCGGCCGCCGCGGCGAAAAGAATAAAAGCCGCGGGCTTTTTCCTTTTCGCCGGTTCGGTTCTCAACTTCTAAATAAAGAGCTTTAAACGTAGTCATCGACTCCTGGCGTCTTTTTGCGGACACGACAGTTCCCTCTACTGAGACTGCACTACACAGTCTGCAGGCATGACAGAGGACAGAGAGGCCTGCTCTTCTTCCTCAAGGTGAGCTGTGGAGCACACAAAAGATAAGGGGGTAATCAGGGTGTATGGAGGAGACTGTGGATGGCCGTATCCCTTCTGTGGGCCTGTGGTGTTTCAGAAATCTACAGAAAGTAAGTGAGCATCCAGTAACAGAAGGTAGAGAGTGGGTGTCGGATCTGGTGGGTGAAAAAGCACCCCCAAGGCTATTGGGGACCCCAAAAAGCTGGAAGTGAAGCATAGAATCACGGGGTGGGAAGATCTGGAGAGATCTGGGGCAGGTAGGCCTGGGCTTGCATTAGGCCTCCCAGGGCCTTTCTTAACCACCCAAGCAATCACTTAACTACCAAACTGGGGAGAGCAGGGATCATTAAGTGAAACAATCGTGTGTCTGCTTTGCTTAATAACCATCCTCACTTACAAGCAAAATGGGCAAGATCCTTTACACTTGTAACTCAAAATTTACCTGTACTGCTTTTGATTGTTAATCATACATCTTTCTGGAGGTCTCATCAACATTCTTGATCTTAATCAAACTTCTACTTGGCCCAATCAGGCTTCCTTCATGTATCTCTTCTTCCAGCTGATCCTCATCTGTGTCCTGTATACAATAAACCACTTCAACTTTTTTCCGGTCAACTACAATTGTCTTCAGTCCATTTTCATTCAGTGCTATTCGTTCTTTTTTTGTAAACCTATCACATTTGGGGGATCAACTCAAATGTCAGCCTACTCTGGTGAATATATTTAATACACCTAATTTCTATTTCCCCCCAAAATAACAACTATGTGGAGCGAGAGAATTGAGTGGTCCAAGGTCACCCAGCTGGCATTCAGGAAGCTTAGAAATGATAAAGTTTGAAAAATATTGGTTTAGTTCCATCATATATTTTTCCCACTGCTTTCAGCAACAAGCAGTCGTCTCCATGTTAAAGCAAAAAATTGTATAATGCCTATTGACATTATCATAAGCTTTTTAGGTATGCAATAAACTCTGTTTCTTACCTCAATGTCTTGCAGAGCAGCAAAAATCTGCTGTCTCATCGTTATAATTATACTTCTCAGATTTTGTTATCATCATGTCTTGTATGCTTTTGGTCAAAATTCTCCCAAATGTTTCCCAAATCCTTAATAAACTAATTTCTCATAGTTTTTGTATTCACTCTTGCTACCTGTCCTTTTTTCAGGGAACAATAATGCATTTTTTCCCCAATCCTTAGAAAATTCAGTCAATAAATGACAGAGCAATTCCATGAGCAAACTACACTTATCTTTTAACTTTTCTTCAATTACACTATCTATAACTGCAGCCTTGTTGTTTTTTTCTGGGTGTTAGCATTTGTAGCATTTATTTCAATTCCACTTGTTGATGTATCAGTATTATTCTCTAAAGTTCTCCTTCTAGCATTTCCTTACTTCTGTTTCATTCTAAATCATTACTTTTTAATGTTTAATTCCATTCACTCTGCTAGAAGCTGGTGAGTTAGTCCATTCCGTTATTAAAACGCACTTATGTGAAAGCATCATTTTCTGTCTAATTTTATTATGTTCAAAGTGGCCAACATAGGTGTACAAGAGTAGTGTTTGTATGAGAGGTTTAAGCACATCAATTAACAGCTTACTAGCTGAATTTGCCAAATATCTAAAATTGGGGTTAATCTTCATTCTATTTTGTGAATGGGGAACTTTTAACCAGTTTCAGAAACAGAGTTGCTGGGAGTCAGATGGCACAGGAAGGAAGGAAGGAAGGAGGGAGGGAAGGAAGGGAGGAGGGAAGGAAGGGAGGGAGGGAGAGAAGGATATGTAATTCAGTGTTTTGTGCAAACCACAGTATGGAATGAATCTATAATCAAACTGTACAAAAGCAATCAATGTGTATTCCAGCAAGGACATAATATATTTTTTTCTGTTCTTTGCTTCTTCAGTTATTGCAGTTTACTTAGTTAAAATGTTTTTAATAAAACACATTTTCCTCAATTTAGGTCCTTGTATATATGCTGAACGTTAGCCAGGATGCCTAACTGGGAATGATGGGAGCTATAATGCAATCTGGATGAAAGCAGAAAAATATGAATGCTATCTTTCTTCAAAGGCTTAACTTTATCTTTCAGAACTTCAAGGCTTTTTCCCTAAGTCAGTGTTTCTTCATTTCAGGAATTCTAAGATGTGTGGACTTTAATTCCCCAAATTCCCCAGGCAGCATACAAAGACCCAAGCATGTACGGAGAATTTTAGGACATGAAGTACTCACATCTGAAAATGTTGAAGATGAGAAACACAACCCTATGTCATGGTGAAATAATACATGTGAGCAGGTCCATAGTGCATTTCCTGGACCTGGTAGGTGAGAAACCATAATAGATCTGACATAAAACAAGTAACACAAACATCAAATTAAATGCTGATTTCAGTGTAGCCTTTGTTTTTGTACTGCAGAAACCGGGATAACCAGAAGATGGCAGCAAAGAAGCAAATATTTCTCTATTCATTGCAGTTTAGTGGTTGGCCGGATGTTTGCAGCCCTCGTCTGGGACCCGTTTCGTTTCAGGGTTCATATCATCCCGGAAACGCGAATGTTTATATGAGCCAGAGCGCGGACAATCTGCTCGCCCAGACGGACGGGAGAGTGCGCCCTGAAAGCGCATCAGGACCAGGAAACACCTCCAAGGAAGCGGCTGTAGTCTTTCGCTTCACCAAGGAAGCAAGCTTCCCAAGTAGCCCCTCGCCTCTACAGGACAAAAGGAGCTTCCCGACCAAAGCAGAAAACACGATCCGCGGCAAGTATGGCATCTCTAAAGCGAAGCAGAGATTTTCCCACCGCCACCAACATCCTCTCTTCTCCTCTCCTTTCCCAGTTTGACAAATTAAGTCTCCCTCGCTAGGCAAGGCAACAGAAAAGAGGTCGAAGCCAGGTGGAGGAGGCTTGCCTTTGTGGTTCATGCAAAAGCGAAGCCCGAGGGAGAAGGAGGTCCAAGGGCGCCAGAAGATGCGCACGCGCATCCCCCCCAGGCCAAGTCCGGCCTGGTCAGCGCTTGGAGCGCTTCGCTGCGACGGGCAGCCTCGCTTGCTTGCACACCGCCCCGATCCCACTGCAATGTTACCCGTAGGAGGAGCGACGATCCGCGCTCGCTTGCTCTGAGCCCCCTTCCTTCTCCGTGTCACTTTGGGTGCGCCCGGCCGCTGCCAGCTCTCGCTGGGCTTCTCGTCTCATGGGGCGCGCCTCGCTCATGCGCTTCGCGGCGGTGGCGGTACTTGCGCGCTGTGTGCGTGGAAGAATAGGCAGCTTTTACCCCCACCCCATCCCATCCCGGGTATGGCCCTCCCCCTTTTGTTCTACGCCGGGCGGAGAGCACTGGCCACGCAGCCTCTGCTCGACCTTTCTCGCTGTCCTTGCTCACAAGAGTCGTGCCTCCAATGGGTCAAAACATCTCCGACGCTCGCTAAGCAAATGCCCGCCTCTGGGGGAAGCTGATAGCACTGAGAATACTGTATTCTTTAGCGGCAATCCCATGCACGTTACCTGGGAATCACCCTCATTGAACGCGATGGGATATACTTCCGAGTCAAGCCCGCATAAGGTTGCGATTTACGGTTCTGATTTAGTGTTTGGAGGCTAATTGTTTCCTTCCTTCCCTTTCATTTTTTTCCTTCTTGGCTTTCTGCTCCTTCATTTCTGCATTCCTCCTCTTTATAAAATAGACTGAATTCTATGCCAAGATTAGGGATAGAGAAATAGGATGTCTTCCCACCCAGTTTATCAACCTCAGCAGAAAGAGATTTGTTACTGTAGTCTAGACATTCAAATTAAGTGATTTAAGAAGGAATCATCTTGAGACAAAAACAAGAAAAACCTCTAGCATTTTTCCTTTCAAGACAAGCTCAAACAATCCTCAAACAATCTGATATCCTCCAGGTATGTTTAGTATGGTTCTCTCCACAACCCGGTGGTGATAGGAAGGTTGGAGGTTAGTTTTTGTTTTTATACCATAGTATTGATGTTAAAGTTGATGTGTAATTTATATTTTATCTATGTACAGAGAGAGAGAGAGAGTTGTTTAAAACTGTTATTTATTTGATCTCCGGTTTTAAAAATTCCAGCAACGTAATAACCTGGATGGTTTTTCTCCTTATTCCGCTAAAAATAATCACAACTTCATTAGTAAATGTAATTTAAAAAGTAGCTTTAAAGGTACAGTTTGATATTACTTCTTTATGTGACCAAAAATGTCCGTTTCTTTCATTATTATTTTTTTTACATAAATGTTTATTTCTCTGAAAATCTGCAAGAGTTGCCCAAAAACAGTATGTGGAGTCAAGCTCACCTCAAGGGAAAGTTTACCTTTAGACCATTCATGAAAAAGAAAAGTTGTTACACTTCAGGCCCGCTGTATTTCCTTACCACATCACGTTTGACAGAAGAGACACAAATGTTACTAGAGGTATATGTGTCTGGACTCCATTCTTGTGCATTATATCAGCCTGTAGTAGCAAAGGCCAGAGGTCTAAAGAGATGTGAATAATCACGACTTTCCAGATATAGTTCTCAAAAGGACCAATATGTGAGGGATGCCAGGAATTGTAGTATTGACACACCTGGAGAGGTCCCTGTTTCTCATTTCCAGGACTATAAAGTCTTGAGTCAACTTCATTTCCATTATAAACAACTCTAAAGCTAATGGCCCAGTCTGAAATCCATTATTTTCCTACCTTCTCAAATAGCTTATAATGGAGGAAACAGCATTAACCTTTTGGAAGGAAAGATCACAATGACAAGCGAAAACATGATGGAGAATAGCCTTGAATTGATGCACATTTAGGATGCAAGAAATAGCCTCCAGCAGAAGAAATGGAATTAAAAATAGAAAACATAAAGTAACATAGAATGAACAAGTTAAAGAAACAATGATTGCTTGGGGGAAGAATTTTGGATATGGGATTTAGAGAAATGGCAAAAATTGTGGTCCCAAAATTATAAAATGACAATGTCAACAGCATATAAAGAAAATTTGTATAAGATGTTTTACAGGTGGCACTTTCCTCCGACAAGAATAGCAAGAATGTTCAAGAATAAATCTGAAAAGTGCTGGAAATGTCATCAGATACCTGGCTCATATTATCATATGTGGCGGACTTGTGAGGACGCTAGAAAATATTGGACTAGAATCCGCATATGGTTGGAAAAAATGACAAAGAAACATATAGATTTGAAGCCAGATATTTTTTTATTGGGAATCTTACCTGATACATATAATAAAAACTTGAAGTATTTGATTGTAAATGTATTAACAGTGGCTAGGATTGTATTTGCTAAAAATTGGAAGAGTGAGAAAATACCATCAGAGGAAGAAATTATTAAGAACATATTGGAATATGCTGAAATGAGTAGATTGACATTTGAAATTAGAAAACAAGAAGATAAACAATTCTATGAAGTTTGGGACCTTTTTTTATCAATGGCTAGATAATAAAACATAATAATAGAATATTTAGAAACTAAGGAAATAATCAATTTAAACCTTTTTTTTCCCTTTGATAGTATCTTTATAAAATTTTATTAAGATAGACTTGGTATGACTTTATGATTGGTTATAAAATAAACTAAGTAAACTATAGTTATCTCGTTAAAGCATGAATTAATAAAATTGTAGTCAAATGATTGTTTAATAATGATATCAGGTTATATAATTGTTGTTTGATAATATGAGCTATTATGTAATACAATTACAATGAAGACTATGAAATGGACGCACAAAAAGGAGTGGCAAACCAACCAATACACTGTATGTAAATTTATGAAGGAGGATGATGTTTTTATGTTTTATGTCTTATGTGTTTTTGTTCATTGTTAAAATCAATAAAACTTTTTTTCAAAAAAGTAATATAGAATGAAATAGGTAAGGGAATTTTAAGAGATCTGTATGATAATGGTAGTAGTCTAGTAAAGTGTGGAACTAAAATAAATGCTATAAATGTTAAGAGAGAAAATGATGAAAATGAAGTAATAGATGCTGTGGTAAGGCTGCAAATATAGGCAGCATAATTAAATATTAAAATGTAAATAGGTTTGCTTATGGAGAGGACAGTTTCTTTAGCATATTTATGAAGATGGAAGAATGGAAAGCAATGAAAAGGTATCTAGAGTGAACACAGAAACCATAGAGCAATTAGCCTGTTAAGTAGGCTTAGGAAAATGTTTGGTAATATTCCAAGGGAATAAGTGACAAGAAGCAAAATTTAGGAAATGCAGTAAGGCTGGACAAAGGGTACAAACATCCCATTTTTCTTGAGATGTATAAAAAAAATCACAAAATACATCTTTTTTCTTTTACTATACTTCTATACACCAATTGGAGTAACGTCTTTAACTCATTGCCTTAACTTAAAGTACTTCATATAACAATTTTTCTTGGGATTCTGTTTAATAGGTTCTAAAATTACACAATGAATTTTATACTCTAAATACACATATAAAAACACAATCTTATGTACCCTCCAGAATCCCTCTTTTATCCTAAATTAAATTCACCCATTGTCTCTGAATAAACTTTTTTTCTTTAGATCTTGCTTCCCACCATTGAGGCTTCTCCTTCCCCCCTTTCTCTCTTGCTTATTCTTCTCCTTGCCCTTTTTACCCCTTTGTCTCTCCTCTTCCCTTTTCTTACTCCCTTTCCTTTGCTTTCTAACCTTGCCTCCACCTTTCCACTCATTTTTCTCTTTTTTGGTTGATTTTTCAATTCTTAAAATCCTCTTTTTCTTATCCTTTTTCTCCTCCTCCCCGGAAAAAACCCATTGTTCATCAAAGATGGCTTCTTCTTCCTCTTCTTTGTCCCAGTCCTTCTGCTGCGTAGTCAACTTTTCATAAGTACATAACGCCATTTCTAAAAATTGAAACAAAGTGCCCAAAGTATCTTCCTTTTTATATTTTTGATATTCAGTCTTTAGTTCATCCACAAGCGATGCCATCATGAAAAGAGAAACTTTTCCCAAAACAACCAGAAGTATTTTTAATCAAAAATAATTCAAAAAAAATTCCAAAAATTAATACTTTTCTTCCTTCTTCTCTTTCTCTTTCTGGGGTTAATGTTTAATCAAAGAGGTCCAATTACCATATACCTTTCTTTGGGATTCTACGCAATCTCCTCCTTTTTCAGCTTCTGCTCCAATTTTTTTTCCTCTCCCTTCCCACTTGCAACATCAATTTTAAATAATCAGAAATCCATACCTCTAATAAGGGTTTTCCAATTTCTTAAGTTTTTCAATGTCCAGGAACCCTTTTGTCTCTTAGCTTCAACTTTCAGAATAATTCAACTTCAATGTCCCAACATATTTCATATCTGCTGTTTCCATGGGGTGGGAGAGTGAAGAAAAAAAAAAAAGTTCCCTTTAACAGCTTCTCCGCCACTTTCGATCTTGTTAGGGGTACAATGTATCCTCCAGCAATTCAAACAGCTCAGTTCCAACAAATTTGAAAGATGTTAATTGACCCAGCTCAGCCAGCACTTTCACTCTTCTTGCTTCCTCCAGCGCAATCTTACCCGGTTGCTGGCTTCTTCGTGGCGGCCATTGCTGACCGCCGCTCCACCGCCTTGGGAAAAAGGGGTTTTTCCGGAGGGGGAGGGGGTCTGCGACACCCCCACCTCCCTATCCGACTCCCCTCTCTCTTCAGCTGTCCCTACAGGGCAGCCATATCCCCCTGACCCATCTGGATCGGGGGTACCTCGGCGTCTAGCACAGCAAGAATCGCGAGCGGTCGCGAATTCCTGCTGCCCCGAAGCCACGTGAAACCGGAAAAAAAATCACAAAATAGAGTTTTAAAAACTCACAAAATAGAGTTTATTATATCTTTATTGATGTAGCTTAATAAAGTGAATAGGCATGAATTATGGGATGTTTTACAGAAATGCACAATTGAAAGTTGGTTACTGAGTACAATAAGAGACATATATAATAGAAGTAAATCCTACGTGTGAATAAATAGAGTGCCTAGCATAGTGATGGTGAATCTTTCAGCCCTGGTATGTCACCAAAAATAGTATGGCATGTCACCATCATAGGCCTATGAAATTGCTCAGTGCTGATCTGGAAAGAACACAAGGAGATGTGGTTGTACTCTGATGCTACCTCTGTAACATTTCCTGAACACATGTATTTTCCTGGGTCTGGATAGCAACTATGATAGTACAGGAAATTATGCAGGATGCTTTGAGGAACTGCCAAGAATTGCTGAATCTGAAGCCCCCTTGTCCACTTCTAAAACAATATTGCATTCTTCACAAACTGAAAATTGGATGTTGATTGAGCTATGATAAAAGTACACATACATGAGAATAAATGGGATTCTTAAGAGTGGTTCAACAATGATAGGAATAAGACAAGGATGTGTGATGTCCCCATACTTTATAAAAATAAATTTATAGCTAAATATATCATAATTGCTTGGGATGATATCAAAGGGTTTTTCATTAGGAATATTAATGTACCATAAGTTTATATCCTGTGTTGTTGTTTGAGAACCCAAAAGCATAGTGATATAAATATAGATATGTCATATGATATGGATTGTATGATGCAACATAGCAATAGAGCTTAGACTTACATACCGCTTTATAGTGCTTTACAGCCCTCTCAAAGCAGTTTACAAAGTCAGCATATTGCCCCCAACAATCTGGGTCCTCATTTTACCCACCTCCGAAGGATGGAAGGCTGAGTCAACCTTGAGCCTGGCGGGATTTGAACTGCCAAATTTTAAGCAGCTGGCTGCAGCAGAAGTAGCTTCGCAGTACTGCACTCTAATCACTGCACCACAGAGGCTCTTTATATAAATTGGATCAGATGGCAACAAACAAAAGTAGCCAAATCCTGTTCATCCAAAAGAAGAAAAACAGGATACTCTTGGACTATTACTTAGATAGGAGATCACTAGGACATTCTAGATTTGGATTTTATAAAAACCCTCAAAACAAGAGAATGACAAATCATTTGTTTCTGTTATGGAATCACATGGAATTGAGTTTGGCTCAAAGCAATCTTTATCTTTGAATTCTGTTATTAGGATAGTGTTCTGTTGTATTTATTTTACCCTCGTCTGTCTTATATCTTTGCAATTGTTTTGTTACAGCTGGCTGTTAAGATAAGAACATCAGTGGCCTCATGTCTTCCCAGCAGCAAATGTTCCACTGTAAGTTGCCCTTTTTTTATATAACATTAAAATGCGTTATGCTGTGCTTCATCTTCCATGCATGAATTTTGCTAGTTTGTTTTATAACCAAGTTCTTTCCATCTTGCTCTGCAAATAAACATGTATTAACTTCATTGTGGAATCATTGTGACTTTTTTTTCTGTTTCAAATCAGCTGGAAATAATACTTTTTTAAAGAAAAAACTGGTTTTCGTTGTACCATGGAAATAAACAACAAACAAATAAATAAATGCTTTTCCCAGAAATGATATGTTATACTGTGTGTATATAAGTGTACAGTAGTTTATTCTGTTTTCATTTGGCAAAATTGGGGGGGGGGGGTTGGCAAGCCCTTTAAAAATTGCAGAATTAGCTTGATGATCATGATACTGCCTGG
The DNA here is from genome assembly GCA_033807585.1 of Hydrophis major. Taxonomy (NCBI): domain Eukaryota; kingdom Metazoa; phylum Chordata; class Lepidosauria; order Squamata; family Elapidae; genus Hydrophis; species Hydrophis major. The sequence goes on along the minus strand of CM066343.1, from coordinate 39,424,331 downwards.
TCAGCACTGTATACATTGCATGAGTAACACAATTTCATTTGGGTTCAGTAATTTTCAGAATATTTTAATTTGAAGCTACATGGTTAATTTCTCTGAGAGGGCAAAACTTCCATAAAGAAACAGAAATCACATAATGATAGCACAATGGTTAGCATAATGGTTAGGTTTTGAGTGGGGGAGCGGTAGAGGAACAATGCATCAGTTTCTGGAATGGTTACTATACTAGGGAGCCCCTGCTCCTGAAAAAAAAAGGAAATTTTCATGGTTTTATTTTTCTCCCAATCTGGTCTCTTGGAATGTATCTTGATGATTAGTTACAAGAGACATATAGTCAAAGATTTAGTGGAAAGGAAATTACCTCAGAGTTTTTCCACAGCAACTATCAATTTGCTTGTCTTGTTTCTCTTTATCTAAGGATTTCTAGACTACAGAGCAATTCTCTGGTCTCCATTTATGCACTGAAGTCTTTAACAACAGGAAATAATGGTCTTGTTCTTTCGTCAGACCTCTTCAATAAGTTCCAGTCCTTAGTTTCTAGTGACTGCTGCAATTGTACAATCATGTGTCATGTGTCCTTGTAAGTGAAAGGTTGAATTATCCATTTAAAAAGTCTCTCTTAAGAAATATGCAACTGTTGTGTTTTTCCCATTTGGCAAGTAACAGCATTAATCTATGCAAAGTAACCAGTCTGAATTTATTGGGAAATTAGTTGCCAGTTTGAGTTCATGGCCACAACAATTCTTTCTTTCCTCTATCAAGTCCAACTTTTTTGCATTTCTTTCCTCTAAAACAATGACAAAATGCTTTCTTGTCTCTTTGCTTGAGTGTCAAACTTGACAAATGCCTGGAAAAATAGCTGAGATTTCACTATTTGATTTTTTTAGAGGAAGATTAAGATCAATGATATGCTCTTGTGTGGGGGGAAGAGAGAAGCAAGTATTTCTACTCCTCTGCCCATTTTTGCCATGGAACACCCTTCTCTGAATGTCTGTTTCCATAACACAAGCACATATACCTGTAGCTAGTCAGCTGCATACTGCTTAAAACCTTTGAGCTGGAATCATTATAAGACAGCATGATTTCAATTTGATTTCCTTAACTCAGAGAAGGACAACCTGTGAATTCTGGTTTAGTGCCTTTTTAGCTCTCCTCTGAACATATCAATTAAGAAACTAACAGTGTCCTCTAGATTTGACTTATATGGCAACTATGGAATGTACTGAAAATAAAGTTTAAAACACTCCTAAAATCTCCTCCAAAATGAAAAAGAAAATCCAAACATCACCCGTTTTGCATGGACTCCATCAACTGTGTGCCTGCTTTCTTCAAAAATGTTACAAGCAATTCCCAGCCACTAAAAGTTTGCCCAGTACTCACTAAAATTTCCATTCTTTATAGGCTCAGGATCTCATATTCAGTAGTCACAAATGCTTGCCAGCAGACAGAAAAAGTTCTAGGCAAAAGCTGATTCTATTAAGAACGCTCATCCTTTATCGATGGGCAGTTGAAGAAGGAGAAAAAGTCCAGTTGCCTTGGCAAAATAGGTAGCCTAAAATGGGTAGCCAAACAGTAGAAAAAGTATTTCAGTCTTAAAGCTAGTTGAACCAAGAATTATGGAGCTCTCCAAGGTCCTGCAATTCTTGTCAGATTCCATCCGGTTAAATTATTTTCTCCTGCAAGGCTCCATCCTAGTCAAAGCAAGACAATATTTTTATATTCTGTATTGCCAAGGGAGCAAGATCTTTAAGAGAACATATGGAGTATATTGTGTGTACATTCTTAGAGTTGCCTTCACAGATATATTGGATTTGTAAAATTGGCCAAAGACTATTGGTATAACCTATCGGTATGCATTTCTCAATCAATTTGTTTTAATCACTGATCACTTTCTTGGGGAAAAATTAGATTTATTGTCATTATTTGATTGTTCAGTTTATGTATTTCTAAAATACAGAAGAGAATCATCCGATCTAGGGCTTCATTGTAAGTTCTTCTTGAACTTGTCTAATCACAAGTGTATCTGGGGCTGCAAGAAGAAACAACAAATTGCCTCATTCCATCAAGACCTGCATATTTATCATGAATTTGACAACCAAATGCAAAATGTTCACATCCGGTCATAGTTAGATCCCATTTGTTTCGACAATTCCTTCCATAGAGTGCTTGATAAGGATTTATAACACACTCCTTGAAAAGCCTCATTAATCCCTGCAGTTGCAGACTCAGCAGATGAGTGCCAATAGGATTATGAACTAAACATCCGCTTGGAAACAAAATAGAGGAATCAGTATGTCTTGGGGGGGGAAATGGGAAAATATAAGGGAACAACAAACACTCACATCCTAGCAAAGAACACCATGCTCAATGACAACACAGTGTTGTGTGTTCATGGGTATTGGAAGTAAAAAGAAAAATCAGAAATGCCTAAAACAGTGTGTCTTGGACATCATTGTATTTACCCAAAAAAAAAGTAGGTGATCCTGAATTTAAACAATACTTGACTCCCCCCCCCCCCCACTTTTCAGGAAGATTAGAAAAGCTAATTTGTTTACAGTAATATGTTCTCATTCATTTTAGGATGACCTTGTCTTTCACAGCTAATTGTTTTGGAAAACAGTCTTTTTTTTTTTAGGTTCATACAGCAGCATACTTAGTTACTTAAAATTCTGAAAAAAAATCCTTCTATAGTCTAAAATGTCGCTGCATTTACATTTTTAAATGCTGTTGACACATGCATTCATGCTCCAATGATTACCAGGTTAGATTAATAAATTATTTTCTGCATAGGAGATCCCTTTACAGTAGAACAGTGTTTTTCTAACTTGGAAACTTAAGAGGTATGGTCTTAAACTCCCAGAATCAAAGCATGCTGGCTTGGGAATTCTGGAGTTGAAGTCCATTTCTCTTAAAGTTGTCAAATTTGAAAAACTGCGTAACACACTCCAAAGCATGATATGAACTATAACATGCTATTCCAATTACGGACCAATTTTCAATGCTGACAGTGGTTACTTGATTTGTTTCCTGAATAGATCACAATGCTTCTTTTGACTCCTAACAGTTTGTGTGGCTTAGAGCTGTAATTCATAATCTGTTTTTTTTTTTTTTCCTGTATGGGGGCTCACAATTTTAATATTTGCCAGCAGTGCTTTTCCTCCCAAAACCAATCTTTTTGGGTTTGAGATTACTTTCTCCTCCTAGCAGAATCTTTTTGGTGCTGCCTCTCCTTCACAGTCAGGGGTGGGATTCAGTTTTTTTAACAACTGGTTCTGTGGGTGTGGCTTAGTTGGTGGGTGTAGCTTGGTCATGTGACTGGGTGGGTATGGCCAACTCGACATCACTCATGTCAAGGGGTGCTTCTCCTCGCCTGGCCTCTCATGACAGTGGGGAAGCTGCAATGGTCATAAGTGTGAAAAATGGTCACAGGTCACTTTTTTCAGTGCCACTGTAACTTTGAATGGTCACTAAATGAACTGTTGTAAGTCAAGGATTACCTGTACAAAAATACAAAAAGCTTCTTTGCTTGCAAAAAACTGCCCTAAATACCAATCATTAGTTTAAAAATATCTGCAAGCCCGAGTTACAAATCAGGCAGGGTGCCAGAGCACCTTGAGGAATGAAAATAGTTAAAATGCAGTGATAACTATCAAGCAGCCATCTCTTGCTCATAAAGTGAAACCCTTTAGCAGAGATGTCATTTAAGCTCTCCAGAAAAAGCACACCCAGGAAAAGCAATCCTTAGATCCATTTACACCACTTAAAGATAGCAGCTCACTCACCTCACAAGATATCCTAAGGAAATCATCCAGATTTAAGGAAAGGTCACATGCCCCCCAGAAAGACAGTAAAAGAATCAGTGCCAAGCTTGCATCCTGCCTCTTGGAAGTATACTCCAAAAGGACAGTGCCAGATACCACTAAAGCAGTGAAAGAACACCCCCTTCCCAGATAGAAAAAGAAACCATGAGGCAGGAAAAAATTCAAACACAATACAAATAATTAAATCACAACAGTAGCTGTTGTTTGTTGAAGCTGAATAGGGAAAATTATTTCATCAATAAACACAGGATTAAACATCACCAAGCACAGAATTAACCTTCACCAAAAACCAGTTTTAGACCAGAACTCAGAAAGAGTATGTAAACTCATGTTTGAATGTCAATCTTTCTAGCTAGCCAAGAAGCCTTGCTGAATGTCACTCATCTTGGTTCCCTGTCACTAAAAGCTTTGCGTCATTATTCAATTATTTCTTCAAAGTGCTGATTGTCCAGGGAAATATTTCCTCCCAACAGCAGTGTAAAAATCTTGAAACAACCCTTCCCCTTTAAGAAAGTCAAGTCTCAAAATCTCCGGAGACAGGAAGTCTAGGCTTACTGGCAAAAATGTAATAAGGGTGGAAAAAAACAAAAGGAGATTGCTTCTAACTACCAGTTCTCCAAACTGCTTAGAAAGTTAACAAGGGGTTCTATAGAACCAGATAGAACCGGTAGAATCCCACCCCAATCACAGTGCAAAGATCAGAATTCATAAAATGGAAGGTTTTTCTATTGAAAATTATTTACTAAATTCATGGAACTAACACACACACACACACCAGAGGTGGGATTCAGCTGGTTTACACTGGTTTGGATGAACTGGTTGTTAAATCCCACCCACCCACTATCAAAATGGATCCTGTGCACTGCACTGCAATGGAGAAACCAGCATGGAGTGGGAAATGGAGTGGCCAGCATGAGGGAAGGAGAAGGGCACTTTCCCTCTTCTCCCTGCTCCTCCTCCTTCCCTCACGCCGACCACTCTGTTGCTCATTTGTCCATTGCAGTGCAGCACACTAAAAGTTGCCACTTTTACTCCACCACACATTAAGGACAATAATGGAAGTCAGATTCAGTTTTAAAATCTTTAGTTTATGGAAACAGTTACAAGATAGCAAAGAAAATGTAGTTAATCAATAAAGTAATTTATTATGACAGAAAATAACTTCATTAGCACAGAAAACAGAAGCTGAGTTCAAGATTGTGCCCAGTTAGTTTTAATTCTGATTTGCAGAACAAGTTACAGTAACTGGGAACATATGCTTTGGCTTTCAAATACAGTGGCTATCTTTACATATAATGCTATACAGTACCCAAACTAAAACATCACATTATGGTTTGGTATAATGGATGACTCCAGCAATAGTGAAATCAGGGTGGCACTTTCCAGAGACATGGCCTGTTGCAACAAACAAATCCAGCAGGCATATTTTGGGTGCATGAAAAATAAAGAAATGTAATAAGCTTGGCTCAATCTAATCAAAATCTCAAACTCAAGCAAAACTCAAAACACAAATATTTTTTCTTTTCTTTTTTTTGTCCTGAAACAAGGAAAGAGAAACCATAATTGAGAATAAAAGCAAAATGTAAGCACACCAAAATCTCACAGCAATCTCAAGCTTATCTTTCATCAGTACAGATATATCATGCACAAACTTTTATATCCTTTTCATTTAAGAGAGTGCAGGGAAATAGATTGAAATGACTTCCCCATAAGTTCTCTTCAAAAGACTTTTTTTTTAAATGTCAAGCATGACCAGCCAGGTAATATTTTAGTTTGTGGAACTCTGTATTAATATCTTGCCATTCAGGTCTGTTTTTAGGGAATCATCTGAGCATAAAAAAGAAGGCAGCTTTGTGAAAAAAGTGAGTCTCTGGCGCCATTAAACAAATTTTTGCTTCTTATTCACTGGACTACATTTGAAGTGTATTTCTGAGTATTTGTGAAAGAGGGCACTTTATTGAGATTTTTTTTCCCCCAAGACATATGACTTCGAGCTTCAAACCTGATCGAAAGATAATGACTGTTATTATTTCACTAAATGTTTTCCAAGCCGAGGCCTTTTCCAGTTAGGCTTGCAATATAATAAAGACAACAGAACAAAATATATAAACATTCAAAACCAAGGGGGATGTGACACCAAAATTAAAACTAATTTGCTAAACCTGCTCTAGTCCCTGAATCCATAATCAGCATGGCTATATTTAATTTGGGAATAAGTAACATAGTTCTCTTAAAGGGCATTTTCTCTCAGAGAGAATTTATCAGGCAGGATCGGAGTGGGGATAAGAGGACATTTATCATCAAGGGTACCATAACATTGTTAGTAAAATGATGCAAAATAAATTGTCGTCATTGTATCCTTACGCATTTAAGCCATTGTGGCTTATACCACATGCCTATGTTGTCCTGATCTACAAACAGCAGTGGAACTGTTGGTAGAAACTCTTGTGGGCTGGATAGAAGTTACCTTCAAAACATACCCAAACATACTGTATCTTGAGATCATCTAATTGCAATTTAAGAATCTCAATTAGGAAATTGTTTAGAATAGCGATCTTAGCAAAGAACTTTTACTAATGATCTTAGCAAAGAACTTTTACTTTCTTTTTCAGACAATCCATTCTCTCTCTCTCTCCTTCCCTCCCTCCCTCCCTCTCTCTCCCTCCCTCCCTCTCTCTCTCTCTCTCTCTCATCATGGTATTGATATCTATTTTGTCTCATTATGAATTGATATCTTTGATTCAATTTGGAAGCTTCCTGAGATGCCATGCACCTTCCCCATCTCTCACAAATCCTTTTCATTAACAAATACATTCCTGGTCCATTTAGAGTAGGGATTCTCAGTCACTCCTCAAATTTTCTGAACTCTATTCTTTTTAATGTACTATACTCAAAATAACAATGCATCCATAGCTTTGCTTTTTAATGCCAGACCTCAATTTTAGAATACAATGATAATAATGGTAATGATAACTGGATAGCGAATGTGACAGTACCTGGAGACAGCAGAACAGAGGAGAAGGAACTGGAGAAGATAACAAAATACAAAGATCTGAAAATAGAAATAGAACTGCCATGGCAAAAGAAAGCAAAGATAGAACCAATAGTAATAGGTACTTTAGGTGGAATCCCAAAACAACTGGAGCACCACTTGAACACCATCAGCACTGACAAATTCATCATCAATTGCAAAAGATAGCTTTACCTGGAATAGCTTGCATCCTGCAATGATATTTGTAACTTCATCAAACATCCAGATCTGCCTATTCCAGGTCCTTAGGAAGGACTCAATAGCTGAACAAAATGCCAAATCCAGCCTGAACACCTGGCTAGCTGTGAGATGAACCATAATGATAATAATAACAGACTTCGTAGCATAATAAAAATGCCTGCACTACTATATGATAAAATAAACAGACCTGATTAGATTTTACTGAATAAGGGCACAGCATCCAAGGAAGAAACAAACAAGAGCCTATTTTTTAAATCTGAAATTAAATTGGGCTCTTGGGAACAAAGATGATTTGGAGAGTTAAGAATACAAGGTAGGAGAGGAAGAAAAATACTCCCTTCAGTTAAGAAATATGAAGTAGGGAAACTAATAGTAAATGTGAGACAAAAGTTTTCTAGTGATGGCCACTGTTAATTCTATATTTCTAGCTGATTTATAAATGAAGATAATTGTGGAGAAAGATCTTAGAAGCAAGAGAATAAAATAAAAAAATAATCAGGTAGAAGTCGCAGTGCACTTCCTAGCTAATGTTAGATGTGTCACTTAAGTTTCTTCCTACACAGACAACTATACTCTAGATTGAATTAAATACACTATAAAGGTTCTAGAATATCAAGGTGACTCCAAAAGAGTCAACAGGTAAACGTTAATGTCTCAACAGGTTCAGTCCCCTTCAGTTCATCTGATCTTTTGTTGATAGTCTTTCCTCCAGGGAGAAACTGGCTTGATTTGCAAATAAATTAGATTGAGTTAGGGATCCTGGCTCATTCCATACTCCTGGGACCCCTACTGGCAAGCAAGAAACTAATACATTTTGGAAGTGAAGGAGGATGGTGGGAGAAAATGTGAATGTGATTCCTTAAGACGTTTTAAGCTGAGAAATGGTTATAATGCATTTTACAGTTAAAGCCAAGACAAGTTTTGAAAAACTAGTTTAATTTAGAGCCAGACATTTTCAATCTTTTTTAAAATTGATAATAAAAAATAAAGGGAAAAACATAATAATAATAGTGATTGTAATACATTGTCAAAGAGAACCCCCCCCAAAAAACCCACATGAAAGTGCTATAAAAAGTGTGGAGGGGGGGAAATAAACATAACATGACATGACATAATTATAATTAAGATATATTTTATAGTTAAAGTCAAGGGAATTTTAAACAATTAATTCAATTCTGAGTGAGATATTTTCATATCTTTAATGGCCAGTTGTTGTGATACTGATAATCCTTGTTCGATGCCCCAAAGCAATACGTGAAACTTCATCCATTGTTCATGCATCACAATTTCATAATTTCCTTAACTATGGTAAAGAAATAAACAATAACTGAATGGAGAAGCAATAAATTAACTTTCCTTAAGAAGTCTGAAGGAAATTGAGGAATGGATTTATCACATTTAACTGGAAGACAATTTAATCCTGGACCTTTTTTGGAAGGTAGACAGACTTTGGAGATTGATCCTATGATATTTAAGCAGACAATAATAGATAAGATATGGTTGTAAGAAGCAGACATGGATATCTGATCCAGGACAAATCACTCTTATTTTTTGGGATGACTTGGCTATAGTTAATTTTCCATGAGTTGATTGCAATAACAGTTTGTTATCAGAGAGTTTTGAAACATTAATGTTATCTTTTTTTTATTCTTGTTAACAATTTGGTCATTAATATATAAATAACAGGACACTAAATTGCAAATAGATTTAGTAGTTTAAAAATATGGGGGAGGTGTTTCTCATGAGTGGGAAACTAGTATTGTTGTATATTAATCAGTATTCAACCAGGGCAGATAAGGTGTCTGTGTTAGGGGTTTTTTAATGCACTTTTTAATGTCTTGTTTTGTGGGGGTTGGGGTTTTCAACAAATTCAATTTGTTGTTGTTTATTGAAGACAATTTTTTTGAAGTTTTGAATTTGTTTTTAAAACTATTTTTGGGATAAAATAAAAATCGAATAACAAAAAGGAATAAACAGTAATTGTCAAGAATCATTCCAGCATAGCAGAAGATATACTTATTGTTCAGTTTGCAATACCGCATTTGGGTCAATTTTCTGTTGGCAACATTCAGAGCAATTTGCATTCAGAAGATCGGTATGAATAAGCAATAGTGGGAAGCATACAAAGGGCCAAACATTTAATTTTCATAGTCATTTATTTATTATTATTTATTAATTCAATTTCAGTAGCAACCCATCTTACACATGTGAATCTTGGTGGCTCACAAAAATTAAGATAACATCAAAACACAAAATAAACAAAATACAAATAAAAACAACAAAGATGTATAAAATTATATTGAAAATAACATAGAATATAATCAATGGCAGATTTATAGTACAATCCATTTATAACATTCATGTAAGTAGTCTTCAATTTACAACTACAATTTTCAGACCGGAATTTTCATTGCTAAGCTAACGGGTTGAGTCACACTTGACTTTATGGTTCTTTTTGCCATGTTTGTTAGCGTGAATCATTGCAGTTAAATGATTCACACTGTCATTAAATGAATCCACTTTCCCCACTGACTTTGCTTGTTGGCAGCGGACTGGGAAGGTTGCAAAATGAAGATCATATCACTCTGGGACACTTTAGCCATTGTAAATATGTGCTGGTTGCCAAGCATCAGAGTTTTGATTGAAGGGGTGGATTACAATAGTTTTAAGTGCAAGGACCAGTTTAAGTCACCTGTTGTAACTTTAAACAGTAGCTAAACAAAGGATTGCAATCAAGGACTACTGAATAACCACTAAACAGAGCCTACACTTCTTACTACCAATTCATTCTTTTCTCTTAAGCCCAGTCTTCTATTTCAATTTAAAAAAAAATAACATCAGAGAAATACGGCATGACCATCTTGTGAGGAGGATCAGATGCTTAAACAGGTTACTTAACCTGCCAAACTCTGCCAATCCCATCTCATTGTATTCCTGAGCAACTATTTGACTCCTATTTCATATCATTTCCCCATCCCTGTAAATGCTTAAGCTCCTCCTAGTCTCATGGATTCTGCCCAGCAAAAGCCCGTCTAAGATTTTTACACATCTAGCATCAAAGACCCACCTGTGTTTAAAATTGGAATATGAGATTGAGGGAAACAAGCTAGGGAAATAATGTTGGCCAGGAAAATTAAATGGAGAAAGAGTTAAAGACTTCTAGCAAACCTTCCTCTGTAAGTAGCCCTTAGCCCTACAATCATATGTTTGAGGGTGTAAATATTTGAACAAATGTTAGCATGCTCATTTGAAGTTCCAATCTAGAGATGTTCCTTTAATATGGGCAAAATTATTCTTACATCTTACAGTTTTTCTCTCTCCAAAATGTTATTTTCCTCCAAAAATGGCTGAATTCCCCCCAACCAAATAATTTTACATTATATCTAACTATAATGCTTAAGGGAATAAAACTGAATAAATAATAGAACTGAAGCATTTCTTCAAGCAGCAGCTTAATTGGATCAGATGATTAATGTCCTTTTTACTTGAGTGACTTAAAAGCAAAACTAGATTGCCAAATGTTATAATCCCCTCTCTTATAGAAAGATATAGTGGTTGTCAAAGCGCTGTTGAAATGGCAGTTTTCCTGTAAAAGGCATAAAGATGCTTGCATTTATGGAATTGTGGGATGCAAACGATGCACATGAAAATAGAGAGCTGGAGATGCAGGTTGGCTTGGACAATGGAAGAAATGTCTTTCAGCAGATGCTCTTCACCAGAGATGGGCAAAAGAAAATAATACAGAGGACTGCAGTTAAGATCAGGAATTGGACTGAGGTTGTATTGCTTCGACTGCATTTCTCTCGGGTAGGACAGTATCTCCTCAAGTCCCATCCACATATTGACAATACACAGACCTCTTAAGTTCAGACAGGTGGCAGCTCTAGTGCCACTACTTTCTGCTCTGCTCATCCTCAGAGGCTTTCGGCCACGATCCTGGCTGGCTGAACCCTTGGGCGGAAGGGAAAAACTCTAGCCATCTTTCATTTCCCCCCACCCAGTCCCAGAAACAACCACTTCAGGGGATCTCTTGCTGCCCTTTCCAACTCAGATCCGGGTAGGGGAAAAAGAGAACCCGGACAGTAATTCGTATTCCTTCTATTCTCGTCCTCACATGGAGCTTGAGCCGTTGTGTCGTTCGGTCGCATGACTCACCGCTACTCCACGGATCTCGCTCTTTGCCGCCTCCCGTCTCCGCTACGGGATCCCTTCAGCAGTGGCAGCAGCGGCAGGCACCGAGAGCCACGGGGAGCGGGCGGAAAGATTGGGTTCCCTTGCCAGTCTACCACCAACGTCCGCTGGAGACCGCCGACAGCTGCGGACGCGCCTTGCCGGCGGAGGGCTACGGGGAGAGTGATCGCGTCGCGGAGACCCCACAGCGCTCAAAAGAGGCAAGAAGGGGCGTCCCGGGTGGGTGGTGGTGGCAGCGGCCGCTAGGCGGCGGTGTGGAGCGCGGTCAGCTTGCTCCCCTGGCTCGCTCGGAGCTTTCGGCCACAACCGGAGACTCGTGCAGCGCCTGCCTCTCAATTTCTTGCCAGTCCAAGATCCGTCGCCGCCTCAGCTGGGCAAGACCACAAAGGGGAAGTTTCTCACAGAGCTATTTCCAAGCGCGCCGCGACAGGGGCTGAAGGAGGGGGAAGGAGGATTTGGGTAGAGGCAGAAGACGAGGCTTTCTCCTCGCTCGCTCGCCCGACCGACCGCCGTCCTTCCTCTCGCCATGCTGTCGCGGGGCTCAAATCCGCGGGACTCGACTGGGAAGCCCAGTGCTTCGCCAAGTGCCGCCTGAAGGGAACTTCCATTCACGAGAGGGGGACACGCGTCCCTCAGGAATTCCGGGCAGAGAACCCCTGAGGAAAAGAAGCAACCGGAGCAGCAGTTACTCCTGCAACTGTCGCTTCTATCCAGGACGTTGCCGCGGCCAAGTACCTGAGGGCTGGCTGGTTACCACACCCCGGTTCCGGTTACTGATACGGCGCACGAATCTGGCTGAGTTTGATCCCGGGGCTAGAGAGCTTCACTCGAGAGGGCACCACCAAAGCATCTATCTACATCACCACTTTCACATCTGCAAAGCCTGGCTCCCTGCTGGGGTTGCCTGCAGATGTGGTGCTTATAAAGACTGTGCTAAATAGCCTGTGCCATTCCAGAAGGAAGCCACTCCTTGCAAGACAGCTGGCCAGGGACAACCCAAAAGGAGCAAGCGGGAGGTCCCCAATGATCTGACCTTAACCTGCGTTTGTGCCAGTCCACTGGCATCGTAAGAGAGTATCCGCCAAACCACTTGGGTCTCTTCCTTGTGTTTCAGTGTTTGTTCTGTGCTTCTGGCATCATCCTCTCCCAAGACAATGCTTTAAATAATCAAAGATTCCACAATCATCTGGATTTTATTTTGTGCTAGTATTTGGCAGTTATCCAAGCAGTGGCACAAAAAAGACCTCTCTAGACTCAGCTCCACTGATCTCCAACAACTGCCCATGCCAAGTGGAAGAGACCACCAGCTACTGCCTGCTCTGCTGATGATGGTCTACGTTGGGCCCCTTGCATGAGACAACAGAGTTTCCACACTGAAACCAACCTTTGTCCTACTACTAACCACCCGGAGTGCAAAGAAATCTCCTTCTCCTCAGGATGTCAGTTGTGCGAAGAAAGTTTGGTGATGACTATCAGGCAGTGGTGGCTGCACCATCCCATCGGAAACGGCAGCGCTTTGTTGACAAGAACGGCCGCTGTAATGTCCAGCATGGCAACCTGGGCAGTGAGAACAGTCGCTACCTTTCCGATCTCTTCACCACTCTGGTGGACCTCAAGTGGCGTTGGAACCTTCTCATTTTCTTGCTGACCTACACTGTGGCTTGGCTGGTAATGGCCTCCATGTGGTGGGGAATTGCTTATTTGCGTGGGGACCTAGATATACACCAGAGCCCCAGTTCAGGACATAACCCCTGTGTGGCTAATGTCTACAACTTTCCCTCAGCCTTCCTCTTCTTTATTGAGACAGAAGCTACCATTGGCTATGGCCATCGTTACATTACTGAGCGCTGTCCAGAAGGAATTGTGCTTTTTCTGTTCCAGTCGCTGCTGGGCTCTGTGGTAGATGCCTTCCTCATCGGATGCATGTTCATCAAAATGTCCCAACCCAAGAAACGTGCTGAAACTCTAATGTTTAGCCGTGCTGCTGTCATCTCGCAGCGAGATGGAAAACTCTGCCTTATGTTTCGGGTGGGCAACCTCCGCAACAGCCACATGGTCTCAGCCCAGATCCGTTGCAAACTCATTAAGGTGGGTGAAAGGATTCCCTGGAAGGGAGGGAGGCTCGTGGTGGGTAAGATTCTTCCTATCTTCTTGCATGCGGATCTTGGCGGCTCTGCTCTAGGGCATAGCAAAGCCCAGTCTTTAAGCTTCCAGTTCTAAGACTATTTATTTCCCCCCCCCCTCTGCAAAGGAGGAACAAAGAGCTATTGGAGAAGGCAAGCACATTTCATACATGATAGTGGGTGGCAAAGGAAAGCTGCTGTATAAATAATACACACCAGTAGATATTAAACCAAGAATAAATGGGCTCTAAAAAAGATGCTGAAATGGGCTTATGGAGTTGCAGCCGGCACTCCAAGGATAATAGATGTTCACTGCTACGCTTTGTGATATTGGTAAAATATACACAATTCCAGATTTTGCTTTGGATATTTAATTTTGAGGATATAACTAGAGACTACAGATTTACAGTTGCGGCCTTCTGCACTTATTAGAGAACTGTTTCCAGTAACGTTCATAAGATCAGGGTGTATTTTATTAATTTCAATAACTTCAGCTTTTCACAACTTCTCTCTTTAAAAACCAACAAACTTCGAAACCCAGAAAACATTCAATAAGCAATCAAGTTAGAAAATGTCATTGAATGTTTGCAAGTACCTCTGAGTAAGTCATTGGTGAACTTTGCTATTGAGTAGCCTATCTATTTTGTTAATTCACAAATAAAAATTAGGAGAACGTACTAAGGTTCCGTCACAAATGCCCTAGGCTTTGGAGTTTGGGTGGCTTGATTTAAGCAAGCTTGATTTAAATCCAAAATGTTTATAAAGCCAGCTCTGAAAGACAGAAAATATGCTAAATAGAAAATGTCTTATAAACACATGCAGTATGCCATTTCACTTTTCCTCTGCTGCCTTGACTGGTATGTTCTGCAATGCCAATAAATGGTCAGTGCTTTCTGCTTTGACCACATCAGTCAGACAGAATAGATTCCAGGCCTTTCCATTCCTGCAGGCGACTGGTGCTACTGCCGCAGCTGCCATTCCTGACAATCTGTTCAACATAGGAGCCCTCACCCAAACCAATTTACACCCAGCCCACTCTCTTCCAGGTCAGAATCATTCTACAACAGCAGGAGCAAACAATACTCAGAACAGCAGCCAGGATGAAAAATAACACTGAAAATGCTGTGGGCAAGGAAACAAACTCAATGAATATCTTTCTGAATTATCTGGAATTGAATATTTCCTACCAAAGAATATCTTCTTACCTCTGCAGACAGGTCTGTTCTTGGCAGTGAGGAATTCAAAATATACTTCCTCTTTGTCATAATTTCATGTAGCATAAAGGAAACAACTTTCCTATCTGAACCTACGGCTAACACATTAGGCTGGGTCTTTGGGATAGAAATATAGGCTTTCACGCAATAAAGAAGAAGATGTTAAACATCCAGAGTCTAAAACTACATCCAAGCCAGTCAGTTACAAATCTGACACATCAAATGAAGACAGCATTAGATTACCAAATAATACCCTTCTGGCAGAACCTGTCAAACAGATCATTATCATAACAAGTTGTAAAGTAACTATTATTTACTTGTACAACAATATAACAGCTCAGTGCTATGTACTTCCTTCCACCTGAAAAGAAAAGAACTAAAATAATTCTATATTTGTAAGACAGAGAAGACAAGGAGGTCTGGAACAGCTGCTTTTGGAAAACAAAGAAGAACCCCCAGAGAAAGAAACAAAAAGAACAAGAAAATCTGCAGCTAGATCGATTTAGTCTTTTCCTTGTCTGTGCAATGCTGTACATAAGAAACATGCGTGGATACAAGAAGTTATAATAGTCGCCATTTCAGAAGTTAGCAAGACTAGAAATCTTTAGCAGGATGACTTCCAATTAA
This sequence comes from Hydrophis major, assembly GCA_033807585.1. Taxonomy (NCBI): domain Eukaryota; kingdom Metazoa; phylum Chordata; class Lepidosauria; order Squamata; family Elapidae; genus Hydrophis; species Hydrophis major. Next base: position 39,409,126 of record CM066343.1, on the reverse strand, counting down.
CTAAAAACAACTAGGTACATGCCTATCTCCATTTTCATTTTTTTTTAAATTTTCTCAGACAGCAACATAAGTACATCTTGTATTTATTTTCGTATAGTTTGGATCTCCTTCCAACTTGTAAAAGATGGCATATTTTTAAGCTTCTCACAGTTTTTACAATTGATACTCTAGTGAGGTGTATGTGATACACATAATGGCAGACAGTTATTGCTGAATGAAATTTGTGGCACTACAGAAATGGCTGCTTTTGTTCTTATAATAATCCAGATGCACTTTCTGCTGCCTCGATATTTTTCAGAAAATCAAGCCAAGCACATGTTACTCCCAGAAGAAAAAAAGACATATATCATTTTAAAAGAAAGCATATAAATTGATTGTTGAGTGTAATACAAATAACCCTACTTAATGAAAGCATCAGTAGAAATGTTGACCTTTGACAATTCAAAGGAGGTTAGATTTTTTTAAAAATAATAATAGTATAACACTAACTGCATTCTCAAGCTCTCAACTTGTGCATAATATCTTTCCAGAGCTTAGTGTAAGCCAATGAATATTGAATTTAGAATATTCTTAAAACACAGTGACACTGAAGAATCTAGACGCATGATATGAATAATCCATAAAAATCTCTGCACAAATTGTAATAATACATGGACATCTCACCCCTATATACACAAAATTAAGTATCCTTTCCTCCATAATTCTTTCATTGGAGTTCCTCACCTGTAACATATGTAGAAATGATGTGAATAGTAGATTTACCACTGCTTAGTAATAGAACTGGAATTGGTGAAAACTAAGTCGAATAAATTCCTAATTAGGTTCTAGGTCCAACCTGCTAAGATCCTTCTCCTACAATTCTATTATAAGTGGCACTTTCCAGATTTATAGTATAAATAATCCTTCACTTACAACCATTTGTTTAGTGACAGTTCGAAGTTACAATGGCATTGAAAAAAGTGACTTACAACTAATGCTTGCATTTATGGCCATTGTAGCATCTCCCTGATCACTTGACCAAAATTCAAGTGCTTGACTATGGGAATGCAGTACCAAAGGTTGCAACATACCAGGATCATGTGATCGCCACTTTCAAACTTCCCAGCTGGCTTCCAATGAGCAAAGTCTATGGGAGAAGTTGGATCTACTTAATGACCACATGATTCAATTAATGGCTGCAGTGATTTGCTTAGCAATCATGGCAAAAAAAAGTCAAAATTGGGTGCAATTCATTTCACCTCTACTTTGCTTTGCAGTGAAAATTATGGTCCCTACTGAGGACTATCTCTTCACATATTCTAATAGACCCTAATAGTTATCCATTTCTTGCTCATTGAAAGTTAATTGTTGACATACTAAATTCCATGATGAATCCTGTTGAACTATGTGGGGTTCTTTCTTGACTTTTTTGTTTGTTTGTTTATTTGTTCCTTTGAATCTGCCTTGATGCTTAGAGATTAATGGACTAGTCCTTTGCAGTTGTCCTGACAAGGTTTTCATAAGTAGTTTGCCCTTGCTTATGTCATAGAGCTAAGAGAGAGTGGCTGGCTTTAATACCTCAGACAGAACTAGGACACATACTCTCCCATTTTCTCCCTGCTGCTTTAACCACTACACCAAACTGACTCATCACTCTTCATTATACATACATATATTTGTATTTTAAGTAGTTAACTGTAATTAAGCCCCACTGAAACCAATAAGACCAGTTAGTAGTGACAAGTCCTATTACTTTCAATGGTAATAAACTGATGACCCTCTGTTCAGTCCATGCTTGTTTCTCATCAATTTTTGGTCATAAAACGTACCCCATAGAATAACAAATAGCACCCCACCATAAAAACCACTAAGGCATTCTCAAAGCATTATGCTGGTCTATGTCCCGTAATAAAAGAATGCCAATTATTATAAAGGGTAATGCTGATAATATTGTGTTACTGTTTATCTTTTTATTTTGGCATACAAGATACTTGCAAGCAGAGTATAACATTTTTATCTCATCCTTCCCCATGACAAGAATTATCTTGTCAGGGTCACAGATTCCAAGGTGTGAAACTGAACATGACTTCTTTCTTCTTTTTCTTTCTTTCTTTTTTTCTTTTGCAAACTGAATTAACCACACAAAACTCAGGATGGATTCCAAGGTCTGCTCTTATTGGAGGGTGGCATTTGAAGGAAATCTGCAGTTAGCCAGCCCTTCTTCCTCCTGGCAAGAACCGTTTCCTCCCCATCCTGCTGTAGCCACGGCACAAGAGTAGGAAGTGCCTCAAGCTGTCACTCGTATTGGAACGAGTTGTTCTCTGACTTGTGGCCCCAGTCCAAACCAAGTGCTTTGACTATCAAATGCAAACCCTGGTGAGTGCTGGAGACTTTTGACAGCAGGCAAGTTGTGGCAGTTGGCACCAGCAGGCATCGCAGCACTTCCTAGAGCTGGATTCCAATGGTGGCATTTGAAGGTCAAAATCAAGATAGGGGGTGCACTTCTTCCTTTCCAGCTGAACTGAGCAATCTGAACATTTCAGCTTTTAGAAGTCAAGGTTCTAGTTCCCAACATGCCAAAGTAAACATAAGGTTCAAGTTTCTAATATCCAGTGTTCCAAAGTAAATGAAAAGATGTGGAATATTTTCTTTCCTGTGTCTTTAACAGTTAAGGAAAAGTTAAGGTGGCATAGGGCATTCGTGCCAATTGGGTCAAGCTTAATTCTACTCTGGGATATATTTTAAAATATGGTTTTGAAGTTGTACTGGCTGCCATTCTGTCAGCTCAGGCTAACTACAGCTCAGTATTTCTCAAACATGGTAATTTTAAGATATATGAACACAGCTCCCCAGTCAACCATCATTTCTGGGAGTTATACTTCTTAAAATTGCCAAGTTTGAGAAGCAATGCTGTAACTTATCTATCTCATAAAAGAAAGTGAAATGCTGGGTTTCGAGCAAGACACGTCTTCCCGTTAATTCTCCTATCTTATATTTCAGATCCTGTAAAGAAATTAGTTTGCAGATTAGGCAAATACCTGGGCTACAAAAAACCCATATGGCCACCAATGATGGCAAATAGGCATAGTAGCCCTGCTGATATTTCATGGCATTCTAGATTTCTGCAACCAGCCAAATAACAGTAGCTCACTTCAGTGTGGATAAAATAAGAATTAATTGTTAAGTTTGGAGCATGGGCGAGAAAGAATGGAGACGAGCCTGTGGAACGGTGAACTTCAACTCTTTATTTACATGGTGTGACAGCTCAAACTGGATGGCCGCTATAGCCTTCCTTATGTAGGCAACCCAATAACTATTTAACCAACAACAATCCAGGAGCGCTAGCTCCGTTAACCAATACGAGTGCCCCGTTAATGGCCAATCAGATTCCCCTGAACGGGCCAATCCGATCCTGCCATTAACAGCCAATCAGAAGTGCAGGGCCAGAACCCTGCACTTGACTCCAAGCTCAAGATAACTTTATTAAACCTTTATGCATTCACAACACCCCTTCCCCCTGGCTTCTGTTTACAGGGCGCAGTTATATAGTCCTTAAGGTAGGACGGTTGCTTTATTAGTCTGCTTGATTTTCGCTGTGCGTTTTGCATTTGGCTGCAATCTCGCTGAGGTAGATCTTTGTTTGGCGAAGGGGTTGCCTCTGGTTCAGAGTTCATGTTTCCGTTGTCACCAATATCTTCGGCAACTCCCTGAGGTGAATCTACTCCCATCTCTGGTTCCAGTTCCTGTGTCTCTATTCCGCCAGCATTCCCTTCAAGCGGGTTTTCTTCTAGTTGAATTTCATCTTCTTCTGTATCTCCCCCCCCCCCAGTTTGGTCATAAGGGAGTTCAGAAATGCCCGACCGGAGCCGTGATTGTAATTGATCGATATGGCGTTTCCATAGTTTATCGTCAAGGCATTGTACAAGGTAGGATCTCGGGCCGGTTACACGGATTACTGTCGCCTCTACCCACAGCAGATTGCCCGATAGGTTTTTAGCGTACACCAAATTGCCTACCTGGAAGGCACGGCATCGGCGGCTGGATCCGAGTGGTTTTTCCAGTTCATAAGCTGGGTGTAACCGGTCGAGGTGGGAGCGGAGCTTTTGTCCCATTAGCAGTTCAGCGGGAGTTTTGTTGGTGACGCTGTGAGGTGTGATGTGTTGTAGAAAAAGGATTCGGTTGATTTTGTCATCGATGTTATTGTAGTCTAATTTCTGCAAAGTTTTCTGAACAAATTGGACCATGCGCTCAGCCCTGCCAATGGTCGCAGGGTGCGCAGGCGAGGTGAGCGCATGTCGGATGCTGCGGTCAGCCAGGCACTGCTCGAAAGACAGCGCGGTAAATTGGGGCCCGTTGTCGGATACCAGAGCATCTGGTAATCTGTGGGTTGCAAACAGTCTTTCCAATCTTTTGATGACCGCTTTGGTGGTCGTGTTCGTCATGCGGTGATTCTTGAGCCAATTCGAGTAGGCATCGATGGTTAGAAGAAAAGTGTGGCCTTTGGTCGGCCCAGCAAAGTCCAGGTGAATACGGGACCAGGGTCCCTGCGGTGTCTCCCATTCGGTTGGGATTGCTTTTGGTGGGGCATTGCTCACTTCCTGGCATCTATGACAAGCTTTAACCCAATTCTCGATTTGCTTGTTGATGCCCGGCCACCATGCATAGCTTCATGCGAGGGCTTTCATTCGCACGATATTGGGGTGGCCATCGTGCAAGGTTCTCAGTACTGCTTGTTGGAGTCCTTCTGGGATAACGACTCTATCACCCCAGATGATACAGCCCTTTTGAGAGAACAACTCTGTTTGTCGAGTGTTGAATGATGCAAAATCATCTGATAACTTGTCCAATGGCCATCCGCGTTCTACCCAGCTTAGGACTCGCGCTAAGGTGGGGTCTCGTCTGGTTTCTCTCGCGATATCTCGGGCAGTTAATGGTGGTGCGTGGAGTGTCTCAATCTGTAACGTGGTTACCGTTGGTGCGGGGTCGTCGAGAGTCTCTGGAAGCGCTGCTCGGCTCAATGCGTCAGCGTGGGGAATGGCTTTCCCCGGGCGGTATTGCAGCCGATAATTATAAGCAGCCAAGAATTCTGACCAGCGAGTCATCCTGGGGGATAATATGAAGGGAGTCGTCTTATCTCTGGCTATTATCCCCAATAACGGTTTGTAGTCAGTCACGATAGTAAAAGCCCGGCCATACACGTACTCGTGAAATCTTTTAACGGCAGATACAATTGCGAGGGCTTCTTTATCGATTTGGCTATAATTTCGCTCAGTTTTTGAAAGCGTCTTTGAAAAATATGCAACAGGGGCTTCGTTACCATTAGGCAGTACATGGCTCAAAATGGCGCCCACTCCGAAAGGTGAAGCATCACATGTGATATTTAACAGCAAAGTCTCATTGTACTGCATGAGTACAGCGTCAGAAGTCAGTAGTTTTTTTACATTACGGAACACCTGTTCTTCTTTATGACCCCATAACCAAATTGCTTTTTTGTCTAGTAAACGTTGTAATGGTTCAGCGACAGTTGCTTTATGTGGTAGAAATACGTTATAAAAGTTGATAAGGCCTAGGAACGCCTGGAGATCGGCCTTGTTCTGAGGTCTGGGAGCGTTTTTTATTGCTCTCAATTTACTGTCGGTAGGGTGAATACCCTGACTGTCAATTAGATACCCTAAAAACTCGACACGATCTGTACACAGTTTATACTTATTCTTTTTCACTTTAAGACCGGCGTCTTGGAATTTCTGTAGAACTAATTTTAAACGATCCCGTAAGATTTTTTTTGTAGGTGCAGCAATTAATACATCATCAAAGTAGGGGACTACGCCTTTAATCCCTTGTAGTAGCCTCTCCATAAGGCTCTGAAAAATTCCCGGGGCTACACTGACTCCGAATTGGAGCCGGGTACATTTAAAGGCACCTCGGTGCATCACAATTGTTTGTGCCTGTGCCGTCTTTTCATCAACAGGTAGTTGCTGATATGCCTGAGCTAAATCTAGTTTCGCGAAGACTTTTCCGCCCCCCAGGGAATGGAGGAGGTGCTGCACCTCCGGCACCGGATATGCATTTTGCTGTAGGGCGTGGTTCAGGGTGGCCTGATAGTCCCCACAAATTCAAATTGAACCATCTGGCTTAATTGGTGTTACGATTGGGGTCTCTCAGGGAGAGTGATCGGTTGGCTCTAGCACCCCCTGAACTATTAATTTATCGAGCTGTTCGTCGATTTTCGGCTTTAAGGCAAACGGAACTCGACGGGGCTTAAGGCAAATGGGAGCTATCTTTGGATTAAGGCTGAACGATATTGGGGTCCCCTTGTACTCGCCTAATTTTTCCGCGAAGACGTCCCTGAATTCATGGACGAGGTCCTCCTCCCAGTCACTGCCACTGACTCGGTTTATGCCTGCCACTTCAATGCCAAGTGGCGCGAACCATTGGAGGCCTAGCAGACTAGGCCGATCTTTGTCGATCACAGTTAGCGGTAAGTACGCTGTGCGATTCTTGAATGAGACCCGGACTCGGTTGGATCCAACGACAGGGATTCAATTCCCTTGATAGTCCTTAAGAATAAGTCTTTGGGAATGGAGGTCTTGGCGCTGGATAGTGGGGATGAGTTGCGTGAGGGTCTTCCAGGAAACCATCGAGAGAGACGATCCCAAGTCGACTTCCATTTGGCAAGGCTGATTTTCGATGGCCACTGTAATTCGGATTTTCTTGGCATCCAAGGCAGAGGCGTGTCCGATAATGATCATCTGGTGAGCCTCTTCTCGCTTCGTGGGGCGATTCAAAACTTGGTTTTTGTAGGAGTGGTTTACTGGTTCTTGCCTTAAGGACGGTTTCCTGTCGATTGGCGATAGTTAGCCCTTTTTGAGGCCTGGCCGGGTCCTTGGAAGCTTCGGCAAACCCGTCCGATGTGGCCTCTCTTCCCGCACTCATGGCAGAGCGCGTTGTGGAATTTGCATTCGGACCTGGCACGGTTGGCTCCACAGCCGGTGCATGGGTGTAGGGATTTTGGGTAGGGGTCCCGGTCAGACCGCAGTCGATGGACCTCTTCTTCGTCGCTGTCTGATGACGAAGAGAGGTCCTCGTGGTGGGCCGTTGATAGCTGTCCCTCTGACTTGGGTAAAATGTCGCCTGTCGGTTGGTGTACCAGAGCGCAGTTGCGGCGTAATTGGGCACCCGACTTCCTGGTTGCTTCTGCTGCAGTAGCATCAGCAAGGCTGATGTTGCCTTTCGCCATCAGCTTACTCTGCACGCCTGGTGCATCTAATCCCAGAACTATTCGATCTCTCAACGCCTCTTCCAAATCGGCGAATCCGCAGATGCCTCCCAAATTTCGGAGGTCTGCTATGAAGTCGGCGACGCTTTCTCCTTTTCGCTGGTTTCTTTGATAGAATTCGTGCCGTCTCACGAGCGTGGGCACGGTCGGTGCGTAATGAGCTCTTAGTAGGGGCTCGAGGACGTCCCAGTCCATCGCCTTTACTTCTGCAGGTTTGGCTAGTGCTTTAGCCATCTTAAATACGGTTGGTCCGCAATGCGTTAGGAATACCGCCCGTTTCTTCCAGGTTGTGGCATCCTTTAAATTGTTAGTTTCCAAAAACATTTGGAAATGATCCATGTAGGACTCCCAGTCCTCTTGTACTGGGTCGAATGGAGCGGGTGGTACGACAACGCCGGACATGGTTCCGTCGTGTTGCGTTGTCAGTCACGTGCTCGATGTTTCTTCTTAGTTCAGTCAGCTCCGACGTCTCCACATCCCACCTTCGTCGCCAGTATTAAGTTTGGAGCATGTGCAAGAAAGAATGGAGACGAGCCTGTGGAACGGTGAACTTCAACTCTTTATTTACATGATGTGACAGCTCAAACTGGATGGCCGCTATAGTCTTCCTTATGTAGGCAACCCAATAACTATTTAACCAATAACAATCCAGGAGCGCTAGCTCCGTTAACCAATACGAATGCACCATTAATGGCCAATCAGATTCCCCTGAACGGGTCAATCTGATCCTGCCATTAACAGCCAATCAGAAGTGCAGGGCCAGAACCCTGCACTTGACTCCAAGCTCAAGATAACTTTATTAAACCTTTATGTATTCACAACATTAATCATTTCATATTTTGGACTTAAATGAATTTAGATAGATTAGGGTGGATTTAATGCTTTCTTCCAGCCTCCCAATCCTGCATTTCCTAAATATGTAACAATTCAGAGGTTTTCCCTCCTTGTTCTATTTAGCAGTAACCTGGAGTATCTTATCATATCTTGAAAAAGCACTGAGTTTTGGCTTTTGATGGTCAGGTATCAGAGAGCTCTTTCCACCTTTCCATTCATCAATCGCTCTCATGAAGAAGGTAAATCTTTCCAAAGAAGGCTACATTCATAAATTGCATTAAACCATGGGCTGTGGTGTTAATCAGAAATCATAAAACAAAGCAGGCACATCTCACATCTGTTCCGCAATCTTTTTTTGCATTAGGAGCAAAAAAGCAATGCTGAGCAAACTCATGCTTATAGATTAGATGAGCTACCAAGCTATTTACTGACCACAAGACTGGCAAAACATTATTAAACAAGGCAGCCAGCAATAACAAAAAAATATTGTAAAAACAAGAAAGAATATCTAACTTTTAGGAGACGTATATTAAGCTCCAAGAATTCATATCTTCACCTGAGGTTCTTCTGGATTTAAAGGAGGTGCACCTACTGCTATGCCATCCTTCTATGCGTATTTACAAAGGAGTAATGTACCCTGATTCATGGCTAGAGTGTCTGGGCTTATTCATTGCACTAAGTCAAAGCCAGACAGAAACATATTATGGTTTACTGTGATTGATTTTTGTTTTTAGTGGAGTGGCAAAAAGGAGTTGGGAGGGAGAGAGGGAGCTCAAAGAACAATTTTCCTTAGATGCTTGGAAAAATATCTAAATTAATCAACAACAACAAAAACCACCTCATGAAGTCATCAAAATGCTCAAAAGAGGTTCACCCAACATATTAATCAGGCAATTATATTAGCTTTAGCTCTGCAGTGTATTGCAAATTCAGCCATTATGGTTTGTAATTGTAATGTATGGTCTGTGAATGTAGCCTGCTGTGGTTTATGTAACAAATAGGGTTACCGGTTCTGGGTTATGAAAATCCAGACACTCACAGATAGCAGATATGGTTTCCAATAGGTGTCTGGATTTTTGTGGCACAAATGTGACTCAACAGTAATAAAAGCATAAAATAGTTTAGCATAAAATGTAAGCCCAGTTCTTTTGTTAAAAAAAGATGTTGGGTACGAAGCATTAGCTACTCTGTTTAAAATTGCAATCGTACCTACCCACTTATGAATACAGATTCATTCAATCTTTCTTAACATACGATAGAAAAACATGTATAAATTTGCAAGTTCTGAGAATCCAATCCATGTGGTCTATTATTGTGATTTTTCTTTAATTTGTTGTGTGAATTCAGGCAGTATGGTTTATCTGTAAACCATGGTTGAGCAAAACACATCTACTTGTCCAGGAGGGAAAGGCTACTGCTGTGCTTGCCCTGCCATCCTAAACTTGATCTGCAAAGAGGCCACTTTAGCTGTCTCTGCAAAAAAAGGCATTTTTCCAAGATCAGTCTGCAAATAACCTTTTCTTAGTCCTACCAATGAGCACAGGGCAGGAAAATGCTATACCCGGTTTGTAATTCCACTTAAACCCAGAATATACAATCAAATAAACACATAAAGTAATGCTGTAACTCACTGTTTCTCAGCCTTAAGGCCTGGTCACACTGCAAGAACTTTGCTATAGCGGTCCTTGAACGGTAGGAAGAGGGGGACAAATTTCGACACCGCTCGTCACCGCGCACAAAAATTGAAAAAAATTCGAAAACACAGGCGTTGCCTTAGCGGTACACCGCTGAAGCCGGCGTTGCTTTAGCGTTGGTTTAACGGTAGGGAACGTTGGTTTAGCGGTGATGCGAGCGTTGATAAAGCGTTGTTCTGCGCATGCGTGCGCTGGCTTGGTGGGGGTTTTAAGTAATTGCGACATGCCGCTTTGGACTACCGTAACGGAGCTGTACGGAAGTTCTCAAAGAGTTTTGATAGAAGTTCATCATGGGACGTGGACAAAAGAAGAGGAAGGCTGGAGGAGGAAAGGCAGCAGCCTCCAAGAAGATGCAGGCAGCAGTGGAGTCAGGTAAATATATGTGGCCCACTGGTTGCGTCAAGAAAAATTTGAAACCTCAACCATTCTCTTTAATTTATTATTCCATTGTTATATTTTGCAGAGACCAGTCAGGCCACACCAGAAGCCACTGCTAGCACAGCCACTGCTAACACAGCCACAACCACTGCTACCATCGCCCAGGCAGGGGCAGCTGCTGATGAAGGTAATCACCAATGAAAATGTATGAAATTTAATATAATTATGATGATAATAATAATAATAACCATAATCTTTCTTTCACGTTAATTGTCATTGCTCATTTATTATTCATGTTGTATATTTTGCAGACTCTGATGATGAGCCCCAGGAGGCCCTGACACAGGACCAGCCTGATGGTGAGGAGCTACCCCCTGGTGATGACCAACCTGAGGAGGGCCGTGCTGCTGCTGAAGGTAATTATAGTGTGATGAATGCAATGAAAAACTAGACTTTCAATAGAGGAGTTTTGTAATGTAGTCAAATTTATTCATGTTTCCCCCAAGACAAAATATGTATTCACCTGTCAAAAGACAACCACATCACAATAGTTAGAAGGCGAATTGCATATATTAGTGTTGCCAAGTCGGACAAACATTGTAGCTTGTCCGACTTAGCAACAAGGACTGCGGGTGACGATAATTCCATCCATTACAATGTTTGAATGTTATTGTTTGTTATCAGGAGAACAACTATTTTCTCATTGAAAATTTAACAAAGATGTGTGCATAAAATGTGACTACATTACGAAACCCCTCTATTCGTCAAGTCGGACGAATTAGGTGCTCCGAAGGATATTCGATTATGTAATCAATACAAGTTGATCTAAATAATATATGTTTAATTTATTTATTTATTAATATTATTTTTATTCAATTGCTATATTTTTCAGACTCTGACTCTCAGCACCCATACTTGGAGAAGAACGATGAACAGCGTCAGCCTCAGAAGAAGTCTCGCCGCAAGGCCCTCCTGCTCGACGATGACACTCAGGAGCAACTCATCGAGTGGATCCAGGAGCACGAATTTATTTGGAGGAAGGGGGCCACCGACTACAAGGATACAAAGAAGAAGACGGAGCTTTGGACCAGGAAGGCAAGAGAGCTGGACATTGAGGAGGGAGCTGAAGCTCTCAGGACATGGTGGAAGTCAGTCCGGGACCTCTATACTAAGCTTCTCACCAAGAAGTCTGGCCAGGCTGCAGCGAACTTGACGGACAGAGAACTGTTCATCCAGAGGAACTGTGCCTTCCTGCACAAGGAGGTGAAGCCCAGGAAAGGTCGGCCACTTAGATGCATACTCCTCACACCGGAACCTGTAGCCAGCCAGCCTCCAGCAGCCCAGCCCTCGGCGTCGCCCAGCACCTCTCGCCAGCCTTCCCATGACATCGAGGAACAGGAAGGGAATGAGGGCTCACTCTCGCTCATTGAAATGCAAGCGGCAGTCTCGAGGTCCATGGGCAACCCCTCACCAGCTCCCGCCTCCACCACCACCAGACAACGCCGTGGCGCCACCAAAGGCGAGCCTGAAGACTCCCCTGCAATGCTGGAGATGAGAGATTGTATGAAGGCCACCAACGCCCTCATGGAGAGACTGGTCCAAGCCCAAGAGATCAGCCATGCAAGGCAGCCCTTCATCACGTACATGTCCCAGTCTCTCCAACGGCTACCTGAGGCCCAGTACCAGCTCACAGTTGAGAGGATGATGGCCATCCTCCACGAGACGCAGCAACCCATGTCCCACCCCATTCCTCCAGCTCCACCACATCCAGCATTCGCACTTTCACCCACACACACATTCTACCAGCAGCAGCAGCCGCATTACTTCCAGCCTCAGCATCACGGCTTCCAACAGGAGCCTTTCCACTTTCAGCAACAGTCTCAGCCTCAGCATCAGCCTCAGCTCTTCCAGCAATTGCAGACACCCGGAGTCAGCCAGCCATCCTCCACCCCAAGGAGCTCCAACGAAGGCCTCATGTTGTCAGACATGCCGAACCTTTCCTCCAGTAACCACACCAACATGAGCACCACCAGCGAGGGGGGTATTCTCCAGGACCTCCAGAGGCAGGAGATGAACGCTCCACCCTTATCAATCACCACCTCATCTCAAAGGACTGCTGATGTACTTGCAGAGATAAGGGCCACCACCGAGGAGAATTGAGACTGTTTGAAATGTGTTGAAGGGACTGCTCAGATATTTCATGTGATTTTTGTTTAAAGGTTGAGCTGGTCAGCTGTTTTGATGTTTGTTGTTTATTGTTGTGCACTTTTGTGTTTGGGTGGTCTCAAAAGCTTTGAGCTTTAATAAACAGCATTTTTATTAAACTATTCTTGACTACTTTACTTAATAACGAAAAAAAACCTTTGTAGTTGTAGAATTCTGAGCCAGAGTTGAGGAGCTTTATATGCCACGTGCTTGCCATCAATGGCACCAACTGTGTGGGGAAAGTTCCATCGCTGGTATCATTGTTCAGCCAGGTCTCTCCATCCTTGTTCAGTTGTTGGGCAAAACAAGAGTTCATCTGTGTACTCCTCAATGATGGCCTTTACCACTTCTTTGACTACCACACTGATGGTGTTGTGATGTTGTTGGTGTTGTGACTCAAGGCCTATTCCAAAAGGGCTACTGGTCCATTTCTCCCCGTATTTATAGGCAAATTCTGGTTCCGCTCCAACACCTCCATACCAACGCCAAGCCAAAGTTCATCACTGCAATGGATCGCTGCTTCAATGCCTGACACCGTTCCAGGAATCCCGTGTCCGCTCGTAAAACGCTTACAACCGCTCCACCAAAGTTAGTGCAACGTTTAATCACCGCCCGGGCAAAGCTTGCAAAACAGCGGTGGTCCAGCGTTGAAGATTTCTGCGTTGGCCTAGCGGACCCAAGCGTCCACGAACTTGCGTCTACCGGCAACAAACTTTGACCGGGCGTTGTTGGAGCGGTGGTGAACTTTGCCGGAGCGGAAAATTGTGCGCTCCTCACCGCTCGCAATATTTTGTGCAGCTCAAAACTTTCGGAGCGGTAGGAGGAACCATCAGCGGAGGCCGAGCGTATATGGCGTTGCCTTAACGGAGGCCAACTTCTGTTAAACGGTGGTGAACGGTTACGAGCGGTGATGATTTTTTTTCAATGTTCAAGGACCGCTATAGCAAAGTTCTTGCAGTGTGACCAGGCCTTTAGCAATTTGGGATGTGTGGACTTTGACTCTCATAATTTCCCCAGCCAGAATTCTGGGAGTTGAAGCCCACACATCTTAAAGTTGTTGCCATTGAGAAATATTGTTGTAACTCAGGGGTCTTCAAACTTGACAGCTTTAAGACTTCTAGACTTCAACTCCCAGAATTCCTCCTCTAGTCATGTTAGCTTAGCAATTCTGGGAGTTGAAGTCCACAAGTCTTTAACTTGCCAAGTTTGAAGGTCCTTACTGTAACTGAATCTTCCACTTTTTTGTCCTCTTGAGTTTCCCTAAGTTAGGGCTAACAGATCTGGGTTGCAAATATCTGAGCTCATTTATTGGACTCTCAGATGTAACCTACTCATTCTTGGCTGTTCTGATTATGACCTTCTGAAATCTCAATCAGAAATTATTCATTCAGCTAACTTGCTCTTGTTTTTAATGAGATGGTGCAGAAGATCTTTTGTCAGCAAATCATGGGTATTGCTACCAAACTACAGTTTCCAACTATTGTTATTACCTTTAATGGCACTTAAGGCAATGCTTTAAAACTTATGCTACCCATCTGAGGACAGAGTTAGAATTGCCATCCTAAGTGCCATCCTAAAATCAATCATCTCAACTTTTCTGCTGCTAACTCTACCTGTAATGTCAGCCTTCCCTCTCCACAAAGAAGGAATCCACCAGGACCCATGTTGACAGGTTCTTTCAAATCTGAAGAGAGGATAAACTGTCATGATCTACTCAGGTCTGATGAGCTTGGTAACTTCAGAAATGAATGTATCTAACTCATTTGTTTTTCCAACTTTAAGATCTTTATATATTTTTGGTATGTGTCCTTGCTGGGAATTTTGAGCTGGGAATTCAGTTGGAGGATATTTGAAGTTGGGAAGGCTGGATTTTCTTTCAAAGCATTTGAATTAAATGATTTTGGAAACTATTGTTTTTTAATCCATATAACAAACAGGGCTTTAGAACATTGGGTATTAAATTAGGCAACCCAAAGGGATGTCTGGTTATAAGTGATCTGCTTATCATTTTACCTCACCAAAAATATCATGAAGCCAAGATTGCTAAAACGAGGCTGTCACACCTTGGTCATGTCACAAGAGCTGATTCACTCAAAAAAATCAGTCATGCTGGGACTGATGAGAGGAAAAAGGAGAAGGGCCACTCTAGTATCTTCTGGCTGGACACTATAAAGCAGGGGTCTCCAACCTTGGCAACTTTAAGACTTGTGGACTTCAACTCCCAGAATTCCTCAGCCAACTTTGTTTTGCTGGCTGAGGAATTCTGCGAGTTGAAGTCCAAAAGTCTTAAAGTTGCCAAGGTTGGAGACCCCTGCTATAAAGGATGACACCAGGATGATTGTGGCAATCTAAACGAGGTGGTGTGAGACTGAGGTGCATGGAGAGTGCTGATCCATAGAGTGCATCGGGGATCAGACACCCCTGAATGGCTAGCAACAATGGTGATAATGCTGTGCCCTACCACTTGCAGTTGGAGGAATGGATGCTATCTTGCATCAGGCCTTATGGAGAATCTGATCCGAACTGCTCAGTAAATGATAGAAGGGGGCTGACTTTAAATCCGTCCCAATAAAATCCATTTTTGCCATTGAGTTTGCCTTTAACATCTCTCGTTCATTTTTTATCAAGCCTCTGCAGTCTGCAAGATGCTCTGAATATTACTGAAAAGAGTTTCCCTCCCCACTTTTGCTGCTGCAAAATTAGTTAATTTGCTGAAATTATTTCTCTTTCATTCCATTTATCTTTAGTCACGACAGACACCAGAAGGAGAATTCTTGCCACTAGACCAATGTGAGCTTGATGTTGGATTTGGAACCGGGGCCGACCAACTGTTCCTTGTTTCTCCTCTAACCATCTGTCATGAAATCAGTGATAAGAGTCCCTTTTTTGCCCTCTCACAAAGATCCCTAAGGAGCGAGCAGTTTGAAATTGTCGTAATCCTTGAAGGCATTGTTGAAACTACAGGTAAGTGATACAATCAGGTGCTGCCCATATAAACTTAATATTGGGTTGTTACTTCCAAGCATGTTGTATTTTCTTCTTGTGATGTCTTGTAAGTAAGTGCAAGGTTATTGTGGATATGGAAAGGGGAGAGGTAGATTGACTTTCTGTAATGCTATGTGAGAATGACTGTGACAGGCAACAAGAAGAATGCAAACTAGATAACCATCAGGCAAAAGGTATCTCAGCCCACAGAATGATTTTAAAATAGGTTTTCCCTGGTTTTCTGGGAAGTAGAAGTAAAGGAGGAGAGAAATCTTTTCAGACTTGCAAGATTCTCTAAATGTAATCTTACAATAATGGTAAAGTTAGTACTCACTGTTGTGCTTCTTATTTGAACCACTTCAAAAGGCTAATACTTCCCTAACACAATCATTTGTGTGTTAGGGCAAAGATGAAATAGGAACCAGATTCTTAGCATTTTTTACACTCAGATTTGATGCTCATCCCCAATAGTTAATTTGTCAACTGGGAAAGTATATCAGAAACATTATTTCTTCTTCCTTTTTTATACTTACTATTTATTATTACATTGCTCAGTGGACATTGGGACAGCTAGCCCAAGGCTATTCACATTAGTGGTCTATTGGTATATCTGGAAAGGAAAGCTGCAAATACCAAGTCAGCCTTGATAGCAGTTCATAGTCTTGGATAGACCATTAAAAATCAACAAATTAAATAAATCACAGTTTAGTGTGGAGAACTATTATGTGAGTACAGTTTATATATTCTACCTACAAGCTAGTTAAGATTCCTCATGTGGATTCCTTGGAAATCAACCTTTGATCTTGGAAACTATTTAGCATTATCTGTGACTATGGTGATTTCTTCAGTATTGAAAAAGAAAGTTTTTCTGCCCCACCTGCCCTAAAATAATACTTTTTTTATATCAAAGCCTTCACATGCTTTAAGACATGCCCTGTACTAGAACATCTTAGTATTGAATTCTGTCTCAAATTTATGTTTCTTTTCCCTCCTCCCTCATATAGCATGATTGAATATTTCGCTGATAAGTAGTTTCTCAATTATAAGAATGGGAATTCTAAGTTACCACTAGAAGAGAATTTGTAGCTCAAGGTGAAACTGTGGGGTGCTTAGTGTCCTTTGAGCTTGGTGGATTTCTTTCTGACATTTCATTACCAAACTAGGTAACATAATCAGGAATGTAAATTAGCTGGGCAAATGAATAAGAAACAATTTAAGACCTTACTACAATCTTTAAACCAGCTACACTCAGAGGAAGCCGCTTCATTATGCATAATAACTTGATCAGCCCTAAGCATTTTATGCCAGTTGCCTGCTTCCCTGTACTGAGTCCTCCCTTTGTTCAGACTTAAAGGATGCCACCAATTCATTTTCAGTGAGTGAATGAAATATTTTTTAGAAG
The DNA here is from genome assembly GCA_033807585.1 of Hydrophis major. Classification (NCBI taxonomy): domain Eukaryota; kingdom Metazoa; phylum Chordata; class Lepidosauria; order Squamata; family Elapidae; genus Hydrophis; species Hydrophis major. The sequence continues at coordinate 39,392,373 of CM066343.1, read as the reverse complement.
TCAAAAAGACAGCCATGTCTATGCAATGAAAGCACACATACTCTCCTTCTTTCAACATGCCTTATAACAAATGCAGGTCATGGATGTCCCTTTCCCCACTCAGCTTATACTCACCATTTAAGAATAGTGGAGAACTTCTGTCCTTTTGCTGAACCCCAAGACTCAAATAATAAATACAACTGATACAGAAAATTAATTATGTGACCTGTAGCACGGCCATTCTGATTCAAGGGCACCTATTTAATGAAGCAACATTAGAAGTGTGTAGATGCTTTTTAAGTTCTGACATATTTATCATTGTTAAAATAGAGGGGACATTTTGCCTTTGAAGATAAGAAGGGGAAAAAAACTCCCTCCCCACTGGGTCGTAAATTATTCCAGGGCTTAATCTGAGCCAACTTTCTCCAGATGTCAGCTGCCACCTCAGCTGCAGTACCTGCCTTCAAGTTCTGCAGAATCTGTGCAGGAATGATTGTTCTTTGGAATGGCTCCTATTAAAAGACCTTTAGAGTACCTCTAAAATGAGTGGATAGACCCAAGAAAACTCTTTTGCTGATTACTGTACATTCCCATTTTTTTAATTTATTACTCTCTTGGTAGCAAAACTGCTAGGAAAAGATTGCCTTCTCTATTATTAAATATCTTTGTCCTTGGTGGAGGACAAGATGTTCCCTAAGAGAAATTGTTCCTGGCAGCTGATGACTCAACAAGAGCCTTCATCAACCTGATACCCTAGTGGGTACCTGTAATTCTTGTAACCCAGAACTTTTTGGCCAACTGCCTAGAAAGTAGTCAGCTAGAAAAAGATATTGAGCTTCTAGAAAGGGTGCAAAGAAGAGGAACAAAGATGATTAAGGGACTGGAAGCTAAAACATACATAAGAATGGTTCCAGGAATTGGCTGTGTCTAATTTAATGAAAAGAAGGAATAAGGGTGACAATGTTCCAATATCTAAGGGGCTGCCCCAAAGAAGAAGAGGTCAACCTATTCTCCAAAGCACCTGAGGGCAGGATGAAAAAGTTTGTGGGTAAAAGCTACATAAAAGGAAATGGCACATTCCTTTGCTAATGTCGCCAAAATCTTGTGAAATTATTTTTTACTGTAATGATTGATTCCAATTAGATAAGCAACTTAAGGAATGGATTATGCATAGCTTAATCCTATAGTTGAGCCAAAGAAGATAGGTTGGTTCCCATAAAATATTGTGCATTTAAATGACTACATGTTTCAGCTGAAGGACCATATCCTAGATCTTCACTAGTATAAGATCTAGTATAAAGATAGAATGTAATCTGCATTTCAAGGCATTCTTGATACTTTGTGTGGTGATCACTAATCAAAGGCATTGGCTTGCCAAAAAAAAATGCACCAGAAGGCAGGACAAGAAGTAGTGGGTGGGAACTAATCAAGGAGAGAAGCAACTTAGAACAAGGGAGAAATTTCCTGACAGTTAGAACAATGAATAAGTGGAACAACTTGCTTCCAGAAGTTGTGAATGCTCCAACACTGGAAGTTTTTAAAAGATTGGACAACCATTTTCTGAAATGGTTCTTGCTTCAGCAGGGGGTTGGAATAGAAGACTTCTAATCAACCCACGTAGAGAGGATCAAATGGGGAAAGGTGCTGGATGGGGACCACTAGTGATTCTTGATTACCATTTCAGCATTTCCAGTATTTTATGCTGGGTTATTATCACCTTCCAATTGTAACCATGTGATTACATTCATTTTTTTTGTTTTCCAATCCTTTCTTACTGAACTTTGTCCTTACTGATGAAGGAGGACAAGATAGAATAGCTGCTCAATATTTTTTGACTGAATCCTAACTTAGACAATAAATAGGTCTTGGTTAGGTATGGGTTGAACTTTTCTCTAAGTACAGAATATGCTAATATACCATATTCTTTTTCAGGAGTAGTGAACCTATCAAAAATATAGCGCAAAATTAAAACAAACCACAGTTTTTCTGACCCAAGATACACTTGTAGTTTTCCTCCCAAGCAATGATTGTATAACTTAGAATTGTGAATGAATTTTCATTCTGGATTTCATATAATTTAAGTATCATATGTTATTTATTTATCATATTTTGAAACTGCCCAATTCTCTCACAGATTGACTCTGGGCAATAGAAATATTATTTTAAATATTGAATATAAAAGTATAATAAAATATAAATGTATTTCAGCTTTTCTGAGATTTTCAACAATTCTTTATTACAGCCTTTAGGTCAAAAAACTTCTGGAATGTTTTACACATTCCTAAAAAGAGAGGGGCCTATACTATAGATTTAATCTATACTATAGATTTAATTCTGCCTGAAAGGCCATTTTGCCCTAAATTCTGGGAAGGCAGATGTTGTCCTCCAGATATTTTGAATCAATTCCAATCAACCCCATTCAACATGGCCAAGAAGCAAGGAATCTTAGGAGTTGTCAGAAGGAAATGCAGAGCAAGGACAGGAAATTATGACTGCAGGTAGTTTGCAATTTACAATCATTCATTCAGTGACCATTCAAAGTTACAATGGCACTGGAAAAAAGTGACTTATGACCAGTTTTCACACTTTAGGATCGTTACAATATCTCCATGATCACATGATCGCTTGGCAACTGGTATGTATTTATGATGGTTGCAGCATCCTGGGATCATGTGATCACCATCCCAGACAGCTTTTGACAAGCAAAGTGAATGGGGGAAACTGGATTTGCTTAATGACCATATGATTCACTTAAGCAATGCAGTGATTAACAAACTGCAAGTTAAATGGAGCAAAACTCACTTACCAACTACAGAGGTGGGATGCTACCGGTTCTGCCTGGTTCTATAGAGCCGGTTGCTCTGAAGAGCAGCAGACACCGAACCAGTTCAGTGTTTGCTGCTGTTTAGTCCACCCGCCCACCCGGGCTCTTACCTGTCCTTTATTTCCTGCTTTTTCAACCTCAGCTGCTTTGCACGGCACAGCTGAGGTTGAAAAAGCAGTGAAAAAGAGGCTTTTCAAACGCTGTGCACCCACATGCAGTGCTTTTCAACTGTCCAAGAGGCACAGCCTAAGGTTATTCTACATGCATGCACAGTGTGCCTCAGGCACAAAATGTAGTAGTAATACCAGTTGAATCCCATCCCTGACCAACTGCCTTTCTTAGCAATGAAAATGTTGGGCTCAATTGTGGTAGTAAGTCAAGGATTACCTATAGTTGGATACTGTTGAACATCATGAACATGCGGGTTTTGTGGCACTTGTTGTTCCAAAACTGCTAATTCTCATAGGGCCTGGCAATAACAAGAACAAATTAGAGTCTACACAAGCAACGGCCAGATAGAAACAAGACCGACCCACTCAAAAAAAAGGAAGCCAAGTAGGTCATTAACTAAGGTGGAAGGAAAAACTAATCATAGGAACCTCCTTTTATTTTATTTTTTCAAAAGAAGGGAAACTTTTTCCACATGGATAACCCTTGACAAGACTGTTCACTTAGCAACTGTTTCAACACTCCCCCTCCAAAGATACTTACAACTTGGTTCCAAGGTTGCCATGGTTGGGTATCCCATCTCATAGTCACATCTCGGGTGCTTGGGCAGCCTGCATTTACAACTACTTGTAGCTATAGTCACATTACTTACTCATGTTATTGCAGTGTATGATGTTTTTCCCAAGAACCAATGTTTACTCCTGTTTTTGGCAAAAATGCCCATAGTGAACAATAGGTTTACTTAAGGACTGTGATATTAACTTACCAACCACCACAAAAAAGGTCATAAAATCAGATCAGTCATGTGGGTGGCTCACTTTACGACTGTTATGACTTACAACCATAATTAGCAGGCTCCGTTATGGTCATAAACTATAGACTACCTGTAATTTTAGTTGCCACAGTTCTTTTGGTATTGGCTTCTACTTTCTTTAGTAAATATTACTTATTCTTGGATCTTGGATTTTCTTGTTAATTTATCAATGTGATTCTAGCTGTTTCCAGTCAAAACATGGTAGAAACTCTTAGACATCATTGCTCTCCTGCCAGCTCTGGTCTAGGACTGCAACTCCCAGCATTCTCAGAGTTTACAACCCTGAACAGGCATTGGGCAATGGTAGAATTCAATTTTTTTTTACTACCAGTTCTGTGGTGAGCACGGCAGGGAAAGGATACTGCAAAATCTCCAGTCAGAGGTGGTATTTGCCGGTTCTCCGAACTACTCAAAATTTCTGCTACCAGTTCTCTGGAACTGGTCAGAACCTGCCGAATTCCACCTCTGGCATTGGGCCCATGCTCTGCTTGAACAAAATACTGAGATAAAAGATTTTGTTACCCCAGGAGATTTTAAAAGTGTCTTTTCTTTTTTTTCCCCATTGAATCTTCCTCTTTTAATAAAATTTCCATAATTTTTTTTTGAACATTTTTATTAAGTTATAAAATATTATAAAATACAAAATACAAAAGTAAATAAAAGAATAGTGAGAGAGGAGGGGAAGGGGGAGAGAGAAGTGAGGAAAGGAAGGGAAAAGAAAAAGAAGCTTTGACTTCCGACTCTCTCTGTTACAGTAGAATAGGGCATTAACATGAGATCCCGGGGTTTTGTTTTCCCATAATAATAAGAACAAGTCATTTCTATAAATCTAATCTGTAAAACTCAAAGTCAAAATTACATTCTTTTCCACATCAAGCACAAGATTTGGAAGCCGTTTCCACGTGGAAATTAAAGTACTTATGTTTTTTTCTTTAATCAGGGTGGTCAGTTTTGCCATTTCAGCCAACTCCGTCAACTTCTGCAACCATTTTTTTCACGGTAGCTATCGAAGTATCCTTCCATTTTTGCACATATAATAGTCTTGCTGCTGTCAACATATATAGCAGCAAAATTCCAGATTTTTTTTCCATTAGTCCCAAAAGGGAAAATTCTGCTTTCATTTCTATCTCCATTTTCAGGATTCTCTGTATTAGAGTATGAATCATATTCCCAAATTAGAGATTAAAAGGGTTTCTTAATCATTTCTCTGAATATACATTCTGTATCCGTGCTGTATACCTTCAGCACTTCCTAGGCATGTATGACTTTTAAACAGGGCTAGTAAAACATACTTAAATAAACTGAGCTAAGTCAATAACTACTGAGGGATTGATCACCAGCAAATTGGAGCCATAGGTTGTTACTTACCTTTGCATGAACTGGAATTGATGAATGGATTATACAAACACAGCACTTGCACGATCCTCTGCCTTCTCCATTCCTAGATTGCTATATGGCATTCTCCTGATCTTTCTATGGGTTAGATGATTAGTTAAGCTTTAACTCCCTTGAAAGAAATAGGACTAAAGTCACTTTTCTCAATGTGGCAACACCCAGAATTCCTAGCCAGTGGGTGTGTAGACTCTGAGGATTCTGGGAGTTGAAGTCCTAGACCAGTGATGGCTAACCTATGACACGTGTGTCACTCGTGACACGCCGAGGCATTTTGACTGACATGCCTGTTGGTGTAGGGAAAACCTGCACATTTAGAGCCTGCCTGTGCTCTGCTCCAATCCCTCCTCCCTGCTTGTTGCGTGGAGGCGTGGTGTCACCGCTGCCACGAGATCTTTGCAGCAGAGAACCAGTTTTAACTGCCATAAACTGAGGTTTGTCAGTTTCATTGCCTCAGGAAGATCTTTGCAGCAGAGAACCAGTTTTAACCGCCATAAACTAAGGTTTGTCAGTTTCATTACCTCAGGAACACTACAGGAGGAAAGGAGATCCATGAGGTTCACAGCCCTGTAAGGTGGCCTTCCAATCCCACATCCTGCACCTGCAGCCCTGAGACCAGGGAGACGAGTTTTACAGCCCTGTGTGATCACCCCAGCCTAGTCCATCATAAACCAAATTATTGATATTTCTTGAAGTGACACACGACCCAAGGAAGGCTACACTTTTTCCCGATTTTCGACACACCAAGCTGAAAAGGTTAGCCATCACTGTCCTAGACCATCTTGGGAATGGGAAAGGCTGAACTGAAACAGAACTGACACAGAAATTGTTTGGTGTAACGGTTAAAGTACTGGATTAGAAAACAGGATTGTAAATTCTAGGCCTTCTTTAGGCATATGTAATGGTGTGCCTTGAATTGTACATAGTAAAGGTGGGATATAGCAACTAACTTCCTTTAGATTATCTTCATGATCATTCTTTTGCAGAGCGTTGTGGTGAGTTTGCCACTAGTGATGTTTGAAAAGACTCAGGATATACCAGTGCTATAATTTAGGAAGATATATGAAAGAGAGTTTAGAATCCAATTATCAGAACAGTCAACATATTTCCATTATTTGTAACACAGGTTTCTAGTCCTTGAGGCTGTTGAGGTCCACCTAAAAATGTGTGGTGATCTCAGAAGCAAGAGGAGCAATGTAATAAAATCTGTAGCTGTTCAAGGCATGTTAACTTCATTTAACATTCCTTTGCTGCTGCTTTTCCTCACAATTGGCAGAGTAGAATACATTATGTAATAATTGTGTTAAAAAAAACACCTCCTTATAAGTGGTTAAAAATAAAACAACCTGTAATGAAAAATAGAACCACTATACAATACATTATGCAAAATAAGGGAAGATGCTACAATGTTTAATTTGCATAATTTGCACAGATTGCCTGGTTCAGCGTTTCTTGGCTGAGTGTCTATATGGTCCTTGTCTGTAATTATTATTTATTTGGTTATTTTAAGTTTGGGATACATGAAGCTCAGGGAATGCACTAGCCATAAAGGCTGCTAGGCATTGAACAACAAGTGCTAATAAAACTTTTCTCATGCCAAGAGAATCGTGGAAGAACTAAAAGTGCTTGCATATCTTTGTAATCCAGTGTAATCCTTCACAGCTGGATCCAAATGGAAATTGCTTTGATGCATCTAGGTTGCCCTCAACCATTGAATGTGTACAGGTAGTCCTTGACTTACACCAATTTGATTAGTGGCCATTCAAAATTACAACAGCACTGAGAAAAGTGACTTATGACCATTTTTCACACTTACACCCCTATGGTCATGTGATCAAAATTTGGCCATTTGTCAACTGACTCAAATTTATGATGGTTGCCATGTTCTGGGATCATGTCATCCCCCTTTGCAACCTTCTTGACAAGCAAAGTCCACGGAGAAGCCAGATTCACTTAACAACTGTGGCACGAAAGATCGCAAAATGGGGAAAAAACTCACCAACTGCCTTTCTTAGCAACATAAATTCTGGGTTCCATTGTGATCATAAGTCAAGAGTTAGCTATAGTTACATACAAATTGAATATTGTTTGAACAGAGTCCCAAATTGCTGTCATAGAATCATGGCATATATTCCTAAATCTGCCTTCATTGTTACTTGTTAAACTGTGAACAGCCTAAGGCGTATTAATAGCTGCTTCTTTTTAGAAGAAAAGAATTCCAGTGCTAATCTCATACAGAGTAGTGATTCTGTTCGCATAATGGAAGCAAGTACAATGGGTAAGAGGTGAAGCTTTTCCCCAGTTCCATCCAAACCTGACCAGGTTATGGTTGAACAAAGCTGTGTCTTCTCTAGGAAAGCACAAAGGGAGCCCAACACCAGGTCAGGCAGGAGAAAGCTTATATAGAGCCAAATCAAACCTTGGAGCCATCAGCCTAATGAGAGAGGGCATGGGGAAATATAGCAAAACTGCCAGAGTGACTAGATTAGCGGCACGCAACATTTTTTTCCAGCTGTGGGCGACACAGTTGTATGCCTGGGTCACCCCAACTAGAAGATCATGTCTGGTGCTCGGACAAAAAAGTTTCATTTCATTTCTTTTCAATTTGCTTAATTATGTTCCGTTGGCACATGTTCTTCTTCAGTAATTTGTTTAATGATTTTCCCCTTCTGTCGCATTAAAACTTACTGTATTATTTCTCTAGGAAAGCACAAAGGGAGCCCAACACCAGGTCAGGCAGGAGGAAGCTTATATAGAGCCAAATCAAACCTTGGAGCCATCAGCCTAATGAGAGAGGGCATGGGGAAATATAGCAAAACTGCCAGAGTGACTAGATTAGCAGCACGCAACATTTTTTTCCAGCTGCGGACGACACAGTTGTGTGCCTGGGCCACCCCAACTAGAAGATCATGTCTGGTGCTCGGACAAAAAAGTTTCATTTCATTTCTTTTCAGTTTGCTTAATTATGTTCCGTTGGCACATGTTCTTCTTCAGTAATTTGTTTAATGATTTTCCCCTTCTGTCGCATTAAAACTTACTGTATTATTTCCCCCCCCCCACCCCAGAGAAAATACATATTTCAAACTGGAAGAACATCTTAGATTCAGCAAAAATAGAGTAACTGAGGCAGATTAATGTGTTTGTTTTTTGCCTGATTGCCTTTGAAATAGGCAATCAAACTCATGGCTGTCCACCCAGTTTTAGGTTAAATCAGTACAATTTAGGAATGATTTGATGGGGTCCCTTGCTCAAGGCTTTTGTGGGATTGTATGAGGCACAAGTCGCATCCAGCTAAACAAACTATGTCACATCTGAGCAGAGCACAAGGGAAGGACAAAGCCAAGAAGGAGCTCCAGGAAGAGTGGTATTATAATATACGCACCTAACTTTGATTCTTTTACTAATTTCTTCTCTTAGGAATGACATGCCAAGCCAGAACATCTTATACAGAAGATGAAGTCCTCTGGGGCCACAGGTTCCTTCCTGTGATGTCCCTGGAAGATGGCTTTTTCCGTGTAGATTATTCCCAATTTCATAGCACCTTTGAAGTTCCAACTCCTCCCTATAGTGTGAAAGAGCAAGAAGAGAATTTGGCCCTTCCATCACCTCTGAACACCCCTACTGGAAGTCATAGGAGTCGACGGGAAAAGATCTCCTCTCTTGACTGTCTCGAATTTTTTGAAGAGAAAAGCAGCCGCCTTCCCAGCAAATTTCAGAAGCTTTGTACAGGGAAGGTGGATCTCCAGAGAGGTATCCCAAGCCTTTGCTCCACCAATGTTGAGAAAGCTTGCAGCACTGGTGACCTCTTGAAAATCCAGCAGACCAGTTCTGTCTGCAACATGGAGGAAGAAGGTGAAAAGTTGAAGTTGGCTGCCTTCAAAACCAAATCAGAGCTCCTGGCTCGGTCCACTGGGAACCTCGAATTCCAACAGAGACCTCAACTCTTGCATACCCTAGGGGCAAGATTGGAGGATCATTTGCCTGCCAAGTTACGAAAAATGAATTCAGGGCTTTTCTCTTAAAAGAGCAGACAGACAACAGGTTGCATTTTAAACTTCTAAAATTTTCACAATGTTGTCAGGAAGAAGATTCTGACAAAGCTGATCTGTGCTGCTATGCCAATTCAATTTCATAACTACAGTTTGAAAACCAAAATAATTTCAATCAAGAATAAATTGCTAATAAAGTGGTGTGGTAAGAAGGGATATATAGGTGGTAGTTAAGTGAAAACTATATTCTGTTACGTGTAGATTATTTGTTTTGTTTTTCTTTTTAAGTTCTAACCTTCCTCTTTTTGAAGCATGCTTTTTTATTAGTGTTCGTTTTGGGATTTCCTCTTTGGAAAAATAGACTGGAAACAGGTATTGTAAAGCAAAAATACTTCCATGTGTATTCTGGATGTCATTCTGTCTCCGTCTGAACAGATACACAAATTTTACGCAGGAAGCAGGCAAAAGTATTTGCAGGGGAGCAGGTAAAAAAAACCCACACACAAATATGAAAATAGAGAACCTTGCAACATAATGGTGTACTGTTGCTTTCATTGTTTTAACTAAAGCACTGGGTCCTGCAGATATTTCTGGGTTCCAGGCATGTAGTAGAATTATTGCTGGGCTTCAGAATTTGGATCCTCTATTTTTCAAGAATCAGTGCTAAAAGCAAGGAACTCAAAGATCACGGGTGTCAAACTCACTGCATTATATTGCCATCACATGACATTTTGTGGCATTTTTCCCACTCGCAGAGCTGGAGTGGGCGTGGCCTGCACATGACGCATGTGGCCCACCGGCCGCCAGTTTGACACTCCTGTGACTATGGTTGTACAGGCGTGTTTCTGCAAAAACATCTTTTCGATATTGAGAAAGATGCCTTCTTGATTTTCTTGCAGCAAAGATAATCATTGGGGTTAAATAGAAAGATAAGAGACCCCTAAGCCAGGAGTCCCTAATCCTCAAGCCGTGGCCTACTACAGCCACTGGGCTGTGGATGCGGTGGGTGAATGTGTGCACACATATGAAGCTCCGTTTGTGCAACTGGTGGGTGCATGTGCATGTCACTAGTGCAAATGGAGCTGAGGGTACGCTTGCTTGTCACTTGTACAGAACCACAGTCTCTTTCCCCCACCTGACCCTCCACGGGTATGCAAAGTCAGAAAGGTTGGGGAATGCTGCCCCGAATCAAGTTTGTATTCTAGTATTTTATTTGGCAATGTTTCAGAAGGGATGTTCCTGAGGTGAGTAAGCTGAGGTCTCCTTTTACTGCTAAGATAAATCTCCCTGCAACTCTTACTGTTGGCTATGTTGACCAATGGTGTTGGAAGATTGCAATTGCAACCATGTTATTGAAGCCACCTTTCTAGCTTTTTTGACATTGCCTCTTCCATGGACACTTCTGCTTCAGGATTGTTTAAAAAGAATATGTATCTGCCCCATTTTTGTCTTAAAAGCTTTCAGGATCATCATCTGCTTGGTGCACTGGCCTGAACTTTTAGCCTTGATTATTTAACTTTCCTGACCTTTTCCTTTACACGTAGCAGCTGCCATTTCAGCACATCCCTGTTGTAGGATGTGAAGCAGAGGCGATATTCAGCAGGTTCTGACCAGTTCTGGAGAAATCTATAGTGGAAATTTTGAGAAGTTCGGAAAACTGGTCAATACCACCTCTGACTGGCCCCGCCCCCATCTATTCTCTGCCTCCCGAGTCCCAGCTGATCAGCTGGGTCTTCTTTTGTTGCCCTGCAAAGGAGAATGGAGCTGGAAAGTAGGTTAATGGGGTGGGGAGGGAATGGGGATTTTGCAGTATTCTTCCCCTGCCACATCCACCAAGCCATGCCATGCCACCAAGCCATGCCCACAGAACCGGTAGTAAATAATTTGAATCCCACTACTGAAGTGAAGCTTCTGGATCTGAATGTAGCCAGGGCTGACTTAGTGCCTAGAGGTCAGTAGGAATTACTATCTGGCCCCCTATGGATTTGGAGGTCAACACATGACCTTTTGTTCATCTCCCCTAGAAAAGGAGGCCATTAAAGGGAAGGTTGCCATTTGAGTTTGCAAGACAATTGGAATTGCCAATGCAAGGAACTAAGGCTACATTGGAGCATTGTGGGAAATGGAATGGCTACCCGTTGTTGCCAGATGAGCCTACTGAGATGAAGACTTTATCAAATGCCTGCTACTTATACTTGGCTTAGGTCCAATTCAGACTTGAAGCTAACAAAAGACTTACAGTTTTCACTTTTATTGCTTCCCCCTAGGACACCAAGAACCTCCTGTTTGGTGTAGTGACTAAGGCATCAGGCTAGAGACCAAGAAACTGTGAGTTCTACTCCCCACACCTTAAGTACAAAGTCAGCTGGGTGGCCTTGGGCCATTCGTTCTCTTTCAGTCTCAGGAATGAGGCCCTAGCATACCTCTTCTGAAATCTTGCCAAGAAAAATACAGAAACTTGTTCAGACAGTCATCAGGGGTCACAGCACAGAATAACACCTGCATCTGAATATGCTCAAATATAGATGAAATATGCCTCATGCCATGCCTCATGGTAATCACTATCGCTACGATCAAACATTTCCCTTTTGCAACAGTGTCAGCCTAACTGTTGCAGATTTCTTTTTCATTTCTGATGTCTTATTTTCCTCACTTTTCCTTTTCCATCTTCCTAACAGTGTATGCAGGTTTCCACAGCTGGGGAATAAGCCAGTCTCCTCCGAGAGGTGCTCTTGAGATGGGTGAGATGAGATTCCTGTCGTTATTTTCATGGGTGTTCTGAAGATGCTGAGCTGACAAAAGTTGGATTTGGGAATGACTGTATGAACTCTTTTCCTGGGTGTGAAGTTTCTTCCTTTGGGAGATTCCTCACAATTTCAGGCTTTGAACTTTTCAGAGGTAATGGGCTGGTTTGGGTGTCCAGGTTAAATTAGGAAAGTGTGAAAATTCCTTCAAATGGTGTCTCAGTTCCTAGTGACTGTGTGGAATCATCTTTCACCTCATATGAAAGTGGATTTTCTATTGCTTCCAACTGGGATTTTTTTTGGACTTCCTAGTCTAGCCTTCCCAGTCTTGGCCATCCCTCATGATATTTCATCAAACCGTGAACCAGTCTCACCTTGTGTGGCTTTTCTGGGGTGGCCCAGGGTCAATTAGGAACTGCCATCTGCTAAGGGCTAAGTGCATATAAATCTCATAAAGAATTAGGATTCCAATGGCGATGGGAACATAAGGATCATTTGACTGTATTTCGTTCTCCCAAAAAAGGCAGGCTTCTGAGCCTTGTTGAATCAGGCAGTAGCAGCAGTCAAGGTCACCTCACAGAAAGACTTTCCTCATGATGGGAATTGCATGGCAGACTCTGATGATGTCAAATAAAGTCAGTTTTTATCCCTCCCCAAAGGGACAAATGATTTCCAGAAAGGGTAACCCTGTTGGTCTGAATCAGTGTAAAATAACTGATGTGGAATCCCAGGAAGGCTATAGGGGAAGAAGTTGCTTTTTTTACAACCCTGCCAGTGAGTAGTCCCTTTAACACAAAAATGTCTCCAAAACATTTAATGTTAAATGATTTTGATTGTGTCAGAATGGAAAAGTTAGTACATGAATGAAACTGATCATACTATCTGTACTGAATTAATTTAATTTCCATTCAATTTAAATTCAATTTAAACTCCACCCAGTCAGGGACTCCTTTTTTCATATGCTACCCAAAAGAGAAGAATGGTCTGAAAATGCTTCTAAATTCTTGAAATAGAAGTGGATTTTTCATTCTGTTCCATTTCATTCTTTCTTGCATTTAACTTTTCTATTCCATTACTACTAATACAAGGGGAAATACCCTGCTTTCAGAATTGACATATCTGTTGTCCTATTTAGGCATCTAGTAGAATGAAAAGGCTTTGGGATCCAACCCCCCAAAACAAAAACAATTTCAGTCAAAGGCCACACAAAATCACAAGAAGTGAAGCAATAGGCAGGAAAATTTTCACAGATCACCAGAAAAATCTCTGAAGTATTCCTTTGGGAAACGTAGCGTTTGCCCTAAAGTCAAACTCATGGTGTCACATTGTCGTCATATGACGTATCGGGACTTTTTTCCCTTTCGCTAAAAGGGGGTGGGGGGTGGCCAGCGCATGATGCATCCGGCCCGTGGGCTACGAGTTTGATACCTCTGTCCTAAAGTATCTTTTATATATATACTTAGAATTATCCCACCTAAAGGGGTAAAGCCATCTGGTGAATCAAGGGAGGATTTGAGCCTTGATCGTCTTGTTTCCAGGCCAACTTCAATCCCTACATCTGTTCTCACTGTATGTCTCTTCCATCTTCATGAAAATTGGTTGAGTTAGATGAGGGAAGAGAAATATGGGTCCTAAATGCCCCTTGTAAATCACTGGTAGATTGGGAATGTAATTTTGCCTCTCCCAAAAGAAAATAATGTCCATGACAAGAACTTCCCCAATTTTATGCCCTTCAATTGTGTTAAGCTACAACTCTCACCATTTTTAGCCAGCAAGCAAAATGGTGTGCTGATTGAAAATGATTGCAAAGGGAGTCGGTATGGGTCATTTCATCAGAGGCACCAGCTAAGTGCCCTGGATGAGGTAAAAACAACAAGAAATGCCTGTGTGTTTGGAGCCCCAGTCCTTTTCCTTACAAAAACAAGGAAAAGCAAGAGAGAGATAATTATACATTTAACTGACAGGCATGAGGCTAGCTTGAAGAAACAAGTGCATCCATAAGAGAATCAGAAAGATCAAGATGGCACCTGCATGTAAAAAAACAAAGGCAGATATTTTGATTATGGAGTCATTGTCATCTTGACTAGAGAGAGGGAGGGAGGGAGGGAGGGAGGGAGGGGGAGAGAAACTTCAGAGACACAGATAGCTAGAGTGTGTAAAATCAAACCAATACTAAGAGGTTTTTTTATTTTGGATGGAAAGGAATAAAAATATAAATACTTGGATTCAGTGTCAATGACATGCAAAAAATGCAGTCTGAAGAATTTAATTTGGCTTAATTATGTGCAAGAAATGTTCCTTCGCAGGAACACTAATTTAAAACTCCAGTTGAATTGTTTCAGACAACCTTTCTACCCGTGTTCTGTCCTTTTTCAATTTTTGTTACTCTTACTGTTTTTCAGCATATAGCAGATAAATGCACCCCACTCTAAACATTGAAGGAAATGTGCCCAAATCAATCCGTGTCTCTGCCTTTATAAAGTGTGTTGTTCTTCAGGATGTCCCATGGCTGTTATATTTGGGGGAGATTGTGGGGTGGAGAAGAGAAGCATACCAAGTTATGTAGACCTGAAATTCCTTCTTTGGTTCTCACTCAAATGTAGTGGAATTACAATCTCTGAGGAATCTCTAAATTGAAAAATAATATCTTGACGAAGAGATTATTATCTGGATAGAGCTGAATCTTCCTGAACTTGATAATACAAAATACTAAGATATTCTTCTATTCACACCTTGGTAGCTTCTCATCCACTCAGCTGTCAGCCTGAAATTTCCTCATTTGGGGGGGGGGGGTGTATGTTTAATAGGACAAATTCCAGAAGGGTTGCAAGGGAAGTCTGTTGCAGAAAAATAACACAAAGATTTGAGCCATGTAAAACAACAACAACAGATTTATTGCAATTTGCCATCAAGGCTTTTGTCATAATAAATCTGTTGGTTTACGAGAGACCACAGTATCTTTTTTTTTTTTTTTAATCCTTCCTTTCCATGGATCCTCAGCAGCTAAAATATCTGCTGCCAATCAGGTTCTTCTTGCACTGGTAATGTGCTTTTTATAAATGTGACAACTCATTTATTATTAGTAGTATTAGTGTGAAATATTCTTTACCATTGTAATCAAAAGAAGAACACAGAGAAAATTTTAAAAAATCCCCTTAAAATAAATAGGAAAAAAAGATTTACAGACGTTGGAAGATGTAAAAAAAATTTTTATGGTAGGAAGGGGAAAAGGAAGAAAGAAAAGTAAAAAAAAAAAAGAATTCCCTAACCTGTAGGATTCTAGAAATAATCTTGCCAAAGGATCTTTAAAAAAAAAACCAAAAAAAACCCCAAAAAAACCAAAACACCACTATATAGCTGGTGAGGTGTACCCTCTAGTGATAAAGAATGAAATGGCATATATGTAGTCCAAGACCAAAGACCTAGCAGGAAAAAAAAACTGTTCTGTTTCTGGCAACAATAAAACAATGTAAGACCTGTTCCCACATAAAATGTCAGAATTTACAGAAGTACTACCTAAATATTACTAAATATGTTTATTTTCAACTTTCTGAACTAAAAGAACAAAAAAAGCAAAGATGGGAAACCATTGTCCTTGTAATGTTTGAGATAGATATAAGAAAATTTTTGTCTTAGGCTACATCACCTATTTCCTCAAATAAGCCTGACTATTCTCATCTCTCTTATTTTTTGTAATGCATTTTTTATTTTTTTGTTTCAAGATATCATTATGTGAACAGTGTGGTTCTGGAGTGTTTTACATTTTAAAACAAATATGACAATAGTTTTCATCTTTGATACAGTTGACATTTTTATAAAATTTGATATTAATACACATATTTTGTTAAATTATCAATCTTAATTATTAAATATTACAGTATGTTATTTTTATGTCAATCTCTATATTCTTAATATCGCTCCTTTTACTATAGATACTATATTAATAATATTTGCAGTGTTTAACAAATTATATAATTCTAATAACAGTTTACAAATTCATATTGATTTATATTTTTCCATTATTTATCCCCTTTTCAATTTTGAATTGTGCCACTATTATATTTAAAGCATCCCTTTTCAAGTCACATTTTAATGCAAATAAAATAGTATTCATCATATTAATGTTTAACATATTGTGCAATTTTAATAATAGTATAATTGCTTTTATTAAGTTGTGATCTTTCATTATCTTATGCTATATTGCATTATATTATTTTTATGTCAATCAGATTCCACATACCATTTCTTTTCCTGCAATAGAATGTTAATATTCATATTTATTACATTCAACAATTGTATATCTTAACTAATAGTACACACATTCATGTGGAATCATAATCTTTTCCCCCCTTTTAATCATCATCCCTCACTTGCATTAAAGCTTTAATTAATTATTTCTTAGCTTGCTTCCCAAATTCCTCTCTTAAGTTTTCATTTCTAGTATCATTTTTTGACCATTCTCTTGAATATTCCTCCCTTCTCTACTATATTCCATTGCCTCATTTTCAAATTATCTACTCTTACCCATGTCTTTCTCCCAAAAAATTCTCCCTACAATTCCAACTCCTGTTTGACTTCCCTTAAAGTACTCTTCTCTTGGTTTATTACATCAGTCATTATCATTTTTTATTTCCTTTTTATCATTTCTTTTTCTTCGTTGCTTCATCTATTCAGTCTTTCTGGTTACTCTTCCGACTGGGTTCCCCCCTTCCTGGATCTCCTGCTTTCTTTCTGTCATTTGAGTCTCCATTTCCAGATACACTTCCATGTTCTGTATTTTATTCAAAATGTTCTCCAATCTTCTTGCCAAGGTATCTTTTATATCCTGAAACTCCAACACAATTTCTTTGCAAATTCCACTCATCTTTGTTTTTGTTTGTTCTATTTCTTTCTGTCCAATTGTCCAACAGTCCTTTATTCAAACCAAAGTCGCTTTTCACATGAAAAACCCAATGTCCAGGAGTCTATGTCCTAAAATTAATCATTCTGTTCTTTTAAATAGTCCAAGAGTAAAACCTTCATAAATTCCTCTACTTGTTGAATCTTGTATTATAGCTTTCAGGGGTCTTTTAATAATAAACTTCTTCTTAAACCAAATCTTATCAAAACTTTGGGGATCTATAGTGTCTTTCTTTGACAGCAGATGGCGCTCTTAAATCAGTTTTCACTGTTTATTATTATTTTTGTCTTTCTCATCAAACTTTACTAATATTTTCCAAAAATAAATGTTATTTCGTTTTTTAAAAAATAGATTACGGCATTTTAAAAATGTCTATCCAAAGCTGATGTCTGTCCAATCAAAGAATCCAATTTTCTATATTTTTAATAGATTTACAATTTTCTTCCTTTATTTTGCTTTACTTCCTTAAAATTCTACTCCAGGGTTAGGTCACTGCCACTTTAAGAATAATGATGAGTCCTCTTTTCTGAGTCTTCTTGTCAGGGTTGCATTTAAAAGTTCAAGAGCATTCTCTCGCCCAGTTCACACACCATTCACTGTCTCTTCGCTCCTCACTGTCTTGGGTTTTCAGACTGTCCCCGGCTTCATGGCAGCCATTTTGGTTGTCGCTGTATCTCATCTTTGGATGACGGGTTTTTCCAGGTCAGGGAAGAGAGATGCATCTCTCCTCGACCTGCCAGGCCTTAACTTTATCACCCCTCCAGGGTGTCTATAGCTTCGATTGGAGCCCTTGGAACGAGACCACGGGGTGAGCTCAGAACGGGACCACGGAGCTCGCAGTCCAAGCTTCCAATAGCACCAGAAGTACAGCCAGAAGTCAACTATTCTCACCTCTATGGAGACTTTCCCCCTCTTTCTGTTTTATCGCCTTCTATACATGTAGTTCTTGACTTACAACCACAATTGAACCCAAACATTTTGCTGCTAAGCAAGACAGCTGTTAAGTTTTCCCCTTTTTATGACTTTTCTTGCCACAGATGTTAAGTGAATCACTGTAGTTGTTAAGTTAGTAATATGGTTCTTAGGTGAATCTGGCTTTCCCATTGAATTTGCTTGTCTGAAGGTTGCAAAAGGTGATCACATGACCCCAGGACTCTGCAACAGTCATAAATACATGCCAGTTGCCAGGCTTCTGAATTTTGATCATGTGACCATGGGGATTCTGCTACAGTCATAAGTGCGAAAAACAATCATAAGTCACTTTTTCGAGTGCCGTTCTCACTAAATGTTAACTAAACAAATGGTTGTAAGTTGAGGACAGCTTGTAACTGTGTGTATTTACAAAGCCTCTCTCGCAAGAACCAACAGCATGCATCTGGCACAATGGCTTAATCTCATAAAAATCTATAAAAATTGAGGGTTAGAGTAGGAATATCCATAAACCAACAAACAAAAGCTTGAGAAGAATAGCAGAGTTACCTTTTTAGAAACTACTGTCTTCTTTTGTGTTTAATTATATTTTACACAATGGTTAATAAAATAGCCTAAGTTTAAACCTAGTTGTTTCCTTAAATTCTTAGCTTTATTTATTTATCTACATTTTATCTATTTTAACTACATATTTATCCACATTGACCAAGTATATAAGCTACTAAATTAAAATCTGACTCTGAGCACTATACAATTCCTCATCTTTGTAAATTCAGATGAAGATATCTGAATATAGGTAAACATACCAATACAATTAAAGCCAAATCAATAGGAAAAAGAAAGAAGAAAAAGAGGAAAAATATACAAAGTAGTTTCATTAGCTGTAAGGTCTTGTTGACAGAGCTAAAAAATAAGGAAAAGACATAATCAGGATTGTAAAGCTGTACTACCAGCTACCCAATTTTGAGTCATTAGGAAATTCATATCAGTATGAAAAGTTGCTGAACTCTGTTCTGGGCTATAAAAATTTGAGCAATCAGATAGATCATTTTTTCCTTCTGCTATCATGATTGTTTAGATTTTTGCAGCCTAGAACTTATATCTGGTCTCCAGTCTTTCTTTCAAGCCCTTGCAGCCATCTAATTTCCTTCCAAAATGACAGGTGAAATGGTATAATAGATTTTACACACCCCAGACTGCCTTTAGAAAATCTTGGAATAAGTGGGAAAATATTACTAAGTACAGCTAAGGATTTCTTAATTGAATCTATCTTATGGTTTAGAACTGAGATGAAGGCAGCAGCATGGAGCAAAGCAGACAAATAGGGCATTTTTGTGTCAGGGTAAATGGGAACCCAAAAAAAAATAACTGTGAGAGGGATCTGGAGTCCTAGTGGACGATCACTTAAATATGAGCCAGCAGTGTGTGGCAGCAACCAAAAAAGCTAATACAATCCTTGGAATAGAATCAAAATCACATTTAAAAAAGGAGTAAGGCCACGCCTGAAATACATCCAGTTTTGGTCACCACATTACAACAAAGATGTTGAGACTTTGGAAAAAGTGCAAAGAAGATCAACTAAGACGATTAAAAGGCCTGGAGACTAAAACATAGTCACTGCAGAATTTGGGTTTAGCTAGTCTGGAGAAAAGAAGGATTAGGGTTTCTTTTCTCAGGACAAGCAGTATTCCAGGATTTGAGAGATTGCCATAAAGAGGAGAGAGGGCCAACTTTTTCAACGCACCAGAGGGCAGGACAACAAACAATGAATGAAAGCTAATCAAGAGAGAAACTTGATTAGCAGTGAGAACAATTAATTAGTTGAACAGCTTGCCATCAGAAGTTGTGGGTGCTTCATCACTGGAGGTTTTTAAGAAGGGATTGCACAATCACTTGTCTGAAATGTCTCTTGCTTGAGCAAGCGATTGGACTATAAGACCTCAAAGATTGTTTCCAGCTCTATTCTGGTTGATGGCTTGCTTGCTTGCTTGTGATTGATTGATATGGCCAATAAATCACTAGTGGAAGGAATCCACTTATTGTTGGCGCCTTTAAAAGGTAGCAGAATTGACAACTTGTATATAGAGCCTGAGAAAGTGAAGCATGGAAAAGCAAAACTGTGAGTAATAGGAATCTTATTCTATGCTTTTACTCTTTCCAAGATCAAACCCAGTTATTAAGAGTGAACAAGATTGAAGTGAAAATCTGCAGAAACTTTACAAAAGACAGTGCTCTATGATTTCACCCAGTATATCTTTGTATGGAGTTATAATTTTTTCCCCTGGAACATGAAAAACTGGCAGAAGGGGCCTCTGTCAGCTATAGTTTTAAGAATATTCTTTAACCCATGTAAACTAGAGTAATACAACTAAATGATGGGAAAGGCATTGCTTTGTTTGAAAATATAGTTCTCCAGAAAAAGAGGGAAGGAGAAGCAGCATCTTCATTTACTTTCTGGTCAGTTTGGTACTTTGTGATTAGAAGGACTCGATCATCATGATAATCATTTGTGACAGTGCTTACAACTTGCTTTCAAAATGTTAGAAATCATGAAAAAAGCATATATTTTGCTGGCTCCTGTCCAGTGAATATTTCTTTCATTTTTGCCCAGATAATCTCCAGACAGCAAAGTTGCTCCTTCTCTTCCTATTTCAGCTTTCCATCAATTTTATAGGCTAAGCGATGAAACAGATTGGTTGAACAGCATCCAAATTTAACTGGGTTGAATTTGAATCTTTATTTCCCCTAGTCCTAGCTTTCAAACTAAGTAAATAAGAAAGCAGGGAGAAAAAAGAAGAAATTAAACCAGGATGAAATTTGCATCTTAGATTAAACATGCCATCCCAGTGAGAAGGATGCTGGGAAGAGAAGCCGAAGAATTATTAGCTCTATTAAGAAGAGACCTTTCAGCACCCCATTCTACTCAACTGAAATGTTCTTTCAGAATGACCCTTGTTTTTCACAGTGTTTTAAGTAATTGTAATGCTGGTAAGTGTTAATAACATTTGATAATGTTGCTTCAGAAGCAAGCATTAGAATGAATGTGGTCAAGGAAATGGAAAAAGAAGTCTAGAAGCTTTTGGGTAGAAATATAAAATTTTATGATGTTGTTATTGTTAGCTATGAAGTCATGTCTGACCCATCGTGACCTCATGGACAATGTTCCTCCAGGCCTTCCTGTCCTCTACCTTCCTCTGGAGTCCATTTAAACTCACGCCTACTGCTTCAGTGACTCCATCCAGCCACCTCATTCTCTGTCATCCCATTCTTCTATTGCCCTCAATCTTTCCCAGCATTAGGCTCTTCTCCAGTGAGTCCTTCTTCCTTCTCATTAGGTAGCCAAAGTATTTTAGTTTCATCTTCAAGATCTGGCCTTCTAAAGAGCAGTCAAGGTTGATCTCATCTAGGAGATCAACTGACCGGTTTGATCACTCTCCAGCACCATAGTTGAAATGCTTTGGTGCTCAGCCTTCCTTGTCCAACTTTCACAGCCATATATTGCAACTGGGAAAACCATAGTCTTGACTATATTTTTGTTGGCAGAATGTTGTCTCTGCTTTTTAGTATGTTGTCTAGATTTGCCACATCTTTCCTCCCCAGGAGCAAGGGTCTTTTAATTTCTTGGCTGCAATCCCCATCTGCCGTGATCTTGGAACCCAGGAAAATAAAATCTGTCACTATCTCCATTTCTGCCCCATCTATTTGCCAGGAATTGAGAGGCCGGATGCCTTGATCTCAGTTTTCTTAATGTTGAATTTCAAGCCAATTTTTGCATTCTCCTTCTTCACCTGCATAGCAAGAAGTTCTTTAGTTTCTCTTCACTTTCTGCCATTAGAGTGGTACCATCTGCATATTTGAGGTTGTTGATATTTTTCCTGGCAATCTTAATTCCAACTTTTTACTCATCTAGTTCTGCCTTTCTCATGATGTGCTCTGCATATGAATTAAATAGGCAGGGCGACAGTATACAGCCTTGCCAAACTCCTTTCCCAATTTTGAATCAATCAGTGGTTCCGTGTCCAGTTCTCACTGTTGCTTCTTGACTCAAGAGACAAATAAGATGGTCAGGTAACATCTCTTTAAGGATTTGCCACAATTTGTTGTGATCTACACAATCAAAGGCTTTAGCATAGTCAATGAAGCAGAAGTAGATGTTTTTCTGGAACTCCCTAGCTTTCTCCATGATCCAGTGTATGTTGGCAATTTGATCTCTAGTTCCTCTGCCTCTTCAAAATCCTGCTTATACTTATGGTAGTTCTCGATCCACATACTGCTGGAGACTACCTTGTAGGATTTTGAGCATAACTTTGCTAGTATGTGAAATGAGTGCAATGGTGCGGTAGTTTGAACATTCTTTGGCATTGCCCTTCTTTGGAATTGGAATGTAAACTGACCTTTTCCAATCCTATGGTCACTGTTGAGTTTTCCAAATTTGCTGGCAAATTGAGTGTAGCATTTACTGCATCATCTTTTAAGATTTTGAATAGCTCAACTGGAATACTGTCACCTCCATTAGCTTTATTTTTTATTTTTTGAAAAAGATTTTATTAATTTTCTACAAACAAACAAGACAAACAAAACATAAAAACATCAACTCTTATATGTACATCCAGTGTGTCAGTTGGTTCATCATTTTTGTGCATTCATTCTGTAGTCTCAATTACAATTATGTAACATAACAACTCATATTGTCAATCCAAACTTATATATCCTAATATCACCAGTTTACTCTATAATAAATCATATAATCATATCAAATCAATCCTAAAAAACCCTTTATAAATATAATGTCGAATAACAAAATAATAGCAAAATAGCAAAATAAAGATATTCTTTACTGTCTAGCATTCTAAATATTCTATTATCGTATTTTATCATCTAGCCATTTATAAAAAAGATCCCAAATTTCATAAAATTGTTTATCCTCTTGATCTCTAATTTCAAATGTCAATCTACTCATCTCAGCACATTCCAATATTTTCTTAATAATTTCTTCCTGTAATGGTATTTTCTCATTCTTCCAATTTTTAGCAAATACAATCCTCGCCGCTGTTTATACATTTACAATCAGGTACTTCAAATCTTTACTATATATATCAGGTAAAATTCCCAATAAGAAGATCTCTGGTTTCAAGTCTATGTGTTTCTTTGTCATTTTTTCCAACCACATGCGAATTATAGTCCAATATTTTCTAGCGTCCTCACAAGTCCACCACATATGGTAATACGAGCCGGGTATCTGATGACATTTCCAGCATTTTTCAGATTTGTTCTTAAACATTCTTGCTATTCTTGTCGGAGGAAAGTGCCACCTGTAAAACATCTTATATAAGTTTTCTTTATATGCTGTTGACATTGTCATTTTATAATTTTGAGACCACAATTTCTGCCATTTCTCTAGATCAATCCCATATCCAAAATTCTTCCCCCAAACAATCATAGTTTCTTTGACTTGTTCTTCCTCTAATTTCATTCCCAGTAAATAACCATATAATTTTTTAATCACCTTCTCATCAGTACCCATCAAGATCTTATCTAAATCAGTTTGCTTATCATAGAATCCCTCTGTTTTAGAATCTTCATCATACCTTGAATGTATTTGCGCATATGAAAACCAATTCATCCTTATACCTTGTTCCTCTAAGTTTTGTATCGATTTAAGTTCACCCTTTTCATCCAAAAGTTCCCCATATCTAACTGTTTGTTCCTTCTTATAAATTATAGGATAGGAAAATGCTTCAATAGTCGATAACCCAACTGGAATTTTCAAATAACATTGTCTTTTTATCTTCTCCCAGTTTAACCACAAAGACTCCCGCATATAATGTCTTCTAAAATAACCCTGTGTTTTAGTTCCCTTATACCATAAAAAAGCATGCCAGCCCAACAGCAAATCATGCCCTTCTAATGTCAACAACCTATGCTTTCTTAATGTTATCCATTCTTTGACTCACATCAAATTTGCAGCTTGACAATACATTTCCCAATTAGGCAGGCCAAAACCTCCTCTAATTCTAGCATCTTGCAAAGCTTTAGCTTTATTCTCGCTTTTTCACCTTGCCATATAAACTTCAACATGATTTTATTTAAATCTTCAAAATAGTCTTTTCCAAGCCTAATTGGTATTATTTGGAACAAAAATAAAATTCTAGATAAAATATTCATCTTGATTGTTGAAATTCTCCCTATTAATGACAATTGCAAGTTTTCCCACTTCTTCAAATCTGTAGCTATCTATTGTTTGAGTTTAATATAATTATTCTCTTTTAATGTGCTACATCTTGCTGTCAAATATATCCCCAGATACTTAACCTTATTTGTAATTTGGATTTTCAAAAGATCTGCCAGTTCTTCTCTTTGCCTCAATAGCATGTTCTTTGTCAAAATCTTTGTTTTATCTTTATTTATTTTCAAACCAGCCATCTCACCATATGTCTCTATCTTTTCCAATAACCTTGGAGCTGTTTCTAACGGATCTTCCAGAATAAAAGCTAAATCATCAGAAAAAGCTTGTAGTTTAAATTCTTCCTTCTTAATTTTCATTCCTTTTATGCTTTTATCATCCCTAATATTTCTATTCAACACTTCCAAGGTCAACACAAATAGCAAAGGGGATAGGGGACACCTTTGTCTTGTGCCTTTTCTTATATTAATAAAATCTGTAAGTTCCCCCTCCATCATTACCTTTGCTGTCTGTTTATTATATATGGCTTCGATTGCTTGAATAAATTTTTTAGCAAAACCCATCAGTTCCAATAGTAATAACATCAATCTCCAATTCATGTTGTCAAATGCCTTTTGAGCATCTAAAAATATCAAAGCCATTTGCTTTTCAGGATGAGCCTCATAATATTCCAAAGTATCCAAGATTATTCTCATATTGTCTCTGATTTGTTTCTTTGGCAAAATCCATTTTGATCTGGGTGAATAAAATTATTTAGATATTTTTTAAGTCTTTCTGCTAAAATTGAAGCAAAGGTTTTATAGTCTGCATTCAATAAGGAGATGGGTCTGTAGTTCTTAATTTGCAGTGGGTCAGCCTCTTCTTTTGGAATAAGTGTGATATAAGCTTCTGACCATGTTTTGGGTATCATCTTCTTTAACATAACTTCATTCATGACTTCTAACAATGGGATACTCAATGATTCTTGAAATGTTTTATAGAATTCTGCTGGAAGCCCATCTGGACCCGGTGCTTTCCCATTGTTTTGTCTCTTAAATGCTTCATTTAATTCCATCATTGTTATATTGCTTTCTAACATTTCTTCAGTCTCTTTAGGTATCTTCGGTAAATTAGCATTCTGTAAATATTGTTTGACTTTTTCCTCATCAATATTCTCTTGTTTATATAGTTGCCCATAAAAATCTCGAATAATTTCCTTTTTCTCCTTATTACCATAACAAACTTGGCCTTGATCAACTATTAACTTCAATATTTTTCTTGATTCCTTCTCCTTTCTCAATTTATATGCTAGCCATCTACCTGGTTTATTTGCATCTTCGAAGTAATTCTGTTTAGAATTTCTGATTTTCTGTGCCAATTCTTCTTTCTCTATTAATTCCATTTTATATTTAATTACATCCAGCTTCAATTTAATATCTTTTTTCTGTGGCATTTTCTGTAATTCTTTTTCAAGTCTTTATACTCATCTTCCAAGACCTTAGAAGCTTGCCTTTTCCTAATATTCTTTTTTCTTGTATAATCTATTATCAGACCTCTAGCATATGCCTTCATTGTATCCCAAACATTCTGCGTTGAAGTATCTTCTTTTTTATTTTCTCTGAAAAAGAAAGTCAATTCCTTCTCCATCCATTGTATAAAATCTTTCTCCTTTAAAATAGTATTATTTAATGTCCATCTCAATCTTTTTTTTTGTCCCTTGCATTTAATTGTCATTGGGCTATGATCTGCCCAAGTACTTGTTTCAATATTTGTTTCTTGAATATTGGATATTAATTCTGTTGATATCCAAATCATATCTAATCTGGACCATGATAAATGTCTATTTGAATAAAAAGTATATTGTTTAGCTTTAACATTTCTTTCTCTCCAAATATCTTTTAAAGATAGTTCGTCTGTCATTTTAAAAAAAGATTTAGAGAGAGCCTTTCTATTTTGCTTGGTTGTTGTTGCTATATAGTCCAATTTATTGTCCACAATTCCATTAAAGTCTCCCATCATAATTATATTAACATAGTCCAGTCCAGTTATTTTCATGTGTAGCTTTTTATAAAACTCTTCTTGTTTTTCATTCGGAGCATAAATTGCAATCAAGAGTATTTTTATATTATTGTCCATTATTTCCACCATTAATACTCTTCCATCTTCATCATTGTAGATCAGTTTTGCTGGGATAGCCTCTTTAATGTATAGAACCACTCCTCTTTTCTTACATTGAGTCAAAGAAGTAAATATTTTCCCCAATTTTGGCTGTACTAACAATTGTTCATGTTGTTTTTTAATATGAACTTCTTGTAGACAAATTATATCAAATTTTAATTTCTCTAATTTATGAAAAGTTTTCCTTCTTTTAACAGCCGAATTAAGTCCATTTATGTTCATTGTAATCAGTTTTCTTTCTTCCATGATTATGCTTTATATTTAGGTCTAACAGCTCTCGTGGATCTCACTTCACGCTGTTCTTTACTGTCCACCTGTCCACCTACAGCTCCTTTCTCTTTTTCAGTCTCCAGTTGTTCCTCTTGAAACTCAATTAATGAGACCTCTTTCTCTGCCTCCTCTCTTCTTCTTCCAAAAAATTAATCTACTGTCAATATTTCCAATCTTCTCCTCTCTTTGTTTCCCTTCTTCCTCAATTTTTTGGAATCTCTCCTCATACTTCCCCATCATTTGTTTGATATTTTCCACTTTTTCATCAGTCTTCTCTATTCTTTGTTCAATGATGTCTGATTTTATCTTGAGATCTTGAATTCCTTGCATAATCATCTGTAAAGTTACTATTTCTTGTTCTATATTTTGCTTCAACATTGTCTGAATTAAACGTTGTCCTCCATCTGGTGGGGAAGCAGAGGTAGAAGTAGAAATGCAATTGGTATTGGTTTCCTGCTCATTTTAATGCCTCCAAAGCTTCAAATTCTTTCTGACTTTTAATCCAACTGGTAGAATAGTCAATTATAATCCAAAATGGAAAAATCCAATAGTAAAAGACCCAAAACCAAAGAAGAAAAAGGAAAGAAGAAAGAAGAAAAATCTTCAGGTTCTTCTTGACCCTAATCCAATTACAAAGTAGTCCACCATAAAAAAGGAAAAATAGAAAGGAAAAAAACAAACAAACCCAAAAATGATATTATTGATTAAGAGCAAATAAAAAACAAAAGAAAAAAAAGAAATTCCTTCAGGTTCTTCACACCTTAATCTCAATAATCAAAAAAGAAAAACAAAGTGGTCCAAAAACATGGATAGAAAAAGCAAAGAAGTCCCAATAAAAATAAAGAGAAAAAAAGAAAAATAAAGAAAAAACTCTGAGACTTTCCCTTTAAAATAAAAGGCAAAAATAAGAATATTACTAGAATTGAAATTTACAAAAAGGCTGGCGAATGGGGTATATATATATATATATATAAGAGAGCACACTGCACTTTATTTATTTATCCAAGGCTCTTATTATGACTCTTTTCTCCAGCAGCTTCAAAGCTAAGCCTCAAGTGTTGAAATATTGATAAGAGTCCAGGAAAACACCTGTAATGATATTTTGCTGTGCTCTCCCTCTATCTTATCACGTTGAAATGTCCTTGAGAAGGAGTCTTCTTATAACTCTTTCCAATTCAAATAAAGTATTTTCAAGCCTCTAGTTGGCAGTGTTGCAATGTTTCTTAATACTCTTCCCCCCCCAACCAGAAAAAATGAATAATGTATACAAAAAAAAAGAACAAGAAAAAGAAAATAGCTAAAGGGAGTCTCTATCCTAGAAAAATTAAAAAATCAAAAGGAGCATAAAAGATATATATAAGAGAAAATTCAATCCGGTTACCTACAAAGTCACACTTAAGTCCCCAGAGAAAAAGTAAGAAAAAGAAAAAAGAATCCAAGCCTCAATTTGACATCACTTTAAAAAACGCCGCTCAAACAGTTTTGGTCCAAAAAAAAAAGCCTCACAGGTTTCTTCTTTGTTCAGGATGCCCTTTCAAACCTCAGCGAATTTACAACACAAAAGGAATTTCTCACCCAGCCGACACACTTCTTTCCAGCCACTTTCTTTCCGGAGCTGTCTCGACTTCAGCAGCTATGGGGGCTGCCTCTCCGCCACCAGCAAAAGGGCTTCTCCTGGATCAAACCAGAGATTTTGCGATATCTCTGGGATCCTGGGACAGTACCCTTCTCAATCCCCGTCTCTACGGGATGGTTTAGGTCCGTTGGGACCGACCAGGGGCGAAAATATCGGCTGCGATCTCAGAGCCCCAAGATCACAGCTGTATCGCCGAAACGAAGCTCCGCCTTCTCACCTCCATTAGCTTTGTTGTTGCTCAGATTTCCTAAGTCCCATTTGACTTCAGATTCTAGGATGTCTGGCTTGAGGTCAATAACTACCCCATCATGGTTATCAGGGACGTTAAGCTCGTTCTTGTATAGTTCTTCTGTGTAATTTTGCCAGCTCTTCTTAATTTCTTCTACCTCCGTTAGGTCCCTGCCATTTTGATCCTTTATCATGCCCATCTTTGCATGAAACTTTCCCTTTATATCTCCAATTTTCTTGAAGAGATCTCTGGTCCTCCCTATTCTATTGTTTTCTTCTATTTCTTTGCAATGTTCATTTAAGAAGGCATTCTTATCTCTTCTAGCTATTCTCCGGAATTCTGCATTCAATTAGGTGTATCTTTCTCTTTCTCCCTTGCCTTTTGCTTCCCTTCTTTCCTCAGCTATTTGCAAAGCTTCCTCAGCCAGCCATTTTGCTTTCTGTGGGATGGTTTTAGTTGCTACCTCTTGTACAATGTTGTGAACCTCCATCCATAGTTCTTCAGGCACTCTGTCTATCAGATCTAATTCCTTAAATCTATTTGTCACCTCTACTGTATATTCATCAGGGATATGATTTAGTTCATACCTGAGCGGCCTAGTGCTTTTCCCTACTTTCTTCAACTTAAGCCTAAATTTTGCAACAAGAAGCTCATGATCTCAGCCACAGTCAGCTCCTGGTCTTGTTTTTACTGCCTGTATAAAGCTTCTCCATCTTTTGCTGCAGAGCACATAGTCAATCTGATTTCTGTGTTGACCGTCTGGTGATGTCCATGGGTAGAGTCATCTCTTGGGTTGTTGGAAAAGAATGTTTGCTATAACCATCATATTCTCTTGACAAAATTCAATCAGCCTGGGCCCTGCTTCATTTTGCACTCTAAGCCTGTTATTCTGGTTATCTTTTGGCTTCCTACTTTAGCATTCCAATCCCCCATGATGATAAGGTCATCATTTTTGGGTGTTAATTCTATACGGTGCTGTGGGACTTCATAGAACCGGTCAATTTCATCCTCTTCAGCACCAGTGGTTGTGGCATAGACTGGGACTACTGTGATGTTGAATGGTTTGCCTTGGATTCAAACTGAGATCATTCTGTCATTTTGGGGATTGTACCCCAGTATTGCTTTTCCTACTTTTTTATTGACTGTGAAGGCTACTCCATTACTTCTGAGGGATTCTTGCCTGCAGTAGTATACCTGATGGTCATCTGAATTAAATTCACCCATTCCTGTCCATTTTAGTTCGCTGATTCCTAAAATGTCGTTGTTCAGTCTTGTCATCTCTTGTTTAACCACATCCAGCTTGCCTTGATTCATGGATCTTACATTCCAGGTTCCTACGGAGTATAGATCTTTAGAGTATTGGACTTTCCTTTCACCCCCAGATTCATCCACAGCTGAGCGTCCCTTTAGCTTTGACCCAGTAGCTTCATTCTTTTTGGCGCTACTAGTACTAGCCCTCTGCTCTTCCCCAGTAGCATATTGGACACCTTCTGACCTGAAGGGCTCATCTTCCAGCATCATATCTTTTTGCTTTTTGGTACTATGCATGGGGTTTTCATGAATGAAGCTACTGGGTCAAAGCTAAAGGGACGCTCAGCTGTGGATGAATCTGGGGGTGAAAGGAAAGTCCAATACTGTAAAGATCTATACTCCGTAGGAACCTGGAATGTAAGATCCATGAATCAAGGCAAGCTGGATGTGGTTAAACAAGAGATGACAAGACTGAACATCGACATTTTAGGAATCAGCGAACTAAAATGGACAGGAATGGGTGAATGAGGCAAAAATACTGGGGTTGGTTGCCATTTCCTTCTCCAGTGAATCACATTGTGTCAGAGTTCTCTGCTATGACCTGTCCATTTTGGGTGGCCCTGCACAACGTAGCTCATAGCTTCATTGAGCTATGCAAGCTCCTTCACTGTGACAAGGCAGTAATCCATGAAGGAGATAAAATTTTATAGTTAGCACTAAAAATTTGGAATTTCTTTGTTTTTTCAATTCAGTCACCTTAATCAAGTTTTTAATTACTTCTTTAGTTTGGTACAGTGAATGATTGGCCAATTGAAGGAAAGGCCACTAGATTCCCCCCTCCCCTAAAAACCTAGTCTTATTTGCAGACATTTTCCAATTAATTGCTAGTGCATAAGAAGTAATGGAAACAGCTTAATTAGTAAAAAAAAAATCTCAGAACATGCTTGCTTTTAATGTAGTTGCAGAACAAGGCAACTACCTGAACAGGGAAATTGAGGGAAAAACAGGAAATATATGTTTTCTTAAGTTTTCGCGGGTACTTACATGTATGGTATTCAGCTTTGTTCAGGTATTTTCCCATGTCATTGTAGTTGTGCTTTTAAAGTTGTAGCAATGTTTCAGCAGAATCTCATCTGTCATCATCAGGCTTCTGTATTGTGTTTGTCTGTCTGTCTGTCTGTCTGTGTGTGTGTGTATGTATGTATGTATGTGTGTATATATATGGCATTCAGCTTTGTTCGGGTATTTTCCCACATCATAGTAGTGGTGCTTTTAAAGTTGTAGCAACATTTCAGCAACTTCAACTTTAAAAGCACCACTACTATGACGTGGGAAAATACCTGAACAAAGCTGAATGCCATACATGTAAGTACCCACGAAAACTTAAGAAAACAAATATATATATATATATATATATATATATATATATATATATATATATTTCTGAGGTTCTCGCGGGTATTTGTATGTGGATCTTTGGTTATTCGGGTTTTCTCCCGCGTAAGATTGGAAGTATCGAGGCAACTTTTCGATGAAGTCTCATTCATCATCTTCAGGCTTGGTCTTCAGCTCTGTGCTTCTCAGAGTGATGTGAACTTGCAGCTGCTTCTTCCTTTTAATTGCTAGTGGGGGTGTGACTTGATTGGGTGGGGGCTTGGCTATGTTCTGATTGGGTGGGGGTGTGTTCTGATTGGTTTGAGGTTTGGCTGTGTTCTGATTGGTTGGGGGGTTGGCTGTGTTCTGATTCTCCAGCCAATCAGAACACAGCCAACCCCCCAACCAATCAGAACACAGCCAAACCTCAAACCAATCAGAACACACCCCCACCCAATCAGAACATAGCCAAGGCCCCACCCAATCAAGTCACACCCCCACTAGCAGTTAAAAGGAAGAAGCAGCTGCAAGTTCACATCACTCTGAGAAGCACAGAGCTGAAGACCAAGCCTGAAGATGATGAATGAGACTTCATCGAAACGTTGCCTTGATACTTCCAATCTTACGCGGGAGAAAACCCGAATAACCAAAGATCCATATATATATATATATATATATATATATATATATATATATATATATATATACACACACACACACTCACACACACATATGGCAATGACTTGTGAAAGGAGGACCTTGAAGGGGGCAATGTACTCATTATGGCATAGTGTGCTACTTGTTACTGGAAATTAGGGGCAAAACTGCTGATTATTGCTAGATAATTCAAATGCAAGTTAAGCAATGTTAATAAATGGCTGGATGGCTTAAGAGAGGTTGTCTTAAGGAGGGCTTATGGAGAAATATGTATAAAAACTGTACTGTTGAAGGAGTGGCCTCCACAACAGGCCTAGTGTGTCTTTCTTTTGCGCAAAATAAAGCTTTTGCAAATCTCCATTTTTGGTGAGTAGTTTTATTGAGATTTGGACTGGATGATTCCTCAGGTAACGATACTTCCTTTTATTCAAGGCCTCAATTTGTACTTTGAGCACATTATGCAAAACCTAGCCCATTTAAGAGACCTATAATGCTGGGAAAGATGGAAGGAAATAGAAGATAGATAAAGTTACAGTGACACTGCTAGAAGACCTAAAAAATCAGGTTAGATTGTGGAGAAAATCTACCTGCAGTATGTGAGCCCTAAAAGTCAACTCTGACTTCGTGTCAGTCAATCAATCGAAGATATTTAAAAACAAAAAACTCTGGCCATTGTAATGCAAGCCCTTGGACACTATATTTACATTGAGATCTACTGAGATGCTCTTATTCTACATAAAAGAAAAAGCTGGATGATAACCAAATGACACAAATATCTTTATCAGGTGTGCCTCTGGACTTGAATTTGTAGAGCAAAAGACAATGCCCATAGATGTATTCCGTAAGACACACTCCTTGCTTTCAAACAATATTAAGTCAAATCAAATCCCTATAGCAATAGCAATTTGCACTTAGACTTATATACCACTCCACGATGCTTTACAACCCTTTCTAAGTGGTTTACAGAGTCAGCATAATGCCCCACCACCAAAAACAATCTAGGTCCTCATTTTACCCACCTCGGAAGGAGGGAAGGCTGAGTCAACTCTATAGCTCTCCAGAAGAGGAACTCAGAGGTTAACACAAACTGAAAGGGAGAGAGGCCACATCGCTAATCAGGATGGGATTGATAGTCTGGGAAACTATAATATGGAATGGAGATCAGAATGTGTTCCACATCTAATCACCAAGGCAATAAACCATAAATAATAAATAGGGTGATACAGGAGTGGCTCATGGAAGAAATG
This sequence comes from Hydrophis major, assembly GCA_033807585.1. Lineage (NCBI taxonomy): Eukaryota > Metazoa > Chordata > Lepidosauria > Squamata > Elapidae > Hydrophis > Hydrophis major. Next base: position 39,359,628 of record CM066343.1, on the reverse strand, counting down.
GGGATTCAAGTCTCCTTTTTAGTCCTTATGCAGGCTGGCCTTGAATTACAATCCCAACTGAGCCCAAAATTTCCACTGCTAAGGAAGACAGTTGTTAAGTGAGTTTTGCCCCATTTTACAACCCTTTTTTTGCCATAGTTCTTAAGGGAATCACTGCAGTTCCATTAGTAACATTCCCCACTGACTTTCTTGTTACAAAGTCACAAGAGGTTAGGGTTAGGGTTAGAGCCCAGGACACTGCAGTTGTCATACATACCAGTTGCCAAGGATCTGAATTTTAATCACGTGACCATGGGAATGTTGCAAAGGTTGTAAGTGTAAAAAATAGTCATTAAATCACTTTTTTTTTCAGTGAGATTATAACCTCCAATGGTCACTAAACGAATGGTTGCAGGTCAAGGACTACCTGTAAATCAGATTCCAAAAGGTTCACTGTAAAAGAGAGCAGGTGGGAGTGTCAGCTTTTCTGCCAGGCAAACAGGCAGGCACCCATTAAAGAGGTGCAGGCAACCTTTTACCTGACTGTATTTTTCCATCATTTCATTTCCTGGTATTGATATTGATTTTGCATCTTATTTTTCTCTTTCTTGGATGTTTTTTTAAGTCTTAAGGCAGCTGGGGAAGGAGTGTGTGTGTTTTCTGTTTTTGTTTTTTGCTTTCATGTATTGATTTCCTTTAAAAAAATTATATCTCAATGACTCTCAATGGCTTACAAAGATGAAAACCCAATATAAAATACAAAGATGAAAACCCAATATAAAACAATAAAAAGCAATAACCCTCCACATCCCCCCCCCCCCAGCAACAATCAGTCAATCAAAGAAGCCATTTGAAGGGCTCCATCCCACTCTGGGTTCCCCAGGCCCTTTGGCAAAACCAGGACATCTTCACACTCTTACAAAAAAAATGATGAAGTGGGGGACATGATGTTCCATGGGCAGAGAGCCACAGGAGGGAGGAAGGCAGAGCTGGGATTCAAAAATCCCAGCAACTGCCTCTCTGCCCAGTTGCTGGGTGAATGTGGCCATGGTGGGCATGGCCTACCGGAACTTCCTGTTTCCGGTGGGCTTCCAGAGTCCGGGGATGGCCATTTTTGCCCTCCCAAGGGTCCAGAGGCCTCCCCTGGGCCTCTGGGAGGGTGAAAACAGCCTCTCTTGGCTCATTTCTGGACTTCTGGAAGGCCCGTTATCTCCCCTTGCAGAATCTCTGCACAGACCCTGCACTTACCTCCATAGAAAATGGGCCACGTGGAGACTCCTGGGAGGGGAGGAGTAGACAGGGCCAGCCAGTCAGTTGACATACCAGTTCAGCGAACCAGATGTAACTTTAACATCTGGTTTGCCCAAACCAGTCTGAACCGGTAGAATACCACCCCTAGAGGGAGGCGCTGTGGAAAGGTCCCTTCTTCTTGAACCTGCTAGATGTACCTCCTTAGGAAAGGAGACCCATAGCATTTCCTCCCTCTCTACTCAGGTGGGTTGGATAAATGTGACCAGGAAAAGACGGACTTTCTAACTAACTGTATGTTAATTGTTCATTAAATGTAGCTGCTGCTTCTTTTTGCTCCCCGAACCGCTCCCTTTCAGTGACCTGCTAGCCATTTTCAGTGGCGCACTCTTAAAAGAACATCAGGCCACAGATGGTCTACTTTTTGCAATAAAGCAATCTACACTTTTGTTTCTACACATAACAACAAGCCTCTACCCGGATTTCTTCCTCTGCAAGCTTTGGAAGAGGCTCGCGCATGCTAGCTAAGACTTTGTGGATCAGGGCTTGTTCTGCAGTTTTGTCCAGATTTCATAGATACTGGCTGGGTTCTTGTAATATATTAAGCCATGGTAATTTTACTAAGGTTTATTCCATAATTAAGAGTTTACAATTGGTTAGATTCATTCAACACACTAAATAAAGAGATTTTCAAACAAAGCAACTTTTAACATGGGCTTCAACTCTGAGAATTCCATGTCCAGCAAAGGTGTTTGGGGGATTTCTGAGAGTTGAAACCCATATATTTTACAATTGGCAAGTTTGAAAAACACTGAACTAAACAAAAACAACCTTTTGGTTGTTGATTTTAATAAGGGAATCTGTAGAAATGTTCCTACTTGGCCAGTGTTTGTCATCCCATCGATCAAGCCCTTCCGGTTTTCGTCACCAGGTTCCTGAAGTACATGTTCTAGCTACCACAATTCTGCATTTAATTTCAGAAACCAGGGTCACTGACCTTTTTGTACATCTACAGATTCCAATTATCAGCAGAGAGAGCTTAAGTGCCTCTTCAGTTTCCAATTTCCTCCAAAAGATGACTGGAAATGAAAATGGAAGTTTCCAGAAACGAAGTGATCAGTGAGATGCTGGGGGGGGGGGGATGCTGCTTCAAGGTATGGCCAATGTTTTGCAGGGATGGAAAAGAAGCAGAGATACAAGCAAGGGCTCCCTTGAGGTCCTGTGAAACAGTTGGGGAAACTTAGCAATGCAGATTTAGACTCTGTTGCCATGGTAGGTACAAGAAGAGCCCTGTGTCATCTGCATTATACTTTTTATGAGTACTGTCCACTTTAGCCAAAGTCCAGAAATGGAAAGAATGTTTCTCAAGACCATGGTTGGCTCCCAATTTGTGAGGTGACACAGGACCTCCAGCCCTCCCTACATTAGGGAAGATCAAATAGATACAGGCTTGTTCATCATATCAGGAGCTAAATAGTTATATATCATTAGCTCCCAGTCAAAATTTCCCAACTCGTTGCTCTTCGCATCTTTTGGATTAATGTCCCAATACACACCAGGAATAACTGATCAGTTGATAATGAGAAGAATCATGATACTAGGAGAGGGTAACTTTTTACACTAGTCACTCAAGAGCTCATAACATTTCTTCCTATTTCTTCCTGTGAAATGAGCTGGCAGAGTGACAGGGGTCTCCAACCTTGGCAAATTTAAGCCAGGCGGTCTTCAAATCCCAGAATTCCCCAGCTAGCAAAGCTAGGCCTGACGGACTTCAAAGCTGGCTGGGGGATTCTGGGAGTTGAAGTCCGCCAGGCTTAAAGTTGCCAAGGTTAGAGACCCCTGATCTAGAAGGAGCTTCAGTGGCTGAGGGAAGATTAGAAACCGAATCTCTCCATTCCTAGCCCAACACCTTAACCTTGCACTGAGTCTCCTTCCCCACTAGGTGTCGATCATTTCATATCTTTCAACGGGCAACTTCCCGAGGTCTTGCATACTAGCCCCAGGTAGGGGAACAGGGGAAGAGATGCCTCTTCAGATAACCTGGTCCTGGAATGCTTTGAAGATTAGGCAGCACTTTGAGTTTGGCTTGGGGGCAGGGGCCCGCAGTGCTGATTACAAAGCACTGGTATCAAGCGACTGCAGACTAAAAATGGTTGATGTTACCTACCTCTTCCCCAGATGAAATTCTGAGAGCATTCTCAAAACAGCTTACATTATTGCTGAATTCTCAATCAGAAGCTGCCAGTGCACATAATTAACAAATGTTTTCTGTGTTCATTCATTCATTTATTCGTGGAATTCAAACCAAGTATCCAGTACAAGCCGAGATGACATGATATGCCATCATATTAGCACAATTTTCATCATAAAGAAACCAGGTTGACAAACTAAGGGAAGGTGTGGAAGAAAACAAGCCAGAGTTCTAGTCCACCCTCATCAAGGAAGGTCTCTGGGTGAGAACCTATAAGGTAGACCAGACCAAGAAACCAATGCTCTATAGATCTGAAACTAGTTTCACTAGAACAGTAACAGAAACTTGAAACTCTGCACATATTTCCCTGTCCCTCATTTATCTTGGTGTAAATCAGAAAGAAGCTTCTATGAGACATTTTCTCAAATTAGTTTTTGGGGATGAACTCAAGCCCCACTTGTTTGGGTCTTCCTCCTCCAGTCCTTCAAAGCCATTCCCTAGTACCAGTAGGTGCTTTTGGGCCAGCTGTTCTCTCATTCAGCTCAATCTAGCACATGGGATTATTGTTGGGGGGGGCGGAATAGGAGGACGAAGTGGTATCTTTGTCACCTTGAATGAAAGGCAGAATATAAATCTAATAAATACATAAATAGATAGAACAAAGAACATGATCTAATAGGCACAACATGACTGATGCAAATTACGTGATTCACATCATTTGTGCAATGACATCATCACTGCACAACTGACGCAAATTCATGACATTACTTGCCCCTGCTGTGGATGCCCTGGAACCACGAGTAATTCCAATACATCTGGAATTTTAGCCACGTTGACTAAAAAGAAAAAAGCTAACCAGAATTTGGAATTATAGATCAGGTTTAAAGAATCACAGTAAAACAACATTTGAAAAACACCCAAAGTCTATTTCTCGTCTCTTCTCTTATTTCTCCTGCGAGTCAAAAGGCCCTTCCAATTCATTCCAGTTCTTCTCCTGGTTCTTCTTCCTGTTCCTTTCTGCCATCACAATCGCAGCAATCACTGTCACCAGGACAGTAACTGTGATCACCAAGACAGTGGCTGTCTCTGCCATGCATAGCTGGCTGTCCACAGAAACAAGAGGAGAGCCAGCTAATTGCCAAGGACTGAAACAGGTGAGGTTCTCATAATCATCCACATGAAGGTGCCGAACACTCGTGATTTTGCCAAAAACCCTTTGGAGATCACAGTCACAGGCCCATGGGTTACCAGCCAGCTGGATATGTGTGCTTACTGTTTGGATATTCAGGAAAGTCTTAAATTTTAGGTGGATGAGCCAGTTGCCAGTCAAAACCAGAAAATTCATGTTGTGTAATGAAGTGAAAGCCTCTACTTCAATAAAGCTGATGTTGTTGCTGTTAAGCAAAAGAACTTCCAGGTTCTGAAGCATTAAAAAGAAGCCATTATAGATAACTGCAAGCCTGTTAGACTGAAGGTAGAGATGTCGGAGCCTGGAGAGTCCTCGGAAAGTCCCTCTCTCAATCGAAGTGACCAGATTGTGGCTCAAGTCCAGCTTCTCCAAGTTCTCCATATACTGCAAGCTTTCAAAACCCAAAGCTATCAAACAGTTGTGGGCCACCTTGAGATCCTTTAGGGAAGTCAACTCATTTGAGAAGTCATGTGGTAAGTGAGCCAACAAGTTGTAGCTGAGGTCCATCTTCTCCAGGAAACTCAGGGACGTGAATGTTTGGGGCCAAATCTTTGCAATGGAGTTGTGGGACAGAAGAAGGATCTTCAAAGTCCACAAAGCATCAAAGCAGCCTACCTCTAGCCCACTCAAGTTGTTGTGTCTCAAATTCAGCATCCATGTATTGTGAGGGATGCCATGAGGAACATGGACCAAGTGCCGATTGTGACAATCCACAAAACTGGAGGATTCATAGCAGAAGCAGAGATGGGGGCAAATCTTTGACGTATCAGTCCCATGAACAGAAAAGAAAAGAGCAGCTATAAATGAGAGATACATTTCTGAGAGGCCTGCAGCAGAAATTATTCTTGCTGCGCACTTGCAAAGCCCACAGAAAAGGAATGGAGATCTATGTCCTGCACTCCAGATCCTTGTCAGCTTCTACAGATGGGAGAAGAGAATCAGATTTCCCCAGAGGAACCCATCACAAAGAGCTCTTTGTCAAGTGATTAGCTAAGAGCTTCCTTGGACTTTAGCCTTGAAGAACAACAACAGGCAACTTGAGTGAACAAGAGAGGAGGAAGGAATCAGAGACCTGTAACTGGAGCACTGGCATTTTCTGTAAGATAGGTCATTCATACCTTAGTTTCTCTGTTTTCAGCACTCGCTGCTTGATTTTTGATAGACTAAATCCAGGGCCAAGAAAAAAAATTGCTTTTTCAGTAAAGAAATATTTGGGGGGAGGGGGGAAAGAAGGAAGACACACTGATTGGCATATTAGTAGTGGAAGGAAATATAATTGCTAGCATTACTGGCAGTTGCATATAGGTCTGGACAAACAAAAAAGCTTTCACCTCTGAACCATGCATAGTTATGCCAAGCAAAGCACACAGAAGAAGACCTGAAAAAACAGGCTAGGGATAAATCACCACAAAGAAAATCTATCTATCTGGTTGCTAGGAATCAAAAATGACTGGATGGCACACAATCAATCAAATATTAAGGGTTTTTTCATGCTGCTCTGCTGCATTGTGCATGAACTCTACAGCACTGAATGAAGCCACAAAGTGTGCAATGTTCATATGCTAGCAAATGTTCCTGCTTCTGAGATTCAGCTGTCAGCTAACAGTCTACTAGCCTTGACATTAAAGAATTTGGCCAGTAAAATGAGGAAACTTTTTACTGAATAAATTGTCTAAATATCCTTATATTTGCAATGATGTACTTGTGCACAAAGTATAGCTTAGATAACTAATCCTTCAAGTTTGATTCTTGGTGACTTCAGGTTTACATCAATGCAAGTTTCTTCTCAAATGTGGCTTGCCATTGTCTTCTTCTGGTACAGTTTCCAGCTTTCCAATCTAGCATACAAATAATATATATTTCCTGGAGATCTCCTATTCAAGAACAAGATTCCCGCCAGCTTCTATGGTTATCTTGTTACTGATGATGGTCAGAGGTTAGTCTTTTACTTCAAAGCAATTTTGAAGTATTGTCCCACCAGGCCTAGTATGAAGATCAAATTAAGATCAAAAAGCTTCTCAATAGCTCATAAGCAGAAAAATCAGGTGGTCATTAAAATAGTTTAAGAAAGGAAGGTAACAAACTTTGCTGCAAATATCCACAACACAAGGGCTTGTGTAAGGGGCGTGCATAAATGCACTATTTTGCCTACAGTCCCTGTCCTATTGTTCCCATTTATTCATACCTATTTCCTGTATTCTTACTCAAGTTTATACTTATATCTATTAGCTTGTAAGCGACTGACAAATCAAATAAATAAATAAAAACAATGACGCATAAAATTTTCTGCTTCTTTTCTCTCCGTTCTCTCTCCTAACTCCATGTATTTTTCTTTCACATATATGCCCAGTTTTCTTTCTGTATTCACTCACTTTGATTATATTCTGTAGGAAGAAGACAGAAATATAGCTGTTTTTGCTGAACAGAGGGGAAACTTGTAAAAAAATCAGACTGTGCAGTATAATTCCAGACATTTGGCCTATGACTCTTTAGACACTCATATCACTTAAGATTCCTATGTAAACTGTAATAATATTTATTGAACATATAAAATTAATGGATTGTGCAAATCCTAGGCAAAATTATGATTGGAGGGAGATTGTTACCTTGGGATGCTTCTGCTTGTTCTTGGGTAAGAGCAGGGATTGTAGCAGTGGGTTGTTTGGGGTAATTTTTCTTTACTGGCTTGTTTTCTCCTGAGTAAGAGGCAGCAGGTGACTGGATGGTTGAATGCGAGTGGGTTATCTAGTGCCTAGGTAAAGAGGTGCTGAGTGTGAGGCAGAAGCATGTCTGCGGCTGATGCCAGCTTTCTGATGGTATGATGTGTAGTTTGATTGAAATCAAATAAGTTCCTAACCAACCTAGCTGACAACTTTGTTGTCCAAAAGGTAGAGGGTGAAACTAGAGGGACAGCCATACCGGACTGAATTCTTACAAACAGAGAAGAAGTGATAGAGGGAGTTGAAACTGCAGGAACTTTGGGTGAGAGTGACCATGTCATACTAGAATTCAACATAACACAAACACAAGCAACAGAACATAGTAACACAATATCTTGGATTTTAAAAGAGCTGATTTCAATAAACTTGGGAAAAATTCCATGGATGAAAATCCTAAAGGGGAAAACAACTCAAAAATCTTGGGAAGTTCTAAAAAGTATGATCATAGAAGCCCAGACCAGCACAATACCGTTGAGAAAGAAAAACAAGAAATCCAAGAAGAAACCAGCATGGCTGTACAAAGATTTCTCTGGCAAATTGAAAGAAAAAAAGGACAAGTACAAAAAATGGAAAGAAGGACATACAACTAAAGCAGAATATCAGCAGATAGCCAGAATCTGCAAAGACGAAGTCAGGATAGCAAAGGCTCAGAACGAACAAAGACTTGCAACAAAAATCAAAGATACCATATATACTCGAGTATAAGTCGACCCGAATATAAGCCGAGGCACCCAATTTTACCACAAAAACTGGGAAAACTTATTGACTCGAGTATAAGTCGAGGGTGGGAAATGCAGCAGCTACTGGTAAATTTCAAAAATAAAAATAGATACCAATAAGATTACATTAATTGAGGCATCAGTAGGTTAAATGTTTTTGAATATTTATTTCAAAGAAAAACAGTAAACTAGCTCTGTAAGTGGAAAAGAGAGCCAACAAAACCAATATGGTATCAACAATAACTTTAAAAGTACAAAAACCTTAGCTCAATCAGCAACCAAGCTAAAACACAAGAGTTAAAATCCTTCAAAACTGGATTCCTCATCATCATCTGTATGTCCAAACAGAGTCACTCTCTCCCTTGCAAGAAAAAAGCATGTGTATGTGCTGCATGTACATCCTGTTTTGGAGAGTCACCATCTCTTTCACAGCTCTCCCTCATGCCTCCATTGCCACGGCTCAGTAGTAGGTCAACATACAGATGTCACACTAGGTTCCCTCCTCAAAAGGAACATCCAACCTTTCTTGAGAAGTACAAACTTCATCTGTTCAGGATTGTGGTGACAAAGGTGAAGGAGGATGGGGCTGAGAGAAGGGAAGGGAATAAAAGATCATTGACAGGGAGAAAGACAGGGAGAAACACCTGGAAGTGTGAGCCCTCGAGTTTCCTTAGGGAAGACCAGACAACAAGGGGAGAGGAGAGGAGGAGGAGGAGGAGGAGAGTTAAAAAAAAAAAGAGTGGGAAGCCAACTCATGCATGCCATCAAAGCCAGGGGGAAGCAGGGCTTTCTCCGCCTGCTGCTGCCAGAGGAGTGCGAGGGGGGGGAGTGCGGGGAAAGGGGGTTCGTGCCAAGGCTCCGCAAGCGATTACCAGATTTGCAGCTCCGTTTGTTGGCGAAGCTGGAAGCGCGCCGGTTAATGGGGAAGGAGAGCCCGCAGCTCCGAAAGTCTTTGCAGCGTTGGGGACTGAACAGGAGAGCCACAAACGCCACGCTCCCCAGGAAAGGGCGGCCCTCTTCCACTCGGCGGCTCTCGCCATGGCGCAGCCAGGCACTTTGTCTCGCTGCCCCCGGAGCAGCTCTTCGCCGCTAGGGTAAGGGGTGGAGGAGGCTGCCTGAGCCTGGCAGTTTGTTGGCGAAGCTGGAAGCGCACCCGTTAATGGGGAAGGAGAGCCCGCAACTCCGAAAGTCTTTTCAGCGTTGGAGACTGAACAGGAGAGCCGCAAACGCCGCGCTCCCCAGGAAAGGGCGGCCCTCTTCCACTCGGCGGCTCCCGCCACGGCGCAGCCAGACACTTTGTCTCGCTGCCCCCGGAGTGCATGCGCTCTTCGCCGCTAGGGTAGGGGGCAGAGGAGGCTGCCTGAGCCTGACGGTTTGTTGGCGAAGCTGGAAGCGCGCCCGTTAATGGGGAAGGAGAGCCCGCAGCTCCAAAAGTCTTTTCAGCGTTGGGGTCTGAACAGTAGAGCCGCAAACGCCGCGCTCCCCAGGAGAGGGCAGCCCTCTTCCACTCGGCGGCTCCCGCCACGGCGCAGCCAAGCACTTTGTCTCGCTGCCCCCGGAGCAGCTCTTCGCCGCTAGGGTAGGGGGCGGAGGAGGCTGCCTGAGCCTGGCGGTTTGTTGGCGAAGCTGGAAGCGCGCAATGCAGGAGCTCACGGGGGGCCCGGGCGCCCGTTAATGGGGAAGGAGAGCCCGCTTGGGGTCGCCTGTGTGGCCCTCAGCGGGTAGACAGCTCTGGCGGCGATGCTGCCCTGGAGGCGCGATCGGTTGCAGCCACGCCAGCGCAGGCCAGGCATGGTGCCATAGCGGCTGACTCGAGTATAAGCCGAGGGCGGGTTTTTCAGCAAAAAAATGGGCTGAAAAACTCGGCTTATACTCGAGTATATACGGTAATAAAAAAAGTTTCTTCCAACATATAAATAACAAGAAAAAAATAAAGGAAACAGTTGGTCCACTAAAGAGAGAAGTTGGCAAGGAAGTAACAGGCAACAGAGAGAAAGCAGAACTGCTTAATCATTGTTTGCATCCGTCTTCACGCAAAAATAAATTATAGCTTAACCCACCAAAAACTTAACTATAAAAGACAGACCAGAAATAAAAGTTAAAATAAGCAAAAAAATAGTAAGAGAACACCTGTCTGATCTTGATGAAAACAAATCACCGGGGCCTGATGGATTGCATCCCAAAGTTTTAAAGGAGCTGGCAGAGGTCATCTCAGAACCACTGTACCATATCTTTCAAAAATCCTGGAGCATCAACAACTATCAGAGGACTGGAAAAGAGCTGATGTGGTTCCTATCTTCAAAAAAGAAAAAAAAAACCAGACCCAGGAAACCATAGACCAGTCAGTCTAACATCAATACCCAGGAAGATACTGGAAAAGATAAAAAAAAAAATCTGCTAACATCTAGAAACAAGGAAAGTAATAACTAGCAGTCAGCACGGGTTTGTTAAAAACAGATCATGCCAAACCAATCTCATTTTATTCTTCAACAAAGTGACTAAATTAGTAGACCAGCAAAATACTGTGGACATAATACATTTAGATTTCAGCAAGGCATTCAACAAAGTAGACCAAAATCCTACTTCTTAGTAAGCTAGAAAAAAGTGGAATAGATAGCACCACCACTACATGGACTCGCAATTGGCTGGCAAACCGTACTCAATGAGTGGTCCTTAATGGGTCTAAGTCTACAGGGAGGGAAGTAAGCAGCGGATACCACACAGTTCCATCTTAAGCCCAGTACTCTTCAATATCTTCATTAACAACTTAGATGAGGGAATAGAAGGAGAACTTACCAAATTTGCAGATGATACTAAGATGGCAGGAATAGCTAACACCCAGGAAGATAGGCTCAAGATCCAGATGGATCTTGATAAACTAGAACACTGGGCCATATCTAACAAAATGAAATTCAATGTAGAGAAAAGTAAAATCCTACACTTACGCAAGAAAAACCAAAAATATACATATAAACAGGGTGAAACCAGGCTCAATAGCAGTAGCTGTGAGAGGGATCTTGGAGTCTTAGTGGGCAACCAGCTAAATATGAGCCAGCAGTGTGCAGCAGCAGCCAAAAAAGTTAATGCAATCCTAAATTGTATTAATAGAGGGATACAATCAAGATCAAGGGAAGTACTAATACCACTCTATAAAGCCTTAGTAAGACCACACCTAGAGTACTGCAACCAGTTTTGGTCACCACTTTATAAAAAAATGTTGAGACTCTAGAAAAAGTACAGAGAAGAGCAATCAGGATGATTAGGGGACTGGAGGCTAAAACATACAATAAATGGTTGCAGGAACTGAGCTTGGCTCATCTAGTAAAGAGAAGGACCAGGGGAGACATGATAGCAGTCTTCCAATATTTGAGGGGCTGCCATAGGGAGGAAGGAGTCAAGCTATTTTCTAAAGCACCTGTAGGCCAGACAAGGATTAATGGGTGGAAACTGAACAAGGAGAGATTTAACCTGGGAATAAGGAGAAACTTTCTGACAGTGAGGACAATCAACCAATGGAACAGCTTGCTCTTGCAAGTTGTGGGAGCACCATCACTTGAGACTTTCAAGAAGAGATTGGACTGCCACTATCAGAAATGGTGTAGGGTCTCCTGCTTGGCTGGGGGGTTGGACTAGATGATGCAAGGTCCCTTCCAACTCTGATTATCTGTTTAGTGATCTATCTGTTAAGCAGGGGTGGGATTCTACCAGTTCGCACCTATTCATTAGAATCAGTTGTTAACATTCCAAGCAGTTTGGAGAACCGGTTGTTAGAAGAAATTACTGGCGTAATCCTGTAAGGAAGGCAGGAAGGAAACATTCTGGTGTTGCTTACAGAAACTGCCTTTCCATTAACCCTTATTACATTCTTGGCAGGACTAGATTTCCTGTCTCAGGAACTTCTCTGGAGTTTTTTTTTCCTCCTTTGCTGGTATTTTGCTTGTGTGGAGTGACCATTCAAAGATACAATGGCACTGAAAAAGGTGACTTATGACCTTTTTTCATACTTATAACTGTTACAGCATCCCCACGGTCATGAGAGGCCAGGTGAGGAGATGCGTGCCTCGATGTGAGTGACATTGAGTTGGCCACGCCCAACCATAACATGACCAAGCCACACCCACCAACTAAGCCATGCCCACAGAACTGGTTGTTAAAAAATTTAAATCCCACCCCTGCTGTTAAGTGATTGGCAACTGGATGACTGGAGGAGAAGCAGTAGTCAAGTCATTAGTGGTGACAGGTAGAAGGAGATATGGCAGGAGACCAGGGCGGTTCTCAAGGAAGGTGACCCTGATGTGTCCAGTCCCTTATGGTCTACCCAAACGGCTGGCCATCAGCATTTCAGAGACCCTGATTTTCAGCTCTGCTGATTAAATGTACAGTCAGCCTTCAATAAAACTTGATTCACAATTTAACTGTGAAGCAGAGGGATTGATCTTGTCTAGATTAGCAAAATCTGTCTGGGCCTAGAAGAGAAGGAAATGTTCACATATGTGCCCAGCTGGGTTTTGTGCATGGCATCAGCCACGAGCCAGGCTCAATTTGAAGATGTGGCAATCATGATTCAAGAAACCTTAGTAGCTTTCAGGGGCAGATTGCCAGGTATGAAGCCTTGTTTGTGAAATTGGGCTGCAAAAACCAAAACTTCTTTATTGTAAGTCAACCTCCCTATCAAAGCTGCCGGAATCCATGGCCAGGTTGGAGATGGAGTACCATAGGGATTTTGTCCTGGGAGATTTCAATCATCTTTGAGCATAGACCCAGAGGCAGCTTGAGAGTTCATGGCACCATGATAACCATGGACCCAACTCAAATTATTTCTGGCCTGACTGACAGTGGAGCTCAGACATTAGATCTGGTCTTTGCTTGCTAGCTAGCTAGCTTGCTAAATAAATTAAACAAACATTCATGGCATTCGTGGCATTCGTGTGTGATCAGGGATTGTTGGCTATTCCCATTAGTTCTTTGCCATGGACCAATCATTCTTTGACCCTTTTGGAGTTATTTCTTCCCCACTGGTCCACTCTAGATACCTAACAGACCCTATCAGGTTTCAGGTGTTCCTCATACTTTAATGCCTGCTCTGATTAAGGCCTTAGTTGCTTCTTGGAATGAGACAGCAGCAATGTTGGCCTTGGAAGCCTGGATCACTATCTTCACTGGACTGTTTCTAATGTGTGTTTTTTTTTTTAATTTCTCCCAATTCACATTCCTCCAAATTTGTTGATACTTGTACCTTCATTTTGGGCCTCTCTGGTGCCCTTTTCTTACAGCATTGACTGTAGATGTACAGCATCCCCCTACATTGTTCACATAGAACTGAGCATGAATAGGGGCACCTATGGAAAAAACCAGGTGAGAAAAGCTATTGTATCACTTTCCTTTGTTATAATCTTATTTAGATTAATCTGATCCAGGCAGATACTTTGTGACAAACTCTTTTCTTTCTCATTAAATTTCTCATCCCAACAGTGACAACAATCCTGTTCAACCAGTGGTGGGATTCAAATTTTTTTACTTCTGGTTCTGCGGGCGTGGCTTAGTGGGCTTGGCTTGGTTTGGTGGGCATGGCAGGAGAAGGTTACTGCAAAATCCCATTCCTCCCCATCCCAGTAACCTGCTTTCCAGCTCTGTTCTCCTGTGCAGGGCAACAAAAGAAGACCCAGCTGATCAGCTGGGACTCAGGAGGCAGAGAATAGATGGGGGCGGGACCAGTCAGAGGTGTATTTATCGGTTCTGCGAACTACTCCAAATTTCCGCTATAGATTTCTCCAGAACTGGTCAGAACCTGCTGAATACCACCTCTATGTTTAACCCATGTTTGGAAGAGATATGACGGTCCACAGAGTGAAACCTACTCTCATATTGAGTGTGGAGATAAAAGAATATTAGCCTGGATGAATCACTTCGCATTTAATATGTCATATGATAGTATAAAGCGATATTTCTCAACTTCACTAATTTCAGAATGCTGGTTGAAGTTTCCAGAAGTCCACACATCTTAAAGTACTTGAGACTGAAAAACTCTGCTGTAAAGTATTATTTTAAAAGAAAAGGAGGTCAGGGGAATGGGAAAGGATTGTAAATCTGGATGCTAAACTTTTATTTTGACAGAAAAACTGTTCATTGGAAACCTTTGTGAAGGAACAAAACAGGAACAAGGTAGTGATTCAGATAAGTATTTAAAATAAAAAGAAAAGCTATACTTATTTTAGAAGCATGCTTATAGTAGCCTGCAACCTGACCCTCAAAGTAAATGATTATCTGTTGTCTGTTGTATGTGAAAGCAGATCTTAGCTTTTCTCTGTATCTATTCTGTCAATTTCCTGTTCCAAAATCAAGAAATAGATTTAAAAATGCATTTAGCCCCCTTCCTCAATGCCCACAGGAAATCTATTGGTTTTATATATATTCAATACTTGTAGTTTAGCAACTGGTCCTCAGATTAATCCAGGGAGTAGGGAGTAGACTAATCCCAGAGACTTAAAGTTAAAGCCACTTATCTTTGTTCTGCTATATTTAGGTTGTTGAACACTTTTAATTCTAAAAATGACTCTTATAGTTTTGTAACAAAAAATGAAATATGACAAATAACAGTTTCCCCTAAAAGTTTGGATAGGGATAATATTAGAACAAACTATCAAATGGGACATTAGGTAAAATTTTCCCAATTAATTTCAATAGAGGACACTCCCTATGAAGTATGAAATCTTAAATAGATATTTCCACTGGAATTAACCTTTTAAACCATGCAAGTATTGTATCTCTATAATTCATTATAAATTAAGGGGCAGTGATATATAATAGGCAAGATATACGGTGTATTGTTGAAAGTCAGTGTGATGTAGCAATTAACTTGCTGGATTAGATTGTGAATTCTAATTTTAGGCATGAATGTTTGCTGGATGACTTTGAGCTAATCAAAAGAACACAGGCAGTACCTTACTGGATTGCCTCCTGGCCCACCTATTCCAGTCGTCTGTTCTTACAGAAACAATCATGTACACAAGGAAGCCCAGTAATCTTTCAAAGTTGGCCTTCAGGGGCAGTCATACTGCTTTTAAAACTAATATCGTTGTTTCTTATGCATTTCTCATATGACATTGTACCACAATAGCTTTTCATGTGTATTCCAAACTCATTGTTTTACAAGATATGTTTTATGGTTTAGCAAACTGTATAAATTTAACCAGTGATCAATTTAATTCAATGAGACAATTTAATCAGTGGCTCATTGAAACAAGCCATGGCTTAATGCTAAGAGTGATTTTAGTCACTGACAGAAATTCTCTCAAATTATATCACAAAAAGTTTTCTCTGTTTGCTACTATCTAATGTTTGTCTAGATTTTTGCAGTCAAGAGATGGGAAACCTAATTTATTTAGAACAATAACTTGTAGTTATTGCAGCTGAAAGTCAAAGGGCAGATGGTTGAAGCAGCTACTGAATCATTTCTAAATACACCAGTTTCCTGGCATAAATGCAGTGGGTTTAATCACATAAATGTTTGTGTAATTTGTAGTTTGGTTCTCAATTAGATTGCTGCTGAAACTTTGATTCCCACTGGTAGCTATATTCATAAAATGTGCCACCAGGTCAGATAAAGATCTAATAGATGTATTCACATGCTTGACTAATTTTAATTAAACCTGTTAACCTAGGTTAGGTGTTTGTGACATAGCATGGTTTGAGAGTCCAATCTGCCTGGTTACTTTATAGTTCAATAAGCTATACAAAATTAGAAACAGATTAATTTTGTAAACAGAAAAGCATATGACGTGAAGGCAGCATCCAATGGAAAGCAAGCTGTTAGTGAGGAGTGTTGAAAAATCAAAAGGAATAGAAATTAACATTTGATAAATTTTAAAATATGGATGATTTTAGTCAATCTCAGCCTGCAAAACTTCACAAAGCTTGAGAATATAAATCCCAAAATTCCCAAGTGGCAAGATTTGCTTTGAGGATCAGGGAACATTTTCTAGATGAAATTAATGTGAAAAGTTAAACAAGGTTAAACAGCAGGTAGTTCTTGCTTAATGAATGTTTATTCAGCGACATTTTGAAACTACGACCGTGATGAATGAAAGGACTTACGTAAATTATGTTTTCTGCAGTGCTCCTGAGATCATATGAGGAAAATTTGAATACTTGGCAGTCTGCCCATCCTGACAATCGAATGTAGTAGTAC
Source organism: Hydrophis major (assembly GCA_033807585.1). Classification (NCBI taxonomy): domain Eukaryota; kingdom Metazoa; phylum Chordata; class Lepidosauria; order Squamata; family Elapidae; genus Hydrophis; species Hydrophis major. Next base: position 39,343,394 of record CM066343.1, on the reverse strand, counting down.
TGCAATGCATCTATCTCTCCCTCCCATCTCAATTGCCCACTTGGTCTATTAACATAGGCAGAGCTGTTGTGATGCTGGATCTGCTCCTCACCACACCTGTGAGGCCTCAGCCAGTTATGTAGCTGACTAGTACATGTGTTGTAAAATTACAAGGTAATAATGTTAGACATCAGAGTTTATAGGATTGCCAAGTTCATTTAGTTATTAATACAGGGTTCCGCAACCATCCATTTCCACCAGAGGTGGTATTCAGCAGGTTCTGACCAGTTCTAGAGAACCGGTAGCGGAAATTTTGAGTAGTTCAGAGAACCGGTAGTGGAAATGTTGAGTAGTTCAGAATACCACTTGTGACTGGTACCGCCTCCATATATTCTCTACCTCCCAAGTCCCAACTGATTGGCTGGGTCTTCTTTTGTTGCTCTGCACAGCAGAATGGAGCTGGAAAGCAGGTTAGTGGGGTGGGAATAGAGATTTTGCAGTATCCTTCCCCTACCACACCCACCAAGTCACGCCCATAGAACTGGTAGTAATTTTTGAATCCCACCACAGATCTCCGCTACAGATGGGTCTATGACAAGTTAATGTAGCCAGCCAACTCACCACAGCCAAATTGCTGTGGTCAACTTGCTGTGGGAAAACTTACTGTGGGATAAGAATTACATTTATTATCAAAGAAATGGTGGAATAGAATCATTAAAGAAAGAATGCAAAAGGAGGAAGAGAATGAAATGTGAATGGCAAAAATTAAAATATTTTTAAATTTTATTTTAAATAATTAAATTGAACTGATAAATTGCCACACAGCGAGTTGTCTTGTGACAAGTTGGTTGTGGCGATTTGAACCACAGCAAGGTGGCTGTGGCAAGTTTGCCATGGCGAATTGTCTCATTCTTTACCCAGAGCCAAGGAGATGGCCTTGAAGCAAATATCCAGAATCTGTTAAGTAAACAATAAGGACAAATGCATTCCTTAAGTCCTGGGAAAGGAGTTCAAAAGAGACCTTTCTGATTCACCAGGACATGAGAGATGTGTGTGATGTTGTAATTACTACATAACCTACAGTATAATATTAATCTTCCTGAGGAGTTGGTTTTCTAACCCAGTCTCCCTTATAGTGTTGACAACAGTCCAGAGATTGAAATTTAGCTCTCATAATTCCCCAGGTTAACATCTCCAGCTATGCAGTATGCAACTGCAGTTTCAATACAATTGAAATATGCCAGATTGGAGAAGATTAGGTCTAGTACCAGTAGTTAAGATACTTAAGAGTATTTTCCAAAATCTAATCAGGCTGTTTTCAATATTCAAAAATGGAATTCAGCACCACCCAACTGCAAGAGAATAATCCTGGCAGGTATTCCAATCCCATTCTGCCAAAGAGAATAAATTGTCATATTAGGGAATATTAAATATATTTGGGGGAATATTAAAAAGCAGGATAGAATATTTCCCCTAAAGGAGAAATGGGGAGGGGGGACACCTTAAGGGAGGCAGAAACTAGTCCCAGTTTCCTTGCCCCAAGCAGAAACTGAGGAGGCTAGTTTATAGAAATGCAGATTTGGTAATCCATTCAGAAAGACTGGGTCAGGCAGAAACTTCAGATAAGCAACACCATCAAGTCAAAAGTTGACAAAATTTGCTCAAACTCCAAGGATTTGCATCTCCTCTTTTTTATATAGAGCCAGCCATGATCCCTACATGACATCATAGGAATCCAGAAGGTATTAAACTCACCACTCTAAACTCCATTTTGTCAGCTGTCCCACAATCGCATGTGGTTGGTGGTTCTGCTTCATCAATAAAGGGAATCTTTCTTTCTAATCAGCCTCCAGCCTTCATTTTATTTCCAGTGCCTTTTTCCCACCTTGGAGCTGGATATTTCTTCTAACAATTATACACATGCAGAAATTGTTGACAAAAAGTAGTTTTATAATTTTTGGGTGAAAGAGAGCTTTGGAATTCTTATGAGCTCAAAATATACAAGTAGTCAACAAAGCCTACAATGCTAGCCTGCAGAAAAATTCAACTTTTGGGGTCCTTATGTTCTGCTCACACAAATGCCTCCCCTCCTGCCAATTGAGCAACTTATACCTGTTTTCTAATTCATGAAGCTGCCATGCTCCATGGGACAGCATCATATTTCAGTCATTCAATACCTGAGTCTCTATGCCAGGAAGATAAAATCATCCCTGTCTATTATTAAAAGCTGCCCAGATAATATTGGCTTTGTTCATTTAAGGAAGAACAATGAGAAGGATCCTTGAACAGGCATATGTTACATGGTCTCCAGGACATTTTCCTAACATTCTTCTAGCATGAGTCTACATTTTATCAGAAAACCTGAGATTATTGCAGAAATTAGCTTCCTGAAATGGTAAAACCCTTCCTTCAAAGGGAAACAACTTAGAGGATAGAGTAATCTCAACAGGAGTTCAAACAAAATGCCTCTAGGGGATCCCATACTCCTGTACCTCCTCACTTTCATCCCAAGCTCCTGCTGTAGGACTTTCTGATTGGATTCAATCATGCTTAATCAAGTCAGTTTAAAATCTGCACACATTATAAACATACCATTAAGTTTTGTTTTGAATCATATCAAGTTTTATGAATCCAGTTCGTTTGGCTTAAGCATTAGCATATAATGGAAGTTAAGAAAGTTGGTTTTAGTCAACTATATAAAGGAGCTTTTTTATTTAAAAATGAAAAAAATATGGTTTTGATGATTAGCTGGGATAGATTAAAGAAAGAAGAGTAATGTGATGTTAGAGAGAGATTAACATATATTTTTTAGTTATACCTGCTGCGAGAAATATTGAAAGCCACTTCTTCATATCTTTTTTCCCTTGCTTTTCTATTTTTTACTTTTTTCTTTTCTTTGTCTTCTTTCTTTTGAACACAGCTGTGCTCTTCTCTTATTCCCCACCTATCCAGTGTATACCCTCTTAGATCACTGTCCCCATTGCTCTTCATTCACTCTTCATTCCAATTTTTGAGCTGACCCTTTATCAGGAAGGACATATTTTCTGCCACTCTTTTAAGTTTTAAGCATTTAGTTACATTGCAGAAAAATGCTGCTCTTTTGCTTGGAGTTTTAATATTTCCAAAACATTCTTGAAGAAAGAAGAAAAATGTTTGTGATGCTGAATTTGTCAGCCAAGCTGATAGGCTGATTGACACATCATACAAGGATAATGGTTGGGTTCTCACAAACATTGAACCACAAAGCACCAATTTTAGTCTATTTGTCTGACTTCAGGTAAAGCAGCAGCCAATTGCAAGTCCCAAGAAGATGTAAGGAAAGTTATGTACGTGTTAAATTTTCTATAAAGAAATGGAGATGAAGACTATAACACAACCTTGTTATTTTTTAACTGTACTATATAATTTACTTCTCTTTAGGCAGCATTCAATGTTCGTGCAAGACATTCCATGAATGTCAGTTTTATGAATCCTAACAAGAAGGGTTGATCTATTCAAAACTGTCCTGACTAAGAATTGACACATTTTATAAATTCTGTGGTATCTGACAAGAGGATGCACAACAATGCCACTATTATGTCAGTCTCCCTCTTGCTGAAGGAGAAAATAAGAAAGGCCGTTCATCAGAACAAAAAAAGAGATGAAGATTTGTTGTATGGATTCCCCTGCCTCTATCCTGCATGGTAAGGAAAGATGTGGATTATATGCAGGGTGTATCTACAGAGTATCAGCTCAGTTTCCGACATGGATACATTAATGTCTACTAGAAAACAGAGAGGGCAGCAAGCTATTTGGGCAGTCACATTTCTGTTTTCACATTCTCTGTAATTTTGAGAGTATATGTGTGTGTGTGCGTGTGTGTATACACACACACAAATATGTATTAATATATAGCAAATGAACAATGCCCATCAATCAATGAGTATCAAGGCAACGATGAAAATTGGTCACACAATATTATTGCATGCAACTGATCTATTATATGAAGAAATACTTTAGAACAGACACTGATCATATTGATAAGGTATGAATGAACTCTATGGTGCCAATGTGGGGAAATCATCACCTATTCCAGGCTATGTATTTTATCCTTTTTAGAGAAAATTTATTCTGAGTTCATTCCAATATTTGAGCTGACAATTTTAAATATAAGATGATTTACTTTTCCTTGGACTGTGGATTGTGGTAAGAACCCAAACTAATTTCTAATCAGCCCTACCAAGAATATTTGTCAATGACTTTCAATAAAGGTGATTCCATCTACAAGATGAAGCTCTCTGCAGTGATGGCATCCCACTTTATGATTTTTATTTTATTTTTTTGTAAACCACCCCTTTATTATTTTTATAATAATAACTAGGTGGTGAACATACTAACTACTCCTTCCTCTTATTTTCCCCACATTGTATTAACAGGTAACAGGGAGTTGATGCTACCCTATGCAGAGATTTTAAGAGAGAGAGTCGAACAGACTAGATGCCGAAAGGGGCGCTATGCTTGGGTCAACATATACACCAGAGGAAATCTCTCTGCAAAACTTTTATGGAAGAAATAGAGAATTGAAGCTTCTCTGTTAAAAACAGATCCAACAATCATGGTGAATAGGCCAGCTGTTTATATATTTTTTTTTATAGATAAAGATAGCTCACCAGTGCTCCTTACAGTTGCTCATGAGGAGGCCTGCAAGACAAAGATCTCCAGCAAGTTTAGAGCTCTGGGAGACAAAGGAATTGTCTTGCTCAACCCACAGTCAGTGCCTATAAGGACATTGGGATTCATATATTTCCCTTTCTATTTACTTTCAGACATTGCTTGTTAATTACTTTTCAGCTTTATGAACCTGTAGATCAACGTTTTTTAAAAATAAGTTTTCTTCCATTCTTAGCAAAGTAAGTTTTAAATACAAATTTAAAGAATAAACAAACTAAGGATCAAAACTTAAAATAAAATTTGGAATTAATTATAAGAATCCTTCTCATCAAATGCCTTTGATTTAAATTTTTAAAAACATGATAGCACAGGAGTATGAAGATTGGACAATAGAAAGAACTGGAAGGAAATAAAAATTACTGTTAAGGAGAAGATCACTTAAATTTGACTATTGACTATTAATACAGAATGTAGCAAAATATTTTAACATTCAATATATTGAAGGGTATTTTAAATAGATCAAAAATTAATTTTTAAAACACCTTGCTTTACAGATACACCATGTTTAAATGTTACAGAAGAGGAGTAAGTTTTACCAGACAAGACTGAGATTGATCTGAAAGTGGATCTAAAAATGCCAAACTATAAGAATGATATGGAAAAGGATGCTAGACTGGACATATGAAACAGCTGATGTCTTTTGAATTAAAAGGAATATATAAATAGAGTGATCTAGATAATCTTTTTATACTGGATTTATAAAAGGGGCTTGTTAAAAGTTTGAAAAAACAAAGGACAAAAAAAATGAAACCAAGTTTTATAACGTTATTTGAAAAATTAAAGTTCAAGATTGTTCAAAGTAAAAGGAAGGAATATAAAGTTGGTTTATCTGATTGAGGTAAAAATAGATATGCTGTTGTCTTTGGTAAACCTTAATGGACTTTTGTTGACATGAGGACTCAAATGACAAGGCTTTATGGATTTGTTTACACATGGAGAGAAATATGGGAAGAGACCATTTGTTGCATTTTAAGATAAAGTGAGAAGTAACTTTAGCGTAACATATTTAGTAAGAAGGATCACAGGCACCAGGCCAACATCACATCTTGTACTTAGCAAAGCAATATATGTTAAGCCTGAAAGGGGCTTTATTAATATCCCTGCATTAACTAATTAACTATTATTGATAAATAAGCAGTATCTATAAATGCCAAGACCCTTGTTATCATATTCTCTGGCTGAAACTGCTTGCCCAAAATGGGCCAGCAGGAAGGTAATGTAGGTGTAAAACTCTTAAAATTCAGGAACTTGAAAGTAGCAACTTTTCCTCTCTGAAACAGTTGGACCCTCAAACTCAGGATGCCCCTCCTCTGTTAATATTTAGGAAGACTTAAAACTTCACTATTCAGCTGGGGTTTTGGTGGGAGACTCATAGGATTCAAACAGAAATGCAGGAAATATCCTTTCCCAGGATCCAAGTTCCCCAAAAGCATTATCTTCTCATCTGAGTCTGTTTTTGGAATATTATTTTTACTGAGCTGAAATATTTTATAATAGTTGTTTGCAGCTACACTTGAACCAAACTTAATAAAATTAGGGAACTGATATATTGCTCAACAACTTGGATATTCTGTTTCCTGTCTTTAGGCCCCAACAAGAGATTCAATCATTTATTTGGTTGAACATGGTACAGAACTATATACAGAATAGTCTGCCAAAAAAGCAGGATATTTAAAAAAGAAGTGTGTGCATATTTGAACTTCTGTGACATTTAGCTGTAATCTATAGATCATATTGCATGAATTAAATAGAAATAACAAAAGCTTAATTCTCCTTATGCTGGAGTCTAGTCTAGAGCCTTCCAGGAAAGTCAGGTTACAGTAATTGTACCATCATCCCATCAGAAAGGATATTGGGGATATGATCCTACTCCAACATAGCAGGAACCAAATTGCAAAGGCTGGTAATTTTAAGCAACCTCATACATGGCAAAATTCTGGTTAGACTGGCTCATAGCAGGCACGACTTTTTTTCTAATTATAACTCAAAAATAGTACCATTACAAACTGATGGATGTCTAAAACTGTGAAGGCCAATTCACAACTTGAATGTCCCTGGATTTAAATCCAGTCCCTTTGCTTCATATTTTTCTATTAACCAACTCATTTTGTTTTACGCTCATTGGTAGATGGCAGTTTATATTCTCTAAACTCCTGAAGTAGGAAACCCCAACAGCTTCTAGATTGTTCCTCAATACGTATCAAAAGTTGTACTGTACTGTACTGTAAAAATCAATTGAAATACACTCCTTGTTCTGATTAGCTCTAGACTAGCCCTGCACTCAACCCATCCACTAAATCTCTGCTTTTTTCAATGCTTTTCTTGTCTTTGTCACTATGAGAACTTCCTTACTTTTAGGTTTTGCAATGATTGCTCTTTTGATACAAACCATTTTTACTTATCAATTATTTTTATCATTCAGTTTTTATATACAATTCAAGGCAACAAAATATATCTAACATCCCTACCATCTAGTTTTGGCACAAGCACCACCATATGCGTTAGTTCGGGCTGAAAGTGAGCACCCAGTAATCCAATAGGCTTTCATGTCTATTGGAAATTTAGTTTAATTCCTGTTTTTAGGGCATCTTAATAATTTCAACGAATCTTATTCCAGTCTGCTCTATTGATTCTCCATACCTTTTTTCAATCTATTGCAATGTCTTCCTCCTGTAATGTTTGTATTTCAGCTTTGTCCAGCAGTCTTATCTTGTGAGAAGTCACCATCCAAGGCAAACTGACGAATTCCCATCCCTATCAACTCAATTTGATCACTTAAAATGTCCTCAATGCATGTTGCTTTATTATTCCATGTTTTATTTTACATATTATAAGCCTTTCATTTTGCTTTGCTAATGTAGAGGGCATGGAGGTGATTTAAAGGGAATATTCAAAAGCCATTACAAAGCAAGGACAAAAATATTCTTAAGAATTAGGAAGAGATAGTATTAGAAAGAGGCATAGACTGTTTCCCCTCTGACTCATGAGGGAAGTAAAAACAACCCAACTTGCAAAACACATTTTGGCTCAGTTCAGTTGCTAGCTACATCATCTCAAATGCTAGATTTACCTAATTTTATTTTGAAATGGTGAGTTTTTGTCACAGTTTATAATGTTAAAGTTCAGGGGGAGAAAGATATATTTAACTCACAAAGTAAAATACAAAAAAGGACTGCAATCTATTCAGGTCCTACTGAAGAGGTCACCATGCAGTTTGAGAAAATACTGTAAGCGGTTTATTGTGGGGAGAAAAATACTCAAAATTCATGTTAAAATTGCTTTTTTATATTTTTCATGGTATGCTCATCTTCTCTTCACCTTATTCTATTTTACTACTAAATAGCCACTTCTTCTAACTACACAATTTAAAATTAATTTTCATTTTTTATACTGCAAACATCTACACAAATGCCTCAAACCATAGTTTTTACTACAAAATTATAGCTTCATGGCTGATAAACTGGATTTATTAGGTGTTAGATATGTCTGCTCTTAGAGATGTGTTCTGCTGCCTTCCTTTTACAGCTCGAGAATCACAATCTCAATTGTTATCTGTAAGAAATCAGATTTCCAGGTATTATAAAATTTAAAAATAATGTTATCTACTCTTAAATGCTAGGACATCTGTGTATGACTATCTAGTATTCTTACTGTTTCTGATTGGGAGAGTGCAAATGACACATTGAATACCTACCATAAACTATCAAGTCTCTGACTTACGGTTGTCTTATAAACTGTTGGACATTTTTTGCTTACTTCAATTTTGTATATGGTTAACATTTTTGTTATTACTCACCTGTTTATAGTGTACAGGCCATTTCAATTAGCATTGCTACATTAGAAATTGAACCCTGTATTTGTGTATTTTTTTGTTGACATTCTTCCAGATCTGTGTACCAGCAGCAATACAGGATGCTAAAATCAGTATAGCAGGAGAGCCAAAGGAAAGTAGGGCAATCCCATTTTTAACAATTAATTCATGTTATTGTTTTTCCCAAGATAGAACATGTTTTTTTACAAAAGTTAAACTGAACCAAGCTCAATTTGGAGAGCTAAGACCAACTATGCCCTAGACAAGCAGGTACAAGTTATTTTCATGGGTTTAAAAACTAGTATTTTAAAAAATGCACTGATGATATGTCAGCCAAAAAGCAGTGTAAAGACTAACTACATGTGTAGGTCCCAAAACAGAATCAGAGCTGGAAGGCAATTGAATGCAGGCTCTGCTTTACGCAGGAATCAAAGTTAAAACTTCCCAGAAAAATATCTGCCTAGCCCCCAGTGGAATACACCACTATGCTGGATAATTCACTGTGCTTTCTAACTGATGATATTTTTTTGAAAAAGAATGGTTGAAATGTGCTTCCTGTAAGGTAATTCCATTATATAATGTCCTATAATGACAGAAAATAGTCGACTTTTTTCTGGGTGGCATCCTTTCAATTGTAAAGAGGGCTATTTTATTGCTTCCATCTTTCTTGAGGAAAACATTTCAACTTATCTCCTTGGAATTATTTTCTAAATCTGATTATAAATGCCCTTCTATAAATATGTTCCAATTTCTCTGAATCCCTAAAATAGGGTGCCCAGAATGACAGTACTCAAGGTAGAGTGCAGCCAGAATAAAATAAAACAATTACCTGTTTGATTTGGAATTATTTCTGAAGCAATGTAAAAACACATCGCTTTCATAGTGAAGTATCACTACCTAATCAGCTACCCCACTTTGCATTTATTTTCTAAGAAGTCCATGCTTCTCTTATTTTGTTGTATCTAGCCTGGTTCCTCCAGCTAGCCTATCAAAAACATTTTGCCTTGTGGATTTTGTTTTTTTGTGACTTCTGTAACCTCAGTTAGCATTCTCTATACGTCTTCACTCAAGTGGCTAATAAAAGTTGAATTCTGCTACTTTACACCAAATTAATAAGAAACTATTCATGAACACTTTTTAAACTAGCTGTGTAGCTACTTCATTCTAATTTCCTAACTAGAATGTCTTGAGGTACCGTATTTTGTCAACATGGGAACTCACCTATATGATTTGCAGAGAAATGTAACAACTCCACCATATTATTTTAGTGCCTGTTCTAGAGAACAAATGCATAGGGCTTGATTTGTTTCATAAAGACTTTCTTTTCTGCTTTCCATCCATATTACAGTAAGTTGCACTGTCTTGCAAACATAAAAAATATTAACTCACACATTTTACAAAAATAATCCAGCAATTTATCTTTCATAGAAATATAGAACTGATGTAAGAATATGTAAAATAGGCACACTCAAGAGAACATACGAGAGTGCACAAGTTGGCACGCCAGTGTGCCCATAATGTGCAACTTTGTATCCTCACATGTCCTCCAATTTCAGCAAACAATATGGTATGTTGTTTTCCAATTCTCTGTATAGCCCTCCCCCCAATATCCTCTGCCTGCACGCTTGGACAAACCCACCAACACAAATGCTTGATCGATGGTTAAAAAAATTCTGGGTTTTTATTGGTTTTGCTAGACAATGCTAAAAAAAATCCCTCCATTCTGAAAGGCAGGGCTTGAATTATTTAAACGTTTATCTTTTTGTTTAAAAATAACAAAAAAGGGAAAAGGGGAGAAGAGATCATAGCAAAAAAAAAAACCCAATAACCCCACCCTCAACAGCACCCTCCCTTCCTATGTTATCTTTGTATCCTAAGTATCTTCAAAATATTTATTTCCAAACCAAGGATACTTATGAATGACCCTGCGAGGAACAAGTCCAGGAGAAGCAAATCATATAAATGCTGACCATTTCAACAATTTAGCCAACAGCAGTACATAGACTTATGGACAGAAATAATACTTTTTGGACAATGTCTCCAAGTAACCCTGCAGCTTGGTCATAACAGAGATGATTTCCATTCAAAGAATCATACTTAGATCACCAGAACTACAGGTACTGTGCCTGATCACCATCTACAAACAAAGGAGCTGAAATAATCTTTCCTTTTAGCAATGATAGAGCCAGCACTATCCACATTCAGTCATGATGTCAAACATGTGACATAGAGATGACATACTTGCATCGTGTCTTACAAAGTTGCATCATTTGCACCACAACATGTGTATTATTTACTTCTCTTTGCCCCTCTGCAGATGCCATGGTCACAGCTGTACACCATTGGAAAGATATTTTTACTATGCTGCAGAGGAAAATCCCACTGAGGCAGTTTTATTCTCCTGCCAATTCAGATGCTTTATTTTCGTGGGAAAAAAGGCCAATGAAGGACTAAGGACAATCACATGTGAATTCAAGCCCAAATCTTCATGCTCCTGCCCAGCCCCAATTGGGCCACTATGGACAATACACAGATCGTTCCTCCTATATTACACCCAAGCAATCTTCACCTACAGAAAATCTTTGGGTGCTTCACTGTGGTCAGAACAGCACACGAGTAAGAGGAAGCTGTGAGATCTAGTTTTCATGCCTTTGAGGATAGAATGATTCCACAACAATGATATGTAGTAATGGTTAACAGTTCTAATCCAACAGCATTAACAGAGCTGATTTATGGCAATATAACATAATGCACAAGATAAAATTTACGGAAAGCCCAAACGCTTGTACCCTAAGTATGCATTCTGAATAGGGCATGACCCACTGAAGCCCGAGCTTCAGCAGACATCTGATCTTCTGAATTATACCTAAAAATGACAACCACAAAAAGCTTGATTTTTAACAAGCATAGAGATTTTTTTTTCTGCCATGATCCCAATTTTGAATACTGCGAGAAGCAGAAAAATATTTAAAGGGTATTTATATATATATATATATATATATATTTATTATATATATATTTTGAGATAAGAAAAATAAGGCTAATTCAAGCCTTGCCTTGTGCAAACGAAAACCAAAATGAGATCGCCAGTCACAGAAAAGTTCCAATTACATCACTACAGTCAGCTTGTTATCTTGTTTCCTCTATTTTTTTCACTTTTTAGTGTGATAAACTAGGGAACTTAATTCTCCTAGCGTATAGCAGGAACAGGGATGGCATGGAATTGATTTCAGTAAAGCAGAAAATTCTGGGAGGGAGAAAAACCTCAAATACAAGACAGCCAACTGTTCTAGGGGGGAAACCTGGTGGGCAAAAAGTAAAGAGTCTGTTAGTCAAGTAATGAATGAATTTTTAAATTATGCTGTTTTTGTCTTTGAAGTCTAAAGTTCAGAAGTTGTGGGTCCCATCATTACAGGGTAGCCACGACATAAAGTGGACCCCCCCTGCCCTCCCCTGCCCTCTTTTGAAGAAGCCTTTGTCATCTGCTGCTGCGTGTTCGAAGGGTTCCCCCCCACCCCCACCCCCCGCAGGAGCACTCGGTCGCAACCAGGAAGGGCAGGCGGGACTCAGGATGAGAGGGCGCTTTCCTTCTGTGTTGGCTGGACTTGTGAACGCTGCATCAGCTTTTGGCTTTCGACATCTCTAAAATGTTTCTCGACCTGGATGGAGAAGGAGGTAAGGAATTTAACATTCATTTTAGACAGCGGAACTACTGGCATGTTCATGAAAAGTAGTGGTCCATGAGACTGGAAGTTTGATTTCAATAAGAGTTTACAACAGCATTTCCCAACCTTTTCAGCTTGGCAGACTGGAGAAAACAACAGCAGCAGAGGAGGTGTGATAGTTTTATGCCCATGTGCATGCCACTTTCCTAAATGCAGCCGTGCACATATATGCTCATGTGACCCCAACATTTCCAATGTTCTGCAGCCGGGCAAAGACCGGGGCTTGGGGACCCCTGGTTTACAGCACAGTTTGGAATTGAAGGTCACTGGTGAACCATAAAAGGAATCAGGATTTTTTTTTTAAAGCACGTAAACATTGAAAAAATAAGCCAAAGTGTCTGTGTTCCATTACAAATATTAAAGAATATTTAGGAAACTGTAAGAAGGGATTGCACATTAGCATTGCATTCTTTGACATACAAAACATGTCTTTATATAAAACCTGAAATACGACATACAGACATTTCTTATAGTCCTATTATTGTAGAATTGTGGAATTCCACTCTATACTACAAATGCAACTAGCACTTTAATCATCTGAATTTTAGTTTGCCTCTTATTTGATCAAATATTTAATTTTTTTAAAAAGTTACAGGTAGTTCTCAACTTACAACCATAATTAAGATTAGAATTTCGATCATAAGTTGTCGTCAATAATTGAGTCACTGACATGATCAAATCCAATTTTATTGTTTTTACAGTGGTTGTTAAATGAGCCATGCAATTCTAAATTGGAATCCAGTCTCCTGAATAGGCATTTTTTTCCTGCCTTAAACTGGCAAAATATGACACAAACTATGGTCATGTGAGCATGGGACACTGCAACCAGTCATAAATATGAGTCAGTTGCCAAATGCCCCAAATGTAGTCATATGACCACTGGGGTGTGTGCATGAGAAACATTTTAGAATAGCCAGAAGTGCTTTACAGGCTGTAAACACCCTTTCCAACACTGAACATTTGTTAAACCACTAGTCATCAGTCAAGGACTCTATGTATTGCTTGAGGCATACAGGTGATGGAATGTGCACCTGCAGCAGCAGAGGGGGAGGATTTGGCCAACTCATTCCCAGAGGGAGATCCAGCTCAAGACTGCATAATCCTAGACTGAAAGGAGAAGGGGGTAAAGAGGTTTAAGGTAACCACTCCATAAAATCTCCCTGGATGTATCACAGCTTTCGTTTGGCAAGAATCTGCCTATTTGGTGTAAGAAAATAAAATATTGGACTCACTGTTTCATCTCTGGGCCTGAACCTGACAAGCTACATTCATACATTGCATCATCATAGCCGATTGAAACAAGCACAATTGTCTGAGTTTACAGAATATAAGTTGAAGCTAGTATTTATGAGTTATAGTGGCTGAGCTCTCATATATTCCAACATCAAAATAAACATTTAATGGATAAGCAAGATATGTGAATTCAATTTAAATTCACTTTTGAATCTTCACTTTTGCACCATCAAGGTCAAGCTTGCTTGTGCAGCTGTTTTTTCAACCCTATTTTCTCTTCTTCCTGAAAACTCTCTGATCTTTGTATACTTACTATTTTGCGTACATGACTTAGGGCACTCCCCTCTTTGCCTTTACAATTTTCCACTTGATATGGAGGGGCAATGACAACTTCTTCCATCACAACTATATTTTTCTCTTGCCATTTACAATCTTTAATACTGGAGAAAGCACAGAGAAAAAATTATTGCTTTCACTAATGAAAATTCACAGGAATTTGCAATGGAAAAAGGGAACAGGATAATTCTATTTGTTCTTGTCACCAACTGTCTAATGACTTTCTTTTTAGCCTAAGAACAAGTACTGGTACTCCTGATCATTCCTATAGGTAGTCCTCGACTTACAACCATTCATTTAGTGACTGTTCAAAGTTACAACAGCAACTGAAAAAAAATGACTTGGGGCTGTTTTTCACACTTATGACCATTGTCGCACCCCATGGTCATGTGATCAAAATTAAGACCCTTGGCAACTGACAGCTGCATAGTCCTGGGGTTATGTGAGCACCATCTGTAACCTTCCCAGCTGGCTTCCGTAAGAAAAGTCAATGGAGAAATTCAGATTTTCTTAACAACTGCAGTGATTCATTTAGCAACTGTGGCAAAAATATTATAAAATGGGGCACAACTCATTTAACAACTTTGTTTAGCAAATGAAATTTTGGGCTCAATTGTGGTCGTAAGTTGAGGACTACCTGCACTAATTTTTCATGCTGTGAATTTGCTCTGTGAATATACAAACTTACAAAAGAGTCATTGTTAAATTTTATTTTAAGTAGTCCACAAAGTTCATTTAACATTATCCTCTTTTTCAATCATCTAAATATCTGTACATGCTAAACTTTATAATTGTAGAGATATATAGATTAGGTTCACATAATGCTAAATTGTTTTTTTGTCAATAAAATTGATTAAATTTGTAAGCATGCCTAAAACATAAATCATAAACCACAAGGAATTATCTTACACATAATGCTAAATCAAAATGAAATAAACCACATAATGGCTTTGTATAATGGTATTTGCGTACTGTTGTGTGGTTTTACCAAATCGAAGTATGTAACACGTATTTAAGCTATAAACTGGTTCTTTTAATAAACAACTGTACATCCTTCACAATAAACTAGTTTCAATATAATTTTTATTTTCATTAGTGAAATTAAACCTTTTAGAAATACTATTGCATCTCAAAAAGTAATCAAAATATACAGTGGCATTATTTTAAATGAGGTTACTTGCATAAAACATATTTGCTAGATGAAAATGAGGAAATAAAACATTCACAAAACAAAATACAATCAACATACGTTCACCAGCAAATAATCATACACCATTTTGTACCAAACAGCCATAACAATCTAAATTATCTGGGATTGGAATAATTCACCTAACATATTCAATTTTAATCACAAAATGTGAGGAAAAAAATTCAGTTTTATTTGCAAGCTCCTGATTTTTAAACAAAATGAAAGAAAAAACAAATTAATGTCTACTTGCATTTGTTGAGATCAGGCACTTGGGAGGGATAAATGTACTCTATAGTAATTTCTGCTCAAAAATTGCCTACTAATACCATAATATAAATTTATGTTACTTACGTCTTGTGTATAGTCTGAAATAATTGCTGTCCTTCCAAAGAGACCCCAGCACTAATTGCATATGCTTGGCTCATTTTTTCTTCCTTCTCCATCCGTGCTTTGCTTGCAAGCTGTAAAGATGCATGAGAGATGCAGTAATTTCAGTCTTCAAATGGAACTCAATTTGTATGTCTGGATGACAGAGATGGGACAAATCCCATCTCATTAACTTAAGTTCCTTAACTAGGTGAAAAACTCTCCAAATCAAAACATGTAAAAACACAAATAATTTTAAAATGTGGAAGCAATGAGGTAGTTTTAAGAAGAGGGGGAAAGATGAGATAAAGCTAGCATATAGTAATCCAACCTAATATCCAAATCCACTCTGTGAAAACCTAATCTCACAGTGCTATCATATGTCCAAGTGTATCCACCCATGTTGTATGGCTGTATTTTTATTAATCTTCTCATCTTCTCTACTATCCCACCTTATAGTTATAGTTATTATTCTGTTACTTTGCAGGTATACTGAAGGCTTCTGCACTGGAAACAAATTCCTTATGTGTCTAATCACACCAAATAAAGTCTTCTCTTCTCTTTAGAAAAATTGCACTACAAAATCAAAATTCTGAAAAGCAGTAGCAATTTGCCTTTCTGTAATAGTGATAAGTTTTGCAAGCTGCAATATCCATTTGGTATGACTGTAAATACTGTTGTACAGTTGCATTTCCAGTGTAAAGTCAAAAGTGAAATGTGTATTCTTCAGACTTCCAAATCCCATGAGACATGTAGAAAATAGCAACTTCTGAATAATAAATTTCTCTCCATTATCCCTACAAAATAGTTACACATCTAATAGTTATACATCCATCTATATACATCAGTCACTCCCAACTGCAGTCAAAGAGCATCTATGGGAAAAGGAAAAATTGTTTTAAACTTGCAGCCTTTCAAAATGAACTTATTTTTGTGGTGCAGTAAGAAAAAAGTCAAAGTTGACCATCAATGCTGATAAAGTCAAGAGAATATTAAACACACAGTATTATATTTCTTGGCCAAGCCAAAGCCAAATGAAATAATTTTATCTATTCATGAGAAGGGTAGCATAAACTAATTCATTGTTTATAAGATTGCCATACTAAGGTTTCAGAATTCCTGGATTAGGAAATATTTAACTATTACTAAGAAAAAATATTAACTTCAAAACTATATTATTGCTACTGATAATATAATGGTTAAGATCAAGATGCAGTTTAAAAGTAAATTAAACAAAAACATTATATGCTGTGAATTTTGTGTATGTAGTTTCAATATTTTCAAAATATTCTCAAAGGATTCTTACCTTGCTAACATTGAGTGAAGCTAAAGGTGGGGGTGTTTCTGCCCGGTCATTAATTATGGAAACATCTGATACATACTGTAAATTTATAAGCAAGATATCTGCATGGTTAGGTTTACCACTTGAGGAAGGGCATTCTGGGAAGGAAAACATTAAGGAACATACAAAAGTTGTATAGCAATTCAGAGAATGCTACATTTCTATGAAGGAAGATGTTATCTTTAGGGTACATCCAATATAACCAAGATTGCCTCCTGAGAAAAATTGCAAACAAATTAAACAGCACAAGATTGGTTCTCTTAAAATATCCAGCAACAAGTGTTAACTATATAAACCAAACCTTACCCAATGCTACAATCATTTTCTTAGTAGCTCTATCAGTCTCTCTATAAAACTGATGCAAGTGAACACAAAATCTCTGTGGACTATTCATTTACACCCATAAGGCTACTGTCAAATCACCCAGAATTCTAATTTCATTGTCAGTAATTAAATGAAGTTTTCTGGAACAGATCAAAGCCTCCTCTCACAAGACTGCAACAGCATCCTGTGCTGTTACTCTGCACCACAGTAATTCACCCTTTCAAAGCCTTACAAGTTGAAATAAACTGCACTTGGAAGAGAGAGAAGGTATGGAGTTTCAGACTCCTGAACCCATCTTCACTATGATATTCTAATCAAGAAAATTGTTTCAGACTATTGTATAAGCTATAGGTATTATTTCGTAGATCAAGAAAGATGTCAGATAGACTTCTGCATTATTAGGTTTCTTGCCTTTTAATAGCTATGTCTGTACATCACATCAAAATAGTCTATTCACATCTCTCCATCATTCATTAAATCAATTTCTGAGTTCAATTCAAGAACTGTGGCCCAGACCATGATTGCCTAAATGTAGCCCATGAAGATCTATAGCAATTGCAAGAAATAAATATTGAAGAATACTCTAACACCCCTTTCTTTTTGCTGCAAACCTTTTTCCAATTCATATAACAAGATATGCCAATAATGTAAACCTGGAAAGATTTACATCTACAAACATATATAAAAAGTAATTGCATAAACAGCAAATGAAGACTTACCTAGATTGACTTGCATAAATACTTTTCCAAGATTATTCACAGTCTAGCTATCAAATATTGAGAAATCAAGTTACAGGTCAACAAAATTCTGCACCTCTCTCCATGTCTCTTCTTCAAAGCAGCTTCCCATACCCTATCTCCTTAAGTTACATATTCTTGACATATACCCCAAATTTTTCTTCCATTTCTATGACAATATCAGAAAGCGCTTTCTGGGCTTCGGTTTTCGACTCTTATCCATCTATTAGCACCGAGTTGTCTCCCCTTCCTTAACCTACTTAACTTAATGGCTCATCTTCATCCTTTCTGTACAGGTTCAACTTTGTCTCGATACCATATGCAAATAGTAACTACTTGGCTCAAATAATACCGAGATAGCCCTTCAGTCGAGTCTCCTCTTTCAAAATTAGGTTCCCTCCTCCAAAACTACGCTCCTATGTTTCTACGAGTCTTTGATGTAGAGCTCAGTCCAGCAACAGCCCCAACCTTTCCAAATCTGTCACAGGACCTCTCAACCCATTCCCCTCATCTGCTGAAGAGGATCGAGCTCGCCCAGTTCACGTGTCCCCTTCTTTCTCCCATGCAGCTCTCCTCGCTGGCCCAGCGACGGCGTCCCCTTGCCCTGCCGGAGCCCTCCCCTGCCCTCCCCTCCCTTTCCAATCAGGATACTGAGTGCCAACATCTTGCTGGGGTAATCAAAAGCCACCACCTCGCCTTGCAGCCGCTGCTCCTGGCAAGTCCGGCACGACACCTGGCTGCCCACACTGAAGTACTCGCCCGGGGCCGCCATCTTGTTTCAGGCCCAGGCCGCAGCGGCGGCACCCTTCGCGCCCCCGCTACGCCTCTGTAACCTTCGCTGAGGTGGCAGAAAGAATGGCGCGGGGAAAGGGAGCGCCGAAATCGATCCCGGCGCGCCAAACCGGGCCCGATGCGCTCGTCTCCCCCTCTCTTTTAGCCACCTGGCTTCTCTCAGCCTAGGCGGCAAAAAAAAAAAGGACGAGTGGCCAAGGCGACGGCGCCCCGCCTGTACGTCAGCCCCTCCCGCACCCACGCACGTGCATGACGTCACTCAGCAAAGCGAGGTGCGGTTGGCTGGCTGTTCGGCGGTTCGTTCTTAGGGCGGTGCGAGCATCCCCAACCAACGTTTGGAAAGAACACCACGGGGAGCAGAGGCCGGTTAAAAAGGGGGCGGAGCGCCAGGGAAGGGGCGGGTCCTGAGCCGGGGAATCTCCTCGGGGGTGTGGGGGGGGGGTTGAGCTGGGAATTGGAGCTGGTATTTTATGCAGATTTCCCCTGAAGTAAGCCTGATTCCGTTTTGACTGAAATTGTTCTCAATAAAAGACCACGTGGAGTAATGACTCTAACTGCGAGGGATTGTATATCGCGGGTACGATCCTAAATCCGCTGAACCGAGATAAATTGGACTGGTTACCAGAGGCTCCTTCTGAGCAAGCGCGCCTGGATTTCAATGGCTAAGACTGCAGATGGCCGGTTCGAGATTTAAGTTTAACCGGCAGTAAAACTACCTACGATGGGCTGCAAGGTCTGAAGTGGAAGACCTTTGCATCGCCCCTAAGGATGCAATGCTGTTTGGGGGCGAATAAATCGGACTCCCATTTAATTCAGATGAACAAGTTAGGACCGTTCATTAGTTTAATAGTTTATCATTCCTCCAGGAGCTTAAGATGGTGACCACAGCATGCTCTTTTCCCGACATTTCACGACTGCAAACGTATTTGATTGCGAAATAGTCCCTGGCTCCAAATTATCCGGTCTCTAAAAGTGGATCTGAATCTCCAATGCCTTTAAACTGTACATCACTGTACCTTTGGCAGTGCTAGCTCAACACTTGCGATTTTCCAACTGCCCCCTGTCAGACAGACGTTTATATATTCGAAAGAATACTGTAATTTATTATAGCAACATTTTCCGACAGCTTGCAAATGTCCAAAGAAATAGAATGAAATTTATGAAAAAGTATGTTATAGAAACTTTTGGTCTAGAAAGTATAATCAACTCAAATGCTTTTGTTGCAAAGCCTTTTACTGAGTTCCATAGATGAATTAAACAAGTTCAAACAGAAAGTTCCATGTTTAAAATATTCTATTAATGGAGTTATAATAGATAAATCTATTGTGAATAGAACATATTCATTTCTGCAAGAGACAGTCATGTGTCTGATCAAACATTCAAGTAGTCCTGTTTAGTTTTGGGGGGAAATTATTGAAATGGAAGGGTGACAGTGACAGGCATTTACTTTAAATTGGATCAGTTGCAATTCAATAGATTTTATCCTGAAATACATATGGATAAAATAGGTTGCTATTGTACTTGTAGTCCTAAAACAGAATAGAAAATCATATATTACAAAACATGTACAAAATTGGTAGAAATGTGGATAATAAATAATTGCACTTTTTCTGAAAATTGAATTAGTATTTTGGACAAATAAGATTTAGGAGCATAATTAAATCTGACTTTCTGGCTGTTCATGAAAGTGAGTCTCCTGTATATTGATGTCTAACAATTTGGAGGACCACTGTGGGGAGTCCCCAACTTATAATCACAATTGGGAGTGGAGCTTCCATTGCTAAGCAAGGCAATACAATTACTTAATTATTTAAGTTGCACCCAATTTTATAACCTTTTTTGCCATGGTTATTTAGTGAATCACCACAATTATTAAGTGAAACATGCAGTCATTAAGCAACTTCCTTTCCCTTCAATGACTTTGTCAGGCTGGAAAGATTGCAAATGATGACCACGTTACCCAGGGAGTCTGTACCATCAAAAATTCATTCCAGTTGCCAAGGGCCCAAATTTGGATCATGCAACCACAGGGACACTGCAATGGCTGTAAGTGGGAGGACCATTTGTAATCATTTTTTCCACACTGTTATAACTTCAAACAGTCACTAAAGAAATGGTTATAAGTTGGAAACTACCTGTAGATGGCAATATTACACAGGATTAATACGTTTCCTGTAACTGTTACTGGAGGTTTTCAAGAAGAGACTGGATAGTCATTTGTTCAGAATGGTATAGAGTCCCATTATTGAGCAAAAAATTGAACTAAAAGAACTAAAAGGTCCCTTATATAATAACCCTGTTATTCTATTTCTATGTTTGCTGCTAGTGAATTGTTAGCCAGATTTTTGCAGTCCAAATATGGTAGCTTTCCTTGATCAAAGAAAATGAGTGCAAAGCTGGCATCAGTGGTCAGCCTTTCAAAGGTGAAAGGAAAGGAATTTAAATAAAATTGTTCATGAAATTGCATAGGTGTCTCTGATGAACATAATTTAAAGTCTTACAATGGCCAGTAGATATATATATTCCTTAAAACAAGTCCTTAGAAATGCTATTTAAATTAGCTATTGAAGAAGCAAAATAAATAGGTTAGAATTTTGAGGTCAATATCATAATAAAGCACAATGCTATTATCACAAGTGAATGTTTTTTAACTAGCATTACTACATAAGCAGTTCAAGCATATTTATAGCTAGAATATTGGAATGCAATATTAAAATATCTACATTCAAATTATTCCAAAATACAGTGACATAACATTCCTCAGTACTGTTTTCTGTGCAGTTGCCTATTCTAGGTTTATAATAAGAGTGTTGTCTTCTACCTTAGCAGTTGTCAGCTGTTATTTATTCAGGCAACCAGATCCACCTCCTTTTTTGGCTATTCTAGTACTTTCAACAAAAACAAATAATTCCTTGTTAACATAGGATGAATTTGAAGAGATGAAATCTCTTTTAAAATTTAGGGTATCTTCAAAATTAAGTTTTGAAATAAAAACAGCTTTCCTTAAACAGCACATAAAAAGGAAACTCTTACCTTATAAAAACAGTAAAAATCTTTGCACTTGTAGGTTCAAAACTTATTAGGTAAGAACATTTGGTTCTGCTGCTTTTACAATATGTTCCTAGATAAAGAGTTAAAGTAAGGCTAAGCTTTGCTCCTTAATATATGCCATCAAAAATGTTTGTATCTTGGGATGATAACAAAAACTCGGCATAGTATTTGTTTAATTTGTATCGTTGTAGAATGGATATGGAATTTAAACCACCCTCATGTGGCAATAGTATTGGTAACTATATAGTCAAGAATGGTATGTTGTATACTGGATTATGTTGGAAATAAAAGCATATATTTAAGCTTCAGGAACCCAAAGTGGCAATTGGTTACTATAGTTAAAATACTTTTTCAATATCTTTAAGCTTTTAAAAATATTTTTTCATTAGCTGCAGTAAAGAGAAGTGATTGGATTAACTAAAATTGTGTTTGTAGCCATCCTACCTTGATATGAAAAACTTTTATCTGATATTTGATCCCCAGGCCTTTGGATGTTTTAGTTAAAATATGATTGGTACCAAGTGATTCATGCTATAATTTTTAATACTTTAAATATGAAACTGCTTCTGTGCATGCCTGTGTTCAGATATACCTGCTTGATCTCCTTGTTCATCAAAATAATAAAATTTATACTTACCATTAAAAAATTATATCCTAACAAACAATTCAATCCAATTGATTAATGTGGAGTGATATTTTAAGGTCGTGGCTTTCTGAGACTCGTCTATAATTAAAGCTTGGGAGTGCAAAAATCTGATCATATGGTAGCAGTTTCGTGCCACGTGTCGTACACAGAAATAAATCTAACCCATAAAACTGTAAAACTAGTTAAGTGTGTAATAAATACCTATCTAGTGAAAATTGTAACTTGAAAGATTACGCGAATCTTGGTGAATGTCCCTTTGTTCACCTTGTATTCAAGTCGGATACTGATGAGTCCGTATCTCTTAAGACTTCTGGGAAATGTAGTTTGGTCATTCAATGGCGCGAACAATCAGAAGCCGGCAATTGCAGGTAACGGGGAGGTGACGAGTAATTGAACCGAAAGAGCAATGATGAAAGTAGACAACATCGCAAAGAAAGAGGGAAATCGATCTTGGAAAATACAGAAAGAGCTAAAAAGAATAGTTGATTAATATTTCTAATATAATGCTTAAAATACAGTTTTAAAAGTTTATTTAATATATGTTATGCCCGGGGGGGGGGGATGGGAGAGGGTAGTACAATATACCTTCAGTCAGCACATGAACATTTTCGAGCATCGTGTTTTGTATTCCTAACGAAGAATGTTAAATTTAGCCTATGCGTGTCTTAAGGGATTACGTTGCTTTGTCCTCAAGAAATCTCTTCCCAGAAATTCTGGAAGTAGTTTAAATTGGAGAGAAGAGGGACTAATGCAGACTTTTAAGGGCTTCTGGATACCGGAAATCATTGCGGTAGTGTACTGAAAGCACTAGAAGAATCAGGAAATTCCTAGTGTGACAGTTGCCCTTGAACTGTGAAATTTTAGGTATACCATTCTGTGTTTTCTCCCATCTTCTCAAAACTGAAATTATTTGGGAATATCACGGTGAGTGATTGTGAGTTGTGAGTTTACTGAACTTTATTCTGAAGCCATCATTGAGAATAGTAAGAACTAGGATAATTGATTGTAATAGATATAGAAGATGGCAGATGGTAATTTGAGCTTGGTTTTGGGCATCTTGGTTGCCCTAATGTGGTGTTTCTCAATCTTGGCAATTTTAAGATGCTGGACTTCAAATATCTGGAGAATTCTGGGAGTTGAAATCTATGCATTTTAAAGTTGTCAAGTTTAAGAAACACTTGCCTAAAGGAAGATCTGTAAACAGAACAAAACAAAGCTGTGCTCTCCTGCTAATTCTCCAGCTTTGAAATCTCTAGATTTTTGGATGCCATAAAATACTATGAAATGATTGGGTTATGGAAGTCTTTAGCTTGTTCAATGACAGAAGAACTCTATTCTGGAAAAAAAAAATATGTTTGTGGAGCCACAGCTAAAAATTTATGAGGATTAAGTAAAATCTGCCAGGACTCATGATCCCTAAATGCTCACTTTACACCATACTCTTTCTTGCCCAACAAAATGTTGTGTAATGGATAATATGGATTTAATGGTGTTACTTATTCCACGGGGTTGAAAATATCTGTTTCTAGGTCTGCTCTTCCATGATCTGTCAAGGACAGAAGACATAGAGCAGGCGTGTCAACTCGTGGCCCACGGGCTGGATGCTTCATGTGTTGGCCACACCCACCCCGGTTTAGCAAAGGGGAAAATGTGATATATCATATGACAACAACATGACGCTGCATGTTTGGCACCCGTGACATAGAGCATTCTTTCCTAGGTGGATCAAATAGGATGAAGATATATTTCTGAGGATTCTCCTATTGGAAATCTTCCCTTCAGTGGAAAAATATTTCTGTTCAAAGCTATCTCTATTCCTACAGTATCTATGGCCCATCTTATAACATCCATACAGATCAGCATGCATCTTATTGAAATAAAGCATATCCTCTGCCACCCTTGCATCTCCCTGGAAAAGCTATTATTACTTTGTATAATAAGTGACTCTGGGCAGTGTACAAAACTGAAAAATCCTTGAAAACAAATAAAGCATCAAACCAAATGAACAGTCCAGACTAAAACAGTCTTATGTACAACACAAATCAAATAAAACAGGAGTTCTACCCAAATAATAATACATTAACCTCAGACCTGGGTGGAAATAAAACCAAGTTTTCAGTACTTTCCTTGTCGTGGGGGGCAGGGGTAATTATTTCAGAAGATAGTTTTTCCTCCAAGATCTGCATGGCCTTCAGGTAGGCCATAATAACCTGGCTGTTTGAGGAGCTTTGAGTTGTAGGAGTTTTGTGAATCCATTAGCATGCTATGATTCTTTTAATTTTGTATTACCTGGACAGTTGAGTTGTTTTAACAATTAAGAGTCATATATATCCAATAAAATGAAATGAAATAAATAATGTTTATTATGCTTCATTGCATAGTCTGTCTGATATTCAGACTGGATTTGGCAATTTTGTCCACCAGTTGAGTCATTACCAAGGACTTGGGATAGCACAGCAGATATTGATGTTGATGTCATCACAGGATGTAAATTGTTTCCACGAGTTTAGCTGCCATTTGTAATTGACTGATGGTGAATTTGTTAGTGCTAATAATGTTCCAAGTGATACTCCAGTTGTTTTTAGATTGCACCAAGTCACCTATTATTATTGATACTATTGGTGCTGCAATATATTGAACATATGACAAATGAATTGTCTGGAACTAGCTATTTGAAATACATTTTTCTAGGACTCCCTTTAATAAACAAGGTATATTTCAAGATACTCGTTTTTATTTCTAACGCAGCCTCTCTCAGCCTGGGGCTTACTAGACAGATACTTCTTCCAACTTTCATAAATCCATAGTGGCTGGGTATAATGGATATTTATACATTTACATGCTACCAAATTAGAAAATATCACTATATGGTTTCCAGACTCAAATTTAGAATGGAATTTCCTTCTTGGCCTCCTTCTAGAAATACTTGGTATTCTTTTTTTTTGTTTTTGTTACTTTTTTGGAGGAAAAAGACTTTATTAGTTTTACTTTTAAAAGAACAACACAACTACAAGTTATGTACAACAAAAAGACAAACAGGCCTTAGCATAGGCCAAGATGGAAAGAGAGGAAAGCTTAAGAAAGGAAAAAGGGAAGAGTAAGGGAGGGGGAGGGTAGAGTAGGGAAAACAGTTAAATAAAACCATATTTTTGTGACTGTCTGTAAGATCCTTTCTTCTTCAAAAATATCCTCGGCAATGCTTTTCTTTATCTCTGGAAATTACCTTCCATCTCCACTGAACATATGGTTATTCAGAAAATTTTACAATGCGCCAAAATGGACAAACTAACCCAAGCATTAAAAATAAAGAATCCTCAACCTATTACAACAATTGGAATCCTTGGTATAATTGGCTAAATCAAAGAGATCACCTCCAGGAAAATTAAGGCCAAGGGCCTCCGAAGCAGAGATAAAGAAATACTTTGTATTCCAACTGAAATTATTTAATAAACTCTCTAGCATTTAATAAACTGGATTTTTCTATGCCCATCTTTCACTAGGATGGTTTTACTTCTCTCATTGCTGTTTGCTGCTTTTAAGATTCTTGACTGCTGCACGATGTTTTATATGTGGATTCCTTATAATTATTTTATATTTCAATTGATTGGATTTTAAAAAACTAAAAACAAAAGGTATATTTGTTCTTATAGTTAACCACTTTGGACATCTTCGGGAAGGAAAGGAGAATGCAAGTGTTTTTAAAATTATTTTAAACATAATAATTAATTTAGGCTCCAGCTATGTTAAACTACCAGGGTGCATAAAAATTGATTATTATTTTTAATTAAAAATGGATTTTAAAAAATTAAATCGACTTTTTTATTTTTATCAAATTTATTTTAATAAAATGCTTTTGGAGTAAAAAATCTATTTAAAGATAGTTTTCTATTTAAGATACATTAATAATTTAATGTATCTTATGAAATGGAGTTTAGGTATATAGCATGAGGTTGTATATTCTGCAATATTTACATTTTTGGTATACTCGTTCAATGAATCCAAGTTCTGCAAGCTAAATAAGAAACCTTCATTTTGTTTGCAAATAATATTAAAGATTCTAACTATCAGCAAGAATGAGTCCTTACATTTAAAGAGCACCTGTCATTTCAGATCCATCATGGCAGTGCCTGTTAGCGGGCATCCACTTACCTGCTGCACTCCAAGTCCCTCACCCTTGTTGTGTCGCATCACCAGCCATCCCATTAAAATGAATGGGACCATCAGTGAGTCAACAGCAGGTCAGAGGAGGAGCCACTGAGGGACAGAGATGACAGCTGCTCTTTAAAAATTATGATTAAAATAGAGTTGATTTAAATCAAGCCTTTTTACCCATCCTGTAAACTACTGGTATTATTTATTTCTGCATCATAATATATGGTTCTATTTCCCTCTTATTTGTGTGGTTTATGCATGTTTCTGTGATTTAGTTCATATTTGTCCAAGTTTTCCTACAAGCTTGTATCATTACTTTGGGATTTTTTTGAATTAATTTTGGAACTCTATGATGAAAACAGAAGCAATACAGAGAATAATAATTTGGTCATACTGTGTCCTATTGTCACAGCTGCCGTCTTGACATTTTTTACCCTACAGGTAGTCCTATAATGCCAGCATATCCCATTGGAAACATGTGAAATAATAAGGGATTATTAAATGCTTACTTCTGCCCTACATCACATTTCCTAACTCTCTGCTTATACTTTTATTTTATTTTTTAATTTCATTCATTTATATTAGCTGCCCATTTTATATCAAGGTCTGTGAAAAACAAAGAAAGAAATGGGGAGAGATAATAGGAGGGGAGATTTAAATGGCAGTACATGAACAATAAAGGGTAATGGATGTTTATTAATAGGGTATGCATGCATGATGAATGAGATGTTTACGTTTATGACGAGGTATGGCTTTGCTTGTATCTACTTGTGGCACTAGGATGCAGGAGAAAGGTTCCCAGCATGATGTTTTGATACAAAGCGGCCACTGGTGTTTGTCATTGACTTACAAGGTCCTTTCCCAACTTCAGTGATGGCCTCTGAAATGGCTATTGCTGAGAAATCTGAAATTCACACATGTAAAAGGTGGCCAGATTGGCTTACAAGCAGAGCTTGTATCGTCATGTGCTTCTTATTGTTATGGAAATGGTTTAACTATCTTCTGAACAACTTCATTGCTTGATTTCTACATTGCAAAGGCATTGGCTCTGCAAGAGTTTGTCCAAAACACATTTTATTTCTTCTCATCTGTTTCAGTTTCACCACCATGGATATCTTTTATACTAGCGGTGTCCAATTTGCTGAAATGCTTCAGAGTGCTCTGCCTGGACTGGAAGATTTTTGGCTTTGGGTAACCTTTTTCGGTGATCCCAAATGTATCTTCATAATTTATTTCCCTCTTGCGTACTTCCTGTTGGATAAGAAGATTGGACTGACAGTGCTGTGGTTGGGCCTAATCTCAGAATGGCTGAACTTGATGTCTAAATGGTGAGAAAAAAGCAAGGGTAAAAAAATACTCCAGAATTAGACTGAATTTGTTCCTATGAACTGTATGGAATGTTTGAAACCTAGCCATTCCATTTTTTGGCATCCAGAAAGAACCCATAGGAACAAGGGCAGTATTATTTGGAAGTTCAGATTCTACAGTAAAACAGTAACTTTTGTGCTTTTGTAAGATGGAGAACTATAGATTCAGCTTTTGTGACACAGAAGGAAGAGCCAACATCCAGGAAATAAACACAGAACATAAACTTTGTTCTGCATCAAGAACATTTTATAGAGGTACCTCCAATTTATACAGAGGAAGTACTCCTTTTCATGGTTTATAAATGAAAGCTTTTGTAGCTTAAATGGCATTCACATAGCAAACATCAAATATATGAGAGAACTGACTTTTAATTAAAGTAATTACTTAAACAACCCCAAGATGAAAGAACCTATTCAGTAATTCTGCGTGGTGGGGAGAAGCAGAAAAGCAATCATGAAAGGAATTGAAATATTTAATTTATTTGTTAGACTTATATCCTGCCTTTTCTTTGGAAGCTCATTATATGAGGGATCTTGTAATAGCTTGGACTCAGAAAAATTAATTCACTCAGAGTCATTCTCTGAATTTCCACTTTCAACCCATGCTGCATTGTGTTTGGATAGGATGACTTGAATTGTAGCCAGTAGTGCTTTTATTTGTTATTAACCAACAGTCCATTAGTGTTCATTTACTGAAGTTTAATAGAATTTTGTAGAGCAGAAAAATATGTTTGGCTTTCAGAGGAATTAATATCAATGCCTATAACAAATTTGGAACTATTCATTAATGGAACAAATGTCCAATATGTAGAATTATAGAATTGCCTCATTAAGAACAAGAGGAGGATGACTTATAGTACTATAGCAGTCTTTAGAATTTGGAATACAGGTTTGTATATACAGGCAGTCCTCAACCTATAACCACAATTGAGCCCCAAATTTATGTTGTTACATGAGACATTTGTTAAGTGAGTTTTGCCTCATTTTACAACCTTTGTTACCATTATTGTTAAGTGAGTCACTGCAGTTAATAAGTTAGTATCATGATTGTTAAGTGAATCTGGCTTCCCCATTGATTTTGCTTGTCAAAAGGTTACAGAAGGGGATCCCATGACCTTGGGCCACAACAATAATCATAAGTATGAATCAGCTACCAAACATCTGAATTTTGATCATATGATCATGGAGATGCTGCAAAGGTCGTAAAAGTGAAAAATGCTTGCAAGTCATTTTTTTCAGTGTTGTTGTAACTTTGAACGGTCACTAAATAAACTGTTGTCAGTCAAGGACTGCCTCTATACATGAGTAGGCTTTCTTGGAAGAAGAGGTTGAGTTGACCCTACCCATCCATTAGAAGAGAATTGCAGATTGATTGAAGAGCAGTATAGGATACACTGCCTGTGTTATATCTGGCAGTCACCTTTTGCCTGCACTCTGTATTTCATTGGCCCATGAAAAGCTCTATGTGTACCTTCCAATATTTTAAATAAAGCTCTTCTGCATTAGCAAGTGAAGGAGACGTTAATTTAATTGGAAACTGGTGTCCTCTTTGTTTCTTACGTTATCTGTTAGTTATAGGTATAAGACCTGATTCTCTCTGATAAGTCCAGTAGAAATTAACAAAACAATGTCCAGTTACAGATACCTTTGACTTCATAAAAGTGACAAGCTTGCAACCCTTCTGCTGTAAGATACAAATTAGAATTGTGATCTTCCACTGATAAAAATTAATATTGAGTCAGAATGGTGCAGGGCTTGAAGTATTTTCTAGAACTGAGGAAACTGGTGTTCTAATTCACCTTCAGTCCTGAAAGATCTCTTAATCACTGTAGGCCAGTCACATTCTTTCTGTCCAATATTCCTCATTGGATTGTTGTAGCAAAATTGGATGAGGGAATGCTATCTAATATATATTACCTTGAGTTCTTAGAAGAAAGAACATATATAAATGAAATGAATTAATATAACTAGAAAAAGAGTAGTTGTCAATTGTAAACTATGTAGATAAGATGGCAAGTAAATTTAAATTTCCTGGCATTTTGGAAGTGTTGATTTTTTTCTTCCCAGTTCTTAATTATATATATTTCCTCTTCCTCCTATTCCTAAGGTTATTATTTGGTGAACGGCCCTTCTGGTGGATCTCTGAATCTGGATTTTCCAAGAAAAAGGAGATTTTTCTCCGTCAGTTCCCATCCAGTTGTGAAACAGGACCAGGTTGGTAATCCAGTCCAATGAAAAGTAGGAATTGAAGAAAATAAGTGTTGAAAGTCAATGTTACCCTCTTCCCACACTCTTGAAATATTGTCCTGTAAGGTTCTTGAATGGTGTCATTACTTTGCTTTTAATTTTTTCCTTTGGGTCAGTCAATTTTTCCAGATTGGCTGTGCCTACCATGCTAGTTATTATGTGAATAGGCAAGATATTCCCATGGCACTCATTTTGTGACATATTTTATATTGATCATCCAAATCACCTCATTCCAATTTCCCAGGAAATACCAATTTTGACATGGAAATTTCAATAGTTTGCCTATAGGATCTTTATGGTACTATTTTGTTTTCATTTGGACCATAGATTCCCAGTATCAAAGTCTTAGCCCCCTCTAAGTAACTTTTATTCCAACATATCTGCCACAATCCTCAGTCAATTTAATTTTTGGATATAGTTGAGAGAGTTTATATACAAAGCAACTCCGTTTCTTTTATTCCTACTGAAATAAATTCTCCCAAGTTTTTGTCATTCAGATATTTTATATTTTTCCTAATATCGGTTTCTTTTTTATTTAAAATTGTATCATAATATAAAATACAAGTGAGAACAAAGATAAAGGAAAATGGGGAAGGGAAAAGAAAGGGAAAGAGAAGTGTGGGATAAGGGGAAAAAAGAAGAGGAAAAAAAACCATTAACTTCCAACATTTTTCAGTGCAGCAGAATAAAAATAATAAAATAAACTTTTTACTTATAGAAATAGCTAGTACATATAAATACATATAAGAGGAAATGTATTTAATCAGTAAGTCTCAAAATCAGAATTTCATTTTTTCTCATTTATAATAAAACATATTGGTTTCTAATATCTATTTCTTCTAAGGAAATCACATCTTCTTTGAACTTTTCCAAAGAATGAAGTACACAGGTAACCCCCAACTTGTGATTAGAATGGGGGCTGGAATTTTAGTTATAAGTTAAGGTGTCGTAAAGCAAATCATCACACGATGAGATCCAATTTTATGATTAATCTACTGAATCACCAGAGATGCTAAATAAATCATGTGGCTGTTAAGCATATCATGTAGTCATCAAGCAAATCCAGCTTCCCCAGTGGAGGTTTTTGGGTTTTTTGCCATTTTTAATGGAAACCAGGAAAAATAAATTGCAAATCACAAACATGGGACTACAGGGTGCTTCAAAAGGTTGTAAATCCAAGCTGGTATCCAAGTGCCCAAATTGCAACCATGTGATTGCAGGGGTGGCGCAACTGAGACCATCATAACTTCAAATTGTCATTGACCAAACGGTTGTAAGTTGAGGACTACCTGAAAATTTTTCTATTTTGAGAAGCATTTGCTCCACTTTTATTCCATAATAAGCATTTATAATCCATAGTTACAGCAAGATTTTAGAAAAATCAATGTTTGTAATTGCCCACTGTGGTAGTATCTTCAGTGTCCACCTGTATCTGCTATGGCAGGGGTCGTCAACCTTTTGGACTTGAGGGACCACCAAACTCATAATTTTAAATCCTGCAGACCAGAGACTCTGGGAAAATCCCCAAAAAAGGCTGCAGGAAAATTCCCCATCTCGTTTTCCAACCAATTGATCATTTTTTATTTGGGATAGCTGTTCGAGAACAAACTCTGTTCTCAGGGGGAGAGAGAGACTTTTGGCTGCATGCAAGGAAAGCAGCAGAAGTCTTCCTTTCTCTTGCCCAAACTCCGCCAGAAATGAGTCTTGGGCGGCGCAGCCTCTTGGAGCAGGAGGCCTTGCAGGGTCCCAAAAACTCATTTCTGGCAGAGTTTGGGGGAGAGAAAGGAAGACTTCTGCTGCTTTCCTTGCATGCAGCCAAAAGCAGAAGAAGGAAGAAGCGGAAAGAAGCAGCCCGGTGGCCAGGTGAGGTGTGTGGGGCAAGTGTGGCAAGTTCCCTCCTCCGTCCTTTCCTCCCTCCCCTCACTACCTCGTGTTGTTCACAGTGCAAGCGACACAAGCCTTGTGTTCCTGCGGACCATGTGGACGGCGCAGTCTTGTGTTTCCAAGCAGCCTGGATTAATTGCTTGAAGGGGGGGTGACATTTTTCTGTGGACCATCAAAATTTTCTCGTGGACCACCAGTGGTCCCCGGCCCACTGGTCAGTGACTACTGTGCTATGGCATTTATTTTGTTACCTCTTTGTCACTTCTGTTTGCTTTTCCTCCAATTCTTTGAGTTTTCCCAGAAAATAATCAAATTAACCAATTGATAATTGCTTTATGTGGTAACAGAAGTTACTTGTTATCTTTACAGGTAGTCTTCAACTTATGAACAATCACTTAGTGATTGTTCAACAGACCAACTTAAGGAAGCTCCATTAGGTTTGTAATTTGAGGGCTACCAATAGATCATTAGTTAATTTAATAACACTATATATAACTATGTGACATAATTATTTACCTTTTGTTTCTTTTCTTTCTCTTTTACATAGATGATCACTAGCAACTAGAGGGATTTTATTTATTTTTCTTTTTTACAGGCAGTCCTTCTGGCCACTGTATGATCACCGGTGCAGCCCTGTGGCCAATTGTAAGCATTCTGGCCAGACAGATAGCCCAGAAGTCCAAAAGGTATATAGCAATATCACTGAGACCAGGGGTCTGCAACCTTAAATACTCAAAGAGCCATTTGAACCCATTTCCCACAGAAAAGAAAACACCAGGAGCCACAAAACTCCCACCCAATCACATTACCCCCCATCTGCCACACCTACCCAGGTTTTGTGGCTCCTGGTGTTTTCTGTGGGAAATAGATCTGTCTCTCCCTCTCCCTCCCTCCCTCTCTCTTATTTCTATTTTTCTCTCTTTTTCCCTCTCCCTCTCTCTCCCTTTCTTTCTCTTTCTTTCTCTCCCTTTCTTTTTCTTTCTTTCCCCTTCTCTCTCTTTTTTCTCTCTCTCACATTCTCTCCCTCCAGCTCTCTCCCATTCCCTCCCTCCTTCTCTCATTTTTTCCTCTCTCTCTCCTTCCATCATTTTCTCATTTCTCTTTTCTCCCCTTTTCTCTCATTTGTTTTTCTCTTTTTCTCTCCCTCTCATTTCTGTTTTTCTCCTTTTCTGCCTTTCTTTTTTCTTTCTTTCCTCTTTTCTCTCTCATTTGTTTCCCTTTCTTTTCCCTCTCTCATTTCTCTCTCCCTCCCTCTCTCATTTGTTTCTCTCTTTTTCGTCTCTATTCTCTCTCTTTCCATCATTTTTTCATTTCTCTCTCTCTTTCTTTTTCCCTCTCTCTCTGTATTCAATCTTCCTCTAAGAAGTACAAAAAGTATAGGAACTTTTCTTCATAAATCAGAATTGACTTTGTTAAAACTCATGCAAATTTCTAAAGGTTTTTTTTTCTATTTTTTGTGGAGTTCCTGTCATTGCTTCAGGGGCCCTTTTCTGTCTACGATAAATCGTACCAAAATTATCAACAAATCCAGATCTATGTTCTTTTGCTTCCAGCAACACTGAGCATGCCCTCCCAACACAAATACCCCATGATCTTGTAAAATAGGCAGAGATACCTTGTACAAATGGGCCAGGCAAAGATTTGGATTTTTTTTCTTGCATTGAGACTGGAACCATGGATTATTTCTTTGAAATGCTACATGTCTGATTGATTGATTTATTTGATACATATTTGGTTTTTTTCTTCTGGTGCTTAAGGTCAATGTACATAGCTTATTCTCCACCCATTTTTTCCCCTCACCATTAGTGAGATCTGGTAGGTTGCGCTAAAAGGCAGCCACTGAGCCTAAACTCATTCAATGAGGTGTTGTGATCACAGTCAGATCATAGCTGCTACATGTCTTGGACTTTATCTTAGAGTTTGTGAATGTTTTGTGTCTTAAGATTGCTGTTCACTGTGGTGGCAATGGAGCCTTGAGTTGTTTACCTTTGGTCTGCAGTATTGACTTCTTTAAAAGCCTCCTGTTGAAGTATGGAGCCCTGATCCTCTGAGTCCTGTTACCTGCATGCAGCTGTCCTACCAACACTATGGTAGCTGAACATCAGGGCCATAACATTGTATAGTTGACAGTACAGCAGAGAAAGTCCCAGTTTCCTTTCCTTCCAAATCCCTCTATCTACTATCAGGCAATATCAAAAGCTATACACATTCGTTATAACTTTTTATGATATATGTTCATATTACATTTTTATATTATATTTTATAGTGTAATTTGTGCCTGTTTCTCCTAGCCCCAGAAAAACAAAAAGGGCAAATATTTTGTATATTCTTGGGTTGAAATTATTCCAGTCCCTGATTGCTTTGGCTGCAGATTCTGTAATTTTTTTGAACTGTGATACTACTTTTTGGAAACAAGGTTGTCAGGATTGGACATAATAACAATAGCATTTAGATTTATATGCCACTTTACAGTGCTTTATGGCCCTCTCTAAGCAGTTTACAGAGTCAGCATATTGACCCCAACAATCTGGGCCCTCAGTTTACTCACCTCAGAAAGATGGAAGGCTGAGTCAACCTTGAGCTGGTCAGGATCAAACTGCCAAATTGCAGTCAGTCAGCAGAAGCAGCCTACAGTACTGCACTCTAACCACTGCACCACTGTAGCTCCAACTGGAATAAAAAACTTGGCTTTTAAATAGATAGGAACTCCTGCATTTGAAGAATGATAAACAACAAGGTGCTCTTGTTTGAACCATTCCTATAATTCTTTTCATTAAGTTGGTAGAGTTGACCTCACTAGTCCTCTAAAGTAGGAACAATCCAGGAGTGAATGCTTGCAGACAAGGGAGAATGTCAGCTTCTGAATCCTCTGGATTCAGCTGATGCAATTGTGAACACGCTCCCATCAAGGTTCTACTAACTTATTACCAGTAAAGAAGGCAGCAGAAGTGCCTGATTCATTTTAAGGTATTTCTAAATCAATGAACTGGAATTTCCATTTGCAGAGCAAACCTTAGCTATGTACCCCTGTTGCTTATATATGTAAAAAAAATACTTTATCCTGTTTTTCCTTAATTTGAACAGAAATTGTAATTTGGGATCTGATACTTCTAAGGATGTTGGCTTTGGGAGAGGCTTTGGGAGAGGCAAAAGAGATAATTCTCAACCCATCTGCTGAGTTCTTTGGTGTGACATTTTTCTTCTCCTGTTTTACCTCAATAGTTGGATCATGAGGGCAGTGCCCTTTACTGTTTATTTCGTCCTCTTGCTGTTTATTGGACTATCACGCATCTTCATACTTGCTCATTTCCCTCATCAAGTTATTGGTGGCACTTTGGCAGGTAAGTACATCATGAAAGTTAGCAATATGCTATCTGTACACATTCTAGGTTCCTGGTTTGAACGTGTATAGCAATACAGAATGGCCATACATTTGGTGAGCTAAGAGATATCAGCCTGGTTTTTTAAAGACCCTTTTGGAAATTTGCTTTCAAGATTGATAAATGCACATTTCATTGAAAATATTTCTACCAAAACCACTTTCCATAGATAATCTAATAGGACCATCACTATAGTTTCTCTCCTGTATCCAAGCCTCAATTCTGATTAATCGATATAATCCATTTCCTTCAGTATTCTCTGTAACTTCTAGCCAATTACTTTCTCTAGAGCATTGTTCCCCAAATTACAATTTCTCAGAAAACTATCCGATCAAAAATATTGCCAGCTTCTTCTTCTTCTTAAAAAATGTATTTGCTGCTGCCCTAGCCCCAAAACACTTATTTCTAATTACATGGTCACAGGATTATAGTGGAAAGCTGGCTGAAGAATGGTTTATGAGATGAAGAACTTGGTGAACAAATTAGATATCCCTTAAATTAAAAGTGGCCACATCTGGATCTCTTAGTTAAATCCTTGAATGATTTATAATAGATCATTTAATATTTCCTCATATACCATTGATTTATCATAACAGACATAATATTCTTTATCCCAGCTTACATTAGTTTGAGAAAGAATATACACTGCTCAAAAAAAATAAAGGGAACACAAAAATAAGACATCCTAGATCTGAATGAGTGAAATTTTCTTATTAAATACTTTGTTCATTACATAGTTGAATGTGCTGACAACAAAATCACACAAAAATTATCAATGGAAATCAAATTTAGCAACCCCTGGAGGTCTGGATTTGGAGTCACACTCAAAATTAAAGTGGAAAAAAACACTACAGGCTGATCCAACTTTGATGTAATGTCCTTAAAACAAGTCAAAATGAGGCTCAGTAGTGTGTGTGGCCTCCACGTGCCTGTATGACCTCCCTACAACGCCTGGGCATTCGCCTGATGAGGTGGCGGATGGTCTCCTGAGGCTTCACCTCCCACACCTGGACTAAAGCATCCCCCAACCCCTGGACAGTCTGTGGTGCAAGGTAGTATTGGAGGATGGAGCGAGACATGATGTCCCAGATGTGCTCAATTGGATTCAGGTCTGGGGAAGGGGCAGGCCAGTCCATAGCATCAATGCCTTCGTCTTGCAGGAACTGCTGACACACTCCAGCCACATGAGGTCTAGCAATGTCGTGCATTAGGCGGAACCCAGGGCTAACGGCACCAGCATATGGTCTCACAAGGGGTCTGAGGATCTCATCTCGGTACCTAATGGCAGTCAAGCTACCTCTGACGAGTACATGGAGGGCTGTGCGGCTCCCTAAAGAAATGCCACTCCACAACATTACTGACCCACTGCCAAAACGGTCATGCTGGAGAATGTTGCAGGCAGCAGAACGTTCTCCACGGCGTCTCCAGATCCTATCATGTCTGTCACATGTGCTCAGTGTGAACCTGTTTTCATCTGTGGAGAGCACGGGGCACCAGTGGCGAATTTGCCAATCTTGGTGTTCTCTGGCAAATGCCAAACATCCCACACTGTGTTGTGCTGTAAGCACAACCCCCACCTGTGGATGTCGGGCTCTCATGGAGTCTGTTTCTGACCGTTTGAGCAGCCACATGCACATTTGTGGCCCACTGGAGGTCATTTTGCAGGGCTCTAGTAGTGCTCCTCCTGTCCCTCCTTGCATAAAGGCAGAGGTAGCAGTCCTGATGCTGGGTTGTTGCCCTTCTACAGCCTCCTCTACGTCTCCTGATATACTGGCCTGTCTCCTAGTAGTGCCTCCATGCTCAGGATACTAGCTGACAGACACAGCAAACCTTCTTGCCACAGCTTGCATTGATGTGCCATCCTGGATGAGCTGCACTACCTGAGCCACTCGTGTGGGTTTTAGATTCCGTCTCATGCTACCACTAGAGTGAAAGCACCGCCAGCATTCAAAAGTGACCAAACCATCAGCCACAAAGCATAAGAACTGAGAAGTGGTCTGTAGTCACCACCTGCAGAAGCACTCCTTTAATGGGAATGTTTTGCTAACTGCCTATGCTTTCCACCTTTTGTCTATTCCATTTGCACAACAGCAGGTGAAATTGATTGTCAATCAGTATTGCTACCTAAGTGGACAGTTTGATTTCACAGAAGTGTGATTGACTTGCATTGTGTTGTTTAAGTGTTCCCTTTATTTTTTTGAGCAGTGTATTAAAAGATGCTTGAGATAATGAAGAAGGGATTTTCATGTAGAAGCATGATCATCACACAAGTTTCTAAGCTTGTAATTTTAATAATAAACTGGGTTGAACAGTAAAGATCAGAATGGTTTGTTTGGCAGGGACCTCTAGTTTTAAACCTTAAAATCCTCCCAAAATCCAAACAGGAAAGACAACAATAAAATTAAAAATATAGTTCAACTCTTCTGGTGATAATAACCATATCACTGTCCTAGCTGTCCATAGGCTGCTGGCCTCTACTTTAGAACATCCAATAGATGTGGAAGTTTATACTGAAGCTTCCCTTCTCTACTACCTCTCTTCAGGGATTAGTCTAGGTTGGCTACTTCAATCCTGGATCCCCCTGGAAAGAGGATTCCGCTTCTACCTGATGACTTCATTCTCCCTTGGACTAAGTGCCACAGCGATTTATTGGACATTGATTATTCTTGGCATAGATCTCAACTGGTGAGTTCCTTCAATGCAAAGGAATGCACGTGGTCCTCTTTTCCAAAGGCTATATAAATATCTAACAGTCTTTCTTAACTAGCAATCCTTAGTGGAACCCAGCACGTTACCTCCGATGGTATGATACTGTTTGCTGGTCTTCATGGCTGTTTTCTGTATTTGCTGCTGTTGTGCACACAGAAAAGGGTAAGATAAGATGGCTTAAATCATGCCTCAAGTATGAGTCCTCTCACAAGCATCAGCATGCAAAATTGCCTATAAAAGTTTTGCTGTGAAACAGTTGGATGTGGGAGAGAAGGGCATGTCTGTTTGGGGGCGGAAGTAAAACAACCTAGAAGCAGCTAGCAGGAGCTATTTTTTTTCCTGCTGTACTGTCAACTATACAATGTTATGGCCCTGATGTTCAGCTACCATAGTGTTGGTAGGACAGCTGCATGCAGGTAAGAGGAGGAGGATCAGGGCTTCATACTTCAACAGGAGGCTTTTAAAGAAGTCAATACTGCAGACCAAAGATGAACAACTCAAGGCTGCCTCTTAGCGCAACCTACCAGACCTCACTAATGGTGAGGAAAAAAAATGGATAGAGAATAAGCTGTGTACGTTGACCTTAAGCACCAGAAGAAAAAAACCGAATATGTATCAAATCAATCAATCAACCAATCAGAAATAATCCATGGCTCCAGTCTCAATGCAAGAAAAAATATGAAGACCTCCAGTGAAGTGGTGTTGCAATGCTGTTTTGATTATGCTATAAATACATGAAGGAAACAAGTTCTAGGTTTTGTAGCCTGCTTCATGCACATGTCCACTGCGGTATCTGCCATCCCGCATCTGATGGGCGGCTCATGAAAGGGAGCGAGGGAGAGAGAAACGACAAGAGACGAGGTTTCCTCGGGATGAGCGCGCCCAGAATGTCTTGGTACGCGCTCTTTTATTATGCTTCTTCACAAGGGGGGTGAAATTTTTCAGAGCCCAAGTCAAACAGGATATGCAAGATTTACAATAGCTCAGGTCAGTTAGGATACCAGGTTAAACAGGATGTGCGTGATTTACAACAGTTCAGGTCAGTTAAGATACCAGGTTAACAGGATGTGCGTGATTTACAACAGTTCAGATCAGTTAGGATATCAGGTTAAACAAGCTATGCATGATTTATTGATAGATGTTTATCTCCCCGTCCCTTGTTCGTGTCTTGCAAAGATCACTGAAGAGACAGAAGTCTAATGTTTACACGTGAATGATACAATGTTGCAAAATGCTTGAATGATACATAGTTGCAATGATACATAGTTGCAATCACATGAATGATACATAGTTACAACAGTCCACCATGAACTTTTTAACATATCTCTTGGCTTGAGGGGGAGGAAAAGAAGCCATCCATCCACATAGACAGCGGGTGAATTTTGCAACAATTTAACTGGTCTTTTAAAGACTTTGGTGAATTCTGGTATCTCGTTGAAAGATCTCCCACCAAATACCAGGCATATTCACATAATAAAGGAATGTTGACTTAAATGTTCGTAGGAATTCACTTCTAAAAAGAAAATCTGGTTTAGCCATGGATACCACATTTTATAGTAGATTCAAAGAGATTCTAGAAATACTCAGATTTCAACTTTTTCTTCCTATAGAATTGATTAAAAAAAGATAAATTTTATTTGCCTCTTCATTTTACTTTCTCTTCTTTAGGTCAATTAAACTTGCTGCAAAGTGGTGTGAAAATCCCAAGTGGATCCGTATGGACACATACCCATTTGCTTCCCTATGTCGTGATACAGCCACGGTCCTTGGACTGGGATTGACCTTCCACTCTTCATCCTATACCCAATTGAAGCTGGAGAAACTTGGTTGGCTTCAGAGGGGATGGTGTGCTGTGCTGTCTCTTGTCACCCTGTACTTCCTAAGTAGTATTGCCCGGCCAGAAGGTGTGGCTCTGTGGTATGGGCTGAATTTTGTAAAGTATGCCAGTTTCCCGTGGATAGTAATTTCATTACTTCCCAAAGCGGTTCAAATACTGGCCTCTCCAGGAACTCCATCTCACCCAGAATAGCTAGTTTTTCCTTGAAATATTTGTTCTTTGTCCTTTGGCTGTGTCCAACCCATAGTCCATTGGCCACATGCGGTTCTGGACATTTAGTTATATGGCCCCACAAGATCATAAAATTTTAACATGAAATTCAATCTGCAGTGCACATCTGGAAGATCTCAGATTCAGTCTTCAGAGGGCTAAAGAAAGTTCTCCAGTAAAATCAATGGAAAAATTACATAGTTTGGTAATTTGATTTTGTATAGGGCAACTTCCTCTAATTCTAAGTGCTCTGTCTTACCTTAGTTTGGCCAATAGCTTGATATTAAAGTCCTATCATTGACCTGCATAAAGTAGCTGTTTTTTCAAAATGAGATAGAAACTGTTTTTTCATATATGTCAAAGTTCACCATTGTTTGATGCAATTAGAAATGTCCCTGTTGAAGGCACATGTCCTTATGTAGTTCTATAGCCCAAATAATTCAAGACAAAGATGCCGTGTTACTTTTTTTTCTGACTGATAAATTCTTTCTAGAACAAAAATGGCTACTTTGACAAGCTGTCGATTTTTCTAAAGATGACTGGTTCATTTTGAGTTAGCGTCAGGAAAGAGCTTTTTTGGAAGGGCCAAGCATCCTCTTCCTAAATATTCTGCTGATTTCTGGAATTGAGTTGCAATGTTTTCCTGATTTATGTGAGCATGGATCCTCAAAATGGTTACTATATGAATAATAACATCCCATGTCCATAGAACATCATGCAATTATTCAGGAAGAAATTAATCCTTTTAAATCTGTGAAGTATTGGAAGGGCTTTGTATTGGAATCCAGAGCTACAAGTGTCCAAATATGCTTGTCCAACATTTTCTGGTAGATCCTAGCCATCCCCTTCCAAATCATTCGAGTCCATTGTCAAACCATTCTAATCATCCAACCATGTTAATTGATTTTTTTGTCTATCCTATAATTTAAATTAAATTTAGCAGTACTTTTCCTTTCAGATTAGTAAAAGATTAATAAAGAGACCTCTTCTTTTAGAAAAGGCATAATAGAATCGCTCCTTTCTCTTAGTGTGATCTGTCTCCTTACCACATGTGTGTTTTGCACTACAATCAAGCAGATAGTACTGAAAATGATAATTGTGCTGGTATACTTGATTCGGGGCAGAACTGCCCACCAAACAATGGAGAAATATAATCTCAGGGTATTCCATAGCTGATTTGCAATGTTTAAAAAGATGTTGTGGTAAATTAAGATGTTCAAGTTGATATTTTCAATTGGTTGAACAATGTGTATGTTTATGATTAATTCCATGCAGAGTAGCTAATGTGTGTTTATTTTATACTTTGGTATGATATTTAATAAACCTCTATTAAATGAATATTTCCACAAATGAAGCTGCATTTTACCCACCATCTCTCTGATGTTCATGAAAATGGAAACACACAATTAAAAGTTTATGATTATCAAAGAGATGAGAACACCTCTTATTTGCACGACTTTGTGAACAGTCTTTAAGTATGTTTATTTTTAAAAGTTATTGCAGTAAGCAGGATCACTTATGTAGCCCTTTATCAATCTTCTTACGAGATAACTTGCACTCAACATGGCTCTATCCATCCATGTACATAAGGACAATATCTTCAGACCTAAAAGTCTCCACAGTTGGCAGAAAGAAAACACACACTCTGAAATTACACAATACTCCATGATGTGGCCTTCACAGAATGCTTACTTTGTACAACCTAATAGTCTGCAGCAAAGTAGTGGTATTTTCAAAGAGAAGGCACAGTTGCTTTTCATCCTAAATAAAGTACTCCATAATGCAGTTATTTGTGGCTGGTCCCATTTGTGAACCATATGCTTTTGTTATTGTGCTTCTTAGATATTATTCTGGAATAACACTACACATTTTGGGAGAAGGAATATTGCAACATTTTGTCCCTAATTTCTGTAATTATGTTTTACAGACTGTTCTCTTTTTGTTTCCGAAAATAGCTAGATTCAGTTGAAATCTCTGAGCATTAACTACTTCTTGTATCTAAGAACACAGTGATCCAATTTAGAACTTTTGAACAGGACAGAGAAGAAATGCTTCAATGTCACATAGGAGTACATTGCTAACCAATGAATCCACTACTACTGAATGTAGTACACACCACTATAAAATTATTTGTAGCATAAGCCTGTTTCTGCCCATGAGTCACCATCTAAAAGTCAGGTTCAGAAAATACCATTATGATTATTGAGGAATATTAGCAATAATCATTTATATGTGACACTTCTAGAAGCAGGTTGCAGACCATTCAGGATAAAATGAGAGCCTTCACACAACATGTGTTTCCTGGAACCTGAGGCCTTGTGGTCAGTCACTTGGGCCCTTGTCATCTTTCACTTGCATTATTGTAATGTGTTCTACATGGGGATGGTGCTATTCCTGAAAAGTATTCAGTAGCTACAGTTGGTCCAAAATGCAGCGGCATATATAGTTTTGGAGGCTCCAAGGGTGGCATATGTAACACCATTGTAACACTGCACTGTCTGCCAGTCTGCCTCTGGATACAACTCAATCTGCAGAACTGTCTTTCCCAATGGAATTGGACCACTCCACTCACGCTGGCAGAAGAGGCATACTTTGCAAACCCCATGAATTAAGGAAGTTCAGCAGGTGGGATACATGAGAAAAGCCTTTATTGCCACGGCCCCACCCTTTGGAATATCTTGTCATTGAAAATAAGATCTTTCCCTCTCCCATTTAGCCTTAAGGAAAAGCCTTAAAACTTGGCTATGCTGCCTGGCATGCAGTCCTGAAAGAAAAACAGTCGGTAGTCAGTGCAGTAACAGAGAAGGCACTCCACTTCTCTCAAAACCCAGGGTTTTTTTTAGTTTGTTTTAATTTTTAGTAATTTTAATCCATCTTTATAATTGCCTGGATATTTGTATATTTTATCTCACCGCAGGCCACTCAGTTGCCTTGAATCACAAGATGGCTTGCAATTTAATAATAATAATAGTAATAGTAATAATAGTAATAATAATATATCAGAAAGTAATTAGGTTAAGATTCCTGGATTCTTCCTATTAACAACATAAACCTATGCATATCTACTCAGAAGTAAGCACTTGATGGGCCTTATTTCTAGGTAATTGTGTATAGAATTGCAGCCTAACGTGGTTCTGTACTTACAATATACAATAATGCTAGGATTATATATTTTTTCTTAGCATTTTACCTGGAACGTGCCCTGGTAAATCAGCATTATACATTTTAATCACTTAATCAGTTAACTCCTCTCACAAGCTTCAGCACACAAAGTTGCCTATAAAAGTTTTGCTGTGAAACAGCTAGATGTGGGAGAAAGGGTGTGTGTGTTTGTGGGTGGAAGTAAAGCAACCTAGAAGTAGCTAGCAGGAGCTATTTTTAGGAGTACTCACAAGGACTAATGGTAGGAGTAGTATGAGTAGCTAGGGAGAAGAGTAATAGTATGTGAATATGCAATTGCTTATGTGTGTTCTCTAGGAACTGAGTTGTTGTGGGCTTGTTTGTGTCTTGAGCCCATCAAACTGAGCATAGTTAAAAGAATTTGATAAAGTAGTATTAAAAAGATGGGATATCTAGAACAAGTAGGAATAACTATACAGATGGCATCCAGATAGGTGGGATTGGCTCAGACGCAAGGAATTCACTACATATGAAAATAAACCTTAGCGACAAAACAAAGTTTCACCCTTGCAGAGCTTGGACTTTGCTGGTAATAGCCAACATCCTGGCTAAATAAATAAGATTCTCTGTAGAGCCTGCCCCAAAGAAAGAAAGATAGAAAATGCAGAAGGGGCCGACTCCCCTTAGACATACTTTGGTAAAGACAGTTATCTACTTGTGCTAGATAGACCAGTCATTAAAGGGGCCAATATTACAACCCATAGTTGTTACAATCGGCTGTTCCAGATTAGACTATATTCATATACTAGGAACAAATCAAATAGTTCATTAGGAATGTTTCATGGCTATATTGGAACTAGCCCATGAAAATCCATGGTCTGGATATTTGGGGAGAAATAGGACACATTCAAAATATTAGATATATTTGTAAAGATATAACATGTAGATCCTACGTTTGTCAATTACTGTAACCAAAAGGGGAACATAATAAATTTCCAGTGGAGAATGCCTTTAATCCGTTTCTTTTTTTAAAAAATAATCATGGACATTATAGGACCTCCTCCACAATCCAATATAGGCACTGAATATACCCTAGTTGTTTGTCATTAAGTAGTTCCTTTAAGAAATGTGACAATCAAAAAAATAGTTGAGAAGCTGGTCAATAACCTTAGTATAGTAGGAAATTCCTCAGGCATCCATGGGATTTAGCTTACTTGAACAGTTTTGGGCATTATTAAGGCTGAGATGAAAACCTGGAAAGCTTTTAGAATGTAATAGAATATATGTATATATTAATGCAGAGGAATAAGTTAAAAACCCTAGGACACATTGCCCAGAAACATTTAGAAATAAACAAGGAAGGACAGAAGGGACACCATGATAAGGGGTTAAAGTCAAAGGAGTTTAATGCAGAAGACCAAGTTCCATTGTTATTGCCTATTAACGAAAACAAATTACAGACTAAGTGGCAGGGTCCCTACACAATTAAAGAGTAGTGAAGTATTATCAAAAATTCATACCTAATTTTTCTATTGTGGCTCAACGCTTCGTGGATCTAACAAAGACAGAACCCCCCCAAGAGTGATGTGAACCAAAAATGCCAGGAGACGTTTGATAAACAATGTGTGTGGGAAAGGAGTATGTAAAAGGGTGGATTTTTCCTAACCCTTTGTTCTACAAATAGATACTTTCATCCAAAGTCATGAAAGGATGGACCATCCTGTGATCCACCTTTCAGAGAAGCTCTCTAAGAACAAAAATATAGCACCATTGAAAAAGCCTATGCACTATATGGGCAATCAGTGCTCTGCATGTTTATTTGTGAGGTTGGGGCTTTACCATAATAATT
This sequence comes from Hydrophis major, assembly GCA_033807585.1. Classification (NCBI taxonomy): domain Eukaryota; kingdom Metazoa; phylum Chordata; class Lepidosauria; order Squamata; family Elapidae; genus Hydrophis; species Hydrophis major. The sequence continues at coordinate 39,298,398 of CM066343.1, read as the reverse complement.
ATAAAATACTCATATAGCTGCCACAAATGAGAGATATTAATTCATGGTTATACAGGTGGTATCTTATATTATAGCCTTATTGCCTCAATATCATACATGGAGTGGGACAGCAGAATGTCATCACTGATTTCCTGTTGTTGCATTTGAAAGACTTTACATACCAAGAATAAAATCCCTGGAATTTGTATGTACTTTGGGATAATAAAGGACAACTCATAAGTTTGGCTGAGGGAATTCTGGGAGTTGAACTGCATACATCTTTAAAGTGGCTCAGGATACTGCAGACATGTTAGAATTTTTTTCCATTGGGGTTCAGCAAGTCAGAAAACTAAAGATTATATACACATCAAAAAAGGAGGGGGGGGGGGTGAAAGCAAGGTAGCTCCACACATTGATTTTTACCACAGAATATTGCCAGAAACAATTTTATTTACACAAGGACAAACATTGCAACATTTTACAAAATAGTCAACTGAAAATTGTATTCAGAGCGAGACAGAAAGCAGGAAAAAAAATCTACAGATATTGTCCACATGTGGGGCATCTTGCCATATCATGGGTGGGGGATTTAGAAGGGAGGAAAAAGACAAAAGTCTTAATTCCTCTCAATGATAACCATCCCTATGACAGTTTAATACTGCGTGAAATTGGATCTGTAGCACAAAGTTGTTCAATGCTGGTGTCCTAAGGACTAATGGCTTTTCAAAAGTAGTTGCTACTCTTTGTTTCTTTCTCCCTCCTCCCAACCCCCCCACCTCCCCCAAAAAACCTCAAGATGAAAAATATGAAAACAATGGTTCATGGAGATTTTCTTGTTCCCACCTCACATAAACAAAGAGGTGGTAGAAACAAATGTAGATGTAACAAAACCTAAAAGTGGAACCACCATTTCCCAGTTATAAGTTTTATAAAATACATGAATATACTTAGCTCTAGTCTTTTTTACTTTAGGTGGAGTGATTTGTATACTTGCAGTGGTAGAATTTTTGTGTAATTTATCATGATTATGAATCTGTTAAGTGAAAAATGGTACTGGAGAGTAACATATTTTTATATCTATGCCACTGGATAATTAGCTTGGCCCACTGAATGTAAGCTGCATTTGTATAGAAATTGATTTAATGGACATTGAAAAGCCTGCAGTATATTCTAGGGTGAGAGACTATTTCCAACAATCCTGGTAATGCACACACAAGTTCATGGGTTACACCATGGCACGCACAAATGGGAGCCTGATGGTACTAGGCCCTTATGTAGGAGTGGGCATACAGCCAGAAGCCAGCAATCAGCCTTCTGCAAATCTCTAGGACTGCATAACACCCATAAATCAAATGCAGCAACACTTGTTAAGATGTATACACGAATGTACAAATAAAGGAAATATCTGCATCTCCTTGTATGGACAAAGAGGACAAGTATCATTATTTTAAAGTAGTTCACTCTTTAATAGAAAGGAAATCTTCCAGAAAGTTGATGCTTCAAGTCCCATCAGCTTTGGTCTTTTTCAGGCTTAGAACTCATAGGATTTCTGTCTCAAATTATCCTTGGCAGCTGGAGCTATAGCTGGAATTCAACAACGTTCAGAAGCCCAAAATTTCTCATGTCAGAGAACATTACTTAGAGAACCATATGAATGCCTTCTATGAACATTATCTGTGTCAAGCCAATGAGCTACCTTGAAAATTCAAAATACTTATTGGGATGATGCCTAACTGGGTTATATATTGTTTTCACTACAATTTGGGTTACAATTCCAATTATATTTACTGTTGAGTAAGTCCTATTTAATTCAACAATGTTTTCCTTCTCTACAGACATGCATAGGATTGTGCTGATTTACTTTTTTCAACTTATTGTAATGAAATCCATAGACAAAATATTTGGCCCTTTTTGAAGGCAGACAATATCTCAACTTGCCCAAGAAGAAAAATGTCATTTTAGAGTTTGAAGAAACTTCCACACAGAATGTAAGTGCAATCTCTCACGTCAAGGAATCAGATATGAAATTATGGGATGGAATGGCTGGCACTGCAGATGAGTAGCTTTGGACAATTGGATAAGAGCCACAACAGACCATCTGACCTAGCAATCATTCCCCTCTTATCAGAATGGCCTTTCCCAGTCTGGTGCCTTCCAAACATGCTGGATTTCAGTTCTGATAATAGTCAAACCAATCATTACTAAGTTACACCTAGTCAGTGCTCCATATTTAGTGAAGCATAAAGACATGTTTAGATGCAAAATGACAGCTACTTTTTGAACATTTGAAAAGTTGCTCATCTCCACTATAACTATGAATCATAGTTTACAAACCACAATGTCTTGTTCGTACACTGCATTCAACCAAGAGCAAATACACCAGAATACAACTTACTACAATGTGTGAACTGAGTCACTGCGTGAATGGCAAAGGCACTTGCTTTAGTTGTGTTAGCATAAGCAGAAGGCTACTGAATTAGAGAGATGATATGGAGCAACAGTGGTGGTATATCCTACTCAAGTCTTCTGGTTTTCTATCATTAGAAACCATATTTGTTTTGCTGCTTTCCCATTTAGGGTGGGGTGGAGAAAGGTGGCCAGGCAGGCCCATCTGAGAATGATGACATACCATAACGTTGCCCATTCTGAGCCTGTCCCCTCTAGTCTACAGAAGATAGAAACAGAAGTTCCAACACATCTGAAAAATACCCAGAAGGCTGCTGTAATTAACGCTACAGGTGGTACTGATACTCTACATCACCAAGATACCTTTCCTAGCAAATATATAATATACTGCTTCTCATTTCACATAAAACTTGATTTTCCTTACTCCTCCTCAGTTCTAAATATACATTTGTAGATATTAATTTTTTTAAAAAAAGTAATGAAATTCAGAAATGGTAAGAGCTAAATGATAAGTAACAATGATGTCTTCTGTATTGAATGGTCCAGTTTGATCATGATACTTTTAAATATCCAAATCATAGCACGAGGAAGAAGTACATTACAGTACCTCGCAGTATTTAGGCTGCCACAAGTAGATCTTGGTGGGACAAAGTGTGCATTACCAAGTTGATGGGGGAAGTCTCCAATCCTCCTTATATCTCTCCCCAAGCAGAAAGCTTTTGGCTAATGTGGTGATGAAAAGAAGCTATCTTCAGGCATGCACTGTTTGATAAATCAGGGCAACAGATGGTATTGAAACAGTGGTTTTCATTGCCACAGAAGGAAAAACAGAAAAGAAAACAGAACATCGCACTGTCAAGACACGACATTCCACTCATCATAACTATAAGAATAATTATAGGAAAATCTGGAAAGAAATATCACTCACACATGCACACCATGGAACATTTGGGAGGACTAAACCTGAACAAATGCAGGAATCCTTAAAATAGACCCTGGCAAGGTTTCCATACGTGCAGCTAAAAATGTCACAGCCTTACATTCTACACAATTATCCCCTCCCAGTGCCTCCCCCTCCCACACACAACTTAGAAATCCCTCAGCCCTGGTTAGTGAAAACAGTATCAAGCCCCATCTTTTCCTTTGTTTCATTATCCCTGCTATCAACTTTCCAAAAGAAAGGAGAGTTGGTACAAGTTAAAAAAATACTATTAAATAATACATCTGTAATAAAATTATATACCTTTTTTCTTTATATCCATTTCTTTTAAAAGCTAAAATTGCTGTTTCTATTTTCCCCCTCTTTTTGGCTGGTGAAGTAACAGCAAAGAATTCTCTCCTTTTTCTTTTGCTTTGTTTTTTCTTTATGAATGGACAAACTTTCATCAAAACAGAGTTTTTACAAGTGATACAAGAAATCAAATTATTTACAATAAATGACAAGGAGTCTTTCAAACAATGACAGGAAGAAAAATAGCAAAAAGAGAGAATGTCAAAGCATTGGTCATGAAACAGTCTACATATGCAAAACTTTTGTTACAAAAAGGATTTTATGACACACAGAGTGATCCAACCAAGGTCCTTTGTAAATAGGCTTGCACGCATATATCGCATATATCAGTTGACAGATTGAGAACTGCAGGCATAAACAGGACATATACTGTAATTCAGATGTGCAAATCAAAGCACAGCTGAGTGATAATGCAATCACACAGAACTGTACTGTGTTGGAAGTGAGTTAATGCTCATCCACAACGATCCCCAGGCTGGTGAGATATTCATGATTTCTTTGAACATGCCTGGTACAGGATCAGGGCCAAAACATGCATTGAGGCTGGGGATATATATGTGATTTCTTTCTTTCTTTATGTAGGATAATTGTTAACTAGATGGCAAACGAAAAAGGGATAGGACTGAGGAGGGTTGGTGTAAAAATGAACTTACAGAGAAATTAAGGCATTAACAAAAATGACTTAAAGGCACACTTTTTCCCCTTTCTCCCTACCTTGGGAGCTTTTTCTAGAACTTTAACCAGAACTATATAAATTGAGGAACAGCTTAGTGCTGAGATGAATAGAGAGATTTAGGCAACAAAGGTAGCATTAAATCCAAATATTTATGAATCTATTTTGGGGATAGGAAAGAGAATGAAAACATTAAAAATGGCAAAGTTGGGGGGAAAAGGCATTTGAAAATTCAGGGCCAGGGGAGGGATTTTCAACCCAGGAGAGAGGAATGCTTTTTCAGGGTCAGATTTAGGAAAAGGGTGAAGTGGGCAAGTCTGGCTCAATGCAAACTGGAAATATGGATGGCTTGCCTAGGATAGTAGAACCTCTGGGGCTCCGTGCTGCATAGGAAAATTCTCCTGTTCTAGACTCTAAAATGCAAGAGGCATCTGTGGGTCCCTTAGTTCAGTCTGCAATCCATTTCTCTTTCATTCCAAACAAATGAAGAAGGAAAAATTATATATTCACCTATGTAGAAGAGGAAAGAGGTAATGAAATTGAATTACAAGAGTTGGAGATGACCAATAAGATCATTAAAACCAACAATTCCTTGCACAGAATCTGGCATCCAGATTCAAGATTCTGAATAACTATTTAGGATCCAAGTGTACACTGGAAAAAAATTATTGAGGAAAAATACACTTCTTTGACACTTCTTACTTAACTGTAGGTATGAGAGACAAAGAGATAGAAAGTATTTTTTTCTCCTCAAAAAGCAAAACAGCTTTTCCAGTCCTAAAAAAGGGGACAGGTTTAGTGTCCAATGCAGGAAGGAGTGGGGGGAGGGAATGACATCTGAAAAGGGAATAATGGAGATGTCCATGTGAAAAGCCCCCTTACCAAGTTCCTTCACAAATCTCCAAAGAGTCAGGACAAAATGGTGATGCTGGTGAGAACAAATGCTTGGAGACTGACGCGATTACGCACACACACAGAGGCTCATTTTGTCCAGTGCAACTCTTTTTTTTCCTTTTTTTTTTCTTTTTAATAGATAAAAAATAATAATTTTGTTGTTGTTTTAACGAACTCACAAATGATCAATTAAACCCACAGAGTGACAGCTACAGAAATTGAAGTCTTGGCACTTCACAACACTGGTTCAGCCTCCATTGGCTCTTCTATTGATCTGTAGGAAGAAGGGGCAAAAAGAGATGGCGATTAATGGTCTTTCTCTGTTGCGGAGTTAACACAGCTATTGGCTGTGCTGAAAGAATTTTCAAGGGCTGCTCTGATTAGTAGTAGGGGCCACTACAACTACTTTGAATTGTTAGTTCAATTCAAAGACTTTGTTCTGGGTGGAGGTGTGATCCAATGACAGTTAGGCTAGACCTAGCACCTTCCAGATGGGCTTTGACCACTACTTGTGTACTCATCCTAATTTCTGACAAATTGAAGGACCCACACACCACACTATAAAGACTAAGACAGTATTTCTCAATCTCGGCAACGTTGGTTAATGCAAAGCATGAAAAGATAGGCAGTGCTCCCCTTCCTAGTGGATCTGGGCATGCAGAAGTAATTCCTGCCCTCCAGAAACAGTGGTACACATGGTGTTGGGGCAACCTGTCAGACAGATTAGACCTCCAAAACAAAATCCCCCTCATGAACAGACACTTGCCATCTCCTGAAATGAACCTACCGGACACCACAGTCTGCTTTTCCCTGCTCTGTGTCCACTGACAGTGATGCCATCGCATTGACGGTCTCTGCTTCTTCTGCTTCTCCCTTCTGGGCCTCCAGCAACGAGCAGCCAACAATTGCTGCAGAACTTTTCACTGAATTCCAGTGTTTGCCTGTGATACAAGCATTGCCAAGCATTAGGTTAGAAATTCTAGTACTTGGTTGAATTCCAGTCTTGTCTACTTGTCTACTGTTTCCAAACCTATCACACTATCAATGAAATCACACCTTTGGGATCTTTATAGGAACACATCTTTGTATAATCAGGCCTATAATCAACCACATGCTATGGTCATGATTACAGAGATTAATTAAAATAAATGACTAGCATCCCTAACAAATCTTGAGTAGGACTTTAAAGCTAGAACTAGCCAGTTAAGTATAGCTTAGAGATGAGAGATTTCGGGTGTGCTCTCCTCTAGTATCTAAAGATTGCTGGGAAAGTAGCAAAACAAATCTGATGCACCAGAAAGCAGGACTAGGACAATGGGGTGGTGCAAGCAAGAGGATTTGTATTAAAATTCAGAGAAACATCTAAACTACTGCTTCAAAAGACAGTGGACTTCAGGGGTTCCGGTTTCGCGTGGCTTCGGGGCAGCAGGAATTCGCGACAGCTCGCGATTCCTGCTGTGCTAGCCGCCGAGGTACCCCCGATCCAGATGGGTCAGGGGGATATGGCTGCCCTGTAGGGACAGCTGAAGAGAGAGGGGAGTCGGACAGGGGGTTGGGGGTGTCGCAGACCCCCTCCTCCTCCGGAAAAACCCCTTTTTCCCAAGGTGGTGGAGCGGCGGTCAGCAATGGCCGCCACGAAGAAGCCAGCAACCGGGTAAGATTGCGCTGGAGGAAGTAAGAAGAATGAAAGTGCTGTCTGAGCCGGGTCAAGTAACATCTTTCAAATTGGTTGGAACTGAGCTGTTTGAATTGCTGGAGGATACATTGTATCCCTAAGAAGATCGAAAGCGGCGGAGAAGCTGTTAAAGGGAACTTTTTTTTTTTCTTCACTCTCCCACCCCATGGAAACAGCAGATATGTTTGGACATATTGGACATTGAAAGTGAATTGTTTTGAGAGTTGAAGCTAAGGGACAAAAGGGTTTTTAGACATTGAAAAACTTAAGAAATTGGAAAACCCTTGTTGGAGGTATGGATTTCTGATTATTTAAAATTGATATTGCAAGTGGGAAGGGAGAGGAAAAAAAATTGGAGCAGAAGCTGAAAAAGGAGGAGATTGCCTAGAATCCCAAAGAAAGGTATATGGTAATTGGACCTCTTTGATTAAACATTAACCCCAGAAAGAGAAAGAGAAGAAGGAAGAAAAGTATTAATTTTTGGAATTTTTTTTTTGAATTATTTTTGATTAAAAATATTTGTGGTTGTTTTGGGAAAAGTTTCTTTTTTCATAATGGCATCGCTTGTGGATGAACTAAAGACTGAATATCAAAAATATAAAAAAGAAGATACTTTGGGCACTTTGTTTCAATTCTTAGAAATGGCGTTATGTACTTATGAAAAGTTGACTATGCAGCAGAAGGACTGGGACAAAGAAGAAGAGGAAGAAGAAGCCATCTTTGATGAACAATGGGTTCTTTCCGGGGAGGAGGAGAAAAAGGATAAGAAAAAGGGGATTTTAAGAATTATAAAAACAACCAAAGAAGAGAAAAATGAGCGGAAAGGTGGAGGCAAGGTTAGAAAGCAAAGGAAAGGGAGTAAGAAAAGGGAGGAGGAAAGGCAAAGGGGTAAAAAGGGCAAGGAGAAGAATAAGCAAGAGAGAAAGGGGGGGGAGGAGAAGCCTCAATGGGGGGAAGCAAGATCTAAAGAAAAAAAGTTTATTCAGAGACAATGGGTGAATTTAATTTAGGATAAAAGAGGGATTCTGGAGGGTACATAAGATTGTGGTTTTTATATGTGTATTTAGAGTATAAAATTCATTATGTAATTTTAGAACCTATTAAACAGAATCCCAAGAAAAATTGTTATATGAAGTACTTTTAAGTTAGGGTAATGAGTTATAGACGTTACTCCAATTGGTGTATAGGAGAAGTATAATAAAAGAAAAAAGATGAATGGATAGTTGGAAATAGAACAGACAAAGAATATTATTGAAAATGGTAATAAGATATGAAAGGATATATAAAGGTTTTGTTATGTTTTTTTTTTTTTTTTGGATGTTGTATATTGAAAAAAGGCAAAAAAAAATTTAATTAATAAGAAATAATTTGGATGAAAAGGAGAAGTTGGGATAAGATATGAAGTTAAATAGACAAAGTATTGATACTATAATTTGGAATTGTTTTCTTCTTTTATTATTTTTTCTTAGAAAAGAACTTATAAGCTGTTATGCCTTGTGCATTGTTTATATAAAATTGATAAAAATGGTTTATATATATATATATAAAAGAAAATGATAATAAGATATGGAAGGATATATAAAGTGAATATGATGTTTGAATTTGTGTCTGTGTGAAGAGTTTCAACCTGGGATCAGACAACCTTCAGAAAAGATCTTTTAGTTTTGTTTATGTTTTATTGTGTTCTCTGTAAAATTAATAAAATTTGTTTAAAAAAAAAAAGGACAGTGGACTTCTTTAGTATTTGAAGGAGATGCTGGAAGGCCATTTGTTTGGGCTACTATAGCTGATGTTTCTAGGGAATTGAACTGAATGGCTACAGAGCCATGTTTAAACCCTAAATGTTATGGCTCTGAATTAGGTGGTAGCATCCCGGCCCCCAACCCCACATATGTTAAAATGTTGAAGGTTTTTATTTTATATTACTATTTTTTTTGCAACATTAATTTTAGGTTAGTTGAGAATATTGCAGATGCCCTCTTGAACATAAAGGGCAACCTGCCCCTTATAAGCATGTTGTCAATCCCTATTCTTCATATCAACATGTTGACTAGGGAATTCTGGGAATTAAAATCTACATTCCTTAAAGCTAGAAAGATTAATAAGCACTGTTGTATATTACACAGCTATAACCCTATCCTGGATGTAGAATAAATCACCAGTTCAAGCTTTTCTTTTACAAATCTCTTTTTTCCATTAGAAAATGCAACACGAAGCCAAAAGCATGCCCCAAAAACTTACTCTGGATTTCAATGACATTCTCCAATGTAGCTATGGCATTTGAATTAGGTTTTTGTTGCAACAGAGCTTGATCCAACTGTTCCAACTGCAACAAAGGAAACTTGAGTTTAGTTTTTTGATCTCCAGTCTGGATAGAAGTCATGATAAAAGAGAAATAATTCAAATAAATTGGAGCCAAGACAAAAGGAGCATGTGAAAATAATTGGGAAAATGGTGACAAAAAAAAGCCAAAACAATTCTATGTCTATTTCCCACAAAGCCTTCATGTACCGTTCCATCCATTTAATATTGTGAATTTATGACCTTTGTTTCTATTTAGAATTGATTGACATTTGTGTTTTATTTGTATGATTATATTTAATAATAAGATACCCATGTTTAAATGTAACAATTTCCATGTCTTCTTGTGCTCTGCCTCTAGTACTTGTATATACATACAATTCATCAAGTCTTTATTATTTTGCAGCTGAAAATCATATTGCTGAAAGCCATATTGTTTCATATATGTTATAAATGCATTCAGGCATAGGCTGAATTCTGGTGACCAGGATATCTGCTGACCAAAGAAAGTATGAATCTAGTTTGGATGTTTCCATCAATGGAGAATCATGGAAGGACGTGTTCTATAGTTTCTACCTCTCTGGTATCACTGGGCAAAACTTTTCAGGCAATGGTTGGGGTTTTTTTGTATTTACAATTCAATACTACAGAGGGGAGAACACAGCACTGGTCACGAGAGAAAGCTTTTTGAACAGTAGGTGTTTCTAGCTGTGCGAGGTAACAGTAACAATATATTATTGGTGCTGATAGGAAAGTTGGATCTTTCCCTAGATCAGCTTGCCTCTCTGTACCATTTGCTTCAAGGATTGTTTTGCCTGATCATGTTCCATCTTAAGAACTGTGGAGGGAGAATAGACTAAATTTGAAATGTTAAAATCCACAGCCTTGATCCATATAGGTTGGGTTTTTTCCCCCTGAAGATTAATGGTGCTAAGAGAAAGAAGCTGGCTTTGATAAAATGTTTATAGATGCACTCTGGACTCTGTCTCCTCTCATAGGTGTGTATTTGGGACACACACAAACAGCATGGTATCTGGAGAGCTGTTCTGATGAATTTAGATTGTACCCTTTCCAGAGAGGTGAAACACAAAGCCATGGGCCAGAGAGAGTCAACCAAAGTCCCATAGAGGAACTGGGCTTCAGGCTTAGCCTGAAAAAGTTTGAGTGCGGCTGGAACATACTATCCTCCCTTGGATAGGAGCAATTTAAGGATGGCATTGGCAGATCTTTGTCCAATAGTAGTGTCACATTTGCAGTGCGCTCTCCTCAAGCCAGTGGCATGCATGACTATTCCTAAATACTTAAAAAGCCAGTCACTTGTTCTATTTTGTGGCCATTAATGCTCCATAAATGGAGCTTTGATCTTTTGGCAAAAGCCATAATTTTGGTTTTCTGGTAGCTTATTTTCAGATTTTCATTACTGTAATACGGATGAAAATTCTCAGAGCTCTTTTGAGTCTGTTGGTCTGGGAATAACCACAATTGGTTGTCTGCATAGAAGAGCAGGGAAATGCTGTGATCCCACAGTTTAGGAAGAAGGAAATTTGGATCATTTGGATATGCCCTTGATATAGAAGCTGATAAGCCGGGATATTAAAATATATTCCTGTTTTATCCCCTTTTGAGTTGTAACTGGTTTTGAGAGAACCCTTGCACATTTGCACCTGACTTGAATTAAGCGAAAAAGGCTACAACTGCTTCATGAGGCTTCTGGATTTGGTCCTGGATACAGGATCAAAAGCTACTTAAGAAATACTTTATATAAATGAAGAATTCAGGACTATTAGAGGATATTAGATTTTGTAAGAAAATAAATTATTTATTTTGCTTTAATGTCTTTATTTCTCCCCATACACTTCTTTTGATATGTTTATATCTCATAAATTCTGCACATATATCTAAAAAAATCTGCGTTTCCCTTCTATCCATTTTCATAGCTCATTCATTTTTTCCCCCCTACCCTTGATTATTAGAAGCCTTCTTACATATATTGATCCATTTCCTATATACAAAAATAGATATTTTGTCAATTTCAGGCTGGCCCTTATGTAAACAACATTAAAGATGTCATGAGTCAACTAAGTGAATGCCTTCTTGCTAAAGACATGTTCTTTCCTAAGGATAGTCCTTTTACAGATATCTTATTAGAGATTTGCTTCCGGGCACATGGGACCTATACCCACTCTGCATTCATAATGTTTGTTAAAGATGATGCCTTTTTGCAAGGCTTTAACAATTATTTTTTGTCTTGACTTTAATACTAAATTACTATTTCTTGTAGTAATACTTAGCTGCCTTTGTTTTAAATAGAAAGACACTCAATTGTCACCACTTTGAGTTACTTGCAAAAATAAAATAATAAAGCCAGGTACAGATAGATATATTTTGATGTTTCCATTTCAAGCCCACTTGAGACTTTTCCAGCACCCTCTTTTACGTATTCCTTGTACTCACCTCAATGCCAAGCAAGGCAGAGACACAGGCTTCAGAGGCGTCACAGATGGCAGTCAGATCATGACCCCCTTCTAAAGCTAGGACAACACGCCCATCTGCTAGATCCATCAGTTGTTTGGTCAGGTGCCCAAAACCTACATGATCAAGAAGGAAAATTAATTAGTGATTTCTGTGTTAGCTTTTACGTTGCTCTTTGCTACAAATGGAAGAAAGCCAAGGATGTCTATTTTGATGAAAAACAGTTATCTTCAACATTTATAAAGACGGTGATCAAGCTACTTGGAACCTGAAAGTAGGCTAAATAGTCTTTAAGGCACTACCCAGGACCATCTGTGCTTTGGGTTTTTAACAATGCTTGTATGGGACATACACTTCAAAAGATCAAGGAAGTAGTGATAAATTATCTCCATGGAAAAAATCATTAGATTAAAAAGAACTGCAGCTCCAACAATTGTGGCATCATTTAAACACATGGAAAGACCCAAGCTTTTCTTGGCACTGAAATAACGGAAAGGTATGTCAGAAAAGCTATCACTTGTAAGAAGTAAATAGCTGAATTATTGTCAATAAGACACCCTCCTATATTCATACCATTTTTGAAATTCTAATCTGACAAACGCCTTTTGTTAAGGTTAGGAAACCTATGGAGACACTGAAATCTTAAACAAACTACTTTAGCTCCATAGTGGAAGTTAACTGGATAATCTATTCCTATCTTTCCCAACTAGTCTGTGAATAGTTTTCTCTATTTATAAACTAAAAGGGACCTTGCCCTATGTTCCTCACACTCACATTTGGCTGTGACAGAATATCCACCCAGTGGGGACAAGTGTCCCTCAACAGCATCGAAGCCAGCAGAAACAAGGACCATATCTGGAGAGAACTCGTGGGCTATAGGCATCACCACAGTCCTGGAGGACACAAAACAGCTCTCAGATTACTCTTAGGAACAGGAGGCAGGACAGCATTAATTCTGGATTAATTGCAATATATGGATTAGGAAAATTCCAGGCATTTTAGCTTTCCCATTTGAGTCTTTGTAACTTTCTCCAATGCACTTATTTAAACTGGCTACATATTTGTAGACAAGCCTTCCTCAATTTGGCATCATTCATAATTTTAACTTCCACAATGAATTACCAGCCTGGCTTTTGGCCTTGAATGCTAGAAATCAGATGAAGAACAATCATGGGCTATTAGAAAATTTCTCCTAACTGTAGCCAACAATTTTTAGAGTGGGAACTGTGTTAGTCTACTAAAGCAAAACCAACAAGCAAATCTTGTGCCCCTGAATTTAGCATAACATAAGCATAACATGAATAAACCAATGCTTCATAAAAAAGTATTTATGAAGCCTGCAATACCAATAGGCAGAGGTAGTCACCTCATCTCATTAGGAAAAGCCTTGGACTATCCAGTTGTTAAAATACCTAAGAAAATTTTTGTCTCCTAGAATTTTGCCACAAAGGAAAAGAGGAAGAAATGCATTTGGCAGTATTATGACACTATTGTCACGTAACCTTTACTTTGAAAATGACAAGCCACTCCTTGGCACGTTCCAGGAGAAAAACAGAATGTTCTGGGCTTACCAAAATATTCCTTGTTGGGCCACAGAGCTTTACATATTCTTATTTATTGTGGATTGCAAACCTACCTGAAGGCTGTCAAATATTCCACATCACCAATAGGGGGATCCACTCCACCAGTCCAGGCAATGTTTACATTGTAACCTACACCCATCCCACTGCCAACCTAGAAGAAAGAAACATGGTGGATTACAAAAGCCCTCAGCCATGCTGAGAGCTGCCAAGATGTGGGGGGAAAAGATATGTAAGAATAAATCCCAGTGAGGGGACCCACATGCTACCAGATTCAAGTGAGTAACAGTAAATAGGAGAATTGCTGATTAATCTCAAAGTATGGCAATGGGTGGGCAGATTGGTATAAATGTGGCTTGGGTAAACTTTACAAGCATTTAAGTATCAAACAATTATGGCATATTTTAGGTAAACTATTTTTTAAAACTGTCTAGTGAATAAGGCATTAAGCTAGAAACCAGGAAACTGAGTCCCACCTTCGGTATGGAAGCTGTTTGCATAACTTTGGGCCAGATACAATCTCTCAGCCTAACTGACCTCACAAGGATTTGTTGGTGTGCAAAAATTAGGAGGAGGAAGGAATATTGGGTATGTCCATGCTCTGAGTTATTTATAAAAATATTAAAAATAAGAACATCTAAAAAAAAGTTTGCAATTCACTCACATCTTATTAAAATTCACATGTTTTGTACGTTTTCCAAATTACACTTTGTATGTAATTTTCTTAAATGTAGCAGGGTTTTTGATACATAATCTTTAAATATCTACTTTTTATATGACCAATGTTCTTTCTCTTTCACACTCTGCTGTATACAATATCAGAGATGTTGTTTAATTGAGACCAATATGTCAGGCCCAAACCAAGAATAACACACATACAGTTTCTTCCAAGTTGAGTTTTTGTTTCCTAGATATAGAGAAAATCTTGCCAGGTTGAGGCCTCTACTAACTCCATCTACAATATACTTTGAACACTATTAAGAAGGGGCTCTCTTCCATCACATATAACATCTGAACCAAGTTGTCTCTTATTCCTCTGGAATAAACCCCCTCCCTCCTGGAAATCCATCTCCTTAGTATAGTCCATCTTCATGAACTATGTTTATACTGTGACCGATTCAATTTCAGAAGAACATTCCATTTTTTGTTTGTAAAGAAATGCATGGCAGATCTGTTTCCTATCAATATTGTTCTGCAAATACAACAGTCAGTGGAAAACTGCCAGCCATTCTCCTTTCAAAGCTTCACATGGTGCAAAAATTCTGCCATCTTCATAACAAGAAACAAATCAATGACTTTGTTCTTTTTTTTTTCAGATTCAAAGTTTCTACTGGACGAGCCTCTTATTTTTTTTTTTTCTGCAATTCCTCTCTCTACTACAAAATCACATAGTATGAATAGAGGAGGCTTGCCTTGGTTTTTTTCCCCCAATACAGATAATCCTTGACTTACAACAGTTAATTTTGTGACTGTTCAAAGTTACAATCACTAAAAAAGTGATTTATGACTCACTTTTCACATTTACGACAGTTGCAGCATCCTCGTGGTCACATGATCAAAATTCAGACAACTGACAACTGACTCACATTTACGACAGTTGCAGAGTCATGGGATCCAATTTTGTGATCTTCTGACAAGCAAAGTCAATCGGTAAACCGGATTCACCTTAGCAACTGCAATGATTCAACAATTATGGCAAGGAAGGTTGCAAAATGGAACAAAACTCACTTAAAAATGTCTCACTTAGCAACATAAATTTTGGGCTCAATTATGGTCATAAGTCAAGGATTACCTGTGCACATTTACTTCCCATTACACCCTGCTTTTTTTCCTTCTTGTGTTTTTCTTCACTGAAACAAACAGTTGGAACCCAATTCAAGGTGGAACTTTATTTCTCTCCTCCAATTTCTGAAATATTTTGGGATTAAAAATATTTTAGTTTTTTAACCTACAGATTCCAAGCTGGTTCCATCTTTAGCACTTCTTGTTTTATAAACCAGATTTATTTATTTTTTTTAAAAAGGAATGCACATACCTCTTCAGGAGCTCCACTGCCTGGGAAGAAATTTCCATTATCATAACGATGGAGAGAAATGTACAGAACACTGGGGTCACTGTAGAATGCCTGCTGGGTTCCATTGCCATGATGGATATCCTATCAACACGAAGTAGAACTTAAGTAGAAGAAGCACCATGGTGCATGTAGACAGCAAGACACTCACAGCTCTCTTCAATTATATTGGCAGACATTAAATTTTTAAAAATGCACCTTTGTAAGCTCGTAAAATCATCAAATCTCGTAAGATGTTGGTGTTTTCGAGATCCAGTTTGAGCTTCTTCAGTGACAGACCGAAATCTGTGATTGTGCTCAGTTTCGATCTCTGCTCGCCACTGGAGCGTCCCGAGCAGCTGGTTTCGGGACTAAGCCACCCCGTGGAGGTGGTGAAGAGGAGGGAGACTGCTAGCAGGGTCGAGGAGAGCTACACCTCTCCTCCCCAGCTGGCCATTACTTCCTTTCCTGAAGGCGGTTGTAGCGGTGGTCAGAAATGATACCTCAAAGAAGAATCCAACCAGAAAAGAATGCGCAGGAGGAAGATAAGAAGAGAAAATTTTTGGCTGACCGGGTCAAACTGGAAAAACAACAATACAAGGTACCCTGGAATTTGAATTATAAAGCACAACATTGTTCCCAAAGAAGACTTTGAAGCTGCGAATGAGAGAGGGAAGGGAAAGGATTTTTTTTTTCTTCCCTATATTGACAACTAAGAAATTTAAGCAAGAAATCGGCAAAAATCCACTTTGACAGTAACAGGTATTTAAGCTGAAAATAAAATGTCAAAGGGATAATAAAGATTTCTGGATTCTCAAAAACTTTTAAAAGAAGGAAAAAAACAAAAGGGTGAGATCTGGAAAAAGGAAGGAGACCCCCTGGAAGTGAAAGGAATTAACAGTGAAACTTTAACAAGATTCCTAAAAGATACATTTTAACTGAAACTTTGTAACAAGATAAAAGAACCCTAGGAAGAAAAAGTGGAAAAAAGAAGCAAGAAAAAACAGCTTTGCATTATTTGGATTATTTGGTGATTTTTGGATTTTTGGCTATTGGATCTAAAGGACTAAAACTAATCAGGTGGTTGTTTAAAAGTTTTTAAAATGGTATCACTCTTGGAAGAATTGAGAATGGAACTTAAAAAAAACAGAAAAAAGATGCACAAGAAGGAAAGGTTCTTTTGGATTCGTATTTCAATTTTTAGAAATGGAGATCCTGAACTATGAGAAACAACAAGAAATGCCTGTAGAACAAGAAGGGTGGGACAAAGAAGAAGCCATCTTCAGTGACCAAGTATTTCTATGTGGGGAAAAGAAAGGAAAGGGGGAGAAAGAGAGTGAAAAATTTAAGATCTGAAAAAAAAAAAAAAAGAATAATTTGAAAAGTAATTATAACATTAGGAAGAAACAGAAGAGAAGATTACAGAAGAGAGAATCAGAATTAAAGAGAGAAGGGGTCAAAAAGGGAAAGGAGAAGAAGAGGGAGAAGAGGGAAAGGAAAAGAAATTATAAAGGACAGAACCAGGACATAGAGAAACAGGGAAAATGGACAAGACACAGAGATTATGGGTGAAAACTTAATTGAAAGGGGGATTCTGCAAGGGTACATAAGATAGTATTGTTATATTACAAATAGAAATGAACTTTGAAAATATGAAACATGTGTGATTAAAATGATAGATAAAATACTCATTGTAATGAAATGGAATGTTTAATAAATAAATGAAATAAAGAGAATGAGAGAATGAAATTAGGAAAGGAGGGGAATATTTTAATTATTATAAATGTGTTATAAAATTTAAGTGAAGAGGAATATGAAAGAAACATGAAAAATTATGGAAATATTATAAGTGTTCCTAGAAGTATGATATCCTATTGAAAAGGGATGTTAAAGATTATAACATTAATGATAGAGCTGAATTGGAATAGAATAAGTATTTCATTTATTATTGTTATATATATATTTTCTCTTTAAGAACTTAGTGTGTATTTTAAGAATGTACCAAGCAGAATTCGACTGGAAGTTATGTGTTATATTAAATGTTATAATTGTAAAGGCATAAATTGAAGTTTAAATAAGAGTTGAATGGATAAAAATTAAAAGATACAATATTCCAATTAGTAACTACAGGGGAAAATTTTATTTAATGAGAAAAGAAAATACGAAATTGAAACAGGACAGACAAAGTATAAATATGATGACTAGAAAGGTATTTAAACTTAGAAAAAGATATATATAACTGAATTTAGAAAGGAATGAGATAATTAAAAGTAAGATTGAGAAAACTAAGGGAAGGGAAAAATTATTGAGAAAATGTTAAAATAGTAATAAAATATGGAATAAAACACAAAGATGAATATGAAATTGAATTTGTGTCTGTATGGAGAAGTGATAACCCGGGACCATGCTATTCTCAAAAAAAGAAATTTTACTTGTATTATGTTTTGCGAAAACCCAAATATTTTTTTTTTTAAAAATGATGTTGGTGTTTTCATATAATTTGGAAAAGTTCAGACATGAATGCCAAAATTTCATGGGAGATTCATATTCTCACATAAGATTCTGATGTTCCCAAAGAAGTGTGCTATGTGTTAAGTTCTATGACATCTAGGCTATTAAAATAACATTATGATGAATTTGAGCATCTGAAAAAGTTGCTGATGCTACCTTACTAAGATAAGGCCCAAGTCAGGATAGTGATAATGTCCAAAGAGGACATTAAAAGTTGATATAGGAACAGCTTCAGAAGAAGTCCATGAGGTAGGACAAAGAGCCCTAAGATGAACCTTATTGTTCCATTAAAGATGGCGCTACTGATGGCAGCCTGAGTGAAATGTTCTCTAGCACTTCTGATATGTTGTTTTTTTAAAAATTTCTGTGATTCTCTGCGAATTTCATACTCAAGAGATCAGATTTTGAATATCAGATAATGGACTCTGAATAACAAGAAAGCTTTCTGGTTTTATTCCTCCCTTCTTTTCAAATGTGAATGAAATTCTAACTGAGGGGATGGCAGTTAGAAAGAGGCAAAACTGTTTAACCTAAGAGAGTAAGTGACCAGAGAAGGGGGGAAAAAAAACACCTTACCCAATCCATAATGAGGATTTTACTGATGGCAAGCTTTTGTTGTAGAAGCTTAGCAGCAATGGCAACGGAGTTGAAGAAGCAAAAGCCCCTAAATAAAATGATAAAGAAGAAGGACATTATTGGACCTGGATAGATAAGCAGCATAATAATTGACATACTTTATCGGAATAGGGCTTCCCTAAGCCCAACATTCTCCATTACAGCAGGTAACCAGATTTCATGAAGGATAAACTCCTAAATAGAGCGTTTTTCTAAGTGATTCTAAAAGGTACTAGATTCAGTATCTCACCTCTCCAATTAGTACTAGGATAAAGCCTTGCCTAAAACCCTAGAATGCTCCTGCCACTAAATAAAGGAAACAATGCACTTCAGTTTGATACCATGTAGCATCTATTCTTATTTGACCTTTTTTAATGCTACTTACAGTAATAGGCATTACAGAATGCTATGGAAAAAATCATCCAATCTTATCACCTTTTATACATCCATCTTCCAAACATATCTGGGGCTATGGATGTCTAAGTAGAGTAAGTAAATAATTTTTTTTATTAACAGATCAAATATGCAGTACTACTCAAGAAGCAAGAGATGGAATTTCATTTGAGAAGAAGGCACATAAAATAGCTTTTTAAAAATGCATCTTTGCTTATTTCACTTTCCCAAAAGAATGTATTTTAGAAAATGTAACATTTTTTTAATTTAGCAGTAGTTAAATGTAGATATTTTCCCCTCACTTTCTAGTGTACACTTACATAGCAGTAGATTCTTCTGCATGGTGACCTGGTGGTCGGATGATAGCATATCCATTCTAAGGATGAAAAAGTCATGTATCTTTAATAACGTGTTGATTACATTATGATTAGCACACAACTACTTTTAATGCACTTTCTGTCAATGGATTCAAAGAAGAATTTACCTTAAGTTCCCCTGATGCCACTTTAAAGGCCAGCTCCAGCAAACAGCCAACAGCCATGCGGACTGCACTGGATGAATGCATCTCATTCCACACTGTGTCACTGTCAACCTGCCGTGAAAGTTTATCATAGATCACAGGAGTTGTAGAAGCTAAAGAGTAAATCCATCCAAGTTAGCCTGATCATTCCCTTCTTTGATTTCCATCCTGCTTTTAGTTTAGAAATTCACACACAATACTTGTTCCTTCGTTTTTTTCCATAATAACACCGCAAGGGGTGGGGTTAGATGAGTGATTGACCCAAAGTCATCCAGTGAGTTTCTGTGACTGAGCATGGACAAGAATTGAGATTTCCTCATTTCTAGGCTAACACTTTAACTACTACTTCACACTCAGCACATTAGATTTTGTCCTATCTATAAAAGGCTTTAGGAGATGAGGGAAGTAACCACTTGCTATTTGATAGGTAATAGGAATGGTGTTGTAATGAGGAGATTTGTGTGCGAACAGTCCTTTGTGGGCTTATCTTCCTAAGCAAACAAGCCACCCAGAATTACCTTGAGGTCTATAATTTTATAAATAAAATAAAAATAAAACCTTTTGAGTAAGTGCGCACAGGATTCAGGAAAGTGACAAAGATACATCTTTTCCAACAGGCTTCTAAATTGCTAACTAGAGTCCCTGTGGATTTTGCTCTGTTAGTTCTTGCCAACTATAGTGGCAGTGCTCTTCTCAGTTTCAAGGTCATTAAGCCAGCACTGTCTGAGGTAGCCAGCATGATGTCACGGGGCAATGTTAGCTTCCCACCGTAGTGGTACCCATTTATCTACTCACATTTCCATGCTTTCAAACTTTAGGTGGGCATGAGCTATGGCGAGGATGGGAGCTCACCCTGTCATCTGGCTGATAAGCCCAGCATCTTAATTGCTGAGCCACTGCAATGCCGCAAATTGTTAATAACATTGATTTCATGATATTGATGTTTAATTTTACTCTAGTTTTAACATTCTTTTTATTTTTGTATTTTATAATTTATATTTCAGCTGTCTTGAGTGCTGGATAAAAAGACAGGATATATATTCCATTTAAAAAATAATAACAGAAATAAATGAGAGATGCAGCTGAAGCCTCATTCATCGCTTCATGCAAGCAATAGATAATTGCTATATAGGATTCTTGTGGGCATTCAATAGCTTGTTGGATAAAGATAAGAAGCAACAAACCCAAAAGGAATGATTTTAAAGCCATTTCAGTACAATTTAAGGGCACGTGAAAAGATCAAGAAGATGCAATTAAAACATAATATAGAGAACCATCTTATATCAAACTCAATCTTTTATCCTCTGGGTTTCATATTGCAGCTCTACAGGCTCTCAAGCAGGGTCATGCTCCATCACAGATGAAAACTACATCTGCTTGCTACTGACTTGAAGACCTACTCCCAGAAATTAAATAAATTGCATAGCAGAAATGAAGCTTTAAGCTGGAATATGGGAGGCTTTAATTTCCTGCCATCCGATTTCCCTGGCAACTGTATTTCACTCACCCCAATTCCACCACACGGGAGGACAGCATACATCTTCTGACTAAGGGGACCTTAGAGGAGAAACAAAGAAGGGAAAAGGGGGTATGAATGCCACATATATACCAATTACATTGTACATAAGATTAATTCATTTCTTTCACATTTTTCCTGTCTATTGTTACTGTCATTGAAAGAACAAAGTCTAATCTTTATGAATACAGGATTCAACTGGGTAACTTTACATTCCATTACTTCTTTTTTAATTGCCTATAGTGGATTATAACTCATCAGTTTAGTACCCCACAATTTTGAAAAAGCCTAAACTCTAAAATAGATAAACAGGCATAGATCAAAGAGCCCTTCCCCTTAACTTCTATCTAATTTCCCCTAAAATTGGGACTCTTCCCATTATGTGCAAATGCTCCCTTTGTTTTGCATCATTGCCTTACTCATCATACCTCCCAATGCTGGAAAATACACTCCCCTGCCACCAAAAGTTTTCCCATCTGATACAGAAGTTTGAAAAGACAGACTTTACCAGACATTATATTAAAAAGATGGCCTGCAGACTGCCCTTTCTCATATTTAACCCTATATTTTCTGCCTGTAACCATACACACAAATAAAGCAAAATTCTGTACATTCTGCAATTTTTAAAGAGAAGGGGAGAGCAACATTTTGCATTATGAAAATAGAACTATATAAAATGGTAGATATCCTACCTAGCAATTTCTTGTTGTCAAGTTTTTGTCTGTTCAAGGGGCTTGTTCCATATAGTAATGTGTGGTGTTCCGAATGGACAGCCTGGATTTCATCCAATGTTGCCTTCCGGCCTCTGATTCTCTAAGTAACAAAAAAATGGGTAAAGACATTAGACAGAAAACTTGAAATATTGAACTTTGAAAGGATTTTGAACAAGAATCCAGTCTAGTACTAGATTCTCCTTAAGTTACATTTACTAACACGGATGTCTTGTACTTGTTCATGCTTTGATAGTAAGGTTTATTCATTTTTTATTATTTTCAAGCTAAATATCTAAATTTGGCTTATCAATTAAGCTTTTCTCTTTCCAGCCTTTCTAATATTTCATTTCAGGCTAAGAATGGTGGAGAAATCTTCAACTGCCCCTCTTCACTACCTGAGTATTCATGAATGGCTTAGGGCCCATGTCAACATTGCAATCAAAATTCATAAGCTCAATGCTTTCTTTCAAAAACAAAATCAAGGATCACTTTAATACTATTCAATATGAAATTATTTTATGGAAAAATGAATTCTTTGTTCTGGCTTCAAAACAAAGGCTTCCTTTTTTTGAGTTGCTTTTCTATTCTGGTTAAGTTTTGTTTTTTGAATAAAACCCATGATGTAGCACACACATATAATGTATGGTTCTTACAGGCAAAAGCATTGCCATTCCTTTAATTGAATTTCCTTTATGGCTTTCTCAGAAATATTTGCCAGAAACCTTCCCCTGACAAGTGTTTTGATGGTGGCATGACCTTTGGGATATTTCTCTACCACAACTGTAAGACGATACACGCTGTCTTGCATTAAGTCAGATCACTGATCCATTTACCAAAATACAACTTTTTTTGACTGTCAACAGCCAAAGTTTCAGGCAAAGATATTTTCATCTCTTGTTACCAGAATATTTTCATCTCTTATTACCAGAGATATTTTCAACTCTAGAGCTCATTACCACCACTTGACAGATTTCAGTACCTGAAATCTGTATGGAAAGCATTCACTCGCCTTCCCCAATCTCAGCCTCTTATTTAAGCTGTGTGGTCATCGACTCCCAGAATATCCTATGTATGTAATTTCTACTTGCTGAAAAATCTGGGAATTGAACTCAGCACATCTGAGAAGTGACCAGATTGGAGATATCTGTAGTTGTAGCTGAATCTAATTTCCTGGAGAAATGTGTGAATTAACAATGAAAGCAAAGGTAAATTCAAGAAAGAAAGTACTCATGCAAGTTTCTGGAAAGCAAATGACCTTATCAGTTGATAAAATCAGTTTAATTTTTTATCTGCCTTTACCCTAACTGGTTTAGGTAAAATAATAAATATGTTATCATGGTTTGTTAGTTAAAGTGTCTGTAACTTTAACTGTAAGAATGTAATTAAGGGAGTGGTTGTAAAAGCACCATAAAAGAAGCAAGGCACGGCAGCTTGCTCTCTCTGGCTTGATGATCCCTAATTACTGGATAGACTGAAGACTGCGTTTTTCCCCTACTGGAACGGGAGAGAGAAAGGACTGTTGATTTATCAACTGTGAGACGACTGATTTATTGTAAGTGAACTGACATTGGATATTCTACACGGACTTTGCTAATTGAATATCTTGAATGGACTGACTAAAAACGATACATGACTAATGGACTGTTCTTTTGACTATGCTATAAAACTCTAAGTGGAATAAACTATATTTTTGATAACACAAGCATATCTGTTATTTTTACTGTATGTTAACTAACATACAAACTTATCTCACACATTTATCTGTATGCCTGTCTGACTAAAGCTGTACATTCTGTTTAGCTTGTCTCCTTAACCCTGGTTGGGGAACCCAGGCTTAACACTAGTTATGGGCCCAGAGACTGCAAAGTCTTTACAATTTGTTGGCTCTTTCTCTGAATAAATCTTTAAAAAGGTTATAATAATTGGTGGTTATAATAATTACTAGTCATTAAGTCATTGACTCTTAGCAATTACATTTTCTCCATGATGTTCTGTCCCTAACCTGATCCTTCAGGTCTTCCAATGACTCATTACTTCCATAACCAAATTTATCCATTTTCCTGATGTTTGTCCTCTTCTTGACTTTCCCGCCACTTGGTCATTTGTATCTCAAGTGAGAACCCTAAGTTTCTTTTTCAATGATCCATTTATTGGCTGTCCACAGAATACTGCAAAGTCTTCTCCAATGCCAAAGTTTAAAAGTGTCAATACACTTCCTAAAAATAGCTCCTGCTAGCTACTTCTAGGTTGCTTTACTTCCACCCACAAACACACACACCCTTTCTCCCACATCCAGCTGTTTCACAGCAAAACTTTTTTTTTACGATGCCACAAAGCTTGGATATTCCAGGATGAGCCTTCCTCCACTGTAAAATCATTTCCCCAAATGCAGTTATTTTTTCAACATGACTTTGGAAGCTGTCTTACCAGCTGCTGGCAAAAATGTTCCACCCTGAGATTACCTCACACTTGTTTAGCAATCCTGTTTCTTGTAGTCTGGACCAAATACTTTGGATCCTCCCAGCATGTTCTGGGTGAACATTAGTGTTTCCACATGTACATTGGTGCTTCAGCATGAATGTGTCATAAACAACACCTGTGAGAAGGTGGGAAAGCACAGAAAGGAAGGAAGAAAAAATAAAAAGCAACCGAATCCTGTTCAGGCTTTTATGGACAGCTGGCATATTTGGGATTCTGTTGGCATGCTAAAGACACTATTGTGTCACAAAATTACTAACATCATGGGTATGTTGAGTTATAAAGGAACAATTTAGAAAAAGGCAAACTCCTAAGATTGATTTGTATCAGCTAACCAGCATGGCTTCTACTATCCTGACTTTTCTCTTTCTCTCTCTCTCTCTTTTTACACACGACTAACCATTCTCTCTAAACAAAGTGGGAGCTTGTGGCTACCAGATTATTTTTATTTGTTAAGAATTGCTGTGAGTTTGATGAGGTTCTCAAACAGATTCTATATATTAGCATACATAATCTATCCCTGAGGCCATACTGTCTTCAAAGACTGCAGCCAAATGCAACAAAAGTGAAAATAATAAAACATATAAGGAGATTTAATGTAAATTTAAATTATGTCTGGGTTTTTTTCCCCATTAACCCTGCCTGTTCAATTGGCACCTAGCAGCCAACAAACCACTTTTTTTTCCTGCACTTTTAAGTCAATGTTGACTCCTGGCAACTAGATGGATTAACTCTTAAGGTTTTTCTGATAAAATTTCAGAAATGCTGTCTTTCCAGGGCTAAGAAACGTGTCTGGTCCAAGGTAACCCAAGTGGCTTTATGCCTAAAGCAGGACCAGATCTTGTGGTCTCTTAGTTTTTAAACTGATACCTTAACTACTACACCAAACAGGTTGTCCAACAAACCACGAAGGACCCTGAAGTTGAAAAAAATAATGCATTAATTAAAAGTATCTGAAATCAAGTATCTAAAAAGCATTTGCATTAGCTAGACCGCTAACCTGGACAAAATCACATGATTTGCAGTGGTTTCCAAGTATCCACTGAAGGTGCTATTTTTAAAGTCTTTTAAAATTCTAAGGCTTAAGGTCTGATTATCTGAGGGACTGCCCCTCCAGTTATGAACCTCTTATCTATTAATATTTGCAAAAATCTCTCATGTCAGAAACTTGCATATCATTGTTCCTAGCTTGGAATACATTCCACTTTGAGTTACATTTAGCCTATATTCTGGCAACTTTAAGAAAGAATGTAGAGAAGTATTTCTTTCTACATGCTTTTGATGCTGATTAACATCTAATTTTATTTAAAATTAACATCTAATTTTGTGATTGACAGAAGCCTTAAATCCTTATCAAGTAAAATAAAACAGTAATAAAACAAGTCCAGTTAAAACTACCAAACTGGCAATCTTCTCTCAATGAACCAAACTGATTGAGATTCAAGATATAATCCTGTTGTGCCCTAAAGTAAAGAATAAAGCAGAGACAATATTTAGTTCCTGGACACTAGGGACTAGATGTGGTAATAAAGGAGAGAACATATGCAGAATATCTTGCATATCTGAGACAGAAATGTTCAGGGTAGGAGATGCATTTTCAAAACAGCCCAGCAAGACAATTATCCCATCTTCCAAGCTCCAGGAAAAGAAGTTCACTTACCTGTAGTGAAAAGGTGATGGACCAAAGGCTCAGGTGTACTGTTCTTCAGACTAGTGCCAGCAGGTGAAGACTGGGTACGGCTAAGGGCTTGATGGGGTACAGGGCTGATGGTCAGGGGAGTTTGATAGAGCTGCAGAGATCTTAACTGATGCGCATCAGCAAATACCTGTACATTTCATATAAATAGTAGTCAGAGAGAAACAAAAAGAAAAACAGATCAAAAGATTACTTCAATATTTCACCATCTTTTAAAACTGCCTTTTAGCCCAACATATAATATTTATGAGGAAGCTAATGCTCATTAACAGTTGCTTTTTTAAACTTGTCCATGTATTTATGATTCGTCCCAATACATTCAGAACTAGGACAGTACAAAATCATTCTGAAACATTTTAAGAGTGGAATGTCATAAAATGTTCTGTTTTCAGTATGAAATGAATAGCTGAAGCATGCCAGAAACTATTCATGATTGGAAGTAATTTTTTCTAAGCTTGTACCATTGTGTGAGCTCAGAATGCTTCTAAAATGTAAAAAATAGCTAATTTTGTACAGTTATTTCATGAAATTTTACAGTTGCTGTTTCGAAATAACTTGTTTTGCATAGTCCAAAGAAAACTGTATACATTTTGTTAAAAACATTAGATTTCAGAATCATAAAAGAACTGCAATTTTATTTTAGATAGCTGGTATCAATCATACCTTATAGCAGGTTCTATGGATGTACCCTAATATTACGAAGTTGGCATGTTAATTTGAAAAGTTCATTGAAAAAAATTAGTTTAGACTTCAAGCAAGGATGCACTGCCTCTTTCCTAAGAAATTTCTGATAAGATGGAAGAATGAGAGGAAAGGATAAGAGAGAAGGTGCATATGGTGTTTGTGTATGTTTTGCTTACTTCCAAATCTCACACAGATCTATTTCCTGTTGCCTTGGCACAAAACATTAATCAGGAAGCATAGGAAGTGAAAAGAAATATTTGTTTATCCTGATCTAACTGCCCCCCGACCTTTCAATTGTTCCTGAAACCCACACAAAGGAAGATTAATTTCTCTGCCAGTAGCAATGGGAGAACAAATCCTTCTCTCAGCAGCATCAATGAGATTCCACCCTCTTCCTCCTCCAAAATATCTTCAATGTTAATATTTTCATTTAAATTAGGGTTTTTTAAAACTGGGGGGCAGGAAAGCCATCCTGATTTTGTTGAATGGAAATATAAAATCCATGAAGAAATAATTAGATGCCTACATCATACTAGGCTAATTTAGACAATCAGATTACACAAGCCACCTCTAGTTGATTATGGCTTAATGTGATCTGAGTTAATGAACACAGCCACTGACTCCCTGCTATAGCCATCTCCAATTTGCAGAATTTTAGAATTTCCAGACAGTATGACCAATTATTTTGATAGTTGGAAATCCTGGGAAATGGTTACAATAAATCTGAAAGGTACCATGTTGAGAACATTTTATAGAATACATTCACAGAATCAAAAACATGGCAGAAACTTCAAAGATAATATAGGAAACCTCTGGTAAATGGCCATTAAGTCTTTGTTTAAAATTCTACAACAGACTGATTACTTTCGGGGCAGTCTGTTCCACAGTCATTACCTGGCAAGAGGTTCTTTGTAATGTTTAGTTAAAAATATTTTTGTTGTATTTTGAATCAGAACTTATTGCACTGGAGGAATAGAGGATAAAACATACCATCTTTGACCATAAAATTATCCAAGGTTATATTTCTGACCTCCCAGATATTACTAATTTCCAAGAGATTATATTCTCCAAAATTTCTCACCACTGATCTTGTTGTTGAGCATTGATATTCAACAATTATTGCAAGCTGAAGATTCTACATTACTGTCAAGCTTTTCAAAGTATGGTTATCTTCTGTAATTGACCATGGGATGACACTGGAGGAAAATGGAGCTTGAATATGTGGGGAAATGATCGATATGAATCAAACTTGAATTTGTGTTTTATATTTGATTGATTAAATATAGGGTTCCACAGTAAACTCAAATTAAGAATTTTCCAAATATGTGCAGCATCCATTTTAACAATAGCACCCATACCATATTATGCATGAGTCCTAAGCTACCCCTCAATGTTCCTTTGACATACTTTATGTTTGAACTCCTTTCAATCAATTGTGATTTCTTTGCTGATCCTTCATCTGGAGGAAAGGACTTTCATTTCTTTGCCAAAGACACATTCTAGTAAGGAACTACAAAATTTTTAAATGAACAGAATGAAAAGCAAGGCAGATGACTCATAATCAAGGATGACGTTCAGAAGCCAGAAGTATGCTCAGAAACCAAGGATAAGAGAGACAGAAAAGGTGACTCTAATGCTGGAGATGAGTCACTTTCCCTTTTGGAGGCTCCATTATCTCAGATGAACGGGGATGAAGAATGGGAAGTAAGAGACAGTCCTTCAACTAGTTCTCCAAACTTACAGTTCCTTATAATACACCTCCCCTGTTTGCTATGAAGCGCCTCTTTCTCTAGTCTTCCATAACTATATTATTCTTCCTACTTTGATCTAGTCTTCCTCAAGAGGCAATAGCAAACAAGCTCAGCAGGAATGGGGAAATTGATATGTTTGACCTCCAGTGGGACTATTGCTACTGTCTGCAATATTGTTTTCCATTTATAAAAACTTATTTTTACTTTTAAAAGCATACTATACTTTTCTTTACTTGATATTTGTGTCCAAGCAATTCGACTAATCATTCAAATGGGGCATCCCGCTCTTCTGCATCCTTCTGGGTTTTTCTACTTCACTGCAAATATCAAGAAGTACCAGGGCAGCCATATTTCTTCGGGCATCTGTCATAAATTACCCAGATATATTTCCTGCCTTTATGCCCACTAGTTTTTAGAATCATGATTTCTCTGCTATTTCCATTCTTTTCTACCCTCTATTTTTATCATACCAGTTGGTAAACAGTGTGGCCAAAATGGAGATACCATCCACAACTGTGAAATAATGGAATCTCACTTCCTCTCTTGAGTCTTCTTATACTGAAAAGCAGGAAAAAGGGGCTATTAGTTTTCCTTGTGAGCTCAGGAATTAATTGCCATGCCTAAAAATATGTTATGCTAAACAAGTTTGAATCTCACATCTTCGCATATGTCAAGGCACAAAGTTCTCATAAGTCATAGAGAGGTCTTTGCTCTCATACATATATGCTTTTGCTATCTTGCTGTGGAAGTGAACAGATGAACATAAATGCCTCCCCTTCCATACTGCATCTGGCCTTGAAGAGGAGAAGCCTTCTGAAGTTTTAACAATTTCTTTCCTGTGATTCCAGTACAGATTTTAATGATACATAATTTTAAGAGAGGCCTCACCTGCCTGTAAGTAACTCCCACCTCCTCAACCTCCTGTTCTTCTTCCAGCAGGTTCACTCCATCTTCATCTTTCATTCGAAAACAGCCTTGCTCTTTGGCTGCCCTCTTTTCTTCTTCTTCATCCTCCTCTTGTTCATCCAAGCCATCCTGGGTCCCCTCATTTTCTATTGACCCATCCAGCACAAAGGGCCCCTGGCCCAGGCCCAAACCAAGCCCCAAAGATTCCTGTTGTTCTGTCAATTCCTCTTCTGTTTCTTCAGGATGTGTAGTAGGTGGTCGTGGCAACTCACCAGTCTTAGTGATTATCTGCAAGAGGAGAAAAATTTAAAAGGAAAAACTGCTTGTATTTTAATTGCCTAGTAATTGTGAGGTCGAAGCAAGAACCTGGAAGCCTTGGGGGCGAAGGGGGGGGGTAAGTTACACTAAATACAGTTTTGCTGTTCTGGTGACTTCGATTCTTTGAGCTTCATTTCTAGTCCTCTTAGCTGCTTACAGGATAAAGAGGAACTGAGAAAAATACACATACTATTCAATTGCCTTATCCTAAACAGACTGACAGTAGATGGAAGATTTCAGCAGTCCCAAGTAGCTTGGAGCATGCTGAATGACAAACAGAAGGGGAAAAAGGAGCTTTCCCTTTCAATCATATACTTCTTTAGCTTGGGATCCCAGAGAATATGGATTTATGTCCAAATAAATTACACAAATGTTTGCCTGAGTCACAACGCCCTTTGCCTACCTTTCCCAGTTGAATTTGCTGCTGTTTCTGCTTCTCCAGAAAATGTTGATGCTGCTGCTGCACAACCAAGTGTTGCAATGCTTGGGGGCTTTGAGGCAATGGGGATGATTGGGTGCGGCTCAATGGACGATGTCGAGGCAACTTGCTTACAGTGCGTAAGTTGGAGGGGATGCGTTCTCCTGTCACTAGAGGGGATTGGCCATGCAGAGGAACTGTAATGAAGAGTCCAGGCTTTATTGGAAAGGCACTTGTACACTATTGCATCACATTTCATTTAAAAATGAAAAGCCATAAGCAGTGTAACTAGATTTCATCTTTTTTATTTATTTACATGGAAATATTAGTAAATGGCTTGAACATGACCACAGTTTCAGAAGGTTCACATTCTGATTTGTCATCAAAATGCAAAAATTGGCCAGATGGCTACAGACCTGATTTTGAAGAGAAGAAAATTACCATTAGAACAAAGCTGCAATTAGATAGCTTTTATCACTGCCACTAACCCAACGGGGGCTTTTATAAGAGAAAAAAATGTAATAAGATGAAAGACAAATGTTTATTTGCTTTTAACTGCAGGTCTTGGCAATCAAATACCCAAAGTCTAAACATGCGCCAAGCTCTTCTTTTAATTACCCTGAAATTAATAAAAACTAGCTTTCAAAGCACAAAACTGTTTCACACATCCATCCCCTTTGCAATCAACTGCAATTCTAGAAAGAAAAGTTGCTTGTACTTTTCTGGATGCTACAGCAGGTTTTTCAATCTGGTCTGTAAAGCTTTCGTCCATCAAAATTTTTATTGCTATTTCAATATTTGCGAAGTGTTTCATTGCTGCTGGATAAGACAGGACAAAAAGGTCCTTCTTAGATGAAGACATGTATTTGGCAGGAAGACAAATAATCTGGCCTTTGATCATTTCCACTACCACAAATACATTTATGGTTAAAATGAGGGAAGGTAAGAATACCAGCTTTCTGGTAGAATTATGGGCTTGAGGTAGAATCCCAAATCAGTAAGTGTTCCTTACTAGAAGAAAGTTAGGATTTTCGGATAGGGTGGGTATCATGATTTATAATACAATATCATAATACAATATACCATCTGAAAATATGTGAGTGGCTGATAATTTTCAGAAAATTACAAACTCATAATCATAAAACTGCTATTTTGGTTGACTCTGAGTTCTTTGTTCAATGCAGTCTTCATGAAATACAGATCTACAGGTGAAACTCAAAAAATTAGAATATCGTGCAAAAGTTCATTTATTTCAGTAATGCAACTTAAAAGGTGAAACTAATATATTATATAGACTCATTACATGCAAAGCAAGATAGTTCAAGCCGTGATTTGTCATAATTGAGATGATTATGGCTTACAGCTCATGAAAACCCAAATCCACAATCTCAGAAAATTAGAATATTGTGAAAAGGTTCAATATTCTAGGCTCAAAGTGTCCCACTCTAATCAGCTAATTAAGCCATAACACCTGCAAAGGGTTCCTGAGCCTTTAAATGGTCTCTCAGTCTGGTTCAGTAGGAATCACAATCATGGGAAAGACTGCTGACCTGACAGTTGTGCAGAAAACCATCATTGACACCCTTCATAAGGAGGGAAAGCCTCAAAAGGTAATTGCAAAAGAAGTTGGATGTTACCAAAGTGCTGTATCAAAGCACATTAATAGAAAGTTAAGTGGAAGGGAAAAGTGTGGAAGAAAAAGGTGCACAAGCAGCAGGGATGACCGCAGCCTGGAGAGGATTGTCAGGAAAAGGCCATTCAAAAGTGTTGGGGACTTTCACAAGGAGTGGACTGAGGCTGGAGTCAGTGCATCAAGAGCCACCACACATAGATGGATCCTGGACATGGGCTTCAAATGTCGTATTGTCGTATTATCTTGTCAAGCCACTCCTGAACAACAAACGTCAGAAGCATCTTACCTGGGCTAAAGAAAAACAAAACAGGTCTGATGCTCAGTGGTCCAAAGTCCTCTTTTCTGATGAGAGCAACTTTTGCATCTCATTTGGAAACTAAGGACCCAGAGTCTGGAGGAAGAATGGAGAGGCACACACTGCAAGATGCTTGAAATCCAGTGTGAAGTTTCCGCAGTCTGTGTTGATTTGGGGAGCCATGTCATCTGCTGGTATTTGTCCACTGTGCTTCATTAAGTCCAGGGTCAACGCAGCCATCTATCAGATTTTGGAGCACTTCATGCTTCCTTCCACATATAAGCTTTATGGGAATGCTGGCTTCATTTTCCAGCAGGACTTGGTACCTGCCCACACTGCCAAAAGCACCAAAACCTGGTTCAATGACCGTGGGATTACTGTGCTTGATTGGCCAGCAAACTTGCCTGACCTGAACCCCATAAAGAATCTATGGGGCATTTCTAAGAGAAAGATGAGAGACATGAGACCAAACAATGCAGAAGAGCTGAAAGCTGCTATTGAAGCATCCTGGTCTTCAATTAAACCTCAGCAGTGCCACAGGCTGATAGCTTCCATGCCATGCCACATTGAGGCAGTAATTGCTGCAAAAGGGGCCCAAACCAAGTACTGAGTACATATGCATGCTTATACTTTTCAGAGGTCCGATATTGTTCTCTGTACAATCCTTGTTTTATTGATTGCATGTAATATTCTAATTTTCTGAAATTGTGGATTTGGGGTTTTCATGAGCTATAAGCCATAATCATCTCAATTCTGACAAATCATGGCTTGAACTATCTTACTTTGCATGTAATGAGTCTCTCATATATTAGTTTCACCTTTTAAGTTGCATTACTGAAATAAATGAATGTTTGCACGATATTCTAATTTTTGAGTTTCACCTGTACTCTTGATAGAATAAATTATATCCATCTTCCTGATTTCAACAATTCTTCCTAATATTATAGATAAACTGTGTCCTGAATTCAAAGAAGCCTCTCTAAGTGTTGTAATACCTGAATATTTGAATCAGTATTACTTAAGTAGCATTAATTTGTTTTTGCTGTTCAGTTCCCAAGTTATATCTGGCTCTTTGTGATCTCATAACACACATGGCCTTTCTCTCTTACACTGTCTCCCTGACAGTGCCCAAACTCAGGCCCATTGCATCGATGATACTATCTATCTCATTCTCTGCCTGCACCCATCTCCTTTTGCCTTCACTCTTTCCCAACATCAGGGTCTTTCCCAATCAGTCCTCTCTTCTCATTTGTGGCCAAAATAGTTGAGCTTCAATTTCAGCATCCATTCTTCCAAAGGACAATTAGAGTTGGTTTCCTTTATGGTTGACTGATTTTGATCTTCTTGCAGTCCAAGGGACTCTCATGAGTCTTCTCCAACATCACAATTCAAAAGCATCAATAGTTCAGCTTTCCTTATGGTCCAACTTTCACAGCCATACATTACTATTGGGAAAACCATAGCTTTAATTATACGGGCCTTTATTGGCAAAGTGATGTCTTGCTTTTTAATATACTGTTTAGAATTGTCATAGCTTTCCTCCCAAGGAACAAGTGTCTTTTAATTTCATGGCTGCAGTCACCATGTGCAATGATCTTTAATATCATTAAGTAGAGTATTAATAACTCAGTGATAAAGCTGTTTCCATTATAGTGCTGTAGCAAGCCTCAAAAAAGCGGTTCTGCTGACAAATTTCTTTTTTAGACTTTCAAAAATCTTGTTATTGCTTATTCCCCAGATCTCAGCCCTGCAACGATGGGGTTACATAGATTGGTGAAAAAAAAATCTTGCTGTATTATATTAGAGTGAGAACATCAGTAAAGTACCTGAAGTATTTTGTTTTTGAAATAAATTCCAGGTATTTAGAAGAGCCCATCTGTTCTATTTCCTGTCCTCTTTGTGCACTTTTGATCTCTTGCTAGAAATAATCACTTTAAATGTTTGATTCCTGATTTCACTCATTAGCAGAAATTACTCATTTTTACTAGCAGCCCATTAAAATGATTCTACATCAGAAGAATTATGTACTACCCTTTTCTGAGAACAACCAATAAAAAGGAATGAAACACCTCATAAATGAGCTGCTTCTGGCAGCTAAACAGAGCCATAGTAGATATACATTTAGTTAAATATCAGCACTGGCCAAGATAGATGCAGGATAATGACAGTTAGGTCTAATGCTTAAGATACCAGGCTCTAAAACCAGGAGACTAAGTTCTAGTTCTCCCTTAGGCATGAAAGGCAACTGGGCGACTTCGGACCACTCATTCTCTCTTAGCCCACCTCACCTCACAGGGTTGCTGTGGTGAAGAAAATAGGAGGAGGGGGAAGTATTAGGAATGTTTATCATCTTCAATTATTTATAAAAAATTAAGACAGGATAAAAATAAATTTACTGACTTCCACTGAATGCTATATAGTGGTATCCCAACTATCCCATTTCCTCTTGTTTCTCAGCTGCTTCCAAGCAACAATGAATTTCTATGCCATGCACATCCCTTGTGGACAAACTCACACTTGACCTGCTCACCAGCAATTAGTGTATTCTGTTGCCGAGCCTGTTCCAGAAGCAGGACATGTTGAAGCAAAGAAGCGTGTCCATGATTATTGGTCTCTCCCTCAAGAGCAACCCCCAGAAGGCAACTGGGAATAGAAGACATGCTGAGAAACTTGCTTGTCAAGGCACCTCCTTGGCGCAATGATTGGATGGTCTGGCGCTCTGCTTCTTGCTGTGTGGTTAGATTTGGGGAGGTCTAAAGGAAACAGAGACAGAGTGCTTTTAGACTATCCTAGGTCCAGATGAGAGATACAATAAAGTAAAATATAAAGCAGGGGAAACAGGAAAAAAGATATGAAATTAAGAGCTAAAATGCAAAAGCAAAGAAAGAAAAAGAAACAAAGTAGCTTCTAATTTTCTTCATAGCATTCAAAAGTTTTTTCATTACAAAATACACAATGTCCCTGTCCCTTTCATCCATTTTAAACTTTCTTATATCATCTCCTTGTTAATCTTTTTGCCAGAAGTTATTAACTTTTTCCTCTTTATTCCTTTGTAATCCAGAAAAAATGATAACCCTCCAAGTGGAATGTTATCCTGTTCAAAGAAAGGCATTCTTTAAATAGAAATTAGATCCAAATGTCATTAAGAAATGAGGATTGGGTAGATTTTATGCGGGCTATGAGCTCAACTCATAAATTAATTGCACAAACTTTTGTTTTTGTAGTTTATTCATGAGGAGCAGCTATCTGGAGTGGAAGTGAGCACTCTCATGATCTCTCCTTTGTCCAGAAAGATTTTGCCAGCCAACATTAACTTTACTGCAATATTATCTGCAATAATATCTACAGAAATACTAGCATTTCTGCTGCAATATTATCTCTACTCTTTGTGATGTTCACCTCAATAGAAACCTCTTCCTTTCCCATCTATCCTCCCTTATGCCTGGGGTATCAATTTTCCTGCAGCCAGGCATACTCAGAAAAGAACCATTTAGATTTCTGGAAATATCTTTACTCTTAATAGGATAAAGTATAATATTTCAAAAGCCTGCTAAAGCAAATCTTCTGTTCAACTTAGTATAATTAAGAGGAGTTGTTTTAATCATTTTCTCACACTTCTGTCTTCTTCTGGACTGAGATATCTCCTAGGCAAAGTTTTGGTTTCTCCCTTATATTCCCAGGGCCTTCTAAATATTCCATCCTAACAATATTCCCACAGTTAAGTGTTTTTGAAATGGTGCTGCTGAATTACAATTTTTAGCAACTGAGGCAGTGAAGAGTTCTTGAAGTCCAGGAATATCTAGCTACAAATTCCCCATTCCTGTCATAATCTGATTAATGCTATGAATATTTCATTATTAATATGTATTACCATAATTATGCTAGGGGTTCAATAAATAGAATGAAAAGATGAGTTGAATGAAGATATAGAAAACCGTATCCTTTCTACTACATCCCATAAATTCATCAAAAATGTAAACCAGATTCTGTAGAGCTCTGAGAAAGTCTACACTTTGCAGTAAGTTTAGGAAAGCATGATGTTGAAGAAAATCCAAGTATGAAAAAAATGTCTTTGAGTATTCCTAGCCTCATGAAGATATCACTGGATACCCAATTTTAATTCCCAACTGCATCTATGGCAATTAGATCCATTATCTCCCTTATTTGACCATTCTGCTTCTGCTATCTGTCGTGCGTACTTCATACTGAAAGCCCACTGTGGTAAAGATTAGTTCTCTCTACTTTTTATAAAGCTCCATATGTACCAATTGTAACTACAGTGATTTTAGGAATAAGGACAGCGGAATAGAAAAACTCCAGCTCCAGAAGCTTCGTTGATTTGAAACATTTTTTTCTTTCACTTGATCGTTAATTTAGGCTCCCCAAAGTCCTCCAAACAGATCTGATTTAAATGAGCTCAGAATATAATGGTAGAATAATAGAATCCAGTAGACATATTTGGGGCACAGTGATCTAGAACAAATTAACAGGCTACTATATGATTACATTCAAATTCAAGACTGGACTAATTAATAGAGGTCTGGAGAGCTTGCTAATCTCAGCTGAGCCTGGGTGTCTGGAGCACAGGCAAAGCTATAAAGCAGTTTACTACTCTTGGATAAGGAAAACAAATCACAGCAGAGAATCACAACATGAAATCTGCCAGTGAGCTATTTCTAATTTCTGACACTGAAAATAGACAAGCTGTCAACCGGGCACAACTGCCACAGGTCAGGTCCTGAGCCAAATGTGGTGCCTGTCATCAGGAAAGAAGCAATAAATAGGACACAGCTTGGTATCAACTGCTTGTCAGAAAACAAACCAGTGGAGACCAGTGGTGCTCTAAAAGCAGAAAAAAGGAAAGAAAGCAAATTATATATAGTTACTGGTTTGGCTCACAAAATATTAGGGGCCCTTCCATTTGTACTGAAGAGAAATAAAGCAGATCTGGAACAAGGATCGGGAAGAGACATTAATACAGAGATGCACACATCGCCACCAAAACCTGGAATGAAGTTTCTAAAAAATGTCTGAAAGATATTGCCTCAAAAATTGTAATTTTAAATATGGTAAGAAGAGGAAATGATTGAATAAATGATTAAAATCTTGATACATTTTAAGCTTTCATTTTGATTATGTTTAAATTTTTAATTTGAAAAAATTGGAGCAAATCTCTTACATTCTACTGAAAGTTTTTTCAGATTATAAAGCTATGCTTTAGCATAGAGCTAGAGGTCAGAAGATTAATAATGACTAAGAAAAAGATGATAATAACAATGTTGTTAATGTGGTTGATGACTTATATGACTCTTATCCCCCTTCAATCCATTCAGACTGTAAGTGGACATAGAAATAGTTATTTACAGAAATTGTTCCGTAACTGATTCAACATAAAATGTGTAAAACTATCACATGCTATTGCAGTGGTCACTGCCATAAATATAACTTCCAACTAGATGAATACATGGTGGGAGAAAAATATATATTTTCAACTGAACTCAAATCCTGGAATTATTTGGACACATCGATGTTTTCCTGGCAACAATTATCCCTACTTCTTCTAGGACTTTTTTTCATTTAAC
The DNA here is from genome assembly GCA_033807585.1 of Hydrophis major. Classification (NCBI taxonomy): domain Eukaryota; kingdom Metazoa; phylum Chordata; class Lepidosauria; order Squamata; family Elapidae; genus Hydrophis; species Hydrophis major. The sequence goes on along the minus strand of CM066343.1, from coordinate 39,261,048 downwards.
TTCCAAGTCTAATTAAAGCCCTGGTATTCTCTTGCCATCCCAGAACTAATCAAGCTTGATTCTGTGCTTAACCCCTGAGTCAAGATAAGGTCTGACAGATACTGTGACATACTGAAATGAACAAGCGAATGGGGGAATGAACTCCGTGTTTTGAAATGTTCTAATTTGTCACATTTATATTACAAACCCATCCAAATAAATTTGCATCTACTCTTTAGCTTTTTCCCTTTGACAAGAATGGGGCAATGTTTTAGTATGGACACACTTAAAATGTGTGTTTATGTGACATAAAACTTGTAGGGACCAGTGGTGGGATTCAAATTTTTTTACTACCAGTTCTGTGGGCTTGGCTTGTGGGTGTGGCAGGGGAAGGATATTGTAAAATCCCCAGTCAGCAGTGGTATTTGCAAGTTCTCCGAACTACTCAAAATTTCCGCTACTGGTTCTCCAGAACTGGTCAGAACTTGCTGAATACCACCTCTGGTAGGATGGTTCTAGGAAGAACTCTTTTTTCATTTACTTAATCTTTGTATTTCATTTGTTTCATTTAGTTGCTATATCCATATCTATAAATTTCAATAAAGTTTTTGGGGGAAGGGGAAGCCGTACTCACATTGAGATGTGAATTTGTGACTGTGACAGTTGTCTGGAGTCCTAAGGAGATATTGGGCAGTGATGGAGAAGTGTATAGGCTAAGTTGGCTAGCTGATCCATCCACGGTTACAGCTTGGTGCTGTGGCAACATCTATATAAAAGGAAAAGAAGGATTAGAAAGAGGGACAGTAGATAAGATAATACAGATAAATAAGAATATATCATACTGTATTTATCAAGAAGAAAAAAACTCGGTATTATACCAGCTCTTTAATGTGACTTCATTAACAAGGCAAGACAAAGCAGAGATGTATCCTGGGATATAAAAGCTGAAAATAATTATTTTCTTATTTTATATATATCCAAGAAGCAAAATAATAGCCGAGGGATCAATGTCCCTGAATGTTGATTAACGTACAGCCTGGAAATCTGAGGCTATGCTGGCCAGGAATTACGGGATTTAAAGTCTAATACATCTAGCCAGGCAGAGGTAGTAAGACCAGTATAAGCATTTCCTCTTCAATTATCTGCTATTCAGAGCAGATTTATATGTGCTTGATAATCTAAAAATTAGCTAAGAAATTACAGTTGTGATATCAAAACTCATCAAGAAAATAAAGAAAATTAATTCTCTCCAACTCTTTTCAGACAAACTTTATCCACAAAGGAAACCAAATTCATTGCTGTGCCAAAACTAAACTTGGACTGGATTGGATCTCTAAGCCATATACAGCCATACAGTTGCATTTCAAGGCAGCTGGGACTCTGAATTTGTAAAGAAGTATTCATTGCTTTCTTTTCTGCTTTTAATCCCTTAGGCACATGAAACAAGATACAAGTGACATTCTTCCAAACATCTTCATTCTGCTTCAACAGATCCCACCAAATTAGACTACTTGGATAATTCATACAACTGCATCAGTAACGATGTGGGATTCCAGATGATAAGAATAATTGTTCCTAAAGTGTCATATAAACTTGTCACAAGACTGCTACTTGTCTGCTAATATTAGATTTTAGTATCTTATCAGCTGGGCTGAACAACTATCAAAGATGCAATGAAGACAGTTTTGGCTGACTCCATCCTCCTTATCCCTCTTCTCTACTGTAGTTGGCCTGGTTGTATACTATCTGCAACCGACACTGCAGATCTTTTCTTTTTCTTTGGGTGCTACAAACACCTTTACCACTGTAAAGTGAATGTATGCTGGGAGTAAACAATGGTGTCATCTTAAAGATAAAATTAATTATAATCATATATTTCAATACACACAGACAAATAATCTGTTTCAAACAGTTTTATGTACATTAACTGTATAATTGCACTACAACATTCTCACATAGATTTGTTATTTGGACTGTTCCTGGCTCAAGATAGGGTTAGATACTTAAGTAATTCCTCATAATTTTTTTAAAATCTCCCTAATAGACCTAGATGATAATGGTGATATTATAAATGTATTTCAAGCCAGAAATAGAAGTAAACAATATTGTTCTTTGCAATGTCCAAAAGTGGATTTGTCCACCAGGTGGTGCTTTGTTTTGTAACAGCGGGAAAACGATCTTCAGAAGTCTGGTGGGGAAAGGAACTGTCATGTAGAAAATAATGATAGGTTCTTCTGCACTGCAGCCCAGCCCAATGCAGTCCAGCAGAAGACAACGGGGGGAGGAGGGGAGAATTGTATTGAGCAAGTGAGAGAATGGAAATACCCACAGAATTTTCTCCACAGAAACAGGATAAATAAATACTAACTGAAAATCAGAAGAGAATCTTTAGCTTTCTTTTTCACAAACAAAATCATTTTTCTCTTCAGGGAGCTTTCAGGTTGTTTCAAGAAGCCTGGCACTGTCCATATAAACACTATATGAAATCACATGCTTCTCTTGGAAAAGTAAAAGCAATGTTTTTCTTCAATAGACATTCTATCACATTAAAAGCTTTTGTTAAAGAGAAATAATAAATATGTGAATTTGCAGCTCTGCATAATGAGTGCAGCCTTTTCTCTTGTTGGGACGATATTGGCTCACATATCTGGGTCTGATCCCATTTCAGGTAGCCTTCTTTTGGTATATTTGTTTAGAGTGGGCACCTTTTTCTCCCAATCTGTTCTAGGAATCTGTTCAACTGGACAAACTGACCTTTTTATTTGACCCATATTAATGTGTTTGGTACATGCTGTGATATTTTGGTCTGGTTTCATCAACCAGCACAGTGTTTAATTTCTGCAAGGGCAAAACTCCCTTCCTTTAAGAGCCCAGTGCTTAGAATGGGTTAGAATGCAGTATAGCAGGCTTAACTCACTGCTCACTCCAGGAGTTCAATTCTCAGTTGGTTGATTCAGCCTTCTAACCATCAGAGGTCGGTAAATGAGGCCCCAGATTGTTGGAAGCAATAGGCTGACTCTAAACCACATTGCCATAGGATCCTTTGGTTTTTATCCAATTCAGTGGGCTTCCATATCCCAGGGGGCCCACTCCAGCTTCCCTGGCCTTTAGGCAACCCCAATTTGCTGTCACACTCTTCCAGGTCTACTGCTGCTTCTTGTTATCAGGAATAAATTCATGCTTTTGAATGAGTGCAGCCTTTCCTCTTGTTGCGGCCTTATAAGTTCTCAGACAATATTGGCTCACATATCTGGGCCTGATTCCATTTCAGATAGCCTTGCTGTCTAACTCTTAGATATCCTACCTTGCTTTAGAATATTGCACCATATTTTGGACACCCCACTCTGCCACCACATTGCCATAGGATCCTTTGGTCTTTATCCAATTCAGTGGACTCCATTCCCAGAGGGCCCACTCCAATCTCCTTGGTCTTTAGTCAACTCTGGTTTGCTGTCACACTCTTCCCAGGTCTACTGCTTATTATCACAGAAGGTTCTCAATGTGGCGTTGTAAATTCTGTTGGTTGAGGGCCCCCTGGATTGTTTGTATGATCTTACTGGAACAATTGAGCTGATTCAGAGCTGTCTGCTCAAATGCCAAATGGTCAGTTGAAGCCACTGTGATTCTGGATGAAGCAATGCTCCCTGACTTAGGGAGACTCTTTCTCGAGGAATCCTCCATGGCTTGGATACCGATAGGCTGACCAGATCTGCATACCACGGACATCTGGGCCAATGTGGGGCTAGAAGTAGGATATCCACCTTCTTCTGTATCACTTTTTTCATTACTCTCGGAATTAGGGGAAGTGAGGGAAAGGCATATAGCAGGCCCCAGGCACCATGGGTTGTGGAAAATCATTGCTCTTTCCGCCCCCAGTGTTGGAAGCCTGGAATAAAATCTTGGTAACTGGGCATTTGTTGAGGAAGCAAAGAGATCCAGGATTGGATTTCTGAACCTTCCCTGAACAGGTCTGGGTGTAGGCGCCACTCTGAGTGGTCAATTGTGGCTCTGCTGAGCCAGTTTGCCTGTACATTCGCTGTCCCTGAAATGTGCTCCACTCTGATGGAGAGAAGATGTCTCTCTGCCCAGAGTCCTAATCAACTTGCCTCCTGCATGAGTGCTCTGGAATGGTCCTCCCTTGACAGTTGATATGTGCCTTGGTGGCTATGTCAGAATGAATATGTGGTGACCCAATATTCTTTCCTGGAGCCTCCTCAGGGTTGAATTGCCCTGAGTTGCAATCAGTTGATATTGTTCCTGAGGTCTGCTTAGAACCACTGTCGTTGTGCTATCTGGGTCTGGCAATGGATGCCCAAGCCAAATAGGCTGGCATCTGTGATAATGGTCAGGTGGTTGGGTTCCTTGAAGACACACCTGGGTTATGTCCTGCAACCTCCACCATTGGACAGTGCAGTGCCTTTGGTAGAACCTGAACCTTGACCTTCGAGTTTCTCCTACCTGATCTTTGGTAGGGCAGAAGGAGCCACTGCATGGTTCTTGCGGAAGGCATGCACAAGGTACAAACGATATGCAGGACACCATTTTGCCCAGAAGCTGCAAGAGAAGGGCCAGGGTTACTCTTTGGGTTGTCTGAATTTGGCCCGCCAACACTTTGATACCGACTTGTTGCTCCTGCGACAGGGAGAACTTGCATGACCTGGTATCTATGACAGCATCCAGGTGTAGTAGTCAATTTGTAGAAGACAGATGACTCTTGTCGAAATTCACAGAGAACCCGTGTTCCTAGTAGGTCTTCTGTTGCCTTGAGACTAATATGTCGTCCAGATAACATTGGATGCACACTGAAATTGCTATGAAATGTGCTGCTTTCACTGCCAGTACCTTGGTGAAAGTTCTGGGCGTTGAGGATAGGCCGAATGGTAGGGCTTTGTATTGATAATGCCGACTGGGGTAATGAAACCACAGAAATTTCTGATGAGATGGGAGGATAGGTACGTGTAGATATACTTCCGTGAGGTCTATAGATGTCAGGAAGTTGCCCTCTTGGATGCTCCCCAGTATTGACTAGAGGGACTGCATTTTCAATCTTTTGTAGATTAGATGTCTTTTCAGGTCCGGGATTGCTCTCCATCCCCCCGACGTCTTTGGGACTACAAACAGAATGGAGTAAAACTCCTGCCCCTGCTCGTCCCATGGAACTGGTTGAATAGTTTGGATGTCCAGTAGGTGTTGAACTGCTGCCTCCATGAGACTTCTTTTTGTCTTGTTCCTTGAGATCAGGGAACTTATGAAGAAACTTGGGGGTGTGGAGAGGAAATCTAGGGTGAGACCTAGTCTCACCGTGTTCAGGATCCAGGTGTATGTAGTGGTTGATGCCCATTGGCTGGCAAATAGACTTAAGCACCTATCAATGAGAGGGTTGGGCTTGTCATCACTTAGAGCAGCAGAAGGGGCAACTGCCCATGCCCCAAAATGGGCGTTTGTTTTGATCTTGTTGGCCATTTCTGTCCTTGAAATCAGATTTGTCCGGCTGTCTGTCTTGCCTGTATGTATAACATCCTCTGGAAGTGGTGGACCCAAATCCCACGTCTATGGACCGAAAGGAGGTCTTGCTTCCAGAATAGGGCGAGTGGCAGCGGTCTGTTCTTTTATACACCAAAGGTAGAACCTTCCTTCTGTCTTCTCTTTAGTCTCCATCAAAACAGAGTTAGACTTAAGGCCTCTACAAATAGCTTGCCATTCTTGCAGGGAGCAGAGACTAGTTTCCACTTAGACTTCATGTCCCATCAATGGCGGAGCCACAGTATTCATTGGATTGCTATGGAAGCAGCCATGGCCTTAGAAGCGAACTTGGTGGCATTCAGGGTGGCATCTGCCAAGAATTCCAAAGCATCTATCAGTTTGTTGATATCTTGCTGAGCAACCCTCTCCTGCATCTGGCATAGCCAGATGTGCGTGGCTCTGTTGAAAAAGGATGCGGCTGTGGACGCTTTGACCTCCCAGGCAGCTACCTGATACACCTTGTGGAGTGTCAGTTCTGCCTTCTTATCCTCCACCTTCAAAGAATCTTATCTGTTTTTAGACAGAATAGAGGAGGAAGTTAAGGCTGCCACCGGTCCATCTATAGCTGGTGGTTGTAGTGCCTCAGAGAGATCTGGGGCCACATTATAGAATCTTTTGTCAGTACCGCCTGCTGTTGTGAACACCACTGGTTGGATCCATTGTCCTTGAATTACATCTCAGAATAATTCATGTGAGGGAATCTCCTCACTCTCCTTGATTGGTTTCTCAAAGAGCAGCTCACCTGGGTCTGTCAGGTCTAATGCTGACTCCACTGTAGTTGAGTCAACCCCAAGGGTGTTGTTGCTTTGCCCTTAAGTAGGACTTAAAAAGAGTTGGTAAAGGGGGGGGGGGTATCTGTGGCCTCAGGGTTACCTGAATCAGGGTGCTCTTGATTGTTCAATCTTCTTGGAATTGTTGCAAGGGCTGCATTGTAAACTGGAGAGAGATGTCTTATTCGTCTCCCTCTGTTTTGAAGGAAATGTTTAATTCTAACCCACCTTCAAACCAGTGGTCCTCTTTATACAAAATGTGACTTTGCTATCTTCAAAAGAGTGATTTTTGTTTTTCAGATGCATGAGGACTGCTAAATCTTGTCCTGATGGGTCTCTTCTCTTATGTTGTGCCACGTACTTGTAAAGTGGTTGTCTGTTTCATCAATGTACACATCTGCGTATGTCTCATTGCATTGCATATATCACATTGCTCAGTTTGTCTAGATGTTTTATCCTGGGATTGGACAACCTTCTGCCTTAATGTATTCTTGGCTTTAAAGTGAACATGTATATCGTGTTGAACTGAACATGTCAACATGTATATTGTGTTGAATATTGTGTTGAACTGAAATCAGAACTTTTCTTGCTAGGATTAATACAGTCAAGTAAAAAAGAGCCATTGAGGATTATTTTTATATATGATTACTACCACAAGACTATTATATGCAAAAAAATAGAAATGCTCTGAAATACCCAGGGATGGTCGGTGAAGAACTAGTGGAGGCAGCAAATTTAACTTCTTTGATTAAAAATCAATAACTACATCTATCAATAATTGGAAAACCCTTATAGACATTTTAAGGGGAAAAAAAGAAAAAATGACTTTGTGATTTATAGTTGACTATGGAAAAAGAAAATGATAATGTAATCTTAGAGAGACTGAAATATAAATTCATTTATAACTGTTAAAAAGATTGAAGCTGCTTCTTTATAAAAATTTTCCTTTTCTATTTTTCTGTTTCAAATATTTATACTGTTGTTATCTTGTTAAAATTATTCAGTAAAAATTACATGGGTGCACATTCATAGATAGATAGAACGACAATGCATGCACTCGCTTAAAGAAGCAAGTAAGAGATAGTCTACCCCATTGCTATTCTCACATTTAATCTGCGAAGCTAAAATAATGATAGGCCACATCTAGTGGGGAGCCCCAGATGAGTGCAGTCATCTGAGCCCAGATCTCTGCCCCAAGTCAACACATTATTGTTCAAAGCAACAAATAGTGGGCTAAATATGTACAGGTAGACAAAAAAAGCAGCACATCACAGCAGGTAACAACACTCTTTCACTAGCCTTACCTCAGTATGTATATTAGGCACTGACCCAGTAAGCCCATTTTCTGTGATGGCGCAGTTGGAGCTGTTTGGGGAACTTGGGCCAGATCCAGGAGCACTGTTGCACATTGAAGACACTGCAATGAAAGTTTGGGGAGGGGATTGCCACCATGTCAGTCTTCTGCTGAATTAAAATGCTCTTGTGCCCAATTAGGCTATTGAAAATTTCGTTTTTTATTTTGAAGCAGAATCAAGTTTCAATTTACATGGTAGCAAAGAAATATTGGAAAAATTTATGTTGACAAGTTAAAATTCAGTTGTTGATTTGGTTTTCCTTTATAACAGAACAAAGCACCAAAGAATTGGACATGTAATAAAGGAATATCATCATGTTATACAACATACAATTTACATAAGCTGCATAAAAAAATCCCTAGCATTCCCATGTTTCTATTTCACAGGGCTGTTAACTGAATAACTGTCTCAACTGAAAGCAATTATTCCAAACAATATTCCATCAGTTTTTTTATAAATTTATTGACATGAAAGGATAACATTATAGAATTTCAGTGACTAATGATTCCCAATTTTCCCTGAATATGTATACATTGGGTAGAGATTTTCTTAGTCTCTTTCTAACAGTTTTCCAATGAACTGGTGATGAAACAGTTCTTTTCACTAATAATTGAGAAGCTTGTAGGTGGCTATTTACAAGTTAGCTTCCTTAAAACTATTACCTCCATTTGTGATTCTGTAAATGATAAACTTACCTCCATTTGTTATTTTCTAATCAAAATGTTTAGATTTCCTTGTTTTATTAGAATTGATAAAAAAAAGAGAGAAGGATATAAGGCATGATTTCACCACACAGAAATGAATGTTCCTAGCTTAGTGTTTCAAATGTACCTTTCATTTCAAATGTACCTTTCTACATTAACTATAAATGCAGATGTGAAACAAAGAGAAATCTGGTTTCCAAGAAGGAGCCTCAGGTTGCTAAGAGCTTAAATGCCAACCTTCTATACTCCCCGTTTTCCCAGTTAAAATAAAAAAAATATTCAGAATGTTCTTCTACAACTCCTACAAGTTAAATGCCCACCAAATAAATTACCACAATCTAAATTATCAGTGATACATCTGAAATGAATTTATCACATATATAAATTTATTCCTGAGCTTTTTAAATCTGTTCTTAGGTTCATCCATCCCTCCTCTTAGACTGCAATATATTTAAGAGGTCTTTGAATAATTATTACTTTACTGAGAATTATGTCATCATACTATTGGGTCAAGATTAAACTAAAAATATTCAAACATTTCTTCCTTTTTCGTGTTTTTAAAAAAGAAATGCTATAATTCTTATGACACTCATATTTTCTGACCTGAATTATTGTGCTCCCTTGTGAATAGATTTCTAGTCATATCCAAACTCATGATGCAATAATATATAAGTAATAAAATGTACTTAGTATTAGTTAGTATTATGTGGGAATTTGATAGAGTGTTTGTCAGGGAGTCCAAAGACTGGATGCATGCATAATACAGTATGAGAATTTAGCCATGGTTAATATAATTTATAGTTTAATTCAAATTTATTTTTGAGCATCATTAAAATTTCTAATATACCTGTAAAAATCATAAGGTAAAAATAAAAATAAAAATGGCAGAAAAATAAATTGGAACTAGCCAAAAACTGGAACAACAAAAATTATTTTAATTATCTGAAAAATTAATTCAACTTTGATTCCAGTTTCTTCACCACCAAGCCATGTTTATTTAAAATAAAAACACAGTTTCATGTCATTACAATGTAATTTGAGCAGTGCTCATAGCTAAGCTATCAATGCTCAGTGAATATAGTTTAAAACATCTTTCAAGCAAAAGAGAGAGAAGAAAGTGAGGGGAAATTGCACAAGTTCCATTCTTTAGGAAAACATGGCTTTACAATTACATTTCCACAAATGATTGTTTTATCTATTTTGCCAATTTTTTTCTTTTAATTGCAATGTTTTGACTTCCAGTATCCTGTTTCATCAAACACTTTGTAGCACACAGAGTATACCAGACACACTTTTTTAATCAGTCATTTTTCTCCCTTCTTGACATGCTCAGGGAGAGGACTGAGGAATGAAATGTTTCATCCAGTTTTTTTCAAAAGCAAATGATACTTGCACTTAAGCTGGGCTAATGTCCTCTCACCTGTGATTTCAATTGCTCGTTTTTTGAAGGTGCTGATGACTGTCCCATCTTTCCTCCGCAACAGAGGACTGCTTCTTCTCTCTGCCACCTTCTGTTTTAATCGTGAGCGCACTTTTAAATTGGGTTCTGAGGCTGAAAAGAAGAAGCAAGCAAGAATGACAACTGGGGTGATCAGTATTCTACTGAGGTAGACTTAGCAAGGAAGCAAATTGTGGAGAGGAGAAAAAGCTCACTGCATCTTCATTTACCAGATCAATCGTATTGCTTCAAGAAAGAGTGGGATTTTTTATTATAAATATATTTATTCTCCATTTCTGAAGCATAACAATAAAATATTCATTCCCAATACAATGCCTTCTAATTCTACCAAATGCCAGCCACCATAGTTAAATGTCAAAGTCCATGATATCTGGACTCTGGATGACTCCAAGCAGCACAGATATCCTTCAAATGATAGACCAGGACTAATAGGGCCTGTCATGCCCCTGTTGGAATCTGATTCAAAGAGGGAGGCTGAGCAGCTGACAGGGACTGGGAATGTGGCTCCATTAGTTGTGAAGACACTGGGGAAGGACAAAGTCCAGCTGGGCAGAGCAGGAGAGAGGTAGAGCAAGAGAGAGGGAATTTGCAGGAAGGTCCAGGCCCACCCCCTCTTCATCCTAGGGCACGCAGGGAGGAACAGAGAAAGGAGCAACATGGTTTGCATGGCTTACAGGGGAGGAAAGGGCCCTGATTCCCTTCATTAGCTACAGCTGGGAACATAGTGTTTAAAAGGGGAAATTGCACACATCAAACTGTTGAGAGCAAATCTTGAATTATCTAGTATTGTTGAGGCTTATCTGGGTCCCTGGCATTTTCCCAACTGTGTGTGTTTTGCTGGCCTTTCAAGACTGCAATTCCTTATCCCAGGTGTCAACAATTTTTTGGACCTCAGGGACCACCAAATTCACAATTTTAAATCCTGCAGACCAGAGACCTTAGGAAAATCCCAAAAAAAGTCTGCAGGAAAATTCCCCACCCCAGTTTCCTACCAATTGATCATTATTTATTTGGGACTGCAGGATACCATCTCCAGCTCCATTCTCAGGGGGAGAGAGAGAGACTTCTGGCTTCATGCAAGGAAAGCAGCAGAAACAGCATAAATCTTTCTTTCTCTTCCTCAAACTCTGCCAGAAATGAGTCTTTGTGAGACTTGTTGCGCTGGTGCAGCCTCTTGGAGCAGGATACCTTGTGCAGGGTCGCAAAGAGTCATTTCTGGGGGAGTTCCTGAGAATGGAGCTGCAGTTGGTATCCTGCAATCCCAAATAAAGAATGATCAATTGGTAGCCAAAAGCATAAGAAAAGCGGAAAGTGGCCAGGCCAGGCATGTGGGCCAAGTCCTCCCCCCGCCCTTCCTCCCCTCCCCTCACTACCTCATGTTCTCAATGCAAGCGCCGCAAGCCTTGTATTCCCACGAGCCATGTGAGCCTGGATTAATTGTTTTGGGGTGACATTCCTCTGTGGATCACCAACATTTTCTCACGGACCACCAGTGGTCCCTGGCCCACTGGTTGGTGACCACTGCCTTATCCTGTCCTGTCAAGTTAATTAGTGCAGCGTGGTTTGTGTGGATTTTTATTTACAGTTTGTATATACTTTGTTTTCGGACTGAACTTCCTCCACTTAAAGACTGTTCTTGAGAGAATTTTTTCTGCAGCTGAAGGTAACCTGGACATTGGGGGCAAAGTTGGAGGTACTAAAGGGACTCTTCTTATTTATATGACTGTGTTGCCTTTATGCCACGCCCTGGGTCATCACAGGGCCTGTGTAGGTAGATGAAGCTTATTCTGATTTGTTTACACTCCTCTACCTGATAAAATCCTCTGCCTCCCACCCAGGATGCCAATTTAAATTATTTTACTCCATAAAATCTAGAAGATATTCTACATAGACAACTTTTTTCAATTCAGCTATTATAGCTTTATAAAAGAGTAAGTAGAACCCTGTTGGGTCAAACTTATGATCCATTTAGTCCATCGACTAGTTATTCAGATGCATTCAGGAAGTTCATAAACAAAGACAGGATAGTTGTTTTCTTCTTCCCCTCTTGCTAACAGCTCTCTGGGATTAAGGAAGTAGTAAATAGCTATTAGGACTAGCAGCTATGGCTAGCTGATATTTTATAAATTTGTTCGGTCCCCTTTGAAAGCTTAGTGGACATGATACCATCTGATAGCTACAAATTCCATGGTTTTGCTAAACACCATTTCTATGTGTCCTTTGAAAGTATATATTCAATCACACAATGCCAAATGGACTATTTACATTTATTCAGATCTTATCTATAACATAGAAATTGGCTAGTTTCTCTGCACCACCTTTTCAAGATTTAATTCTTTCAAACTGAGTACTTTTTACTTGCAACCAAGAACTTGGCAAGATTCAAATAACCACAAAATATACCTAACAGACTGTTAGTGGAGAGAACAATGGGGAGAACCACTAGATAGTTAATAGCTTCTCCAGGCAATAAGATAAAGAGGTGATGGAAAAGATTCTTTACTGACTTAAGACTTTAGGTAGCGTTCATGCTGCCAATCACTAGGTTAGGAAGACAAACAGTTAGACTTGGCATAAGGCAGCTTCCTATGTTCCTAAAATTTCCTGATTTCACATAGCACCTGTGCTGTTTTTTTTCCAACTTAGTTTGACTGTAAAAAAAGCTTTTGCAAAAACCAGCTGAGCTGTTACACAATTAGCATCTAAACAGCTGATTTCTTGCAAGGGAGCACTGATTGCATCTAAATATAGGCTGCTTGTTAAGTCAGTCTTCACAGTATGTTTATCCAGTTCTTTATTGTAAGTTTAGAATTCATGTCATAATAATATTTTAGCAGAATGAGGATTTAGTATGTGAGTTTGATTTTCAGTCAGAAGTTGAGATTTTCACATTGTAAATGCAGTGTTTTATAACATACTTGAATGAATATTCTTAATTTGTAGTTCATCAGAATAAATCAATTTTTCTTTCCTTTGCTCTCTCAACACCAGCCATTGTTTTTACAAGCTAGCACATTTAAGGTCCAGAAAGCCATGGAAATTGACCTTCTCCCCTTTTGTTTATTCTTCAACTATTGATTTTTACTAACCAGTTTTCCGGAGTGGAAAGTCATCTCTGCTATCGTAAGTGCCAAGTAAAGGTAGTTTGCAAGAGGCTGGTGTTCCCGGGCTTCCTGTCTGGGGAGGGGAACTCTGGTCCAATGAGGTATGATGAGCTCCCCTGCACGAATCAGAAAAAAAGGCCAGGTTTATTTATTTATTTAAAAAAGTTATATGGCTGCCCAACTCACTCTTGGTGATTCTGGGTAACTTACAAAGAAAAACCCAACAATAACCCAACAGTCATCAAGATTTAAATCAAGATAGCCATGTTTGTACACTAATTAGCATACAGAGTCCTCACTTTCTAATTGCCTCATTTAACAAACATCCAAAATTACAATGGCATATAAAAAAAACCCATTAGCTTTCTAATCAATCTTCAAATTTATGAGTCGCAGCACACTACAATCAGAAGGTCACTGTTTGTGCACTTTGCAACAGCGATAATGAAGAAAGTGGAAATAAATTGTAAGCCAGTCAATGATTTTCTACATAGTGACCACAGCGCTTAGCAACTTACTCATAACACTTGTGGTAGCTAAGTGAGGACTACCTCTGCTTCTTCCAAAAGTTTTTTTCTGCTTTTTCCATTCATATTGGATTTCATGTTTACCTTATAGTTACTTGGCATTTCTTTAATTTCATTAAATGAAAAGTGCAGTCAGAGCAGCTGTATACTCAGTAGTGAAAGGCCACTAGTACAGATGGATTCAGTTATCATTCATTTTTTCATCCAACTTGTTTTTTTTTCTGTATAACCTGAAATTCTTCTACCTTTCAATTCAGCTTTGATGAAAAAGTTCTGTAATACCACAATGCTCATTAACCCTACCATTGTGAGATGAAAATGGTACCATGACTCTTAAATTTGTAAAGAATGAAGTCAAAAGGAAGATTGGAAGGAAGATCATAGTAATCTTTATGTTTTCCATTCCCCCTTTTGGCTTGAGAATGATCACTGATTTTGTATAATAATACAGATCTTCAGCCCAAAATTTAACTGGTTATTTGATCAATATTAATACCATTTCATCAAGCAACATCGAGTATCAATTTGTCATTAGAGTTTAAACCAGTACACCAAATTCAGTCTGCTATCTCTGGCCTTTTTTTTGTAAAATAGCAATTCAAAGAAAAAATTCTGACAGCTGCTTGATAGTAGAAGCATGAGAATAAGTACAGGCATAACTGGATAAGACTGGGAAGAACTTAGAGATATTTCCAGGAAAACTGCTAGTTTCTTTGAGAAATGGATTTGACCAGATGCTATACAAATTAGACAAAAATGTACTACTGTTGTGAACAGAAAAGGAAGTAGAAAGTGTCTCACGCTTCCAATTCCCCCACAATTCGTTATCCAAAAATAGAATTTGCTTTTGCATGCACAGACATATACATATACATACAGAGAAGAAACACACAAGCTGGCATACTGGTGAGGGAACTGTGAAAACGCTATTTTGAGCTAGATGAATGAATGAACTACTTCCCACCATAATATAATTATGTAAATATAATTATTTGCTGAAGAAGAACCCAACAAACACAGTTAAACTTAGAGAAAATTGAGTCCTTGAAAATGAAAGACTTATTCCTATTTTTTCCTATTGCCGGATATACAGGAGCAAATATCAGTTGCACACAGGCTGTAAAGCTCTTCCATGTTTATGACTGAAGTATTTGTTCCAGAACTGAAACTCAACTCTATGCACAGCCTGTCCTAAATCAGACTTAGTTGAAAATTCTAGAGCAGGGTTTCTCAATCTTGGCAACTTTAAGGTATATGGATTTCAACTCCCAGAATTCTTAGCCAGCATGCTGACTAGGAAATTCTGGGAGTTGAAGTCCATACATCTTAAAAGTTGTCAAGATTGAAAAACTCTGTCCTAGAGACAAAGGAAAGACTTACCAGCATTTGGGATGCTGGGAGAGGGAATGATTCAAGCCACCCACTGTAGTTGGCTCTTTTGACTTGCTGAGAAGGAACTCTTGAAGTTTCAGCTTCACTTCAGTGCTTGCAATAGCACCTTTAAAAATTATAGAAAAACACTGGTAGAAAACATTAAAGGCAAGTTGAGATGTTATCTCTCTTCCCTAAGCTGGGGCTATACAAATATGTGACCTTCAATTCTCACAAGTATGCCAGTGAAATGTGTTCAGGGACACTACTCTTCTCATCTTGTATTCCATGCTAACAACCTATTTTTAAAACCCAGCTTCAATCAAGCTTACAAAAGGGGGGAAATCCATTTTTCCTAAGCACACTGGCAATAATTTTTATCACATCATCCTTCACATGTTCTTGAAGAATTCCATCACAGAGTTACATTTACTATATTTTTAAAATCATTCTTTATTCATTTATTATGAGGTGGAGGTTACAACATCAATCGAAGAGCCAAGCCAGACATAGTATAACATCCAAAAATGCCTGAAATTTTATTGTCTTTAAGCATGTTATACAATCCCAAATCAGGGGTAAGTCCCATGAGGTTTGCCATTGATATCTCTCAATTCAGCCCATCCCCATGTTGCTGTTGACACAGATAATTGTTTGTAAGCTGTCAAGAGCTTAGTCATGCTGGAGAAAAGTGGTAAATCTGTCTGTCCAGAGTGAAAAAGAACTTGCATGTTTTATGACTGTACAGAAATGCATTTATGTACTATACCTGTCTGCTTATATGCAAGATTGACTACATGTACAACCATGGGTGCTCAACTCACCATACATTGCCTCATTTAATCTTCAAAGAGACAATGATTGCTCATCTTTATTCAAAAAATAACTCCCAAAGGTTGCAGATTTGTGAAAAATCTGAAAATTACTTTGCAAAGAATCTCCATCTGAAAGGAAGTGCCATGACAAAGAAGTCTAACCTTGGCTTGAAAGCCAAGTTCATTTATTTATTTACATCTTTATATTGCCAATATACTTGTGAGAACAATTTTAATTATCTGAGTGGGTTTAGGTCCATGTGGATTGTTTTCAAATATGCTTCTCTATATGGTACTTTGGGAATAGGAGAATATAATCCTCTAGCTCCTCTATAGTTTCTTCTTCCAGTCCATGAAATATAAACAGGATATCATTCCAATAAATGCAGTGCAATGCAATTAAAACTTATTACTTTCTTTGCTTTTCTCCTTGTTGCGTAAGATGAGTAACTGCTGCTCCAGGCGCTGCTTCTCCAGCTCTTCTTGTCGCTGTTGTTCTCGTTTACGCTGTTGCTCTAGTTCTTGTTGACGCTTTGCTGCCAACATTTCCTGCTGCTGCTGCAAAAAGGAACAGGGAAAGGGTCAATACCAAAAGGAATTGTGTACATACTTAAGGCTACATTGTGCATGGATGTCACACAACAAAATCCAGGTATACATTTGCAGGTTACTCTGCTATTTTTCAAACACAGATTATAGCAGCAAAGCTGGAAAATGTAAATTAATATTGTCTTTGCCCATTAACAATTTCTCTCTAGCAGTAATTGTTGCTTTATAAAACTTCTGAATGACAGGAAAGTTATAACAGCGCTTTTTTTCTACAGGATTTTAGCCATTTAGAAATCTCCTTGAATAAAACTATCATGGAAATCCTATTCCCATGTAGAAAACATTTCTAATACTCAGTTAATTGTCTGAGATTAATAGTAAAGCTAGTGCTCTGCAGTGTCCTTCAAGAGGTCCATATTTGCTTTTACATTGCTTTTACAGAGCATATTTACATTTTGTAGTAATTGAGATTTCTCTTTATTTTATTGGCTGATGGTTTCTCTTTTGCATTGTTCCCATCTAGTATTTTATGACCTATCAGCTGTTACTTTTTTTACATGAATTATACTTTTTTCCTATTGTTTTTGTGATTAGCTCTCTTATTAGGCAAAAATCAAGCTTGGGCTCTGTATACCTATGTTGTCCACAAGGTAAGTTTTTTCTTTGTGTATTTATGCTTATGTAACATATTTCTACCAAAGCCCATGCTTTTCCTCTTTCTATTCTCTAAGATGTTCTTTCCTAGTATAGGTTTCTGTTGTCACCATT
This sequence comes from Hydrophis major, assembly GCA_033807585.1. NCBI lineage: Eukaryota > Metazoa > Chordata > Lepidosauria > Squamata > Elapidae > Hydrophis > Hydrophis major. The sequence goes on along the minus strand of CM066343.1, from coordinate 39,244,124 downwards.
TAATTGTGTTATGGTAACCACACAAAAATAAATTTAGGTTTGATAAATACAGACACCAAAAACCTTGTAAAAATATTGCTTTAAAAGTCAGAAACTTCAATTCGATAATAAAATAACATTATTTCCCAGACTTTAATTTATTTTACAAGTAACTGCAAAAAAGGTGATGGAATTAGGAATGAACATAAACATCATCCCTGCAGACTACTTGCCTTTCTAGGTTCTAATGTCTGTACCGACACCTTCCAAAGAAAAATAGCAAAATCAGAGAGAAAGGATTTTTGTAGGGCGGATATTATACAGAATGATATTAGGAAATAGAAGCACCTGGCAATATTTGGTCTCTTTATAAGTAGTTTCTGATCTGGATAGTACTTAGATGGGAGACTACATATTCCAGGACTTCTGGCTTCTTATCAATTGCCCAGAATTGCTTAAGATGGGCAGCCATATAATATTATAGTTAGACAGTTGAAAAATAATCCAAAGGTGGCAATGCAAACCATTTTTATCCCCCCCCCCCCAAAAAAAAAAAAAAAAAAAGCCTGCATCAAGAATTGTCAAGATATTAGAAATTGAGCTCAGTTTTATGATACAAAGAATCCTCTTTCTAGTTCTGGTTTTTATCTTTGACAATTATGATTTCTAAAAACATAAAAAGTAGGGAGAGAATCTGACTGAAAACTTCCAGATCTATGAAAGGGCCTGGTATGCATAATTCAAAATTGAAGATGTATCACTGTGAATGCAGCTTATAAACTATGGATTTAACTAAATATTTTTTAAGCAAAAGCCGTAAATAAATGAAAAGTGGAAAAATGGAAATCTGAGATAATAACTAAGATAAAAGGCTACAAAATACTAGTTAAAACACTGAGTGATAGCATTTATATGTACAACAGTTTGTAAAATACAAATAAAAATGTTCATGTATAAACAAACCTGATCATTAGATGCAACATTATGTTCAGATTTAATACTTAATTGTTACTACTGAACGTTACTACTCTCTCATCTTCTGACAAGCCTGTAATTAGTTGTAACTCATTTATTTGACTCCTACACACATCAACTGATAATGTAGCTTATTCAGTTATGGTTCAGCATGATGTAACTCATTGTATGTTTTTTAGTCTAATATATGAACCCACCAGTTTATCTGAACAAGCCAGAATTATAAAGTATAGTGGAAATGTTTTATACCAGTTTGAATATAAAAACAAGTTTAACAAGTTTCAGAAAACTAGAAATAATTTCCTCTTCATAATCACAATGGAAGAAAGCCGAAAAGCCTTATCTGGGCTCATTGCATTAATCTGAAGTTCAGAATTACATTTGAATGAGGTCAGTGTATGTAATAGCTTGATTAGGCTGTAAGTTCTTAAAATAAGGAACATTGTAGTCTGTTTCTCAAATTGCTTTTAAAAGTATGAAGTGGGTATGAGTGATTCATACTGACAGAATCTTCCTGTCCTTGAAAATATGGATTACTAAAATACAATACATGAACACCATCAAATAATATCACCCAAGTAGTTTTAATTATTGCTATTGAAACAAAGTCTGGAGATGCACGCATGACTGATCAAAATAGAAACATAATGTCACACTTAGAGATGAAGGAATATGCCAGAATTCAAATCACTACAAATTCTTATCTCTGGATTCTGCAAATTGGAAAACAACAGCACATAATGGTCATGTCAGAGGGGAGGGGGGATCACTATTCAAATACCCAGTCTCTTTTTCTCCCTATTTGGATTAGGTCTAAGGACTTTCAAATGAAAAGATACAGAATCAATGCCATTTTTGAGTCTTGCCTCTTATTAGTTCAACAGTGCCTAAAGGAAAGGGATTCCTACTCCAATCCAGAGTAGCTAGTTAAATGTAACTGAAGTGAATGTAGTTGTATTTCGATATTTTCATCTGCGCTGAATTTTAAATTCTAGCTTGCTTATTTGAACTTGGGGGTCTCTCCTTCATAAAGAGCTCTGCATTTTGATGATGAAGAAAACATTAAAACAAGGCAGAAGCAACCCACTATATTTGCCAATTCAAAATTAGAAAAAGCTGATTGATACATACCTCATCCCATTCCCAACATAAATAGTTCTTCCCTGAATTGAGCTCTAAAATATGGATGCCCTATTAGAAAAAAACCTGATCCTTGGAACAGTTTGGATAACAGATGAAAGTTATAGCAAGGATTTAACAATGGTAAAGAACAAAGAAGAAAATGAGTGTTGGTACTTACCTGAACGCCATTTCTTGGGGAGTTGACAGGAGAATCCAGAGTGAATAGTCTCATGTCACATGCTCTTCAGACTGAGTTGAATTCTGAGGACATGCCTCCCTCCAAACAGTCCCAGTCAAAATGAAGGTGAAGCGAATCCAATCGTCCTTCTCCAAGCCAAAGGCAACCCCTCCTGGACTCTGGACTCTGGACCAGACAGTCCACAGAGTGGGGCTAGATTCTCCCATCGACTCCCCAAGAAATGGTGATCAGGAAGTACCAATGCCCATTCTCCACTGAATCAATGGGAGAATCCAGAGTGGGACATACCAAAACTGGCTGTCCTACGGGTGGGCACGGTCTGGTCTGAAGTCCCCGCTTTGACATGTACCCCTTGCAGGACTCGCCTGCTGAAGGCTGCTTCTGCCAATGCGAAGGTGTCCAGTCTATAATGCCGGATGAATGGCATCGCCACCTGACAATTCTTCTCCACAGAGGCCTGTGTCGCCCAAACTGCCTGTGTTGCCCAAGCTGCCATCGTGGCTGCACCCTTGGAAGAGTGCGCCATAATCCTTCTGGGCACTGAGAGGGCCTGGAGCTCGCCTTGGCAATACAAACACTTAGTCAGCATCAAACAGTGGACAGAGTAACCTTGTGTCCCAGTCAACAGTTGAAAAGATACAAACAGGGACTCAGTCTTCCTGATAAAAGCAGTTCATTTTATGTAAATGTGGAGGATCTTCCTCACATCCAAGGTATGCCATCTCACCTCCAGAGCATGCCTAGGCTCTGGACAGTAATCAGGCAAGATCAACTCCTACGACCGATGGAACAAGGAGTTTACCTTAGTTAGAAAGGCAGGGTCCAGCCGCAGAACCACTCTGTTCTGATGGAAAACACACAGGTCCTTCCTCACCAATAAGGCCACCAACTCTGAAATCCTTCTGGTTGAGGTAATGGCCACCAGGAAAATCACTTTGGACCTTAGGAGGCACAGGCTAGTCTCTTGTAGAGGCTCAAACGATGCCACAGTCAGAGCCTGTAATACTTTTGGTAGGTTCCAAGTAGAATACTGGTGCACGACCGGTGACTTAAGGTTCATTGCACCTCTAAGAAAGGCTCTCACCATAGGTTGCTGAGCAAGAGAAATCAAATTCTCAAATGACACCACTGAAGCCAAGGCTTCCTCCTGCCATCGCAAAGTATTCAGTGATAGACCACTGTCTAGACCGTCTTGCAGAAAGTCCAGAATATCTGCTACTGACACCGAGGTGGGTTCAATCTGACATCTCGAACACCAACCATAGAAATTCTTCCACATTGCATCATAAATCCTCGCAGTGGAAGACTGTCTGTCTGTCTGCCTGAATTGTCTGTATGATCTGCATGGAGAATTTTTCCCATCTCAGAAGTCCCCGCTTAAGTGCCAGGTGGTCAACTGTAGCCACTGGGGCTCCGCATGATGGGACCCTGGGTGAGAGACACTCTGCTTGGGGGAATCCTCCAAGCCCTGGAAATCGACAGACTTACCAGATTGGCAAACCATGGTTGTCTGGGCCACGAAGAGCTAGTAGTAAGATCTCCACCCTCTCCAACAGTACCTTCCTGATTGTACCTGGAATCAGAGGTAGAGGGGGGGGAATGCATACAAGAGGCCACGGGGCCATGGGCAGCACAGTGCATTGAACCCTTCCGCCCCTGGTGCTGGGAACCTCGTAAGGAATTGTGGAGGTTGAGAGTTTGACGGAAAGGCAAAGAGGTCCAGAATTGGACAATCAAACTGCTCTGAAAGCTCCTTGAACAGACTGGGATACAGGCACCACTCTGACTGGGCAACTGTGACCCTGCTTAGCCAGTCTGCCTGCATGTTCAATACTCCCGAGATGTGCTCTGCCTGTATTGATAGTAGATATCTCTCTGCCTAAAGGCACAATAGGGTCACTTCCTATATTAGGGATCTGAACCTAGTGTCCTTCCCTGCTGATTGATGTGGGCCTTGGTGGCCACATTTGTCTGTGAGAAGTAGAACATGCTGTCATGAAACCTCCTGCTAGAATCCTTTGAGAGCCAACTGAGCTGCCCTGAGCTCCAGCCAGTTTATATTGTGATGCAGCTCCTCCACTGCCCCTGGATGTCCTGTGAACCCAGATGGGCCTCCCAACCAAACAGACTGGCATTGGTTCTGATGGTCAGTCTTCAAGGTTCCTTGAAGCAACAACCTCAAGTGATAGTCCAGGACTACCACCAGCAGAGTGAGCAAAGTACCATTGGTAGCACTTGAACCCTCACTGCTGAATTTCCCAGCTTGCCTTTTGATAGGGAAGCAGAAACCACTGTAAGGACTGGGCGTGAAATCATGCCCAGGGAACTATGGCAATGCAGGAAATCATTTTGCACAGAAGCTGAGGTGCAAGGCCTTGATGCTGTCCCATCACTCCTGGGAGAGAAAGATGTGTCTGGTTAAGGTGTCTATAATCAACCCCAAGTGTATGAGCTGGGTTGAGGGGACCAAATGTTTATTGAGAAGCCATGCTCCCTGAGGATCCCAATTGTCATATGCAGATCCTCCTCTGCTTGTAGGCGCAAGGAGCACTCAATCAGGATTTCATCCAGGTAGCACTGGATCTGATGGGAAGAATTCTGAAGTATGCAGCTACTGTTGCCAGGATCTTGGTAAACATTCAAGAAGCTGGTGACAGGCCAAACAGGAGTGTCATGTACTGAAAATGGCGGCCAGCATAGCAAAACTGCAGGAACTGTTGGTGATTTGGATAAACAGGCACATAAGCCTCCATCAGATTCACAGAGGTCAAGAAGTTCCCCTCCCAAATCCCTTCCAGAATGGAATGGAGGCAATGCATCTTGAATCTTCTGTAGACTGTTAATGCCTGTTAATGTAGACTTAATGCTTGTTAAGTCCCTTGAGATTTAGAATCACTCTCCACCCCCTGGAGGTCTTTGGGATAAAGAACAACATCGAACAGAACCCCTGCACCCTCTGGTGCACTGGCACCAGTTGGATGGCCCAAACATCTATCAAATGCTGGATTGCTGATTCCATGGGGTTCCTCTTTGCCAGATCTCTGGAAACAGATGAAGCATTTCGGGGGTGAAAAGAGAAACTCGAGAGATAGCCCTGTTCCTATTGTCTCCCTGATCCAGGCATCCATCATGATCTGCTCCTAACCATGTGTAAATAGACCAAGATGGCCCCCTATGGAGGGATCCAGCTTGAAGTCACTTGGAACATCTGAAGGATCTGCTATTGTTGCCACAAAAGGGATGCTGCTGTCTCCCTCTGGATCCAAATGCTGGCCTATCTGCCTGGTTGGTAGGTCTAGGGAAAAAGGGCTGTTGCTATCAGAGAAAGCTCACTCCAGCCTCTTCCTGTCTGTAGAAGGGTCTCCTAAAATAGGGCAAAGAGCAGTAGTCTGCCCTCCGCTTGTCTCTGGGTTTCCAATAAAAATGGAACCAGAGACTCCCCAAATAGCTTCTCCCCCTTCAAGGGGGATGGAAGCTAATTTCCACTTATTCTTACTGTCCATATTCCAATGACAGAGTCACAACATTCGACAGGGCTGTGCCCAAAGAGGCAATCGCCCTCAAAGAAAACTTGGTGGCATTCAGCGAGGCGTACATTATAAATTCCATTATAAATAACCTTAGTAATCTCCTGGTGGATTTGAAGGTCTTCTGCAGGGATCCTTCCTGAAGCTGCTTGAACTGATGCAATGAGGCCCGAGTGAAGAAAGCTGCTACCATGGAAGCTCTAATGGCCCAGGCTCCTTCCTTTCCTCAGCTTTAAGCACATCCTCTGCGTCAGGTGGTAACACGGATTTCAAGATCAAGGCTGCATCCACCGACAGGATCTGAATTGCATCTAGTAGTTCAGGGTCAATGTTGAAGAATATGGTCTCCGAGCTACTGAATTGGGAGTAAACCCCCGGTATGACCCACTGTCTCCTGATCACATTTAGAAACATCTTGGGCACAGGTATGGAATCAGCCTCTGTAGTCTTCTCTGTAAAAATGAAGTCCTTAGGGTCTGACTCATCTCGTGGAGTGTCCTGGACTACTTGATGCTTTCTGAGGCCAGCCATGCTCTTAGCATGGAATAAGCTTTGGCCAAGGTGCTAGATGATTCCCTGTTATCTTCAGACAATCATTATCATCATGTAGCTCTCTCTCTGAGGCGGAAGACGGGCTTCTGAATGAAGGTTGAGGAGTATGAGGCCTGTAGAGTTGTTCCTCACCAGTGTAGAGCCTCTGCTCTGATTGCAAATCCTGATCAGCCATTGATATGGGCAACCACTGCCATTGCTGAAACTCTGCTGCCATCTCCTGCCTAATGGCTTGTGAGATCTGAAGTAAGGTGGCATTTGTGGAATTTGAGACTCTCCTGGGCGGAGCACCACTGCTTTAGGAGTGAAATAGCCTCCGGGACAGGGCTTGCAGCAAGTTGCTGTCTTTCTTCAGTGCTACCACCATATCTGCGTAGCACTTGTAGAAGGTGGGAAGTAAGAAGGCAAAGGAAGGCCCTGATGAATATATTGCTCGCTAGAACTCCCTGGAGACCAGCTTGGACACGTAGGGTACTGGGCCCTGCAATCTCCTCTGGCTAAGGCCTGTCTCAGAAAAATGGCGGAAAAGGGAGTCAGGAGCCACTTTGGCCTCTGTTGATTGCTTCTAATGTTCTAAATCCTTCCTGGTTTTCTCAAACTCTTTATCTAAGGCTGTATGGCTTCTCTTAGCTTGCTTCTCTTCAGCCCTAGTTGGCTTTTGGAAGCAAGAGCTCTGGCCTTAAGCTTGGCTGCAGTCTCTGACCCAGCTGACCTGGATCCAGCTAGTCTCTTCCTAACTTTAGCCTGAGGCAAAGGTGATAAAAGAGCTGTCAGTTGGAGGAAGATCCCTCATGATCAGCCCTCCAGCATCCATTCAGATCCCAAATTTCCTGCAACTCACAGTTTATTCCAAGACTGGTTCAGCAATAAAGCAGGCACTTGCAAATTGCTTTCACTTTCTGTTCTGGAAAGCCCCTCCCACTTCTTCCAGCAAGCCAGAGGTTGAAAACTAACTGCTGCAAAGGAAGTCTTACTGCTCCAAAGGCAGTCTTAAGTGACACACAGCTGCCATGGCTCTCCTCTAGCCTTCAGAGAACCACCAAATATAAATAATTGTAACAAGTGCTGGAGCACTCAACAACTGATTTGGAAGCTCGCTGCTAGCCACGTGGCAGTCTTAAGTGGCACACTGCTGCCCCGACTATTCTCAAAGTGAGTATGATCAATCGATCAGTCATTCCAGCCCCCTTCCGCAGATGCGGAAAGCTTCCAGGGGGTTATAGCTGCTTGCTCTGGTGCTCTCTGTCCTCCAAGTATCTGAGAAAATCTATCAGACGAATCCAGAGAATAGGAAAGTCTCAAAGGTTCAGAACCTCTGTAACAGACATCTGAACAAGCTGAGACTGAGTTGAAGACTGAGGACCGTTACCAGGGTGGCGTGTCTTCAGAATTCAACTCAGTCTGAAGAGCAGGTGACATGAGACTGCCCACTCTGGATTCTCCCGTCAACTCAGTGGAGAACAGGAAAAGAAACATGGGGGACATAGGTTCAGGTCCCTGAATGTTAAGATTGTTAATTGGGCTCAGAAACATACAGACTATCATGGAATGCAGATTAATGATAAACTGAATATTTTCCTGCCTTGTCTATATCAGATGGCAACCTGTAGAATTCAAGATTTTGCCAGTGTCTAGGAAGAACCATTAATTTAATAGGAGGATGGATAGGATTACCTTAGTTGGGCTGCCAAATTCTAGACAACTATTATACAGCAGTGAAGAATTAGTTTTCTGATTTTTTTTAACGGTCATCTACTGGCTATTTTCTAGATGTGGTAGCCAACGGTTGCAAGATCAAGGAAGAAAGAGGAAATAAAGGAGATCAATGGTAATTCAGGTCACAGCTATCATGGGAGCCTCAGGTCACAAGACTGGAGAAACTACCTGCGATAATATCAGAGGAAATATTAGCCAGAACCCCAAGCCTTTTATGTCTGGGTTTTATCAATACTCAATCTTGCTTCATCAAATCTGAAACTATGCTTCAACTATTGATTTTTATTCTAGGAAATATGCTATTGCAACTGGCACTAATATCATTAGCCTATGTCATTATGTAACTAAACAAGGTATTGTACGCATACCATTCCAAGTATAATCCTGTTCATAGGATTTCCGCTGGGTTAGGATTCTTGACAACTGCTGCCAGTTCAAATAGGCAATACTGGGTGTGACACGAAAAGTAAGATTCAGAAGGAGATGGCTTGGTGAGTTCATTTCCAAATTACCTTGAGGTGTTTCTGCAACTGGACTTCATGCTGCCGTGTTAGATGCTCATGTTGCTTCTGAAACTCGGCAAAGAGCAGCTGCTTCTGCAATTGCTGTTGCTGTTTCAGAGCCAGTAGTTCCTGCTGCAACTGCTGCTCCCGGACAGTTGGGTCCATAGTGGGCACATTGGACCGGGAATCCATCCGCAAATCCACTGGGCTGCTGTTGCTGTTGCAAGAACTCTGCATCACCATGGGAAGAACCGGCTTCAAGTCCATAGCTGGAGATTAGAAAGAGAGTTCATGATTGCAGTAGAACAGTCTGCAACAAAGAGCGTGGAGATCATGGCCTATATGTGCATGTTTGTCTATCCTTAAAGAAGAGCCTTGCAGCAAGTAGAGTTTTTCTGTTTGCATAATAAAACTGTCGAAGACAAAATTCATGAATATTATTATAATTTTATTCACGTCAGCAGCTAAACATGATTTATCATTTATGAAGTCTATCTTGCCATTAAATTCTTGGTTGCTCCAATGTCATGGAGGGTTGATTAACAGTCTGGATGCTTGGGAAAGGTTTGGGGGTTTGTTTGTGGCTGACAATAACAAATGGGGAGTTGCAACAAAAAATATTGTATTTCAGATTTTCAACCAGCTTTACCCATTCTTATTTTTTCAGGATTGATTCAATATGTTTACTTTTTACTTTACTGAGTAATTGTTTCCTGTTTAGTGATCAAATTCTACCCTACTAGATTACAGGATTAAAAGAAAATATTATTTTTCTTCTTCTTAAAAAATGTTGTAGTTCTGCAAATGTTAAAATCCCTTTAATCTTGCTGATAACCCTGTTATCTGTGTAGACTGTGTTGCTTGACTGCCTAAGAATCTATGGTTAGATTATAATTCAGAAAGTGGGACATTTTTGCTGCTATTACTAAATAATCAAAGAAAATATATCTTGCCAAAGAGCAGATGCTGTTATCTTTTGCCTATCATTATTTCATCCTTTTAATGGTCCTTGTGAGATTGCTTACAGCATTATGCTGAGGAGCTCCAATCACGTGACTGGACAGATATTAGAATTGTGGGTTCAGAAATTCAACCCAAGGAAGTCAAAGAGGCTTGGAAATAAAAGCCAGAAGTACATTGAGTTTCATATCTTCATATAACTAATACCTCCCACCCCAAATTTATAAAATTTTTACCTATCACAGCAACATACTTGCTCCCAGGTTTTGTTCCTCAGTTTGTAACAACAGATACCAGAGAGCTTTTAAATCCTTAACTGTGGCCTAAAAGTTCAATTTCATTTTTTTTTTGCATGATATATATAAAAAAAGGAAAAGAGCAGCAAAAACTTTTTTATTGTACTTAGCATCATTTTTATAGAGACATGATATTAATGAAGAACTTATTTAAAATGAGTCTGCATTTTTCCCAACCTCCCTTCATGAAGATGGGCAGACAAACTACATATTCAAAGGTACTTATTTTCAGTATTCTACAGGATTGATAAAAAAACTATGCTGCAAAAAATTTATTTACTATAAAATAAATAAATAAATTTTGCAAGACATGGACCAGCCTCTGAACCTTCCATGCCTACTGCAAGAGATTTACAATCCAAGCCAGTTGTAAATATCATGCCAATCTCAATCATCTGGCATCAATTGAGGGGTTTAACATATGAAACATATTACAATGAATGAATGGATTAGTACTCCAAAGAAATCTATTCATAAATGGAAGCCAATTTCCAATTAGCACTACTTATTCTAAAGATATTTTGCCAACCACCGCCAATGTAATGGCTTTTTATCCACCAACATTTTATAATGCCTAGACAGGATTGCCACAAATTCTCCCACATCTTCATGTCAGGGTTCCAGAAAAACCCAACTCCAACCAAAAACTTCGAGACAGGCATTTTCTCAAAAGTTCCTTTTATTAGAGTAGGTATACTGGCACATCTGGGAAAATTCGAATCTGAGAGTTCCGGATTTTCCCTTAGTAATTCAAAAGTCAAAACCCAACCCCCGCATCCTTCAATTCATCACATGGTCCAATCACCAACAGTTCCAACTTGAGACATCTCTTCAACCACTCCTCCTCCGGGTGCAGGAATAACATGACCTTGACTGAAAAGAAGAATGCTACTATGTCTAACTATCAACACTCTAAAATTCCCTCCATTACTTTTTCCCAGGCACAGGAATGTGGCAGCGTAGAAGCTTCTGGTTCCAATAGGGCTTCCAAAGCTGACACTTCAGTCTTTTCCAAGTTTAAAATCAAGATGAGGCTCCTAAATCAATATGAAGATGTAGGTGAAAATATGATACAGGGATATTTATCTAACCAACATTTGGAGGTTTGTTTAAGAAACTGTGCAGACACACAAATTATTGGTTTTCAATGTTACCATTGTACACATATTTGGGCCTTGATTCAAAGGTCTGGAAAAATGACACAAGAAGTATTCATCACAGACAAATCTTGTAAAATAAAATCCTTGGTGGCCTAGGCCACATATGTTGCAAACAGAGATGGTAGCAAGGGCTCCTATTTTTGAAACTTCCTATTTATGAAAAACTCTCTACAAATAAAAAATTGTGTCAAAAAGCAGCAAGGCAGCTATTGCTCATTTCTTCTGGTTGTGTTTACTTGCAGAGTTTTATTTTATTTTATTTTATTTTATTTTATTTTATTTTATTTTATTTTATTTTATTTTATTTTATTTTATAAGGAAACAATTTGCAAAGCACTGTCTCCTTCACCACCAGTTGAAAATCTTACCTCACTATCTTAGCAAATATGTAGCCTAGCCCAGATGTATCAACAGATTGGACTTGAGGAGGGAGGAAATTTAGATGGCAGCTATTCCCAGGCAATCAAAGCTCTGTCCTTTTTTTACATATGTGCGACATACATAACAAAGCGACATGATTTCAATCACACAATCATGACTGCCATCTTGAACACTCACACATGCTGACACTTTTAAATTATGCTACAATGAGAACCAGTTGAGGGGGAAAGATCTGGGGGAAAAATTAAAATATGTTTAACTGAGCTTTGTATCTTTATACATTGAGAAGGTTGCTTTGAAGAGAAGCGAGGGAAATTCCCAACTAATTAAACTTGACTGTCTGTAGGAACTCTGTAGGACAAAACTCATTTAAAAATAAAGTTTGGCATTTTCCTTCCAAGGTATAGGGCTTGCTAAGGATATTACTTTTTTCTTAGCTTGTTAATACTAAGGTCAATACTAACAATCCAAACATTGGATTCCTAAACCCACAAACATAATTGCAAAACTGCAATGATAAAATATGTACCTCTATCAGCATAGAGAATTTCTTAGAAAAAAGACCAGTCTAAGGTAGACATAAAACAAAAACATCATGGCAAGATTCATCAAGGGTCAGTTTTCAAAAATAGGTATGAGCTTATAGGCCAATAAGGACTGTAGTCCACTGGGCAAAAGAATGATCATCTAACCTCCAACTGATGGATAGATGAAACAACCTGAATCTGGAATCAATATGTTTCTAATTTAGGTGGGATCTCAGCACGTTGGCAGCAGAAATCAGATGCTTTTCCAAAGTAAGATCTCACAATATGCTTTATTTAAAACTTATTGTCACTCTGATATAATGATAATTTTGAATCAGAGGACTGGTAGGCTTACTAGCCTTGAAATGTTATCCCTATATAGGTTGTCAGCCTAGAAACATTAATGAGCAATAAATTGAAATATTAAGTGCCCTTCTAGGATTCATGTGGAAGGCCTTTTCAAGCAGAAGACACAGGTTTCAAGCATCAATATACAGAGAGAGGGAGAGGGAGAGATTTCTTACAGATTGGCAACTTGGGCAGAACTCAGCACTATTTATGCAGGTTTTTTCCCAAAGTAACACTGCTATTGCTAGTGTTCCTGCTCTTCTATATCTGAGTCACTTGCAGTCGATTTGGCACACTGTGAATGAATAAGGGCTATGGTGACTCATCAGATACATACCCTCTGTTTTCACTGCTGTTGTAAAAAAGCATGGTCTGTTTTATTAAGTCAAATGTGCATGTCTTTTGTGTGTATGTGCATATCTATATGTAAGTATGTATTTTATTTGTATGTTTATAGAACTCTGCATTACCATTACCACCCAGACCAGAAGTACCAGCCTGCAGAGAGACATGGATGTGGCATGAGTAGCTGAGAAATTAAGTCTGACGCAAATCCTCCAACCATTTAACCATCTTTTTCTGGGGTTCTGTTGTAATTATAAGCAAGGGTTGTAGCAGGGGAGAAAAGACCCAAAAGACAATAAGAAAGTCAGGAACTAAATATAGATGAAGCCAAACAGCAGCTGTTCACTGAAAGCAAGGAGAGGAAAAAAGGACAGTTAACCCAAAGGTGAGAACGACATAAAAGGCAGAAAAAAGATTCTTGATTGATTGTTCTCAGATTTTAATGGTTCTTGAGACTCCTGTCTGTTGAGCAGAATAGAAGTGGGAACAAAGAGTTCTGCAATGTTTTAAAAAGCATAGAGAAAAACAGAGATTTTATTCTTGAAAAGTAGAGACATACTAAATCCTAATATATTTTGATTAAAAATTTCCAAGGCAGCTGCAGTAAAATGTTAATGTACATGTGACAAACAAGTAAAATAGAAGTAAAATAGAAGTCAAGCTGTTTTAAATTTTTTTGTCAAGTAAATAAACATTGGTAAATAGGTAAATAAAACTGTGCAATACAAAGAGTGCTATGTCAATAGCTTGTAGTTCTATCCATTGAATAAAGCACCAAATTTTAACTTGCACACCATGGTTATTATTAATCCAAGGTTTTTCAAATTGGAGATCCAGACCCTGAGAGAATAGTGACCAACATTGCAGATGGAGTTTATGTTACAATTTTTTAAAATATCAAACTGGGTTTGGTCCTTGGTCCTCATTTTGCTTAGGCACATTATAGTAGGTAGTTGCTGTCCTGCAGTTTCTTATGATAATACCGATTAACATTTAATCATTAAAAGTGGTCTATTATTATCAATAATGTATTGTTATTATTATCAATAATGTATTGTTAACACAAATTAATGTATCATTTTAGTATTGCAAAGTTTGAAAAGCAATATATTAACTGATTAGCCAACAGCATTGTGGAGAAAGATCTTGTTGGGTTGAGATTAAGGTTAAGAACTCAAGAAAAGTCTTTGATAGTAAATGCCATCAAAATCTAGCATCTAGCACACCCAGCAGTCTACCAGAAGCTCACAAGCTGAACATAAGGCAAAAGATATTTCCCAATATTCTTTCTTTACAATATTGTATAACGTTTTTAAATGGTTCAAATGTAGGTAGTCCCAGACTTTCAATCACAAATGGGATTAGAATTTTTGCTGTTAAACAAGCCTATGTTAAGTAAGTTGCACCTGATTTTACAACTTTTTGCCATGGTTGCTAAACAAAACAGTGCAACTGTTAAATGAAACAAGTCGCTGTTAAGTGAATCTAGTTTTCCCCATTGACTTTGCTTGTAAAAATTCAGCTGGGAAGGTCACAAATAGGGAAGGTTCAGGACACTATAACTATCATAAAGTTATGCCAGCTTCCCAAATTTTGATCACATGAACATGGGGATGTTGTAAGTGTGAAAACTGGTTTAACTCACTTTTTCCAATCTTGTTATAGCTTCAAAGAGTTGCTAACAAATCATTGCAAGTCAAGGACTACTTGTAATCTTAGCCTCAAAAGAGTCCACAGGCATGTAATGCAAAATAACAGATGCTTCCAAACACAGGTTGGCTGAGCCAAAAAGCACAGAGTGCAAAACATAAATACTTTTGCCCTTGTAAACAAACACATATTATATGTACACATGGTACACCTTTTTGTCCTATTACTAAAAAGAGTGTGAAACTTTTGGTAAGGTAGCCGTTGTTAGACAAAAAGGGGAAATAAATTCCTTCCCATGGAGTCCACTGCACCAACAACTCACACTCGATTCGAAATAAGGAACATTGCCCAGCTTCTTGGACAATGAGGACAGGGCTGGAATCAGAAACTGGCACTGTTAAGTGTCTTTTAAGGTCCCAAAGGAACTATTCTGAACTCAAATCACACTGTTCCGAATGAGGCAATTTGCTTTGGCTATAAAAATACATTGTTCCATTCATTTTAGGGGTGATTTAACTTATTTTCATGTGAAACTAAGTGTTTCAAGTTCCAAATGACTCAAATTCAAAATATTGAACACATTTCTACTGACCACTTTATCACCCACTGTTCTTCCTCCTCTATCTCTGCTCTTAATGCTTATTTACCTGCAATCTCTGGGCATGAAATGCAACAAGAGCAAAATTAATCAGCAGCATCCTCCCTCTGAACAGCAATAACCCTTGGACATGGAGGGAAGCCACCAATGATAAAATGCAGCAAGGATGTCAAAGCAAATTAAGGGTCATTTGGCCAGGGTCCACACAAAACATGAAGCCTTTTCACCTCTTCAAAGTGAAAGGTAGGATTCTCTTACTTGTAGTAATGTCATCAATCCTCAATTGGGAGACACTTTTATTATATTGCAATGATCAGCCAGAATCATGCAACACAGAACCTTTCTCTAAGGGTAAAAAAGGCTATCAATGCTGATGATAAAATTGAAATTTCTATTATATCAGAGGAACACACATTGGTTAAAATGGGGTCAAGTGACTGCCCATTTTTCCATTATATATAATATTTTCCATTATTATAATATTCATGGCAGACATTTCATTTTGAACAATGCTAAAATTGTTCCTAGCTGCAAAAGACTTACAAAAGACTGGGAAACAAAAATAATGCCTTTGGTCCAAAAGAATAATTTGCCCACTATTCAACTCTTTTTTATTGAACTTTCAGAGAAACATCACTGAAAACACATATTTAATATCTTTCAAGACTAAATCACAGCTTTAGTTTTCCATCTCCACAAACCCTTCCCAAAGCAGAACACTAGGTTGCTTGCATGAATGACTTTTGCCCATTGGAGAAACTTCTACAGAAAGCTCAGGATGGACTGAAATTCTGGGGCTAATCTAAAAAATTCTAGAGCAATCTTTTCCAATCTGGTGCACTCCAAAATATACTGTGTGTAAGTTCCATGATCTTCAACCTACATGGATCTATGGTCCTCTGAAAATCAAGCTTAGTCCTAGGATAGGAGAAAGAAAATTGAAAACATTTATATGCGAATAAAATAGCTATCTGATGAACCATTTTAAAAATAAAGAGGGAAGAAACAGATTCAAAGAAGAGCTTAGTGTCCTTCTGTTCCTGAACTTTTGCAAAACACCACTAAACATCTTCTGTCAACTTTCTCTAGAAACAATGTTGACACTGTGACATCCAAAATGCGTAACATACTCATATGACTCAATCTCACTTCAGTAATTTGATGCAAAAATCAATTGTATTTATCTTGTCATCTTAGCTGTTATGTGGCAATGGTACATCCTAGTTTGCAATGTTTTTGAACTAATGGTCATTTTGATGACCTCCTTGCCTCTTCTCTCCTCCCACTTTTGCACATTAAAAGAGAAGCCAAATATTTGCAAATCTACCTAGGTGAAAAGGGCTTAGCTTTACAGGTATGCTTAGTGTGTCTCAGTTCAAATTTTTCTTTGCTGTAGTTCAAAATATAAAGCTCTTTGACCTGGATTTGGAAAGCATTACATCATGTATTCAATTCAAGCAGGTCCCAAATTAAAATATAGAAAACTGAATGCATAACACGAAGAAGAAAAAAGTAAGAATTCTTCCTTTGCATACACAATTCCTTGTCTTCACTAATACATAATTACACCATGAAGGAATTTTAGAAGAAAAAAAAATCTTCAGAGGGATAGCTCTAATTATGTGCTGTAGTACACATAATACTTTGTATATTTACTTTTCTTTTTTAAAAAAAATCTCACGTAGATATTCCTCAACTATTTGTTTTGACATGTGAGCATGCATGCAATTATCAAATAATATGTGAGTATCATTACAGTGGCAGCTTTGGGCAGTTTGATTAATCAAATTATATTGGAAATGCTCCTCCAAACATTCAATCTATGTGCATGTGTATTTTTGTCTGCACGGGTACAGCTCTGTATCTCTGATTGTTTTTCCTTATATTCCTATATTCATCTTTTTTTTGCATCAATTCTCATGATTAGAAGAATTCCTCACCCCCACCCCGTAGCTGCTATAACATCCCACAAAACTCATGTGAACAAGTATTTACCAACAATTGAACTTATCCGTATTATGAGAAATATTACTATATTCCCTGCAATATGAAAATGTTCCTTTTTTTCCCCAGGTCAAAGTTAAATCCAAGATTAGATGGAAAGGAACATAGTAAATTTTCTTCTTGTGCCATTTTGCTTTCTCATATAAGACCAGAAAGTGATGTCAGAATAAAAAATGAATATTTGTCAGGTAGTAATCGATGCAGACTTGGCAAACAAAACAAAACACCTATTGCTAGCTTTTTAAATGAAGAAAGTGTAAAGATCATTGGAGAGTTATAAAGTTAGCCTAAGATTGGAAGGCCAGCTACAGCATTACTAAAAAAATTAGAAAACAACACCCTCTTTAATGTTAGCTGACTAGAGGCAGATTTTTTTTAAAGAAAAGCCTGAGGCCACAACTAAAACTTCCTGGCAATGTGGTAAGCCAATGGTAATGATATCAGCACAGATTTCTTTTGAACCTAAAAGCAGCTGGTACCATGAAGAAAAGATTGAACAGAGAATAATGTTTTCCCAACAATGACTGGGCCAATTGACCTTAACATGTATAATGTATTTGCATTCTTGGGTTGAAAAAGCTTTCAAGAAATCTGAGGCTTATTTCATGCCATGAAAACATACAAAGTCACACTAACAAAAACAGGTCGAGACAACTGATTAATTTGTAACAAATCTGAAATCAAACAGTAAAGTCTTATGACTTTGATAAGTTGACTGAATATCTGATCAAATATCAAAATTGTTTTGGACATGAGAAACAACAGAATGTAAAAATGCTTATATAAAAAACGCTACCAAGCAGGAGAAGTTGTTCACTCACATGCCAAAGTTATAGGACATAGCAATGATAACATTACTGTAGCTAATGGTAATTACCCATCACTTGTGATAATGACTTATAGGAAGAAAGGAGATAAGTAAACTCTAGTCAGAAAGAAGCTTTAATCCTAACAAACAAATCAACAAAGGGGAAAATGACGAAAGAAACAGCTTATGGACAGAAATATCATATGTGTGGAAAGTATAACCATATAGCTAAAAAGTGCAAAAATGCAAAAACAGTTCAAAAATATAGGAATCAGAATCTGAAGATTATGATGATTTCTTCATAGGCTCAATTGATGTGAACAGGGTAAAACTTCAGAATGAAGTCTGGATTGGAACAATACTCACTAATCAGATCTCCATTGTTTATAAGACCAATACTAGTTTGCAAGAAACTTTAATAATCCAAAATGATTGCACAGATTGAAGCCTAAATGAGGTCATGCTTCTGAAATCATATGTTATGCACACAAAACCACTGGGGATTCAGAACTCACTCTGAAAGGAAAAGGCATTCTCTATTATATCAAATGATAGTAATATCAAATATAGGAAGAATCATTCTGAACCTAGAAATATAGAAGAGAAATAATCAATTGTGTTGACTCAGACAATATAGAATCATCGTAAGGAAAAAAATATTTAGAACCATCATAAGGAAAAAAATCCATGATTAAAGAGATATGAAGATTTCTTTCATGGTATTGGCTGTCTTTCAAAAACTCATGACATTTTTAGTAAAGATCAACAAGTACTCAATATCAAAAATGTACCAATAGCATTGAGAACAAAACTGAAGGGAGGGTTGGACACAATCAATATAAGAAGAATTATTCACTGTATTGAATAATCAATTTAATGGGCTCATTCCATTGTTATAATTCACAGAAAGATAAAAATCAGAAATCTGCCTGGACCCCAAATAATTATATAAGCGTATTCAAAGAGAGCATAATCACATCTCAATACGAATAGATCTCTTAATGAAACTGGCAGGCACAAAAATATTTTCCAGCTGTATGCAGCAGCTTGGTTTTGGCACCTACCACTGGATGAAGAAAGTATATGCCTATGTATATTTAGTATGTCATACAGTTTTGATACAATATTAAACATATGCCCTTTGGATTACATTCTGTTTCATAAATATTTCATTATACTATGCAACAACTGTTGGAAAGTATTCCAGAATCTATATAAATATGGATAATATTTGGGGTGCCACAAAAAAACATGTCTTCCTTAAACTCTAACCCTAACTCTTAAAATGAACAAAAACAGATAAAAACTATATTTTGGAGCAATACTGACAAAACATGACATTAAACCAGATCAGGCTAAAGTAAGAAGCAGTGCCAATACCAACAGATCAGAAAGACATTCAAAAAATCATGAAAACTGTAAATTATGTTCTGAAATTCATTTGAAGCCTGTGTGTTCATATCACAAACCCAAGAACTTTACTTTGCAAAGATGCTATCTGGCACACAGGATTTCAGCAAATGACAAAGGATATCCGGATGCTTCTATACAAGCTATATTGAGCAGAAATGTAATCAAATAGTCAAATACAGTAGACTAATAAAATAATATTGAATGTTGGGTGAATATTTTTGTCTTTTTTTAGCAACAGGGTGTGTGGAAGCTTGTATTTAAACAATTAAACCCACCCATGTTATAAGGATAATGGTATATTCCTTACAATGTTAACTTCATTTTTTTTGTAGGTATTGAATCCAAGCTTACAATAAATACAATTGTTTGCCTTTTGTATCGCTGCTTCTACATAAATGAGCAATACACTATGGTAATAAAAACTTCATGAAATCCCATCCCTAGCATTAAATGGTACAAGCTCCCATTAGTTTGCCTTCTTATTCAAATTTACAGCAAAACAAAGTGTCGGATAGACCAAGGACCTTGCACACTACTGATTGCCTCAGAGGCTGCTATGCTGTAGACTGCAATTACTGATGTTTAAATTGCCTTAGAAGTTCATGTCAAACACTGAACCTGCCCTGGTATTTAAGAGAACTCCAAATTGACACCATGTAGATAAGTTTTAGGGTTTAAAAAAAAAAACCTAAATATTCTAGCATTTTGGCCTTCTTTCTATAGTGCAATTTGTAATATAGGGCCTGAGGCAAGTAGATCCAAGTAAGATCAACTGAATACTAAGGATTCATCTTGAAAGAATGGCCCAGATTATCTTTTTGAAATATAGGAGATGACAGGAGGAGAAAGGCAGTATAGAAGCAATCATATTAGAACTGTTTCCCGCTATGCCTCCCCACTCTTGTGTCAATCCTGTCCAATTCCAGCACTGCAGCAGGTGTCTTTGGTGAATGAACTCTCTGCAGTTGTGAGTAACTGCTTCGTAGACGCAATATCATTTGTATGCGAGTGAGAGGCCCTGCACAGCTGAATGAACAACCTGTTCTTAATCTAAACAGGAAGT
The DNA here is from genome assembly GCA_033807585.1 of Hydrophis major. Classification (NCBI taxonomy): domain Eukaryota; kingdom Metazoa; phylum Chordata; class Lepidosauria; order Squamata; family Elapidae; genus Hydrophis; species Hydrophis major. The sequence continues at coordinate 39,223,998 of CM066343.1, read as the reverse complement.
TGGGGGTGGCGTAGGACGAGAAGGATGATTCAAGGGATGGAGGGAAGAGAAAGATGCTCGGAATACTAATGCAGCTTCCCTCCACCCCTCCAACTCAAGTACTGTCGAGTGTGCTGGTGTGATGCAAGCAGACAGGCAAAACAGATGCTTATAGTCTTTAACAAAATCCAGTGAGCTACTGATCATCCAAGCAGAGTGTTAGAAGACACTTCTTTCCCTTGGACTCTTTTACTTACTTACACACACACCCACACCCACACACACACCCCCACACACACACTTATCTTTTTCTCAAAGAATTTAGAGTGGCCTAAGTGAAAGGATCCCCAAAAGGCCTCCCAATTCTTTGTTAACCAGACTGAGCCTAGTGCATTTCAGAAATAAAACCAGAGTACAACAGTTTTTAGCTTTTATTTTTAGATTAATCATTGCAACACCACCAAAAAAGCTTTTCAGGATCACTGTGGAAAAGAATTGGCAACATAGTCAAGAATTCTAGAATCTTGTGAGCTTTGATTATCTTCCAAGCTTTGAGCCATTTAAAATTAAATAAAAAAAAATTGTCATCTATATCAATGGTCACCAATTGGTGGGCTGCGGTCCACTGGTGGGCCGTGGGAAAATTTTGGTGGGCCGCAGAGAAATCTCACCCCCAGAGCACCCTCCCCAAAGCAATTAATTCAGGCTGAACAGAAACACAAGGCTGTGCCACCCACATGGCCTGCAGGAACCCTCCCTGTCCACTCACTCCTTACCCGCAAACTTGGCTGCTAAATTGCTATTTTTCTGCTGTTCTGCTGTGCCGGGAAATTTAGATTAGCAAGGAAGCAGGAAATGGTTGGATTAGTTGCTTTCTAGCTAGTCTTTAGATCTTTGGCTCTGCTTTTAAGTACAGCCGAATCTCCCTTAGGACTGAAGGTTCTATTATTCAGTGCAGACTCACAACAAGCAAATTTTATATGACAGACTGAGCTAGCCAATGGCAGATAGATAGATCTCTGAATGAATCTGTGATTCTGTGAGCAACTCAATCTGCCTGCCTGCTTTGCCTGATTTTGGGTAAAAGTTGCTCTTTTTTATAAAAAATTCAATATTTATATAAATATTTATAATATTTACATACAAGCCATGCCCAGCCAGTCACATGACCACCAAGCCACACCCACAAATTAGGCCACGCTCACAGAACCAGTTAGTGGTCCCAGGGATTTTAAATTATGAGTTTGGTGGTCTCTGAGGTCCAAAAGGTTAGCGACCCCTGATCTATATCATGACTTATGTGTAGTACCCTGATGTTCCGTTAGTGGAACCACATTCATAGCCTGATCACTATCTTCAATTTTTACATTTCCCAAGGGCTCTTAATTTAAATTCTACCAATTAATGTAATTTAGACACAAACAAAAATCAGAACTGAATGAAATGCTATTGTGCAAAAAGGCTGAACTATGGAAAGGGATGAAAACAAAAGGAGTGGAAGACTTCTCCAACATATAACAATTTACTTGAATAGCAGAATTCATGTGATTTTATACTGCTGAAAAGAAATGTTAGTTTATATATTTGAGAAGCAGTTTCTTCCAGCATTCTTTTTTTCCTTACTGTTTATGCAGTTTAATGGAGAATTAATCCCTGAGTAAGAAACTCTTATCTGCATATCCAATTTCCACATTAAGTTTTCTAATCCCTTCTCCAAACATGTGATAAATTTTAGATGTTTGCCCACAATCCATCAAATTGTAGATTAAGAAAATAAAATCAGGTGCATTAATTTATATATACAGAAAACAAAATTTTGATCAACTGAACATTTTTGTTGGGATGAAGAATTTGTTTTTATCTGAATTCTAATTTCAGCCCAGCAAGACCATAAGGCTTAGGAAAAAGCATTCTGAACAGGAATTGGCTAAATTCTTACTGTGAATTCTGTGAGATGTGAATAAAATAACTGAGAAAGATGAGAAGGAAGATAAACACAGGCATCTTCAGAAAGCAATGTCCTGGCTTACTCCAGCCATAATCCACATTAGAACTACCTCTCATTTAGCAATATTGAACTGGTGGCAAAAATCTATCAAGGAACAATAAATTCTGCAAACAAAGATATGCCTTGCTTAGAATAAAATTCTTCCTATTCATACAGTCAATTCGTTAAGAATGGAAAACTTATACACTCTCTCTCACACACATTATGAATGTATATGTGTTATGCCCCCACCCCCAAAAGCAGATCATTACTAGAAACGGAACATGCTCTATTGCTCCTGCGAGTCCTTCCTCTGCCCTTTTTCAGATTTTCCCATGAAATATGTACATGTCTAAGAAATTTTCAAGCTTTATTGCTAATCCACAAATAAGTACTCTTCAATTTTTACCCCATCCCATTACATTCTCCTTGAATAGTCTACCTGCAGCCTAGTCCATATAAATGATGCATTCCCTAATCCTTCTTTCAGAAAGTCCTCAAAACATTTAGAGCAATGGTGGCTAACCTTTTCAGCACAGAGTGCTGAAATGGGAGCATGCATATGCATTGAAAACCAGAAAAGCAGGTCCCTGATGCATGTGTGCGGAAGCACCAGAAACCAAAAGCTTAGCTTCCCAGCATGCACATGCGCACCGGCCACCTGGTCTTCCGGTTTCTAACGTGCATGCATACGCAAAGATGACAACGGTTGGCATGCCTGGAGAGATGGTTCTGCGTGCCACTTCCAGCACAGGTGGCATAGGTTCATCATTACGGATTTAGGATACCTGTGTTTGGTGGAAAGACTTAACAAAAACTAAAAGAAGAGATCTATTATAAAACTGGGCTCTAACCTGTAAAAGCTGTTTGTTAAAAGGTTTTTTTTTAACAAAAATCCACATCTCGATTTTCGATTCTGAAATTTTCTACTGCATCTCCCAATTATAATAGCTTTTTAACCTTAAGCAACTTAAGATAACAAAATGAAACTTTTTCTCATTCTTATATAATCTGTTTGCTCTCATCTTCAGGTTCTTCAGTTGTGTTTTCTCACTCTACACCTATTTTTCTTTGCATTTCCATCTCTTCTGTTCTGTCTCTAAAACAATCATTGCAGGGGGGGGGCGGCATTGAAGAAATTTACACATCCTGTGTGCTAAACCCAAGTGCAAATTTGATATTTCCATCCTTCTTCACACCTCTCTACAACAGCAGAGGGAAAACAGATTCCATATTAGCACACCCCAGATTGTGTGGTAAAGTTCCATTCTGCTCAGAATCTATTTTCTGTCATTTTATATCCCCCTCCCCCCGAAATTCCTCAGTAGACAGTCTTTGCCAAATTCTGGTTTAGTTGCTGAGGTTTATGGTTGTCGTCACCACAAACACTCAATGTATTTATAGATCTACGGGCTTTACTCCAAACCTGTCATTCCACCAAATGGTTCAAAATATTTCTGCCGTTTAATCAAACTCAAGAAAAGACGAAGACATAAAGACATCGATTCCACATGTATGCTGTGCTAGAGACCAAGACTTTGCCTTTTCTTCCTGGCACAGTGAGAGAAGCACAACATTTTGCTTCTATCATGTATCTTCTTGCTGATGCTTCATCTCTGCAAAGCAGGAAAGGGAGGGGTTGATTTCAATTAGGAAAGGCAGCCTAGATCTTTGCTTGCTATGATTTTCCCCTCAAACATTTCCCTCCATTTCCCTCCCAATCCACATTTGAAATGCATCTTGGCTTCCAGAAGATAGAAAGCAAATTTGGAGGGCCAAATATTTGAGAATTAAGGAAAAGCTCTTTAGAAGTCTAATAATCTCAACACTATATTGTCTCATTTCTGTTTCATCAAAAGCCCTGGAATAAATTTCTAAAAGAGTTAGATAAGGGTTTTTAATAAAATACAGTATTAAAATTTTGAAAGATTTCTCTTCTCCATAGAAAACAAATAATACTCCCCCCCTCAAAAAAAATCCAGGGGGAAATTAGAGGAGCAATTTTGAAAAGAATTAGACTCTTTCTTCTACTTACTGTTTTTCCCTTGAAAATTATGCCTCCCTCCTTTTTAAAGGTTGTGAACAGTAGCCCGGTTGTGAACATGTACTAAGGAGAATGAACACAGTATCTTATTCCTGCATGTTTTAATTACAAAATCTGAGAAAAGCTATGTAAATCCAAAGTGTTAGACAGGTGGTTAGATGAAGCCAAAAATAGTTTTGCTCAAATTAAGTTCAAGTCCTGGTGTTAAATACATTTTCTCTGCAGGAACCGAGAATTGTTTTGACATTGGCTTTTACTTATTTCTCACTCTAGCTTAAAACTTAAAAAAACTATTCACCTCTAAGTACTAACCAGATCCAAATTACAGTAGCTTAGTTATCTTTTAAGAGCCACAGGTAGCTAGATGTTGCCACCTTCTGAGATTTTAAATAAATCTCCACCTGCAGCAGTTGGGAAAAAGGCACAGTAATTCTGTAATCTGTACATTAAAATTCTGCCTTTATTATTTCGATAAATAACTCATGGCGATAAGCATATTTAATACTCCTTTCTCCTTCTGTTTTTCCCACTAAAAACAGTGAGGTGAATAGGGCTGAAAGAATGATCCAAAATCATCCAGTTTTATGCCTAAAATGGAATTAGAATGCACAATCTCCTAGTTTCTAGGTTAGTGTCTTAACACTAGACCAAGCTGCCTCTCTGGTGTGATCTCTATCACAATCCATGTACTACAATGGTTCACTTTCTACCTTATTGGTCAGTCCCTTGTTCTGGAGAGGGATTTGGAGATAGATTGTGCCCATGGCCCAATATGAAACTGCTAGGATTCAGTATGATCAGTATGCTGATGACACAGAGCTGTATATCTCATCCTTGGTCTGTACATGTGAATCCATCAATATACTGATCCACTGTCTTGAAGCTGTTCAGGTCCAGATGGAGCAGAACAACTTCAGCTCAATCCTGACAAAACTGAGTGGGTCTGACAATTTGGCCCCTGTGATTGGGGACCTCTTCATCATTAGTCTTGAATGGAGTAACATTTCCTATTCCAGACTGGTGTCTAACTTGGAGATCAGGAGGATTCTTGTATGCCTATTGCACCATTTCCTAGAGTAGGATACTCTACAGCTATTCATGCATTGATCACTTCATGAATGGATTATTATACTACACTGGGCTTAAGATCATCTAGAAACTATAGCTAGTGCAAAAAGCAGCAGTGAGCAGTATTGGGCACTTCTCAATATGCTCATATATCAGTGGTGCTATCTGAGCTACACTGGCTACCAGTTATAAGATTGTGAGTCACTACTCAGAATATTGATATTATACTCTGTGTTTTTTGTCTTCTTTTATAAAAAATGCTGGTGGAAATCAAGTTACAGATACACATTCTTCAGCCTCTAGTAACTTTGAGGGCCTCTTCTATATCAAAGCACCTTTAATAAGGCTACATTTAAAATGTAGGATTTATTTTTACATGGAGAGATTAGAGATTTTAATGGATGAAAATAATGTCTTAATTCTTGAAGAGTTTTGAGGCAGACAAATAATCCTTTAAAAGACAAACAACTTCCCCAAATTAGACCAACTAAAGAAATATTTTACATTACCTATAGCCCCTTATGCTATCTCCCAAGTTCCAAATCAGACAGAAAAAGATGTTGAAAATTTTGGTTTGACCTAACCAAATACAATAGCATTGATAAGTTTTTCACTGTAAGCTACAGAGATTATTATTTCAGATATTAAAAATTATACATTTATTTTAAACCCATGTTTAACTTGATGAAAACCTTAGATAATGGGTTTTTTCCTCTCTTAGTTTACCATTGCTATATGTGGCATCATAATAGTAAAGATAAATAAGTATAGAAATTAGAGTTCTTGCTATTCCAACTTCTACATCTATTCTATTCTACATCTAGATAGTCCCCAATCTTTCCTGATAGTGGTACCTATTCTGAAAAAGTGGCTGCCATGGGTACAGGCTAATCATGAAATATCAGAATAAGCAGGGTAAAAAATAAACATTCACAATTTCACTGTTTTTCTTTCATTCTTTCCTCAGTGAACATTGTGCCTTTTTGTAGGATATTATGCACTGAACATTACCAGGATTCAGACTAATATGTTGCTTGCCCCAGATAATGGGTCAATAAAGTCACAGAAACTGTAATGAAAAAGCATCTCTTTCTAGTTTTCCCTTTCACATAAATTGGAAGTGTTTGCTTATTGATTTTTTTCAGAGAAAGATGTGTGTTGACCTCCATAAGCAGTTTCCTGTGCTTTTAATTGACAGCAATGGGGAATGCATGGTTTATATCAAAAGTAATTAATTTGAAATAGTAGACAAATTAGACCTTTCCCTCTCACCCCAATCTTTGCTTAACATGCAGTTCAGAGCACTTGGACTCGTGCTTTATTTCTGTAACACAGGTAGTTCTCAACTTACAACCAATCACTTAATGGCTTTTAGAAGTTACAGTGCCCTCCCCCAAAAGCTACTTATAACTGGCTCCTAAGTTATGGCTGCTGAAGCAATCTCATGTTCATTTGCTCTTACGACTAACCCCACAGAGACACTGCATCATTCCTTTCCTCATATGCCCCCCCCCCATTGCTGCAAGCCCTCCTCCAGTGGCTTCTCACTGGCTTTAGAACTGATTCCCATTCCTCACTTACCTTTCCAAGAGTTCTGAAGCCTTCTATAGGGCTGAAACAGGCCACTTTTGTCACTCAGCCATTTGATGCTGCATAGCCAATGGATACACGATTCCATTCTGCTGCTTTAATGGGGTTTGCACAGTGTTGAAGAAGCTTTCTGTATCTTTCAGAAGCTTTCGGCAGCACTGTGCAATCTTGTTAAGGCAGCAAAATGGAGCAGTTTGTTTAGCAACTTCCATTTTATCCCCATAACAAGCTTTTGGGGCAAAATGGCAGCAACTCCCAGGTTGCTGTCACAGAGCCCTGGGAGAAACTGCTCTGTTTTGCTGCCTCAATGTAATTTACACAACACCGCAAAAGCTTTCTTGCAGCTTTCGGAAGCTTTTTGCAGTGCTGTGCAGCCTTGTTAAGCCAGCAAAACAGAGAGGTGTTGTGCGGCTGCCATTTTATTTTCATCCACAAGTAAGCAGGGCAAAATGGCAACCACTTCCTGTCACCGCCATGAAAACTACTCTGTTTTGCTGCCTTAAGCAGGATTTGCACAGTGCTGAATAAGTTTTCCACAGCTTTCAGAAGCTCTCTGCAGTGGTGTATAACATTGTTAAGGCTATAAAATGGAATGGATTGTCTCAGTTACTGTTTTTCCCTATGCACGTTGGCGGGAGCAAAATGGCAATCTACAATCTTTCACAGGTTTCCAAAAGATAGTGCAGATGCAGATTCTCTTTGCAAAGCAGAACAGAACACTTTATCCTTCAGCTACAAGGCATCATTTCAGAAGCAGCCGCCATGTTTCCAGGAGCCAAAGTGTATTCTTGTAGCTGAATATGACCACCCCTTCCAGAATTGTGCCATATAACCATGCAATGAAGCAATCCATTCCAGGACTTTTTGAAGTTCTTCAAAAGGTAAATGAGGAAGAGGTGTTTGGCCTGGTGTTGTGGGAATCAGCCCTAATGCTGGGGAAAGGCCTGTGGGGGACTTAAAGGGCAGGAAAAAGAGCACGGGTGTCTCTGCCAGAGTATCCCACTCTTTGTTCCACTTAATGACTTGCATGTTTGTTTAATGACTTTATTAGGAAGCACAGCCATCATGACATGTGACAATAATGGGTAGGCTCCACTCTGGTCCTATCACAAGGAATACCTGTATTAATGTCCCCAAATGCTTAACTGGAAAGTTAATGTAAACAAAGGTCAGCTATGGTCCATTCAGTCAGTCCCAACTCCTGAGGAAAAGGAGGGACTGCAGGTAAACAAGTGTCTGCAATTTTCTTGGCAGTATTTACAGAAGTGGTTTACCAGTACCTTCTTCCTTCAGCTCTGAGAGAAAGAAGGTGTCCAAAGAGAAACTAAACTAGATCTTTAACATAGTATCTTAACCACTAGATCAAATTATGTTTTTTAAAATAAGAAGGCTGGAGTCACATATAAGGTAAAAGTGGGAAAGGAAATAGTTAATTCCTACTAGTACTGTTTATTCTCCTGCCTCAACATATACAGGCAGCCATTTTCAAAGCTTATTTCTGGTCCTTCCTAGGCTAGAGGGGCATTTGCAGGGCAGAATTAGCAAAAGAGGAGAGGCTGTGGAGAACTGAAGGAAAATAAAACAAAATAGTACATTTCAACCAGTATTCACAGAAAAAGGGCTGGGCTGAAAGCAAATTTCACAAAGCACAAAACCATGCAATACGAGGTATCTTATAAATTTCAGGAGGAAAAACACTCCAGAATATAAATACCACAGAAAAAGCCTGCCAAAGAATAACCACAAGATGGCACTCTCCCAACTTGGATACAGTACACACAGAAGCACTCCTAATAATCTTAGTGATTGAAGAGCTATGTAGAGTAATGGTGAAGGTAATCTGTCAGGCATCCCACCCAAGTGGTTTAGAGCTTTATATGTCAGAAACAAAATATTAAACCTGGCTCAATAGCCAGCTAGCAATTGCTTCAGCAGAAATGGAACATATTCATAACTAGATGCCCTACTCAACAACCTGTCTGCCACATTTTGCATCAGCTTTATCTTCTAAACTAAGCTAGGTAGACATGTGCAGGACACATTACAATGATGTAAACCTGAGATTAGTAGTGTGAGACTAGCACAAAAACAACTCTATAATATTTTAAGCCATATCATTTGTTTAAATATTGCAGTTTCCTCTACTCTGTCTGGCAGGTCTTTCCAGGATTTCTGACAAACTTCTTTCCCATCATCAGCAACCTGAATTGTTTTGACTGAAGTTACTGAGAACTCAGCCTCCGGTGTCCACAGGAAATTTATTTGCAAAACTAGAGTTTCCCTGACTTGCAAAGTATATCGGAGGTTATTTAGCTACAGATTCCTCCTTTCCAATGTAACCCCAGCTCTTTTGAGTGCAAAACTTTATATTCTTTCCCTGTTAACTAGAAAAAAAAATACAACCACATCAACTACACACAATGTATTTTAGGAGGAATGCAACACAATGTGCAAGTTAAAATGAATTTTTACTGACATGAGCTCAACTCAAGAGTTCTTACAAAAAAAATGGTCAGAACCTGATTTTTTGGTCAGAACCTGATTTGGTTGTGGTCAGAAACGTTAGTGACCAGAAGTTCTACTGTACTTGAATTCAGTATGATGTTCTATTCTTAAAAATGACAATTCCATTAAAGTAAGAGGTAGGCAACGTCCAAAAGTCATTAAACTGCCAGTTAAACTAACTTTTTCTAAAAATTATATCAATTGTAGTATTTTTTGCCCACAGAGCCACGGATTACTGACATCTGAGATTTAGTTAGCACATGGCAGTGCAGAGGCAGCTTGAATAAGGAATCAAGACTGGGAATAAGAAGCTGGTATACACATCATTTTCAATATACTGAATTTCTATACATTACTTTGTCTATGTTACTCTTAAACTCAAAATAGCATTAGCCTGCCACAGTGAAAACAGGTAAAAGGGGGGGGGAGCTAGAGATAATGAAGTTTTATCCCTCATTGCACTAAAATTTAGAATTGCTAGTACACTAAAATTGCATCAAAGAAAAAGAAATGGGAAAAGGAACATGCAAATCTATTTCCCATTTCTACTCCTTAAATCTATGCCGAATATTTTTAAAAAGGTATTAATCCCTATCATTACCCCACACAGAATTAACAGTACACAGGATGCTTTACAAAATTTTGCTAACAAAACAATATGTCCATTTTGTATGCAGAGTTTCAGGATGACATTGGTGGTTTTGTAGGCTATATAATCCAAATCCTCCTTTATGAAGGATATCCAAAATGGAAACATTTCCATTTGACAGTTAATTTCCTTTTGTTTAAAGATCTCCAGCATATCCTACTGGAAGATAATTGGATCCACTGTTGAACCTCTCTTTCTGTGTCTAGTTAAAACACAAATAGATCCTTGGAATTTTTTTTTTTGCACCAACAGAAATAGTCCCCACCAATTATACTGTCAATATCTCAGAAAAAGTAGCATGTTTTCCATCATTTGGAATATGAAACAAACCAAAGATAGGTGAGCTTTTTACCTTTGAAAAGGATGAAAAAGTTCCAGGTAGTGAGTGGAAAACCAAACTCACAAAACACGCTGAAAGTTATTGCCTGGTAATAAAATTATGTCACTGTTCTACTAATTCCAATCACTGTTCACAGGAAAACCATTTTCTGATTGTTAAATAGCACTCCAAGTTTAAAAATTGGTAACATGGGTAATAATAAGAATGATCTCTTTTTATTTGAAGCCCTTGTAGTGTGCTGTCAGCTTCAGTAGATAATATTGAATGATTTTGATAAGTAGGCTACTCTAGTATGATTGATTTACTTTTTAAAATGCATCTATCCTGTTCAATAGTCAACCCACATTCTCCAAGTGACTTACAAAATGGAAAATGAAAATATTGAAAGCAAAGCAAAGATCCAGAGGGAAGAAACCTCTAGTCAATAAAGCTCAAGGGCTTAAAATAATTACATTAAAAATTAAATTAGAAACGTTTATAAAAGCCTTACACAAGATGACAAGGAAACTGTATTGAGTGGCTTCTTTATGAAAAGAAATGAACAAGATCAATGCAGCTATACAATATAGTTAAATCTGATGAAAACTGCAATTAAATCAAAGGCCTCAAGGAAAAAGAGTAAGCTGGATTTCTGTACATCTAAGATAAAGAACCAATAGTTGAAAATTTGGATGTAAATTTTGTACTATTTTAAAACATTCCCTACATTAGCTCCAGATACACGTATTGCTGTCACATAGAGTTCAATAGATTTTGGTGAACGTAATGCAAAATTTAATGAGTTACAAGAATGTATAGAAAGCATAAAAATGTTGAAAATAAGAATAAAGAGACTCCTGGTAGATAAAAGAAGCATATAGATGACCAAAAGTTGGTAAAGGTGAAGGAACAATGGATCTGTGTAGTAGTGCAAGAAACTAACTGAAATTTTAAAAATTAAGTTCTAAATATATTCATATTCTAGACCAGGAGTGAGGAACCATAACTCTTTTATGACTCCTGTTGTGAATGAATAATGCCAAATAAAGTTATCTTGAGCTTGAAGTCAAGTGCAGGGTTCTGGCTCTGCACTTCTGATTGGCTGTTAATGGCAGGATCAGATTGGTCCATTCAGGAGCATCTGATTGGCCATTAACAGGCCATTCTCATTGGTTAACGAAGCTAGCGCTCCAGGATTGCTATTGGTTGAATAGTTAATAAGTTGCCTATATAAGGAAGGCTATAGCAGCCCTCCAGTTTGAGCTGTCACACCATGTAAATAAAGAGTTTGAAGTTCACTGTTTCTACCGGCTCGTCTCCATTATTCGCACCCATGTTGCAGACTTAACACTGGCAACGAAGGTGGGATTGGATGACATCAGAGCCAACTAAAACGATGACGAAGACAACTAAGCACGTGGCTGAAGCGCACAACGGAGGAACCATGTCCGGCGGCGTAGTACCACCCGCTCCGTTCAATCCAGCTCAAGAGGACTGGGAGTCCAACAAGGACCGTTTCCAAATGTTTTTGGAAACAAATAATCTGAAGGATGCCACAACCGGGAAGAAACGGGCGGTATTCCTAACGCACTGTGGCCCGACGGTATTCAAAATGGCTAAGGCATTAGTGAAACCGGCTGAAGTGAAGGCCATGGACTGGGACGTCCTCGAACCGCTACTAAGGGCCCATTATGCACCGACCGTTCCAACGCTCATAAGACGACACGAGTTCTATCAAAGAAACCATCGGAAAGGAGAAAGCGTTGCCGATTTCGTTGCAGACCTCCGGAACTTGGGAGGCCTTTGCGATTTTGCCGACCTAGAGGAGGCCTTGAGAGACCGAGTAGTTCTCGGGTTAGACACTCTAAACGTGCAGAGCAAAATAATGGCTAAGGACATTAGCCTTGCCGATGCCATCGCTGAGGCTATGGCAGCGGAGGTGACCAAGAAGTCGGCTGCCCAACTACGCCAAAATCGCGCTCCAGCACACCAACCGGCCAGCGAAGTTTCACCTAAGTCAGAAGGACAGCTTCAGACGACCCACCATGAGGACCTCTCTTTGTCGTCAGACAGCAACAAAGAAGAGGTCCATCGCCTGCGGTCCGATCGGGACCGTTACCCGAAATCCCAGCAACCGTGCGCTGGCTGCGGGGCCAACCATTACAGTTCCGATTGCAAATTCTGTGACGCGCTCTGCCATGAGTGCGGGAAACGAGGCCGCATCGGACAGGTCTGCAGAAATCTCCTCGGACCCAGCCAGACCTCGAAGGGTACCAATCTCTGCCAATCAACAGGGAATCGCCCTGTAAGGCGAGAACCAGTAAACCACTCCTACAGAAACTGACTCGTGAATTGCCTAATGAGATGGGAAGAGGCCCACCAAACACTCACTATCGCCACGCCTCTTCACTAGACGCTAAGAAAAATCGGGTCAAAGTGGACATTGAAAATCAATCTTGCCAAATGGAAGTTGACTCGAGATTGTCTCTTTCAATGGTCTCCTGGAAGACCCTCAAGCAACTCATCCCCACTATCCGGTGCCAAGACCTTCAATTCGAACGGCTCATGTTAAAGGACTACCAGGGGAACTGGATTCCAGTTGTAGGATCCAGTAGAGTCCAGGTTGCATTCAAGAACCGCACGGCATACTTACCCCTGACGGTGATCAACAAGGACCGGCCTAGCCTGTTAGGCCTGCAATGGTTCGCACCACTCGTCATTGAAGTGGCAGGCATTAACCGAATCGGCGGCAGTGACTGGGAGGAAGACCTCGCCCACGAATTCAGGGACGTCTTCGCGGAAAAGCTAGGCGAGTACAAGGGGACCCCGATATCTTTTAGCCTTAATCCAAAGATAGCTCCCATCCGCCTTAAGCCTCGTCGAGTTTCATTCGCTCTAAAGCCGAAAATCGACGAACAGCTTGATAAGTTGATAGCCCAGGGAGTTTTAAAGCCAACCGACCACTCCCCATGGGAAACACCAATCGTGACACCAATTAAGCCGGACGGCTCCATTAGAATTTGTGGGGACTATCGAGCCACCCTAAACCACGCCCTGCAACAAAATCCATATCCAGTGCTGGTGGTGCAACACCTCCTCCATTCCCTGGGGGGCGGAAAAGTTTTCACTAAACTAGACTTAGCTCAGGCTTATCAGCAACTGCCAGTTGACGAAAAAACGGCACAGGCACAGACTATCGTAACACACCGAGGTGCCTTTAAGTGTACGCAGCTTCAATTCGGAGTCAGTGTAGCCCCAGGGATCTTTCAGAGCCTAATGGAGAGACTATTGCAGGGGATCAAAGGCATTGTCCCCTATTTTGACGATGTGCTCATTGCTGCCCCCACTCCAAAAATTTTACAGGATCATTTAAGACTGGTTTTACAAAAATTCCAAAAAGCAGGCCTGAAAGTGAAGAAAAATAAGTGCAAACTGTGTACAGATCGTGTTGAATTCTTAGGGTACTTGATTGACAGTCAGGGTATTCACCCTACCGATAGCAAATTGAGAGCAATAAAAAACGCTCCCAGACCCAGGAAAAAGGCCGACCTCCAGGCATTCTTAGGCCTCATCAATTTCTATAATGTATTCTTGCCGCACAAGGCGACTGTCGCTGAACTTTTACATCGCCTACTAGATAAAAAAAGCAATTTGGGTATGGGGTCACAGAAAAGAGCAGGCGTTCTGTAATGTAAAAAAACTACTGACTTCTAACGCTGTACTAATGCAGTACAACGAGACTTTGCCCTTAAATATTACATGTGATGCATCGCCTTTTGGAGTGGGTGCCATTTTGAGCCATGTATTACCTAACGGTAGCGAAGCCCCTGTTGCTTACTTTTCAAAAACGCTCTCGAAAACCGAGCAAAATTACAGCCAGATCGATAAAGAAGCCCTGGCAATTGTATCAGCTGTTAAAAGATTCCATGAGTATGTGTACGGCCGGGCTTTTACCATTGTAACTGACCACAAACCATTGCTAGGGATCATCGCTGGGGACAAGCCAACTCCCTACATACTTTCTCCCAGGATGACCCGCTGGTCAGAATTCTTGGCTGCCTACAATTATCAGCTACAATATCGTCCCGGTAAAGCCATTCCCCACGCCGACGCGTTGAGCCATGCACCGCTCCCTGAAACCATCAATGATCCTGCACCAACGATAACAACGTTGCAGATCGAGACACTCCATACGCCGCCATTAACTGCCCATGACATCGCGAGAGAAACAAAACGCGACCCCATCTTAGCACGAGTCCTCACATGGGTGGAACACGGATGGTCATTGGACCAAGTACCAGACAACTTCGCACCATTCAAAAGTCGTCAAACAGAGTTGTTCTCGCAGAAGGGCTGTATCATCTGGGGCGATAGAGTCGTTATCCCAGAACGACTCCAACAGGCACTGCTAAAAACCTTGCACGATGGCCACCCTGGCATCATGCGCATGAAGGGCCTCGCACAAAGCTACGCGTGGTGGCCAGGCATCGACAGACAAATCAAATCGTGGGTTAAAACTTCCAAGAGATGCCAAGAAGTAAGCAACGCTCCACCAAAGGCAACCCCAACCGAATAAGAGACGCCGCGGGGACCCTGGTCCCGTATTTATCTGGATTTTGCTGGGCCGACCAAAGGCCACATGTTTTTGCTAACCATCGACGCCTACTCGAATTGGCTCGAGATTCACCGAATGAGGAACACAACCACCGAAGCGGTCATCAAAAGACTGGAAAGGCTGTTTGCAACCCACGGATTACCAGACATTCTGGTATCCGACAACAGGCCCCAATTTACTGCGCTGTCTTTTGAACAGTACCTGGCTGACCGCGGTATCCAACATGCACTTACTTCGCCTGCGCACCCTGCGGCCAACGGTAGGGCTGAGCGCATGATACAATTTGTCAAAAGAACTCTACAAAAGATAGACTATGACAACATCGACAAGAAAATCAACCGAATCCTTTTCCTACAGCACATCACACCTCACAGCGTCACCAACAAAACTCCCGCTGAGCTGCTAATGGGACGAAAGCTCAGCTCCCACCTCGATCGGTTACACCCAGCCTACGAACCGGAAAAACCACTCGGATCCAGCGTCCGATGCCGTACCTTCCAGGTAGGTGATTTAGTATTCGCTAAAAACTTATCGGGTGATCCGCTCTGGGTAGAGGCGACCGTAATCCGCGTAACCGGCCCAAGATCATACCTCGTTCAATGCCCTAACAATAGACTTTGGAAGCGCCACATAGATCAACTACGATCGCGGCTGCAGTCACGCAATTCCAAACTCCCTTATGACCAAACTGAGGGGGGGGGGG
Source organism: Hydrophis major (assembly GCA_033807585.1). Lineage (NCBI taxonomy): Eukaryota > Metazoa > Chordata > Lepidosauria > Squamata > Elapidae > Hydrophis > Hydrophis major. The sequence goes on along the minus strand of CM066343.1, from coordinate 39,208,539 downwards.
AGATAGAGGAAGATGAATTGCAACTAGAGGAAAATCTGAAACGCAGGAACAGGAACCGGGGACAGAAGTGAGTTCACCTAAGGGAGTGGCCAGTGATATTGGTGACGAAGGAAACGCGAACTCTGAACCAGAGGTACCCCTATCGTTAAACAACGATCTACCTCAGCAGAAGTGCAGCCAATTGACAGGCACTTTGCGAAAATCAAAAAGACTGATAAAACAACCGTCCTACCTCAAGGACTATGTAACCGCGCCCCGTAAGCAGAAGCCGGGGGAAAGGGGTGTTGCGAATGAATAATGCCAAATAAAGTTATCTTGAGCTTGAAGTCAAGTGCAGAATTCTGGCCCTGCACTTCTGATTGGCTGTTAATGGCAGGATCGGATTGGTCTGTTCAGGAGCATCTGATTGGCCATTAACAGGCCATTCTCATTGGTTAACGGAGCTAGCGCTCCAGGATTGCTATTGGTTGAATAGTTAATAAGTTGCCTATATAAGGAAGGCTATAGCAGCCCTTGAGTTTGAGCTGTCACACCATGTAAATAAAGAGTTTGAAGTTCCCTGTTTTTACCGGCTTGTCTCCATTATTCGCACCCTTGCTTCAGACTTAACAACTCCCAAAATTCCTCAGCTAGGCTGAACTTGTAGCTGAACTTCTGACAGGCTAACAAGCAACATTTGTTTTAAAAAACCCCACAACTTTATGTCAAGATAACTCTATTATCTTTGATCCCAATATAAGAACAAATACGGTATGTGCTTCAACTCACCTAATCTCAACCTTCAAATCACTTCCCTCTTTCAATACTTACTGAAAAATAATACGTACTTAGAAATTCGGCTGGGGATATAGAATGAATTATGGAAATCAAGTTAAAACAATTATATAATGTAACAACAGTCCATGAAGTTGAATTTTCTGAGGTCATTCTCTGGATTGTGGAGAAGATCAGCATATACAAAGAATGATAGGAAGATTTAAAGCTTGGAATGTAAGAGCAAACAGGTGCTCTTTGATGAAAATACCAAGGGCAAATATCTAGTTTTCTTAGAACAGGTCTACTGAAATCAGTAGATCTTAGCTTAAATCAGTGGCTAATATTTGTTTATTTAAATAAGATGGGTTTGCATTCAACTTACTGTTACAGGACATATAAGTGCTGCAAAGCATGATGTTGAAAAATAATTAAAAACTCAACAACAAAAAACCCAGCCCCAAACTTCCACTGCCACTTAAGTGATCATCAGAAGATGAGTATTTGTATAGTCTTACAAAAAGTCATAAAGGTGGAAGCTAAACTAATTCTAGGGAAGGAGCGTCAAATTTTATTTCATTGAGGACTGTATCAGGGTTGTGTTTGGCCTTGGGGGCTGGGTGGGTATGGCCTGCTCAACTTCACTTGTGTCAGAGGCACTCGTTCCAGGATCCATTTTTGGCTGTGACAGCCTCCTGCAGCACTTTGCCAGCAAATACTCTCAGTATACATATAAAATATATTCGTCAAGAGTTGAGAATCATAAGGTACGACAATGATAGTCATAGGGTACAATAAGCAATTAAATCATACCAGGAAACAGTCAATATAAATCATAAGTGACAAAGTTACTGTCATGCCCTTGGTACAGTCGGACTCTGAGGGAGAGGAGGAACAGCTCACAGGGAATGGAGGGGTGGCTCTGGAAGTTGTGGAGGAGGCTGGGGAAGCCGGCTGGGCATTCAGAGGAAGTACCAGGCCCATCCCCTCTGCATTCTAGGACATGCAGGAATGGAGAAGGAAACTTGGCTTATGAGAGAGGAAGCGGCTATGATCCTCCTCACTGGTTACAGCTGGGGAGATTAGTATATAAGAGAGATGATTACAACACAGCATTGCCAGAAGCAAAGTGTATTTTATTTTGGTTGAAGTAATCTTGGTTGGCGTCCTTCCAACAGACTGTGCCTTGTTATCTCCTTGAATTGGTAATTACTTATCCTGGTCCTATCTGCTCATTAAGTTCAGACTGTATTGCTTTCTTTTGAAGACTATTTTTGAGTACTTTTTATCTCCAACTGAGAATTATTGAACAGTGGAGCCACATTGGAGGCATTAAAGGACATATATTTACATTTTGGATTTTGTTATGTTTGTGGTACACTCCGGGTCATCACAGATACAGTCACAAGTGGGAGGGGATAGGTGATAAGAAGTGGTGAGAAGATTAACAGTAATAGTAGTGCAAACTTTGTAATAGTTGAAGGAATTATTTGAGTGATGATTTTTGGGAAAAAACTGTTCTTGCGTCTAGTTGTTCTGGTGTGCAGTGCTCTATAGCGTGGTTTTGAAGGAAGGAGTTGAAAGAGTTTATGTCCGGGATGAGGGGTCTATAAATATTTTCACACCCTCTTTTTGATTCATGCAGTATACAGGTCCTTGATTGGGCAGGTTGGTAGTAATGGTTTTTTCTGCAGTCCTAATTATCCTCTGAAGTCTGTGTCTGTCCTGTTGGGTTGCAGAACCAAACCAGACAGTTATTGAGGTGCAGATGATAGACTTAATAATTCCTCTGTAGAACTTGATCAGCAGCTCCTTGGGAAGTTTCAGCTTTCTGAGTTGGCGCAGAAAGAACATTCTTTGTTGTGCTTTTTTGATGATGTTTTTGATGTTAGGTGTCCATTTTAGGTCAGTGATATAGTAGAACCTAGAAATTTGAAGGTCTCTACTGTTGATACTGTGTTGTCTAGTATTGTAAGAGATGGTAATATGGGAGGGTTTCTTCTAAAGTCTACCACCATTTCTACGGCTTTGAGTGTGTTTAATTCCAGATTGTTCCGGTTACACCATGAGGCAACCCTCCTGTCTGTGTGCAAATTCGTCGTTGTCTCGAATGAGATCAATCACTGTTGTGTCATCAGCAAATTTCAATATTTTAATAGAGGGATTGTTTGAGATGCAGTCATTGGTATATAGGGAGAAATGGAGAAAGCACACAGCCTTGGGGGGCCCCTGTGCTGATTGTATCAGATGTGATTCTGCCTAGCTTCACCTGCTGCTTCATGTCTGTTAGGAAGCTTATGATCCACTTACAGATGTGTTCAGGTACCACTAGTTGGTTTAATTTACTTAGAAGAATGTCTGGAATGATGGTATTAAATGCTGAACTGAAGTCTACAAAGAGGAGCCTTGTGTAGGTATTTGGAGATTCAAGGTGTTGTAGGATGTAATGCAGACAGGATGATCTTGAAGATGAAGATGAATGGACACCAAGTCATATATAGTTTTAAAGATTGATCTCAGTAATTTGAGTTGGACTTAAAAGCCTATCCATCACCAATATCATAAAACAGCACAGGTGCTATGTTGCTTAAGAATCTCACTCTAGTCATCAGCCAGCATTTTGAATCAAATGCAGATTTGGAGTACTTATTTAAAGATAGCCCCATACAGTTCATGCTTAACAGTCCTAATTGGGGTTAGAGATTTGCAAGGTCTTGCAAAGAAATAGTAGTTACGTCAGCCAGGAATATTTCAGAAGCAGCAGGAAGAAGGCAAAAGTCAGGGAGCAGACAATATATAGAGGCAGTGGAGTGTGTTGGAAGAAAAAGGTCTGGTTCATTCTTTTCCAACTGGGATGAGATTGGCACCATGAATGGAATGAGAGTGTAAGAAACAAGCTTCTGGGAAAGGAGGTCCTTTATTTCAGAAGCCAGAGATGGTAGCTTCAACAGCATTTGGTTCCGTATCAGATATTGGAATGTGTGGTAGTGAGCTGGAAGTTCCTAAGCTTGGTGTGATTCTGTATGGTTTGTGGTCTTGAAGCTGCCCCGAAGGAGGTTGTCAGAATGTCCTTTACGGACTTTCTTTCTGCTAAGCAGACGTATTTCGTATTTAGAACTTCTCATGCCAAATATTCCCAGATATTCTCCTTGTCAGGGAATAAGTTAGGTTCTAGAAATCCCCTAGCATGAACTATAACAATATGAGATACATTTTAACAAGGTTCTTCCACCTCACAATCCCTTCCATTGTCTCTCATTTTGAGATCCTTCCTTAGTTGCAAGGGTAGAATTCTTGATGTTAGCTCTGGCTCGGTACTGTGGTCAAGGATGGTCAGTTTGACATGAGTCCAATGATTCCAGACATCTCTCTCCACAATACTCATAGTTATGTGGGTGGTTAGCAGAATCTGGAAGGGTCCATTCCACTTGGGCTGTAGTGATGGTTTCTGGGTGAATCATCTTATCCAGATCCAGGCTTCGGGCTCAGTGGGACTAGCAACAGGCCTTGGTGTTGCTAGGAATGGCACAGAGGTTATAGCATCCAGCTGCGACTGGGAAGGAAGAGTCCTTCCACTCACTTATACATGTATCCTCTTACTCCCCTGGGGTTTTCCACAAGATATAACTCCTTCCCAAGCAATCATTAACCATAAGACTGAAAAGGAACTCCCTTTATTACCCTTTGTCACTCGGGAAGGGTCCAGAAAGCTCACCAACAGATAAAAGAGGTCTGTTGCTGGTCAGGTAGTGACTTACCCGGGCCTGGGCTGTTGACTAGGTTAGCTGGGAGTCCTGCCATGGTTGCCAAATTGTTGGAAGAAAAGTTTGTTCTTTTCTAGCTGGGATGATGAGATCGGCACAATAAACAGAATAAGAAACCAAGAAATAAGCTGCTGGGAAAGGAGATGCTTTATTTTGGAAGCCAGACACAGTAGCAACAACAGTGCTGGGTTCCGGGGCAGCTGGCCCCTTGGTCTGGTAAGTTGGCGGACTTTTATATAGATTGGGGGCTGTGTGATTGAGATTTCTGAGCTTGTTGGGTAATAGGCTTTAAGTGTGTGTCTTTGAATATTCTAATTATTTCCTCTTGAGGTCAGGTGGGGAAATGCAAATTTGAGTGTCATTGTTTTTGGATATTTAATCTACCAGGTTTCGGCAGTGATGGCTGTAGCTGGCAGTGCTTTGCTTATAAATAGGGTGTAATGAGCAACACTTTTATGAATGGAGTGGTCCAACTACTAAGTTTCCATTCATAAAGAATGTTCCACCTTTATGAATTGATACAAAGTTTTCTATTCACAGGTGCTTTGGCTTATTAGAAAAGCTGCTTCAGGCAATTTCTATTAGTGGGAGCATGCACATTGGCTATTATTAAGGGGGAGCTTTCTTCCTACTTCAAAAAAATGGGGGAGGGGGCATTCTCCAGTTATTTTCTCCTTGGGGGATCTGGCTTCCTATAAGTGCAAGGTGGCCCAAAGGGCGAAGATGAAAAAAATAAGCAGTGGGAACAAGGGGAGTGCATGCTGTAGTCATAAATGCAGGCAAATTGCCCAAAGCCTGAATTCTAATTGCATGACTATGCCGGCACTGAAATGGCTGTAGCTTCAAGGAATCGACTTAACTGCCATTTGTTCAGAACTGCTGTAATTTCAACAGTCATTGAATGAATAGTTAAATGAGAATTACCTGAACATTATTGTGTGTAGATAAGGCATGAGTCTAATTGTATGTTGAGAAGCAAAAAAAAAAAAAAATGAATCTGGAAAAATATTTCTTGACCGTAGCCTCCATCTACTACCCAAAAACTTTAGTTTTTTATTTTTTACTGTAAGATACAAAAATATGGAATCAGAGAGCCTTTAAACAACAAAAACCAATTACAATAATAATTAACTTGCCAAGGTGCAATCATGTTTTATCAGAGGAAGTGCCACTCCATCCAGAATAAATCTATAAGCTGAGATAGAATGGGCGTTGGTATAATTACCTGAGATTGCCCTTTCTATCTACACTGCAAGAGAGTCCAGGAATGGGTTAAGCTCCTCCTTCTGACATCATAGAGCTGAGTCTGCCCTATAAAAAAGCCAGCCCCAGGCTGGTCCGGCTATATTTTAGGTGAGAATACTTGACAGACGCAATGTGTCTCTGGAAGATAAGCAAGAAATTAATTTCACCCCTCCCCAACCATCATAACCAGATGTATAGGGTGGGGCTAAACTCTCTTGCAGCGTAAATATGAAGGATATTCTCAGGTAATTATACCAATACCCATTCTCATTCACGCTGCCTCAAGAGTCCAGGAATAGGACATACCAAAGCCTGCATGTCCACAGGAGGGCCAACGTCTGGGCCAGTCACTCCAACTGAGGATCCACCTATTGAAGCACCCTCTGACCAAACAATGCCTGGACTGAGGCAAATGAATCCAGATCATAATGCCGTATAAACGGCAAAGGCAAAGCCCAGGTGGCCACTCTGCAGATCTCCTCCAACAACACTTGAGTAGACCAAGCGGCTGAAGTAGCCGCACTCCTAGTGGAGTGGGCTGTGACATGTCTGGGGACTGGCATGGACAAAGTTTGATACGCCTTGGATATACAAGCTCTAATCCACCTACCAATTGTCGAAGAAGTCACCTTGTTCCCCAGGGTAGAATGATGAAATGACACTTTTTGAAAGGCCACCGTCCATTTGATGGAAATTCAGATACGCTCACATCCAGCGTATGCCACCTGTGGTCCAATTCGTGTTGTGATCTGGGGCAAAAGTCTGGCAACACATCTTGCGCCCAGTGAAATCAAGTGTTTATCTTAGGGACAAATGTGGGGTCTAACCTAAGAACTACCCTGTTCTGATGGAAAAGATATAATACCAAAAGTGCTGCTAATTCGGACACTCTCCTGGCTGAGATAATGGCCACTAAAAATACTACCTTGAGGGACAGCATTTGTAGAGATACAGATCTCAGGGGCTCAAAAGCGGGCCTCGTTAGAGCTTGTAAAACTTTAGATAAATCCCAAGTGGGAAACCTATGTACAACAGGAGGTCGAAGGTTAGATGCCCCCTTAGGAAACTGCACACCAAAGGGTGATGGGACAGAGAAGCATATCCCTTCCAGGATACAACAGAGGAGAGAGCCGCTACCTGGCGGCGAAGCATGTTTGGGACCTTGTCTAAGCCATCTTATAGGAACATTAGCGCCTCTGCCACAGAAGCAGAAGAGGGGTCTCTGGCCAAAGGAATGCACCAGGAGCAGAAGGCCCTCCAAGTCGCATTGTAGATGTGTGTGATAGATGGCTTTCAGGAAGCTTGTATGGTGTCAATCATCCTGTCAGGAAAGTTGGAAGCCCTCACAGTTTGCCACTCAAGCACCAAACTGTTAAGCTGAACCACTGGGGGGTTGGGTGAAGTAATGCCCCTTGACGCAGGGAGATCCTGGAAGCAGGGATCTTCTATGGCTGGGCCACAGGTTCACTAGATCTGCGAACCAGGGTCTCCTGGCCCAATGGGGCGTCACGAAAATTAGCTCCACCTTTTCCTCCAACAACTTCCGAATTACAGCCAGAATAATGGGAAGAGGGGGAAAGGCATAGAGGAGACCCGGAGGCCAGGCATTCTGAAGCACATTGGTCCCCTCCGTTCCCTGGGTCAGAAACCTGGTGAAGAACCTGCCCACTTCGGCATTCTGAGGGGTGGCAAAAAGGTCTATGGTCAGAAGACCAAATCGGAGCCCCTAAACAGAGAGGGGTAGAGACTCCACTCTGCCTGGTCTACTGTGGACCACCTCAACCAGTCAGCCTGGACATTGTTGACTCCCTATATATGGTCTGCCCTAATGGAAAGGAGGTCTTTCCACCCACCTTTCCAGGCATTCTGCCTCTCTCATCAAGGCCCTGGACCTGACTCCCCTTGCCTGTTGACATGGGCCTTTGCGGCTACATTGTCCGTCATGACTAACACATGGTGACCAGACACCCTGTTCTGGAAATGTTTCAGGGCCCTGAGTGTTTCAATAGCCCTGAACTCCAGCCAATTTATGGGGCACATGCTTTCTGCCTGTGATCAACACCCCTGGGCTATTTCTCCCTCAGATTGGCATCTGTGGTGAGCTGGATCCTGTCTGGCTCTGTGAATGGAAGACCTCTTTCTAGGGCCTGGGATTGCCACCACGCAAAGGACCAAAGGACCTGAGAAGGAACCTGTACCCTTATGGTAGAATGGCTGGTTCTTCCCTGTTAAAAGGGGAGCAAGAACCATTGGAGTTCCCGAACATTGAGACGGGCCCAAGGGACAATTCCAATGCAGAAGATCATCTTTCATCTGGGATAGTAGAGACAATGGGACAGTGCTCTGACTTCGAATCTGAAGGATGCAACTGTGAAGGCTCTCCCCTTGATCTGGGGAGAGAAACACCTCACAGTGATGTATCTATAATCGCCCTGAGATGAAGCAAGCTGGTTATTGGGGAAAGGTGACTTTTCCTTAGATTGATCGAGAACCCATGGTCTCGTAGGCTCTGCAATGTGATGTGAAGGTCGCAATGAGCTGAGCGGATCGACTGCGACTGGATGAGTATGTCGTTCAGGTAGCACTGGACCCTCACTGGAATGGCTGTGAAGCGAAGCTGCCAAAGCTGCCAAGACTTTCATGAAGACCCTTGGGGCTGATGAGAGACCAAAGGAGAGCCCAGTATTGGAAATGGTCATTCTGATAACAAAAACGGAGAAACTGGAGATGATGAGGCCAGATAGGAATATGGAGGTAAACCTCCATGAGGTCTATGGAGGAGAGGAGGTTGCCCTCTTGAATGCTCTCAAGAATAGAATGCAAGGTCTGCATCTTAAAATACCTGTATGGGATAAATTTGTTTAAGAATTTAAGGTCCAAGATGGCTTGCCACTCCCCAGAGGCCTTTGGGATCATGAAAAGGCAAGAATAGAAGTCTTGCCCTCGTTGATCCTCAGAAAACAGTTGAATGGCTCGTATGTCGACAAGATGTTGGATTACCGATTCCATAAGTGCCCGTTTAAAGCGGTCCCTGGAGGTGAGGCAGAAAATAAACCATCGTGGGGAGAGAAACTCCAGTTGGAGGCCCAACCTCACCGTCTCAAGAACCCAGGCATCTGATGTAGACTCCTCCCATCTGGAGGCGAAGAAAGCCAAATGGCCTCTGATGGAGGGGGGGAAGATGGGGCATTCATTTCGAGTATCTGAATGAACAATCTCCTCCCCCTTGAAAAGGCCATTTACTGTGGGCCTGTTGCTGTCTTCTGGAAGCTTCAGGACGCTGTTCTTGGCGAGCAGGAAAGGACCTCTGACCTCTAGAGAACCAAGAGCTGGTTTCGGGTCTGAAAGACGAGGGGCGAAAATATGGCCCAGGGTAATACTCAGACCTCTTCCCCACTGAAGAGAGGACCTTCCTCTTGTCCTTGGTCTCCATCAAGTATGGTTCAAGGATGTCGCCAAATAGCTTATTGCTCGTGCGCAGAGCCAATGCCAACTTCCATTTATGGCAGGAGTCGTATTGCCAGTTGCGCAGCCAAAGTAGCTGCCAGGCCGCCACTGAAGAAGCCATGGCCCTGGAAATGAACTTGGCCGAGTTCAGAGTGGCGTCTGCCATAAACTCGGCTGACGCGATTATCTTATTGAGATCTTGGTGTGCTCGGAATTTGGTGGCCGGAAGCCTCTCCTGAAGCTGGTGAAGGCAGCACAGTGAAGATCTCGTAAAAATGAGGCTTCTGTTGATGCTCTAACTGCCCAAGCCACTGCCTGGTGAGTGAGCTTGAGGGTCTGCTCAGATTGTTTGTCCTCTGCCTTGAGCACATCCTCTGGTTCGGTGGGGGTGCCCGAGGAAGAAAACTATGCCACCACTGGAGCATCCACTGAAAGCACTAGCAAGGCATTGGCCAGGGATAAGCCCACGTTATAGAATCATTTGTCATGAGCAGATGGGCAAGGCCCTGCCCCTGAAGAGGTGCACTGTTCCTTCACTAAATCAAGGAAAATTAGTGTGGAGGGGAGAACCTTCGTATACACCACTAGCTTGGAGAACAACAAATCAATGTGGCCAGATGTGGTCACCTGTGGTTCTGGGGCCACCTCCTCAGGGCTCAGCTATGCAGTGACCAAAGCCTTGTGTAACAAAGCCTTGAATAAGGAAGGCCTAAAAACCCTTGCTGAGGAAGGCTGATCAACTCTGAAGTCCTCTTCCTGAGACATATTGGGGTCGATGAGTTCCCCTTCCTCTTTCTCAGAATAACTAGAGCGACTATGGTCAGAAGCCTTGAAAGAGTCTTCCTCCCCCCACTCTGAATGGGAGGGTTGGAAATAGAACTACTGTCTGGAAATAGAACTCCCTTCTGAGAAAGGGGTACCCCTTGGGGAAAACAGTGGTGTAACAAGGGCAAGCCTCCCCCTTGTGGGTGAAGGAATTGTTTAAATGGTTCTGCTAGGGCCTGCCTTACAGCTACAGAGACCATTTCCCTAAGATACTCAGGCTTATACTCCTCAGGATGTAGGCTGCAGCTGTGGAGATGTAGGTTGCTTCAGGCCTAGGCCTATGACCCCTTTGAACCCCTGACCACGGGGGAAGGAAGGGCTAGGCCCCCAGGTAGCCTGTCTAGAGGAAGGCCCTAATCTGCTTAGGTCCTGGGGAAACTGTTCTTCATCCACTCTCTCTGGGGATCCAGCTAATAGGTGATTGGGAGCAGATTCACCCCCCTTGGAAGAAACTTCAGGGCTAACAGGCACCTCCCCAGAGTGAGAAACCTGTTGAATCTGGGCCTGCATCAGTGCCAAAGTCTTTGCAAACTGCTTCTGAAGTGTAGCATGCCTTCTCTTCTCAGCCCTAAGCTCCAATTTTGAAGTCTTTCTGGGAGCCTTGGCTTTGATTTTTGCAGCAGCCTCTCTGTTAGCAGAAAGGCCTCTTTGTCCTTTCTTCTTCCTCAAAGGGACTTGAGAGTCTTGGCTGTCTTCCAATCCTTTGGGCCCCGGCTGGGGTGCTTCGCTCTCCATATTGTGAACAGAGCAGACATCCAGGGTGCTGTGAGCTTCCCCCAATGGAGTGCTGCCTATTGCTTTGGGCCAAGCAAGTTACAAAACTATGAGGCCCTGGGGAAGTTTTCTCTCTGAAACAAAATGGCCGCCCTGCTAAAACAAAATGGCCACCCACCACATGGAGTGGCTGTGGGATGGCCTTGCCACCTCCTTCGCTCTTTAGGCACTTACCAGGCCCTGAGCAATTGAATAACAGCGCAACAGCTGAGAAGTGGTGAAACTGAGGCTCCAGAGTCAGCTGTGAAGCAGATTGGCCGGTGGCGGTACCAACAAGGCGCATCGGGGCTGCGTGGGAGACTCCTGCAAACACTGCCTGGGTCTGTAGCCCTTTGCAAGGCAGCACTGAAGCCTCAGTGCTGCAGGAGAGCTGATCCCCGCTCTTCTGGAGACACAGCTCCACCGGATCCCCGGGAGCTGATTTTACAAGTATTTGCTGTCTCCTGTGATGTTCAAACTTTCTTTCAGTTTTTTATAAGCACTTCTTCCAGAGACTATGCTCTCAGACAAAAGCTGAGCCAAAAGATGGGCGGGCCAGCCAGGGGATGGCTTTTTTATAGTGGCAGACTCAGCTCTATGATGTCAGAAGGAGGAGCTTAACCCATTCCTTGATTCTCGAGGCAGCGTGGATGAGAATCATATTATTTTCCTCTTAAAAGCACCTCCATCTTATTGGGATTCAATTTAAGATTGATTTGTTTCTTCTAAGCTTCCAGACACAAAGTAAGAACCTCTTCGAGTCCAACTCCCTCCTTTGCCATTCCAGACAAGTGACTGCTTAGTCTCCTGTTAAAAACCACCAATGATGAAGCACCCACAACTTCTGGTGGCAAGCTGTTCCACTGGTTAATTGTCCTCACTGTTAGGAAGTTTCTCCTTAATTCCAGGTTGTTTCTCTCCTTGTCCTTCTTTTTTCTAGACTAGCTAAACCCAATACTGCAACTGTTCTTCATACGTTTTAGTCTTTTAGTTTAATCTCTTTAAAATGATTAAAGAGTTTGGCTAGTCTAGAGAAAAGTAGGACTAGGGAGGACATGATGGCAGTATTGTAGCATTTGAGAGGCTACGATGAAGAGGAGGGCAGCTTATTTTCCAAAGCACGAGACAGGAGAAGAAACAATGGATGGAAATAATCAAGGAGAGAAGTGACTTGGAATTAATAATAAACTCCCAACAATGAGAACAATTAACCAGTGAACAGTTTGCCATCAGAAGTTGGGGGTGCTTTCATCACTGGAGGTTTTTAAGAGGCGACTGGACAGCCACTTGTCTGAAATGGTATACGATCTTCTGCTTGAGCAGGGAGGTGGACTAGAAGATCTCAAAGGTCCTTTCCAGCTCTATTCTGATTCTGCAGTTCAGCCTGACATATCCATATATTGTACCAATGATACCTCATCCCAGGTGATCTCAACAAGAGGTTTCATGAAGTTATTAAGTAACATGTCGGAGAGAAATGAGCCCTAGAGCAATCCTGGGCTTAACTCCTCCAGCTCCTAAACTACTGATTGCAAGCACAACTCTGGAAGAAATAGAATCATAGGGCTTTCTTCTAGTCCAATCCCTACCTTGAGTCCTTATACCAACATGTAAACAGTTGCCCAATCTTTTCTTGAAAACCTCCAGTGACTGAGTACCCACAACTTCAGGAAGCAAGCTATTCCACTGCTTAATAGTTGTTAATGTCAGGAAAGTCCTCCTTATTTCCAGGTTGATCTTCCTCTGACGAGCTTCCACCCATTGCTTTTTGTTCTTATTCTCAGGTGCTATGGAAAGTAAACTGATGCCCGCTTCCCTCTAGTAGCCATTCAAGTATTTGAAGACTGTTATCATGTCTTCCCTCAATCTTCTCTTCATTAAACTAAACATACTTAAGTTTCTTTTAGCATTCTTCATGGGATTTAGTCTCCAGATCTTTTATCATCTTTGTTGCTCTTCTCTGCATTCTTTCTAGGGCCTCAGACTTTTCACATTGTGGTGACCAGAACTGGACACAGTGTTCCAAATGTGGTTTCACCAGTGTGGTGTAGAATGATACTGTCATTTCCCATGATCTTGATGCTATCCTTCTATGACGCAGAACTATGTTAGCTTTTTTTGTAGCTGCAGCATATTTGTTCACTCAACCCTAAGATGTGATCCATCAGAACCTAGATCCCTCTCAGAGGCAATACTGTTGAACCAGATACTGCCTATCCTGTTTCTGGACATCTTGTTTTTCTGCCTAAATGCAGGCCTTTACTTTTCTCACCTTGAATTTGCATCTTGATGGGTAAGGCCCAATGCTCAAATCTGTCGATGTCTTCCTAAAGATATAAAGCCTATCCTGTGACAGCAATCCCACCCCCCAGCTTTTGTGTCATCTGCAAACTTGATGAGCACGTCTTCAATCATCTCATCTAGGTCATTTGTGAAAATGTTGAAGAGCATTGGGCTCAAGACGAAACCTTGAGGTGTTTCACTGCATGCTTCCCTTCATGCAGATATAGTTCTATTGAGGACTACATGCTAAGCCTGGTTTGTTAGCGAAATGCAGATTCATGTGGTAGTGTAACTATCTATCTTGCATTATTTTAAGTTACCAAAAAGTAGGTTGTGGTCTACTTCTCAAATGCCTTACTAAAATCTAATTATATTTTATCCACAACAATTACTTAGTCTCCTAATTTAGTCACTTTATCATATAAAGCTATAAGATTTGTCTGGTATGACTTGTTCTTAACAAACCTATGTTGGCTTCTATTGATCATCCATGTTCATTTTTAGGTGCTCACAAGTCTGGTGCTTGAATAGAACTTCATAAAGTGTGGCTCCCTAATCCCAATCATTGCAATGATCTGGAGGAACACTATAGATTATGGTATGAAACATCGGTGAAAAATCTAATAGGGCCAGGAATAGTGCACTCTGTCCATCCTGGTCCCAATGTAGGTCATCGACAACAGCAATCAATGCAGTTCTTGGAACCAAGTCCAGTTCTAAATTTATGTGGAAGAGATCTATTTTGCTTAGGATCCTCTGTAACTGTAGCCCTATCATCTTCTCTTAACATCTCTCCCAAACCAGAAGGTTAGAGTCCAAAACAACTGCATTTTGATATATTCAGAAATAATCAATTTCCTTTAAAAAGTCTAACATCTCCACTCCACCAAAGGGACATTAATCACCTCACAAGGAAAAGTGAAACAATCACTGTAACAAGACTGAGAGACCGATGCTGGTAAATAGTGCTACATGATCAAACAAAACATGACAGTATATAGTCATAATACAAGTTTAACCAAATTTAAGTAGGATATTTCCCAGATACCATGTTACACAGCAAAGCGGTTCAGACATCTGGCATATGGCTTCTAGAAAAAGAGTCAAGAAACTAATTAAAAATAACAGATGAAATTATTTAAACAGATATAAGCAAAAATTTCCAGTGATTAATATTGCATATTAAAAACATAGCACAGATATTTAAGTAATGATTAATAGTTTGAGAAAAAGAATGGAGGGGGAAACTGTCACCAAATTTTCCTTCATATTTTTTTATTTGTGTTCTCTTTTTCATTCTGCTTTATTCCTCATTGTTTCTATTATTTTAAACTACGCAATGTAATTTTTAAAATCATCTCATAAATCCAGCCAAACACATTGCTCGCTATAGCCAAGTAGTGTTCTACAGAGAGCCTTATCTACTTCCACAGACCCCACAATTTCAAATGTATTCCCTTGGTTTTGTGGGATATTGCCCCAATCATCTGGTTACACTGTGCCCAAGTAGCATCCAACCCAGAGTAAATATGAGCAATTCTATCCATATCATAGTGTCTGCAGAAATAACATTTCTTCTCTCATAAGAGGATGCAGGTAATCTTAAACATGGCCTCTGACTGAGAATGGCCTCTGACTGAGAATCAGACAAAATAAGTGCATTGACTTATACAAGCTTTACCAAACATGGATATCATAACCATCCCTGCAGAGGGCAAGAAAATCAACAATTCTGATAAAGACTAAAAAGTGATATGATTGGGGCAAAAGACTGATTATAGTGCATTCCATTTTCATATAATCTATTATTTGCTCCAAAGTGAAACCTATATGTAGCATATGTTTGGGTCTGAGATCATCTGGGATTAGCCCATGGCATTCTGACCTAATTTCAGTCCTAGATCTAAGGCATACAACTTGAAATCTTGTAGCCCAGAGGACTCCAGCATCAGGTTAGCTGTGAGAATCAGGAACCCAGGCAAAGAAAGGGAGCAGCAAAGTGGTCAATATCTCAATAGCAAATGAACTACGCCATATTATCCCTTAGGAGAGGAAATTAGTGAACTTTTCTTATTCAGGTTAGGAAAAGCTCTCTGTTATTTTCATTCTGTCTTCAATGAGCTAGACATCCTACCTTCTTCCACTACAGCCCACCAACTGTTTCAATGAAACCACCAATATATCCTGTTTAGTCTTCTAACTAAGCTAAACTAAAGCAAGCCAAAACCAAAACTTGACCTTTCTTCTTGGCTGTTTATTTACCCCATTTAACTCTTTCCTATTCCAGGCAATCGTAATACCACAGTACCACAATGGCCATGTCTGTCTCTACAACACTGCATACAACAGATACTCCAACTACATCACATTGCCCAAAGTTGCCCATACATCAATGGGGAGATCCAATGGAAGAACATTCTTGATCTATCATAACCATGATAAGATTTTCCTTGAAAATTGCCAGCTATGCTGGACAAACAATGAAGCATTCCACTCACCTATTTTTTTCCTTTCAATTTTTAAAACAATAAATTGTCAAACAAAAGTGCCACTGATTATATTTAACCAACTCAGAACTGGTTCTGATTTGGACCAGAGTAATGCTATATGAAAAACAATAAACTAACAATGTTTACTATTAAATGCTTCAACTTCATCCCTTTTTCTGGGATGTCATGTCAAACTCCTAGAAACCTAGATTACCTGTGATTCCCTCTTTGCAGTGTTCAGTTTGTACTGTATTTCTTATTCTGTCAGATCAATATGAATTTCAAGACTTTAGTCTAGTTCACATTGAGTGCCATCATACTGAAGAATTGTATTTCCTCTGATTTTATTATTTCAGACTGCAGGTGGAGGTTACATTTTTGGATGCTACACTACACAGAATAAATCTTACAAGTAAGAAATTATCACATAGGGAAATTCTTGGCCATCCTATTTCTTGTTCTGTTAAGTTTCCTAATTGAAAGGAAAGCTTGGGTTTTGCATTTAATTTTAAAATGCATTCAGAAATGTGAACTCCCACCTGTACTCTGAAGTGGCACAGTCCATTCTACTGTCTCATTCCCACTGCATTTTGCCATGTGTGTAGACCAATCCTGAAATCACCAAGGAAGATTATTATATAAGCATCCTGGGCAACTTTTTCCATTGTCGAACTTGATCATGTAGATCATGATGGCTGCAACAAAATTAATTTTACATCAGTACATTCCAGAATATAAAGTGTAGACGCAAATATATGCACAACATCTTTGAATACCTATGCATATATATTTATGTTATTGTTAAATTTATATCCATCTTTCCTTCAAAATTTCAAGACAGCGTGTAATATATTCATTTTTTCCCATATCATCTTCTTGGGGATTAGGCTTGCTGAAAAACAATGATTTGCTCAAAATCACTACAAGTTTTGTGGTAGAACTTACCTAATCATAGTTCAGTACTTTAAATACTGTACCTTACTATTATTTATTGTACAACCATGTAAGAAATCACTACAATGTATACACAATTGCCCAAGAGTAATGGTATTTTCTTTTAATTCCAATAATAGGTGTGACTGAGCTAGGAAAAATCCATGAGTATTCTCAGTCAATATTCCATCCTAACAAATTACATCTAAAGGATCTCTAGCAGATGTCAATTCCCAATTTTACTTGAGAAATCATACAGAATGGCAATTTGGCAAAAATTAAAAGGTCAATTAATTGAACTTCCTTTCAAGAAAAAAAAACCCCTTCTACCTCTGAATGTTAACAACTAAACTTAGACAAAATCAATCAATCGATTGATTATATAGGATTGCACTATTCCAATGTGGAGGTTCTTTGAAATCTATAATAACTGAAAAAGCTAGTGCTTTAGAGTAGACTTTTCAATGGAACACATTATCTCAATTATCTATGCATAATGAATAGGTTTACCATTATGCATTTCATGTAACTTTGCCTTGAAAGATGAGTTGGAGCTACCCAATTAGTACTAAGTAGATATCTAGATCACATGACACTAATACCCCATTTCTAACTCTAATATAAAGACTTGAAATTGTAAAACTTCAAATAATTTTGAACTATAAATATTTCTTGCCCATTTCTTCATTTCTCCACTAAAAGTGGTTGAATAGGGAATTTAAGGAAGACACTCTATTTCTACAGTATCTCCCCAAAGAGGAAAGTACCGAAGATCTATTATTTTTGATCACTTTCTTCATTGGGTCAGTTATGTTTTAAATATTAGAACTCTCTTGGTTAAATATTTATTATGGTTGGGTTGCATTGATGATGATTGTTGTTTATCAATGAAGTCAGTTTTAAAAGGGCTTTGGCTCTTAATGGCATCCGATAAATAAATAAGCAAGCAAGCATTTACTAATGTACAAATCCACTATACTTGGAGAACATTTGTTGACACAGAAAGTATTTGAAGAATAAATAGATCCAAATTCATATAAAAAGTTTAGAATAGCTTCTTCCTTGACTTCTGTCTATGCAATACATGGATGGTCACGTGCATTTCCTATGTTTAAAAGCAGGCAACTACAGAAGAATTGCTCATGGGTCTTCCCAACAATGGTGCTTTAGAACAGGAGTCGCCAACCTTTCGGAACTCAGGGAACACCAAACTCATAATTTTAAATCCCAGGGACCACTAATCGGTTCTGGGGGCATGGCCTAATTTGTGGGTATGGCTTGGTGGTCTCGGTGACTGGCTGGGCATGGCTTGTATTTAAATATTATAAATATTTATATAAATATTGAATTTTTTATTATAAGAAAGAGCAACTTTTACCCAAAATCAGGCAAAGCAGGCAGATTGAGTTGCTCACAGAATCACAGATTCATTCAGAGATCTATCCATCTGTCATTGCCTAGCTTAGTCTGTCACATAAAATTTGCTTGCAAGCAAACACATAAAATTTGCTAGCAAGCAAACTCACAAAATTAACTCACAATACACCATGCATGTAACTATTGATTTTTTTTGTAAAAAAGAGCAACTTTTACCCAAAATTAGGCAAAGCAGGCAGATTGAGTTGCTCACAGAATCATTCAGTGATCTATCTATCTGCCATCGGCTAGCTCAGTCTCTCAAATTTGCTTGCCGTGAGTCTGCACTGAATTTGCTTGCAATCAAACTTTCAGTCCTAAGGGAGGTTCGGCTCTACTGAGCCAAAGATATAAAGACTAGCTAGAAAGCAAGAAATCCAACCATTTCCTGCTTCCTAGCTAATTTAAATCTCCCGGCACATCAGAAGAGATGATGGTTGGAAAAGGAAAAATAGCAATTTAGCAGGCAATTTTACCAGGTAAGGAGTGAGTGGGCAGGGAGGGTTCCCGCGGACCATGTGGGCAGCGTAGCCTTGTGTTTCTATGCAGCCTGGATTAATTGCTTTGTGGGGGTGCTCTGGGGGTGAGATTTCTCTGCGCCCACCAAAATTTTCTCATGGCCCACCAGTGGGCTATGGCCTACCAGTTGGTGACCGTTGTTTTAGAAAGTACTTTAGTGCTAAGTACTCTAGGATATTTGGGGCTCAAAGCAGTATAAATTTAAATGGATTAAACAAGGGCTAATTACTTCACAGAATAAAATTTAGTCCAAGTCCAGTCTGTGCTGGGGTTTAAACATCCCAAATTTTGCAGTACAAAATGGATTTGTATCTTTTTCACTACACGAAATTTATTTCAAATAGTTTTCAGCTTGCTGCAGGACAGCTGGGAGGAAATGTGGAAAGTTCTTTTCCTCAAACAAATGAATTCAATCTGTTAGCAGTATGAATGTATTAAAAGGATAGGACAATATTCAAAATAAATAATGAATGCAGATTAACTAATGTTTGTAAAATATCATGTTTGTACAAGTAATTTTATAGTTGACAAAATACAACTTATGAGGAAAAGATAGGAGGAACCAAAATAAGGTTCTAAATGGGACACAGGTGTTTTTTCATTTTGAATCCAAATGTACCTTCTTATCAAGCCTTACGTGAAAAACCCTGGAATCAACGTGGGATCAAATTTATATATCCTGCAAATTTCAATCTAAGGAATGAATTAACTAGAAGATATTTAAATCGCCTCCACATTTAATTAGCATCAGCAAAGTAATTTCCACTTCTATTTAATTTAAAAAATGGAGGGCAATCTCAAATTCTGTTTATTGAGCATGGCATAGTAATTTTCAACATTTGGTACTTAACCATAAGGCTTGTCCATGGAATATATAACATTAATATAACTATGTGTAATAATAATGAAGAGCCTACACAAATGATTTTTTTTTATTCAGGTGTTTCAATAATGCGCAAAACACTGAAAACAAATGGTGAGGTGGAACATTGTAAGGCACAATTCTACTAATGGACTTTTAAAAAATAATATGCTGGGCCTCAACTTTGCTAAGAAAATCAGTACCTAATTTTCTAGTGAGACAAGAGGCTTCTGCAGTTTTTCAATGTTGGAAAGTCATAACACTTCCTATTACTAGGAATGTTTTTGTTGCCTACATTTTGTGACTAAATTCTTGGCTCAGGCTTCATTCAAATCAAATCATTAGCACAATCTTTAATTACTTTCAACAAGGAAACGTGAAAACATATAACCAAGAATAGCAACATCGAAGAATTCTATATATTATTTCAAGGGACAAACAATATTTGCACATTTGATCTACCATCTGTCTCATATGGGCCTGATTTTATAAAATGCTATGTCCCTTTGCTGCAAATTCAGATGCCGCTGTTTATGGACATCCTTCTATGTGCTAAACACCCCAGCCACTCAGATTAAATCTAGCTACATATTTGATTATTTTAAAGTTAGTTTAAAGACAGATTTCACAGATCTGCTTACCTGCCACAGGTATGGCGTGGATCTGTCCCCGTGACAGGAGTTCCAACGATGGCTCACGTCCAGAAACTCCATCTGAAGAGAAACATGATTCAGTTTCATAAATTGTCTGCAACATCTCTGGCAGTCCCCACACTGAGGATACAAGAAGCATGCCAGAGAACGATTATGCTCTGTTTTATTCCACTTCAGTTTGCCTTGATGACAATCCGTTGCCCAACTAAAGGGGTGTCTCTTGTTATGCTAGAGACTGTCAACTCAAACCATCCAACATTCTCCTAAAACAGCTGCAAGCATGCAGGCATCCATCCTCCTTGGAGAAGGCTATCTTTGAAAAAGTTAAATTGTTTCACAGCAATGGTGTGGTGCCCTGGTGAGGATATCTCCCAAAACTAAATCAAAGCTGTCAGGAAAGAAAACAAAAATACTTGCAGATGAAAATAAGATAGCAGCAGAGGTGAAAACTGTTTCACCCACACCAGATTGGAAGAGACAGGACTTGCAAGACACAGGAACAGGCAGAGGCAAAAGATAATGGAAAAGGAGGAAATGACTTATATCTTAGCCATGATTTATTTTACTCTGAAAAGGACAGATTTAGCAACATCTTCTTAGAACTCAGGAGAAGTTTCTAAAAAAACAGAACATCCTTAAAGTGATAGATTTATTTTGAAGGTTCCTGAAAAATAGAGCAACAGCCCCTTGCCGTTCCTACAAGGGGCCCATTTTTGTAACATGCAAAGAGTCTGCTCCAGTCACACAATTGTTTCCCAACCCAGTCACCAAATGATATGGCTTCTGCTGGGGGTGACCTGAAATAGAATGTCAGGGAGGAACCAGCTATAAATAAACTCAGCTGAGCTTTCTCCAAGCAGGGAGGGTTCAGGGAAGAGGAGCTGCCTGCCTATCAGAAGCTGGATTTCGACCTGGGATCAGCGGAAAAAGATTCCCTGAGGGAAAGGCTATGCCGTTTGCCAACCGAGAAAAGGAAGGCGATACAAGAACAAAAGGGAAGGGAATGACCCTTTCTGTGTTCTGGATGCCAGAGTCCACCTACAGACATTGCCTAGCTGGTTAAAACACTTTTTCAAGCACAGAGATCAGAAACACCAGCAGTAAAATGCCAAAGGCTATAATCTTAATTCCATATTTGCACAAAAGCTAAGCTGAATACAATCTGCTAAAAAGAAAAAAGAAGAAAAAAACCGACAACCAACCATAACTACAATTATACCGTTAAAAGCAAAATATCTGTTTCTTGAATAAATTATATATTCTATGTGTATTAACATGTATTCAGGGGTGCGATTCAATCAGTGTTAACAACTGGTTCGGTGAGTGTAGCTTTCCGCGCACGGAGCATTTGCTACTGACCTTCTCCAGCAATCTCTCTGTGTTAAACAGCTAGCATGCAGCACTCCACTATGCCATGCAAATCAGCTGAACATGAAAACCAGGATATAAAGCAGACTAGAGCTGGGCTGGGTGGATGGGCCCAAGAGCTGAACCTCGGGGCTACCGGTTTGCCTGAACTGGTAGAATCCCACTCCTGCATGTACTGTTTATTATCACTGTTCCTAAAGAGTTATCTAGAAGACTCAGATGAATTTTATATTTTATTTGATGTGAACAACATTCATCAAACTTTGCTAATTCTGACAAAACACTTTATTAGCTGAAGAATACACAAACATGGAGATGGTTATCTAAATTCAGTGAAATTGCTGAAGTGGTGTGAATTGCTGATTCTATATATCTGCTCTTATATTTGCAATCAATTTAGGTGTTCTACAAGTGTATGGGCCAACCTCCAAGATTCTTAGTATTGGTAAAACTGTCTAGGGATTACTGAAAGCTGAGATTCATTTTGAAGGCACCCCGGATTGGAGACAGTTATAAGGCATCAGAAAAAACTTGTTCCTATCATCACACTAAACACAAACACACACACACACTTTTTATATCTCTAGCATCCCTTCCACAAAAGCAGGAATATGCAGCATATGGCTCTCTATTAACAACTCCCATGATACCTCGCCATTGACCATACTAGCTGGGGACAACATGACTTGGAATTCAGCATCATCTGGAGCAGTGGTGGAATTCAAAAGTCCCACCATCGATTCTGTGGATGTGGCTTGGCGGGCGTGGCTGCAGAGGGGATTGCGCGATTCACACATGTGCACCAAATGCATGCTTTGCGCACGCATTAAAACAGTAAAAACTAAGCTACTGCACCTCTCAGCTGTTTAGCACAGCAACCCACTCTGCTGTGCCAAACAGCTGAGAGGTTAAAAAGGATCTAGGAGCAGGGGTGGGCAGGTGGGCCCAACTGCAGAGCATCAGAGAGACTCAGAGCAAACAGGTCCTCTGCCAGCTGATCTTTGGCGCTCTTTGGTACGCCAGAACCAGGCCAAACCAGTAGAATTCCACCACTGATCTGGAAGATCACAGTTACTTCATTTCTGCTAAATCCTGCAACAGTCTCACAAAAGATGAGCTATACTTTTTAAAGAACATGCAAGAATGAATTGTGCAGCACAAAACACTTTAAAATTAATTAAGCTTTCTCTATTCCTCACCTCCTGAATGTAATATTTCAAGATAGTTTGTGAAATAACTGAAGGTTTTACTGAACATACTTAGAATAAAGGAATGGCAATGAACAAACTTTTACAACAAAATAATAACTTTGTTGTGATTCACTGGCAGTCTGTGCAGACTGTAGCAGAATTGGACAGTGGAGAAGAAAGGGGATCAGCACGGGAATCTGGAGAGGACTTGGATGAGGGTCCAATGCAGAGATGGGGCTAGGACCATCTGGGAGTCTGCCAGCAGTGAGGCAGAGGACCCAGGGGAGCCTGTTCCCAGTGCACGTGTGCGCAGAGCTGCTAGAAGGCGAGAGCAGTTGAAACAAAAGGAGCAACTCAGGAGTAAGGCTGGGAGGTGATTGCCTCTCCCATAAGGTATAAAGGACAGGCAAAGATGACGAAACCTTTGCAGGAAGCAAAGTCATTCGTTTGGTTTAGATTCATTCTTCAAACTCTTTGTATTTCGGTTGGTTTTTGTTCTAGTTTATTTGACACTTCTGTTATTGGCAGCACTGCGCAAGAGAGAAAGGCGGGTGCTCATCTTGAGGGACTATTTGAGATTCATTACTGGCTAGGAATGAAAATAATTCCCAGCATTGCAATAAACCAAGACTTGTTTTTAAAATAAATATGTATGTAATTACAGTCTCAGAAGCCTTGGTCAGAACAAACTTATATTAATATTTCCATACAAGTAAATGCAGTATTCCTCAACTTCATAACCATATATATTTGCACACTTACCAGACTAAGTAAGGGAACTATTTGGCTTATGGGCTCTAATAAACAGTCAGTTTGGTCTAGTATTTAAGGCATCAGGTTAGAAAATAGGAAAATGTGAGTTCTGGTCCCAGCTGAGTGATCTGGGGTTAGTCATACACTCTCAACCCAGCCCACCTCTCAGGTCTGTTGTTGTGAGTAAAATAAAGAGGATGGAAGAAGTATCAGATACATTTGGTGTCTTGAGTTATTTATAAAAATAATAAAATCAAGAAAAAAATAAAGTGATTTAGCACCAACAATTCTGAATTAGAGGCAGGGTTAATCTAATGTTGACAATAAATTATTTATGTACATTATTTATGTACATACTTCCTTATGATACTGAAATTATAAAAAGAAATAACGTTGTTTCTCCTTAGGATCAGATCACATGGCAATAGATCTGAGGCCTGCAGTTTAAACAGGTTCAAGCTGTTGATCTTTTCCGAGGTCTTTTAAAAATAGTTCTTCCTCAAGCTTCACCTACTTTTTGGACCTGCCTATCCTACAGCATAGAGTAGGGATTGACATTGGAGATTTGAGAGGTAGAACCATAGACGGCAATCAGAGCCAAAACAATTTGTTGCCCCCCACCCAAGCCAACCTCTGCTTCTCTTCACATAGACTTTTTTGGGGGGGTAAAGTTGGTATTCTAAACTTGGTAGAATTCTTTCTCATTGAATTTAAACCTATAAAGCCTACACGGCATAGGGCCAGTCTATTTGCAGAATTGCCTTTCTTCCATTGTCTCTGCTTGCCCCACCAGATCTAGCAAAAATGACTTCCTATGCAGCCCTTTTACCAAACAATGTCATCTTATTATATCTCAGAGTTGGGTCTTCTAAAGGGCTGTACTTGCTCATGAAACAACATCCCCCAGCCTGAGATTCAAATGACCCCCAACCCCATTAATATTTTGCAATGCACTGAGACCTGGTTGTTTTCTCAGACATTTGGATCAGAATAAGGAAAATTATCTTGATAGAAATATGCAAGAATTGTTACCCAGGCAAAGAGCCCAGAAACATTTTTAAGCCACTTGCAATATTACAATATTCAGAAGCTGCTCAGGCAGATACCACCCCTGATGCACTGAAATATAAGACAGGGCAGGCGCCAGAGCACAATCAGATTTATAAGATGCTGTTATTATAGTTAGTTTCAATAAAAGTGGTTCTAGGTCTTCTTATGGAGGTGATTTTCTGGTCTGGTTTACTTAGCAGGGATGACAGGAGGGTAGATTAGCTATGCTTGCAGGAGGGTAAATTAGCATATGTTTTTTGGGAATTTAGTTAATATTTTATCCTTTGGTGCCAGGGACTACATGTAGTGTTTTGTCTTTTAATATTTGTATGCTGCCCAGAGTCACTTATGGCAGAAACAAAACAGACAAACAACTTCTCCTGTCACCCATTACAAATACAATTAAATATACTGAGCTATCTGTATTTATTGTACTCCTCTTTGGTTCCCTCACTGCAAAACATTGGGCTACAGGTATCTTCAAGAATCTTTCCCTGCTTATGCATTTTACGTTAAGCTCCTCCGTATCACCATCATTAGAGCAGAATAGTAGAACTGCCTAAATGTGCTTATTGTATGCCGTAGTGGATTGCTGGATCATTTTCAGATGCAAAGTGGCTTTGCAAAATAGGTCACTACAATTCCATTTTCCAGATGGAGAATTAAAATGAGGTAAGACACCATAATTAAATACAGAGAAACTTCTAACTTCTCTAAGTCCCAATATCACCAAAATGACCCAGAAAGCTAGCCACATATGGCAATTCAGTGGCAAATCATATTTTTTGCCGACTTAAAGATCTACGTTTAATTCTCTACATCACAGATAGATAGATAGGCCTAGAATTAGTCCTCTATATATAAAGTACTGGAGAATCACTATTAATGGGCTATATTAAGTAAATGGGCAGAAGGATGCATATACAGTCCATAATCCATAAGTTGCCCAACCCAATATAGCCAACACTATGCTAAGTACAGAAAGTCCTCAACTTATAAGCATTTGTTTAGTGATTGTTCAAAATTACAATAGCATTGAAACTTATGATCATTTTTCACATAATCATTGCAATATTCCCAAGGTCATTTGATCAAAATTTGGATGCTTGGCAACTGGGGTGTATTTATGATGGTGATTACCTTTTATGAACTACTGATAAGCAAAGTCAATAAATCCAGATTAATTTAACAACTGTGTTATTAATTTAGCAACTATAGTAATTCACTTAATAACTGTGGCAAGAAAAGTTGTAAAATGAGGCAAAACTCACTTAAAACTGTCTTGTTAAACAACATTTGGGGCTCAATTGCTGTCATAAATCAAAAACTACCCGCATTTGCAATAGTCTGACTTGGTATAAGTAGTTTTCAATTTATGACCATAACTTCTGTTGCTAAACAAGGATACTGATTTTATGATCTATTTTATCTCATTGTTAAGAGAATCATGCAGTTGTTAAGTGAATCCAGCTTCCCCCATTGATTTTCCCCCCATTGACTTGTTAGAACACAGCTGGAAAGATTCCAAAGGGTAATTACATGAGCCTAGGATGATGCAACCATCATAAATACATGTATACCAAGCATTCAAATTCTGATCATGTGACTTTGGGGATGCTGTGATGATCGTAGTATGAAGACTAATTGTAAGGCAAATTTTTTAGTGTTTCTACTGTAACTTCGAATGATTGCTAAATGAATGGTTTTAAGTTGAGGACTATCTGTTTATAACTTCTCCCTATGTATCCCAAGATTACTTTCCTCATTCCCCCTATCCCACGTATTACAGGAATAGATCAGAGCATGCTTATCCCTCCAGCCATTTGGATATTTCTAGGCAGGTCAAGAGCAAGGCCTGTATTTACCAGCATGTTATTTCAAAGCCAGAGTTTTAAAATAGCCCTGTTTTATTTATAGACATAAGCCTACTCGGTCCTTCAGTCTACAGTCCACCTCATGTCCTTTTAGACAACGTCAGAAAAGTTATTTATGTACACATGAGTGGATGGGAAACCATTGGAGCCCTTTTATCCATCCACACGCTTCTCCTTGCAAATCTCGCCTTTTGGATCAAATCAAAGGAGAGTGTCACAATACAAGGAAAGTAGATACTACATATCCCCCTCATCCCACTCTGAGGCCTTAGTTTTAGATGGACAGACACACACGAGGCTTTTCACCTTTTACCAAGACAATATCTGCCAGCCATATGTAATGCAATAAAATAAAAATATGTGTGCAGAACTTCATTAAGCACTTAATTTTCAAAATCTAAAAAATATTTGAGGAAAATAGACAGACAGACCATCACATAGGCAGATAGATCTTAGTTGTTATTCATCTGTCTTGGGGAACTGGAAATCATTCATACACACACACACAGAGAGAGAGAGAGAGGGAGAGAGAGAGAGATTTTGTTAGTGCAATATTACATTTTCCTACATATCAATTCTATTTTTTTTAAATCTAACTGAATCATGCAGTGCTTTTCCATAATGAATGTATTGCAACTATCATGGAGTAAACAATTGCCCAAATGCCAATAGCAGTCCAAAAAGAAAACTGCATCAATTATTGCAGGAATAAGAACAGAAAGTCCCCCAAAAAAAGAATGAAACAGATATGCAGAAAAAAAGTTACAAATATTTAATATAAAAAAGTGTAGTACAGCTAAACATGTGTTGTTTGTCTTTATTAAAACAAACAGCACTTAAATACTTTATAACTGTTGTAAATTTGTTTCCTATGTTTTTGTCCTATTTTTTTATTCTATAACTTTTTAATTCTTCCTTCCAAACTCATGTGTATAGATCTGCATATTTATATCACCAGCAGAGATCACCCCTCCCCTCAATACCTTATTTAAGAAGGACTGATAATTTATTCCCATTGTTTATAAAAGAAGAAAAACAGAATGATGTAAGAGAATAGCTGTCCCAGTACAAGCACTAGCAACATTTTCCCTTTGATGAATACATATTATTGTGATCATTTTTAATACTTTTTTTCTCTCAGTGCCAAGCCAGAAGTACCTAGGAAACCAGCAAGTAAGACTGAATGCAATCATCTAACAAATATCTCACTCAGGGTGGCTTTTTCATTTTCTACTTCACCGTTTTGTGTAATTCTTCACTTCTGCTTCTCGGTGCATATGATGAACCTTGTTCTTTAGAAAATACAATATTTGGTGATGTTCTCTGTTAGACTCAGGAATAAAGAGGTCATTTCTCTTCAAGATAACCTATACTCTAAAATATTCAATTTACAAAGAAAAATGAGAGTAGATGGAAAAATACATGTAAAATCACTGCCTATTCAAAGATTTGTGGCTGAAATTTTATTTTTCCTATACAAACTATAAAGTACTATGGTTTTTACATTCTTCAAAAAATTCAGAAATTTAGCTGACATCGTTTTTCCAAACAGCTGCGTATTTGGTGATGTTATTTCTTATTTTGTCTAGATGGACCAGTAGTTGCTTTGTAACATTATCTGCCACTGGTTTATATTTATAAAGCTAAGCTAGGCTGTCTAGAGTTGCTGTTATAAATACCTAATTAAACTCTTAGCTACCTTGTCATGAATTCTGGTATGGCATCATTCCACAGAATTGTGTGGTCTAATCTGAGAATCCAACTAGAGCATCATTGATTGTACTGATACTAAAAACCCAGTTATCTCACATTATAAGATTTAAGAAATTAAATTATACCAACTATCTGATTAGTCTGGTATTCTAAAATTAGCCAACCAGAAGGATCCAAGAAGCTCACAAGCAAGGCAAAAATGCTCTTATGATGTTGCTTCCCAGTAATTAAACAAATATTATCCCTGGAAAATTAAATTTCATTTAGCAACTTTAACTAATATCAGTACTGATTGAAATCAGTATTAGAAGTGAGTTGGCCATCATTATATTTCAGGTGGAGGGAGACATATAATTCCATTAATAACATGAAGCAATCATTCTAAAAGGTCATAGTAAATGCACACAAGAAAAGAAAGATTTACAATGAATAACTTTCTTTACAATATATACACAAAGAATCTCTTAGGTAATACTTTGTTGCTTAACCCACTGCTTTCCAGAAATAGGAGAGGTCAGCAGAAAAAAGGAACAGCAACTATGAGCAATCATGCCCTAATCCTAGCAAAGCACAATTAAAACCTGAAATATGATCTGATAAATAAATCCATGTCCCAAATTATTTGAGTTATAATAATCCCCATAACTAGCAATTCCAATGTGTTTGTTGCATATCAGGTTCAAGTTCAAAAGTAGCACATTCTTTCATAAATTCCATTTGCAATTCTGCTTTTTTCAGAACACCTACACTTCCATTCATTGTACAATATCCCACCCACCTATCCATCTTTTAGCATGATGATAAATGGAAACGAGCTCAATCACTATCTAACTAAGACTAACAAGATTCAGATGTGAGATCCAACTATAGGAGTCAAGCAATAAGGAGCCTTACAAAAAAACCAGACACTTTGGATTCTGCTGCACTTTCCTGAACAAATATTCTTTTCACTTCTTGATGTTTGTTAATAAACGAGTGAAGCAGATTAAGTTTAAAAAAATAAAGGCAGTTGTCCTGATAGAAGTAATAGTTCAGGATAAAACTGTGGTCCCATGATCCCAAAGGAAAGAGACAAAGCATTTCATGGCCTAGAAGAAATCTGAAGTTCATACAAATCCCAGAATCTTGGTTCACATTACTTTTAGCTCTATCCTGGGAAAGAAGAATCAATTCAACATATGTATAAATAATTTTGCATGGCAATTGGATATTCTTTTTTGGGGGGGGGATCTATTTATTGCTAAGCATGGCCATACTTCCCTTTGCAGTATAGCAATCATAATGGATTATTTCCATGACATACTTAACCTTGCTTAACTCAGCAACATTTCACTTAATTAATTTAACTTTGAGGGTTTGTAAAGTTCACTGAACTATTAACTAAGCATAGAAATTAGTTCTAAGATCCAGAGTTTTATCCCAAGACTACTACATTAATGTGCAACACTCTGTAATACATAGCCAAACACTAACAGAGCCAAGGTTTTGCCAGGGTTGTTGGGCAAAACGTCTATTGGGAACCTATTTTTTCCTAAGCTATTGGGCAGAGCTGGAAATAAGCTGGTACAATCCACAAATTTCATCAGGGTTTGCTCTGATTTCTCAATCTGAATCACTAGAAGGTAATCAAGCTTATGGGAACAAGAAGGAGCAGCTGCAGAGGTTATGGTGATGATATTAGGCTTATTTGCTAGGGCTAATTGTGGGCATTGATACTGCATCCGTGAAATCATTTAGTCTCTCACCATAAGCTCATGAGTAAACTCCTGTATTCAGCAATTCTGGGCCAAAGAGAAGGGGAAGCAAGTATTCTTTATTATATCATTCTAGGAAGAGAATAATCTGGACAGTAAGATTTTTACCCAATCTTGAATAAATGGGGGCCAATAGGAAATAGTTACAATCTTCCTGTAAGTGCATGAATTACCAAACAAATAAATATAAAAAACTATACAATATTAAATATTATATAGAACCATTTACGCATGTAGCAAAATATGACACTACAATGGACCTGACCACTACATCATAGGGCAACAGGATTATATTTAACAATATTTAACTGCATTAGAAATTACCCGTAAAGCCGATACACATTCTAAAGACTCAGAAAGGAATTTCCCTCTCTCTGGTATGTTAAGTTTCTATTTACAAAAAGTGAACACAGGACCATTCAGAACTATTATTTCTTCACCAGGAATCTAAAGTGATACTGTCTATTCAACCATGTTAGGAATTTTCACTCACTTTTTCCCACTTAGATAAATCTGAATAGTTCTGAGAAAAAAAGATAAGAATGAGTCGGTTGATTAGCATCCCTCCAAAGATATATGTTTTTCAACATTTCTCTAAACTTCCAATTATACTACTTAGTATGTCAACTACAATCTAAGTGCTCTCTAAACACATGGATAGACTTCCAAAATTCTCAATCAAATTTCCCTGGGGAATTCTAGAACAATAATCTAGAGTACCTAGGTTGGGGAAGTTAATTATACTTTTGCTAATATTCTCTCTACATTTGTAAATTGTAAATTAATATGTTAAGAGATGGAGCAATAGGGAAAGCTGATGCATTTTCATAAGGGCTTCTATTCAATTTCAATATCTTTTGGCTGTACCTCTCCAAAAAGTACAACTCCCTATGGAGTTCAGCCAACTGATGGCATATTTGCATGTTCTAAAATGGCTGGCAAGAAATTTGTTACAGTTGAGGATATAGCTCTTCTACATGGGAAGGGAATGGAGCTTAGTGGTAAAGCAGCTGTTTTACACAGAGGTCTGGCATTCAGAAACTATACTTATACGTCTACAAAGAACTCAGAAAGAATCCTACATGAAACTCTTAGGCAGTAATTCACATCCACAAGCCATCCTCTGATTTCTGTAAAATACATATCCTTAGAATAGCTTTCTCTCTCTAGTAAGCTCTTCCTTCCTTCCTTCCTCCTTCCCTCCCTCCCTCCCTCCCTTCCCTTCCAAAGAAATAAATAACAACAACAAAAACTTTAGTATTATGAAGAAAATAAGAGGGAGGGAGCATGAGATAAATGGGTTTTAGGGAGAAAACGCTGTGCTCCTTCTGTTTCATTCACTGCCATTATTGGCATGCAACTACCAATATCTAATCCCAGAAGGAAAACTACCCTGTAGAAACAGACTGCCAACCTTTGTCCTAGACAACCATGCCAGTCAGTAGATGGTCTGTCTGTTATAAGGTGGTATAAAGGAGTTTTATTTCGATTGGTTGAGGAGTAAGAGGATTAGCTACCATTCAGTTACTATACTCTGGGGAAAAAGACTTACCCATCTCCTAAGTTTAGCAAAGGGGTGAGATGTTAAGTGCATAGTTTCAACTGCCTGTTCTTTCTCATATTTGTTTATCAGTACATTTGTTATAGGTAATCTCGGTTTGATTGCTACTATTCTCTTTCTTCTTTTAAACATTTACAGGTAATCCTCAACTTGTGTCAGGTCAGCAAGCGACTGTTACGGTAGACATCTTCGCCCCCCCCACCCCAAAAGAAAGCTACCCATGAACCGGTCCAAAGTTAATGGCTGCTGCAATGCCCCTGGTGTCATTTATTCTTACAACCTAAAACAAGGGTGTTGCAGCAGACCCTATCTATTTCCCACTCCCACTTCCTCAGAGTCCCCACAGGCCTTAGGCCTGCTTCCCACCCTACTGGACACCACATCCTCCTCTTCACTTACTTTTCAAGCTCAGGAGTCAGGCTAGAAAAGGAAGATGGTCCACTCTGTTGCTGGGACACATGGTCCAATCCCAGAAGCAGAAGCCATTTTTTGAGCAGCTGCATTGAAATGTGGCTGCTAGGAAAATGGTGGTTCAGGAGTGCACAGTGCAGCCCAACAATGGAATGCCTTGCTTTGCTCTACTAACACATTTTTCGATGTGGCTGCTTAGAAAATGATGGATTCCGAAATTGCAGCATATGGTCTAACAAAGAAGCAGCCTGTTCCCCTTCCTTCCCTTGACCTCCTGAGCTCTGAAGAGCTTCAAGTAAGAGTTCAATTATGATGGGAGGGTGGGGAGGAAGCTCAAGCCCTGTGAGGATTGGGAAGGGTGGGTGGTCGAGATGCCTGCAGGGACTTGATGGGTAGGAAACAGGCCTAAGGACTGGGGATCCTAAGGGGCAGGAAGCAGAACATGAGGTGTTTCAGAGGCTGTGGGAGGCCTTGGGAAGTCTGGGGCAGATAGGCCGTCCCTATACTAGGACTCTCAGAACCTCCCCCATCCCTGAGTTCCACCTAATGACCCTCACAGTCGCTTAACTACCATATTAAGAAAAGCAGAGGGTGAAGCTCATACAGCAAGGTCATCTTGGGCAAGTTCCATTATGGCTGTAAGTGGAGAACTACCAGTGTTTTCCACAAATCTGTTTTAATAGATGGACAATAGTAACTACAGCTGTAAAGTTAATGCTCAATGCAGCATTAATAGAAGTCACCAAATAAAGTGTAATTATATTGTTCATAATATAATGAAGGAATTTTTGGATTTTTGAGCTTGGTAATAAAGTAAGCACTATTATCATTTTTTATAAATATAGGATAGGATGGGGAGAGGAGAAAATAATATGAATATCTGATTCTTACTTCTCCTTCAAACAATTTGCAGTATTTATTGCCATAAACTTTTCGAAAACGTGCTGTAAATGTAGATTGAGAAACTATGAGAACTTTGAGACCAATGGTAGCTTGCCTTTCTTTTAGCCTTATTAGATTCCATGATGTGGATGCTTGTACCTTGCTGTCTGCTAAGAATAAAGCTTTTTTTGTTTGTTTGTTACAATATTCATAACTCTAGCATAGAGTCATATGAAGTTTAGAGGCATCTAAATCATCTTAAAGGCAAATTTTAAGCTTGGATAATTTTCCTGATCAGTTATACCATAAAGAAGAAGGAAAGAAAGATTAAAATTAAAAGGTGTGGTGCTAGAGATTAATATTATACTTATCACCTTACTGTGCAGAAAACACATTAGATCAGTGTTTCTCAACCTCAGCAACCTTAAGTTGTGTGTCAATTTAAAGTATTCCACAACCAGGTTGAGAAACACTGGATTAGATCAATTATTGCCAATGGATAATTATAAGTCTTGTTTATAAGCTTCAAAGCAGGATCTGTTTGGACCAGACATCCAACAGCATGCTAGAAGAGATGGATTTTCTGAACTCCTCCGTAGCGCTCACTTTCTTATGTAACACAAAATCTGAAGTATACATGATTTGAAGTATACATGATTTGAACGCAGAAGGACCTGCTTATTGCTCTCCCTTTCTCTAGATAATCTTTTTTGTCTCACACTGTACTCAAATGTACAGAAAACAGTAAGAAAACAGTGGGTGAATAATGAAAAAGTCTAGGGAAATGAAGGGGAAAAAAAAACCAAAAAACCATGGAGAAATCTCCCCAAACACCTCCTAGTAACTTGCCCTTGCCATCCAGATTTGAGCAACACCACCTAGTGGTTGGTGTTTGTAGCTGTCTACAAAGTTGCACTTTCCAACCAGCCCCGTAGAATATTAATATTTTTTTTCCAATTTCTTCCCATACAAGTTAGTAGGAAAGGCTGTACATAATCAATGCAGGAAGTGCTTTGCAGGCAGGGGAGCATATATGAAGGGCCTCTTTTTAATCATTAAAGCAACCACTTCAAGAAATGGTTGTACATATGCACACACTGATACACAGAAACAATCAGGAACAGCTTCTAAAGCAGCCTTGTTAGCAATCTGGTTATCTTAATAATACAAACAACATGCTTTGTTTATATCCTCTGATGCTGTGAAGTACTTTTTTTTTTAAATTGTACACCGTTCTTTTTAATAATATTACTTTTTGTTTGTTCTTGGACTTTGGGGCAGAATTGGTTCGAAGCTGACAGGCAACAATTTTTTGTCATTCCCCAGGAGTCTGTTTACAGTCTATCTCCTTCAAGACTACTGATCTCTTCATATGAAATCATATGAAACAAACTGCCAAAATAAAAGTTAAATTCAAATGTTTTTATCTTTGCCTGATAAGGGATTTTGAAACTCAAATACGAAGTAAAGTATTTTTATCTAGAAAAAACAAAATGATAAAACAGTTTGTCATTATAAAGACACTGAATGACAATGGAGTTGGATGGGAATTTTTCCCCCTTCTCACAAACATCATTAAAAAAAAAAAAGCAGAATATCTTTGTAGCTTAAGAGATAGAAGGCAAAATTAGCCAATAGTAGCTTGCAATAGGAAGGAAGAGAATAAAAATGGATTTTTTTCAGGCCCCTGCTTGAATGCTCCAATAAATTTGGAGTTGAGAAAAGTGCTCCTCACTGTACTGCACAGAGAAGCTACCGAAGGAAAGAAAGGAAAAATGCTATAAATTATTTAGCCTGGAAATTGACCAAAAATTAGGCAACAGACACAGTTACCACAGTCCCACTGCTCCCCTCCCCAAATATTTCACCATATCCAGACATCTTGGTAATGGAGGTGGAGGGATTTCATCTTTTGACCAGCACTTCTGAAATAAATTATTTTTCTGCTTCAGGGAACCATTTCTTTTTCTCCCAAATGGCTGATCAGCTATGCAGCAATGAAAAAGTGGCTCCTAAAGGTGCTAAGATATATTGAGATTTGCTAAGAAGCACAAATTGCCCATATATGTCTTAACTGCTATGTTCCAGCCTTCTAAGTAAGTGAGTTTCAACTCTGGATCAAAATGAGTGGGGAGAATTTGATGCTCTCTTGCTGATTTATTTACACAGGAAAACGTCAACACTTTAAATGTACTGAAGACACACCTCTGGCTTACAAATTCTATTGCTGAATGTTTAGTATAAAAGGTAATTTTCCAAAGATTAGGTCTCTAATTGTTGTATTACATTTTCATCATCCCTCCCTTACTCCCATCCATAATATGTGGCATGCTGAGTACAGAATAAATTTCTTATGTTGCTTTTGGCAAGATATGTAGGAATTTTGCTTTGCAAAATGAAACCAAATAAAAATGTAAAACATTTAACAAGCAATTTTATTATTCCATGATGGGAGAAATGTACTGATTTAATTCATGCTAATAGTACTCTTCCATCCACCTACATAAGCACTGAAAACAATTCACAGCAAGGTGTCTTAAAACATACATGAAAAAGTTGAAATTTATATATCAAATGGTACTTCACAATGCTGTATATATTATGCCTCTCCCACCCACATTCATTAATGTAATATTCATTAATAAAAGAAACAAGTTGGACTGCTGAAAAAAGTGAGAAAAAATACATTCCATATACACACACATTGAGAAGTTCTTCTCTTCTCCCTAGCCACAATTCTGTGGCCTTGAGCTATGCTTACAGAGTAACTAAGGTATTCCAGATATCTGCACTATAACTCCCAGAAGCTTTAGTAAATGATGCTACAAGTTTTAGTTCAATATTCAAATATTCTTGCCTTCGGAATACCTATAGCAGGGCTCTTGCCAAATTACATTGTTTTGTTCACTTAGCCATCAACTTTCACAATTTTAAGCAGTCTTTTCCATGACCCTTTTATCTGAAAATCCCATGGACAGCAGACTTCAGACTTCTTGTACGCAAGAACTGTACTGTCACCAAAGTACAGCTCCCAACCTAGTGAAGAGAAACATGTACTGCCATACTTTGGAACGTTCTGATACACTTTAGTATTTAACAAAAAAATATGACTTAGGTAGAATTACACAACACAATACAAGGCTCACCCCTTCTCTCATTGTGCCCTTTTTCTAATGCAGACAAATAAAAATAACAATAGATTTCATTTTGCATTATTGCAACTGTCAATGTAAGCTTATGCAAAACATTCCAAACACAGGGGGGAAAAGGCTCAGGAAAACAGGAAGCTTATTTCTTCCACCACATGTAATACAAAACTGTAGTAGGGACTAAAAGGACTAAAGTGGGAGGGGGAGGGGAACGGACCCAAACAAGCAGACAGAAAGTCCTTACTTCACCTGAACATATCTAGACATGCCAGTTAAATCCACAGGGCTCAGCGGCAACAAAAGAGGCTGTATTCCAGTTGATCTAGCTTTTGTAAAGAGGGAAAAGGGCTTGCTTGTGACTGGGGATGAACTAGACAGAAATGTGGTGTTGCTATGGAAACCATTCAACTGCCATCTTGCATTTCTTGGTATTTGTTGATAGGTTTTTAATGTGGGCATCAACAACTGATTCAAAGAGAAAACCAGCATATCATTTCTGCCTCATATAAAATTAACAGGGAAAAATAGGTATCAGAATGAGTTCATCTTGGTTGAAGCCTGAAATCTTAAACCAGGAAGGCTGCCTTCAGAACAATCAGAATCAAAAGAAGGCTTCTGAACATGTGCAAAGTGCTTTTGCTATATTACTTCATATTTACAATGTAAAGAAAGGGTCCAGCATTTAGCACTTGCCAGTTTTAGCTATTCAATAATCTTGGGAAATTGACTGAAAAAAAGGAACTGGCACAAGATCAATCAATTAGTTTGTGGTTGGACAGGAATGTGAAGCTTTGTGACTTGGATCTCATCTTCTAATCAAGCATTTTCACAATCATATGCTGCTGGTGGAACCACAATCAATTTCCTCACATTTTGGAGTAGACATGGCTTCCAAGAAACCTTTTGAAGTACAACTCATCAAGATGTTCAGCTTTAAAGAAGTCCCCACAAAGATCTGTTAGTCCTTAACATGAAAAGCTACGCAGAGCTTTCGTCAACAAACTAAATTAAATCATCCACCAATTTATGAAAGCATGAATGCACTGTTTAAATTAAGATTTTGTTTGAAAATGGACTTCCAGAGGAGCAATGGTAGACCGAAGATAGCTTCACTTTCAGCACAGCCAATGTCAGCCTTCCCAGGTAGATGAGATAGGAAATAGAACCAAATGATCCAATTCTGTTTTATGATAAAACTTGCAAGTCTGATATAGGTCGGCCTTGACTTATGACCATAATTGAGCCCAAAATTTATGTTTCTAAGTAAGACAGTTGTTAAGTGAATTCTGGCCACCACTGTTAAATGAATCATTGCAATTAAGGGAGAAACACAGTTGTTAAGTGAATCTGGCTTCACTTGATTGATTTTGCTTGTCAGAAAGTAATCACATGGCCCCAGAACATCACAACCGTCACAAAAATGAACCAGTTGACAAGCATTCAAATTCTGATCTCATAACCATGGGATCCCACAGTGGTCATGTGAAAAACAGTCATAAATCACCTTTGTCAATGCCATTCTAACTTCAAATGGTCACTAAATGAATGGTTGTAAGTCGAAGACTACTTGTAGCACATTTAGCAACTGATTGAAGTTATGATGGACTTTTCCCCCAAAGCTATCTATGGCCTGGTTTCAAAGTTATAGCTGCTGCAGCTTCCATATAATTATATGCATAAATTATATGCATTCATCTATATGATTGATTGTGGGGACTCTGCTATATTCCCCCCCCCCCCCCCCCATGGCTCCTTGCAGGCTTTGGGGATGATGGGGCACATAGCTGCTACATCTCCACAAAGCTATCTTTGTAGGTCTCCCGAGCTCATGTTTAGGAAGAAGAGACCATTCCATCCTTTGGCTTCTCTAGGCTCCATGGCATTGTCCTAGTAGCAAGCTCCAGTTTTGAAGAAATACAATGAATTATGGCTACTCTAAAAATGGCACCCACTTCTGGGACCATCCTATGTGGCCTGCAGAGATGCCAAGGGGTGGAGAGGTCTGCCCTCCTTCCCCAATGTGAGCTCTGGAGATCTACAAAAGGTAAGTAAGCAATCAATGAAATAGATGTTTTGCTTTATTTTCAGATGGAAGTGATAGGCTATGGTGTTAAAAGAAAAGGAGTACAAAGTTGGCTTACTTTATTAAAGTTTAAATAAATATAGCAATAGCATTTAGACTTATACACCACTCCATTATATTTTACAGCACTCTCTGAATGTCAGCATGTTGCCCCCAACAATCTGGGTCCTCATTTTACCAATCTCGGAAGGCTGGAAGGATAGTCAACTTCGAACTAATCAGGATCGAACTCCTGGATGTGGGCTGAATTAGCCTGCAATACTGCATTCTAACCACTGTGTCACCACCAGATATAGATGTTGTTTAAAAGGAATTAAACATGAAGATTCTTAATATGTTGTTGTTTCTGGTAACTTTTAATGTTTTTTAACTAGATACAAGAAATGAATCTCTAAAGATTTGTTTATAGATCCCAGGTAAGATTTGAGAAGGATATTCTTTATATTTTGAGAGAAATATATTACTGTGCTAAAAGTAAAATAAAGGAATGTGAAATTGATCAAGTTGATGAAGTTAAACTACTGTATATATTATTACTGGTAACTTTTAATGGACTTTTGCTGATTAGGACTGAATAATGAGGTTTTATCATTTCTTTACAGATAAAGAGATGAGATATGGGAAGAAGATGTTCTGGGTTTAAATATCAGAGAAAATAATAAATTTTTGAAATTGTATCTTGAAGGGGGAAGTCATTTCTTTTAAAAAATTTTTCTTTTTTATGTTATTTTTCCTTTTTCTCTATATTTTACCTAGTTTTTAATTTTATATTAGTTTATTATCTTTCTACTATTAAACATTTTTATAAAATATTATAAAAAGTAAAGAGTTTCTTTGAAAAAATACCTTTGTATAATACAGATCATGGACATCACATTGTCTTCTGCAGTTAATGTGGGTATCAACAGTAAAATTAACGGGGCATCCACGAGTGGGCTGAAAACAGTCTGGAGCCCATAGCAATCTGTGACTAAGGCTGAAATAATCCAGAAAGCATTCTATATAGTTTCCAGCAAAAGTTCTGTTATTAAAAGCAAGGATTGGCAAACACAGGTTACCAGCAATGAAGATCAATGCTGAAAATCAGCAGTAATTTTCAATTTTTGCCATTACACTCCCTCTCTCCTCCCAAGAAATAAGGGTGGGAATGGAAGTAAAAGACCCTTGGGAAACTGCTCCTATTTCACCATTAACCTCCTTGACTTATTAGCTCAAAAATCACAGGATCCAAATGTGGACCTTTTGAACTGAATTTTGGAATGCAATAATAAACTAAAGCTATCTCCAGCTATTAGTCATACTCTATGCCCCATATTTTCAGGTAGAGAATAGGCTTTTTAACACATTTCAACCCATGGCTAAAATAAAAAATTATTATTATTATTCAATTACATGCATAATTATACTTGCTTCTATCAGAAGCAACTTTCAGAAATTCTCCTTATACTGTAAAGTTTAAATGTTCCACAGAGATCCCAATTAGCTCTTTCTCTATTTTAGCACCACCAGTTCTTCATTCTGTATTTTTTCCAATTCTAGTATAAGGGCAACACTTCTACCATATCCTACCTGAACCTATCCAGGAATGGATACTATTAGGAAGCTGTTGAGTTTCATTCTATCAATTCCAATTTTTCTACTAACTCATGTTGGCTTATATCCTGCCAAATAACTCCATATTCTTTCTCCCCAGAGAGAGTATTTTCTCAGCCCAAGCCCTTAACCCTCAATTATATGAAACAGGTACTTTGGAGCTGGGTAATTCTGTAATCAGCCAGAATTCATTCATTTTCTTCATTCCCTTGCCAAGCAAGGGGACTTGAGTTTCTTATGTTTATCTGTCCAATCCCCTGTACAAATATCTGCATCCCATCTTTTAAAAGAAGACTTAATATATTGGTCTGTATCAGAGGTGACAGCAGGGTATGGTCAAAGAAGTCAAGATATCAACTATGATGATGCAATTGAAGCTTCACCTATTTTAATGTATATGTAGGTATATACATATATATTTTATGTATATTGCAAATCACACCATTGTGGCTGCCATATTGACTTTTCTAAATCATGCACTCTACTTTAAGACTTAGGATCTAGGATCAAGACTGCTCCACAATTTTACCAATTAAAAAAAAAATCTCTGATGGGATTGACAATAGATGAGCAGTTTCAGTCTAGAATAGCTTTCTTAAATTTCTTCAGATGTGTTTGATTTAAGTAATCTAACTAGCATAGTCATTGACATTTTGAAGTCAAAAACAACTGGAAAGATAAGTTTGCCTAAAAGTCAATGAAATTTAAAAGACTTGTTTCAGTTATACAGTATTCAACCCAGGTACTCCATCAAAGAGACAGATATATCCCTCTAATCACAGCCCATTTCATTGGACTATCTTTACTTTTATGCTCTTTTCAAAATACAACATGTACTGCTGTTTGTTTGTTTTTTCAAATATTTCTCTACTAATTCTTCATTTAACCATGTTTAATAGGGTGTAATGCACACAGCAACTTCTGTAACACAATTTAAACTCAACTTTTGGTCTTGCTTCATGAATTTGGAAACAATCTTATGGATGTTTAAAATTATGCATGAACATAAAAAGAATACTAAAGAAAAGTATTTTATTAGCAAAGTTGCATTCCTTTATTCTCACACAATGGATTTTGAACACAATACACTCTTTAGGAATAGCACTATTTTCTTCTCTTCTGAATAAAAATTTTGAGAGAACACTTCTTCCTTTTTGTTCTCTTTCTACAGGAAAATTATATTAATTACTTGCG
Source organism: Hydrophis major (assembly GCA_033807585.1). NCBI lineage: Eukaryota > Metazoa > Chordata > Lepidosauria > Squamata > Elapidae > Hydrophis > Hydrophis major. The sequence continues at coordinate 39,168,022 of CM066343.1, read as the reverse complement.
GGGAAAAATTATGAAATTCAAGTAGATTCTTCACCCTACAAAATTCTTTCCAAGTTGTGTCCAAAAGTATTCCTTATTCTTCCCAAACAGGCATTACTTGCAATTCATGTTTGACAAAGAATTAGAAGCTAAAAGCAAATAGCAAGCTTTGTTATGTTACAGAGTTCTCCAATTAGAAAAGCCATCAAAAGCTAGATAACATTAGCCTGTCCTATGAAGTTATCCTCTTTCACTTCTAGAGGATATCTGGAAGGGAGCACACTGAGCTAAGAAAGTATGAAGGAATAGACTATCTCAGTGGTTACGGCACTAGACTATAAAACAGAAGACTTTGTGAGTACAAAGCCCACCTTAGGCATAAAAGTCAGCTTTGGGCCAGTCATTCTTTTTTAGCCCAACTCATTTCACATAGTTGTTGTGATGGGAAAAATAGGAGGAAGAAGGAGTATTAAGTGTATTTGCCACCTTGAATTATTTATAAAAATAATAAAGTTAGAGAATTGAATGAATGAATGAAGGAAGGAATGAAACTTTAATCTTCTTGGGAAAGATTCAACAAGTTATAAGTCAATCAAATATTTTATATATCCATGTTCACTCTGAAAATATTCAAATTATTTGCATGCAAGGCAAAATCAATAGAAAAATAGAAAAATGTAATTTCACAGTTGGAAAACCCAGAACATGAGATCAAGACAGATGTACAAATGAGCAAGTACAGTACATATTTGTACAGCACAAGAGGATTGATCACTATTTTTTTTTCGGATTAAGTTCAAAGTGCTGGTAAGAGACAAACAATCTGAGGATGGAATGCCTATAAAAGCAACTTATTCCATATCAATCTGTCCATCCCCACAATTCTGAAGAAGAGGCTTTACTCTACATCCCAACAATTTCCAAAAGTGTTCAAATGCACAAGTGTTGTAAACTTGAAAGAGTCACTAAATCATCAGACTCAATTCTCTTCCACAAATAATGATAGCAAATTATTAAGAATGTGTATGGGAAAGGACGGTTTTGTCTAAAACTGAAACACAATAAGGAAATGAGAAATGTACATAGAAATCGGACAGCCTTCCCCAAATGGTCTCAATCAAAATTAGGACCACAACTTCCCAAAACAGCTGTGAGTCACCCCAGCATCTCTGGGGGCACTAAATTTATGCAAGGCAATGCAACTGCAGTGCTATTCTCTTTACTATAGATGATATACAACGTGGTGGGAGTCAAGCAGACAGACAAGTCACACTTTTCTTTACACTTCACCATACAAGTAGTCCTCAACTTACAACTATTGGTTTATCTACTATTTGAAACTAAAACTGCACTGAAAAAAGTGACTTAAAATGGGTACTAATGCTTACAACTATCACAGCATTCCCACAATCATATGGAAATCAGCATTAATTTACAATGGTGGCAGCATGTTGGGGGGGTCATGCTGTTTGTGACCTTCACAACTGGTTTCTGACAAGCAAAATAATTGAGGGAAGCCGGATTCATTTAATGATCATGTAATTCACTTAACTATTGTGATTTGCTTAACAACATGACAAAAATGCTCATAAAGTCAGGCATGACTTACTATCCTTAACAACTGTTTTGTTTAGCAATAGAAAGTCTAATCCCAATTGTAGTTATAAGTCAAGGACTGCCTGTATTCCGGTATCACTGAGGCTGTTTCCACATCAACTTCATTACTGATCCACCACTAATGTATGTATTTCTAACACACATGTATTATTCATACTTAATCACAAGAAATTGTTTTGAATTATTCTGAAAAAAATCATCATTGGTATATTTCTTTCCTAGAATGCTTGTCTGTCTGTCTGTCTGTCTGTCTGTCTGTCTGTCTGTCTGTCTGTGTGTAAAAAGCATGCTTAGCACTGGAAAGATAGAAACTTTCAACCTCCCTTACAACAAACAAAGGAGAGACTGAAGTAGTTACTCCTTGCTGAACTTTAGCAACTACAGGTAGTTTGAAATACATTATCAATTAAATTACTGCAAAGTATAAAGCAGGGGTCTTGATAGCTTTAAGACTTGTGGACTTCAACTCCCAGAATTCCTCCTCCAGTCAGGTCAGGAATTATGGGAGTTGAAGTCCATTAATTGTAAACTTGCCAAGTTTGAAGACCCTTGGTATAAAGCGATGCAAATTCCCAAGTGAAACTCTGACTTTCCTTAACAGAATCTGAAATAGCCACATCTTCACCAGCCCAAAACCATACATCTCCTTGTTTCAACCTGACAAAACCCAAGAAAACTACCCAATTGCCTCACTTTTTCAGTCCCTTTTGCCTGATTTTTACTTACCTGATTCATTATTGGAACTCATGTTTTCCTTCTTAGTAAATGGCCGATTGATGACAAATCAGGAAGGAGAAGGCTTTGGTTTTCAGATCTGGACCTATGGTAGGTCACCTTCACTTACGGATGGGGATTGATAGTCAGAACAATCTGTTTAGCCAATTCTGTAAGAGCATCCCTTGAAGAGAAAAGGAAATCCTTCTTGGGAGCCCTTGGAGGGAAAAAAAAGGGAAAAGAAACATTAATATTCTGTTTCTTAGCCTAGCAGAAAAAGACTAACCAGCCAGGATCAACCAATACTGCAAAATAAGTTAACCAAGATAATACAGAAGGAACCCATTTCAAAATAGTTTATTTAATCTTGCTCACCATCACATTTGCAGAGAAACAGTGATATGATGTTATCACATGCTCCTTTCAACATGAACACAACACTGCCAGTCAGGATCTTTCTATCACAGCATATTTGGCTAAGTAGCCACAAGTCTCTTCATTCTTTACAGATGTTGTTTATATATCTGATTATTTTACCTCAGTTTGAATTTTCTCTCATGGATTCACTGATCAGCTGAAAATAGTCCTTGATAAAATCAGAGAATCTAAGGCAAAAGAGAAAAACTGTTTTTATCAAATGCAGAGCAGACAGCTCAAGGCAGTGAGCCTAGGTCGGGCTGTCGCTAATATATAGGTTGTAGACTCAATGGATTAAATACACAGCAAACAATTACCCATTTCATGAGGGCACAACACAATAGGGAGCAGATATCTAGGGGAAAAAACAACTATCTTCCAAGTTTATTTTAGATACTGCCTGCACATAAAAACCCACACGTGCCACAGAAACAAAATAACTGATAAAACTGTTTTATTCACTCATACATAAACACAAGGAGTATACAATAAATAACTCAAGTTATGAATGAACTGATACCCACAGCACAGCATGTGCAGCAGACATGATCAAGGCTACTGTTACCCTGATAGGCTAAACCACAGAGCTTTAATTCCTGCATGCCAATGTTATTACTCAAGGTTTTGGCTATTAAGCTTATTTACAATAAACTACATGCTCTTCTGTGCAATTCCCAACTGTATCAAGTCATCATCCTTTCAGGCTCTCAGGTAGCACAGCAGCAGTTTCATTGTTGGTGGCAAGGAAAGTGAAAAATCAAAGCCTTTTGCTTAACTTTCCAGTTAAGTATTCAATTTGTTTGTAATATATAACATTAATGCATAAAGGCATGGAGATGGCTCACTGAAAGCGTCAAATGCCATATTCAGCCACTGGCTTCAGATTCAAATTGTAACTATAGGTGATCCTCAACTTAGAACCATAATTAAGCCCAAATTTCTGTTGCAAAGACAGTTGTTTAAGGGAGTTTTGCCCCATTTTACAACCTTTTGTGCCATAGTTGTTAAGTGAATCACCGCAGTCATTAAGTTAGTAACACTGTTGTTAAAGTCAATCTGGCTTCCCCATTGATTTTCCTTGTCAGAAGGTCACAAAAGTTGAGCACCTGATGCCGGGTACTACAACCATCATAAATTCATGCCAATTGCCAAGGGTCCGAATTTTGATCACGTGACCACAAGGATGCTGTAATGGTCATAAGTGCGAAAAATGGTGATAAGTCTTTTTTTTTAGTGCCACTGTAACTTTAAACAAATAGTTGTAAGACAAGGATTCTCCTGATCTGCTTACAGAAAAAAATTAATTATAGACTGGTGAGGGGTTTTTTTCCCTTCTGAAGAGCTGAGACAGCAAAAAAATAAAAACTTGTATATGTGTCTAAGACAAATGTTAATATAGGGAATCCTCGAAATACAACCATTCATTTAATGACAGCTTGAATTTACAATGGCATTTTAAAAAGTAACTTATAACCAGTTTTCACATTTATGACCATCCCTACTATCAAGTGATAAAATTTGGGCACTTGGCAACTGGCATGTACTTGTGCAGCTTCCCGGGGTCATGTGATCAACTTTTGCGACTTTCTGATAAGCAGTCAATGGGGAAGCCAGTTCCACTTAACAACTGTGTTACTAATGTAACTGCGGTGATTCACTTAACTATGACAAGAAAGGTTGTAAAATGATGCAAAACTCACTTAACAACTATGTTGCTTAGCAACAGAAATTTAAACATAATTGTCTTACCCATTTCTAAGAATGTTTGGAAAAAAAGTAAGGCTACAGATGGCAATATTGTACTTCACTATTTTTAGTATTTATTGGGGGAAATTTGATTTATAGTATCTAAGCAACTTCCAGTGACCTCTGCTGTAAGGAACACATCTTTTTTTCTAACTGAAAGAAGAAAAGAGTCAAAGTAGAAATTTGGGGGTGAAATTCTAAGTGGTGTTAGGAAAAAAAACTGAGGTCATCTAGTTGAAAACTTTGTTCCCAATTCCAGAACATATTTCTGGTAATCCTGTTCAGCAGCTTTGTAACAGTCAACATTGTTTTCTTTGCATTACACATGGCAGTGGAGGATGGTAGAGGTTAAAGTAACAATGATTTACCTATGGTCATTCAGCAAAGACCATCATTGTGAACCAGGTATTTCCTGTCCAACAAGTCATATTCTTAAATGCCTGTGAGGTACCCAAAACATGGCAAGTTACGTATGTCAATCAGAAACATAACACACATGCCATTTAATTCTCTATGGGCAGTAGAGTTCAAGCGTGCTCTATCAAGGTACTTTCTTGGTAGATCCTTCAGGTAAGTCACCTACTAGAGAAGAGCAAAGAGATCCGCCACCTCAAGGATTTATCATTCAGTTCACCTAGATGAAGTTTCTTCATATCTTGACGAGGTAGATATAAAAAAACCACCAAAACCAGATTCCAAGAGGTATTCTGAGGCAATTTCCACATTCTCCATTATATTCTATAGGCAACTAATGCCTGCCAGCCCATTCCAAAACCAAACTGTACTGAATCCATTTCTGAGTGAATTATAATTTGTTTGCAAGCTTGGCTAGCAAATTACCCATTCTAGTAATCATGATGCCTAATAACCGTAACTACCTACTGAATGAATACTTAGACTAATGAAGTACATACAGTCCACTGGAAAGCACAGCTAAATAGAAGTGTAACATCATGCTAGGGTGGACTAAAACAATGATAAGACAGAGACTATGAGAAAATCAAAGTATGACTAATGTTTAAAAGTACCAAGAGCCAGGTCATAGCTTCTATAATCAAAAACTGCCAAGAGAACAATTATATTTGTCCCCAAAACGTCCTGTAAATTGTTAAAAATATTCTGTGACAAATTGATGAAAACAAGTGAGATCAGTGTCCAACACTTTTAGTTTATAAAACAGGAGACAAAAAGAAGCTCTGTATGAAGGACAAAAGGCATTTGTGGGTGACCATATAAGTGTGTTAAGAATTTATCCATTCTATCTATATACCATTAAAACTCTCATGTTTAGTAGCCTGTTTGTAACCTTCAATTGCCTCATAGGGCAACAATTATTGAACCAGTATACCTTAAGGGGCTAACTTTCAGAATGCTGAGACTTATTACTTCTTGGGAATTAAATTTAGGAAAGCTATGGTCCTTCAGCACCACTGTGTTGATGTGATCAATTACAGTTATGTGGTTGTCATTAAATGTTCCTTGCCAGTTTCCCATAAGTCAATGGATAAGCCAGCAGGAAGTGTAAACTTGATCACCCACATAACCCTTCCCAGCCCCTTTGCACCTGCATGCTCTGGCCACTTGCACAGCTCCACAGACTTTTCCTAACCTCGCAGCACCTCTTGTGCACACCCATGCATCTTTCCTGACCTAGGCTGCACCTCAGCCACCCTTTCATTGGAGATATCCTGGGATGGAGAGTGAAGGTGGTCAAGGCTCCCTTGCTTCACGTCCCCCAGAGAAGTAGCAAGTAGTTTCATGGGTCAGCTAAGGAGGAGGAATGACTACTGATGTTCACTACCAGCTTCCAACAAGCAATGTCAATGGGGAAGTCAGCAGGAAGTCAGAAGCTGCTTGTATTCCACTGCTTTTTTGTCTGCCTGTATTCATTGTTTTTCTCTTTAAGTAAATATCTCTGAAAGGATTGACCCAACAGGTCATAGGTTGTCTAGTGTTGTTGAGGGTTTATTTTTTGGTCTGCTACTTCTCTTGTTACCTTTTTCAAACAGAGAACTTTCTGGAATCCAGAAGCTACAAGACAACTTTTGGTTAACTATGTGGATTGCTCATTTTAGTAACCCCTCTGCTTTCATTAATTGTGAAATCATGTTGTTCAGCAATGCGTAGCTCTGATTAGTTGCTCTAGAACTGAGAAATGGGTTAAAAGAACAACTATGGTTACACTTTGAATAAAAAAACACCAGTGTAACTATTGTACCATTTACTGTTGCTTTTGTTATTCTTCCCACTGGCGATGAAGATCCTGAAAGGGAAGGAAATAAATTTTCTGGTTTTCCCTTCCCAAGAAACGAAGCCCAAATAGAAATTCAGCCTTAGCAATTAAAACTCTGCTTATTTCCTGTATAAACTCTTCCATGCAACCATACATGTGCACACATTGCCTTGGAATTAATTCGTTCAAGGTGCTGGGAATACAGAAGAATATGAAACAATTGTGCTAACAAGTCATGATGATAAATAGCTATAATAAAAATACCTCAAAAAGATTTCAGAACTTTTAATCACATGGATCTCAAAAATCAGGTGATGAAGCTTACGAATATTTTTGGAAAATTAGAGACATTGTGGCTGCTTTTACAGGCAATTATGCATATTAATACTTCAGAACCATTTAAAGTTATTTTCCAGTTATAAGGAAAATGGGCAGAGAAAGGATATTTGACTTCTTTCACTTAAGAGGGCTAGAAAGATGTTCTTAAAGCTAATATAAAGACTTGCAAACTCAGCAGTCCATATAATTGATTACTCTTGTATTGCTGTCTTTTCTACTTCTAAACATAGCATGAGAGAACAAGAAGCTGATATATCTTATTCAAGAAACACAAGTTTTCTGTGAAGTATGCATTTGGTTTTTGTCTACAAATTTAAAAATGTAGCCATCATAAATTGGTATGCATCTATCCAATGAAAAGTATTAATAATTTCATCAAAATAAAGTAATTGCCAGTTGAACTGCCCAAATAAAATGTTGCAATATTCTATTCTAAGTGGGAAAGATGTACAGTAAGCTATTTGCACCACATTCTAGGTCTAATCATGTTTCAACATTACTAATTAACACTGTAAATATTTTGTTCTTTTACCTTTTTTGGTTTTGCCCTTTGTCCCATTTTGTTTCTACTAACTTGATATTGTATCTAATCAAAAGATTGTTAGGTCATCAAAATTTATGTCATAATATATCTTAGTTTTAAAATACCATAAAATTCTTGCTTTTGCCCTGCAGCAAAATAATACTCCCCAAATTTATCAACATGGTATTCATTAAGTCGTATTAATTTACATTCCAAGGCATGCTATAGGAAAGAACAGTTCCAAGATTACAGAAAAGCTTTGTCAAGATACAAAGAAGTAAAAAAAAAATCAAAAAAATGCAAATAAAAGGGGAGGGGAACATTAAAGGTTATTTTGCCCTAATTTATTTTTCTCTCTTACCTTCATTTTATTTTTCTATGATACAAACATATGATGTGATGTCTGCAACAGCAGGAATATTATTCTTTGCACAATCAACCTTCAAAGTATATGTTCTTATTACTGCCTCAAAGGTCAGAAAAGGAAGGAGGAAGAAGGAAACCCCAAACAAAGAATGGAAAGGGGTTCAAAGTTTGCCACAAGATTTGAACAATGATGATGCTTAAAGTCTTTTTTTTTATTGCTTATAGTTTGTTTTAGCAATCTCATACAAACTGCACAAGACAGATGGGGAAAAGAATTTCCAGAACCAAGTTAAGAATGTTGAAATTTGGAAATAAAAACCACTGAAAGAGCTAATGGAAGAATACACAAAATGATGGGAAGAGATCAGAGTAAAAAAGCCTCCACCTCTTCAGAAGAGTATTGCTGAACTGAACACAGCAAGTAACAGGGACAGTTTCTGTGTTTTGAAAAAGGCTCAAAGCCAATCTTTTTGTCTGTCTTGTAACTCGCACCCATTTCTGGCACTAAAGCCTTGAGAAGTCTTCCATTGTTATAGGTGCAGCCCCACATCCGAGGCTTTTGCTACTCTTCTCCGACCCTGGGATTCTACTGATATGTCAGACTACAAAGTCCAACATTCCCAGTCGGTCTTCGCTAGATCCTTCTTCCAATGGTGGAAGTTGTAGTCCAGGAGTTTATCAGTGGCACTAGTGGGGGAGAAAGGTCCCTTTTGGGCTGCCCCATCAAAGAGAAGCGAGCCACAGTCTTCAATGACAGGGCGGAAGGCGGAGTGTCCTTGTGAAGCAACACCCCAACTCCACCCTGGACTGTATACTCTACGCGTTGGGCAACACGATCGCCCCGCAAGCGGCCCGTTAGTTTTCCGACGGGCGCGTTTCAGCCTCTCCATTTCCACCCTCTTTCCACCTGGCTCGAACAGCCACGTCTTTAGGCAAAAATTAGGCACACCGGAGACACCCCACCCACCCCAGCCCGGCGCGGATCCCGCCACCTCCTCCCTGCCCCCACCTCCCGCCGTGTGCCGCTCTGCAGTTTCAGATCCTTTCTTTGGCGAGCCGCTGCGGAACCTCCAGCGTTCAAGCCACCAGCGGGCCGGGGCGGCAGCGGCGGCGGCGGCGGCGGCAGCAGCAGCAACAACAGCAGCAGCAGCAAGCAAGCTAGCTAGCACGCGCAATGGGCAGCACTAACCCTAAGCTTTCCGCCGACACGCTTCAGCCATCCCGCTCTCTTTCTTTACCTGGAAGAAGATCGGGGAAAAATGGCGCGTTCCTGCTGCTGCTGCTGCGGCTGCTTTCCTTGCAGATGTGCGTGCAGGATGGGAAGCTGCAATTACTGGGCCCGGCCTACCCTAGATCGATTTCTTCCTGACCCTCCCTCCCCTCTCCAACAAGAAAACTATAACCGGCTGTCCTGCCGCGGCAACCCTTCATAACCACAACCACCTCCTCCTTTTCCTCTTCTCCTCCATCTTTGCAGCTGGCTTTGCTCGCCCGCCGCTACCGCCGCCAAACACTAACAACAACATTTAGTGACGTCATTCGAGATCACGTGACCGTCCATTGCTCTATAAATAGCTTCGCAGCTTACTCCGTGAACAGCGAGCTTTTGGGAGGGGTGATATTTGTACCTGCTTGTCTGCTTGCAGTTAAAGGATGCGCTGAGAAATAGTTCTCGAAATAGTGAATTTCCCCATCATTTTTACCCCCCAAAAGGGTTGCCTCCAAGCATATCATTTGATTGATCTCAGATAAAAACTAGGTCTGAATATCCTTGATTTTCATGACAGAAAGGACCAAGGTTGATCTGACCATATAAAAGAGAAGCAGAACTGGACTGTGCACCATTAGCATCAAATTAAAGCCTTAATGGGGTTTGTTTCCCTTTTGCTTAGTCTGCTGGGTCAATCTTGCCATTTAAGGTTGCAAAAGTGATGTAAAGGTTTGAATAACTATATCCTCCAACATATGAGTCTAGTTTTGAGCACAGCTAGTTCTCAACTTAAAACAATTCGAAATTATATTAGCATTAAAAAAAGTGACTTTTAATATGATTGTGGCAGCACCCCCCCCCCCCCGTTAGATTCACCGAACAACTGCGGTGATTCACTTAACAAAGGTGGCAAGAAACATAAAATGGGTCAGAATTCACAACTGTTTTGCTTATGAACAGAAATGTGGTTGTCATTGTTAAGTCAAGGACTATTGAATCCTAAAATGGCAACATTATTATATCTTATACAGGAGATAATTTCTTGGTGATTTCTTAGGGCAAGATTTTTTTTTTAAGTGTTAACATTTCTATATGACCCTTCTCATTTAAGTGGTAGTTTACATCAACATAACGTAAGCATCAATAGAAACACAGATTGAAAAATGAAGTTAAGGAAGTTAAAATTTACAATGTTACACACTAATATATTTATGTGCATGTGTAACAAACAGTTTTGAGACATCTGAGATGTTAGTTTATATTGTTTACTAAAGCAAGGCATAATTATGCAAGAATTTGTTGTTAGTATATCTTATTTATACACATATTCAAATGAATTCTTTTAGAAGCAATTTACTGTACAGCCAATGCACTTAATGAACTGATTTAATGAACACATTAAACTATAAATTAATTACAACAGTTGGATTGCACAATGTACTTAATCACAAGCTAGATTTTTTATTAAGTTTTAGACAATGTTAACATTCCCTAGTGCAAATCAAATTGCTGTTTTTATATTACTAATCCTTCGGAATTTAAGGGTACGGATAATGCACCCTGTAAAAATACTATTCTGCTATATAAACATGGACTGTTTATGATCAGACATCAGTTTTTGGCCTATTTTTGCTGATACCATTTGTAAATTTAAATTTGTTTTTGAATTTACATGTTACTTCAAAATAATATTTGCTTGATTCTTGCTTAATGCATTATATATAATTATATGTATTAGAACACTGCTTCTCAACCTGTCTGTGGATCCCTGAGGGGCTGCGATGTCATCACATGTGGTCCATGAAGGCGTGAATAAATGATTTAAATCTTAGGTCTTGGGGGTCTGTGACCATAGTCTGTGATGTACAGTATAACATATGTAATTTTTATATTCCAATTTGTGTGAAATTATTCAATAAGCAATATCTTAACAAAATATTAATTAGTATGTTGCATGAATAGAATTCAATGATGGCTAAGTTTTCCAGGTTAAAAATATGTTTACTTTGCAGTTTGGTGAGTCGTGCCAACAACCAAATTCTTCCCAAATTATGAGAAATTTATATTTAAGACATGAATCATTATGTTCCTTGAGAACAGGGGTCGCCAACCTTTTGGACTTCAGGAAACACCAAACTCACAATTTTAAATCCCGCGGACCAGAGATCCTGGAAAAATCCCAAAAAAAGTCTGCAGAAAAATTCCCCATCCCGTTTTCCTACCGATTGATCATTCTTTATTTGGGAACGCAGGGTACTGTCTCCAGCTCCGTTCACAGGGCGAGAGAAAGAGAGACTTTTGGCTTCATGGAAGGAAAGCAACAGAAGCAGAAGTCTTTCTTTCTCTCCCCCAAACTCCACCAGAAATGAGTCTTTGTGAGACTTGTCATGCCGGCGCAGCCTCTTTGAGCAGGATGCTATGCAGGGTCCCAAAGACTCATTTCTGGGGGAGTTTGAGGGAAAGAAAGAAAGACTTTTGCTGCTTTCCTTGTGTGCAGCCAAAAGCAGAAGAAGCAGAAAGAAGCAGCCCGGTGGCCAGGCGAAGCATGTGGGGTGAGTGGGGCAAGTTCCCCCCCATTGTCCTTTCCTCCCTCCCCTCACTACCTCATGTTGTTCGCAATACAAGAGACGTAAGCCTTGTGTTCCTGCGGGCCATGTGGGCAGCGCATCCTTGTGTACCCGTGCAGCCTGGATTAATTGCTTTGGGGGGATGCTTTAGGGGTGACATTTCTCTGTGGACCACAAAAATTTTCTAATGGACTACCAGTGGTCCCCGGCCCACTGGTTGGTGACCACTACTTTAGAACAAAGCTGTTAACTGAAAATTATGGAAAGTTCCACTAAAATCTTTTCAGGAAAAATTGTTGTTTTTATCTTTTCTACTCAAGGAGGGAAGCCAAAGAAAGGATAGATGTAAGATGTTGATAGACGTATTGCTCATAAACAAGTTTTTTGTTATTCTGCTTAGAATTAAGGAGTTGTCCATAATATTTGAAGGTCCAAAGCCTCCTCTAGTGAATGAAAAGTCAAATAGAAATAGGACTATAGGACTCCAGTGGGATTGAAATTTGGCAAAGCTGTGCCTGTTTCAATGCTGCCACATTTTCCCAGTCAGCCAGTGATAATTTCCAACTGACTTTCCTTCCCCATCAGATTCCTACAACGAAAATCTATGGGGAAGCCAGCAGGAAATTGGAAGTTGTTCCTGCTGCTGGTGCTTTTTTGTTTACCCACGGTCATTCTGTTTCCCCATTTTGATATGAAAGTACCTCGGGAATGATGACCTATGATCACAGATTGTCTAGTTAGCTAGTCAGTTCGGAGTTCCTAAAATGTTATTTTATCACTATTCTGAACACTTGATTATTCAAATCCAGTACTAAGCATAATATGTGGTTTGTTTGACTTTGACTTTGATTTGTGAACTAAGATTTATTTTCTCCTTCTCTTGCCTGAAACCGACTTTCCTGATGTAGATTCAATAGTAGCAAGTAAATAGAGGAAATTGCATAATCTGCAACAAGCAAATTACAAAAGGAAAAATTTGTAGAAAGGGGAGATTACAGGATTTGAAATTTGCCAGCTGCCAAATGTAAAATAATTGCTGGAACAGTGTGAGGTATTTCAACATGTTTCCAGACATTATTGGGTATTGATTTTTCTTTTAAACCACTGATTCATCCAAATTACAATTAAACAGTCCACTTGGCATTTAGAGCAGTGGTCGCCAACTGGTGGACCAGAGACCACTGGTGGTCCGTGAGAAAATTTTGTTAGTCTGCAGAGAAATGTCCCCCCCAAAACATTCCCAAAGCAATTAATCGAGGCTGCATGGGAACACAAGGCTGCACCTGCCCATCTGCTGGCCCCCACCCTTCAGCCGAGCGCAAATCTTACCTTGAGTAGAACCACGCAAGTTAGAACTGGAAGGTAAGACCAAATGGCGGGGGAGGGAAATCTACCTCAGGATGGCTTGCTGATCTTAGTGGGAAAGTTGAGCCCATATTCCAAAGCTGCAGTAGTCACAAGACTGGCCTTTTTTTAATCCTGGAGCAGCTCCTCCAATCCATGGCAGGCCAGTGCACCCGAGTGGAGGAGCAACTGCGCCAGTCCTATAACTACTGCAGCTCTGGAATATGGGACCAACTTTCCCAATGTCAGCAAGCTACCATCAAGTCAAAATTCATATTAGTGGTCCGCGGGATTTATGAGTTTGTTGGTCCCTGAGGTCCAAAAGGTTGGCGATCCCTGACCTAGAGTATATCACAGAACTTCATTCATATATTGTATTAAGCAATAATGTGACTTATTTGGTTTGACTTTTGTATAATTTTTGAAGCCAGCTTATAATTAATCAAAGTCTGAGATTCAATAAAGTAGAAATCACATTGGAAAACCAATGCTTTGCCTTTAATTATAAGAAGAGAAGTTGTAACCCAGACACAAACCATTTTTCAGGATGGGTGGACAATTGTGGAAAATTGAGAATATCAGCTGCCAAGGTGGATATAGCGACTCATACTTCTGAAATGTGACATGATGAGGCTTCTTTCTCCTGTATTTCTTCTGGTTCCCCAGGAAGTTTCCCCACCATTCCCATGTTTTTTCCAAATGGATGGTATACTTGTAAACAAAGCTACAACTATTCACCTTTATTATTTAAAAAAAAAGCTATGGAACTTATGGGGGGTTCAAAAGAATGGTGCAAAAATAGAAGTGATGATCTAAGTCATTTTTTTCTTGCAGTATGCTAACTTGCCAGCTCTTATTTTTTACTAAAAGAATAAATTAATAACTTAGGTCGAACAGGATACTTTGGAAGTACCAACTTATATAAGAGGTCATTGATAAAGGTACTACATTACCTAACCATATGCCAGTCTTTTCATATTGTCTCACTTTCATCACTTTCTTCTTCTTCTGAAGAAGTTGCACTATTAGGCAGAGATGTGAAAACACACAACTATTCAATACCTCTGGTAATTTGCAGAGTACTTTAACTTATGAGAAGGGATAAAAAGCTGATATGCTTCATTCTTGTTTAGCTTTGATTTCCCCCCCCCCCCCATATGCCTAAGGTTCTTCTTTGCAGAGGAAGATTAATTAATAAATTAAGGAATGGACCAAAAGAAAGACCCCTAGCAATAAAACTATGGAGAAAAATATGAGGATTAGTTTTAGTTGTTCTTTACATGATTTTATAAATGACTGTCTTACGAAGTTTACCAGACTTGAAACCTCCTTTTTTTGAAAGCTCAATAATATTATCTTCCCCTCTTTTACTAGCATTAAATTATATAACAAGCTTTTAAATATTGCCATTACAAAAGGACCTCTGTGAAACAAAACTTTATTCAATTGGTATAATTTCTATTGACAAAATAGTTTAAAATATATCCCACGTAGGATTGCCATTTTTGATGTAAAATATCATAAATGATAGTTATATAAAATCACAAATTAAAATATCTTTTGGGTTGTAGATTGCATTCAAAAGGAATCTATGCATGTTCATGCTCTGACAAGTGGTTTTTTGCACATGCTGTTTTAAAGAGCAGCTTAATGTTATTGCATCAGTGATAAAAGCATAATCAAGAAAATACATGAAGCTTAACTCCCCCCCAAGTTTCTTCTTAGTAAATTCACTGCAAAAAAATCCATTATACAGAAACAGTCAAATGCCATCTTGAGCATTTATAAAATGCAGCAATTCCATAAGACTGCAAGGTGGGAGAAGATCCAGATTCTAATTTCCCCAACACATACAATTAGTAAATAATGTTTAAGAGATATAATCGGGTGGGATTCTACCAGTTTACACTTATTTTCTAGAACCAGTTGTTAACATTCTAAGCAGTTCTGAGAACTAGTTATTAGAAGAAATTACTGGTCTAATCCTGTAAGGAAGACAGGAAGGAAAAATTCTGGTGTTGCTTATAGAAACTGCCTCTCCGTTAACCCTTATTACATTCTTGGCAGGACTAGACTTCCTGTCTCTGGAACTTCTCTGGAGGTTTTTTTTCCTCCTTTGCTGGTACTTTGCTTGTGTGGAGTGACCATTCAAAGTTACAAGGGCACTGAAAAAAGTGACATGACCATTTTTCACACTTATGACTGTTGCAGCATCCCCACAGTCACAAGAGGCCAGGCGAGGAGATGCGTGCCTCAATGTGAGTGATGTTGAGTTGGCCATGCCCAGCCAGTCACATGACCACCAAGTCACAACCACCAACTAAGCCATGCCCACAGAACCAGTTGTTAAAAAAATTGAATCCCACCACTGGATATAATCCTCTCAGAGGCTTCTACCTGGAAACAGGGGGAAATGAATTGCACAGTTATTTAGACCTTGGTTCCTTGTCAACTTTACGTAGTTAACAGCTACAGAGACACAGAGAAATGCTGGAGGAATATAATATAGTTAGAAAAGCACATTAAAATCTAAAGAAAGCTGCTAAAACATCTAGGCATTTATCTAAAAAGAGAGAGAAAATGTAATACATACACAGTTTCAAATAATTAAGCATGATTTATATGCAGAAATAGAAAATACAACAAACCTATTAGAAAAAATGAATCCAAAGAAGTCAGCTATGTGGAAGATAATTATTTTCAGCAACTAGGTAATGTATGAGGAATCATGTGACTGATCCTACAAAGATCTTCATTTGCCATGCAGGTATTTGCAGAAAGACACACCGGTGTATCCCAAATTCTGTGTCAGGCCAACTTAACAGGTAGCATTACATTGTTTTAAATTAATTATATTATTAATAATAATCAGCTCTTAGGCAAATACACGCCATTCCCCAGTTGCTCACACATTGACAGCAGATATAAAAGAGATGCTTATCTGCATACACATTTACCACTGAAATTACTATCTTGTAGATTTATTTTTGCTTATCTCAAACACATATTCAGCAGTTTTTCTAGAATTCTCAGCATAATAGTATGCAAAACTGTAATACTGGTTCAGCACTTTACCATTACAAAGAAGCATGAAACTCACATATATTTTATGTGTAGTTATTAGATGTCAATAGTGCTAGATGCATCAACTATGAAAGAACCATTTTTTTCTTAATATGAAGTATTGGTTATTAGTTTTTCCCTCTATTTTGCCCATTTTCTAAATATAATCAAAGTGCGTATGCATTGTTGGTACATTCCAAGAATTTGTGTGTGTGTGTCTGTGTATATACCTGTATGCATACATTTGTGTGTGAGTAGTACGTGCACACATTGTGTGTGTGTGTGTGTGTGTGTGTGTGTGTGTGTGTGTGTGTGTCAGAAAGTGTACACACATACACATACACCATGCATCTAATCAAAGCATCTGAAAGAATGTTGCAAATTTCTAGAACCCCATCCAAAGAAAGTAGGGTGAAAAATCTAACAATATGGAAGACAATTGTAAACTACTCTCTATATACACATCTGCACGTTATATAAAATCAAAATGGGCTGCACCATTAAAATATTTGTTATCAGCAGTCCTAGCCATTAAAGAAAATTGAACTAGGTTCAGAATTACAATCCAAATGTGGATTAAAATACATTTATTTTATTGGTAACTAAGTATAATTTTGCTGTTGGGGGGGGAGGTCATTGGTTGAAGCAATTCAGTACATAAACACATTTTTAAAAGTTGTGTTCAAACTGTTACCAATGGATTTAAGAACAACTGCACTCAATATACATGGAGGGAAAAAACTTTCATTCATAATCCCATAAGTGACAAGAGTTATCATCAAAAGTGGTTCTTAAGTGGCCAATGATTAAGGTCAGGAATATAATCAGCTCATTGTAGGCAGCAAATTGCAATTCTATGGTTGGCACCAAAAAGATATTTCTTCCTAATAAGTTTTTCACATAGCTTTCACCTTGATCTGTTTCATTTTCATTTGCTTCTTTTCAAGTTTTTTCTGTTCACGGCGCAAGGCAGCCTCCTGTAGGAAATAAATTATTGGTTTTGTATGACTATTGGATTCTGGTTTGATTGCAGAGCAAAGTCAAAGACACCAAGGAAATGTAGCAGATTGTTTACTGTTATGAGATAAATACTAATTACTCTTCCACGCAAAAATCTGCCGCTACTACTTTGGAACTATGTGAGTGATCAAAATATCTCTTTCACTGCTTTCAATGCAATAAAAAATGGATCTGCTTCCAAATGGATCTCTTTTTATAAATACAGAAGTATTCAAGCACTGAATTAGATACCATTTCCCCAGCCTTGTCAAGATTAATTTATAACTTCCCAAGGAACTGAAACTGGCCCTTAGATCCCCTGCTTGATTGTAAACTATAAAAGAAGGCTTTGCTGCTACTAATAGAATTGTACTACACAGAGATACTGGTCTTACGCAGAGCTAACAGTAATGGGATTTGATGGATTTTGGCTTAATATGACAATGTAAATCAAACACAATGTTTTCTGAGCCATGATTTGTCATTTAACTCTGTTAGTGAACAAGGTGATTACAGCCTATTGAAGACTGTAGCTTAGTTAATATATGAACCTAACTAGAGAATTTATCCATATAAAGCAGGATTATAAGCCATGCATCTTACAACAGAAATACAAGCAGAGAACTCATCCACTTTAAAGCCTGAAAAGGAATTACTGGTACTATAGTGTCCACCAAACAAACCATGAAACAACTGCCTTTCTCCCTCTCCAGAAATAAGATGAGGTGACAATGTCTGTTGTTACTCTTTCCAGGAAGACTTCATACTCAGCTACTACAGGCTTCTACAAATAACTTGCCCAAAACAACTTTAATTAAGACAAAGGATTCTTCTTAGAAAATCATGTGAAAGTTAGGAGTCTTATTATCTCCTCTAAACATATTAGAGGTAGTTGTTGACTTATAAACATGCACTTAGTGACTGTTCAAAGTTACAACAGCACTGAAAAAAGTGACTCACTACTGATCCTCCAACTTATGACCATCATGGCATCCCAGAGTCATATAATCAAAATTCAGGCACTTAGCCATCGGCATATATTTATGACATTTGCAGCACCCAGGTTACATGATCACCATTTGCTTCCCAGCCAGCTTCCAAAAGTCAGTGGGAGAAGCCAAATTCACTAAATGACTTCCCAATTCATTTAACAACTGCAGTGGTTCATCTAACAACTATGGCAAAAAGATCATAATATTGGCAGCGACTCATTTAACAACTGCCTTTCTTAGCAACAAACTCTGGTCCCGGAGTTGGGGACTACCTATAACGGACTGCAATTAGTTTGGGCTTTGGATCCCATTTAACAGGGGTTGGCCAAATTACAGAATGTACATTTTTTCTCCCAGACCAGAAAGTTTGTTTATAATATAATAATAATAATAATAACCACTGGAATATTCAACATTCTGGAAAAAAGAACATGTGAGCAGATGACACTGGAATGCTTTTCTGCAGGGGGTTTATACATATTTCTATAGCAATAAAAGATTATATATATTTCTGTAGCATACTGTTTGTAGCACTAAGTGCAGATATCTTTGAATTGTTTTTGTTTATATATATTTTGCTCATGGTTGTCGGGCTGGTGATGATATAATTTTATAGTGTAGGTAAGGTTCTTGCAAGGAGCAAATTTATAGTTTGTTACGCAGAACAAAATTTCTCATGCAAGTTGCTAGCCCCATGTCAATCATTTTATGGTAATGATCTTAGCAACTTCCCTAGTTTAAAATGGCTCCTATAGGCCGAGCATGCTTTTTCTAATAAAGTAAGCTTATTGAACAAAATACCTCTAGACGACGCTGCTTTTCTGGATCTTCCTCATTCATGATTCTCTCCTTCTCTGCTCGTTTTTTCTCTTCCCGGCGGGACTGGGCAGCCTCTTGTCTTTGAACATGAGTCAGTTTCAGGAAATTTTCTTCCACACGTGCTCTATTTTTATCTGCTTTCTGTTTTCCCTTTGTCCCAAAGAAGAAATGTAAAGTCATATATATAAACACATAGTACAGCAATCAGCAACTTTTTTCAATTGGTAGGAACTATTGTAAGATTCCCCATGACAGTATGGGCATCAAAAACCTAAAACATTTATTAATGTCCCAACTATTTTGATATTTCATGCAAAAACATAAAACTCAGGTAAGATTTAGTTATTTGCAAGATTTCAACTCTTATAACAGGTTCTTTTTTTTTAAGTTTTGAAGTGAATTAGTGCCATCTAGTGGAGTCATGAACAAAGGTTTGACATAATACATCAAGCATATATATCATAACAAATTATTTGCAAAGATAAAATCTTAAGGAACTTGTTTATTAGAATCTGAACCTGAACTGGGTTTGAGGCTCCTATAACACACTGATCTAATAAAATATTTGTGTGAGACAAACATGACTTTGTATCATTTATTATCTTATCATTTGCTGACTGCTTGTTCTGGAGACTCAAGACAGTAGTTCCATGCAGAAGGAAGAACAGCTCATATTTAAGCTCCCAACCCTTCCTTTCTTAGATTTTGCACCCAATCCAAGATATGGCTAATTTTTACCATAAAAAGAAAGAAGCTCCCAACCCATTCATATTGTGGAAAAATGGTCCAAAATTCCGGTCCTCTAAAGGTACAGCTTTAAGGTATGACCACAATTTGGATCAGGCTTTCCATTATAAGAAAGTTTGCTGTTAAGTAAGTCATGTATGATTTTGCAACTTTTTTTCTCACAATTGTTAAGTGAATCACATTATTGTTAAGTGAATCACATTATTGTTAAGCGAAGTAGTTTTCTTCATAGTTTTGCTTGTTGAAAGCTGGTTGGAAGGGTCTCAAATGGTGATCTCATGACCCAGGTCATTGCAACTGTCATAAATATAGGCCTGTTGTCAAGTGTCCGAATTCTGATCATGACTATGGGGAAGCTACAACACTATAAGTACAAGGATTAGTCATAAGTCACCAGCAATTGCTAAACAAACAGTAGTAAGTCAAGGACTACTTGCAATGTTAATGATAATGCATTTCCCAATACATCAAGTTTTCCAAACAAAATCTAATGACTTGTTTAATTTCAATAGAGATGGTGTTTAATGATAGTAATAAGTTGCTCAGCCATAAAATTAAAACATGATTGCAAAGATTGCTAAAGAATTTCTTCCAAGTTCAAGGTAGGAAGTGCAAATGAGGTACATGAGAAAAAAAAAAGCCAAGCTTCAGAAATAAGTTAATTAGCTGTGATCAGGAGATTAAAAAAATACCTTAAAATCATTATGAAAAGCTCAATGAAAATGTAAAAAACATTCCATATTAGAATAATTTGAAAGGGGGTGCAAAATAAACCTAAAAATAAAAGGGAAAATATAAATAGAGGTATATAATATAAATACATTTTCCTCTCACACTGTTGTAACTCAGGGCATTCTTTAACATTAATGGAGTGAGAGTGACACCAATAAAGCTATTTAGAGAAGGCATATTTAACTATGGCATTTTCTGTCATATCTGATGCCACCCACCAATTCAAATAGTTTTAAAAGAAACTGGACAAATTCATGGAAGATTGAAATATCAGTAGTTACTCCACTTTACAAAGATACTAATTTACTCCTAGACTATAAAAGTATATTTTGAAAGCCCACTGCTAAAGACCAAAAGGAGGAGAGGAATTTCAACTTCCTATTCACTTTGTAACATTTTTGAACACATCCAACAGTCCCCTGGACATTGATGCTGAGTCAATTTGGCTGTTTGGAATGAAATGGTAGTAGAGTAGAAAGGAATACAAATGTACCTGAGACAAAGATTGCATGGATTTTAAAACATTTTCATTATATGAATCATGTATGTACAATTAGCACAATGATATACTAGGTTAACATAAAACTTACTTCTCTATTCAGACGGAACTTTTTTGCTTTATCAATAGAATAAATAACCATGTTCATCAGCGGCAGCAGAGCTTCCATGTCTTTGGGGGAAGTGTTGCCCGAACCTGGTACTATAAATAAGAAGGACATTTCTGTTCAGTCTTATTGTGAATTAAAATTTATAGTGGTGTACAAATAAGAGTCACCATGATGCAGTGAGAAAGGCCCTGGACGAGGACTGGGAAGTCCTGATTTAGTCATTCCTTAGAGATGGCCTTGGGTGACCTTGGCCCAGTCACTTGTTTTTCAGTCCTGAATTAGTATCAGACTCTATGACAAGCTGGCTGAAAAACAAAACTCATTGCATCATACACTGATAAGCTTCACTCTACGACATAAGCAAGAGCGAAACAAAAGACTCTGCAACTAGGTAGGATAGATATAATGAAGGACAACTCTAGGAACCAAACTTAGAAAATTTTAATAAAGTCACTTCATCATTCTAATCTGCAGTTATCTGTAACACTCCTGATAGAATTATTGAGATGCTATGGTAGAAATTCATATACAGTGTAATTAACAATTATAGCAATTAAGAGATATTTTATTCTACTTAATATTAAATGTTAGGCAGCCAAGTCAATTTACAGTATTTTTAAATAGCCAATAATAGCGATGCCTCTGCTAAAATTCCCATAAACCCACCATCTTTCCTTCTTTAACTACATTTTAACCCCATCCTTCTGCCAAATTATAATTGGAGCCAAACAAATCTTAGAAATATAATCGGTCCTAAAGTCTAAGTTATACTTTGATTTTGAGATATACTCTCAGGGGTAACATTCTATGTTTTCTAAGGAAAGCTATTCAAAACAGGAGCCCATTCTTACCATTAAAAGTAAATAGCAGTGTCTTTTTAGTTTCAGGCAGTTTCAAAGGCTGGCCTTCCCTGGATAAGAACAAAAAGAAGCACTGGTAAAGAGATTTTAAAAACCACCCCAAAATGGCAACAGCAATATCTACCAATAGAAAGTTACTTCATAGTAGGCTCCTATATTGGGTGAAGCTGCACAAGCGTGACAGCAAAGGTTATCTTACAAGATTGTAAAATTTCTTGCAAGAAGGAGCATTGTTAATCTATGCAAGAGTCTTCAAACTTGGCAAGTTTAAGACTAGTGGACTTCAACTCCCAGAATTCCTGAGCTAACATGACTGGAAGAGGAATTCTGGGAGTTGAAGTCCACAAGTCTTAAAGCTGTCAAGTTTGAAGACCCCTGATTATGGCAATAAAAAGTCAGGAGTCTGGTAGCATCATTTGTAACTAATATATTTTATTAGAAGGTCAATAAAATAATATTTTAGAAACCATTATTCATGCTGTTTGTTATTGTCTTTCAGCCTCCTGAAGGGCCTAACAAAAAACACTTATGATCCTGGTAGAATTTCCCATCATAAAGCCCATTGGAAAGGAGAAATCTGGCAACAGCTTCTTTGGTCATTATCTCAAAAGATTTAGTCACCAGGAGGTACCATTCTAGAGACACCTCTCCCATGTAGGAAGAACAGAATAAAGGAATGCAGGATCTTCTTCATCAGCAGCAGAGGATCTGTAATTTATGTTATCTATTGAGCACGAAATAAGCTGTAACAGATCCTTCTCTACACTTTGCCATAATTAAATGTAATAAACATTTGTGGTACTTAAATGCTGTAATCATTTAATTCAGCACTACCTATCTATAATGGCATCTGGACAATTATCGGAAGAGAATCCATTGCAAATGCTCATCTTTCCAATAGCTACAATAGATATTAATAGTTGGGATAGTAGTATCACATTGAGCTCTTTTACTTAACACCTTTGTTCAAACATGTCTAATACTTTATTCAACATACTATAAAATATGCTCTATTGCTGAAGGGATAATCATTCCCAACTCATGACTATTGTAACCAGAAATGTACAATACAATAGTTGTCAGAGTATGGTTATTAAACTAAATTTCTCCTCTAATTTCCCTTGTGCAAATTTTAGTGCAATATTCATTTGGAAATACAAAAGCATATTTTGTGCCATACTCACTCTTGCATAAGTTTTGGACCAGAAAACTGGTCTGAAAAATGAATTGACTCAATCTTATCAGCATAATGTGTGAGGAAATGGATCATCTACCAAAATAAAAAAAATATTTAAAATATTAAACATAGCAGCGTTATACACACACACACACACACACACACACACCATTGGGAAAGGCTAGCAACCATTTCCCTATCTTCACTGTGTATGCAAAATACAGGTAGTTGTCGACTTATTAAAGCAATTGGGAGCTGAGTGTCAGTCAATAAGTGATGTAGTCATAAAATGCAACTCTACAATCTCTGCAGTCCTGACTACTGTCATTAACTGAACCACAGTTGTTAGGCAAAGAAACTTCCTGCCAGCTCCACATAGCCAGGTCAGTTGGGAAGCTAGCATAAAAGTTACAAGTCCCAGGCAGTTTATAAGCAAGTCAGCAACAGGTAAATGGCTGCTGCTGGGTAGGATAGGGTGCAAGAGGATACATAAGGATGCAAGGAAGGTGTGCGAACACTCAAGAAGAGTGTGTGAGGGAGGCATGGGAGGCTTGTAGAAGGTGCAAAGGGGTGCATGACTTGCACAAGTGCAGAGGGGCTAGGGGAGATTGCACAGAGGAAAGAAACTAATCCCAGTATTTTGCAATCTGCCCTGTCATCTTAACCCATTCACTTTCTGGGGAAACTGATAAGAAAAGTTGCAGTTGGTAATCACAGGTGCTACAACCGGTTGTTAAATGTGAGCCTGCTGCCAAGTGCCCAGATTATGATCATTCGACCACAAGGATGCTAGGATAGGTAGAATTCCGAGGATTGCTTATAACCACCATTCATTCAGCAGCATCCTAACTTCAAATGAAAGATTGATAAATAAAGAACTACCTGTAATTTGATAATATTTCCAACAACAGTCTTGCTGAATTAGGGTAAAGTTCTAAAAATTCATCCATGGTCTCTAGTGACAGTATCAGCAGTAAACTATCTCTGGAATTGGAGATTTTATTTAACTCTCATTTTCTTTGACAGACCTACCAACTATGTGTTTGTTTTAAGCAGAAATTAATTCCATGAGCTTAGAACAAGTATGTCATGGCTTTTGTCTATGGATGAGATATGGCAAAGTATGAGTCATCAACAGTAAAAAACAAAGCACCAACAATCAGACTTACATCAAAAATTAGAAAGTTATCATGTAGCTCATATCATTCTAGAGATATTCTCTAGGGATGTTTGATTTGAGTTCATCAAAAGGAATCAAGTTGAACTAGCCAGACTTTGGGTTTGTGAAAATGCTGTGTACAATCGTTATGTAAAACTAAACTGTGGGACAAATGAACTAAGTATACATTTGCCCAGAATTATTCAGTATCTTCATAGTACAGCATGATTTGAGGTAACCTTTGTTTCAGACTTAACTTGTTATACCCTATGACAATACATACAACACTCATTTACCAATTATTCTGCCAGCCATATGTTTATTTCCAAAACTGAATGCTCAGTTTTTCAGAACTGTTCAAGATAGAAAATACTTCATTTTAAAACAAATAAACAAAACGAATAAGGATTTTGCAATGCCCAGCAATATGAAAATTTGTACTCTTAATGCTCTCATGAGAATTGAGCATTATCGCAACTTTAATATTTTAACTGTTTATTTTACATTACCTTTGTATCCATCATTCCTTCTGTGACCTCACCCATTTCCGATAAGATAGCCAGTGATTCTGGGAGCCCATACTTTGCCCCAGTTTTGGGTTTATCGCTGCAGAACTCACTCTGCCAAAAAGAAATTGCTATGTTATAAGGTATATCTGCTATTTCTTGCACAGTTAAATGTCCGATCAACCTAATCCAAACTCTGAAATTGATTTAGGAACTTAACAGTTAGAACAGGGGTCTGTAACCTTAAACACTCAAAGAGCCATTTTCCACAGAAAATAAAACACTGCGAGCCACAAAATCTGGGTGGGTGTGGCCAACTCGATGTCATTCACTCCCACCTAGTCACATGACCACTTCCCCAGCTATGCTTACCCAGGTTTTGTGGCTCCCAATATTTTCTTTTCTCTAGTAAACTGTATCTCTCTCTCTCTATATATATATTTCTCTCTTTCTCGCCTTTCTCTTTCTCCCTTTTATCTCTTTCTCCTTCTTTTTCTCTCATCTCTCTTTCTCCCTCTCTCTCCCTCTGTCATCTTTCTTCTCTCTCCCTCTCATCTCTCTCTCTCTCTCTCTCTCTTGTGTGTGTGTTCCTTCTTGAACCATTTCCCAAAACAGGCGAGGGTTGGGTTTTTGGTTTTTTGCTGATATTTTGTTTTTTTGCTGATATATTTTGTTTTTTTGCTGATATTCTTCTTCTTTGGATGCTTTTTACCATATGATTTTAATCAAGAGGCATTTCAGGTTCCCAGATAAATGGAACTCTTTTGTCCCCCTGCTGTGGTTCCCTCTCGGATGATCTCACCACTGGCTGGCCCCGCCCCTCACCCTCTCCTCCCACTCACTCCTCGCCTACCCCAAGAAGAGAAGGGCAACAGCAACAGATGGAGACTCACCTGTTATATTCCAGAGCGGGATTGAAGTACCCCTCTACCTGCCTCTTTTTCTGGCCCTTGTTGTTGCTGTGCACACCTTGAACTAAGTCTAAGTGTGCTGTGTGAGGCTCTGCAAGAGCAACGAGCAGCCATGGAGTCAGCAAGAGGAATATGGGGAGATGCGCAACTTTCTCTCTGCCCCAAGACATTGGCTGGGCAGGCTGCGGATGATACTGATCACTGCTCTTGCAGCACCTTGTACAGCACACTTAAACTTAGCACACTTCACAATGGGGGAGACTGCGTCCTCTCCTCCTGGAGCCCATTACAACGCAGAACATCCGCTGCAGCCGGCTCAGCCAGTGTCTTGGGGCGGAGAAAAGCCGCACATCTCCTCCAGTGGCCGAGGTGCACACAGCACCAACAAGGGCTAGAAGAAGAAGCAAGTAGAAGGACGCTTCACTCTCACTCTGGAATACAGAATGAGTCTCTATCTGCCGCTGTCGCCCTTCCCTTCTCAGGGCAGGTGAGGAATAAGTAGCAGAGGAGGTGAGGGGCAGGACCAACCAGTGGTGGGATCATCCAACAGGGAGACACAGGAGAGGGCCCAAAGAGCCGCACATTGCTGACCCCCAAACTAGAACAAGACCCTGCTTAACTGAAAGAATAATAGCTTCTGATTACACAAGAAGAATTTGTTGCCTTTAGAGATTGTGAGATGTTCTAAATCTGGAATAAAAGATCTCACATTCCAGCATAATTTTTCACGTTTAAAAAAAAGATTACAATAGAGGTTTTAAATCCCTATGTTTGCTAAAATAAAGATACACATAAATTGAAGATATAAATGAAACATAAAAAGCCCTTCCTTCATAAGATCTGTCCCCAAAAGTTGTCATCCCAAGCTACATAATGGTTCCCTGCCCAATTTAGCTATAAAGTTAATTAACTAGGTTAACATTGCAAATCAGACTTATTACAAACTAGAGAATGATGGCATAGAAGAACATGAGAGAAAGAAAAGACACGAGTCAGAGAAATCTGCCAATAGAGCTAATGTAGTGACAAACTTTGGTATGTAAGTACAGGTAGTCCTTGGTTATATCCATTTGTTCAGTGACTATTTAAAATTACAACAGCACTGAATGATGGTCCTCAAGAGTTCTGGCCATTACACCTTCCTCATAATATGTGATCCAAGTGCCTGGCTTGTGATTATGACACTGCAGTAAGATGTAGTCGCAGGATCACAATTTCCAATGTTCTCTGATTTTCCACAAGGAAAGTCAACATAGAAGCTGTCAGAAAGTCAGAAGTCACAGTCATATAAAGCCCTTGCTTGAAAACCTACACGATCCTCACTTAATTATAGTTGTTCGGACTGCCAGAACTGCTGTTGCTAAACTGCAGTTACATGATATTGCACTTTATGACAGTGTCACTTAGTGATGACAATTCTGGTTGCAATTGGTGTTGTAACCCAAGGACTACTCCGTACATTTGAAACAGCCCCATGTTGAAACACATTGAGTAAATTCAGAGACTGCATACAATTAATTATGAGAAGACAATGCATTTACACAACACATAGTTAAG
Organism: Hydrophis major; assembly: GCA_033807585.1. Taxonomy (NCBI): domain Eukaryota; kingdom Metazoa; phylum Chordata; class Lepidosauria; order Squamata; family Elapidae; genus Hydrophis; species Hydrophis major. Next base: position 39,140,837 of record CM066343.1, on the reverse strand, counting down.
ACAGTCCTGGACCATTTGTAAGGCTTCATACGTGTTTTAAAATTCCCTCATCTTCCTTCTTTAACTCCCAATTTTTTTAAAGTGCTTCCCACAGCTCCAATACATACCAAGTCCTGCATTTCCTTCTGAAGCCGTACCAAGGCTTTTCTTGTCCCAACAGCAAAAACGTAGGTATCCATATCATCATCATTCATAGTAACTTTTATTTGCTGGATAACACATGTAATAATAAGCACACATAGGTTATTTTGCATAGGCAGGTTCACTAGTACAATAATAGTTTGATCATATCATAAAAAAATAGAATGATCTGAATAGCAAATGTCAATTTAGCCAAGACCAGATCATGTTTAAGGAGAGCCCCAAGATTATTCAGAGGATCTCCAAAATACACTATAGTATTTTCTCAGCAAAAGAATAATAACTGCAGAATTTCTTAAAATAATGAAAAAGGCAGACAGTTTCTCATCTCATGTATTTTCTGAAGACACATTTTGTTTCATTTCATATAATATTGTAGAATATAAGTAGTGATCATTTACCGACAGTAATTGGGACAGGAATTCCAATGCTAAGCATCACAATAGTAAGGCTGATGTCATGTGACTGCATCAATTTATGAGAACGAACAATCCTGAATGCTGTCATGAGGCACATCCCATGTGTTCAGCATCCCATGATCAAGTGGTTGGGTCCTCCTGCAAGTGTCCCCATTGAATCTGCTTGTTTGAAACTAGCAGAGAATGTTGCAAATGTTAATCACATGACTGGAAAATGCTGTGGTGTCATAATTTCAAGCCAGTTGCCATGTGCCTAAGTGATCACATGACTTTAGGGACATTGTAATGGCTGCAAATAGGACGTGTAATAAGTATCCTTTGTTCAGTGTTGTCATAACTTCAATCCCTAAACAAGTGGATGTTAAACAAGGACTATCTTAGTATTATTAGGGATCTGTACTGCTGCCTACTTTTATTTGCAGCATGCCATTGGAATAATATTGGTCATTTCCCAGAAAAAAATAGTCTCCAATCTGATTATAAAATGTGCATATACTTATTTTGATGCCAACTGACACGATGATAAAACCTACATGCTTTGACTCTGAATTTTTATTAAGACACATGCTGCTTCTGGGATTTAAAATAAAATGTCAAAAACTTAAAAAATATTTTTGCAGCCATATGGCTACAATGTGAACTTTTATAAAGAAAAAACAGAAAGCAGTGACTCCCACTGTGAGAGTAGAAGCATCACATATAGAGACCTAAAATTTGAATACACTAATCAAACAAGTGTTATGAATATAGTTCACTCAAGCTATTTTTGATTATAAAATTAACACATACCACTTGGTCACAGGCTGGCCTCATCATGCGTGCAAGAACATTCAGCAAGTCTTGTCTCTTAAGAAACTGAAAAGTAAAAAAGTGAAAAAATGTGAGAACTTCTCATCCCTCCATTAAGACTGGTAGTTCAATGAACATTCCCAATAATAATAATCTGTGCAAAAGATATGTTCTGGAGTTTATTTTAATATACTTTTATGCTGCTTTTCTCCCACAGAACAAGGTATCTGATACATATTAAGGACCCAGATGGTGAAAATTAACTTCTACAGTCCAGACATCAAGCAAGACAAGATATGCTCAGATGTACTTCCAGACTATATACAGGGCCTATCCATACCTAGGAGAAGCACCAAGTGAACAAAATTAGAGTACAAGATTTTATCTTAGGACTCTTACATCGTGCTGCCTTTTCCCAGGGAAAATGGGAAACGAGGAACTCCTATCTTGCTAAGCCACTGGAGGAAGGAATGACTCATTTTAGGGGATATGTTTTATTTACTTGCTTCCATGTTCCTCATGAGAAAGTGGGTGAAATAGAAGACGTGCACTAAGTATTTGGTTTTTCAGTTTGCTTTACAATAGGGGTGTCCAACTGTGGCAACTTTAAGACTTGTGGATGTGTCCAACCGTGGCAACCGTGTCCAACTGTGTCCAACCGTGTCCAATGTGGGAACTTTAAGACTTGTGGACTTCAACTCCCAGAATTCCAACCGTGGTGTCCAACCGTGGCAACTTTAAGACTTGTGGACTTCAACTCCCAGAATTCCTCAGCAGCTGGCTGAGGAATTCTGGGAGTTGAAGTCCATAAGTCTTAAAGTTGCCAAGGTTGGACACTCCTGCTTTACAACAACCTGCCCCTGGCAATTCTGCCCAGCATTAATACCACTTAAGATTACCATCAACAAAATGGGCTTTAGTGGTACAGCAAATGTAGGAGTACTCTAAACTCAGTTCAGATATTGCAAATTCAGAATACTGTTGTTAGCTGTGACTAGTTATATGATACCAGTTCTTGCTAACTGAACTGGCTTCCTCTCTTCCTAATATACAGTTCAGCCTTGATTATTGAAGTTTTTTTGCAAGGTTATTATTAAATGTATACACTGCTGAACCTTCAAGACCAGTGCTGTATCTGCCAGGTCATTTCATGTGCCTACAACCTGAGATTCTCAACACAGATACTGGAAGATAAAACCTTCACTTTCAAAATCCTGACCTCTGAGAGCCTTGCCTGTCATCTATAATTTTTTTCCCCAATGTCAGAAGAATAATTTATTCTAGCTCCAAAGGTTTCAAAAATTTCTAACATTTTAACATTCTTTCAGCACAAGCATTCATTGTTGGTAACCCAGTTTTTCCTTTTTAATACAGAGAAAAGTAATATTTCTGCTATTTCCAAACAACTGGCATTCCAGGAGCTTTGTTGGTTTATTGCAAGACAATCCACTGCTAGAGTTGGAATTTCTTATACCTTGAGTTGGATAAGCATGCCTTCACAACACACTCTACCGGAACACCACAAATTATAGATATGTTCATTCTCTTGGTTCAGTTTGCCTGTACTTATAGCTTCTTTATTTGTGCCATCATCACCTTGAAAGAAAGGATATACCAATTAATGGGCATTTATTATTTATACTGAGCTGCTGTTGATGATATTCCCAGTGAGAGCAAATTACAGCAACACATTATGCAAGTATTGCTGCTTTGTTGTTGTCTTTCAGCCTCTTCTAAGTGCCAGCAAGAACCTTGAAAGCTTTAAATGACTTTAATCACATAGGTAAGAATTTGCTTTTACCACAACTTCTCTCTCAATTCATCTGCTTTTGACTGATCCCAATTCATCATTTTATACAACACTGTGATAGTTCCCATAAAATACTGCCCACTGTGTTTTGTTACTCCTCTGTGATCTAATGATTTTGACCCCCACTGTCCTCTATATAATAACTAATTCTCTCTCTGATCTCTTTTTCCTTCCAAAACCTTGAGTCCATAAAGTTTAAGCAATGCCATTTCAATTTTGCCATTTATCATTCAGTGTTCAGTGTCTCAGTTCCTCCCCTCATTATCCTCCTAAACTAGTTCTTTTATGCTAAATTATGGTGATTCCATACATTTGATACTTCACATCAAGCAACAGAAGGATTCTGAAGGAGATTTAAAACCTGATTAATTCTACACACCAATTAATATTCCTTGTTTTCTAAGCCCTCTTCCTGAAAAAACTACATTATCATATATACTACTTTGAACTGCATTAATTCTAAGAACCCCTGGATTTTATCTGTAATTTTGTTTTCATACGAAAAAGGGAGAAGAAGGTAAGGATAATTCATAAGCCAACTCACCAACTAGTGCAAAGTTACTTTCAAGCAGTTCTCGATGACTACTGAACCAGGCCTGGGCCAGACGATTGTTCTTATTCTTTCCAATGATATAGTTCATGATATAAGCAAGGAGTCCAGTCACCATTAAAATTTCCATGTAGTAACTCTCCCAACTATTTTGAAGATGTGCAGGCACCTGGTGAGTGTGACCTTTGTTAAAAGCTACTCAATTTAAAGTGGGGGGGGGGAACCATTTCCAACCCAAATCTTGGCTCTTCATTATAATCAGCATTAAGGTTTTATTAATTTAGCAATCAGCAATTCTAACTCCAGGCACAGAAAAAAATACTAAATCAACATAATATATTTTTATCATAAATTTATTTTAATCTTCTGAAATACCACTGAATGTTACTGAAATACCAATAAATGAAAATATTTATAGTTCAGGGTTGAAATGAAGTGTCTTTTGTGCTCTCTAAGCTTGGTTGTTTTCTTGCAGGTATTTTATTACTCAAATTACAATAGCAGAGATGATGTTACCTAGTTTGGGTAATGAAATGTCTATAAGAAAACAACCAAGTTCAGAGGGCACCAAGGATCGTTTACTGCTGAAATACTGCAGTTAAGAATTATTTTCTTTAAGTTTATATAATTTCACTATGATTTACTATAGTTCAGCAAGGCTTTAAGCATCTAGACTTTGCTCTTTAGCTTTAATGTCCAAATACAGAATGATACTATGAATACCAGTATTTGCCAGGGTTTATAATTACCTTTGGAAAAAGCCCCCCTTCCATCTATCACCTCCATTTATCAACCAATTAAAGTCTACCAAGAAAAGTTCTGGTGCTTTTGAAGAGTTCGGGGAGAGAAAAAACATAAATGCATAAACTATGTTGCAGGGGAGAGAAAGAGGTAAGTAGGAACGTGTGTGCGAATGCTTGCGTACACACATACACATACATGCAGAGAGAGTCTATCCGTATTTCATTCAAAGTAAAGATTAATCCAATACACTGATGATTGCAACTTTAATTATAATAATTCAGGAGAAAACCTAATATGAGACATTAATTCGAGATTACGTATAACTTTTCATAATGTTCACTTACATCAACAATAGTAATAGGATCTTTATTTTTGCCAAGAGATGCATCAGGTTTTTCTTCATAACCTTCAAATTCCTCATCATCATATGGCTCACTTTCTGTATCACTTTCCTGCAATAAGAAGGCAAAATGCACAGGAAAATGAAATAGTAAATGTCTTTTAAACATACAGCTATCTTCTGCTTTTTCTATTTAAAAGACAACATGTACATCTTTACTAATTGATGATTGATTCAATCACTTGTCTACATGTCCACAAGTTCTCAATATCCAGGTCAATGTTGTCCCAAAAGTACTTTTCCAAAAGGCAATTGAACTTTCTGGAGTTTTTCTCTGAAAATGTTTCACTTCTCTTCCAATAAATTTCTCCAGTTCTAATTTACTGTAGGACAGGGGTGTCAAACTCGTTATCACGGCAGTGCCACATGACATAGCATGACTTTTCCCTTTGCTAAACTGGGTGTGGGCGTGGCCAGTGTGTGATGCATCCAGCCCACGGGCTGCGAGTTTGACAGCCCTGCTATAGGGAATGAAAGGATTTATATTCTTTGCAGTCATCTAGTTGTTAGCCTCTGAGGGCCAGTCATTATTGTTAGCTGTCTGAGAGTCACTGAGGCACTTGGGGGTTTATCTATTTTCTCAGAGTAATCTGAATCAGTGTAAATGGGTGTGGAACTTTCTTGGGACTGCTAAAGGACTGAATTGTAAACAGGAGATAGTTGGTGTTGTATCCCTCCCTATTGAGAAAAGGCCATTCAATTTTAATCTAGATTCTCTCTGTGTAGAATATGAACTTTGCTGTGTTCAAAAGAACAAAACATTTCAAATACAGATGGGACTGCTAAATCTTGTCCTAATGAATTTGTTCTCCTGTGTTGTGCCATGCATTTATAAAGTGGTTTTGTTTCTCCAATGTACTGAACATATCTCGCTGCAATGCACTGCATATACCACATTGTTTGTGTGTGGGTGTTTTGGCCTTCAGCTGGACAAGTTTCTGCCTTGATATATTCCTGAGTTTAAAATGTGCACATATCTTGTGTTTCTACAACATATGGAATAACAACATTGCTTCATTTGTTGTTCTCTTTGTCTGTTATGAAGGAGCTCCTGTCAGATCTTTTTATGGATTTGATGAAGACCCAATCAGGAGAACCACATGTTCAGAGAGCTTCCTTGATGTGTTCTCGTTCCTTCTCTTTCCCCTTTTTGCTGGTAGGCAAACATTCAGTCCAATGATATATATTGCACCATAGAGAGTATCTTAACTTACTGCACCTCTGTATGATCTGCCAATTTCACAATGGCAGATAGAAAAGCACTCCGGAGGATTAATGTCATTGCCCAGAAGATCATTGGTTTCCCTCTCTCCTCTTTGGAAGAGCGTTATAGCTCCTGCTGCCTTAAGAAAGTTCAAAACATTCTCAAAGATCCATTTCATCCTGGGCATTTTTTTTTTAACTATTACCATCTGGCAGATGGTACAGAATAATAAAAACAAGGACAAATAAGCTGAAAAACAGCTTCTATCCCAGGGCAGTAGCTCTGTTGAATTCTACTGTATAGTGCAGTGTTGGTATGATGTCAGGGGTTTCAGGTTCAATGTGTGAAGGATGAAGGATGTGTATTTGTTTTATTTTCATGGTCATGGTCATGATGTACTCTGAAGCTGGTGTTTCATTTTGTTGTATGAGGTGCAATGACAATAATATAATAAACTAAACTAAACTAAAAGGATCCTGATTACTCCCAAGTTGTGCTCTACTGGATGGCAAGAATGAAAATGTAAATACTGATCTGTGCATGTAGGTTTTCTGTATACTTCAGTATTGAGGCTCTTGTCTTCTTTGATGTATATTGCATAGTCCAGGAAGGCCAGATTATTTTCTTTAATGTCGTCCCACAGAAACTTAATGTTTCTGTCCACAATGTTTATGTATTCACGTTGTGGAGAGTGGGGACCACTTGTTTGAAAGAGGGATCAAAGAAGTTATGCATGTTAAAATTAAGCAGCCCCCCCAACAGAGATGCAATACCACCAAACCTATTTACAATACAGTTCTTTCAGCAGTCTCAAGAAGCTTCCATACCCATTTACACTCTGATTCAGATGATTCTTATGATATAGATAAACCCCCAAGAGGCTTCAATGACTCTCAGAGAGCTAACACTAATGATTGACCCTTAGAATGCTAATGACCAAGTGATTGCAAAGAATATAAATCCTTCCATTCCCCTCCAGTCAGATAGAACTGAAGAAGCTTCTTGGATAAGCAAAACATTTACAAAGAAAAAAGCCAAGAAAGCCCAGTTGCATTATGGAAAAGGCATTTTGGGAATTCAATCACATGAGTTCAATTAATCAAAAAGTGCTATGCCCAAAAGTATGCTACAAATGCAGCAGAATATGAAGCACATTGATATGAATGCCCATGCAAGAAAACTGGATTCCTAATTACAATCTTCTACTTAAGCATAGGCAGTCACTCAGTAACCGAATGTCGAAATTCAGTTCTGTGGGATCATATTAGAAGAAGCTTGGCCAAATGTTTCTTGACTTTTTGCTTAAATTAAAATGGTAGGAATGGAAAGGAGACCATTCTCATTTCTATTCTTATGTGTTTCCAATCACTAATTACCACTAAATCATGCTTGCAAAATTTGGCAACAAAATGATGAATTTTTGCCATTTCAGGTGTGGAGCTGAAGGGTATTAAGAATGAAAATAGGATCAGCTCAGCTCCCTGAAGCTTCTTGTATTACCTCCCTCATTTTTGAAACCAAACAAACAAAAAGTCCCAACAGCGAAAAGTTTCACAGCCAAAATTAGCTATTTTGCTTCTGAATTTCAGTAGTATAATCATAGGCTATTAGAAGATCACAAATTACAAGTTAGAAGGTTGTACATAGTTCACTATTGTTCAGCTCTTAGAATATGATATACATGATGCTCTGGCCTAGTAAATTCAATAAAAGAAAGAAACACAGATCGACAGTTTATAAATTGATCATATATATGATTGCTCTGTAATCATCATGGAAAAGTCTATGGCAAGGACTATTACAGCAATACGGAATACTTTCCAAATCACATGCAAGATCCAGACAGATTTTAATTATAGGCATTAAACTATATCTACAAGAGATATATCAAGCCACAGCTTATATATGGTCAAGATTGTACCATTAGAATTCAGCAGATTTTTTGACAGTCCTTCTGTTACACTAAACTGTACAATGGTTATCTTAAATCTCTGGTAAACCTAAAGTATCTACACTGAACTTTTAAAAAAATCTACAACTTCCATTAAAGAAATAAAAATTGATCCCGTTCCTTTGCTTACATTCCAGCTGTTCTTCCTGCAGCCCTTGGAGCACCCCCAAATTTTTTTTTTTAAATGCAGCTTCTATCGACAAGCATATTTTCCACTCCTGATTTAATAGATATTTGGAGCTATCTGATGTTCCAGAATTGCTTAATTACAATAATTATGTGTATATCAGATGATGCTACACAAATTATGGTCTCACTCCCATTATAGCTCCAGCATTCTGTGATACTGTTCAACACAAGTTTCCTTGCTGATTTTTTTGAAATCAAAATCTTATTTTGCCAATGAAACTGGCCAATTAGCACTGAAAATAACAAACTAACTTGTTTCCATTGTTTGTCTTACTTAGTCTTAAGCATATCAAGCTTTATACAGTGGCTTAAGTTTTTTTGAAAAATAAATTATATAAGAAGATATACACCACAGATGCACACAAACTAAAGAAAATACACAGTATAACTGGATTTCGTAATAGTCTTATAATTTTTATCTTTTTTCACCAAAAAACACAAGGTAACTCCTTTATTTCACGTCACCTGTCCATCAGCATCCTCAAAATCAAGGCCTTCATCTTGTCCTTCAAGTTCTACTGTGGCTTCCTCCTCTTCCTCTTCTGCTGTAACAATCCGCTGGGGAGATTCTGTTGCGTCAATCACATCTTCAAACTCAGCAAAATCATTATCATCATATTCCACTAAGTCATCGTCATCAAACTCCTCAAATTTGGCCAAAGAAAGACCCCATAGGATAAAGAATGTAGCCACTAAAAACCACCAACTTCTCATTGTTGCTGGGGAAGAAAATACTCAATAAATAAGAAATAGCAAAGATCAAAAATCTTTCAAGGTCAAAACATTTATTTTCTTTTAATATAGCAGTGTAAAAATGGGTCAATTTAAAACAAACTAGAAAAAGAGCACTATATCACAATCAGTAATGCTGAGTAATGCTGCTGTGGTAAAAATAGGTCAGTTTGAAACAAATAGAAAAGGAGTACTGTATCGCAATCAATAATTGTCTCATCTTGCACAGCACTTTCAAAAATGTAACATCCAAAATAATAATAATAACAATAAAAAATAATTAAAATCATAAGTTTCCTCCATGTGCACCTAATACTCCCTCTTCCATTTTTTTTCTCCACAAAAACCATGGGGTGTGGGCTGAATTGATAGCAAAGTGAATTTTCAACTAATTTGTTATTTATCATTAGCAATCAGAACTTATAATAAAATGCTGCAAATTACTTTTTCCTAGTAATAAGCCATCATTCCATGGAGATCTTTTCGACAAATATCTTTTTTTTCTAAAGCAATTTAGATTAAATAAGATTAACAGGAATTGGAATTAAACCCCAATAATTAATAGTGCATTCCACAGAATAAATGTATAATATATTTTGTAGCCATCCTGAATTTACTTTAGCATTACATGAAATAAAAACCACAATCTTCTGTAAGAAGGGCAAGATATGACTTTCTAAATGTAGAATTAAAGTTCTGGGCATCTTTCCCATATTGGATAATGATGTTTGAGAATTTTGTTTAGATTTTTTAAATTTAGATTTATTTAAAATCCTGCCTTTATTATTTTCGTACATAATTCAAGACAGCGAGCATATCCTTTCCCACAACAACAACACTATTGGACTGAGGGAGAGTGATAGTCTCAAAGTCACCAGCTGGCTTTTGTGCCTAAGATGAGACTTGAACTTACAGGCAAGAGTTTCTAGCATGGAGCTTAACTACTAGATCAAACTGGATAATACTCATATTAGTGTTATGAATACAGAAATAGCAGACGTGCTACAAATAAACTAATACATACCCCAGATTCCCTATTTTCTTTTAAAATTGCTTTATGAAAAAAAGATAATCAGAAGGATTAACTAATCCTATGGATCGCTGAAAGAAATTATGTAAGTTCTGAGGTTTAAATCAAGGGTCTTCAAACTTGGCTTGGTTTAAGACTTGTGGACCAACTCTCAGAATTCCTGAGCTAACATGACTGGAGGTGGAATTCTGGGAGTTGGAAGTCCACAAGTTTTAAAGTTGTCAAGTTTGAAGACCCCTGGCTTAAATTATTTTGATATTTATTTATCTATCTCCAACATGCCTTGAAACACAGAACAGGCACACAAACCCCCTCCCATTAAATTTATAGTAATAAAACATTACCACAGCTATCTTTTGAGCAGTGAAGGAATTAGAATTCTATTACATCTAAGCCTTCAGGATATGAACAATTTAAGACAGAATAGACTCAGACAATCAGTAATCATATGCATTTAATGAAACACTTTTTAAAAATGTCTTTTAATTATCTCAGGCTTAGTTTCACAAATTTAGGATTGAGTTTATCAGAAATCAGTACCCAAGATAGCATGGTAACATGTAAATAGGGAGTGGAAAAAAGGTAGTTCAGTATCTACTAGTATAATGTAGCTATGAGTAATAAATGAGCAATGACCCCATACTTTTTAAATTTGTCATGCTTTAACAACAAAAGGATTCCTACCCTGAATCTATTTGAATTCCTGAACTGCATTATGTTTCATATGCCCTGAGACAAGGAAGATGTTTCATATCTGGTGTAGAGATGCTTACTATACGTGTCTACCAGCATCTTTTTAAAAATCATGTTTATTCAAATAAGTATATCCATGCCAAACCCATTAATAAGTATATCTATGCCAAACCCAAACTACTTATAAATAAGTATATCCATGCCAAACCCAAACTACTTGGGCTCATATTTAATGTAAACAATGCAACCCTATTCTTTGATGTTCTTCCAGAACATCAAAAACATTATTTCAGTTTGCATGGCTGCTTGCTTATCATGCAACTCTGGACAATTAACGGATATTTTTAAATTAAAAAGCACAAAGGAAATCATTATATAACACACTGAATGGAATTCACATTCAAAACATTATTGGTTTGCATAATATCCAGGCTTTCAAGGACCTTTCTTCAAGGCCAGCAGGGCTCCGACCATCCAAATTTCAAGGGAATGTTGTACAATAGGGAAGGCATAGTAACAGAGAATCCCTGGCAACTGAGAACACATGCCTCCTGATCCCATGAGATGATACTGTTTAATTGATGAGGCCTGAAACATGCCAATGCTTTGAGTTTTGTTGGAACATCAGAGATAATTGGACACAAATAATCATGCAAATATCCAGACCTTGTGCTATTAAGGACTTTTCCAGTGACTACAAAAAGCTTGAATGGCAGTGGAATCTCACTAGCAACCAGTGCCATTCATGCAACAACGAGCATACCCATATGTAACCCCACACCACTGCATTCTGGACTAAATGGAGTTCTGAATGGTCTTCAAATAAAGTCCCATATAATGCACACTGCAATCCTCTAAATGCAAGGTCACTGAGGCATGAATGACTATGAATATGGTCTCCTCATCTAGTAATGGGGCCCTTTGGCACAGAACATGGATTTATGCAAAGGTTCCCCTAGCTATGTCTGTATAACTCCATTCAGAACTAAAAAGGAGGATCTAGATGATTCTCAAAGCCATTTGGTCTTGCTAGAGTTAAACTTCAGACTGCTCCTTTCTATCCAGACTCCTCCCTACTTCCAGACACTGAGACAAAAATAAAATTATGCTAAGATTGAGAGACAGGTCTGTAACTGAGCCCGAATTACAGTCACAAGTCCAGGTACTATATGACTGTATTTGAATTTACCATTATTTTTTACAACAGTCATTAAATACCAGGATCTTTAAGCAAATTTATTTTCCCCAGTGGGTGTTTTGTAACTTTGAATGGTTTTTAAATCACCAGTTATAGCCGAAGACTGTTTGCTGGGTATCAATCTTTTTCTCCTCACCCATTCAATCCAAAAGTGATTGTATTATGTGACCATTTGTCATTATAATATGAAAAAACATGAAACCAAAAAAATAAAAATAGTTAAGAGTCAGGTGATATACAAGTAAATTATACTTTTAAAAATCTGCATATGTCCTAGCTTTGTCACTGAAAAAGTAACTCACAAATCCTTGTTACTCACAAATCCTTGTTTTAAAATTCTTCTTGAAAATTATAAAACCCATTCCTTGGACCATTAACCAATATAACATAAAAATAGCATAAGAAATAATAAAAAAATTGAGAAGAAGTAAAAGTATCAGTCCAACTCATTGACCTTTGCAATCAAGTTATATTTTGAACTAGAATTTGAACTAAGAATCAAATCATTCTATTGGCATAATAACTTACACATGCAGTTAAGTTATTGCAGAGTATTATACTTACCCAATGGCCACTGTATGATTAATAGACCACTAGATTGTATTTAAAAAACAGCATACTGTAGTTTCCCAGTAGTCCTGACACTAGCATATGTTTGACTTGAATGGACAATTTATTATTTAAATAATTCAATCTTCATAGCATGTTGATTGCAATTTTCATAATTATTTCTGTGATCAAAGGCTTAATGATACAGATTACTTTCCAGAATGCTGAAATACAACTCCCACAATTTTTTACCCCTTCCCATGTTAACAAAGGACACTGGGAATTGAAGTCCGTAACTCCTGCAGAAAAGCATCAAGCTGCCTAACCTGCCTAACCTCAAAGTAGTTGATGGATTTATGGAAGGTGTAATTTGGCACACCCAAAAATTACCAATGTTACGATTTCATGAAGGCAGCATTAAATTTCTGAGCGCGAGACGGATTTGACATCTCGCTGTTTCTAATATTATTATCACTGAAGGCTACAAAAAAACAACACCCCACATATACCCGCAGGAATTTGATAGCCTTTTTGTTTTTTTAAAGCTTTATACACACAGTTGTTTCCTGCCCGTCTGTACTAACCAGCTTTCTAAGTTTCCATTTTTATTATTTCAGTTTAGCAAGATGTGTGTGAAAGGCGTTCGCAGGACTGGCCTATATACCCCCAAAAAAGGGTGTGTAAAAAGCGGTGGAAATGATTAGTATATCCAAGCCAGATCTCCAAGGGAGCCTGTTCCAACCAGAATAAATCACCTTCAGCTATTCACGGTGGCCGGGATTGCCAAGAGTGCAGTTCAGTTCAGGTCGTCTGGAGGGAACGAGGTGGGGAAAGCTAGCTTCGGTGCCAACCTCAGGTCCAGCCCACGCCTGTGAGAAGTAAACCCTCGTGTACAGCCAATTTGGGGCTGTTTTTCCTCTCCCAGGACGTTCACGTCCACGTCTTTCCTGACTGAGGAACAACATTACTATTTACCTTACTATCTAGCCCTACAAGAGAGAGCTCCCTCCCCTCCCACCCACCCTGGATCTCTTAAGTCCTCAAGCCCTCCTGCGCGATACCTCAGATCAGGGTTTTAGCCTCTCAACGTCCCCAAGACCAACTTGCTCTTCGGCTAGGTTGAACGATCCCAACAGGATGACTTTTTTTTCCGCCCTGCCGTTCTTCCCCGTAACATACGTCACTTGCGTAAGGCAGCGCATGCGCCTTGAAGTTGAAAGGACAGAAAAGGGAAGTGGCCGAAAGAGAAGGATGCATTTTTTTTTTTTAACACACTGCCCTTTCATATTTCTTCAAGAAATGATGTCGATTCAAAAAAGAATTAACAATATATAGAATCTAAGAATGAAAAAAAAAGGGTGAGGGGGGAATCTGTATTTTTATAGATTTGGAGAAATAAAGGATGCGCTATGCTACTTTCTAGCTCTACGTTCCTCTCCTTCGGAGTTTATGGCTGGTGTATGACGTCATAACGGAGCGCTGGGGAGAGAAAAGGCCCGCGGTTTGAGGACGAAGTTTATGTGCAGGGGCCCTTCAAGAGCAGAGTGTCGGTTTATTATATGCGTGACGTTTGTACGTCACGATCATTTCAGCAGGCAGCGTCTACCTCCTCGTTTGTGCATTACAGCACTCGAGCAAAAGAAGGGAAGGAAGACAGTTCCCCAAATACCCAAGTAATAATCGGTAGGTTAAACGGAACAGAACCAGAAAAAAGAGGCAAAGCAAAGGGCCTGAGAAGAGCCTAGAATCGTCTTGTGTTTGGCCGTTGGTTAAAGGAGGAAAAGAAGGGGGCGGGGCTGAGGCCTAGTCAGGGCACGTAAACATTTGAAACTCATCGTTTTCACGTTTTCTTCCATCAGGTAATCTTTTTGTGTCTTCGGCCCGGCCTCTGGCCCGCCTCGAGGTGAGTAAGAGGACATGTAAAATCAGTTTGGAAGAGTTTGACAATTTGAGAAGCTAATGTAGATAATGAATGTTCACCTATTAAAATAGATGGTCTTATTACATTTTGCCTAACTTATTTTAGCTAACTTACTACATTTTGTCTAAGTGTTTTGGCTAAACATTTATTCCTGAAACCAAATGATGGGTGATTCTTAGGATTATGTAAATACTATAGTGAGTTGCTTTGATGTTATATTTATTTATTAATAATATAACATAGTTGCTAATTTCTGTATTGGACTAGTTTTTAATAAGCAGGGCATAATTATATGATCAATATCAATTATTTAAGATTGAGTGGGAAATCTTGGGTTGGAATGGAGGGCAGGAGGAAATTTCTTTTCTCTTTCCTGCAATGATTAGATATTTAGAAGGAGGGACAGTTGAATATTAAAGAGGAGAGGAGGGACCACTGAATATTTTTTTTATATGGTGGAAAAATGTTTAGAATAGTCACTACTCTGTTGCAGTTTGTTAGTGTATGGAAAGAAACAAGTAGCTCATCGGGAAGTCTAGGCTGCAGTGAATCCAACTTTTCATTCACCTGAATGAATAAAAGGATGGCAAAATTATTTCCCTTTACTATATACAGAATCAATTGAAAAGGAATATACCAAGAAAAAAATGATCTCACTTCCTCTTTAATAGAACATTTCTTCCCATCTCTCACAAAAGGATTATTGCTCCAGTGTCTGGTTTAGTTACAATACCCAGTAAAAAGTAACTATGTAAATCCTTAACAAAAGTAGAATCCTTGTCTTAGTAAACAAAGTTCTTCCATTAAATTAAGCTGTAATTTGCCGATTTTGAATTGTTAAAATGACATCCTCTAATAAATATGATACTTGTTTTGATGGACTTTCCTAAAGTAGGTGGTAATTGTTAAAAGTAATAACTTATTTACCTATCAGTCTTTTCTACTTAATCCATATTATATAAACTTTTTAATCTTTTAAATGTATATGTGGTTTTAAATTTGATTTTGTCTTTCTTTAGATACATTACCAACACCATGAATTGGAACAAGGGTGGGCCTGGCACTAAGAGAGGCTTTGGTTTTGGTGGCTTTTCAATATCCTCTGGAAAGAAGGAGGAGCCCAAGCTGCCACAACAATCTCATAGTGCTTTTGGAGCCCCTGGTTCTTCTGGATTTGGGAAGACACCACCACCTCAGCTGCCATCCTTTTACAAGATTGGATCTAAACGAGCAAATTTTGATGAAGAGAATGCGTAAGCTCTTATTTTGCACATTTATCTATAGTAGATTTCCAAAATTTGATGGTTGCGTTACCTAACAATATCTCAAAAAAAGCAGCAATGAGGCATGTAGTTTTTTTAAATTACAGCCAGTAAAATCAGTATGACTAAATTATTTTGTTTTATTTTTATTATTTTTAAGCTGTACTATGGCACATTAGTCTTGAATGCAGCTTGAACTTTACTCAGCTCATATAAATGAATAGTTAAGATATAGTAGTTACTTAACTCGCAGTCATATAACATATTTTAAGAAATAGTAAACTGGATATCAAGTTTTTCTGTCTTATGTTGCTGGCTTTTTGATAACTGGATTCTTTATTAAGGAATTCCTTTTTTCTCTTTCTTTTAATGATTAGATATTTTGAAGACGAGGAGGAAGATTCCAATAATGTTGACTTGCCATACATTCCTGCTGAAAACTCTCCTACTCGTCAGCAATTCCATTCCAAAGCAACTGACTCAGATAGTGAGGATGACCCATTAGAAGCATTCATGGCTGAAGTGGAAGTAAGTTACTATTTCTTTTAATTTTATAAAGATTGCTTGACATCAAAATTTGAGAAATGCAACTTATACTTTAAATCTGATCTTAAAATAAAAATAGTATTAATCTTACTCATTTGAGCACTTTTTAATTTATTCTGAATGTACTTACTTTTCAACAGATTGCCCAGCTGATATTACAGAAATGAAAGAAAAAGCAAATAAGAGAATAATTGCTGTCTTTTTAGCTATAAAAATATTTTGGGTTGCTATCACAGGAAAGACCATGCTTTCATGAGCTTTTGTTTAAATCTGATACTTGTTTTTGTTAAATCTTGCCAGTCTGTCACATCAGATTTGTAAAGAAAGGCACTGTTCAGTTTTTGCTACCATTAAAATCAAGTTCAGTGAAAAAATCTGTACTTGGTTTATCAAATAATGTACAAGTAGTCCTCTGGTTATGATAGCAGTTGTGACAGAGATTGCCATTAGTAAGTGCAATCCTTAAGTATGATGTCATAAGTTCATGTATTCAGCACCATGCTAAATTTGAACAGTTGCCAAATGAATTGACTTAAGCTGAGGACTATATTTACTTGCTTACAGCTCCATGAACTTCTAATTAATAGAATAGATAGAATACTTTATTGGCCAAGTGTGATTGGACACACAAGGAATTTGTCTTGGTTGAATACTCTCAGTATACATAAAAGAAAAGATACATTCGTTAAGAATCAATCATAACGTACAACACTTAATGATAGTCATAGGTACAATCAGCAATCAAATCATACTAGGAAACAATATAAATTGTAAGGATATAAGTGACAAAGTTACAGTCCTATAATCACAAGTGGGAGGGGATGGATGATAAAGAGTGATGAGAAGGTTAATAGTAATAGTAGTGCAGACTTTGTAATAGTTGAACTGTGTTGAGGGAATTATTTATTTAGCAGAGTGATGACTTTTGGGTAAAAAACTGTTCTTGTGTGTAGTTGTTCTGGTGTGCAGTGCTCTATAGCCTTGTTTTGAGGGAAGGAGTTGAAACAGCTTATGTCCGGGATGTATGGGGTCTGTAAATATTTTCACAGCCCTCTTTTTGACTCTTGCAGTATACAGGTCCTCGATTGAAGTCAGGTGGGTAGTAATTGTTTTTTCTGCAATCCTAATTATCTTCTGAAGTCTGTGTCTGTCCTGTTGGGTTGCAGAACCAAACCAGACAGTTATAGAGGTGCAGATGATAGATTCAGTGATTCCTCTGTAGAACTGGATCAGCAGCTCCTTGGGTAGTTTGAGCTTTCTAAGTTGGTGCAGGGATTTTGATGGGAGTTTATATTAAATATGCTACTTTTTAAAATAATGTTTTGTGATTTATTAGGATCAAGCTGCTAGAGACATGAAAAGATTAGAAGATAAAGATAAGGAAAGAAAGAATTCAAAGTAAGTTTCATATATCATATTCCTGTTGAAATAAACAAAATGCCATCAACAATGTTATTTCTAGTTAGATATTTTATTTTTCTGCCAAGAGTTCTCTAGAGGCTATGATTTGGAATTTAAGGGTTAAATTGTATGGGGCTAGTGTATGATTAATTCTGACTTATGACAAGCAAAACTTGACTTTTTAGTCCTTTTCAGGTGTAAAATTCTGTTAACGCTTCTCATATTTCATAATTTGGAAATTCCAGTTGGCTCATCGGAATTTGGCAAGTTCTGGGGGGTTGGAATTGTTATAGGAAATGTATTTTTATTGCAGCTGAATGTATCTATGTTGAGTCATTTTGGCACTCATCAGGCTGAATATATGGAGCTGGGTATGTGGAACATTTGCAGGGAAGTTTTGTTTCTCTGCTTATTTTTCCAGGGGTATACGCGATGATATTGAAGAAGAAGATGATCAAGTGAGTTTTCTACAAAATCTTTTCTATTTATGTAAAAATGATATATGATCCCTTGAACAAATTAGTGTTAAATCTTAACATAAAAAGATGCTTTTGACCATATAAATCACTGCTGAGATTGTGTAAGTAGAAGCCATTAGAGAGATCATGTAACACCATTTTAATAGAAATTTCTGTAATTCTCTTTTACTTTTCACACTAGAACATCTAATTTAATATTTTTAGACTGTCCCGCAACCTGTGTGCTGGTAACAAGTTAGTATGTCTTTGATGCCCAAAGTATCCACTTTCTACATTTATACAAAAGTGATTCCTTGTTTTTGTAATGAATGGACAATCATCTCTATATCACAATGGCAAGTATAATCCATTTCAGTGGAGTTCACTTGTTATGTCTGTAGGAGGTCTTTTCAGTCAGGAGCATACTCAATTCGTTATGGATACTTCTTTAAAAGTAAGTTATGACAGCAAGTCTAAGGCACAGTTTGAGACTAGGGAAAAAACTGTTTAGCAGATACCTTTAGAAATCACAATTCTAGCATGTTTGAATGACAAGAAGGCCATTCCATTTACAAAGTTTGGTAATTACCCATTACCAAAGTGCAAATTCAATCACAAGTCTTTGCATTTTTCACCGCAGGACCAGACTTGTTTTACAGTTGTTTTTACAATTATTGTAAAGCAAGTTACCATAGTCATTAAGTGAACCACATGGTTATTAATACAGCATTAAAAATGTTGCAAATTGTGGTCACATGACTGCACAATGCTGCAATTGTTTGTTGCCAAGCTCCCAAAATGCAATATTATGATGGGGGCAGGAGTGGTAACCTTGAGGACAGATCTAAATTAGCTCTTTTGATATCTGTTGAATGGTCATTAAATGACTGGTTGTAAGTCAAGGACTATCTGTATGTGTAATAATTGACTGTATATCACTGAGTTGATATAGCTTATACATGTTTAGAATGCAGAAATAATTTTTTTGCAAACAAAAATGTAACTTCTAAATAGAGATGTTTCCACCCATATCTTTTTATTTGGTTCATTTATAACAGAGAATCTGACAAGGTACTTACAATATGCAGAAAAAACTTATGTACATCTCTCCCAGTTTTTTAAAGGCAGAAAATAACACTGGAGTATTGATACAGTTATAGAAATGGTTAAAGCAGTCAGTTAATAAAATTGGTTAAATGTAGATACGAAAAATAATTCAGGTTTTAAAATATTGATAGGTAGTTCCTGAGTGTAAATATTTTATTTTGAAAGAACAAAATATCTTACTTAGGGTAATTTCTTTTCATTTTATCTTTAAAATTGAAATTAAGAGATTTTAACGAAAGTCTTTCAGAAGTTACCTTGTCCCATAATGCATGTACTTGTTACCGTGGGTCCTCATAATTGCAGCTATTTTAACATCCCCACAGTCATGGGGTTATTGGGGGTATTTGGCAATTGGCTTGCAATCATGATGTCACAGGGACACATGATCACAACTTGCAACTTTTACTGCCATTTTCTGCCAAGTAAAGTCAGTAGGGAAGCCAGCGGGAAGTCACAATTAGTGGTTATGAGACTGCTTTAACAGCACGGGATTTACATAGTCACAACTGGGACTGCCGTAATTACCACTGTAATGTTGTACAGCATTATTTAGCAATAGCAAAAGCACTTAGACTTATATACTGCTTGGCAGTGCTTTACAACCGTCTCTAAGTGATTTACAAAGTCAGCATATTGCCCCCAATAATCTGGGTACTCTGGGTCCTTACTTAGGGATATAGTTGCCAGTCCAAGCTTCCTTTGTTAAGTGTGGACTACCTATAATCACAGTAAATCCTCTCACATGCATCAGAGATCCAGAAAAGAATTTGGAACATGATTAGTATAAAAATACCATATATTCTTAAGAAATCACATATTAAAGTCATTTGGAACAAAGTCTTTTGTGGTTTTACCTGAATTTTGATGGAGGTCTACAAGAGTCTTCTGGATTCTGTACATTATAAAAAGACTTAGAATATTGTTCATATTTGTCAGTCATTGTAGTTTCATTAGATAATTTCAGTGCTAAAATATAATTCAAATAGACTCTTACTACTCTTGCACACATTAAAGTAAATTATTACCTTAATGTGATTAGCAGTAAACTATTTCTTCCCTTTCAGCATCTGTATGCAGTTACACTTTTCTGTTTTGCTGCAGGAAGCTTATTTCCGTTACATGGCTGAAAACCCCACTGCTGGTGTGGTTCCAGAAGAGGAGGAAGATAACTTGGAGTATGATAGTGATGGCAATCCAATGGCACCATCTAAAAAAATTATTGATCCTCTGCCACCTATTGATCATTCAGAGGTGATGAAATTTATTCTTTACATAAAATTGTATCACTGTTAAGCTAAATTATAAGTCAATAAAAGCAAACTAGGAAAAAACTCTAATGCAGCAACCCCCCAACCATTTTGGCAGTTTCATGGAAGACAATTTTTCTGTAGATTGGGGGGGGGGATCAGTCGCTCACTTGCCTGCCACTCACCTCCAGTTGTGCGGCTGGTTCTTAACAGGCCACGGACCAGTACTGCTCTATGACCAGGGGATTGGGGACTTTAGTATTTCTGAAATATTAGATATTAATAGCTGAAATAGGTAAAGAATTTTATTTTGACAAAAGAGCTTTATTGCATTTCTTGTTTTCCTTACCTTGACTGTCAATTTGATGTTCCAGTGTTACAAATGTTTTGCTAGCATTCTCTGGTGATTGAAGGATCATAATATCACAGCAGCTAGAAATGATTAGCTTTTACCTGTTCGGGTGGCATTCCTCACTAATAAGGAGTAATTGGCTTGCAGATTGAATACCCACCGTTTGAGAAAAACTTCTATGATGAGCATGAGGAAATCACCAGTCTTACTCCACAACAAGTAGTGGAGTTGCGTCATAAGTTAAATCTCCGGGTAAGATGAAAACAAGAATCCTTGTTTGTGGACACTCTTATTGTTTATACATTTTATTGTGTGCTAAACAGATGGTGGATCTTACCGCAATATTGCAGCAGACCAGGGAATGCTTTCTAAAAGGAAAGAGTTGTGTTAAAAAAAAATACCTTTTTAGTTCACTATTCTTTGTATGTTAGAGTTTGAAAGAGGCCTCTTTCTAGAGTCTCTGAAATGCTTCCTGTGCTTTTCAGTTTCTGGTCCATTACTAGTGATTTTTTTCAGCTCTTTTAGCTGTTTACTTTTTCTTATGGTCCACCAAGTGAAAGGCATAGAGGTTTGAGGATATAATGAACATATATAATATTCTTTCCTTCGTCTGTTTTCCCCATAACAATAGTCTTGTGAGGTGGGAGTGGAATTCCCATGTAATCCACAGCATCCCTTTCTGAGTGTCCTGGTGATAGCCTCAATATTTGGAATCAATGTCAGAAATACAGATAACAGATAATCAGAGTTGGAAGGTACCTTATAGGTCATCTAGTCCAATTCCCTGCCCAAGTGAGAGACACTACACCAGTACAATATTGATCCTCTTTTTGTCTCCGAGACCAAGAATCATATAGGAGCAGGAAGCCTCTGAAGCAAGCCACTCTCATGCATATAGTTAAAGCACCTCCAAATGATGATGCTGAAATTCAGAAACAAAATGGATGAAATTAATAATGCAATTTTTAGTTCATGTCAGGTGTGGTTAGGAATTTTAAGAAGGGAAAAAGAACATTTTTTCTTCCAGAGTCCCAGGGAAAAAAAAGTGTAACAAATTCAATCTTGCCCCTTCCAGTAACATTAGCAAATACTGGAAATTCTCTTCTGACTTATTTGTTGGGCAACAAGTTTTTTAAACTGTTTTCACCCTATCCCTTCCAGTAACCTCCAACTTGGGTAAGTAAGTAGCCCATTTCTGCTCCACACCAACAGGCATATTAAACAATTTTCTTAATATAAGCATGTAAGCTTTGGCACGTCTAATTTAATTCTCTTTTTCCTAGGTTTCTGGTGCTGCTCCTCCAAGGCCAGGAAGTAGTTTTGCTCATTTTGGTTTTGATGAGCAACTTATGCACCAAATCAGAAAATCAGAATACACTCAACCCACTCCTATCCAGTGTCAGGTGAGTATCATTTTTTCATAGTTTTTGAGAGAATAGGGAGAGACTACCAGTTCTAACTTGGTTACCAAATGTAACAGATATAGAGATATAGAGCCTGAAAAACCAAATAACTAAAACAGAACATTTCAACAAAATTAGAAATTATTTAGAACAGTCCCAACCGTTCCATCTCTGCAGGGCAGCAGGGGTTGCAGGCGGGGGTTGCATATGTAATCTAATTATGTGAAAATGGAGTTTCACGCACTTGCCCCCCTTTTGCACGGCCACATTCCCAACAGGCTGCAGACTGGTACCAGTTCACAGATTAGGGGTGGGGACCCCGATTTAGAACAGTTTAAAAAGTTAGCTATTCTGTCTGATTTCTTTACAGCTCATAAATCTGTAGAACGTAACCAGAAGATAATTTGTTAAATACATGATACAACTTAGAATTTGATACAGGACTATAAATCCTATTTCCTTTAATTGATTGATTGATTAGACTTTTATCCCCCTTTATTATTATAAGGTGGCAAACATATATAATATTCTTTGCTCCTCCTGTTTTCCCCATAACAATAGTCTTGAGAGGTGGGGTGGGTACTGAGTTGAGTGATATCCAGCTGGCTTTCATGCCTAAGATAGGATTAAAATTCAGTACCCTGGTTTCTAGAGCAGCCTTGAGTACTGGAAAAATCTCAGGCAGTGTACAGTGTGATTAGGTATATTATGTTTAAATGTGATTTTCCCTGATGAAATATAAGGAACCTGTAACCATCCATTTATTGGTTAAATGTGGTTTTCCTTATCCCTTATTGACTATACAGCCTGCAGTTCAAGTTATAGTTCAGCAAAATATGAAGGCATGAAATTCTCCCATCCTTGTTTCAATAAACAAATTAATTTCAAATTAATGTATTAAGTTCCAAATTACCTGCTGCATTGTTGAGTTTTAAATAAAAGTGTTGTTCCTCTTTCTCTGTAGGGTATTCCAGTGGCACTCAGTGGCAGAGACATGATTGGCATTGCAAAAACCGGCAGTGGGAAAACTGCAGCGTTCATTTGGCCCATGTTAATCCACATTATGGATCAGAAGGAGTTGGAGCCAGGTGATGGTCCCATTGCAGTAATTGTGTGTCCCACTAGAGAATTGTGCCAACAGGTAAGTAAATTTGAATCTTCATGGAGAAAAATGTAGGAAAATAAATATTTATGGAAGTGGGAATAATATTTTATCATTTTCTAAAATTACAATATATAGTATTCATTATACCTTATATCTCATTAAAAGATTATACTGAAGGGTATCTATTGCTACCTTTAGCAACAACTTGTCTTAGTTATTCGTTTTGATCAAAACTACCAACTCAGAAAAATCATTTAGTGATTTTAATATCATATTGGTTTACTATTCATTAGTAATTTGTTATTGAAAGCTGTGGGAAAAATAAAGTACATCTTTCTCTTGATCATTGGTATTTAGAAATATAGGAAGTTGCATTGTGTGAAAAACTAATACAACAAAAATAATTTTGAATGTTCTTAAAATTATAGGTTTGTAGTTCTACTTTTTAGCTTTTCCTACTAATTTTATCTTTATTTAAAATCCTATTCAATACATGATTGTGATTGTAATTAAGCAGAGAACAATTACTTTTATAAAAAAGCTAGCTCATTTATTAATACAACTAGCTTCTTCCGAAAATTACAAAATCTCTAGAGAAAAGAATTTGTACTGGAAGTGCAAATAACTTTTCTGAGTGTGGTTTTCTAGCATGTTGTGCTGGTGTGATTGATAAAGATTGATAAAAAAAATTAATAATATAGTTCTTCGTGTATGAACGTCACAGGACTACCAGCTTTTGTTTCTATTACTTTTGAATGAGTAATTACAAAAATGACACCAGTAGCTGTGAGTAGCTGTTCCTATTATCATTTACAATACTGCTCCAATTGGATGCTGTGCCATAATCATGGAGGTTTTAGAGTTTTGTCCTGAATATTTAATCCAAAAACTGAAATTCTGCCTTATGTGCAATGGGAAAAATGGAAAGAAGAAACAGAACTATAGAGAGCAGCCTGTATAATTCAGGTAGCAGTTGGTGCTAGATGGATGGGAATAGAAACACCAGAGAAGAATTAAGTTACTGAAGAAAAATGTTTATCCACACTGTATGTGATACTGTTAAAATGATTTCCAGTTGCCTACAGACTGTGAGAGTCTAACTGGAGATGAACAGCTGGCAAATCAATACTTTACAAAATTGAGGTCTCTGGAGCTTTGCCCTCCTTCCCCACAAGTAATTCTAGAATTGTGCTATCTATAATTTTGTATGGGATAGCATTCTCACTGAGTGAATTGATACATAATCTGAGGGGGGGGGGGGTCTTCATGAATTCACATCTCCTGCTCAAGAGCTTTTAAATATTTCATCTTGCAAGCCAGTTGCATTTCCTGGCCAGCTCTTCTCATGATCACTTATTCTTTAATCATTTCCACCTTGGAATATTGCAACATGGTCAAAACAGGCTATTCTTTTTTTTTTTATTATTGGTTTTTAAGACAAACATAGACAAACAAAATATAAAAACTTCAAGCCATATATATATATATGTATAAAACTTCAAGCCATATATATATATATATATATATATATATATATATTTTCTTACAGTGTGTCCGTTGGTTTACAAATTGTTTTGTGCTTCCATTTTGTAGTCTTCAATTACAATTGCATTGTATATATTCTCATATTTTCAACCAAATATTAAATACATTACTATCATTGTTAATCAATCATTTGACTATACTTTTATTCATTCATGTTTTATGAAATAATGCATATTTTATTTGATTTGTTTTATAACAATTGATATTATCATCTCAAATCTATCCTACAATCATTTTGTAGATATAATAATAAAAGAATACATCTTTATATATTATTTTCTAAGAATCTACATATTTCATTACCATGTTTTATTGTCTAACCATTGATAGAATAGATCCCAAATTTTATAAAATTGTTTATCATCTTGTTCTCTGATTTCAAATGTCAATCTACTCATTTCAGCACATTTCAATATTTTAAAACAGGCCATTCTTAAAGAGTATTAAGAAGATTTTGGTTGGCATCTTTATAACATGTCTTTATTTATTAAGAAAATGTATATGCCTCCCCCAACTCAGCTTACAAAAATAAAACTTCAGTACAAAAACCAATACAGGTAGTCCTCAACTTACAGTACTTCATTTAGTGACCATTACAAGTTACATCACTGAAAAAAATGACTGTTTCATACTTATGGCCATTGCAGCATCCACATGGTCACATGATCAAAATTCAGATACTTGGCAAAACTCATATTTATGATAGTTGAAGTACCCAGGGGTCATGTGATCACAATTTGTGATCTGACAAGCAAAGTTAATGGGGAAACCAGCTTCACTTAATAACCATGTCACTAATTTACCAGCTGGAGTAATTCACTTAACTATGGCAAAAAAGTCATAAAATGGGGCAAAACTCAACAAATGTTTCACTTAGCAACAGAAATTTTGCACTCAGTTGTGATCGTAAGTTGAGAATTACCTATAAACACTAAGCCTATCTATCCAGGGCCATGAGAAAGAGTGTCAAAATGGGGCCAGTTTTATCTTCAGGGATGAGGTTCCTCGGAATAGAGTCTGGTTTCCACAAGATCTGATAGACTAGGCATGGTTTTAATCACCTCAGTAAAACTAGAATCTTGAAATGTGCTTTATTTGTTTTCAGCAGTCTTCCCCTATGGATCAAGATGGCCTCAAATCTGTTGGCCCTTCAGAAAAATCTTTCAAGTGTTAGGGAAAGTTGTAATGATGCTACATGCCCACTTGGCATTATGAATATTTTTTGATGCCTTTATTGTATTTGCTTTTCATTGTATTTTCCATTAATTGCCCAGAGTTGTTTGCTTAATTTAGGCAGATATGCACATTTTCTAAATAATTAACTCTCATATGGAGAGTATATAGATCCAATGTAGCATGTAATATCCTTGAAATAGTCTGTGCTGAAAATTAGATGCAAAAATGAAAGCTATATTCATAAAATAGGTAGATAATTAATTAAGGAAGTGCCGAAGCTTCATTTCATATCTCTTATTTTCATTACTTTGAGGCCACTAAAATGTTAAAAAAAAGTTCTTTCTACCAAACAAATGCCTACTGCTATGCAAACAAATAGGAAGATTTTTGAAGTTAATTTTAAAAATTAATTAGGACTTTTTTCTCAGTTTTTCATTACTTCATTCTTAACATGATGTGAATCTATATGGTTTTAGATCCATGCTGAGTGCAAGCGTTTTGGAAAAGCCTACAATCTGCGATCTGTAGCTGTATATGGTGGAGGCAGCATGTGGGAACAGGCCAAGGCACTTCAAGAAGGGGCAGAAATTGTTGTCTGCACTCCAGTGAGTGTTTCACCAGTATGATTGTGTTGCAGTGAGGAACAAAATATTCTTGTTTTTTCTTCTTTTGAACAAAATAATTTTCTGAAATTGTTTGATTTCTGATTTGCTTAATCCAAACTCAATGCTCACTAGCAAGATTCAGAAAAATTCAAATGATGAGGGACAGGGATGCAGAGATTTGAAGACTTCCAAATGATAAGGGATAGGGAGACTTGGAAAAGTGATGCCCATTTCAATTATTTCCCATCGTTTGAATCACATGGTATTTATTTTGCTTCCAGGCTTAAGGTATATGCTAAATGTTTCTACACAGGGCCGTTTGATTGATCATGTGAAGAAGAAAGCCACAAACCTTCAGAGAGTCACTTACCTTGTGTTTGATGAAGCTGACAGGATGTTTGATATGGGTTTTGGTACGTAATAGTGTTTATAACCATAGTTAATAAACATTGCCCTTGTTGCTCTTACCTATTGTCCTCTAGAAGTATTTGGTTTGATAACCACTTGCAAAATTATTGTAAAGACCAATGCTTTGTTTAAGTGTTTTCCTAGTAGGCTAGCTAGCTAGCTTCAGTTTTACAAAAAAAGTATAGATATTTATGTAATAGCTGAAATAATCGGTGTTGTTTTTTTGGTGCAAAATGAAGGGGTGGGAATGCTGTAAGCTTGGAGAAAACAAGTTGTTTTGCCTAATGAAGAAAAAATTTGAGAAATAAAGAATGAAATATACATCTTATGAATGTAAATACTAATATCAAGCTATGTTATTTGTTCTGTCATAATCTCTATGGTTAGTTGAGAATGTTTCTTAATAATGTCCTTTCATTATAGAGGGCATTATAAAATGATATTTATGAAGATAGGTTTTAGGGATCTCTGTCAGGCATGGAAACTTTCCTTCTTTAGAAACCCATGGAAGCTTCAGACAGAAATTCAATAATTCCTTTCTGTTAAATCAACCATGTTATAATCAGTAGGAAAAAAGAGATATTTTTTTTGTGTCTTCCATTCTTTTCTTGATGGCAGTAACTTTGAAGGTGGCATGGAACACCTGTCTTTATAGCCCTGTTGTCATGTAGGTAGGAAGCATGCAGAGGTGTCATAGGAAACTAGGTCTTTTCTGGAGAAGTTGTCCTTACCATTATTTTCTGTATTGAGACTAGGCAAAGACTAGAAGTCTAAAACAGCCTATATATAATATAAGTAGACAAAATAGTATGTATGAGCTAAAATGGATTGGTTTTTTTACTAAATTAATCACTGGCATCAATAAATAATTTATTTAAATATTTTATTTCCAAATCCTCAATGAAGGATACTCCAAATCCTTTATGTGACTTTGAAGGAAAGAAATTTCCATTTTTCATTTTGACAGAATTTTCAAAATCTTGCATGTAAATATCAAAATGAGTTTCCCAATCATATTTGTATGTATAGTATAATGAAACCATGATTTTAGCATTATGTGCATTAGCACGAGTGAGCCTGGTTATTTCCTTTCCCTCTTTTGTATTCAAGAAATAAAACAGCCTATTAAGGCCAAACTAGGCTGTCAATTAAATAAACAAGCTAAGTAAAATAATACAATATATCAATATTTGCTACTAGCTCAATTGAAAGGAACTGCAATGCAATTATAATTTATATTGAACTATTTTAAGTTTCACTGGATTTGGTATGTGGGAGGCTTGACCAAATATATCTGTCAACTCATTCATGGCCAGCTATGGATTTCAGGCATTTTGTTTTCTTTGTACTATAATTTTTCTGTTATATTTTTGTACACTTCCTGTTAAAGATGGCAGTGTAAGAAGTTGGCCTTGTGATTGCTACTCAGAGAAAACTTTACCTTTGTGATTTAAAAATCAAAACACATAATGGCTCAGAAATTAATTAACACTAGTTAATTGTCATTAAAATGTTCTGAGTTTATTTACTAAAATATATCAGCATCCGTTCAAAACAGAGTTTACTGAGTTGTTCTATGTTTTGAAAACATAAAAATTAACTTAGAATTCAAATCATTTCATTCATTCAGGACTTGTATAATACTTTAATTCAATTGGATGATTAGCCATCATAATGATATTGCTTTCTATTCTTTTTAAAAGTTCTTTAATCTGGAGGTTTACTCTGTTTTATCTTGCTTAAGAAATGGTTGCTTAGTAACCATTTGAAGTTATGAGAAAAACCTTTCCCCTCCAAAAGCTACTTATGACTCATTTCCAGAGTTCTAACAACTGCACATTTACCCCAGGATCACATGACTGCATTTTTGGTACTTGGCAATCAACTCGCCTTTATGACTGTTCATAGCATTCTGCAGTTTCTGTTTAATGACCAGTGAATTCACTTAATGAACATTGCAAAAAAGTTCATAAAATTTTGACTTTGCTTGTCAGAAGTTTGCAAAAGTTGATCACATGACCTCGGGACACTGCAACCGTCATAAATAAGAGTGTCACTTGCCAAGCACCCAAATTTTGATCACGTGACTATGGGATGCTGAAATGGTCAAAAGTGGACAAAATAGTCATAAGTCAGTTTTTTCAATGTTGTTGTGACTTTAAGTAGTCACTAAATGAATTGTTGTATATTGAGGACTACCTGTCTAGATCTTCTACAACACACTTTATTTTACAGACTTACCAAAACTTGTTTCTCTTATGATATTCCAAGACTTTAATAAAAGTATTAAGAAGTTTTCTGGTATTGTACCCATTCTATCTATATCTGTATTTATATACCTATGTACATATATTAATTTATTGTGACTATTGGGTATGGTTCAGAGGGTGATGCTTTTCACTTGATTTCGTTCCTTTTTCTTCAGAGTATCAAGTCCGATCAGTTGCCAGTCATGTCCGCCCTGAAAGACAGAGTGAGTATGGGCTTTCTTAATGCAAATTTTCTCACAAAAATATTTCAGGGGAGTTAGACTTCTTTGTTAATATTAATACAAGTCATCAAATCATACCTGGATTTACAAATAGAATAGGATAGGATAGATATCAAATGCATTACACACAACTTTTAAGCAAGAGAAAACACTCCCCCACCCCATATTTTCTTATCTCTGATTTCCCCATCTTTCTCTGATTTCATTTTTTTTCCTATTGTCTAAAGTTTTGTCTGAATGGGCTTCAGACGAGGAAATCTGTTTCTCCCTCTTCACACATTTATGTGAGCAAGGAAAGTAGGGAACCATTAAGCAACCATCTTGAACAGCAAAGTTTAGGAGTTATTCTAGATAAAATAGATCATAAATAAGTGTCTCAGTTTCACAGTTTCAAGCCATAGTCGCAAACTCTTGGGCTTGGGTTCAATGTTTTGGGGAAGAGGTGATGGCAGCAATGCATAGTAAATGATACACAATATATAAGGCCATTCCATAGAAGTCAGCACGGTTGTAGTTTTCATTGTCCCTTTGCCTTTTAAGGAAGTTCTTTTTTTTCCCCCATTTCTTTTTTCAAGCTACATTAAGCCTTCCCAATATACATTTCTGTATATGTTTCCTGCAATAAAGTGATAGAAAACTGCTACTGATTTTAGCAGAAGAAACTCTTAAATATCAAAATCTGTGTATTCTTGTGTTTCAGGCTATATTCCACTTAATAGCTTAACTTGTTTATTCGTTTAATTCAGTAAAAACTACTAGCATTGAATGAGAACTTACTGGTAAACAGTGCTGTAGTGTTTCAGAAATTAATGTATTACATATGATAAATTTTGTTATGATTGCTAATGGATGTGAGAGAAGAATGTTGTTTTATGTCTCTGAATAGGTGCAGAACTACATCATTGTGTGGTCATTGGTTCACACATTGTACTACACAATGTGATTCATTTGGGTTTGTTTAGAAACGTGTTAAACTTGCTGTTTGATTTGTAAACCACAATTCCTATAGTAAACCATATTCTTGATGTAGCCTGTGAATCCAGCTATTGTGTCCATATCCCAAGGGACTTGATTTAGTGGAGGCTTGTGTTCTGGTATCTCTTTGGTTATGTGATATAATCAACACTGCATTTCTGATTTAACAGCTCTTCTGTTCAGTGCAACTTTTCGGAAGAAGATTGAGAAACTGGCCAGGGATATCCTGATTGATCCAATTCGAGTGGTGCAGGGAGATATTGGAGAGGTAAATTCCCCTTCTAAAATAATTATTTGAATGAAACTATTAATAAAAAGGTAAGTCTTAAGGTTGTGTACTCCCCTGCTTGGGTCTTGCTTGCAAATATTTGCTTTATATTCTAATGTTCTCTGTTGACCTTGTTGTCCCAAACAGGCAAATGAAGATATTACTCAAATTGTGGAGATCCTCAGCTCTGGTCCAAATAAATGGAACTGGCTGACTGGTCGTCTAGTGGAATTCACTTCTTCAGGGAGTGTCCTCCTTTTTGTCACCAAGAAGGCAAATGCAGAAGAATTGGCCAACAACCTTAAACAGGAGGGGCACGATCTAGGGCTCCTACATGGTGATATGGACCAGAGTGAAAGGAACAAAGTCATCTCAGATTTCAAGAAAGGGACCTTTCCAGTTCTGGTTGCTACAGATGTGGCTGGTAAAATTGCAAGCCAGATTTAAAAGACATAGAAATTGTTTCTGAAAGCATCCTTTTATCCCTCCCCACAATCAGTATGGCTTCTTTGCTTTATATGTAATTCATATTTATATGTAAAGGCATTAGAAAATGTATTTCTGTGAAAGAGATTGAAGGGGGGGCACTCTTTAAATACGTTGTTTGAAACTAACATGCTCTTAAGTGTTACTATTGAAATGATAGTAAGCATTCAAAAATGCTGTTTTTCCATTTTGATGGTAGTATGGTAGGAGGATACACAAAACTAAATCTATAGTGAATGTTTCTTCCTTTCCTTCCCCTCATTAGCAAAAGTTGAATTTCAGTTCAGTCTCAATATTCCAAGCTTAGGAACAATAACTCTTTAGATCAGTAATTAGAATGTGAAAGTCTGAAAAAAAAAGACACATTTAAAAAGAGAGGTATAAAAATAGATATGTTCCTCTTTTTTCTCTTAAGTCTAAGTGCTATTGCTATTAACACTTAAAGCATAAATCAATATGTGACTTGCATAGAAAAGCATAGCTGAGAAAATGGAATTTTAGAAAAATCATTTCTAACATTGAAAGTGGGAAATGAAAAGGGCTTTTAAAATAGACATAAGACTGACTGCATTGGAAAGGACAAGAACAATAGCTTAAAAAAAAAAAAAGACAAGCATTTATAGTATTTGAGAATTGCATTCTTGACCTCCAACCTCATAACTGAAGTGTTTCTATCTAGCTCGTGGTCTGGATATTCCTTCCATTAAGACTGTGATCAATTATGATGTGGCTCGGGATATTGATACTCATACTCATCGAATTGGACGTACTGGTAGAGCAGGGGAAAAGGGTGTGGCCTACACCTTGTTGACTCAGAAAGATAGCAACTTTGCTGGAGATCTTGTTCGGAATTTGGAAGGAGCCAATCAGCACGTTTCAAAAGAACTTCTGGATTTAGCTATGCAGGTAAAATATCTGGTTTCTTTTTCTTTTTTGAAGCACATATAGTAGTTATGAATATAGTAACTATATAAGAAGTTGTAAATTTAAAGTAATATGGACTAAATTTACTTGAAATTTTACGATATTTTTTGTTGTGCCAGACTCTGCCAAAAAGTTAGAATAGCAGTCCCCAACTTTTGCAGACCAGCAGCGATGGGGAAGAGGGGATGATTTTGCATGCACACCCACTGTTTGCACAAATGGAGCTTCAGTACAGTCACTCTCCATTTGCATAGCCCATCCCCAGTGGTCCATGAACCGGGGGTTGTGGACCCCTGAGTTAGAACGTTGATGACTGTATTGACTGACACTGTTGTAGAAATTGTGATGCACAATCTAAAGCTATTGGACAGCATGTCCATTTGAAAACTTGGAATATTGTTGAAGAATTGCTAATGTTAAAGTTTTTAATGAAGTAAAATAGAAAAGCATTTATCTACATGAGGTAAGAATTATATTTATGCTATAATAACAATTTTTATATTTTAATTGACTATGGTAGCTGCATTTAATTTAATTATAGGCACTTTCCAACTTGCATAACTGTTCTGTTCTGGAAAACATTGATTAATTTGATATTTGCATAAGTTAGAATTAGACCAAGTATCCCCCAAGCCAATGTATATTAATTACCAATGGCATTTTGGGGATTGATGAGAAAGTAGAAGACTAGATAGGCATTGCAGAATTAGTAATTAACTGGTTCTTGCTCTTTTGCTCACCTATATGCATTAATAGGGAAAGGTAGGAGAGAGGAAAAAAGCTATTAAAAAGGAAGCTAGCATATTCTCACATGAGACCCTTCACAGAAGTGCATTTGTCATTTTTCTTATCATAAGCCAGTGAAAAACATTAAAGAAAAGTGAAGGAGTGAGAAGGAATTACAAGTTTGACTCCCTGATTTCTTTACTGGTAGCCAGCCATGTAGTTTCATGTCAGCAGAAGGGAAAGCAGAGTATAGAAAGAACCACTGCAGAGATGGAAGATGTAAGCTATTCTAAAGCAGGGTCCTAAGAATAGAGCTATGGAAGTGCATGACAAAAGTATTAGATGTGTTCTATTGAAATAGAATATTTCAAATAGAATATTTATATAAAACTGGGCTTATACAGAACACAAAGAGCAACTGTAGTTTTGCTTTCACTTTCTTACTTGCCAGAGTAACCGGACTATATAAAACACAATAAAGTGAAGACATATTAGAAACCCAACATTTTTTATTAATTCACAATTTTCTCTCCAAGAATGCTTGGTTCCGGAAATCGCGTTTCAAGGGAGGGAAGGGCAAGAAGCTAAATATTGGTGGTGGTGGCCTGGGATACCGTGAGCGGCCTGGCTTAGGATCAGAGAATGTGGTAAGCATCGATGCCTAGATAACAGACATATTTATTGCTGCTAAGCATGCCCAAGACTTCTGCCTCAGTTGAACAATGCAACTTTGTGTCTTAGGATCGGGGAAACAACAGTGTAATGGTCAACTATGAAGCATATAAGCCATCCTCAGGAGCAATGGGGGACAGGTTATCTGCAATGAAAGCAGCGTTTCAGGTTAGTGTGAAAAGAATCATATATTAAGATCTCATTGCCCTCCTTGTAGTGCTGCTGCAATTAGGATATTCACTCCAAGATGCCCTTAATCTTTGAAACCCAGTGTCTGCTATTTGTACCAGGTTATCTATGAAGGAGGAAATCCAGCTAATTAAAATTACCACATAAACACTTGAGGGCTGTAAGGGGGACTAAATGTTACCTAACAATTCCCTACCCCACCCCTCAAATCAGTTAAAACAGGTTCCTTAGCCAACACTCAGGGCTGTGAAATCTCCGATTTTACGCGGAATTCCGATTTTTTTCCCTCAAATACCAATCTACATTTTCCGCGTTTTTTTTCTCAGCTCAGGCATACCGTATATACTCGAGTATAAGCCGAGTTTTTCAGCCCATTTTTTGTGCTGAAAAACCCGCCCTCGGCTTATACTCGAGTCAGCCGCTATGGCACCATGCCTGGCCTGCGCTGGCGTGGCTGCAACTGATCGCGCCTCCATGGCAGCATCGCCGCCGCGGCTGTCTACCCACTGAGGTACTACACAGGCGACCCCAAGCGGCCTCTTCTTCCCCATTAACGGGCGCCTGGGGCCCCCGCGAGCTCCTGTGTTGCGCGCTTCCAGCTTCGCAAAGAAACTGCCAGGCTCAGGCAGCCTCCCCCACCCCCTAGCCTAGCAGCGA
This sequence comes from Hydrophis major, assembly GCA_033807585.1. Lineage (NCBI taxonomy): Eukaryota > Metazoa > Chordata > Lepidosauria > Squamata > Elapidae > Hydrophis > Hydrophis major. The sequence continues at coordinate 39,106,514 of CM066343.1, read as the reverse complement.
AGAGCTGCTCCGGGGGCAGCGAGACAAAGTGCCTGGCTGCGCCGTGGCAGGAGCCCCCGAAGCAGCTCTTCGCTGCTGGGGGGGGGAGGCTGCCTGAGCCTGGCGACCTCAAGCGGCCTCTTCTTCCCCATTAACGGGCGCCCGGGGCCCCCGCGAGCTCCTGTGTTGCGCGCTTCCAGCTTCGCAAAGAAACCGCCAGGCTCAGGCAGCCTCCCCCACCCCCTAGCCCAGCAGTGAAGAGCTGCTCCGGGGGCAGCGAGACAAAGTGCCTGGCTGCGCCGTGGCGGGAGCCCTCGGAGCAGCTCTTCGCTGCTAGGGGAGGGGGTGGGGGAGGCTGCCTGAGCCTGGCGACTCCAAGCGGCCTCTCCTTCCCCATTAACGGGCGCCCGGGGCCCCCGCAAGCTCCTGTGTTGCGCGCTTCCAGCTTCGCAAAGAAACTGCCAGGCTCAGGCAGCCTCCCCCACCCCCTAGCCCAGCAGTGAAGAGCTGCTCCGGGGGCAGCGAGACAAAGTGCCTGGCTGCGCCGTGGCGGGAGCCCTCGGAGCAGCTCTTCGCTGCTAGGGGAGGGGGTGGGGGAGGCTGCCTGAGCCTGGCGACCTCAAGCGGCCTCTTCTTCCCCATTAACGGGCGCCCGGGGCCCTCGCGAGCTCCTGTGTTGCGCGCTTCCAGCTTCACAAAGAAACCGCCAGGCTCAGGCAGCCTCCCCCACCCCCTAGCCCAGCAGCGAAGAGCTGCTCCGGGGGCAGTGAGACAAAGTGCCTGGCTGCGCCGTGGCAGGAGCCCCCCGGAACAGCTCTTCGCTGCTAGGGGAGGGGGTGGGGGAGGCTGCCTGAGCCTGGCGACCCCAAGCGGCCTCTCCTTCCCCATTAACGGGCGCCTGGGGGCCCCGCAAGCTCCTGCGTTGCGTGCTTCCAGCTTCACCAACAAACAGAGCTGCAAATCTGGTAATCGCTTGCGGAGCCTCGGCACGAACCCCCTTTCCCCGCACTCCCCCCCCCGCACTCCTCTGGCGGCAGCAGGCGGAGAAAGCCCCACTTCCCCCTGGCTTTGATGGCACGCGTGAGTTGGCTTCCCACTCTTTTTTTTTTTAACTCTCCTCTTCCTCCTCCTCCTCTCCTCTCCCCTTGTTGTCTGGTCTTCCCTAAGGAAACTCGAGGGCTCACACTTCCAGGTGTTTCTCCCTGTCTTTCTCCCTGTCAATGATCTTTTCTTCCCTTCCCTTCTCTCAGCCCCAATTTAAAGAAAGAAAGAAAGAAAGAAAGAAGAGAGAGAGAGAAAATGGGGCCCTATACAAATAGTTTGCCCCAGACAGCACTTAACATAAAAGTAAAACAAACATTTTTTAAAAAAATTCTGATTCAGATTAAAAAATATATCCTGGCTTTTATTTGTAATCATCATGGATGTTTGGAGCCTACATTTCTGCATGATTGTTTGGCTATTTTGAATTTGATAGAATGGACTCATTGAATATCTTTATTTTTTAATCTATTTTATTTTTTGCCTGTTTCAGAAGTTTTATACATGGACAATTGAGTTTGCAGATTTGAATTCACAAACACTTTTTGAACTGTTATACATGACTGTATAGAATTGGATTTCACTGCAAAGTTGAGAGTTGCCTGGTGTTTTTTTCAACCTGTTACCAGCAAATGCCAGTTGCCAGGCAGCAGATTATTTAGAAGTGTTTTTTACAGTGGTTGTCCCAGATGCAAAGATTCAAGCCTCAGGTTAGGTATGGAAAAAGTAAAGTGTTTATTCTCAAAAACAGCAGTTGAAATTGATGGAAATAGTCTCCAAAATAAGCCTAAGTTGCACCAGAGAGCATCTAGAACCCCAGAGCTTCCAGGGCCCTAAGCGGGCCCTGGACCCCGGCCTAAGGGACTTCGCGCTTCGCGCTCGTGATGTGCGCTTTGCGCACATGCACTTCGCGCACAAGCACTTTGCGCACCTTATTCACTTCAGATTTTTTCAGACTTTTTTTTTAACCAGCTCTCACACCCCTGAACACTCCAGAAGGTAGGCTTAAGTACAGAAGATCTTGACAGACTTTAGCATTGGGCACTATCTAACAAAATGAAATTCAATAGTAAAAAAAGTAAGGTTTTACATTTAGGCAAGAAAAACAAAATGTGCAGGTATAGCACCTGGCTCAATAGTAAAAACAGCGAGAAGGATCTTGGAGTCCTACTGGACAATCACTTAAATATGAGCCAGTAGTATGCTGCAGTTGCCAAAAAAAAAAAACTAACAAGGTTATAGACTGCATTAACAGAGGGATAGAATCAAGATCACACATAGTGTTAATGCCACTTTATAATGCCTTGGTAAGGCCACACTTGGAATACTGCATTCAATTTTGGTCGCCACGATGTAAAAAAGGTGTTGAGATTCTAGAAAGTGCAGAGAAGAGCAACAAAGATTATTAAGGAACTGGAGGCTAAAACATAAAGAATCGTTACTGGAAATGGGTATGTTTAATTTAATGAAAAGGGCTAGGGGTGATATTGTAGCATTGTTCCAATATCTCAGGGGTTGCCACTTAGGAGAGAGAATCAAGCTATTCTTCAAAGCACCTGAAGGTGGAACCAGAAGCAATGGATGAAAAATAATCAAGGAGAGAAAATTCCTGATAGAACAATTAATCAATGGAACAACTTGCCTTCTGAAGTTGTGAATGCTCCAACACTGGAAGTTTTTAAAAAGAGATTGGACAACAATTTGTCTGAAATGATATAGGGTTTTCATGTCTGAACGGGGTTGAACTAGAAGACCTCCAAGGTCTCTTCCAACTCTGTTGTTTTAAGTCAAGAAAGCGGTGCTAGTAAATAATTTCTGGCTACTAAGCAGAAGCTTATCCCATTTAGTGCCCGATCTCCAGTTTTAATTGGTGTCTAAAGAGGCCCATGTTGCTTTGAGAAATTTTATGAATATTATTATATTTACTGTAATGTTTTTTCTCTTGTAGTCCCAGTATAAGAGCCATTTTGTTGCTGCCAGCTTTAGCAACCAGAAGACGGGCAGTTCTTCAGCAGGTGCCAGTGGTTGGACCAGTGCAGGCAGCTTAAACTCTGTGCCAACAAATTCAGCCCAGCAGAACTCAGCTAACCCTGACAGTCCCATAGCAGTATCAGGTTTAGCAAAAGGTATCCCAGGTTTCACAAGTTCTGGAAACTTAAACAGCATCACTAGCTTTCCAAGTGCAGGCATTCAGGGTTACAATAGTGCAAATGCCATCAACAACAACAACAGAGAAGGCAACAGTGGAGGCAGGGAAAGATACAATGACAATCGGGGTAGTAGTCGTCATAGTGACAGCCAGCGCCATGGAGATAGCAGTCGCCATAGTGATGGCCAGCGCCATGGGGAAGGTTACCGCCATGGAGAAAACCGCCATGGGGATAGCCATAGACACAATGAAGGCCGACATTCTGGAGGTGGGAGCAGCAGCAATAGTCGCCATGGAGACACCAGAAATAATGGAGACAGCCGGAACAACAATGACCGGAACAACAGTGAAAACAAAAATATTGAAAATAGGAATAATGAGAGCAAGAAAGAAAGCAGCAACCGAGACAACAGCAAGACAGATGGTTTTGCAGTTCCTGAACCCCCCAAGCGCAAGAAAAGCCGATGGGATAGTTAAGCATCTGCACTTCTCCTCAAATGGCAAGGTGCTTTTCTCTAAGAAAGGTCTCAGTACCAGAAGTGGCTATTTGGAAGGATAAGAGTGGACAATAGCATTTCCCAAGGAAGCCTGACTCAGTACATCCAATATTAACCACCTCCCCTTAATGCCACATCAGTTTTATGCTTTGGTCAAAAGAAAGTTTCCTCTTTAATATAATTTTTTTCGTGCTTTGCATTTGAAAAATCCGTCCATCCAGAGTGGTTTTACAACATTGATTATCCCTTGGAAGAATTTGTGGTTTTTTTTTAACTAAACATAGGAATAAACGGGATAGGTTATATTTTAATTTCTTCATCATAGACTTGACAGAAAGTGACTTGTTTAGTTGGTGTACCTACTCATCTTCCTTTTAAATTTCTACAACGAGAATGGTTTTACACATTTTTCTTTTGGCTATAGTGATTGGCTGTGCCCTGGCATAGATTCTTAGATCCGTTTTTATTAATTTCACGCATAGGCACAGTTCATGGACTGTTTGAGAGTAAATCAAACTGATAAACCAGCAGACATTGTAAAGTTGTGATGATCCTTATGGCAGAAATCGAGGATGGAAGGAATGGAATTAGCCCTTTTACACCAACATTTTGGATCATGCATGGAAAGCCTGCTGCTTCATTATGGCTTGTATCAGTCTTTCAGCTGCTCTCTCTACTTTTCATCTGATGAATAGCACTGATTAATTTAAATCCCTTTCATTTTGAATTACTGAATACCGGGTTTGATTTCCGTATGTATGTATGTATGTATGTTTTGTCAGTTGTCGGTAGTTTTAGCAGTTAAGAAGGCAACAGATGCAGATCACCCTATCTTTTATATTCACCTAATTGTATCTGCATGATTGTAGCTAAAGGAGAAAGAATTAGAATTGTTTCTTAGATGTGGAAAGGCTACACAGCAGATATTTAGGCAATAATGCCACTTTCCCCTTTATATGTAAACTAGGTAAGACAATATCTTTGACTGAAATTTGACTCCTTTGATTTATTGCAGTTACAATAGTGTGTAGAATAAAACACATTTCCTGGGACAAATGGAAATCTCCATGTTAATCTATGCAACATCCTATCATATTTTGAAAGCTTCCTTGCAGAAGCAGAGATTAAAGTGCACAATGAAACTGGTAATTGTAGCAGATGTTTTTAATTAGATTGAAGCCTCTGTATCTAGGAATGATCCAGGTTTACTTATATCAGCTTGTTAACAAGTATAGATTCTTGAAGCTACATTAACCTTCAATAGAAAAGACAGACCGTGCATGCAGCTATGAAAACATAGGAAGCAAGTAGGATTAATTTGTTCTCAGCAATATTCATTTAAGATCTTTTGTTTGCTACTTTGTGGGTGTTTGCAAAGTTGTTCCTTCCTATCCTCAAGATTAGATTCAGGAGTATGGTGGAGAGGCACTTTTCATGTATCAAGTTTCTGTGATTGAGGGGAGGCAGGCTTAAACCTTGTACATTTGCGAATGAATTTTTGAAGCAGCAGACATGAGGACCTGTGCAAAAAAAAATTTCAGAATGACTGTCATACACCTCTGGAAAGTTAATGCAAAATGTTTTGCTTGGTATCTTTAATTGCATGTTCTTAAACTTCTTTTCCCAGAGGAATAGGAAAACAATCTTGTTTGTTGAAATATGTTCTTGCTTTGCATTTTTATGAAGATATATCTGAAACTGTTAAGATTCTGTGACATGCCATGTCCTTTACTTTCCATGTTTTCTTCTAATAAATGTTTTATTACTAGTATAATTGTCTTGAATGGTCTTTAGTTTAGCTATTATTTTATTCCAAATTAGTTTTGAAGATGCAAAGTACTTGATTGTTCTAAATGATATTAGGAAATCAAACTGGGATCCTTAAGAGATACTGGCTGGCTTTTGTGATATACTCCTTGTCATATTAACTGAAGTTCTGTGCTTCATGCAGAAGGTTTAATCATACATTTCCTACCAGCTGTTTTTCTTTTAGACTACCTTGAAGACTGCATTTCCAAATACAAGTAGACTAGTAATGTGTACTTGCTAAAAGTATGTTGAATATGCTGTTGGATCAATGCTTGTTTCATCATTGTACAATCCACAGTAGTTTGGCAGGATAATCAGTTCTCTTCAAGAATGGTTACTGTTATGTTGGGAGGAATGGTTTGTTGAAAAATGGGACAAACTTCCATAGAATATGTTTTTTCAAAATCCATTGTATATCACTGATGTAGAATTGATAATTAAATAACAAATTAATGTTGGAAAGAAACATTGTCATTTATTTCTCACTATACTACAACACAAGAATAAAATTGAACATCAAGAACAAATTTACTTCTCTCACACTCCATACTGGTTGAATGAGAAAGTACTCTCTACTTGTAATTGGCCAAAATGTTAGCTAACAATTTTGCCTATTTAACTTTGGAACTCTTAAAAAAAAAAAAAAAACCAAGTACTACAGTATTAAAAGTGAGAGAATCAAATGCTTTCCATTGATATAATATGTAGATAATTATTGTTGCTAAGGATGAACTGGCAAATGCATGGCAAGAAGGCAGATCTGTCTTGCCAATCAGAATGTTTGGAAATAAATAGGTGCAATTTTGCTAGCATTACATATCTCCCTGAGCGATCCTCAAGATCCATGATAAAATTATATGTACACAATAATAGTCAGAAATGACTAATAAATAATCTTTTCATATCAACAGTAAACTAACTAGTCATTACAATGATGAAGTAGCTCAGGATTCAATCTAGCAACTTGCTAACTAGATGGATAGACATGTTTTTAATCTTTATAGCATGGTCTCAATATCTTTTTTCAAGCAGGAATGGTTTTCTAGGTCTGGAGAATCTACCAAAACCTTAATTATCTCCTCAGGAGCTTTCTGCATCATCTCCTGACTCAAGCTGTTATACAGAGTGGAAGAAACAGGAAAGTATTCCAGTGTAGCACCACTGCTGGCTAGCTGCAATAGCCAATTTCTGGCAACCAAAGGCATAGCTATGGCAGTTGCAGAGGTTGTGCCCCAGCTGGCCATACTCAGACTGATGCTATTGGTTGCATGGGATGTTAGGCCACCATAATAACAGCTCCCTCCTGTGCTGGTGATACGGGTCTTCTGCTTTATATCCAGTAGCAAATTTCTCCGGAACCAAGCTTTTTTAATTTCAGTTTGTACCTAGAGATAGAGACAGGTCATCAAAGGAATGCAGCTTGGATAATTCAACATGTCTCTTGTTCTCAACTCTTGAATATGTGGTAGAAGCAGCTTTGGCCCAAATTATCAGGTGCCCACAATTCTTCACTTTTTCTTAACACTCCAACGTGTACTTATTTTTTCAATTAGAAAGTTAGCCCTAAATTTCAAATTAGGTAACCCACCACAATCTTAGGATGGAATGTTACCCCACATTATATTTTAGGTTTGTTTTTCAAAAAGGTCAAAGGTGAAGATTAGTTTGTATTTAAAAAACAAGCATGGTTTGTATGTAGACCGGGTATATGCAATTGCTATTGTGTGACTAAGTTCACACAAACTAAATTATGTTTTATTGCTTATTAAGCATTTTTTTTGTGGTCATACATAATACTAAGCCAAGACCCAACATTGAATGTTATGGCTTAGCACAATGTGACATTCTAATCACTAACTCCAGAACAAAGTACTTGAAGTTTCTGGACTGCCTGTGAAGATTGGAGGCATTGTGTTACACTGGTTCTACTCCATGATTAGATAGGTGTAGTCCAGGCATGTCAAATTAGCCCATGGGCCGGATGCATGGGTGGGATTCTACCAATTTGCACCTATTTGCTAGAACCGGTTGTTAACATTCTAAGCAGTTCGGAGAACCGGTTTTGAGAAGAAATTACTGGCCTAATCCTGTAAGGAAGACAGGAAGGAAAGATTCTGGTGTTGCTTACAGAAACTGCCTCTCCGTTAACCCTTATTACATTCTTGGCAAGACTAGACTTCCTATCTCAGGAACGTTTCTGGAGTTATTTTCCCCTCCTTTGCTGTGTGGAGTGACCATTCAAAGTTACAATGGCACTGAAAAAAGTGACTTATGACCATTATTCATACTTAACGACTGTTGCAGCATCCCCAGCAGCATGAGAAGCCAGGAGGAGATGCATGCCTCGATGTGAGTGATATTGAGTTGGCCACACCCAGCCAATAACATGACCACCAAGCCATGTCCACCCAGTCACATGACCACCAAGCCACACCCACCACCTAAACCACGCCCACAGAACCAGTTGTTAAAAATTTGAATCCCACCCCTGGCCAGATGCATCACGTGCTGGCCGCTCCCAGGCACATATTAGTGAAGGGGAAAACAGTTGCGATATGTTATGTGATCCCTGGTCTAGTCAGTGTATGAGGAGTAAGTGTATTCTTGGCTACTCCTATGGGATGTCACGGCTCATATACAGTTTTGTTCTCCATGTTGTTTAACGTAATACTGTTGAGAGAGGTCATCTATTGCATTAGAGTGAGATATCAGCTTCTCCCCCCACCTACCCACCCATCAGAATGGTCCCCTTTCTGTCTTCAGAAAAGGAGTTTACACCAGCCGCTTCTATCTCAGCCTTTGGAGAATAGTCCCAAAGATGCTTTTTCAGGAGGGTATTGGACTTGCTCGGTTCTTTTTTGAAGACATTTTGTTTCTCATCCAATAAACTTTTTCAGCTCTGACAAGACAGTAGGGAATGGAAGGATTTATATTCCTTGCAGACAGCTGGTCATTTGCATCCTTTTAGAGCAGGGGTCTCCAACCTTGGCTCCTGGAAGCCTGGCGGACTTCAACTCCCAGAATTCCACAGCCAGCTTTGCTGGCTGTGGAACTCTGGGAGTTGAAGTCCGCCAGGCTTCCAGGAGCCAAGGTTGGAGACCCCTGTTTTAGAGGGTCTTTGAAGCACTTGGAGGTTTAGAGCTGAAGAAGCTTCTTGGATGAGAAGCAAAACATCAAAAAACAAAAAACAAAGTCCCATTGCCTCCTGAAAAGTACCTTTGGAACAACCATGACTTGGATGACTGAGAATCTACAGACTGGAGAATAGGTTGGTTGGTTTTTCTCTGGCCGTAGTTAGTTTTAAGGTTATGTTGAAATTGTTTTCTTTATGAAGGTTTTCACCCTTTACATTTTAGAATTCTGAGCTGCTCAGGATTAATGGTTGGGTTGGAATACAAATTATATGCAATCAACTAATCAATCAGAAAAAAAAAATGCTGGCCCAAAAAGCATGGCTTTTAGCAAAACTAATTGGAGAATGTAAATATTTCATGCAAAGCAGTATTATTTTTCTGGAAGAGAAATATGTCAGATAGAGTTAATAAACTGGTGGCTTCACTTGAAAATCCATGCAAACTCTGAAGAGAAAAGCCAATTTTATACACATGCTCATGTTTGTGTCTACATAAACATAGCTGCAAAGTCTTACCTCACCATTGCAAAAGCAGTAAATTAGAGCCACGAAGAAGCCCTAATGAGAGACAGAGACAAATCAAAAGTCAGAACTTGTTGAAATAGAGTGATTCAAAAGCAAGATTCATGAGCAAAAACTCACCTGTAAAGAATTGAAGAGCATCTCATAATGCATCTGTATCTGCCAAAGTGTACTGGAGACAGCTGTGTAAGGCGTAGCCATGAACACCATGTAATGGACACCAAAGAGGGGCATCAGGACTAGGGTTGACTTCAATAGTTTTCTGAAAATAGCGGGATGGAGGGAGTATTTATGCTATCTTGTCACACCCACCCACCCCGGGTTCTCCAGAAAAATGTTTCAACCGTGGCAACTTTGAGATGTATGGACTTTCAACTCCCAGAAGCTGCATTGTTTAAAATAAAACAGAATGCTTGATAATAAGGCTAGTGAAAGTTTGACCCTTAAAAAAGACTAAAAGCTTGAAGAAACAATTACAGTAATAAGCCAAGACTGCACTTCTTACCCCACTGCAGGAGAGCATTCCTGTTGACTTATACACCAAAGGTCCCAGGTCTGTGACTGGCACCTGTCTGCAGCATGCTGGAAACCAATCACACAAGTAAGGCCCCATCCATGAGAGGCAGGGAGCACGCAAAACCATGCCTCCTCTGGTCCATGGAAAAACCTCTCCCCACAGAACTGGTCCCTGATACCAGCTGGGAGACCACTGCTATTCAGGATTACTAGAGTGGGTAAGACTTAGAATTTACACTCTTGTTAGAAAAATTATAAAAGGGGAAAAATAGATGCTTTAAACTTTCCCTGGGGTAATTCAGTCTGATGTTTGCATTTTTATTAAGAGGTACATTTTTGCCACTTAAAGCCCTCACAAGACTCACACATACATACACACCCAAACCAGACTTGCCTGCTTTACGTTACTTTGGGAGCTAGAAATGAGAAGCAGGATGGTTGTATCTAGTCTTTAGATGACCCAATCCTGCCCTAGATCCAAGTTTATTTTGGTTACTATGAATTGGGGTCTGTTTAATAGTTATTGGTAATATAGGGGATTTCTTTTTTAAACAAATAAAAACTTGACAAGCTTTAAGATTTGTGAACTTCAACTCCCAGAATTCCTCCTCCAGGCATGTTAGCTCAGGAATTCTGGGAGTTGAAGTCCACAAGTCTTAAACTTGCCAAGTTTGAAGACCCTTGCTTTAAGCAATCTAAAGTGATGAAAACATAGTTTATAAAATGGAAATGACCATTGTATTCCAGAATGTCTATAAGATTGATGTTAACATTCTCAATTAAAAAACCTGAAATAATAGTTTATTGCAGAGCTAAGAGAGAAAATCTAGTTCAGCTGTGCCTAAATACATACCTGTACTGTTGTCGTGGATCTAATTTCCCTGTGTTTGTTTCCCATAGTTTGGATGCCAGAACTCTCACAATATTGAGGAAAAGAAAAAAATTCACCTGCCAGCAGCACAGAAACACAGAGACAGACATTTCATATAGTGGTAGAATTAAACAGTTGCTTTATTCCGCCCAGGGGTCTCCAACCTTGGCAACTTTAAGGCTGGAGGACTTCAACTCTCAGGATTCTCCAGCCAGCAGAGCCTTAAAGTTGCCAAGGTTGGAGACCCCTACTCTACACTACACAGGCAGTCCTTGACTTACAATCATTCATTTGGTGATCATTCACAATAACAATGGCATTAAAAAAAGTGATTTACAACCCATCCTTGTACTTACAATGATTGCAGCATTCCTGTTACGTATGTAAATAGTTAAAATAAAAGCGAGTTTGGGGTAAAGTGCAGGGTTCTGGCCCTGCACTTCTGATTGGTTGTTAAGTGGCTCGATCGGATTGGTTGGGTTCAGAGAATCCGATTGGCCCTTAACGAAGGACTCTTATTGGTTTTGGAGCTAGTGTCTTACAGCTCCCTATTGGTTATTTCGCATTAAGGTTGCCTATATAAGGCAGAGTTGTTGTTATTAAAGTCTTAAGTCACTATGTAATAAAGAGCTGAAAATTCACCAACTAAAACTGTCTCCATTCATTTCACCCATGCCTGAAACTATATCAATTCCCACAGCCATGTAATCCAAATTCAGGTATTTGGCCACTGGCATGTATTTACAATGGCTATAGCAGAGGTCTCCAAACTTGGTAACTATAAGACTTGTGGACTTCAACTCCCATAGCTGGCTGGAGAATTCTGGGAGTTGAAGTCCACAAGTCTTAAAGTTGCCAAATTTGGGGACTCATGGGGTTCATATGATCACCACTTAGGATCTTCCCAAGTGACTTCCAAGTTTCAACAAGCCAAACCAATGGGGCAAACTGGATTTGCTTAATGATTGGATTATTTAATTAACTGCAGTTAATTGCACTTAATAATAGTGGCAAAAAAAAAGTCAGAAGATCAGGTACAACTTAAGAGTTGCCTTGTTTAGCAATGGAAATTCTGACCCCAGTTGGTCATTTGTTGAGGACTATCTGCATATGGTAGCAATATATTTTAATGGCTATTTAACTCCCATCCCAAACAATTATGAAATAGTACAGCTTCAACTTACAACCCAAACAGCATCAGGACTAAATAAAATTCCAGAAAGACCTAATTCTTAATAAACAATGCAGATCCAATGGACCACTCTAAAACTTAAGATTAAGTGATGTATATGAAAGATGCCATGTGTTATTTTAAAACTAATTTTAACCATTATAAATATGGATTAGTTACTCAGCTACAGGAAACGTGTATTACCAAACTCCCAGCCATTCTTTACCCTTCTTACCATGATCGCTGCTAAGATTGGGACCTGGTAGATCCATTTCATGTTTCCAGCACTGAGGTCCCAGCATCTGACAAAGAGAGGTTTGCATTCAGCCATGACAGTTTATTGAACCAGAATATGACTTACCTTCTCTCCCCAAACTCCTCCACAATTGCAGAAAAGGATTTTTAATATCCACACTTCTTTCTTCTCTTTTTTTTGGTCAGGTAGACTTTTTGAAATACCCATTGAGTTTACTTTCTAAGAAAGCTTTCGGCCTTCTTCAGGGGTTTAAAATGATCCTGGAAGATGGTGCATTGTTTTACAGTTTTGACACCAATTATAAATGTCATCCATTTTACACATCTCTATATGTGTGTAAAAAAATGAGAGTGGCAGATAACCTGGTGGGTTCTAAGGGAAATACCTGGAATGCACACCTCAAGTACCATTTGAAATTTGGAGATTTAATCTCCTAGACCAAGGGTGTTAAACTCGTGTCATCAAGGCAACATCACGTGACATATCGGGACTTTTTTCTCCTTCACTAAACTAGGCATGTGTGTAGTGTGATGCATCCGGCTCATGGGCTGGGAGTTTGATAGCCTTGCCCTAGTCCCTACTCCCTCTCTGTGACTATGGTGAGGGTAGTTTGCTTCCAATCTCTCAGGGTAAGATGTAAGCAAAGTAGAAGCTACGTACTGTGTATCTGCCAGAGATGCTCTTACACCGGCCCAGATGGATACAAAGACAGCAGGTGACCCTCAAAGGAAGAAGAAAAAGAAAAACAAGCAGAAAGAGATCTGGGTTTCCAGTGATATCTTAACAAAACATCAGGGGAAAATCAGAATAACAGAATAACACCATACCTATCATTTCATCCTGAAGGGTGAGAGAAATAGTAAAAAGTTGGGAACGTGAGGCATCTTTAGGGGAGAATACAACACCTGATATCCCTCAGCAGATACTGAGTAGGTGAGGGATCACAATGTTAGTGCAGACACACTAGTAGGAGGCACCAGAGGCAGTTCTGGTGGCCCAAGAGCAAAACTGAAGCAATCGGGGACATCCTGGGGGAGGGGTCAAAAAAGAAGATAATGATCATGACCTTATAATCAAAGCCTCATCCCTTGTATCCCATGAAAAAGGAGCAGTGCTTTTAACTGCACAATTGTGGGTGCCATTTTGACTTTTTGGATTTCCCCTGCTGCTGTTGCTGCTGAAATTATAAGAGTTTAAAAGACTTTTATGTTACCCACATCCTTCAGTATCTCTACACGAAGCTGCTAATCCAATTTGCAGAGTCATAGATAAGCTAAGGATAACAGCAGAGGATAACCTGCAAACTGGACTGTTCTTACCCCATCCAATGAGAGTGAGGGCCCACAAGTAGCTTTTGTTAGACAGGAAAGCCATGAAGATTAAACTGTGGAGGTAGAGACCTTCCACCAAAATCCAATAGTGGTTGGTAGCCAGGAAATACAGGAAGACAGTCACTGCTACTTTGCAACCTGCCTGGAGAAATGGAGAAACATATCACACGAGTTTTAGCTAAACTGGCACAGCTAAGAGTTTGTAGTTGCTTTTGGGTTCTGATATTTCAGTTTCTTGAAATCCTGTCTGTTCCTATAGATACAGTGCAAATTATTCAATTCTAAAATTGCTTTACTAGATCAAACTCAACTCTACTTCCTCTAACATTTTGTCTTCAGTGTCAAGCAGCTGCCAAGATGATCATACAAAGTGTCTAATGTCTTTTTCTCCAAACATTTGATCGCAATTGCAATAGCCCTTACACTTATATACCACTTCATAATGCTTTTACAGCCCTCTCTAAGCAGTTTACAGAGTCAGCATTTTGCCCCCAGCAATCTGGGTCCTCACTTTACCGACATTGGAAGGATGTAAGGCTGAGTCAACCTTGAGCCAGTGAGGATCAAATCCTTGGCAGTCAGCAGAATTAGTCTGCAATACTGCATTCTAACCACTGTGCACCACAGTTCCTGGTACTGCTGTAGTGAATGCAGAATTTCTGTTAAGGTGTTCTGGCAAATACAGGTAGTCCTTGACTTAGAATAGGTCACTTGGTCACCATTCAAAGTTACAACAGCATTGAAAAAAATGATTTATGACTGTTTTCACACTCATGACCATTTCAGCATCCCTATGGTAATGTTATCAAAATTCAGATGCTTGGCAACTAGCATGTATTTATGATGGTTGCAGTGCAGTCCCGGGGTCATGTGATCACCTCTTGTGACCTTCTGACAGGCAAAGTCAATGGGGAAGCTGGATTCACTTAACAACTGTGCTATTAACTTAACAACTGCAGTTATTCACATAATAACTATATTAAGAAAGGCGACAAAATGGGGCAAAATTCACATAACAAATGTCTCAGCCACCGAAATTTTGGACTCAGTTGTGGTCACAAGTTGAGGACTACCTGTACTATGAGTTGTCATGTTTTATATACTATATTAATTGTGCTACTTTGAGTTTATTGCCCACTAGGAATAATTACTTGTGTGGCTCATTGTGCAACTTGGTGACATTGCTTGAAAGATTATATTGTTGTTTTTCTGCCTTTATGAATAATGGAACCTATAAGGACTTGTCCTTTTAAACTGGGGAATGTAACTTAACTATTAGTTACCAGGAACTATTCTTTGAAAACAACCCCCACTCCCAGGGCTTGGGGGATGCAACTGAATAAGCTTCTTTAACCACCAATTACTGTAGATTATTCAACAACAAACAGGATGAAAACAAATTTGCTTGAAGCAATGTCAGATCACTGGGGGAAGAAGTCACCAAGGAATTCCTTGTCATGAAATTTACCAACTGGGTTCTGGGTCCCAAAGTGAGGGTTAGTTCTTCAGCATCCCAATCATGGTCTTGTCCTTTCACCAGTCCTTCTGGGCGGAAGGTAGAATATAAAACTATATCTTTCACAAAGATGCTCCCAGCTCGGCAGATGAAAGAGGCAAAAAGGTGGAGATGGATATAATTCCGATTGCAATGAAGGTGCCTTTAATACAAAACACACAGGAAAGATTTAATTTACCCATTAGTTACATTTTCAATCTAGTCTTTCTTCCAAGGAGATATATATGATGTAGCTTCGCTCTACTTTTACCTTCTATATGTTTGTTTCTCAACCGTGGCAACTTGTAGATGTATGGACTTCAATTCCCAGAATTCCCCAGTCAGCCAGGCTGTTGGAGAATTCTAGGAGTTGAAGTCCACAAATCTTTGACTTCAAGTTTGAAAAACACCCATTTAGTTTAACTGAGATAGACCCAGAGGTAGTATTTAGCAGGTTCTAACCAGTTCTGGAGAACTGGTAGTGGAAATTTTGAGTAGTTTGGAGAACCAGCAAATACCACCTCTAACTGGCCCTGCCCCCATCTATTCTCTGCCTCCTGAATCCCGGCTGATTGGCTGGGTCTTCTTGTTGCCCTCTATAGGAAAATGGAGTTGGAAAGCAGGTTAGTGGTAGGGGGAATGGGATTTTGCAGTAACCTTCCCCTGGAGTGGGGTGGGACTAGAGATTTTACAGTATCCTTCCCCTGCCATGCCCACCAAGCCATGCCCACAGAACTGGTAGTAAAAAAATTTGAATCCCACCACTGGAGAGACCCAAGATTTCTCCACTTCGATGTCCAGAGAGGGCTTGTATCTGAGTTTTGGTCCTAATCCATTGACTACATTGGTTTACAACAGTGGAAAAGCCAATGTTACAGCCACACAACAGCAATAGGAATATACAATAGACTTCTTTCCTTACTTGAAGAAGCAAAGGATACACATAGCAACCACAAGGGAGGCCAAGGAGATAGAATAGCCAACTGTATAGATGATGTGCAAACGGTCAAACAACTCCTAGAAAAAGAAAAGAGAAATATACCTAAATAATGAAACACCTTTAAGATCACTATAATAACTTGTTATTTAAAAAAACCTATTTCATTTGAGCAGAAACAGCAGCATGGAATAATATATATTAAAGGTCCAACAAATCAGGTCAAAGGAAAATCCTAAAGTCAGTTTATAGTCACTTACAGAGATTCCAGTAATGTATTCACATAAATATCATGGCAAAAATACAGAAGTTTATTACTACTGCCATCTCCTGCTGCATTTTTTTTAAGTTCCTAGTCTAGATACCAATAAAGTTCCTCAAGAATTCTCACCAAAATAATAATTAGGTCTCATCGTGCTTCAATTTTCAAGTCAACAAACCAAACAAGATGCTGTAAATTTAACTGGTCAACAGATCAAGTAAAAAGGCTCCTTTCTAAAACAATTGGCTATTAAACAAAGCAGCCTTAATATATATATATATATATATTTAAGTTTTCGTGGGTACTTACATGTATGGCATTCAGCTTAGTTCAGGTATTTTCCCACATCATAGTAGTTATTTAACTTTAAAAGCACAACCTTAAAAGCACAACTACTATGACGTGGGAAAATACTCGTGAATATATATATACTTGTGAATATATATATATATATATTTGTGAATATATATATATATATATTTGTGAATATGTGAATATATATATATATATATTCACAAGTTATTAGATTTCAGTTATCAGAAATAATGAGGGAAATAGTTTAGAAAATGTTTACAATGTGAACTTAAAAATTAAAGCCTTTATCAGAAGTGCCTTTTGACTGATTAGTTCTCTTTCTGAAAGGTCTATAGAAAATATTAGTTAAGCATTAGATTTCTGTTAATAGAATTTGGTTGGATTTATTGTTGAAATGTTAAGATTCAGTTTACATAGGTTTCTGCCTGGATTTATATACTTATTTGAAAATTTTTTAAAAAATTGGCTCTTAAAGAAATGTGGCTTTTTAATTTCTATTTTACTTTTAGATCTAAAAATCTGGTTTCTAGACCAATAGGGATAGAGGAGCTATCCACTCATTGTTTGGAAGATGTTACTCCCAAATATCCAACCAAGCATAACTATGCAGGATAAGAATTTTTTGAACCATTCTTTATTTTTGACTGAAACATTGTGTAAAGGGAAGTCCCGCTCAGCCCCTGTCTCAGAGACACAGTGTGATCTTAGTATAACAAAAATGTATAATCCTTCTTTAAGTGATTTGAGGCCTGCCTAATTGAGTGGAATAAGATTTATACCGGATAATAAGTTCCAAATCCCTAATATAGTAGTGATGAGTGCCAGTCTGCCCGGCAACATCAATTTTGATGTGAACTAAACTCCATGCCTGATCCGTTATAAAATAATGTTGATTTTTCATTTGAAAAACTAAAATGGAACGTAATCTTTATTTCCAATATTGATTTTAGGCCCAAATTAGGCCCAGGAGGCCTTTAAAAAAAAGATAAGAGTATGCAATGCCATGCTCTGTTTGAACTTGTACCCATCAACCCAGAAAATTGACAGAACAAAAAAATAATAATCTGAACACAATAAGCTCTTCCATGAGAGTTTTCATAACATAATCCCTGTTAAGTACTGAACATGGGTCGGAGTAAATGGAGACAGCCTCTGAATAGTGAACTTTCAGCTCTTTATTTCCATAGTGACTTCTCAAAACAACAACAGTGAACTCTGCCTTATATAGGCAACCCTTGTGAGAATTGTCCAATAACGAGCTATGAACGCTAGCTAGCTCTTTTAACCAATAAGAATTCTCTGTTAAGGGCCAATCAGATGCCTCAGAACTAACCAATCCGATCTGGCCGCCTAACAGCCAATCAGAAGTGCAGGGCCAGAACCCTGCACTTTACCTCAAGCTCATACTTTATTAACTATGGTACATACATAACATCTCTTCCCCCTGGCTTCTTAATTACGGTGTAGTTATATAGTCCCTTAGATAGGACGGTTGTCTTTTAACTCTTTTGGATTTTCATTGGATTGGTTGGTTGCAATCCTGTTGAGGTAGATTGTTGTTTGGCAGTGGTTCTGCTTCTTGCTCAGCTGCAATTTCTTGCGGTGCAAACGTTTCTCCTTCCTGCTCCATTTCCTGAGTATCACTTAGTTCGTCGCTCCCTACGAGCAGATTCCCTGGAACTTCATCTTCTTCCGTACCTCCCCCCCCCCCTTGGTTTGGTCATGGGGGAGTTGTTGACTGGCCATTGTGAGTCGTGACCGTAATTGGTCGATATGCCGTTTCCACAGTTTATTGTCACAGCATTTCACTACGTAGGATTTAGGCCGGTCACTTGTACTACTGTCGCCTCTATCCATAACGGGTCGCCTGATAAGTTCCGTGCGTAAACGAGGTCTCCTATCTGGAACGTGTGACAGCGGCCGCTGGATCCTATTGGCTTTTCCGGTTAGTAAGCAGGGTGCAACCGGTCGAGGTGGGAACGGAGTCTTCATCCCATCAGTAGTTTGGCGGGAGTTCTGCCGGTGACGCTATGTGGAGTTATGTGTTGCAAAAAGAGAATTTGGTTGACCTTGTCATCGATATTGTCATAGTCCACTTTTTGCAAAGTCTTTTTAACAAATTGGACCATACGTTCAGCTCGGCCATTGGTTGCAGGGTGCCCAGGTGAGGTGAGCGCATGGCGGATGCCGCGGTCAGCGAGGTACTGCTCGAACATTAGTGCCGTAAACTGTGGCCCATTATCGGACACCAAGACATCTGGCAATCCGTGGGTTGCAAAGAGTCTGTTTAGAATCTAGATCACCGCCTCGGAGGTCGTAGCCATCATACGATGAATTTCTAACCAATTGGAGTATGCGTCAGCAGGAAGGTATAGCCCTTGGTTGGCCCCGCGAAATCCAGGTGGATTCTGGACCAGGGTCCACGTGGCGTCTCCCATTCAGTAGGCATGGTTTTTGGTGGGGCGTTGCTGACTTGTTGACAATTGGAACACGCTTTAACTCACTGCTCGATTTGCCGGTCCATGCCCGGCCACCCTGCGTAGCTTCGTGCAAGCTCCTTCATTCGCATGATGCCGGGTTGGCCCTCATGCAGAATTCGCAGCAGCGTCTTCCGGAGTCGCTCTGGGACAACGACTCTATCACCCCAGATGATACAGCCTTTTTGGGGAAAAAGTTCAGTCTGTCGAGATTTGAATGGTGCGAAGTCATCTGGTACTTGGTCCAATGGCCATCCACGTTCTACCCAGCCTAGGACTCGAGCTAGGGTGTGGTCTCATTTGGTTTCTCTCGCAATGTCTCAGGCAGTCAAAGGCGGCAAGTTGAGTGTTTCGATCTGCAATGTGGTTGCCGTTGGTGCCGGATTGTCGAGAGTCTCTGGAAGCGGTGCTCGGCTTAATGCGTCGGCGTGGGGAATGGCTTTCCCCGGGCAATATTGCAGGCGATAATTATAAGCAGCTAGGAATTCTGACCATCGGGTCATTCTAGGGGATAATATGTAGGGGGTTGGCTTGTCCCCGGCTATTATCCCTAGCAACGGTTTGTGGTCAGTTATAATGGTAAATGTCCTTCCATACACATATCCATGAAATTTTTTTGCAGCTGAAACGATTGCGAGGGCTTCTTTATCAATTTGTCCAAAGTTCCGCTCTGCTTGTGAAAGAGTCTTCGAAAAGTATGCAACAGGGGCTTCGTTCCCATTAGGCAGTACATGGCTCAAAATGGCACCCACCCCGAAAGGCGATGCATCGCAGGTTATAACTAATGGCAAAGTCTCGTTATACTGCATAAGTACAGAGTCAGATGTGAGCAGTTTTTTAACATTCCAGAATGCTTGCTCTTCCCGGTAACCCCATACCCACAATGCTTTCTTATCTAATAATTGGTGTAACGGTTCAGCGACAGTTGCCTTGTGCGGTAAAAATACATTATAGAAATTAATGAGGGCTAAGAATGCCTGGAGATCGGCCTTGTTGCATGGCCTGGGAGCGTTTTTGATTGCTTTTAATTTACTCTCGGTAGGATGAATGCCCTGGCTATCAATCCGGTACCCTAGAAGCTCAACATTGTCAGTATACAATTGACATTTATTTTCTTTCACCTTAAGTCCGGCCTCTTGAAATTTTTTTAGGACGCATTTCAAACGGTCCTGTAAGATTTTTTTGGTAGGGGCTGCAATTAATACGTCATCAAAATAAGGGACCATGCCCTTGATTCCTTGTAATAACCTTTCCATAAGGCTCTGGAAGATCCCTGGGGCTACACTAACTCCGAATTGCAATTGGGAACATTTAAAGGCACCCCTGTGCATTACAATTGTTTGGGCTTGAGCCGTTTTTTCATCCACTGGTAATTGTTGATAAGCTTGGGCTAAATCTAATTTAGCGAAAACCTTACCGCCCCCCAAGGAATGGAGAAGGTGCTGCACCACCGGAATTGGATACGCATTCTGCTGTAGGGCGTGGTTCAAAGTGGCCCAGTAGTCCCCACAAATTCGGATTGACCCGTCTGGCTTAATGGGTGTTACAATAGGGGTTTCCCATGGAGAGTGATCGATGGGCTTCAACACCCTTTGAGCAATTAACTTGTCGAGTTGTTCGTCGATTTTTGCTTTAAGAGCGAACGGAACTCGACGGGCTTCAAGCGAATGGGAGCTACTTTTGGATCTAGACTGAATGAGATTGGGGTCCCCTTATACTCGCCTAAGCTGTCTGCGAAGACGTCGCTGAACTCAGAAATAAGGTCTTCCTCCCACTCACAACCACTGACTCGGTTCACGCCGGCCACTTCAATGCCGAGTGGCGCGAACCATTGGAGGCCTAGTAGGCTAGGCCTATCTCTTTCGATGACCGTTAGAGGTAAGTACGCTGTATGCTTCTTGAAGGAGACTCGGACTCGGCAGGACCCAACAACAGGGATTCAATTTCCTTGGTAGTCCTTGAGGATGAAGCGTTGAAAATGGAGGTCTTGGCGTTGAATTGTGGGGATGAGTTGCTTGAGTGTCTTCCAAGACACCATCGAGAGGGACGATCCCGAGTCGACCTCCATGTGGCAAGGCTGGTTCTTGATGGCTACCGTGACCCGGATTTTCTTAGTGTCCAAAGCTGAGGCGTGACCGATAGTGATAGCATGGTGAGCCTCTTCTATTTGCAAAGCTCGATTTCTGTAGGAGTGGTTTACTGGCTCTCGCCTTACAGGACGGTTTCCTGTCGATTGGCCTGGCTGAGTCCTGGTAAACTGGGCAGACTTGGCTTTTGAGGCCTGGCTGAGTCCTGGTAAACTGGGCAGACCCGGACGATGTGGCCTCGTTTCCCGCACTCATGGCAGAGTGCGTCGCGGAATTTGCATTCGGCCCTGGCATGGTTGGCTCCACAGCCAGCGCAAAGGCATAAGGGCTTCGGGCGAGGGTCCCGGTCGGACCACAGTTGATGGACTCCTTCTTCGTCGCTGTCTGACAACGAAGAGAGGTCCTCGTGGTGCGTTGTTGATAGCTGCCCTTCTGTGCTAGGTGAGATTTCACTGGCCGGTGGTGGTTCCGGAGTGCGGCTTTGCCATAGTTGTGCAGCTGACTTTTTGGTCGCCTCCACAGCCGTAGCTTCGGTGATGGCGTCAGCAAGGCTGATGTCACCTTCCGCCATCAGCTTGCTTTGCACGTCTAGTGCATCTAATCCCAGAACTATTCGATCTCTTAGTGCCTCTTCTAAATTGGCGAACCCGCAGAGGCCCCCTAAATTTCGGAGGTCCACCACAAAATCGGCCACGCTCTCCCCTTTTCGTTGGTTTCTCTGATAAAACTCATGGCATTTCACAAGTGTAGGCACGGTTGGCGCGTAATGGTCTCTCAGGATGGGTTCGAGGTCGTCCCAGCTCATGGCTTTCACTTCTCGAGGTTTGGCGAGTGCTTTAGCCATCTTAAATACGGCTGGGCCGCAATGCATCAGGAACAGTGCCCTTTTCTTTGCTGGTGTGGCGTCCTTCAAGTTATTCGTCTCGAGAAACATTTGGAAGCGATCCATGTAGGATTCCCAATTCTCTTGGTTCGGATCGAATGGAGCGGGTGGTACGATGCGGCCGGACATGGTTCCATTGTTGGCGTCGTCTATCACATGCTCGGTATTGCTTCCTGGCTTCTTCGGTTCAGACGTCTCCACATCCCATCCTCGTCGCCAGTGTTAAGTACTGAACATGGGTCGGAGTAAATGGAGACAGCCTCTGAATAGTGAACTTTCAGCTCTTTATTTGCATAGTGACTTCTCAAAACAACAACAGTGAACTCTGCCTTATATAGGCAACCCTTGTGAGAATTGTCCAATAACGAGCTATGAACGCTAGCTCTTTTAACCAATAAGAATTCTCTGTTAAGGGCCAATCGGATTCCTCAGAACTAACCAATCCGATCTGGCCACCTAACAGCCAATCAGAAGTGCAGGGCCAGAACCCTGCACTTTACCTCAAGCTCATACTTTATTAACTATGGTACATTCACAACAATCCCAAAATTCCTAAAGTGCCTACCGGTGTGCAAAGGTTGGACATGCTACTTTTAAATCATTCTGTATGGCTTAGTAAGCTGTGCAAATCTGACTGTCAGTGCTAGAAAGCTAACCATGGTTTATAATTTAATGTATGTTATGGGATCACTGCCAAGTTCTTTCCCTCCTTGAATAATTGCTTGGATTTATCTTGCCTGGCTGAAAGGATAAAGAAATACTCCGGGTCTCATAAAGCTCCAAAATCTCCTGCTTTGATGGTTTCTGCTGTCCCTCCTTCCTCTGTTGCAAACAAAGAATGGCAAACTTTCACCTTTTCTTGGTCCTGCTGTTCTGGGGCAAAGAAGAGGACACATTCTGTGTAATTGGCCCAGGTTTTGTTCGTATTAGGGACCAATTGCCAATTTCCATCATCATTGCAACGTCTGTAGGCATGACCTGAAATAAAGAACAAGAGGAAAGAGATATGGGGGAAAAGGGGGGGGGATTGTCTGCAGAGGATAGCACAAACAATCAAGATGGTAGCTATGCTGGTATGATCAAAACTCACCCATCATTTATGTTATCACAATGCACACAAAAAACAAGCAAAATTTGATTGCCCTGTCAGCCCCACCATTCTGACTTTTTCTACCATATTCTACAAAAACTTTGGCAAAAGAACCTAAAAAACAGTCAAAGTAGGAGATTCCACTAAGGCTTGCCAATAGTCCATTTTTTATGAAGATAAAAAGGTAAGTGTTAATTGTTTGGGGCTTGGTGGATATATTGATGTTGTTAAGTCCTGGGCATGGGCGCAAGGAACGGAGACGAGACATCGAACAGTGACTTAAACTCTTTATTGTAAAGAAAGAACAGAGCAAATATTTGGGCAGCAGCAGCTCTTTTATAGAGCTGGCTGCTGTCAAAACAACCAATGATTTGAGCTTACCACTTTCACAAGCGTCCAATCAGTTAACAGCCAATCAGACTGGCCAAAAACAACCAATCACGACTCGCTATTTATGGGCCAATGAGAAGTGCAGGATTACAAGCCTGCTGTAAAGTAAAGCTGTTTATGGTTGTAATGCTGCGTTGGCTTAGTCCATAACACCCCTCCCCCCTAGGTTCCGTCTGAGGGGTGGGGTGACGTATTCTTGTAAATAGGCAGGTCGCTTCATCTGTCTGCTTGACCTGTGCTGTTCTACCGGTTTCTGTCCTGGTTCTGGTTCCGGTAGGCTGCTAGCTGGGTTGGATGGTGAAGATTGTGGCCCTGGGTTACTTTCCCTGCTTACGCCAGTGCTGTCTTCCGGGTTCTCTGGATCTGTTTCCATCACAGTGCTGTCATGCAGCGAGGCCACTCCCTGGCTCAGTTCTTCTTCTGATGGTGAGTATCCCCTGGTTGGTTGTGTAGGCTGTTGGGTTTCGATTATCA
Organism: Hydrophis major; assembly: GCA_033807585.1. NCBI lineage: Eukaryota > Metazoa > Chordata > Lepidosauria > Squamata > Elapidae > Hydrophis > Hydrophis major. Next base: position 39,082,829 of record CM066343.1, on the reverse strand, counting down.
TTTCTTCTTCGGCCTCCTCAATGTTCCTTCCCCCCCCCCCCCAGCTAGAGGTTCCGGGGCTGAGATGGGACTAGGTGCTAATCTGGAACAGAGTTGGTCTATTGGCATTTCCACATCTTACCATCCGCAGTTTGTAGGCGATAGGATCGGGGTCCCGTAAGTTGTGTTATGGTCACGGCGACCCACGATGGGTCGCCCAAGAAATTTTTCGCAAACACAAGGTCGGAATGCCCGACACTTGCTGCTGGATCCCCGGGGTTGTTCTGGCGTGTAGTTTGGGTGGAGGCAATCGAGATGCGAGTGAAGTTTCCGGCCCATCAGAAGTTCAGCTGGGGTTTTGTTCTTGGTACTGTTTGGTGTTATGTGCTGGAGGAGAAGCATCTGATTTATTTTGTCATCAATGTCGCCGTGGTCCATTTTGTGCAAGATCTGTTTTACAAATTGAACCATTCGCTCAGCCCTACCATTGGCCGCAGGGTGAGCTGGCGATGTTAAGGCATGGCGGATGCCCCGATCTGCCAGGTACTGTTCGAATGGCAGGGCAGTGAATTGGGGGCCATTATCAGAGACCAGGACATCCAGAAATCCGTGGGTAGTGAATAGTTTATTCAGCTTTTTAGTGACTGCCTCTGTGGTGGTGCTTTTCATCTTGTGGACTTCGAGCCAGTTTGAATAGGCATCCAGTTAGGAGGAAGGTGTGGCCTCTTGTAGGTCCCGCAAAATTGATGTGGATGCGGGACCAAGGACCTTGAGGCATTTCCCACTGAGTTGGGGAGTTTTTGGAGGAGTGGAGCGAGTCTCCTGGCATTTGCTGCATTTTGCTACCCAGGTCTCTATCTGTTTGTCTAAGCCAGGCCACCATGTGTAACTCCTGGCCAATGCCTTCATCCGCACAATGCCTGGATGTCCATTGTGCAACATTTTCAAAACCCTATATTGCAATTTCTCCGGGACTATGACTCTGTCTCCCCACACTATGCAGCCTTTCTGGGAGAATAGCTCTGTTTGACAATTCCTAAATGGCTTGAACGTGTCATTGGTTGCACTGACTGGCCAACCCTGTTCTACCCAGCTGAGGACTCGTGCCCAAACAGGGTCCTTTTTTGTTTCTCAGGCGATGTCTCTAGTGGTCAGTGGCGGTGATTTGAGGGTTTCGATTTGCAATATGGCTAAGGTAGGAGCAGGGTCCTCTATGATGTCTGGTAGTGGAGAGTGGCTCAAAGCGTCAGCGTGGGGAATGGTTTTCCCCGGGCGGTGTTGCAATCGGTAATTGTAGGTGGCTAAAAATTCTGACCAATGTGTCATTCTTGGTGATAAGATATGGGGAGTTGGTTTGTTTCCCGCCAAAATACCAAGTAGCGGCTTGTGGTCTGTAATTATGGTAAAGGGTCTCTCATACACATATTCATGGAAATGTTTAATTGTGGATACAATAGCGAGAGCCTCTTTATCAAGTTGACTATAGTTCCTTTCGGTTTTAGACAAAGTTCTCGAAAAGAACGCAACTGGTGCCTCATTCCCATTTGGTAGGACATGGCTTAAAATGGCTCCCACTTCAAATGGTGAGGCGTTACAGGTAACCATCAAAGGTAGGGTCTCGTTGTATTGCATTAATAAAGCATCGGAGGTTAAGAGGTCTTTTACCTCTTGGAATGCTCTCTCTTCATGCCGTCCCCAGACCCAGGAAGCCTTTTTGTCGAGAAGTCTATGTAGGGGCTCGGCTACAGTTGCCTTCTGGGGCAAGAAGATGTTATAAAAGTTAATGAGTCCCAGGAAGGCTTGGAGGTCTGTCTTATTCCTAGGTCTCGGGGCGTTTTTGATTGTGGTTAGTTTTTTTTCAATGGGTGGATTCCCTGTCTGTCGAGAAGGTATCCCAGGAACTCCACTTTCTCCGTACAAAGTTGACACTTGTCCCTTTTTATCTTCAGACCAGCGTCTTTAAATTTCTGAAGAACTTTTCTGAGTCGTTGTACTAATAACACTTTAGTGGGGACAGCTATTAGGACGTCGTCAAAATAAGGCACGATGCCTTTTATGCCTTGTAATAGTCTCTCCATTAAACTTTGGAAAATGCCAGGCCCCATGCTTACTCTGAATTGGAGTCTATTGCACTTGAAAGCGCCTCTATGAATAACTATTGTTTGGGCTTCTGCAGTTGCTGCATCTATAGATAGTTACTGGTACGCCTGAGCTAAGTCCAATTTCACAAATATTTTTCCGCCACCCAGGGAATGAAGGAGGTGTTGAACCACTGGTACTGGGCAAGCGCTCTGTTGAAGAGCATGATTTAGGGTGGCCCGGTAATCCCCACAAATTCTTAACGAACCATCTGGCTTCATGGGCATTACTATTGGAGTTTCCCAGCAGGCATGGTCAATCGGTTCCAAAATGCCCTGGGCTATCAGTTTATCTAGCTGCTCATCGATCTTTGGCTTTAAGGCAAAAGGTACCCAACGAGGCTTAAGCCAAATGGGAGCTACATTGGGGCTGAGATTAAATGATATAGGAGTCCCCTTGTACTTGCCTAATGTTCCTGTGAACACGTCCTGGAATTCCTGGATGAGAGCCTCCTCCCAGTTATCGCTTCTGGTTTGGTGTATGCCGGCTAGTTCAATCCCGAATGGGGCAAACCACTGTAACCCTAACAAACTGGGTCGGTCACGATCGACGACAGTCAGGGGAAGCGTTGCTGTGCGGTCCTTGAAGGATACTTGGACGTGGCTGGAACCAACAACTGCAATTCTGTTTCCCTGGTAGTCTTTCAGGATGATTCATTGCGTGCTGAGGTCCTGGCGGCAGATGTCAGGGATCAGCTATTTGAGGGTTTTCCCGGATACCATCAATAGGGATGATCCCAAATCGACTTCCATCACGCATGGTCGATTCTCAATAGTAACCCTTACGTGGATCTTTCTTGCATCAAACGATGAAGTGTGGCCGATAATAATGGTTTGGTGGGCCTCTTCTCGTCTTGTTGAAGAGGCAGGTGCTTGATTTCTGTAGTTGTTCCATTGGTGGTTCAGACGGTCCTGGTTCTCAAGAGGTTTGCCTGTCTCCCGATGGAGGTTGTTCTCCCTTCGGCTGGGACTGGACTCTTGCTTGCTTCTGCAGACTTTTGCGATGTGGCCTCTTTTTCCGCAAGTACAGCAGAGTGCGTTGAGGAATTTGCAGTCCGATCGTGGATGGTTTGCCCCGCAACCAGCACATTAGCGCGGACGTCTCTGGTTTCTTTGCTCTTGTTCTGAGTGGAGCCGGTTGACCTTCTCTTCCTCACTGTCTGAGAATGACTTGAGGTCTTCGTGGTGGTGGTGGTAGCGTGCTTCTCAGCGGCGAGTGGGCTATCATTAGCAAGTTGGTGAAGCGGTGCGTTCGCTTGGCGCATTCGAGCGGCTGACTTCCTGGTTACTTCTGCGGCAGTAGCGTCGGCGATGACATCTGTAAGGCTGATGTCGCCTTTCGCCATCAGTTTACTTTGCACACGTGGTGCATTTAATCCCAGAACTATGCAGTCTCTTAGGGCTTCCTCTAAGTTTGCAAAACCACAAAGGCCTCCTAGGTTCCGGAGGTCGGCTACGAAATTTCCAATGCTCTCGTCTTTCCGTTGGTCCCTCTGGTAAAATTCATGTCTTTGTATCAGTGTAGGTACTGCGGGTGTGTAATGGGCCCGGAGGATTGGGGCAAGGGTATCCCAATCCATGGTCTTCACTTCCGCCGGTTTTGCTAATGCTTTAGCCATTTTGAAAACGGCGGGGCCGCAATGAGTCAGGAACACCACTCGTTTCTTGCTGGATATAGCATCTTTTAAATTGTTGGTCTCCAGGAACATCTGGGAGTGATCTATATACGAGTCCCAGTCTTCGGTTGCTGGGTCGAATGGAACGGGTGGTATGGCGCCGCTGGTCATCTTGCCGTTTGTTGCATGCTCTCTTTCGCCACTTGCTCTGTCTTGTTCGATGCGTACTTAGTCAGCTCTATCATCTCCTTCCCTCGTCGCCAGTGTTAAGTCCTGGGCATGGGCGCAAGGAACGGAGACGAGACATCGAACGGTGACTTCAACTCTTTATTGTAAAGAAAGAACAAAGCAAATACTTGGTCAGCAGCAGCTCTTTTATAGAGCTGGCTGCTGTCAAAATAACCAATGATTTGAGCTTACCACTTTCACAAGCGTCCAATCAGGGCCCCCCGTTAACAGCCAATCAGACTGGCCAAAAACAACCAATCATGACTCGCTATTAACGGGCCAATGAAAAGTGCAGGATTACCAGCCTGCTATAAAGTAAAGCTGTTTATGGTTGTTACACTGCGTTGGCTTAGTCCATAACAGATGTAGCTCACTTAGAAACAAAATGGAAGTGTTTTGCCAGTGCTTTCTGCCAAAAGGTTTCTTTATTTCAAAAACCTAGTCTTCAGCTCTGGGATTTCCCAGTGATCTGTCATTCAACTCCTACTGTCATTGCTTAGTCTGTTGACATTAGCCAAAGTGCTGCCCCTTAATTGCTTCATATGAAAGAATGATAAACTCAATAATGTTCCCAACACTGAGTCAAAGAATAATGAGGAAAGCTGCCTTGCACAGAGGCACAGTTCCATCTCTTGAATGGAAAAGAAGAGCACCATTTTGTTCTTCTTTGTAAAAAACACTTTGTCTAAGTTACTTTGATATGCTTAACTCTCCTTTGCAGTAAAAAAAAGAAAGTGCGATATTTCTTCAGCAAAAACAACAAAGAATATCGTCCTTGCTTCAGTCAGATGCCTTATTGATACAATTGACTTGCAAACTTACACTAGATACAAGTTAATGGGAGTTGAAATCTGACATATCAGACTTCATCATTTGTGGCTACATCACTTGGGGATTGATGTAGAACAGCTATAGAAGTGTATATGTCGAGATGGCATATGCAATTGAATAAATGAAGCCAACCCTTTTTACGTGTGTCATATAAGGCAGTGGTCCCCAGCCACCGGGCCCCAGACCGGTAGCGGTCCATGGATCATTTTTTACTGGGCCGCAAAGAAGTAGTCGCTGCCATCTTGTTTCGACGGCGCTTGAGAAAGTGCTTCCAGGTGAGCTTGTCGGTCATTGGTTGGAAAGCGGCATTTGGGTGCTGAAGGAATCCTTGCACCTTAGTTTCGTCGAGTGGGGGGGGGCAGCTTTGAACAAAGAGCCATTCCAATGGTGGCGGAGTCTCGTGTAAGGAGGAGATTAAGCAAGAGGCCGAAAGGCCCATCGGCAAAGGTACAAAGGAAGAGTTGAAGGTGGCGGGGAGAAGCAGGGGATGGCTACCTTGCCTTGGTTGTGTGTGCTGATGCCTGTACCAGTCTGTGGATCATTTTGTGATGCCGGTAGCTGCCCGGTATGCCTGTGCATGGAAGCACAGCTCGACTTGCACAAGTGGAGTGGAGTATACACATGCATGCAAGCCTGACACTTGCACGGCCCGGCTGCAAATAGGCCACATCCCTCATAGTGGGCCACAACCCAGGGATTGGGGGATATAAGAGACATAAAATGCTATTTGATTTGGAAGGCATGGTGCAATTGGTTAAATAGTAAATCTAAAGATAAATGAAATATTACAGCAGGTTAATAAAATGTAAAATATGCATTATAAAATGTAGAAAGGAAAATATTCAGAGTAAAAAATACATATTGTACATATTTTAGTGGAATAACATATATAGAGGAATATAATGTTTGTGTGTGTGTGTGTGTGTGTGTGTGTAGCAAAAAATGTATGGAAATTGTATGTATACCGATACTGAAGTGTTGCCAAAAAAAAAATGAAAATTGTGTTATAAAATGAGGAAAACTGTTCAATAAAAAATAATTTTTAAAAAAGAGACATAAAAAAAGGGCAGGGATCTGTTTACATGATGTTAATGCCATCTTAACCTTTTGACTATTATATAGATTGAATTTCTTTCAGTATCTGAAAGCAACCGGAGTAATTTATTATCTTTATAAACTGCCTTTATTCCAGAAGTTTATAAAAGCATTATGTAGTTGTATTTATCTGAGTTCTCTCTATATGAGTTGGGCTGACCCCAAACCAAACCAAGATGGACCTGAGGCTGGGTTTCCTCAGCCCTAGTCCAACACCTTATCCATCGTATCACATTCTCTTTGCATAAGAAAATGGAATGGCATCCTATGTAAATGATTGTTCAAAAAACATTCTCAGGGGGTGCAATTTTCTTTAGGGCCATAACAAGAAAATCTTATTTCCTGCCTTCTATAATTTCAGGGTCAGACCCACTTTTTAAAAAACATGAATGTTAAATTTAAAGATGCAATTAAAATCCTCAAATTGCCAAAAGATCTTATAGGTTTTTGAGGGAAACGATGACAGCAAACTTACCATGATGGTTGAAGTCATAGATGTAGTCTGGACAAGGAATCACTGCTTTTTTACCTGGGAGGCTTGTTGGCCAGCAAATGATTCCATCCCATTCAGGTAAACAATGACCATCTAACAAGGTTATTGTTTCACAAGTCAAGAGAAAGAGATGTGGGAAAGAAAGAAAGAGCCGTGAACAGAGGGGTAAAAAGAGATTTTAAAATGATGCAAACAATAGTGCTGTGCTTAAACTGGGTTGAAAGCTTGCATGATAGTTCTTGAAGAATTTACCGGTAGTCCTTGACTTATGACCACAATTGGGACAAGAACCTCTGTTACTAAGTGTTGTTATTGTTAAGAGAACCAGGCCTAATTTTATGACTTTATGGTTGTTAAACAGAGCAATGCTTCATTGGGATCTAGTTTTGCCAAAATCTAGAAGTAAATGTGGACTTATGACCTTGAAGGGGTGAACAGCTATCGAAACTGGGTTTTAAGTGCCCCCACAGAGATCATAACTTCAAATAGTTGTAAATTAAGGATTACCAACAAGGATTACCAATTCGGAGCACAACTGGCACTCATCCATAGTTTTCCCATAATGGCAGCAAATCTTGGATTTCCATTAAAACACACAGCCAATGTTTTTATAACAATATATAACCAAAGCTGGTACCTTGGATTTGCTCCTTCTGGCCATTTATTTGATTGTGACATGTTGATTTTGCTTGATTCAGCAAATAAATCTGTTCTTCTTTGGTTAGAACATCATCAGTATCCACCTGTCAAACATATAAGGAGGGAGAGGTAAGACACAGGGGGCTCCTGCATCCCCCTTCCTTCCCAAAACTGGATTATAAAATATCATTCCACAAACTAATCCTGGGAAAGAGAAATACAACTTTATTTGAGTTTTATTTCAAAAACAAAATAGTGTGATCAAGTCTGCACTGGAAGATCTTCTGAGGATATTGTGCCACATCAGCTATCAGCTTGACACCAAATATAATGGGGGAGAGAGAGAGAAAGAGAGAGGGAGGGAGGGAGGGAGGGAGGGAGTGAGGAGAGGCATAAGTTAGTTGGACAAAGAAGCACAAATAAAATCAGTCCTAAACAGTGATCATTAATTCGCTCATTCATCACCATTTTTTGGATATCTAGTCAAAAGTGAAAGTAAAATAGGATAGAGACAATGGATTGGCACTCAAGGAGTCTGAAGACAGCAGATATAATCACCTGAAGTTGACATTTCTAAGGAAAGTGAAAGGGGAAACTTCTGTTGTACAGTATCCAGCTGCCAGGACTTTTTCTTCATTGGCTAGTTCCCAGATACCAAAGTTCTGTGACTCTTTTACATATTCTGAATTAAGAAAATGTCATTGCATTCTAACTCACTGGCAAGAAAAATCACGCTGCATTCATGAACCCCACTCCATTTTCTGATTGGTTCCAGGAATTGAGCAGCAGTTTTTCTCAAACCTGGTGATGGTTCTTATTGGGAGTCTGATACATACATGTACAGATCTTACACATTATTATCTGGGACAAGTGATTTTTGGGAGCCTTAGAAACTTCTTCACAAGCTGTAATTTCAGGTAGCAGTGGCACCAATTTCTATCAATAATCTAATTATTGATAGTTTATACAACTTCATTTTCTTTCCTATCCTTGATGTGTAACTACATAGTTCCTGTGTTCTTATTATTCATGTTGTGTCCGTGAAATGATGCCAGGAGTCGGTGACTTAGTGCAAAGCTCTTTATTGGCAAGTTGGAACCGAACTGGCGAATGGAAAAAAGCCCACGGCTTTTATTCCTTTCGCCGCGGCGGCCGCGGCCAATGGCACCACTTTGAATCTCCCGCGGTCTGAATGGACCAATTGCGGGAGATTATTAGCGAGCCAATCGGCGCAGCCCGCCTGACCAATCGGAGAGCCCCGCGCTTTGGCCAATCAAAGCGCGGGGATCTCGAGTATGTTAATGAAGGACAGAACACCCCTCCCCTCTTGGTTCAGTCCTTACGTTGCGTAGTCACGTAGGTAGGCGGGGCTCCGTCTGGTCCTACTTGACCTGCGCAACTCAGTTGTAGGCTGGATCCCGGCCGGTTCGGTCGGGATCTCCGCTGCTCCTGCTGCCGTCGTGGGAACCGGCTGGTCGATCGGGCCGGTCCCTTCTCCGTAGCTCCCTCCTGGGCCTTCCGGGTTGGTTGAGCTACGGGTTTCGCCGCTCCCGCTCGGTCTTTCCGGGTCGGTCGAGCTGGCTTGGCTGTTCCTTCCTGGCGAGGGGTCGTGATGGCTGCTTTCCGGTGAGTACTGCTGGTTTATTTTTCTTTGGATTCGGTCCCCTGGATATTCCCTCCCCCCTTGGCTTGCGTTGTGGGGGTTGGTTTCGCTTGTTTGTGCATCGGCGGTTTGTTGGTTTGTAGTTCTCGACCTAAGTTGGTCGATGTGGCGTTTCCACGCTCGTCCGACTGCTGTTTGTAGCCGGTACGAGTGTGGGCCTGTTGCTTGTGTGATGATGGCTGGGATCCATAGAGGGTCTCCCGTCAGGTTCTTTGCGTATACGGGGTCCCCGGGTGCGAAGGTTCGGTGTTTGGTGCTTGAGTCTGGGGGCCTCTCTGGGTTATACGTGGGGTGTAACCTGTCAAGTGGGGACCTTAGCTTTCTGCCCATTAGTAGTTCGGCTGGGCTTTTATTGGTTGTGGTATTTGGGGTTATGTGTTGGGTGAAGAGTAGTTTGTTGATTTTCTCTTGGATCTCCCCGTGGTCTATTTTCCGGATGGTCTTTTTAGTGAATTGGACCATCCGTTCCGCCCTACCGTTCGCCGCCGGGTGCGCCGGTGCTGTCAGCGCGTGGCGGATGCCCCTTTCCGCTAGGAATTTTTCAAATTCCAGCGAGGTGAACTGGGGCCCGTTGTCGGAGACGACGACGTCTGGGAGGCCGTGTGTTGCAAAGAGTTTGCAGAGTTCCTTGATCACGGCCTCCGTGGTTGTCGTCTTCATGTTGCTTACCTCCAGCCAGTTGGAGTAAGCGTCAACTGTTATGAGGAAGGTGTGTCCTTTTGTTGGCCCGGCGAAGTCTATATGGATCCTAGACCAAGGTCCCCTTGGGGTTTCCCACTCTAGGACGGGTGCTGTGGGTGGGCTTGGCCTAGTTTCCTGGCATCGTTGGCACCTAGCTACCCAGGCCTCCATTTGTTTGTCCATCCGTGGCCACCAAGCGTAACTTCTGGCCAGGGCTTTAGTCCTTACGATGCCAGGGTGCCCCTCGTGTAGCAATTCCAAAACCTTCCCCTGTAGCTTTTCCGGAATGACCACCCTGTCCCCCCATAGTATGCACCCTTTTAACAACGAGAGTTCCGTTTGGCGGTTTCGGAACGTTTTGACGGACTCGTCGTTGTCCCTTTCCGGCCACCCTTTCTCTACCCAATGCAACACCCGCGCCAGACGTTTGTCTTTATTAGTCTCTCGGGCAATGTCTGACACGGTTATGGGCAGGTTGGGTAGAGTCTCTATGCTGAGGGTGGTCGTCGTGGGTGCTGGGTCGGTGTCGGGTTCCGGTAGCGGCGAGCGGCTTAAGGCGTCTGCATGGGAGATCGTCTTACCCAGTCTGTGTATGAGTTCGTAGTTGTAGGCTGCCAGGAACTCGGACCACCTTGTCATTCGGGGAGACAGAATGTTCGGGGTGGCCCGGTTTCCTGCAAGGATTCCCAGCAGCGGCTTGTGGTCCGTTATGATGGTGAAAGTCCGGCCGTAGAGGTATTCGTGGAATCGTTTTACGGCGGCAACTATAGCCAGAGCCTCTTTGTCCAGTTGGCTATAGTTCCGCTCCGGTTTGGTGAGGGTCCTTGAAAAGAATGCGATGGGCGCTTCTTTTCTGTCGGAAAGGGTATGGCTGAGGACAGCGCTGACGCCGAAGGGTGATGCGTCGCATGTGACGGCCAGAGGTAGGGTCTCGTTGAATTGTATGAGGACGGCGTCGGAGGTGAGGAGGTCCTTCGTTCTTTGGAAGGCGGCTTGCTCCCGTTTCCCCCAAGTCCAGGTCGCCGCCTTGTCCAGGAGCCTATGCAAGGGCTCCTCCGCCGTCGCCTTTTGGGGTAGGAAAACATTGTAAAAATTCAGTAACCCCAAGAACGCCTGTAGCTCAGTCTTTGACTTGGGGGTGGGGGCTTCTTTGATGGCCTTGATTTTTTTGCTTGTGGGGTGAATGCCGTGCCGGTCTAGGAGGTAGCCCAGGAATTCCACTCGTTCCGTGCAAAGCTGGCATTTTTCCCTCTTTACTTTTAGTCCGGTCTCTTTAAATTTAGTTAGGACCTCCCTTAGTCGACCTTCTAGTTCGGCTTGGTTGGCTGCCGACACTAGGACGTCGTCGAAGTAAGGTACCACCCCCTTGATACCTTGCAATAGTCTCTCCATTAGGCTTTGGAATATGCCCGGTGCCACGCTGACTCCGAATTGGAGTCGGTTGCATTTGAATGCTCCCCGGTGGATGACAATGGTCTGCGCTTCTGCCGTTTGCTCGTCGACCGGCAACTATTGGTATGCCTGGGCGAGGTCGAGCTTGGCGAAAACCTTGCCCCCTCCCAGTGAGTGCAGTAGGTGTTGTACTACTGGGACGGGGTAGGCGCTTTGTTGCAGCGCGCCATTTAGGGTGGCCTTATAGTCCCCACAGATCCTCATCGACCCATCGGGCTTGATCGGGGTGACTATGGGGGTCTCCCACCGGGCGTGGTCTATGGGCTGCAGGACCCCTTGTTTGACGAGCTTGTCAATTTGCTCGTCTATCTTGGGTTTCAGTGCGAATGGCACCCGCCTTGGTTTCCGGCATTTGGGGGGGACGTTAGGGTCTAGGTCGAACGATATAAGGGGCCCTCGGTACTTGCCTAGGTTTCCGTCGAAGACCTCTTGGAACTCCCAGGCTAGTTGCTGCTCCCAGCTGTCTTCGGTGACGTGGTCGACTCCCGTGAGGGCGATGTCGAGCGGGGCGAACCATTGCAGTCCCAGTAGGCTTGGGCGGTCGCGGTCGACGATCGTTAGGGGGAGTTGTTCGGTGCGCCCCTTATAAGTGATGTTAAAGCTTTTGGTGCCGACTACCGGGATGCGGTTTCCCTGGTAGTCCTTTACAATGAGTCTCTGGCTGTCTACGTTCCTCCTTTGGAGGGTAGGCACCAACCGCTTTATCTCATGCCATGCAATCATGGAGAGGTAGGACCTGGAGTCCACCTCCATTTTGCATGGCTGGCCCTCGATGCATACCTCGACGTGGACCTTCCGGGCGTCGTTGGTGATGGCGTGGCCGATGGTGACCGTCTGGTGGGTCTCCTCTCTCCGCCGGTTGTCGCCGCCTCGTGAGGATCGCCTGTTCCGGTCCCATCGGCTGTCCAAGGGGCGATCTCTGGTCCGGGGTGGTGTGCTTTCTCTCCTCCGGTCGTTCTGGTCCCATCGTGCCGGGCTGCGATTTTTTTTCAGGCGGCAGACACGGGCGATGTGTCCCTTCTTGTCGCAATGCCAGCAGATCGATTCGAAGAACCGGCATTCCGACCTGGTGTGGTCGCCGCCGCAGCAGGCACAGTTGGTCCTCGACTTTCGACCTCGCCGGTTCCATGGGTCGCGCCCTGTCTGTAGTCGATGGATATCCTCCTCGTCATCGGAAGTGTCCGATGCCGAGTGGAAATCACCCTGGTGGGTGGTCGTCTCGGGTTTGGGCTCGGTCGACCTCGCCGGGTTGTTGTTTCTGCTGCGGTCCCCAGCGTTCGGTCTGCGCATGCGGTCGGCGGAAGTTCGGGTTGCTTCGGCGGCTGCGGCTGCGGTGAGGGTGTCTGCTAGACTGATGTTGCCCTTGGCCATCAGCCGGCTCTGTAGGACGGGGTCCCACAAACCGAGCACGATTCGGTCTCGCAGGGCGTTGTTTAGGTTATCGAATTCGCAGAGCCCCCTAAACGCCGCAACTCGGCGACGAAGTCGCTGAAGCTCTCACCCGACCTCTGGTCCCGCCGGTAAAACTCGTTGCGCCGGATCAGGATGGGTACCTCTTGAGCGTAGTGCCGCCGCAGTATGGGTTCGAGGACGTCCCAGTCCATCGCGGTGGCATCGGCGGGTTTGGCCAGCGCTTTGGCCATCTGGAATACCTCGGTCCCGCAGTGGGTCAAGAAGACGGCGTGTTTCATTGGGCCGGAGGCGTCCTTCATGCCGGTGCACTCGAGGTACATGCGGAATCGGTCGGCGAACAATTCCCAGTCCTCGGTGGCGGGGTTGAAGGGTGCGGGTGGTGCGATCTTCGCCATCTCGGTGGTTCGTCTGGCTTCCGTCGGACACGTGGTTCGGTTCAGGGTCTGGATCCCACCTTCGTCGCCAGTGTTGTGTCCGCGAAATGATGCCAGGAGTCGGTGACTTAGTGCAAAGCTCTTTATTGGCAAGTTGGAACCGAACTGGCGAATGGAAAAAAGCCCACGGTTTTTATTCCTTTCGCTGCGGTGGCCGCGGCCAATGGCACCGCTTTGAATCTCCCGCGGTCTGAATGGACCAATCGCGGGAGATTCTTAGCGAGCCAATCGGCGCGGCCCGCCTGACCAATCGGAGAGCCCCGCGCTTTGGCCAATCAAAGCGCGGGGATCTCAAGTATGTTAATGAAGGACAGAACAATTCACACCTTTAGGAATTGCCTGAGAAGATACTCTCAGACTTACTTTAGCCAATTCATGCAATTTCCATTCATTTCTTCACTGATATGCTTTATTGACATTACTGGGCCTATATAATTCAGGGTTACATTTTGTTTTCCCTGTAGTTTCTGCTGCTTAAAATCATAACAAAATCATGTTAGAAGAAAAGAGTAATGTATTGTTCAATAGCTTCAGCAAGTTAAACCTATCACCCACTCCTGATCTTTCAGAAATTAGACAGGATTAGGTTTGATTAGTATTTGGATGGGGGACTATGGGAAAACTAAGACTTTATGCTAAGCAGGGAAAATATAGAAATATTCTGGAAGAAGGGAATGGTAAATACTTCACTCTTTGCTTCCCATAAAATACAACAGGGTACGTATCAAGCCACCAGGAGTCAAGCTTTATTCCTCACCATCTTTCCCCCCTTTTTCAAATATTACATTTATTGATTTGTTTTCATTCATTCACGTACGGTCCATCTTCCAAGACTCTAGGAAATTTGCAATAAGATTAAAAGCAAATACAGGTAGTCCTCAGCATACGATCATAATTGAGCCCAAACTTTATGTCGCTAAGTGAAACCTTGTTAAGTGAGTTGCATCTTATATTATGATATTTTATGCCACATTGTTAATGGAATCACTTTACCTGTTAAGTGAATCATGCGATCATTAAGTTAATCTGGCCTCCTCCATTGATTTTGTTGGAAGCCGTCAAGGAATGATCACATCATTTGAACAGTACAACCATCAGAAATACATGCCAGTTGCCAAACGCCAGAATTTTGATCATATGACCATGGGAATGCTACAATGGCCATCAGTGTGAAAAACTTTTTTTATTTTTTTTGATGCTGTTGTAATTTTGATCAGTCACTAAACAAATTGTTGTAAATCAAGGAATATAGAAATTAAAATTTTGCTTCTGAAGGCATACAAGGATTGTGATTATTTTGATTGCATTGTAAGGCTGCAGTGAATAACAAAAGCCATTGTATATTGATATAGATATCAGTAAGGCTATATGGATTCACATATTATTTTGGGGTTGTTTTCAGGAGCGTGCTAGCTGAGGCTTTGGGGAACATGAACTCCAGCAAATCTGGAGGCATATAGGTTGGAGAAATAGAGATTAGTTTAGAGATATTGGATGATATGATAGAGATGATAGGCATCTCTATGATAGAGATATTGGATGGATGGATAGATAGATAAATAGACAGGGACAGATTGAGAGAATAATTAATTATGCCTTAATTATGAGCCCTAAGGGGTAGCCCAAGGAAGCCAAGCTTTTTGGTGGTATCAGATGTGTGAAAAAGCTATATTCAGAGCACAACTATGAGATTGCATTGTGTTAGTCAAGGACTGACTCATTTCCTGTAAAAATTGTCAGGAAATAGGAGAGCTCAGTAAAATAAAGCAAGGCAGCACTAGAGATTACTCAAGTGGGCCCCAGTGATAACAGCTGCAATTAGGTTGCTCATCTGCAAATCTTGATAAAGACTTTCACATTAATGAAATTTCCATTGTGTCTTCCTAGCCTCTGGGGTATGTGTATATACATGTGGGGGAGCTGCAGTATGCCCCTGATGAAGGCCCAGCTGCTAAGGAGGAGATTCATCAGGGACAATGCTGCCAACTGTTTAGCACTAGGAATAAAAGGCAAGCTTTTCAGATTGGACATGAACAGAATGTGAGTCATAAAATCAAAGGAGGCAGGGAGGGAGAGAGAGATTGATTAACAGGTTCATATCTTGGAAATCATTCATGCAATATAATAAAATGTATCAGTTCCACAATTGCATGGATTTTAATTTTTGTTTTTTTGGATGAGTGTGGGGTAACATTTTAATTATTATAAATTATTGAAATACATTGGGTTTGCATTCTTACTAAGCTACATTAAAATTTAGTTCTCTTAGTGTATTATTTACCTCCACCACAACTTGTAAAATAAGGTTTACAACTAAGATGTGTGAACCCATCTGATTGCTATTTGTTCAGCAAATCAGGTTAAAGCTTAGTGCACTCTTTCCCAGTCTACTATCTTGTAGGTGTGCAAATGCTTCAGTTCTCAGCATTCCAGCCAGCTGACACCCAACACTTGTGGAAGGCATCAAGTTGGAGAAGGCTGGACCATGAACCTTGCTTCAAGATAATCAGCAACAAGAGTTAAGGCACCAGGCTAGTCAGAAGGAGACCATGAGTTCTAGTGCCACTTTATCTATGAATGCCAGCTGGGTGGCCTTGGGCCAGTCTCTCTCTCAGGCCAACTCACCTCCACAGGGTTGTTGTTGTGGGGAAAATGGAAGGGAAGTGAGCTAGACATGTTCACTACCACCTTGAGTTATTTGTAAAAATAATAAGCTGAGATACAAATAATAAATATACAAGCACATATTAAATAATGCAGCAACAGTACAGGTAGTCTTCAACTTACAACGGTTTGTTTAGTGACAGGTCAAAGTTACAACAGCACTGAAAAAACTTATTTTGACCACTTTTTATAGTTATGACCATTGCAGCATTCTCATGGTCATATGATCAAAATTCAGAAGCTTGCCAAATGACTTATAGCCGTGTCCTGACTTATAGCAATGACTTATAGCAGAGTCATATGTTATTATTATTACCTTTATTGTCAGAGTACAACATGTGTACAATGAGATTGGCTGGGCCTCCCTTTGTGCATCCCCACCAACACAACTCACAGTGAGGACAGAAGTCCCTAACCCAGTCCCAATCTTATTACATTGTGTGACCTTATCGCACAATGTGCCAGCCCTGCAAGTCTATCATACTATGTTGACATGAAGTTATTTTCTGTTCAGAAGTCTGACAGCCCACGGGTAGAAGCTGTTCTTCAGGCTGTTGGTGCAGCTGGCTATGCTTCTATTTCTCCTACCTGATGGTAGGAGAGTAAAGAAGTGCTGACCAGGGTGTGAATCGTCCCTGAGAATTTTCTTCACTCTTCTGAGACAGCGAGCCCTAGCAAGGTCATCTAGTGGTATCAGGGAACAGCCCACAATGTTTTATGCTGTGCTCACCATCCTCTGTAATGTCTTTCTATCCGCGGCTGTCAAGCCAGCATACCGCACCGTAATGCAATATGTGAGGACACTTTCTATTGTGGACTAATAAAAGGAGGTCATCAGTCATTGTTCCACTTTATTCTTTCATGAGGCCCTGAGGAAATGGAGTCTTTGTTGGGCCTTTCTGGCCACCTGGGTTGTGTTGATTTTCTAGGTAAGATCTTTGCTGAGGTAGACTCCCATGAATTTAAATGAGGAAACTCTGTCCACACAGCCCCCCTCGATGTAAAGTGGGACGGGTTCCTCTCTCTTCTTCCTTGATCACTTTTTGCAACCTTCTGACAAGCAAAGTCAATGGGGAAGTCAGTTTCATTTAACCACCATTTTACTAAGTTAACAACTGCAATGCTTCACTTAATAACTGTGACAAGGAAATTCATAAAATGGGGCAAAACTCACTTGTCAAATGTCTTGCTTAGTAACCGAAACTTTGGGCTCAGATGTGGACTCTTTGTAATGATGATACTGTACTAAAAATTCTGTATTTATTGCAATTATCACATCCAATTAGTTGGTTGTGTGGATGGATAGAAATAATGTTTAAGGTGACTGTCATCAGTTGGCAGAGATATCAGAGATTCCCTGCTAGCTTCTGAAATTCTTCTGCTGCAGACTCTGCCATTCCTACGCCGCCATGTGACACCTCTCACCCTCTTAACACCTAGTCATTCTCCAATTGCTCTCACAGATCACACAGGGATGCATAGCAGCTGAGCCAGTAAAGAACAAGGCACCTCTTCTCCAGGTTAGCTTTTAACAACTCCATACTAAAGTTAACAAGCAATCCAGAGACAAACAGACCAAACAGAGAGGGGGAATTGAGGCCATTGAAAATATATATGTTATATTCAAGTCTTCCAGAAATCAGAGTTGTTTCCTCTACCCGCTGGAAATCCGTAAGGAAGAGAGAAGTACCAGGATTATTGCCTTCTTCAACTATATCAGTGTTTTTCAAACTTGGCTACATAAGATGTATGGACTTCAACTCCTAGGTGGGGAATTCTGGGAGTTGAAGTCGACATATCTTAAAGTTGTCACGTTTGAAAAAATACTTGCTTTTACAGGACTTTGCTGTTTTAACTCCTTAGTCAACAGCTGTTCTATCCCTGAAGTTCTTCCAAGAATTGTAACTGAATTTAGCAACTGAAACCGCTTTTGTTTGTTCTTTCCTCTCTTTGCCCCCCCCTTCCTCCTTTTTTCTTGTGGGACAAATTTAAACAGGAACTAATAATGCTTGTAAATAAACCCAAGTGGTATTAACACAAATTTCAAGTACATCAATAAATAAAATTCTTGCAACATACTTGTCTGTTTATCGTTTTTGTGGACAGGGCTGCCAACCTTGAGTGATAGTTCGGAGTGAGACACTGCAAGGGAGCGGAGCGACCGAGGGGGGGATGGTGTGGAAGGGGGGTGTCCCCCCTTCCACGGTAGGGAGCTTTGACAATTTTATATTTTAAATGGTGCAATCTGATGCATACTTTAGTCATGATTTGGACATATACATACATACATACATGCAAGCAGCACCAATGTACTTGAACCGGATTTGTAAGATATTAATAATGCAGTTCACTGACCATCTTGGCCGGAAAGGGTCCACATTCTTGGGCCTCTGCCCATCTGCTCCGTCCCTTTGGGCTGCTCCGGCTCTCCTCCTCCTCCAGGGTCCCTGGCTGAGAGGGGCGTCCCAAGTGCCTGGGATCCGGCCCCTCCAGGCTGCCTCTTCAGGGCCACAGAAGCCTCCCTCACATGGCCCCGGGGGTGGAGGGGGCCTTGCCAGGGTTCCCGGCCTTGGAGCTGGGCAGAAACGGCCCTTCCCAGCCCTCTCCCACCCTCTGGGCCTCCCACCTGCGGAGGGGAGGGGGATCCAGGCTGAGTCTTGGACCCACCAGCCTCACAGTCCAGCTGAAGGGTCGGAAAGGGCCAGGCAGGCAGATGGACACACACACACACACACACACACACAGAATGGGGGGGGGAGGCTGGTGTCCTTCACTCCCCAAACGCCCCCCTCCCAGTCTGTGCATGGGACCCCCAGCAATGCTGCCATCAGCTGCTCCCCTGCAGGGAAGTCCTGGATTGTCTGGGGGAGGAGAGGAGAGGACAGTGGCCACTCCCCCCCCTTTGCTTGGCATTTGTGGGGAGACCCCTCAAGGTGAGATTCCTTCCCAGGGGCTCCCAAAGAGCATCCAAACGTTCCTGGCATCAAGTGGGGAAAGAAGCCTAAAAAGAGAGAAACTCCTGCACCGGCTGCGATTGGGGCTCGGAGGGGACAGGAACCCCCCCTCCTTGCGAGCCCCCCCGCCCCGCTCCAGCCTGCCCTCTGGCGGGACCCCCTTCCTGGAGAGGCTCCTCCCTGCCAGACCCTCTTGCAGCCTCTTGGACCCAGGGGAGGCTGGGGGGTGTGTGCATATCTAGGTGCAAAGGGCGGGGGGAGGGACACAATGTACCCGGGAAGGAGCCCTCCCCCCCTCTTCCCCCTCCCTCTCCAGGGACTTCCCATCAGGCTGGGGAGCGAGAGAAGCCGAGGCGCGCAAGAGGCCAGCCACGGCAGCTCCCCTTGCGAGAGGGAGGCCGGAGAGGGACGCGCCTTTGCGCCCCAATCCCAGCGGCCTTGAGACCAGACGGGTGCGGGGAGGGGATGATGGGAGCTCAGCTCTCGAGAAAGGCCCAGGGATGCCCTGTAGTCGTACTTCATGGGGGATAGAGAGTTCGTCTCTCTCATCTCCGCCTGCCAGAACAGAGTGCAGCGCAAGGGTTAAGCCCAGAGAGTTGTGACATCCTAGAGCGGAAAGGAGCAACCGCTTCCTGCAGCGTGGAATTCTCTCCTCACCCCAGTACAGAAATCAATGCGGGCAACGTCCTCTCGCACATGCTCTGTTCGCCCTCTGAAGCCGCCCAGGATCGGAGGCTTCACTTCTCAAAACTTTGGGCTTGGGCATATCGATATTCGGAATATCAGAGAATGTAGAGATATATTTATTTTTGTACATTCCATTTTGGGGGTTTAGCGTGAGATTTCGTTTATCAGAGTGAGACAGTCAAAATTGGTTGAATTGCGTGAGTCTCACGCTGATTGCGTGAGAGTTGGCAGCCATGTGTGGATATCAGTTATGTGCATTGGATTTTACTTTTTCCAAGCTGCAGGAAATGTAAAAGATAACAGATCCTTTACATTTAGGAAAATCCCAGGATCAACTGCTGTGGTGGCTCATAACACAGCTGAAGTGTAGATGTGAATGAGAGACAAACCAAATGGTAACACTTCTCAGGGCAGAGATATGTCAATTATGTCAACAGCCAAACAGGCGGCAGAGTTTATTGCAACATGAACAAAGTGGAAAGAAGAAGCAACTTTAAACGATTGTGAATCTAAGACAGGAAAACGCCCCCTTGTGGTCTTGAAAGGCAATGAGCTTTCCACTGGAGGCTCATTGCAGCTTGCATAAAGATTTTTGTAAAATGGAACATTTTTCTGAGAGATTTCAACTAAATCTGAACTAGCAGCCTTTGTAACACAGGTAATGACTTAATAGAGTCTTAGAGCCCTATGCTTTTCTGTTGTTCTCCTCACAGGGACTCAAGGATGATTCTCCTCTACCTTCCACAGACATTTTGGGCCAGAGAGCATAATTTCCACAATATTTGTCACTCCCCTTGTCTGATAAGAACAAAAATAGATCCAGCCAAGTTCCCCAGTTTTGAATATGCTGTTCACCTTACTTATGGTTGAAGATTGATTCATTTAGTTGCATTAAATTTAAATTCATTAAATTCATTAAATTCATTTAGTTGTATTAAATTTTATATAATTTTGTTATATTACAATTGTACTTCTGTCCCTGTATTTTTATATTGTATACTTCATTCTTGTTCCTAGTTATGACAGATGCATACGTACTGCTTGGAGACTGACACAAACACACACACATGTATGTATGTATGTATGTATGTATGCATGTATGTATATATGTATGTATGTATGTCAGAATATATCTATCTATGTATCTATTTATCTATCTTTCTATCTATCTTCATTTATTTTTTAGATTGTATGGCTTCATTTTCGAATAAAGTGTTTGATTTTATTTTAATACAGGTAAGATTGGAGGAATTGACATTTACTACCAAACCTTGTTCTGGAGAACAGGGCAGCAAAATAAACATACATATAGAAGTATAGAAAATATATTTATTATAATAATTTTATTTATTCAAGAAACTAAAGATGGTGCACATGGATTTTCTTTAATTATTTATTGGGATTCAGTGCAATTAAACATACCCAACCAACCAAATCAGGACATCAATTTTAATAAAATGGACAGATTTATGGAGGAAAGTTAGCAGTAACTGCTTGATGTCTCTTTCAAGTCAGGCTTAACTTCTGATAATTTCATGGATATAGTTTTCTTCACAACATTATGTAAATGTGATATTGCAGTGGGGCATGCACATTTATATTTGTAAATCAAGTAAACTATAGTTTCCTTGCATTAAAGTTGATCATTCCAAGGTTATATCCCTTGAAGATTGTCTTCTTTTAGGAAACTTTTCATTTTCCCATTCTAGCCCTAAGTCCAGGAATTTTATGAGTAGCCACCCACACAGCAGATTTGATTTTGCTGTCACAGCTATTCTGATGGTTGTTTGTGATCTCTAGAATTCCAAGAAACATTAGTGTATCCTCTCCATGTTTGTGGTCTGGACTGGATGGGCTACTGATTCTTTAGACAGGCTCAACTAGATTCCTACATAAAACAAATGCTAAGATTATAAAACTAAAAATGGATTAGATGCATCTTGGAAAATAACCTTGATAGACAATAGGCGTCAAACTCGAGTGCGTCACGTGACGTATCATAACATATCATGACATTTTTTGCCTTTGAGGAGCTGGGGTGAGCATAGCCTGTGGGTCACCAGTTTGACAGGCCTGAGTTATAGACAGACTTCACAACTATTTGGCACATATTTGTGTGGGTTATTTTTAATCTGTATCCCCAAATTATTCAGAATGTAAAAAATAAGGGAGAATTTCACCACACATTTAAAGGGGGGAGGGGTAGCTCTCTATGGGTTGGACCCCTTCTTCCAAACTAATTCCTCACAACAATCTTGTGTGCTATGTTATACTGAGGTATCATGATGGAATCAAAATCATTCATTTATTAGATGATTGATGTCATACAGTATTCACAGGTGGACACTTTTAAAGGGCCAGAGTGGGGTCAGATGAGTATAAATGCAATGGGGGTAAGATTAGGATTTTCTGGTTTTGGGGGGGCATTGGGAGATATTCTTTAAAAAAAAATTGTTAGGCCTTACATTACAGTTTCTGAGTATCTTGAAAATGATAGAAAATTTTGTCACCAGTTGTCAACAAATGTGGCCAATGTTATTTTTAAAATATGGGGTGTTTATATCATATAAATATATTGCAATATATTGCAGAACAGACTATGACTAAAAAGTCCAAAATCTATGAATCTGAAAGCAGAGCAAAGATTTAAACTTGGACCTACCTAATCCTCATCTAATATCTAGTCATATATTTTTGCCTTGGAGAACCCAAAATATCTTTTTCAAATCACAGTAAAATCTTTCTGATAATGCAAACTGTGGCAGTATAGATATAGTTCTTATAATAATTCTGAAATTTTCCAAATACGCACAATATGTATGTAGCAGACTTTGAAAACCATGTAGATCATACCAGCAGAAATTATTAATTGCAAATTAACTTTTAGAGCCTTGTTTGGGGGATAAAAAATAGATTCTGTTATTTAATTATTCATTTAAAACAGTGTCGCTTGTTTCCTGATGATGTCTATACATGAATAAGCTGAAATTTCTTAATCATCCTATATTATTGGTTCACTCAAAACAGGAAGCCTAAACTTCAGTTTTCAAAGTACAATTCCTGGGTTACACAACACACTAAGCAAAGAACGCTATGGCTTAGCTACACTGTAAAACAACCAGTAGCTAGACATAGATAAGTTTACTTAACTGTGCTTTATCGAACAGACTAGAATGGACTGAATTGTTGTATAGTAAGTCATAACTATGATTTACAAGCTATGGTGGTTATTTATTTGTATGTTATGGCTCATTCCAGCATATGCTAGATAGCTTGCAACATTTTGAAAAATAAAAACAATAAAACAGCACAGACAACCTGGACTAAAATAATCATGACCATGGTTGGGATGACACACATGGAAAGATAATTAATGTCCAATATAGTAGAGAACCCCAAGTTGTGGAAAGCTAAGCTAGATTCCCTGAAACATTTCATAACTGAGGCAGGATCATTCAAAAATAAAATCTCCACTGGCTGTAACCCAAAAAATGTATTCATGTTTTCTATGTAACCTGTCCATTTCACCAAAGCTGTGTCAAAATTTTGGAGGAAGGCAAAAGAAAATAATTTGTCCAAGCAAGAGAAGGGAAATTTTTACAAAACAAAAAAATATGGGCAAAGATACACAGGTGGTTAGAAAAGATAGGAAAACATGTAGATTTTAAACCTGAATTTTTTTTATCATGTATAATATCAGAAAAACTTGACAGGAAAAGTATGTATTTAATATTACATGTCTTAACAGCAGCAAAGATTATTTTTGCACAATATTGGAAAATGAAGAGATGAAGAAATAGTCAAGAAGATACTAGATTGTGCAGAAATGGATGGATTGATATTGAAAATTAAACAGAAAGAGGATGTAGAATATTTTCAAACATGGAATTTATTTTACCAATGGTTGGAAAAAAGAGGTGGAGATTAAAAATGTAATTTATATTGTTAAGCAAGTTAAATACACAGACAACAGGATGTTTATTAAGCACTAAGAAATGTGTTTAAATGAAAATCAATAAAATAAAAAATAAAGAAAATAATTTGTCCTAGCAAGAGAAGGGAAATTTTTTACATGCTTTATTAGCCAAGTGTTCAGGCGTTTAATTCAAATAACCTGCTTCTACTCCAGAGTAAGATAAGGGACAAAATCAATTAGCAAGACAGAAATTCCCCTGAAATAAATGGGAGTATAATCCTAAAGTAAAGTTAAATCAAGATAACAGGACTTGTGCCCAAACCCTATTTCAGTGGGATTGTTTCTGCCTGATATGCTAAACATCCCAATAATCTGTGCCTATTGCTTGCAACAGGAAAAAGGAAGAGAGAAAAAGGGCTTACCAAAGCACAGACCATATTCAGAAAGGAGAAACAAAAAGCAACTCTTAGGAAGCTGCTTAACTGGGTCAATTCCTCCATCCTTCTCAGAATCCTGGTGCCATCCAAAGTGGAGAGAAGATTTTTTTTTTTTTATTGACCAGTTTGATGCTTTCTTGAAGGAAGGGAAAATATTTTCAGTACGTAAATCCACTGGATTTGGCAAACAAGTTCATTTCTTCATCCACAGATCAAACTTATTCAGCAGCCTTCTTCAGCAAAAAGAAAGAAAAAACAGACTGATGTCCAAATTTCTGGGACATCAGCATTCATTTAACTGATAGATGGTGCTGAGGCTGCTGCTTAATTATGTTCAATGTTCCCTCTGCTTGATTTAGCCTGCCCTCTCTGCTTATTGGGGTGTTTTTGTGACTTCTCCCTTCAGCCACTCCTTTTCTGAATGAGAAAGAGACAGAGGGGAGGTAAAGAGTTTCACTGTGCTGGAAAGGGAAAACCAGCTAGCCAAGCTTAATCCTAGGTTCTGTTTCTTAGCTTTTCCAAAGGACTAGCTGGCTTTTCCCTTTCCAATCCAATGAAGCTCTGTACTTATTCTCTGTCTCTTTCTCATATGCACTCAGGAAAAAAAAAATGAATTGCTATATGGGCTTTCCTGGTTTAGAATTAGAGGCAAAAGTTTCTGTCTGTTTATATGTGAAATGCAATAGAGGTGCACTTTAACCAAATGTCTATTCTCAATCATCCAGGTCATGGTTATACCAAAAGTGCTTTTTCCAAAAGCCATTGGACTTTCTTGGGTTTTTAAAAAATGTTTTGCTTCTCATCCAAGAAGCTTTTTCAGTTCCAGAAAATGAAGAAGCATCTTGAATGAGAAGTGAATTTTTTTCAATGAAAAAAAACAAGCAAGTCCAATTGCTTTTGGAAAAAACACTTTTGGGGTGTATTTCACCCTTTCAAAATTCCAGAAATCATTGGATTACAAAGCCTGTCTCTCCAGGCATCCCAGACAGAATACAGCAATGGTAGACATAGTCCAATCAAGGATCAAGTTCAGAAAAGGCAATATTAAATACAGAATAATTGTAGCATTATGAAGCTATGGTCTGCTTAAATGTTAACTGAGGCCAGTGGTGGGATTCAGCCAGTTTGCACCAGTTCAGTAGAACTGGCTGTTAACTTTCTGAGCAGCTTGGTGAACTTATTATTGGAAGAAATAATTAGGGCAGAAAACTAATTGTTAAATTATTGAATCCCACCACTGACTGAGGCCCTTTAGTCGTTCATGTCCTGACAATCACTCACACACATGAACTATTGCAATGCACTCTACAAAACCACTCAGAAGCTGCAGCTGGTGCCAAATGCAGCAATGCAGGGAATTATGGGTATGGCATAATATGTCTACGTTTTGTAAGCTTCACTGGTTAACAACTGGCTTCGGGATACAATTCAGGATTCTGGTTAAAGTTCTTCATGGTGTGGACCTGGCTGTTTGATGGACAGCTGCTGTCGTGTCCGGAAATAAGCTCAGAGTCGGTGACTTCAATTAAAAGCTCTTTATTTTCAACAAGTGAACCGAACCGGCGAAAGGTAAAAAGCCCGCGGCTTTTATACCTTTCGCAAGGCTGCCGCGGCCAATGGCAGCGATTCAAGTCTCCCGCTCTCGGTTTGCACCAATCGCGGGAGACCTAAATCGGGCCAATCAGAAATCCCCGTGCCTTGGCCAATCAAGGCTCGGGGATTTCGAGTATACCATTTTCAATACATAACACCCCTCCCCCCTTGGTACGGTCCGTCAGGTGGTGTAGTCACGCAGGTAGGCGGGGCTCCGTCGAGTCCTAGTTGACCTGCGCAACTCACTTCCCTGTTGTATCTCGGCCGGAGCGGTCGTTCCTTTGGCTGCTCCTGCCTCTTCGCGAACCGGCTGGATGATCGGGCCGGTTCTTTCGCCGTGGCTCCCGCCTGGGCCTACCGGGTCGGTTGAGCTGCGGATTTCGCCGCTCCCGCTTGGCTTCTCCGAGTCGGTAGAGCTGGCCAGACGGTTCTTCTCCGGAGGGGACTCGCGATGGCTGTTTTCTGGTGAGTATTTTTGGTTTATTTTATTTTGCGATTGTCTTTCCGGGTATTCCCTCCCCCCTTGGTTCGCTTCTTGGGGGTTGAGGTCAGTTGCCGTTCGGGACCTTAACTGGTCAATATGCCGTTTCCAGGCTCGCCCATCCGTGGTTTGGAGCCGGTACGACTTTGGACCAGTGATTTGTGTTATGACGGCTGGGATCCATAGGGGGTCCCCCGTCATGTTTTTTGCGTAAACCAGGTCGCCTGGGTTAAATGTCCGGAACCTGGAGCTGGAGTCTGGGGGCTGCTCCGGGTTGTAGGTCGGGTGCAGTCTGTCAAGTGGAGACCTCAGCTTCCTGCCCATTAACAGCTCTGCCGGACTCTTGTTGGTTGTAGTGTTGGGAGTGATGTGTTGTATGAAGAGTAGGCGGTTGATTTTGTCGTTGATCTCCGCGTGGTCCATTTTCCTGAGTGTCTTTTTTGTAAATTGGACCATCCGTTCCGCCCTACCGTTCGCCGCCGGATGCGCCGGTGCTGTCAACGCGTGGCGGATGCCCTTCTCTGCCAGGAACCGTTCGAAATCGATGGAGGTGAATTGGGGCCCGTTGTCTGAGACGATGATGTCTGGGAGGCCGTGTGTGGAGAACAGTTTGCTCAGTTCTTTTATGACAGCCTCTGTGGTGGTGGATTTCATGTCAGCCACCTCTAGCCAATTTGAGTATGCGTCGACTGTGATTAAGAACGTGTGTCCATTTGTGGGGCCCGCAAAGTCGAGATGGATTCTGGACCAGGGCCCTCGTGGTGTTTCCCAATCCCGGATGGGTGCTGTGGGTGGGCTGGATCTGGTCTCCTGGCATCGGTGGCATTTGGCGACCCATGCCTCAATTTGCTTGTCCATCCCTGGCCACCAAGCGTAGCTTCTGGCCAGGGCTTTAGTCCTGACGATGCCAGGATGACCCTCATGTAGCATCCTCAAGACTTTTTCTTGCAATCTATCTGGAATTACCACCAAGTCACCCCATAGAATGCATCCCTTCAGTAGTGACAGTTCGGTCTGGCGCTGGCGGAATGTTTTAAAAGTCTCGTCACAGTCCTTTTCCGGCCAGCCCTTTTCTAACCAGTGTAAGATTCGTGCCAGACGCCTGTCCTTAATGGTTTCCCTGGCAATGTCGGATGCAGTAATAGGTAAACTTTCTATGCTCAGGGTATTTGTGGTAGGTGCTGGGTCAGGTTCAGAGTTAGGTAAGGGCGAGCGGCTTAAAGCGTCTGCGTGCGAGATTTTCTTACCTGGCTTGTGTAACAGTTCGTAATTGTAGGCTGCCAGGAATTCCGACCATCTTGTCATTTGGGGTGACAAGATGTTGGGCGTGGCTCGGTTTCCCGGGAGGATGCCCAACAGAGGCTTGTGATCCGTCACGATGGTGAACGGGCGGCCGTACAAGTATTCATGAAAACGTTTAACGGCGGCAACTATAGCCAAAGCTTCCTTGTCCAGCTGGCTATAGTTGCGCTCTGGTTTGGTCAGAGTCCTGGAGAAAAAGGCGATGGGTGCTTCTCTCTGGTCTGGGAGGGTGTGGCTGAGGACAGCGCCGACGCCGAAGGGTGATGCGTCGCAAGTGACAGCTAGTGGTAAAGTCTCACTAAATTGCATCAGGACAGCATCGGAGGTGAGGAGGTCCTTGGTTTTTTGAAAAGCGGCTTGTTCTCGCCTCCCCCAAGTCCAGGCTGCCTTCTTGTCTAGGAGTCTATGTAAGGGCTCCGCCGCCGTTGCCTTTTGAGGTAGGAAAACATTATAGAAATTTAGTAATCCTAGGAATGCTTGTAATTCCGTTTTGGATCTTGGGGTGGGGGCTTCCTTGATGGCTTTTATTTTTTTAGTTGTAGGGTGAATGCCCTTTTGGTCTAGGAGATAGCCCAAAAATTCTACTTGCTTTGTACATAGATTGCATTTCTCTCGCTTAACCTTAAGTCCTGTTTCTTTAAATTTTGTTAAGACTTGTCTGAGTCGCGTCTCTAACTCGGCTTCATTTGGCGCCGCTATTAGTACGTCGTCAAAATAGGGCACCACCCCTTTTATGCCCTGTAACAAACGTTCCATCAGGCTTTGAAAAATGCCTGGTGCCACGCTGACTCCGAATTGGAGCCGGTTACACCTGAAGGCCCCCCGATGGGTTACTATTGTTTGGGCTTCCGCCGTTTTCTCGTCTACCGGCAGCTGCTGATATGCCTGAGCAAGGTCGAGTTTTGCAAAGACTTTGCCCCCTCCTAGCGAGTGTAGTAAATGTTGTACTATAGGGACTGGGTAGGCGCTTTGTTGTAACGCGCCATTTAGGGTGGCCTTATAGTCCCCGCAAATTCTCACTGACCCGTCCGGTTTTACTGGGGTCACTATAGGGGTTTCCCATCTGGCATGGTCTATCGGTTGTAATACCCCCTGTTTGACGAGTTTGTCAAGCTGCTCGTCAATTTTTGGTTTTAATGCAAACGGTACCCTTCTAGGTTTAAGTCTCTTAGGGGGAACCCTTGGATCTAAGTCAAATGAGATAAGGGGCCCCTGGTACTTGCCCAAGCCTCCATCGAACACCTCCTGGAACTCCTGGGTTAGCCGCTGTTCCCAAGCTTCGATGGTGACTTGGTTGACACCTGTCAGCGCGATGTTAAGCGGGGCGAACCATTGTAGACCCAGTAGGCTTGGGCAGTCGCGATCGACGATTGTGAGTGGTAGTTGTTCGGTGTGGCCTTTGTAGGTTATGTTGAAATTCTTGGTACCTACTACCGGGACACGGTTCCCTTGGTAGTCTTTAATGATGATCTTTTGTGTCTGCACGTTTCTCTTTTGTAGAGTGGGCACCAGTCTTTTGATTTCACGCCATGCAATCATGGAAAGGTAGGACCCAGAGTCCACTTCCATCTTGCATGGCTGGCCTTCTATATATACCTCTACATGTATTTTTCTGGCGCCGTCGGAGGTGGCGTGGCCGATGGTCACCGTCTGATGGGTCTCTTCTTTCCGTCGACCGTCGCCGCTTCTTTGAGATCGTTGAGCGCGGTCCCATCGACCGTCTGGCTGTCGTTCTCTGGTTCTGGGCGGGGAGTTTTCTCTCCGTCTGTCGTGCTGTTCCCATTTGGGCGGGCTGCGAGTCTTCTTTTGGCGGCAAACTCGGGCGATGTGACCCCTTCGTTCACAATGCCTGCAGATAGAGTCAAAAAATCGGCATTCTGACCTGGGGTGGTCGCCGCCGCACCCGGCGCAGCTGGTCCTCGACTTACGGCCTTTTCGACTTCGTTGATCGCCGCGTCCCGTCTGTACTCGGTGAATGTCCTCCTCGTCTTCAGACGTGCTGGAGTTTGACTGGTATTCACCGTAGTGTGCGGTCGCTTCACTTCTTGCGTCGGCCGACCTTGCCGGGTTGTTGTTCCCGCCCTTCGCGTCAGATCTTCGCATGCTGTCTGCCGACGTGCGTGTTGCTTCAGCGGCTGCGGCGGCTGTAAGGGCATCGGCTAGGCTGATGTCGCCCTTGGCCATAAGTCGGCTCTGCAGTGTAGGATCCCATAACCCGAGTACGAAGCGGTCTCTTATGAGACTGTTGAGACCCTCGAACTCACAGAGTCCTCCCAGGCGCCGCAGTTCTGCGACGAAATCGCTCAATTTTTCGTCGGGCTTCTGGTTTCGGCGGTAAAACTCGTTGCGCCGTATTAGAATGGGGACCTCGGGGGCATAATGGCGCCGCAGTATTGGTTCGAGGACGTCCCAGTCCATGGCGGTTGCATCTGCCGGCTTGGCTAATGCCTTAGCCATCTGGAAGACCTCTGGTCCGCAGTGTGTAAGGAAGACAGCGCGTTTCAGCGGGCCCGGGGCGTCCTTCATGCCGGCGCATTCTAGGTACATTCGGAACCGATCCGAATACGATTCCCAATCTTCGGCGGCAGGGTTGAAGGGGGCGGGCGGTGCTATCTTCGCCATCTTAGTGCTGTCGCTGGTTCTTAGGTGGACACGGGGTTCGGTTCAGGGGCGAGATCCCACCCTCGTCGCCAGTGTCGTGTCCGGAAATAAGCTCAGAGTCGGTGACTTCAATTAAAAGCTCTTTATTTTCAACAAGTGAACCGAACCGGCGAAAGGTAAAAAGCCCACGGCTTTTATACCTTTCGCAAGGCTGCCGCGGCCAATGGCAGCGATTCAAGTCTCCCGCTCTCGGTTTGCACCAATCGCGGGAGACCTAAATCGGGCCAATCAGAAATCCCCGTGCCTTGGCCAATCAAGGCTCGGGGATTTCGAGTATACCATTTTCAATACATAACAGCTGCCTTCTAGTATTTCTACCCATCCTGTACAGTTGGACAGAACTGCCATATGCTTTGGACTTCATTAATTAAATGAAGTCATCCAAAGAAATATAGGAAGGGGACTACTCTTTTGATGTGCCTTCCCTCTGGAACAGCATCCACCCCTAGACCCATGCAGTCTCTACATTGATTGCATTGTTTAAATGCAATCTTGAGCTAATATATGTGGTAGGCATCATATAGGAATTTCCCCTGTTCAAAGTATGTATTTATTGCTATACCAGAACATTTATCATTCTTTTTTATTTGTTATATTGTTTTGAACAGTTTAATATTGCATACCTATTGTGGGAGTATTCGGTGGGCTTAGAAAGGTAATAAATAAATGTTGTTTGAATAAGTTACAATTAGTTGGACCATATTACATGCTACATTTGAAATAAATCTGACCATACTGGTATTTCAGTGTGCTGTGTGAACACAACCTCAGAATCACACCTGGTATCTTGACCCCAGAAATGTCTAATCTCTTTTTATCATTCTTTTTTTTTTTTGTAAATTTTATTTGAGTTTTCACAAAGAGAAAAAAAAATACAAACAAAGCATCTTTTTTGAAAGTAGCGTAATCCCGGGTTACAGTTCTTCGTACAGACACAAATTCAGGTTCATGCTCATTTTTATATTCCATTCCATATCTTATTACTATTTTACATTTTCTACATAGCTTCTCCCCTCTTTTAATTTTCTCAATTTTATTTTAATTATCTCATCTCAATTCAAATCATTGTATTTATATTTTTTTGTCTGTCCTGTTTCAATTATCTATTATCTTTTCTCATTAAACAAAATTTCTCCTGTAATTACTGATTGGAATATGACACCTTTATATCTTTTCCATAAAGTTATAACATTCAATATAATACATAACTTCCATTCAGATTCTGCTTGGTACGATCTTAAAATACACACTGTATTCTTAAAAAAAGAAAAAATTATAAATATATATAATTAAAACAACATTCCATTCCAATTCAATTCTATCATTAATACTAATATTCATTAAAGTCTTAACATCTTTAACATTACTTTTCAATTAAATATCATACTTCTATGGGAACAATGATAAGCTTTCCATAGTTAATTCCCCCCCTTCACTTATATTTTATAAAACATTAACTAATTAAAATGTTCCCATTCCTTCCTAATTCAATTTTCTCATTTATTTTATTTCACTTATTTTATTCACAAACATTTCACTAAATTACACTAACTATCTTACCCCTCATTTTAATCATACGTTGTTTCCAATTTTCTAAAGTTATTTCTATTACTAATATAACAATGCAATCTTATGTACCTTTACAGAATCCCTTTTTCAGTTAGATTTTCACCCATTATCTCTAAATAGGTCCTGTTTCTCTATATCTTGCTCCAGTCTTTTATAACTTCTTTTCCTTTCCTTCTTCCCTCTCTTCTTCTCTCTCCCCTTTATACCCACCTGTCTTTCTACCTCTATTTCTCTCTTCTGTATTCCCTTTTTCTGTTGCTTTCCAGTATTATACTTATTTTTTGAATTATTTTTCTTTTCTTTGGTTGTTTTTTTAAGTCTTAAATTCTCCATTTTCTTTCCCCCCTTTCCTTTTTCTTCCCCACATAAAATTGCTTGTTCATTAAAGATGGCTTCTTCTTTGTCCCAGTCTTCTTGTTTTGCAGTCTTTTCTTATTGTTTCTCATAGTTCCAAATCTCCATTTCTAAGAATTGAAAAACAAAGCCAAAAGAACCCTTCCTTTCTTGTGCATTTCTTTGTACTTTTTAAGTTCCATTTTCAATTCATCCAGAAGTGGTGCCATTGTATAAATTTTTAAACAACCACCCAATTGATTTTAGTCATTCAAATATAATAACCAAGAATTCAAAGATCACCAAATAATCCAAATACACACAAGCTGTTTCTTTTTTGCTCTTTTTTTTCCACTTTCTCTTCCTGGGGTTACTATTTAATTGCAAAGTTTCAGTTAAAATGTATCTTTTAGAAGTCTTGTTGAAGTTTTACTGTAGATTCTTTTTAATTCCAGGCAGTCTCCTCCCTCTTCCAAATCCTGCCCTTATTCTTTTTCTCTCCCTTCCTGCTTATGAAAAAGAAAATTTTTAATGTCCAGAAATCTTTATTATCCCTTTGGCATTTTGTTTTATTTTCAGCTTAATTGCCTATTGATGTCAAAATGAATTTTTCCGATTTCTTATTTAAGTATTTTAGTTGTTAGTATAGGGAAAGAGAGAGAGAGAAAAAAAAGCCAAACCTTTCCCTTTTCACTCTCCTTCGCTGCTTCCGACTCTTCTTTGGGAGCGATGTTATTTTTTGTAAGTTTAAATTCCAGGGTACCTTAGTTGTTGCTTTTACAATTTAACCCGGTCAGCCAAAACTTTCACTTCTTATCTTCCTCCTGCACATTCTTTTCCAGTCAAGTTCTCCTATGTGGTGGCCATTTCTGACCACCGCTACAACTGCCTTTGGGAAAGAGAGTAATGGCCAGCTGAGGAGGAGAGATGCGGCTCTCCTCAACCCTGCTGGCAGTCTCCCCCCTCTTCACTACCTCTACAGGGTGGCTTAGCCCCGAAACCAGCCAGCTCGGGATGCTCCAGCGGCGAGCCCAGACAGAAACCGCACATGATCGCGGATTTCTGTTGCCAAAGTCCTTCAAACCGGAAGTTTCTTTTTATCATTCTTCATGCCACAAAGTTCAATCTTCCGAATTTGAAAAGGTCCAATGGAAAACACCCATCTTTTCTGTTTTTTTTTTTTTTTTATTGCTACTAGCAAAAAGTAGCAGTAAATGTTGAATGTGTTCCCTCTGGATCCTGAATGTATTCTTTGTAGATCACTAGTTATGAACAGGTTAGCCCTTGTCCATCTAAGGAGTCATTTGTCCTGTTATGAACCTGCCTGGTTTTAAAGATTTGAAAACTGCCTTCTGCAGAAACTCCTTTATTCAACACCACAGAAAAAACATACAATTCCCTTCTGAACTAAAATAATATACACATTCCTTTGATCTCATATTTTACATTTTTGTTTTATGTATTCTCTTGCTGATATCTAGAATGATTTTATTTTGGGGTTTGGTTTTTTAAAATGTTGGTTTTCATTTTTTAATCAGTGCCTTTTTATTTGTTACCTCAGAGTAACACTGAAAGAAATAATAATGATAATTATTATAATCCATTTCTAGTACATTTTAATAACACTGTGATTTCTTTCATTTGCATGTACTTGGATCTTATAATATTCACCTACACCTCATTCTCACTAAGCTATTCGGAGAGATTAGATAACCATTTGTCTGAAGTGCTGCAGGTTTTCCTGCCTAAGCAGTGGGTTGGACTAGAAGACCTCCAAGGTCCCTTCCAACTCTGTTATTCTACTCCTATTCCTATTCCTATTCCTATTCCTATTCCTATTCCTATTCCTATTCCTATTCCTATTCCTATTCCTATTCCTATTCCTATTCTATTCCTATTCACTGTCTTTCCAGGGAATATGCCTATCACTGAAATGAGCCATTCCAAAATGATTTGGTTGAGCTCTTTCTTTTCTCCTCCAGCTTCCCTTTCCCAGATAGCTCTTTGCCCTGGCATAGAATCAGGCTGTTGGTTCTAATTCCAACCCCCTATTCCCAAGCATTTATTACCCCAATCCAGGCTGCAAACTTTCCTGCATCAAATTAAGTCAGACTCACCAACACAAAACTGGATTTACTTCAATATAAACTAATTCATAAATGCATATCTTAAAAAAACAACAAAATAATTTTATGCAAGGGAACTGTCCTATTCTATTTTCTGTTTCCACAGACAAGCAGCATGGTCTGTCTTGCCCTGGACTCTGGTCCCAAGCCTGCTTGCTGTCTTGCAATTTTCAAGATATCAGAAGTCAGTTCACATTCCCTCTCTCCCCTCCTGGCCTCTATTTCCCTGAAGTAGACTGTCTCCCTCTCTGTTGGCTTGAAGAAAATGCAACTTTAGAAGCAAGGGCCTCTTGGTCCCACTCCTGCAGATTAGACTAGTCCTGATTCAACCAGATTCATCCTTGTTTTTAGCTTTTGATTTGAATTGAACTTTCAAAGACGGCCTTTAAATATTACATCTTGTCCTTTGGAATCAAGTTATAAGTTCATGCTGACACATGAAATATCAGGAATAATTAAAATGCCCCAACGATCCAGGAAAAATCTAGCTATATGGTCGCTGCGAATCAACACCAACTTAATGGCACATAATCAATTAATTAATCCCTTTCCAAACTTCTATTTGTAACCCCAAGATGCAATCATTTTAAGCAGCTTAACAAAGGGCAGAATAGAGTAAACACATTCCTCTCTTTCTCAATAGATTGCCTCTCTCCAAACAAATTTTAAAATCTTGTTAATTGTAGTCATAATAGAAATAACATGTACATAGTTTGAATAATAGAATTTGGATCTCATTCATTTGATAAAACAAATGCTGGCAGAAGTAAAAATAATCCAAAACACTGGTTTACATACCACTTTGTTTGCTAACATTGTCAACATTTTTCTTTTTTAAATAAAATGTAATTAACGTTGCAACATCTTCAGACTAATTGTAGGTTTGTTTAAAATACTTATATGAGGAAATTGCCAGATTTGAACCACAGATATCTAAAACTACTGAGAAAGGCTCTATTACTGAGCAAAATTCTTTCTTTGTATTTTTTTTTATTTTATAAAGAATTTTTAATGTCTCCCATCATAATTCTAGCAGCATATTTGCAAAAACATTATGAGACAAAGTGTTCCTTCCTGAACAGGATAAATTGATTATATATAAAATTAACAAGATCTGAGAAACAACAGGAATTGCTGTCAATAATATATAAACAGTGCTGAATTGAAAGTTAAAGAAAATAAAAGAAGTAGATTAAACCAGTTTTCCAAATTAATATTCGTGTTTCCCTGCCTCCCTTTCCTTTTTTCCCCTTCTTTCTATGTATATAATACTTCTCAGAGAGAAATTGGAAAATCTATTTCTCAAAACTATTATTTGATTATTAGGGACAATAGCCTGGTTTGTGTGACTCTTCAAACTATAATATAATTTGTTTAGTTCTGGCTTAAGTTTGGAGATCATAGTTTATGGCTAGTTTTGTAATTTTCAGCCTGGCTTCCTGGAAGGTGTGTTTTATACGATGTGGCCACTTTGCAGGCTTCCAGGACAAGCTTTGTCTGATGTGTAAGTGGATAGTTTTCAAATGTATTGGCTCTACTTTGTCCACTGGAATAGTCCGAAGACCTATCAGAGTAAAATATAGCTGTGACAAAATGGGATGTTTCTGAACACACATGGAGCCTATTCATTTGAATATGTAGGTGACTCCAAAGGTGCTGCATTAGCTGCAATGTGCCCAGCTGCATTAGTTGCAATCTTCAGCTTCTGAGTAAAGTCCTTTGGATTCTCTAATGCAGGGGGCCCAGACTTCATCTCCCAGGCCTTGCCTTAGCTGTTTCTTTGTAATCAACAATGGTGGTGGTGGTGGTGGTGAATTCATGCATCTCTTTTCCTTGTCCTGGGCTACAAATACATGGACAGGAAGATGTGCAAACTTTGAAAATCTGAGTTGTTCTTTGCTCAATAATGGGCTCACATATCATACTACACCTAAACATACTTTGGGATTGTCAAGTTGGGTTTTTGTTTGTTTGTTTGTTTGTTTGGTATTAGAAGAGTATGGGGCTTCACAAGGACCTTGTGAGCGTTCAACCATTTGTAATTTTTCTCATAAACCATGAATAAGCAATCATGCTATATGTTGAATTTACTGGATTCACTGAACCAATTATTATTCAGCCAGACTTTAGTTTAGCCTGCCGTGTTGTGCAAACCCATGATTGTAATTGGTTCATTGCATCATGGACACCCCGAAAACTGCCTTAATTAAAGTACTGTTGAGATGACCATGAATTATGTGTCATGCCTATGCATTCTTAGCATGATGTATGTGAAATGAACAATCCCAGCCCTTAGCAGGTAAATGATTGTAGGACAACCATTTGTTGTTTGTAAATCAGAACAAGAATAACATGGCTATGTAACTTTATTAAATTATAGACTCCATTCTATTGTTTTCTGGAGTGTCCTCAAGACAAACATTTTGCTTTGTATGAATTCATCTCTTGGAGATATTTTTTCTAGATAGAGCACCATAATCAGATGCATGTGTCTGTGCATATAAGTCTTCTTTTATATCTGATTAATTTAAATACAATTTAGTTTCATACCAACTAAGCTTTTTAGTGGGACTACATAATTTATTATTTTTGAAAGCAGAAGACACTTCTGTTTCCAGCCCTGAAAGAATGTTAGAATGTGTTGCTGGCCATAAAAACACTCCTGGCTTTCTGGCTGTTTAAGAAATATATGTGTGTGTGTCAACATATGTTCACTATGGTACAAATCTTGTGGAAGATATGCTCAGGAAGTCTCAGAGGAATCCATTCTGAGTGGCTCCAGGCAAGCAGAGCACCTATTTTTTGCTTATTTGTCCAAAGCTGCCATAATCTCCTTCCCAGCTGGGCCAAACTGTCCAAGGGAGAAAATGCTAAAGACATCAGGAAGGTAAATAATCCCATTTACAACTCCATTAAGGAAGGTGCTAAAACCATCACTGGGAGGAGATGAGCTGTGTGAAGAGAGCGGTTTAGAACTGTATAAACATTCACACATTTATCCAAAAACATACACACTATTCAGCAATGGTATTTGCATTTCCATGGAACAGACCATGAAATCCTGTTTCATAAATATCCAATAATCTTTAAGGGGTTTTGCTTGTTTATTGTGTTCACCATCAATAACACTATATCTAGAAATGGGGTCTGTCGGGTTGCCAATAGCAGAGTGGAGATGATGATTGATGGATCTCAGCTAAGGACATAAACTGATAATTTAAATTGCTGGCACAGAATAGGCAAGGAAAGGAGTAAGTTTGATTAGTGATTACAATAGCTTGTCTCCAAAACTTGATAGCTCCCATAATTTGGGAGTCCTGCAAGAACTGCCCTCCAATATACATTTGTCATCATCTTAGCCAACAAGGCATTAAATTAAAACCTCAGAATAAAACCACTGAAATATACTTAGTAAAAAATATCTATAAATGAAAACAGAAAGCCATCACTGTTTTGAAATTTCCTCCTTCTCCTTCTCTTGTGTATTTTTCATATAGAAAAATTAACTCTATATTCATGAGCACATATGTGGCAAATTTTCATCAATTTTGTATAGTCCAAAAACATTTCTCATTGAAGTTTCCATACTATGAACCCCATTAGCTGAAGAAATAAATGTGCTATGTGCATGGTCAACTCAAGTGAAGTAGGAGCCACATAGCTGGACTTATAGTTGCCTCACATGAGTTTAATGCAGTAGTCTGGAAATCAAATTATTTTTTTCTCCTAAAGAAGATTGTTTGGATTTTTTAATGGTGTTCTGCTTTTTCTCCAGGAATTCAAAGCAGCATGCATGCACAGCAATCCCTCTTCCAATTTCTCACAACAAGCCGGAAGATAAACTAGGCTAGGAAAGAATGACTGGTTTAAAGTCAGCCAGGAATTTTTGTGGCTAATGGTGGATCTGAACTTGTCCAACTTCATAAGTCCCATACTGTATATCTAGGAATTTGAGTCATATTTGGCATAAGATCCAAAGATAAGTTCTATACATAAGAAGCCATATCTTTAGAGAAAGACCACAAGCATACATTTTGTGTTAGTCCCTAGTAATTACACCAACTAGTAGTGGAAAAAACATTGCCGAAATTCATGGAAAACTATTGCCAGTCACATCATGAATCCAAGAGGACTGTCAAATTATGCATCAACTCTAACTGGGGAAGTACAGCCTTATGTAGACGGAAAGGTAGAAATCTTTGGATATGTCACATTTTAATACCCATTTTAATACCACATTTTAATACAACTGTAAATGTTTGACCTTTTTAGGATTCAGTTGAACGATATTCTTCCCCCAGCCAAACTGCCAGAGCCTAGGCACTGAGAAACAACTTTAACAGCCTCCCTTAGTTGGTCCACATGACAGATGTACAGCTGGGGAACAACAGGATTCTGATGGTATCTTACCATGCATATCTCATTCCTAGTGACTTCATGTAAATATAAAATAAAATAAAAATAGGGAAAAGATAGAACCCTGAGACACTCCATAAAATAGATGTCTAGGGCTAATATTCTGGCACAGAACTGGCAAACTTTAGGTTTATTAGATTTTGTATATGCTTTAATTTTATTGTATTGTATTATTCTATTGCACTGTATTTGAAACTCAGAATTTACCAATTGCAAATTATATATGTGTGTGTGTATACACACACACACACACACAGCGTTCCAGCTCCTGATTAAGACTAAAGGGCCCCTAAGAATATTCTGACCTGAAGAATTTATTGTCTTTTTCCAAATTAAACCAACAGTTTAGAGAGAAGAAAATTTGATCTGCATTCTAGAAAATTTTTTCTCTGTTTGGAGAGGTTTGACCTGAAACTTGGACTTTCATAACCAATAGTCAGAAAACACATAATATATCATTAACTTGTTTCTTCTCCAAATCCCTGTACCAGGAACAGCATGATTTTCAACTGTGGGCATCTTTTGAAACCTTAATTTAATTGAACCTTAATTTAAAAAGTTGTTACAAAATGCAAGTGATGGAAATTTGGGGTGCAAGAAGGACAGCAGAAAAGTTAACACTGAAGCATGAAGTTTGCATGTGCAACCAGAATGTTATTTATATTTTCATATAAAAAGGGTTTAAGAGTACCAGCACAGTTTGGAAAGGAGGAAGAATAATGTGTATAGTATTAACAAATAAAATGACCTTGTAAGACAGATGCCAACATTTCAGCTGTAAATTATAAGTCTGTCTGCTTCTCTTCCCCCTTCCTCCCTGCCCCACTACTCTTGATTTAGGATGTTGACTCTTTATTCCACATTTAATGCTGCTGGTGGAGCAGTTTCCAAAGTGGATATAGAAAGTATTGCCTTTCCCCCAGGGAGCCATGGGTTTCCTTTGCTCCTGAAGTGGCACCCCCTAAGTCATTATGCTAAGCTCCTTACTCCTGATTACCACCACCTCCTCCTCCTACCCATTAGATTGGCAAACAGCTTTAACAGCAGGGGTTGAGATAGGATAGGCTATATAAACTTTCCCAGGTTTGCTTGAGAGTATCTCCATCCTTGTTGACTGCTTTAACCAAGGCTGCTATAATGATGGAAAATCAGTTTTGCCTCCTTGCTTTTCTCTGCTTCTTGCCCACAGCACACAGCTACATATGGGCCTGGATATATACTTTGCCTGGTCACAGTGTCAATGAATTAGCATCTCTTACAGACCCTGGACCTTCATCCAACCTAGAGCTAATGGTAAGTAAAAACCTGCATCTCATCCTGCTCAATGTTTAGAAAAATATTTTCTAGTTTCATGTCCTGAAGAAGCATTGCATTTTATGTCTTCCACCAGATTAATTTCCAGGGCTATTGGTAACGCTAGTAAGGAAATGGTATGGATTATAATCCAATCCATTGTTTGTCAATCATAGCAATTTTCAGATAGGTGGGTTTTAACTCCCAGAATTTCTCAGCTAGCATGAGACCTAGAAACATTGCACTAAGATATCAAGCTAGGAAGGGCTGCTCAAGTTCCTGTTTTTGTGCCACTTAGTCTAAGGAATATATCTGGAGTTCTCAAAAGCTTCCACGTGTTTTATAACTCTATAGTCCCAACAGAGTTATAATCCAATTGTTTTCTCTCCTCAGGAACCAACCTTTGTTTTTATAGGAAATAAGATTTGATTCATGCACTTGCTAAACATGTACTCGGGTATTAGGACTTGTAAAACATGATTTGTGGTTTAGCATGGTGTTGGAATCTAGATAATTACTGCTTTTTTAACCAAAAAATTATTTTAATTGAATTTGCTCTGGTTTTTCATAATTTGTAACTTCAAATCCCAGCCATCATTACCTAATTGGAGGCCTTTATATGAAGTAATTTTGGATTTTATTTGACAGTATTAATCTAAATGTTTCTTCTAAGAACTATTTGAATTTTATTTGACAGTATTAATCTAAGTGTTTGTTCTAAGAACTATTTGAACTGAAACCAGTTTGAAACCAGTTATGACAAAAAATATGACAGATTTCCCCAATGTGAACATTTTTGGTGATTAGCTTTGGCCTCTTTACCGAATAATATTTCCTGTCCCAATCATTTATGAGTATGAAACTGATTCTAAAGTGTAGCAGTTCCATATTAGTGGGGCACCTAACTGAATATTTTTCTCCTTCCCTTTTGTATATAGTCAAATGTGTGCAGTGCTGAAACTGATTGTCCACTGGGGTTCTTCTGTGACCTCCACTTTGAGATTTGCAGGCCACTTAAGCAAGAAGGAGAATACTGTCGCCACGATACCCACTGTGCCAGCAATCTGACTTGTATGTTTGGGAAATGCCTGCAGACTGTACCTAAGGGTCATGAAGGTAAACTATAGAGGGGTGAACTATTCATCAAAAGTCTAAAGAGCCTAGGCAAAAAATGTATGTAATGAATAGCTTGTCACTGCAGATGATAAGAATGCTATTCTGAAAACCATCCTGTTTTTTTTAAATATTTCCTGACCTGGAACTTTCCAGAAGTATTGGGGCTATTGTTCCCAAGTCCCCCTTTTCACAAATTTTAATGGTCAGCTTGCTTTTCAGATCAGTTTGCTTTTCTTTTTCTGACAGCCTGCTTATAGACTTCTGCCCTAGTGCTAATAAGCATTGGGGGTTAATCAGCCATCATATAGTCTACCTGTTTGTACATTAGTAGATGGGTCAGCTGAGCCTGTATTTATTTCAGTAAATCATATTTAGACAAATTATTGCACAATACAATATTGGATTAGGCTTTCAGACTGTTTTTTCACCCCTTCAGAAAGTACTTTATCTGATAAATTCTGTCTATGCCACTGTAATCAAGATGCTCCTTAAGGACTACCTAATTGTTCAGACTTTGCCTTTTTATTTTCTTTTATGCAGTCTTCCTTAATCTACCATGCCCAGCAGTCATAGACATCATGTTAGAGAGGACTGATTTAAATATATCTTTTTTATTATTTGAGGTGCTAAGCAGGCCCCTTATTTTGATTCTTATCCTGTACCCATGAATATATATTATCAAACCACAAACATTAATGAAATAGGGTTGGATGTATGATTTGTCTATTATTTTCTCCAGAAGTTGGAATTCATGCTAAACTTAATTTAGGAAGGGAGATTCTCATATTTTACAAGCTTCCAAATACCAGTGGAAAAATGCTTGAGGTAACGTGTGAAGATTTGTTCCATTTTCTGATGAGAAACTTAACTTGACTGAGAAAATTCTTATACTCTTTAGTTTTCACTTTAAATAATATTTTATCCATGCCTAAATTATGCCAATATTTAAACTAGTTTTAGTTTGAAACCATTGCTGAAGTCAACTTCAATGAATTTATAATGGTTTCAAAATCCTTTTCTCTCTCCCTTGCCCCGGTTCAGGCTCAGCTGGGTCCCCACATTTATGCTATCTTGCCTGTTCTTTGTAGGTGCCCGCTGTCATCACAATGAGGACTGCTCTCCAGGCTCCTGCTGTGCCCGTATCCATGGGGAAATGGTTTGCAAGAAAAGGTTGCTTTTAGATGAGATGTGCCATGTCCCCCAAGGAGGGATTGCATTCAGCATGAACCAGGTGTGCCCCTGTTTAGAAGGACTCGTATGCAGACGAATGCAGCCCAAGAGAGAGTGAGTATTGTGTCACCTGGAAAGAGATTGCCAGCAATGGGTAAACTGCCAT
Source organism: Hydrophis major (assembly GCA_033807585.1). Taxonomy (NCBI): domain Eukaryota; kingdom Metazoa; phylum Chordata; class Lepidosauria; order Squamata; family Elapidae; genus Hydrophis; species Hydrophis major. The sequence goes on along the minus strand of CM066343.1, from coordinate 39,041,283 downwards.
TTTGGCTGCATGCTAGGAGGTTACCTTTACCTTCTTCCAGAAATCTTGATGCAGCCTGAGAATGCTAGCAGTGGAAACCAATCTCATAGCAATTGCAATGCAGCTGATTTTGGGTGTATCAAGATTCTTGGAAGGAGAGTGTGAGACTGCCTTAATGCAACAAAGATTATTGGTGCGAGAGTTCCAGGCTCTTGCAATGGGTCACCACAAAGACCTTTGTACCCCAGTATCCGCTGCCCACATACTTCCCTTTAACACAACTTATTGGCATGTAGCATTCAAACAAGGATGAGCAACTGCAGAACATCTTTCTAGCACCAAGGCAAGGGATGATGGGAAATGAAATCTAAAACCAATGGCAAGCACAAATTTGTCCATACTGTATTAATTAAAAATCTTATTCCTCTTTTTCTCTTTTTTCAGGAAACCATTTGAGTATGAGGTGAAAAAAGATGACTGGAGATGCCAAAAAAAATAGGCAATATGAAACAGTGTTTTTGAAATAGCTATATTATTCCTTGTAAATAGTATTTGTACATAGAGTTGTCTACCATCTATTTTGATTGTACATTTGTGAATAAACATCTGAGATGTGTAATTCATTAAAAGATGGAGCTACTCTTAAAATAATAAATGGATTGATGTCAACAATTTTTTGGGGGATCAAGGACTGTTTTTTTTAAATATGCGAATAGGTCTCCAAGAGAATATCTAAAGACACACTATTATCTGTCTGTGTGTGTGTGTGTGTGCATACGTATGTGTGTGTGCATATATGCACGTGCCTTTTATTTTATTCATCAAACAATACTGTAAACATTATACCCCTGAAAATCAGTGATATCACTAATAATATCTGGAGGAGTGCATAACCTATTGGCTGTGGGTTGCCCAGCCCTGCATGGCTGGCTGGGGAATTCTGGGAGTTGAAGATCACACATCTTCAAGCTGCCAAGGTTGAAAAATACTGGACTACACTACTATATTAGGGCTTCCTACATTTTTTTTTTTTTTTAAGAGCAAAAAGTTCAGTTAACCCTGGCTTGGACAGCAGTACTCACTAGATATGCAGATACAATTCATAATAAGAAGATCTTCCACCACCACCATTTATATATCAACCTCCATATACCTTCCTTTCCATGAAAATGACCTATATTTAAGAGGATACACGGTGATTTTTAATCTATTGGATACACTATCTTTCATTTGAGTGATATTTTATCATCATAAGTTTTTGTGTGTTGTTTTAAATAGCTCACTTTCAAACTGTTGAATTCCTATTTCTTGGATTATCAATAATGTCCAACTAATGTGGCTTTTTATTACAGGAGTTAAAGTTTGTAGTATCTGGAGAGGATACAATTTATTATTTTAAAATATGAATAACTATTCTTAAGACTTAGTAACTTGAAAACAAAATAAAGGAAACACTTCTTCAGTCATTCTTTTTAGAGAAGCACATTCTTATTTCACATAAAAAAACTAACACAATTTACAGAAAAATCTTCTACTTTAATATAATGAACGAATACCACTGTGGGAAGTGCACCCCCAAAAAGGACAGTGCTAGAAACCTCACAGCACCAGAAATCTCAGAAAACAGTGCCAGCCTTTAAGAAAGCCTAAACAAAAATCCCAGCTCAAGCTGTTTGAAAATTTGAGGTGCTGCCAAAAGCCATTAACACTCCTTAATAGAAATAACAAAGTAAATTAAAAATCTGGGCTACTGCCAAAGGCTAATAGGAGGAATAACAAAAAACAATAACACTAGACTATGATGTAGATCCTGAAAAACTCAAACCAACTAAAATAATTCACCTGGAACTCCCCTTTTCCTAGCAGAATTAGAAGGATAAGAAAGATAAAGTCCCAGGAACAAGATAAACCCATTAAGAACTCAGAGCAATCACCTTAATGAAGGATACACACAAAATCTCTCCAAACCACACAAACTTCAAAGAGAAAATGGGTATAAAAAAAAAAATCAATAAACTTATCATGCCAATCAGCTTGCTTGAGCTGTGTCACTGTTTTTATTGCCTTCCCCAATTAAAGGATCTCTTTTCTGGCTTTCTTGCTTATTTCTTCTCAGCATTGGTGACTACTTCTTAGCAGGGAAATGAACTCAGGAAATTTCTTCCAACACCACAAAGATGCCAGCAATAACAAAATCAAAAAGCCAAGGCTATATAGCTCAGTTGTTATGTTCTGCGCATGAGCGCAAGGAACGGAGACAAGATGGTGAACAGTGAACTTCAACTCTTTATTAATCATTCTGAACAGAGCAAAAACCTTGGGCAACAGCAGCCCTTTTATAGGCAAGCTGCTGATCTAGTAACCAATGAGAAATGTGGAGTGTTAACTCCCTTAACCAATGAGAGTGGCTCGTTAACAGCCAATCAGATTCTCCTGAGCGGACCAATCCGATATCACTATTATCGGCCAATCAGAAGTGCAGGACTAGAACCCTGCTATTTTCTAAAGGTTTGATAAAACTTTATTTAAGCGTTTTATTAGTTCATAACACCCCTTCCCCCCGGATTCCGTTTAGGGGGTGCGGTGATGTAATCTCTGAGGTATGAAGGTTGTTTTGACTGTCTATTGGATTTATGCTGTCCCACTGGTTCTTGTCTGTAACCCTGTTTTGGCGGGAGGTTTTCGGACAAGTCAGGTGCCGGTAGATCCTCATTGGATGACTCAGTGCCACTAATGTTCTCATTGTTGTCCTCTGGCCTTTGCGGACTTGCCTCTGTTGAGGTGTTCCTCTGTGGCGAGGACACGCTCTTCCCTGATTCTTCTTCATACGTTACACCCGATTGTTGACTTCTTTCGTTCCTGCTTTCCGCCATTTCGAATTCGGTTTCTTCAACATCCCTCCCCCCTCAGTTTGGGAGTTACCAGAGTCACGGAAACTAGGTTGTAGTCTCGAGCGGAGCTGATCTATATGGCGTTTCCATATTTTTCCGTCGCAGTTTTTCACCCAGTATGACCTGGGTCCAGTGGCTTGAATTACAGTTGCCTCGACCCACAATGGTTCGCCAGAAAGGTTTCTGGCAAAAACTAAGTCTCCTATCTTGAACTTGCGGCATTTCCCGCTAGATCCACAGGGTTTCTCTGGCTCGTAAGATGGGTGAAGCCGGTCGAGGTGGGAACGGAGTTTGCGTCCCATCAATAGTTCAGCTGGAGTCTTGTTGATGACGCTGTGCGGAGTGATGTGTTGGAGAAGGAGTATTCTGTTTATCTTATCTTCAATGTCCCCATAGTCCATTTTGTAGAGGGTTTTTTTTACAAATTGTACCATGCACTCGGCTCTTCCGTTAGCTGCAGGGTGCACTGGCGAAGTTAGTGCATGGCGAATACCCCGGTCCGCTAAGTATTGTTCAAAGGGTAGAGCGGTAAACTGGGGTCTGTTGTCGGATACCAGAACGTCTGGCAGTCCATGCATCGCGAATAACCTGTTCAACTTCCGGATGACGGACTTGGTTGTGGTACTCTTCATTTCGTGGATCTCGAGCCAATTTGAATAGACATCCACTGTTAGGAGGAACATATGTCCCTTAGTAGGTTCCGCAAAGTCAATGTGGATGCAGGACCACGGTGCCTGGGGTGTTTCCCATTCTATCGGAGTTGCTTTAGGTGGGGCATTGCTAACTTCCTGGCACTTTAAACAAGTCTTTACCCATGCTTCGATCTGTTTGTCGATGCCCGGCCACCACACGTAGCTTCGTGCGAGTGCTTTCATATGCACGATGCTGGGGTGACCCTCATGCAGTGTCTTTAATACTGCTCATTGTAACCGCTCTGGGACGACTACTCTATCCCCCCAAAGAATGCAGCCTTTTTGCAAAAAAAAGTTCTGTTTGCCGGTTCTTGAAGGGGGTGAAGTCGTCAGGGGTTTGATCTACTGGCCATCCCCGTTCGACCCAGCTAAGAACTCGCAATAAGATAGGATCGCGTTTTGTTTTGATCGTGATATTTCTAGCTGTTAGCGGTAGTGAATATAGCATTTCAATCTGGAGTGTTGTAAGGGTTGGAACTGGGTCGTTGACGGTTTCTGGAAGTGGTGCACGGCTCAGTGCGTCAGTGTGGGGAATGGCTTTCCCCGGGCGGTGTTGCAGTCTATAATTGTACGCAGCCAAAAACTCTGACCAGCGAGTCATTCTAGGTGATAATATATAGGGGGTTGGCTTGTCTCCCGCTATAATTCCTAGCAAAGGTTTGTGATTGGTAACAATAGTAAAAACTCATCCATATACATATTCATGAAACCGTTTTGCAGCAGATACAACAGCAAGAGCCTCTTTGTCGATTTGACTATAGTTACGTTCAGCCTTTGATAGATTTCTTGAAAAATAGGCAATAGGGGCTTCACTACCGTTTGGTAACACATGGCTCAAAATGGCTCCTACTCCAAATAGTGACGCATCACATGTAATTGTTAAAGGCAAAGTCTCGTTATAATGCATTAAAACAGCATCTGAAGTTAATAGATTTTTTACTTGTCGGAATGCGTGCTCTTCTCGGTGGCCCCAGATCCAGGTTGCTTTTTTGTCGAGAAGCCTATGTCGTGGCTCAGCTACGGTCGCTTTGTGGGGCAGGAAGATGTTGTAAAAATTAATGAACCCCAGGAAAGCTTGTAGATCAGTCTTATTTCTGGGTCTTGGGGCGTTCTTGATTGCCCTTAGCTTGCTATCGGTGGGGTGAATGCCTTGTTTATCGATTAGGTACCACAGGAACTATATTTTATCTGTACACAGTTGACATTTATTATTTTTAACTTTAAGGCCAGAGTCTTTAAATTTCTGGAGAACTAGTTTAAGACACTCCTTTAGTATTTCTCTATTCGGGGCAGCAATTAAAACATCATCAAAGTATGGTACGGCCCTTTTTATCCCCTGTAAGAGTCTCTCCATCAAACTCTGAAAAATCCCTGGGGCTACGCTAACTCTGAATTGGAGTCGGTTGCACTTAAAGGCGCCTCAGTGCCTAACGATCGTTTGTGCCTCTGCTGTTTTTTTTAATCTACAGGCAGTTGTTGGTACGCCTGTGCTAAACCCAATTTAGCGAAGACTTTTCTGCCCCCCCCAGGGAATGGAGGAGGTGTTGTATCACCAACACTGGGTATGCGTTCTGTTGAAGGGCGTGATTCAGGGTGGCACGGTAGTCCCCATAAATCCTTAATGATCCATCCGGTTTGATGGGTGTTACGATTGGGGTTTCCCAATGAGCGTGGTCTGTTGGTTCTAAAACACCCTGGGCTATTAATTTATCAAGCTGCTCGTCAATCTTTGGTTTAAGGGCAAAAGGTACTCGACGAGGCTTAAGGTGGGTGGGGGCTACTTCAGGGTTAAGGTTAAATGATATCGGGGTCCCCTTGTACTCGCCTAGTTTGTCTGCAAAGACGTCCTGGAATTCCTGGATGAGGGCCTCCTCCCAGTCATCGCTGCTGGTTTGGTGAATGCCGGCTACCTCAATCCCAAGTGGAGCGAACCTTTGAAGGCCTAACAAGCTAGGCCGATCACGGTCGACGATGGTCAATGGTAAAGATGCAGTACGGTTTTTGAATGAGACCTGGACTAGGCTGGATCCAACGACTGGGATTCGGTTTCCCTGATAATCCTTGAGTATGATTCTTTGGGTTCTGAGGTCTTGCTGCCGGACAGCAGGAATTAATTGTTTAAGGGTCTTCCAGGAAACCATCGAGAGGGATGATCCTGAATCGACTTCCATCACGCAGGGCTGGTTTTCGATGGCGACCTTCACTCGGATCTTCTTTGCATCTAATGATGAGGCATGACCAATTGTAATGGTTTGGTGTGCCTCTTCTCGTTTTGTTGAATGGGCTAGTGGTTTAATGGCTTGTTTCGTTGAATGGGCTAGTAGTAGTTCTGTAGGAGTGGTTGTTCCATTAGTGGTTCAAATGTTCCCGACTCACAGGACGATTTCCTGTGGTTTGGCGGTAGTTGGTCCCCCTCTAAAATGGGCTGGATCCTTGCTTGCTTCTACCGACCTTTCTGATGTGGCCTCTCTTTCCGCAAACATGGCAGAGCGCGTCGAGGAATTTGCAGTCTGATTGTGGGTGGTTTGCCCCAAACCTGCGCATTGATGCTGCAGTCTCTGGTTACTCTGGTGGCGTTGGTTGCATTCAGACCAGAGCTGGTTGACCTCTTCTTCATCACTTTCTGATGACGATTCGAGGTCCTCGTGGTGGGTTGCCATCGTATGTCCCTCTAGGCGAGGTGAGGTTTTGCCGGCGAGTTGGCAGAGCGGGGCGTTGGTGCGGCGCATTCGGGCAGCCGACTTCCTGGTTGCTTCTGCTGAAGTAGCGTCAGCGATGGTATCTGCAAGGCTGATGTCACCTTTCGCCATCAGCTTACTTTGTACGTGAGGTGCATCTAAACCCAGAACTATTCGGTCTCTTAGAGCTTCTTCGAGGTCCACGAACCTGCAGAGGCCTCCCAGGTTCCGGAGATCCATGATGAAATCTGCAATGCTTTTTCCTTTCCGCTGCTCTCTCTGGTAAAATTCATGTCTTCGGACAAGGGTTGGTACGGTAGATGCATAGTGGGCCTGTAGGAGGGGCTCGAGGACGTCCCAGTCCATGGATTTCACCTCAGCCGGTTTCACCAGTGCCTTAGCCATCTTAAAAACGGCAGGTCCGCAGTGAGTCAGGAATACCGCTCGCTTTTTCCCAGTAGTGGCATCCTTCAAGTTGTTGGTCTCCAGAAACATCTGGAACCGGTCCATGTATGAGTCCCAGTCTTCTTGTGCCGGGTCGAATGGAGCGGGTGGTATGGTGCCACCGGTCATGGTTTCCGCTGTTGATGCACCTTCAGTCACGTGCTCTGTTTGGTGCTCTGTAGTGTTCAGTCAGCTTTGACGTCTCCATATCCCATCCTCGTCGCCAGTGTTATGTTCTGCGCATGGGCGCAAGGAACGGAGACGAGACGGTGAACAGTGAACTTCAACTCTTTATTAATCATTCTGAACAGAGCAAAACTCTAGGGCAACAGCAGCCCTTTTATAGGCAAGCTGCTGATCTAGTAACCAATGAAAAACATGGAGTGTTAACCCCCTTAACCAATGAGAGTGGCTCGTTAACAGCCAATCAGATTCTCTGAACGGACCAATCCGATATCACTATTATTGGCCAATCAGAAGCGCAGGACTAGAACCCTGCTATTTTCTAAAGGTTTGATAAAACTTTATTTAAGGATTTTATTAGTTCATAACATCAGTAATAAAGCATTTGACTCCTGATCAAGAGATCTCTGGTTCAAATCCAGGTGTCACATTCTCATTTTAAGAAATTTAATTGCTGATGTAGTGAAGGAGCCTGTTTCTACTCCAAAAATAAACATTTTGCATACTACAAATAACATTGTCAACTCCCTTCACAAACATGAGTCAATCAAGAGATACCATTTCTCAATTTTAAAAGCTCAGATTCTAAGTAGTAGGCTGAAATGATTGGATGGTTTAAGCAGGATAATAGGGCTTAACCTTCCACCCCAAGATATATTACTTTTCAATAATGTTCAATTTTCTGAAAAAATGTATCTATCTCCTCACTGCAAAACATTTGACCAGACAGCAAAAAACTCTTTGCTGGAAATTATATTTCAAGAGCATCAGGAACAAAAAAGCAATGACATTCAAATCCAGGATTTCAACCATGCATGTCTACTGAATAGCAATCTTGCATGATAAAGTAATCCCTCGCATTCTTTAAAAATCGGTCTACAATAAAAATAGATATAATTAATAGAATTAACTAAGTCTAAGACAGTCAAATCAAAATAATTTGATCTTTTCAGGTTTTAAAAACTGCAACGTAAGTTTTGGAAAATAAAAGTTATGTTTCTTACAAGGACAAGGTCTTTATATTTTGCAACTTGGGTTTAAATCAATATATGTGAGTTGTGTGAACATAACCATTTGAAGGACCATGGTTAAACAAACTAGTCTGTCTAGGGCATCTGCAATTAGATTTCTCCACTGGATTACAGGGAATGGAATGATGGTTTGTAGATTATTTAGGTCACTGCCCTACTTTAAATAGCCCTCCTCAAAGTTGTATTAGACTGGTGAAGATGGTCATAAAACACTGAGAAAGGGCCAATATACTTCCTGCTACATTATTGAGAGGAAGTGTTACATATCCCCACTTTCCTGCCCCTCCCTCCCCGCTTTTGCTTTAAGAGAACCAATTGCAGGGGAAGAAGTAATACAATTGATTAAGGTAGGAAAAGATTCTTGGATGAAGCCCTCTTGCTAATGCACTCAGCAATCTTTAAATCTATTTTTCCTCAGAGACATTTCACAAATCCTTGGCTGGAGCCCTAAGCATTTAAATCCCCACTGGGCAAAGTCAACACCCTGGCCTATAGCTTATTTAACCATGCTTTATTGAAATAGCCCTATTGCCTGGATCCAGGATGGAAAGCATTGAACCATAAGCTGACTACTTTGATGATTAGGGCTTTTTCACATAGACATGTTAATATCTCTTCCTCTGGTTTTTGAGTCAGAAGAAAGACGTGCAAGCCTAATTTACACTTCCCTGATAGCCAAGAACAATTTGCCTCAGTAACTAGGCTTACAAGTGAACCTATCCTTACCAATTTACTGTGGGAAAATTTAAGCAACAACTAGGTTCCTGTGGCTTTGTTTTCCCTCTCATCCTAAGTCACCACATGGAGAACAAATAATCACCAATGGGCCTTGAAGTGCTGTGAGATACTGTAGACTTAGGCAAGTGTGAATGAATGCGTGGGACCAAGACTTTATCCATCTTCTAAAGCAGGGGTCTTCAAACTTGACAGCTTTCAGACATATGGACTTCAACTCCCAGAATTCTTCCTCTAGTCATGTTAGCTCAGGAATTCTGGGAGTTGAAGTCCACAAGTCTTAAACTTGCCAAGTTTGAAGATCCTTGTCCTAAGGTGACCGAGTGACAGGTTGCTGGAGCAAAGGTGCTTCACATTGATAACTAACACACAGGCCATTTTTGAATGTGGCTTACTGATCTCCCAGAAGACTAATACATCTAGGTAAAAAACAGTTGACAAGCCAGTGAGGCAGACATAGATTGTGGGATGAAGTAAGAGGGAAGTCATATGTACCATTGAGAAAGTTCCATCCACCCCAAACCCTAACCCTGCAGTGTTTTTGGACAAAGTTTTTCTGTATTCATCTTGTAAAGGATTAATTGACAGGTTTACATTTGCCTAGGGGAGTTAAACTGGCAGAGCTCTTATCAATTTCCCCCTAGCTCCCAAATATTGAAATTTATATGTCATGCTGAAAACTGTAATGCACTAATCTGGGGCAAAATTGGCACTGCCTCATTTTCCCAGTTTAAATGGATCAGGAGTCTTTTTTTTTTTTTTCAAAGGCAAGTCTTGCAGTTCTGACAAATTACATACATGTTCAACAACTGGTCTAGTATCCTTAAAGCAGTATAGCAAAATTTGCAAGAAACCCCTCAGTGCAATGCCTCTGTGGAAACGGGGCTCCTAGTTTCTCCAGCAGCTCAAGTCAAATTGGCCTCAGAGAGGAAGTCCTCCTAGAGATTCACAGTTCCAGGAGCAGATGGCACCCATGCCTAAGAAGCATTTTGCACAATTACATCTGGGCCCCCACAATCCTAGGACTGCAAAGACCTCCTGTTAAGTACTGAACATGGGTCGGAGTAAATGGAGACAGCCTCTGAATAGTGAACATTCAGCTCTTTATTTGCATAGTGACTTCTCAAAACAACAACAGTGAACTCTGCCTTATAAAGGCAACCCTTGTGAGAATTGTCCAATAACGAGCTATGAACGCTAGCTCTTTTAACCAATAAGAATTCTCTGTTAAGGGCCAATCGGATTCCTCAGAACTAACCAATCCGATCTGGCCGCCTAACAGCCAATCAGAAGTGCAGGGCCAGAACCCTGCACTTTACCTCAAGCTCATACTTTATTAACTATGGTACATACATAACACCCCTTCCCCCTGGCTTCTTAATTACAATGTAGTTATATAGTCCCTTAGATAGGACGGTTGTCTTTTAACTCTTTCGGATTTTCGTTGGATTAGTTGGTTGCAATCCTGTTGAGGTAGATTGTTGTTTGACAGTGGTTCTGCTTCTTGCTCAGCTGCAATTTCTTGCGGTGCAAACGTTTCGCTTTCCTGCTCCATTTCCTGAGTATCACTTAGTTCGTCGCTCCCTTCGAGCAGGAAGGAACTTCATCTTCTTCCATACCTCCCCCCCCCTTGGTTTGGTCATGGGGGAATTGTTGACTGGCCGTTGTGAGTCCTGACCGTAATTGGTCGATATGCCGTTTCCACAGTTTATTGTCACAGCATTTCACTACGTAGGATTTAGGGCCGGTCACTCGTACTACTGTTGCTTCTATCCATAACGGGTCGCCCGATAAGTTTCATGCGTAAACGAGGTCTGCTACCTGGAAGGTGCGACAGCGGCCGCTGGATCCTATTGGCTTTTCCGGTTAGTAAGCAGGGTGCAACCGGTCGAGGTGGGAGCGGAGTCTTCGTCCCATCAGTAGTTCGGCGGAAGTTCTGCCGGTGACACTATGTGGAGTTATGTGTTGCAAAAAGAGAATTTGGTTGACCTTGTCATCGATATTGTCATAGTCCACTTTTTGCAAAGTCTTTTTAACAAATTGGACCATGTGTTCAGCTCGGCCATTGGTCGCAGGGTGCGCAGGTGAGGTGAGCGCATGGCGGATGCTGCAGTCAGTGAGGTACTGCTCGAACATTCGTGCCGTAAACTGTGGCCCGTTATCGGACACCAGGACATCTGGCAATCCGTGGGTTGCAAAGAGTCTGTTTAGAATCTTGATCACCGCCTCGGAGGTCGTAGCCATCATGCGATGAATTTCTAACCAATTGGAGTATGCATTGACTGTCAGCAGGAAGGTATAGCCCTTGGTTGGCCCCGCGAAATCCAGGTGGATTCTGGACCAGGGTACACGTGGCGTCTCCCATTCAGTAGGCATGGCTTTTGGTGGGGCGTTGCTGACTTGTTGGCAATTGGAACACGCTTTAACCCACTGCTCGATTTGCCGGTCCATGCCCGGCCACCATGCGTAGCTTCGTGCAAGCGCCTTCATTCGCACGATGCCGGGGTGGCCCTCGTGCAGAATTCGCAGCAGCGTCTTCCGGAGTCGCTCTGGGACAACTCTATCGCCCCAGATGATACAGCCTTTTTGGGAAAAAAATTCAGTCTGTTGAGATTTGAATGGTGCGAAGTCATCTGGTACTTGGTCCAATGGCCATCCACATTCTACCCAGCCTAGGACTCGAGCTAGGATGTGGTCTCATTTGGTTTCTCTCGCGATGTCTCGGGCAGTCATAGGCGGCAAGTTGAGTGTTTCGATCTGCAATGTGGTTGCCATTGGTGCCGGATTGTCGAGAGTCTCTGGAAGCGGTGCTCGGCTTAATGCGTCGGCGTGGGGAATGGCTTTCCCCAGGCGATAATTATAAGCAGCTAGGAATTCTGACCATTGGGTCATTCTAGGGGATAATATGTAGGGGGTTGGCTTGTCCCTGGCTATTATCCCTAGCAACGGTTTGTGGTCAGTTATAATGGTAAATGTCCTTCCATACACATATTCATGAAATTTTTTTACAGTGAGGGCGAGGGCTTCTTTATCAGTTTGTCCATAGTTCCGCTCTGCTTGTGAAAGAGTCTTCGAAAAGTATGCAACAGGGGCTTCGTTCCCATTAGGCAGTACAAGGCTCAAAATGGCGCCCACCCCGAAAGGCGATGCATCGCAGGTTATAACTAATGGCAAAGTCTCGTTATACTGCATAAGTACAGAGTCAGATGTGAGCAGTTTTTTAATATTCCGGAATGCTTGCTCTTCCCGGTAACCCCATACCCACAATGCTTTCTTATCTAATAATCGGTGTAACGGTTCAGCGATGGTTGCCTTGTGCAGTAAAAATACATTATAGAAATTAATGCGGCCTAAGAATGCCTGGAGATCGGCCTTGTTGCGTGGCCTGGGAGCATTTTTGATTGCTTTTAATTTACTCTCGGTAGGATGAATGCCCTGGCTATCAATCCGGTACCCTAGAAACTCAACATTGTCAGTATACAATTGACATTTATTTTTTTTCACCTTAAGTCCAGCCTCTTGAAATTTTTTTAGGATGCATTTCAAACGGTCCTGTAAGATTTTTTTGGTAGGGGCTGCAATTAATATGTCATCAAAATAAGGGACCACGCCCTTGATTCCTTATAATAACTTTTCCATAAGGCTCTGGAAGATCCCTGGGGCTACACTAACTCTGAATTGCAATCGGGAACATTTAAAGGCACCCCTGTGCATTACAATTGTTTGGGCTTGAGCCGTTTTTTTCATCCACTGGTAATTGTTGATAAGCTTGGGCTAAATCTAATTTAGCGAAAACCTTCCCACCCCCCAAGGAATGGAGGAGGTGCTGCACCACTGGAACTGGATACACATTTTGCTGTAGGGCGTGGTTCAAAGTGGCCCGGTAGTCCCCACAAATTCGGATTGACCCGTCTGGCTTAATGGGTGTTACAATAGGGGTTTCCCATGGAGAGTGATAGATGGGCTTCAACACCCCTTGAGCAATTAACTTGTCGAGTTGTTCGTCGATTTTTGCTTTAAGAGCGAACGGAACTCGACGGGGCTTCAAGCGAATGGGAGCTACTTTTGGATCTAGACTAAATGAGATCGGGGTCCCCTTATACTCGCCTAAGCTGTCCGCGAAGACGTCGCTGAACTCAGAGATAAGGTCTTCCTCCCACTCAGAACCACCGACTCGGTTCACGTCGGCCACTTCAATGCCGAGTGGCGCGAACCATTGGAGGCCTAGTAGGCTAGGCCTATCTCTATTGATGACCGTTAGAGGTAAGTATGCTGTATGCTTCTTGAAGGAGACTCGGACTTGGCAGGACCCGACAACGGGGATTCGATTTCCTTGGTAGTCCTTGAGGATGAAGCGTTGAAATTGGAGGTCTTGGCGTTGAATTGTGGGGATGAGTTGCTTGAGTGTCTTCCAAGACACCATCAAGATGGACGATCCTGAGTCGACCTCCATGTGGCAAGGCTGGTTCTTGATGGCTACCGTGACCCGGATTTTCTTAGTGTCCAAAGCTGAGGCATGACCGATAGTGATAGTATGGTGAGCCTCTTCTCTTTGCAAAGCTCGATTTCTGTAGGGGTGGTTTACTGGCTCTCTCCTTACAGGACGGTTTCCTGTCGATTGGCGATAGTTGGCCCCTTTTGAGGCCTGGCTGAGTCCTGGTAAACTGCGGCAGACCCGGCCGATGTGGCCTCGTTTTCCGCACTCATGGCAGAGTGTGTCGCGGAATTTGCATTCGGCCCTGGCATGGTGGGCTGCACAGCCAGCGCAAGGACGTAAGGGCTTCGGGCGAGGGTCCCGGTAGGACCGCAGTCGATGGACCCCTTCTTCGTCACTGTCTGATGACGAAGAGAGGTCCTCGTGGTGCGTCATCGTTAGCTGTCCTTCAGGCTTGGATAAAATGTCGCTTGTCGGTGGTGGTACTGGAGTGCGGCTTCGCCGTAGTTGTGCAGCCGACTTTTTTGTCACCTCTGCTGCCGTGGCCTCGGTGATGGTGTCGGCAAGGCTGATGTCGCCTTTCGCCATCAGCTTGCTTTGCAGGCCTAGTGCATCTAGTCCTAGAACTATTCGATCTCTTAGTGTCTCTTCTAAATCGGCGAACCCGCAGAGGCCCCCTAAATTTCGGATGTCCACCACAAAATCGCCCACGCTTTCCCCTTTTCGTTGGTTTCTCTGGTAAAACTCGTGGCGTCTCACGAGCGTAGGCACGGTTGGCGCGTAATGGTCTCTCAGGATGGGTTTGAGGTCGTCCCAGCTCATAGCCTTCACTTCTCGAGGTTTGGCGAGTGCTTTAGCCATCTTAAAAACGGCTGGGCCGCAATGCGTCAGGAACAGCAACCTTTTCTTTGCTGGTGTAGCGTCCTTCAAGTTATTCATTTCGAGAAACATTTGGAAGCGATCCATGTAGGATTCCCAATCCTCTTGGTTCGGATAGAACGGAACGGGTGGTATGATGCCGCCGGACATGGTTCCGTTGTTGGCGTTGTCTATCACGTGCTCGGTATTGCTTCCTGGCTTCTTCGGTTCAGACGTCTCCACATCCCAGCTTCGTCGCCAGTGTTAAGTACTGAACATGGGTCGGAGTAAATGGAGACAGCCTCTGAATAGTGAACATTCAGCTCTTTATTTGCATAGTGACTTCTCAAAACAACAGTGGACTCTGCCTTATATAGGCAACCCTTGTGAGAATTGTCCAATAACGAGCTATGAACGCTAGCTCTTTTAACCAATAAGAATTCTCTGTTAAGGGCCAATCGGATTCCTCAGAACTAACCAATCCGATCTGGCCGCCTAACAGCCAATCAGAAGTGCAGGGCCAGAACCCTGCACTTTACCTCAGCTCATACTTTATTAACTATGGTACATACACAACACTCCGTACAGCTTCTAGAGCAGGGGTGTGCAACCTTGGCAATTTTAAGACTTGTGGACTTCAACTCCCAGAATTCCTCAGCCAGCTTTGCTGGGAGTTGAAGTCCACATTGGGAGTTGAATTCTGGGAGTTGAAATCCACAAGTCTTAAAGTTGCCAAGGTTGGACACCCCTGCTCTGGAGGCTTAATCGCCACCCCAACCCCATTTGGATTGTTGCAACTTGCTGTACAAGGGGACTGGCCTTGAATTAGTCAATTAGTTCAGAATGCAGACCTGTGATGGGAGTGTCAAAGTTCTTCTGTGCTCTACTTTGAGAGCTGTTCTCCTTGCCAGTTTGCTTCTGGCTGCAAATGAAGGTGCTGATTGTCACCTTTAAAGCTTAACACGAATCAGGATCTGGTCACAGAAAAGATCTCCAGTGGCAACTGTCCACTCTAAAACTAGCCTCAAAAGCTGCTCCAACACCCCTAAAGCAGCCCTGCCTGACCATTCACCCATGCCTCAAATACCGTCAGCTCCACACCCAGCTCCCAAGCCAGACAGCACAATGCCAAGCACCCCGTTTATCTCCCTCCGCCCCTTTCACACAGAGCTCCTCCGGAGTTCCTTGGAGGAAGAGAAGTTCAGCCTGCAGCCCCAGTCCTTGTCCCCACGCCTTCCTGCCTCATTTCTATCCCTTGTTTCCACCACGCATTCTGACGTCACCCAAGGGTTCCGCGGAGTCCCTCTCATCCCCTTCGAGAGAGTTTTCCAATGAAGAGGGAGGAGCTCGGCGGGGGTGGTCTTAATTCTGACGCGGCACCTGCGGCGTCTATATAGAGGGGCGGGGGCGAAAGCGTTTGCTTTTGAAGCTGTGGAGCTCGGGATGGGTCAGTTTTTTGTTAAACTCCTGAATATTTTTGGAAGTCGCGGTAAGATGTCTTTGAGCGCAGCGCGCCCGCATTTCCTCCCTTTTTATGACACAATTCCCGGAATGCTTAGTGTGCGTGTCAATCAGATCGTGTTTACCTGTTAGGTTGTTGTCCACCAACTTTCCCCTACTTTTCTCTCCTCTATTTCTTTCTTTTTAAATCCCAGTTTTACTTTTGTTTCTAATTTTGCACGGACCCTGCTTTCACGCACTGCATCCTAGTCTCTCGTTTCTTTTGTTTCTTATTGTCTCTCATTTTTAAAATTTATTTATTGTCTTTCTTTTCATATGCGATTCCCTTTTTCATTCTTTTTTCTTCATTTTCTTCCTTTCACTTTGCCCCGGCAGAATTTTCATTTGATTCCCAACCTTATTTTATTTTATTTTTTCATTTTCATTTTTCTTTCTTTTTTCTTTTTTTTCTTTTTTGTTCACTCTTGTGTTTCTAAAGTTAACTATTTTCTACTTTCCCTGTCCCCTTATTTCTTTTATTGTTCTATTTGGAATTGTGCTTTCTTTGCTTTTTGTGATTCACTTCCAATTTTTCCCTATTATTTTTCTGTTTCTATTTTCCTTTTTTTTTATTCCTTTTTCTTTCAAGAACTTTAATACCATGTTGGAGGGTTAAATTTGGGGTGTGGAGCCATGACCTTTTAAGCATATCGACTAGTAGCTGGTGAGGGGAGCTTTTGTGCAGCTAACCAGAATTTGTAGTTGTGTGAGCACTCAGCCTATAAGTGTAGCATTTGAGAGTGTATGTGTGCTTTAGAATGACAGGGAAGAGAGATGATGTGAACTGAAACAATGAGGAAAAGAAAATGATTGACTGTTCATGAAAGTATTTTTTGGAAAGAACTAAAGCAATTGTAAATTCTAATGCTTCTTTTACTATAGAGTCTGTAACATATTTGTGTTTAAATGTTTAATCTTGCATTTTTATAGAGCATCAAGGATGATATAAAAATCAGCCTGAAAAGTATCTTCTGTGTGCACTTGCTTGGTGAATTGAACTATCATTGTTAGTTATTTCAGGGAGTGCTAATAAAAACAAAAGATCCATGCCTGGATATCTGAGGCTAAAGGGTTTCTTGTGGCAAGTGGTGTGTGCTTGGGCGGGAGAACAAATGAATGAGAGGGGATGTATGTACATAGGAATGGGAGAGTGATGGAAGAGTTAGGTTATGAGAATAAAATGTTAAAAACAGAGGAGATTAAAGTGGGCACAAAGCTTAAACTGCTATATTTAAAAGAATCAGCTGAGAGATACAGTAAATCCCTATGGGTGGCACATTTTTTTATTCCCAGTTTCAACTAGACACTGGGATCTGAGACAGTAACAATTTGGTCAAGCCAAATATTTTCTTTAAGTTGGTCAAAATTTGCCCCTTCCATTGTACTCTGGGAGTCTGGGAATTTCAAAAGTTTTTGAGTGGTTGGGATTATTGGGGGTGTTTACGTGGAAACTTCTGCCTTTGGCGTGGTTTGTTTGCTTAGGCAAATGTTTGGCTGAAAGAATAGTTTCCATCCTTTGTTCTAACTCTTATATGTTGGCATGGCCTGCCCCCCCCCCGCCCTTTTCTAAGCAAAATGCTTTACATTCCTTAAAGCCTGGAACTATGAAGACCCATGGGTATGCAGCCTCCTAGTTTATTGTCAGTTTTGGATTAACTTTTGCTCTTCAGCCTGCATGTTCAGAAGATGCTTATATATAGGCACGATTGAGAACCAATGCTATGGCTATGTACATGTCTGCATGTTCAAATATATATATACTATATTCATGTGAGTTTCTTCCTTTTTAGAGGCAAAACTCCAAGACCAAGAAAGGAATCCCTAATATATATTTCAGCAATGTTATATATCTTGGTTTCACACTTCTAAACATTGCTGAAATATATATTAGGGGTTTCTTTTTTGGTCATGGAAGAAACTCACATGAATACAGTATGTACATTTGAACATGCAGACATGTAGATAGCTTCAGCATTGGTTCTCAATCATATTTTCATGATAAGAAGTAAATACAGTGAAAGCTGCCAGTATATGAGGGCCCTAGGCTTTCAACATACCAAAATTCACAGGATAGCCTGAAAACGCTAGGTGCCAGGCTAGACTTAAGAGTTTTCTATATTTTGATTTATTTGTTTATTTATTTTTGTCAATTGCTTGCAAGATAATAGGTATAAGTAAAAACATAGTTATGAATACATGAATACATATAAGAAAAATAAAAAATAAAAATAAAAAAACAATAGGACAGGGACAGTAGGCACATCGGTGCGCTTATGCACGCCCCCTCTTAGGAAAAGGGTGAGGTCAATAGTAGACAGTCTAAGGTTAAAGTTTTTGGGGTTTGGGGAAGAAATGTTGCAGTCTGAACCACATTGTTTAGATTTTTTAAAAAAATTTTATTGGTTTTTAAAACAAACATGAACAAACAAAACATAAAAACATCAAGCCATCTTCCATATATATACATAAGTGTGCCGGTTGGTTTACAAATTGTTTTGCGCTTCCATTTTGTAGTCTTCAATTACAATTGTATATACATTGTATATACTCTCGTACTTTCAATCAAATATTAAATACATTAATATCATTATTAATCAATCATTTGACTGTACTTTTATTCATTCATGTTTTACGAAATAATCATATTTTATTTAATTTGTTTCATAACGGTTCATATTATCATCCCAAATCTATCCTAAAATCATTTTGTAGCTATAATAAGAAAAGAATACATCTTTATCTATTTATTATTTTCTAAGAATCTACATATTTCATTACTATATTTTATTGTCTAACCATTGATAGAATAGATCCCAAATTTTATAAAATAGTTTATCATCTTGTTCTCTAATTTCAAATGTCAATCTACTCATTTCAGCACATTCCAATATTTTCTTAATGATCTCCTCCTATGATGGTGTTTTCTCATTTTTCCAGTTTTTAGCAAATACAATCCAAGCCGCTGTTAATACATTTACAATCAGGTATTTCAAGTCTACTATATATTTCAGGTAAAATTCCCAATAAAAATATCTCTGGTTTCAAATCTATATGCTTTTTTGTCATTTTTTCCAACCACGTGTGAATTTTAGTCCAATATTTTTTAGTATCCGCACATGTCCACCACATATGGTAATATGAGCCAGGTGTCTGATGACATTTCCAACATTTTTTGGATTTATTCTTGAACATTCTTGCTATTCTTGTCAGGGGGAAATGCCACCTGTAAAACATCTTATACAAATTTTCTTTATATGCTGTTGACATTGTCATTTTATAATTTTGAGACCACAGTTTTTGCCATTTCTCTAGATCAATCCATATCCAAAATTCTTCCCCCAAGCAATCATAGTTTCTTCAACTTGTTCTTCTTCTAGTTTAATTTCTAATAAATATCCATACAATTTTTTAATCACCTTTTCATCAATACCTGTCAAAATCTTATCTGTCAGTCAGTTTATCATAGAAACCTTCTGTTTTAGAATCTTTATCATACCTTGAATGTATTTGTGCATATGAAAACCAATTCATCTTTATACCTTGTTCCTCTAATTCTTGCAAAGATTTAAGTTCACCCTTTTCATTCAATATTGCACCATATCTAACTGTTTGTTCCTTTTTGTATATTATAGGATAAGAAAATGCTTCAATAGTCGATAACCAGACTGGAATTTTCAAATAACATTGTCTTTTAATCTTCTCCCAGTTTAACCACAGAAACTCCCATATATAATGTCTTCTAACGTACCCCTGTGTTTTAGTTCCTTTATACAATAAAAAAGCATGCCACCCCAACAACAGATCATGTCCTTCTAATGTCAACAATCTAGTATTTCTTAATGTTATCAATTCCTTAACCCACATCAAATTTGTAGCTTGGTAGTACAACTCCCAATTAGCCAAACCAAATCCTCCTCTTATTCTAGCATCTTGCAAAAGTTTTAACTTTATTCTCGCTTTCTTACCTTGCCATATATATTTCAACACCATTTTATTTAAATCTTCAAAGTAATCTTTTCCATGCCTGATTGGAATTGTTTGCAACAAATATAAAATTCTGGGTAATATATTCATCTTGGTTGTTGATATTCTCCCTATTAATGACAGTTGTAAATTTTGCCAGATCTAGCGCTATCTGCTGCTTAAGTTTGATATAATTATTCTCTTTTAGTGTACTGCATCTTGCTGTCAAATATATCCCCAAGTACTTGACCTTATTCATGACCTAGATTTTCAATACATCTGCCAGTTCTTCCTTTTGCCTTGATAACATATTCTTTGTCAAGATCTTTGTCTTATCTTTATTTATTTTCAAGCCAGCCACCTTTTCTTATGTCTCCATCTTTTCTATCAATTTTGATGCTGTTTCTAGTGGGTCTTCTAAAATGAAAACCAGATCATCTGCAAATGATTGCAATTTAAATTCTTCCTTTTTAATTTTCATCCCTTTTATATTCTTTTCATCTCTAATATTTCTATTTAGCACTTCCAAGGTTAACACAAACAACAGAGGTGATAGTGGGCACCCTAATCTTGTTCCTTTTCTTATATTGATAGAGTCTGTCAGTTCTCCCTCTATCATTACCTTTGCCATTTGCTTATGATATATAGCTTCTATTGCTTGAATAAATTTTTTAGCAAAGCCCATCTGTTCCAGCAGTAATAACATGAATCACCAATTCACATTATCAAATGCGTTCTGTGCATCTAAAAATATCAAAGCCATTTGTTTTTCAGGATGTGCCTCATAGCATTCCAAAGTGTCCAAGATTACTCTCATATTGTCTTTAATTTGTCTTTTTGGCAGAAATCCATTTTGATCAGGATGGATAAAATTGTTTAAGTATTTTGTAAGTCTTTCTACCAATATTGAAGCAAAAATTTTATAATCTGTGTTTAGTAAGGAAATAGGTCTATAGTTCTTGATTTGTAATGGATTGGCCTCCTCTTTTGGAATAAGTGTAATATAAGCTTCTGACCATGATTTAGATATCCTCGTCTTTAACATAACTTCATTCATAACTTCTAGCAATGGAAGGTTCAACGATTCTTGTAATGTTTTGTAAAATTCTGCTGGAAGTCCATCTCGGCCTGGTGCCTTTCCATTATTTTGCTTCTTGAGTGCTTCAGTTAACTCCATCATCGTTATATTGCTTTCTAACATTGTTTCAATCTCTTTCGGTATCTGGGGTAGATTAGCATTCTGTAAATACTGTTTAACTCTTTCCTTATCAATTTTCTCTTGTGTGTATAGTTTCCCATAATAATCTCGAATAATTTCCTTCTTCTCTTTACTACCATAGCAACCTTGGCCTTGGTCATCTATTAATTGCAATATTTTCCTTGATTCTTTCTCCTTTCTCAATTTATATGCTAACCATCTACCTGATTTTTTTGCATCTTCAAAATAGTTCTGTTTAGCACCTCTAATTTTCTGTGCTAGTTCTTTTTCTATTAGACCCATTTTATGTTTGATTATATCCATTTTTAACTTAATGTCCTTTTTCTGTGGAATTTTCTGTAACTCTTTTTCAAGTCCTTTACACTCATCCTCTAATGCCTTAGAGGCTAATCTTTTCATAGTATTTCTTTTCCTTGTGTAGTCTATTATCAAGCCTCTGGCATATGCCTTCATTGTATCCCATACGTTCTGGATTGATGTATCTTCTTTTTTGTTTTCTCTAAAGAAAAAAGGCAGTTCTTTCTCCATCCACTGTGTGAAGTCTTTTTCCTTTAATATAGTATTATTTAACCTCCATCTACATCTTCTTCTGTGTCCTTTCCATTTAATTGTCATTGGATTGTGATCTGCCCAAGTACTTGTTTCAATATTTATTTCTTGAATATTAGTTAACAATTCTGTTGATATCCATATCATATCTATTCTGGACCATGATAAATGTCTATTTGAGTAGAAGGTGTATTGTTTGGTTTTAGCATTTCTTTCTCTCCATGTATCTTTTAAGTTTATTTCATCTACCATTTTAAAAAAAGATTTAGGGAGGGTCTTTCTGTTTTGCTTTATTGTTTTCTGTGTTGTATAGTCCAGTTTATTGTCTACAATTCCCATCATAACTATATTAGCATAGTCTATATTAGCATAGTCCAGTTTATTGTCTACAATTCCCATCATAACTATATTAGCATAGTCCAGTTCAATTATTTTCATATGCAATTTTTTTATAAAATTCTTCTTGATTGTCATTCGGGGCATAGATTACAATCAGGAGTGTTTTTGTATTGTCCATTATTTCCACCATTAGTATTCTTCCATCGTCATCAGTATAAATCAATTTTGCTGGGATAATATCTTTAATGTATAAAACCACTCCTCTTTTCTTGCATTGTGTCAAAGAAGTAAATATTTTCCCTAATTTTGGCTGTATCAACAATTGTTCATATTGCTTTTTAATATGTACTTCTTGTAGGCAGATTATATCAATTTTTTAATATCTCTAATTTATGGAAGGTTTTCCTTCTTTTAACAGCTGAGTTAAGTCCATTTATATTAATTGTAATCCATTTTTTCTCTTCCATGGTTTTATTTTGTAGTTAGGTTTAACAGCTCTTGTAGATCTTGGTTCACATTGTTCTTTGGCTTCCTCCTTTCCACCTCCTGTACCTTCTTCTTTTTCAGTCGTCATTTGGCAGTCCTCTTGGAGTTCAATTAGTGAAATTTCTTTTTCTGCCTCTTCCTCTTTCTGTCTAAAAAATTCTGTGTAAAATGATTCAGCTTTCTCAATTGAGTCAATTCTATATCTCTGTTCTTTCTATGTGAACATTAAACCTTCTGGAATCAGCCATCTATAATTCACCTCTTTTTAAGCATTTTGGTCAGGAATCGGTATTCTCTTCTCATCTCTCTCATTCTTCTGGGTACTTGTTTCAAGACCACAATCTCCTTGTCTTTGTATTTCAGTATTTTCTCTCTTGCCACTTGCAATATTTGCGTTTTAATGGCTTTCTTTGTAAATCTGAACTTCTCTTGGTAAGCTATTTCTCATTGCATATCTTGTGAAGACTCGATAGACCTCATCTACTCCATCCATCATCTTCTCTTCAGTTATTTCCAAAGCTTCAGCCAATATTTCTATCATTATCTCAGCTAGGTTTTGTCCCTTTTCTTCCTCTATGTTTTGGAATCTAAGATAAAATTCTGATCTGTCCATCTCCCATCTCAGCATACCACATTTATCTTGTTTAACTACAGTTATTCTGTTACCAATATCTCCAATCTTCTTGTCTCTTTGTTTATCTTCAATTTTTTGGAATCTCTCATCGTACTTCATCATCATTTGTTGGATGTTCTCCACCTTTTCATCAGTTTTCCCTGTTCTTTGTTCGATGTTCTCTGTTCTCTTTTCAATGTTCTCTGTTCTTGTTTGAATATTTTGAATTCCTGCCGGGTCACTTTTTCTTGTTCTTTTTCTGTGCCATAACATTGTCTGTATTGAACGTTGCCCTCCAGATGGTGGAAAGGAAGAAGTAGAAGTTGAGGAACCAGGGGCTGTTAATTTCAAAATCTTCAGATTCTTCTAGACCTTAATCCAATTGTGAAATAACCAATTGCAATTCCAAATAAAAATAGTAGGAAAAAAGAAGCCAAATAGTAATAATAATAAAAAAAGAAAAAAAAATCTTCAGGTTCTTGTATACATTAATCCAATCTATTGGCTAGATAACAGTAAAAATTCAAAAATGAAGGAAAAGACCATAAACACACACAAAAAAGAAAAAGTTGTAAAAGCCTAAAAAAGACGGAAAAGTGAAAAATAAAAAGCTAAAAAAGAGAAAGGGAAAATTCTTCAGCTTCTTCAACACCTTAATCCAATTAACAGGTCTCAAATATAAAAGGATGCATAAGAGAAAAAAAGAAGGCCAGAAAAATAAACAAAAAAAAAGGAAAAAAAGCCAATATGGAAGGTGGATGGAAAAACAAAAATACCAGGGAGGGGGAGGGAAAAAAAGGGAAAAAAAGGCTACTCCCTTAAAAAGAAAAGGAAGAAAATCATTAATACTAAAGCTTTTCCTTTAAAATAAAGAGCAAGCATAGAAATTTAACTTTCAAAGACAAGAAAAAACAAACAAAGACAAGTTCCAAAGGGCCAGAAATCCAAGTAGCTATTACAAAAAGTAAACTGATGAGGAGGGATAGTGCAGCTTAGAAAAAATAAAAAGAGCACACTGCACTTTGTTTAATTATCCAAGGCTCTTGTTATAACTGTCTTCTCCAGAGACTTATCACCTTTTGTTTTCCTATAAGCTTCAACACCAGACTCCAGCTGTTGATAGAAACGCAGAAGAACACCCACGCTCTTCCCTCTATCTTATCAAATAGCAATGTCCTTGAAAAGAAGTTTCAGTTCTTTCTCAGCTTTGTCTGGTCAAAAGAGAATTAGAATATTTCCAAGCCTCTAGTTGGCAGTGTTACATGCAGTATTGCTCGCAGGAAAAAGCAGCTGCAACAGCGCGGGCGACTCGGGAGCAAGGCTGCAAGGTAATGGCCTCTCCTTCAAGAAGATAAAAGCAAGCTGTGAAGCGAAAGTTCTTTGCAGGAAGCAAAGACGTTTTGAGACTCAGCCTCGTGGACATTATAGTATCTTAATTTGGTATTTGAAGACTCTTGTGTTGTGAAATATTTCTTATCTGTGATTCTTGGCAGTCTCGTACAGTTTTGGCAAGGTCTGTGTTTATAAAAGTTAATTAGTTTGCAGCAATCTTTTAACCGGGGATTCATAAGACTCATTAAAAGATTGCTTGTTTGGTTATTGTTTGTCTTACTGGAAAAGGGTTTCAGAACAATGGTCATATGTGAAAAATTGTCATAAGTCACTTTTTTCAGTGCTGTGGTAACTTTGAATGGGCACTAAATGAACTGTTGTAACCCAAGGACTACCTGTAGTCCACCTGAATGCCCCTTCTAACTGCTGCATGCAGGAGGAAAAACCAGGCTTCAACTATAAGCAGACTATTCCAAATGCCATACCTTGTGGATTCTGATGTGACTAAGCTTGCATGTTTAACATAGCATTATGTAGGCATTTCTTCCTTTCAAGATTCCTTCCAAGATTTTCTCATTACGTGTCAGTCTGGAATACAGCACCAAACCACTGCATTTCCCTATACATTCATATACTATAAAAATGCCAGAAATTTGGCAGATTTCCACAAAGGAATAATCATCCTAAGTTATTGTTGTTTTTTTGACATGTTCATATGAGCTAAGATGTGACTTAGTCCAATGTATACAAATGGGAACAAACAAAATCAACTTTGAGGTTGTGAGTTTTTCTTCTTGTCCTCCTATTGGGCCTAGAAGAGAGCTTTGAAAGCCTTCAATTCTACATTTACAATGGGCCAAAACTGATCAACGTTAATTATGGTTTGTTTAAATTAGCAATTTTCCAATTTCAATTTGAGTGTTATTTCTAGTTTAAAACTATGGCTATTTATATCAAAAGTTGGTCCAGATAATAAACTAGGTTTCCACAAGTGAGACTCCCAGTGTGTAGGCTTTAACTCCCAGAACTCCAGACTATCATGGCTACTGACAACAATGAACCTGGCACCTATAGAATAGGTGGATAGAAATCTTTACTTTCGGTCAAATGGGAGGAGACGCACAATGCAGATTCATTAAATCTCAGCATTGCTTATCTTATGCCATAAAATATAATATGTAAGCAGTTAGAAGTTGTGTTTGGACATTGGTTGTGGGTGCTCCCTCACTAAAGGTTTTCAAAAAAAAAAAAATACTGGGCAACCCATTGACTGGGATGGTATGAAACTGGTGCCTTTAGCTTGGTTGGATTAGATGATCTCTGAGGTTCCTTCCCAGCCCTATGACTCTATATTCTATGAAATCATTGTAAGGCAGTATTCCTTAAATGTTTTAAGAGCAGGATCCCTTCCCACTTTGAAAAATTATGGAGGATCCCAAAAGGGCTTTTGTTTGTCCTGATTATATTTATCAGTATATACTGGATTAAAAATTTAAATTGATGCATTGATAGAATATTTATTGAATGCTGTAAAAATAATAGTATTAAATCCATTCGATATTAAATATTTTCATGAAAAATATTTTCAACAAATAAAATTATAACAAGAAGAGTGACATTGCTTTAAACTTTTAAAAATATTTTCAATGTTGGGCAAATAATTTTGATTTTGCAGACTGGAGGAACTCCAAGGTCCTTGGGCCACATTTTAAAAAACTCGGTTCTACCGCAGAGATGAATGTCTTTATCTTACTCAAGGCAGGGGGCTGAAATTCAGAAAGCAGAAGATAGAACTGGATGAAAATCCAGCATGATTATATTTAACGTTGAATTAAAATTACATATAATTAATCTAACTGCAATATTTGAAATGCAGCTGGATTTTTAATCATTTGTCCTTTTTGTATCATGATACAAATTATAATTTGCATCAAAAGTTTTCATCAGCCATGAGGTTGTATATTTCTGTCATAAATTACACATTAGAAATTACAACACATTATAAATTACACATTAGAAATTACAACACATTATTCATATAGAACAAGCCAAAAATGAAGAAACCACATTATAAGTTAATCAGACAGACAGACATTCTTTGAGCCCATATAAGGAATTTGAAACAATGCTTGCTACCTGTGTTCTTTTGAGACTGTCTTGGGATTTGTCTGTATTTAGAGAGAACAAATTATGCCATTGTGTTGTTTCTTTATGTTTAAGAAGCGCTTCCTTTCTAGTCTGCAAAGTAAGTAAGTTTCATATAATGTTGTTGCCAGCCTTGTTCTTAGAAGAAATGGCTGCTTGCCAATCAAAAAGGTAATCTCATTATCTTATTTTGCCATATATGGAATTCTTAGACTACCATAGAAAAAGAGGGGTTGTGATGTACAGCTTGCAATTTGAAACAGTTTTTCTGAACCTTTACATGAATTTAAACAACTGTGTCTCCGAGAGGAAAAATATTCATTCAAATGTCCTGGCCTATGATCTGTGTTTAAATCAAGTCCATTTCTCAGTTTTCAAATTTTGATTTCTCCTATAAACAGGTAAACCTCCATTTACTCCAGTTTAATAAGTGTTTGAAGTTGCAGTGGCACTGAAAAAAAGAGTAACTTTTGACTAGTCCTCACACTTATGACTGACGCAGCATCCTCAGGATCAGATGATCAAAATTCAGGCACTTGGCAGCTGGCATCTATTTACAATGGTCGCAATGTGCAGATCATGTGATTGTCAGTCAGCACCTGAGAAACAAAATCAGGGGAGAAACTGAATTAGCATGATTCACTTAACAAATGCAGTGATTCTTTTAAAAACCATGGCAATAAAGGTTGCAAAAATGGGTATAATTCACTTAATAATCCCTTGGTTTAGCAATGGTCACAATTGTGGTTGTAAGTCAAATATTGGGTCAAAAATCCCCTAGGGAGAAGTGTAAGAAAAGGAAAGTCCACTTTGTTTAACATGAAATGAAATGGAAGAAGGCTTCAGGCTCTGTGCCAAATGTATTAATGCTTTTTTTTTTTTTTTCAGTCCAAACTGCTCTCTCTTCTTTGTTATATTGGTTGGAGGTCAGGGGCAATGCAAAAATAATAATAATGTTTGCTTCCAAATTTTGCTTTGTTCTAGCTTTGGGGTGCTTTCTGTTATGAACCAATAAATGTGCTAAAATAAAGTTTTATCAAAGCTTAAAGAAAAAGCAGGGTTCTAATCCTGCACTTCTGATTGGCCGATAATAGCGATATCGGATTAGTCCGTTCTAGAGAATCTGATTGGCTGTTAATGAGCCACTCTCATTGGTTCAAGGGTTTAATACTTCCATGTTCTCATTGGTTAATAGGTCAGCAGCCTGCCCTATAAAAGGGCCGCTGCTGCCCCCGGTTTTGGCTCTGTTCACGATGGTTAATAAAGAGTTGAAGTTCACTCTTCACTGCCTCGTCTCCGTTCCTTGCGCCCATGCACAGAATTTAACACTGGCGACGAGGATGGGATGGGGAGAGCTGACTGAACATTACAGAGCACCAAACAAAGCACGTGGCTGAAGGCACATTGACAATGGAACCATGTCCGGAGGCGCCATACCACCCGCTCCATTTGACCCGGCACAAGAAGACTGGGACGTGTACATAGACCGGTTCCAGATGTTTCTGGAGACCAACAACTTGAAGGATGCCACTACGGGAAAAAAGCAAGCAGTGTTCCTGACCCATTGCGGGCCTGCCATCTTTAAGATGGTCAAGGCACTAACGAAACCGGCTGAGGTGAAAACCATGGACTGGGATGTCCTCGAGCCCCTTCTACGGGCCCACTATGCACCCGCCATACCAATGCTTGTCCGAAGACATTAATTTTATCAAAGGGACCAGTGGAAAGGAGAGCGCATTGCAGATTTCATCGCTGATCTCCGGAACCTGGGAGGCCTCTGTGGGTTTACAGACCTCAAAGAAGCTCTGAGAGACCGAATAATTCTGGGATTAGATGACCAGATGGTACAGAGCAAGATCATGGCAAAAGGGGACATCAACCTTGCTGATGTCATCAAGGATGCTACTGCAGCAGAAGCAACCAGGAAGTCAGCCACCCAAAAATGCCGCACCAACGCACCACTCCATCAACTCGCTAGCGATACCTCACCTCGCCTAGAGAGGCACACAACAGCGAACCACCATGAGGACCTCGAATCGCCATCAGAAAGTGAGGAGGAGGAGGTCAACCGGCTCCAGTCTGAACATGACCAACGCCAGCAGCGGATTCAAAGACTACCGCACCAATGCGCGGGTTGTGGGGCAAACCACCCACAATCTGCAAATTCCTCGACGCACTCTGCCATTTCTATGGGAAAAGAGGCCACATCGGGAAGGTCTGTAGAAGCAAGCAAGGATCCAGCCCATTTCAGAAGGGAAACAACTACCGCCAGACCACAGAGAATCACCCTGTGAGTCGGGAACAATTGAACCGCCAATGGAACAACCACTCCTACAGAAATAAAACACTGGCCATTTTATCGAGAAGAGAAGAGGCACACCAAACCATTACAATTGGTCAAGCCTCATCGCTTGACACAAAGAAGATCCGAGTGAAGGTCGCCATCGAAACCAGCCTTGTGTGATGGAAGTCGATTCAGGATCATCTCTCTCGATGGTTTCCTGGAAGACTCTTAAACAATTAATCTCTGCCGTCTGGCGTCAAGACCTCAGAGACCAAAGAATCATACTCAAAGATTATCAGGGGGACCGAATTCCGGTCGTTGGATCCAGCCAAGTCCAAGTATCATTCAAAAATCGTACTGCGTCATTACCACTGACCGTAAACCGTGACCGGCCTAGCTTGTTAGGCCTTCAATGGTTCGCCCCACTCGGGATCGAGGTAGCCGGCATTCACCAAACCAGAAGCGACGACTGGGAGGAGGCCATCATCCAGGAATTCCAGGACGTCTTTGCAGACAAACTAGGCAAGTACAAGGGGAACCCGATATCATTTAACCTTAACCCTGAAGTAGCCCCCATCCGTCTTAAGCCTCGTCGGGTACCTTTTGCCCTTAAACCAAAAATTGATGAGCAGCTCGATAAATTAATAGTCCAGAGTGTTTTAGAACCAATGGACCACGCTCGTTGGGAAACCCCAATCGTAACACCATCAAACCGGATGGATCATTAAGGATTTGTGGGGACTACCGTGCGACCCTGAATCACGCCCTTCAACAGAACGCGTACCCAGTGTCGGTGGTACAACACCTCCTCCATTCCCTGGGGGGCGGAAAAGTCTTCGCTAAATTGGATTTAGCACAGTCCTACCACAACTGCCTGTAAACAAAAAAACTGCAGAGGCACAGACGATTGTTACGCACCGAGGCGCCTTTAAGTGCAACCGACTCCAATTTGGAGTGAGCGTAGCCCCAGGGATTTTTCAAAGTCTGATGGAGAGACTCTTGCAAGGGATCAAGGAGGTCATGCCATACTTTGATGATGTTTTAATTGCTGCCCCAAATAGAGAAATACTAGAAAAGCGGCTTAAATTGGTTCTCCAGAAATTTAAAGACTCTAGCCTTCAGGTTAAAAAAAATAAATGTCAACTGTGTACAGACAAAGTAGAGTTTCTGGGGTACCTAATCGATAAACAGGGCATCCACCACACTAACAGTAAGCTGAGAGCAATCAAAAATGCCCCAAGACCCAGAAATAGAACTGATCCCCAAGCTTTCCTGGGGCTCATTAACTTTTACAACATCTTCTTGCTCCAGAAAGCGACCGTAGCTGAGCCGTTACATAGACTCCTCGACAAAAAAACAACCTGGGTCTGGGGACACCGTGAGGAGCACGCATTCCGACAAGTGAAAAACTTACGAACCTCAGATGCTGCTTTAATGCAGTATAACGAGACTTTGCCTTTAACAATTACATGTGACGCGTCACCATTTGGAGTAGGAGCCATTTTGAGTCATGTGTTACCAAATGGTAGTGAGGCCCCTATTGCCTATTTTTCAAGGACCTTATCAAAGGCTGAACGTAATTATAGCCAGATCGACAAAGGCTCTTGCTGTTGTATCTGCTGTGAAAAGGTTTCATGAATATGTGTATGGATGAGTTTTTACTATTGTTACCGACCACAAACCTTTGTTAGGAATTATAGCAGGAGACAAGCCAACCCCCTATATATTGTCACCTAGAATGACTCGCTGGTCGGAGTTTTTAACTGCGTACAACTATAAATTACAACACCGCCCGGGGAAAGCTATTCCCCACGCTGATGCATTGAGCCGTGCCCCACTTCCGGAAACCATCGACAACCCAGATTGAAATGCTACAGGCACCATCGCTAACAGCCAGAGACATTGCAATTGAAACAAAATGAGATCCTGTCTTACCGCGAGTTCTTAGCTGGGTCGTAAGAGGATGGCCAATAGAACAAACCTCTGACTATTTCACCCCTTTCAGAAACCGGCAAACAACTGTTTTCACAAAAAAGGATGCTTCCTATGGGGAGATAGAGTCATCGTCCCAGAGCAGTTACAACGAGCAGTACTGAAAACATTGCATGACGGTCACCCCAGCATCATGCATATGAAAGCACTCGCACGAAGCTACACGTGGTGGCCGGGCATCAACAAACAAATCGAAGCCTGGGTAAAGACTTGCTTAAAGTGCTAAGAAGTCAGCAGTGCCCCACCTAGAGCAACTCCAACAGAATGGGAAACACCCCGGGCACCGTGGTCCCGCATCCACGTTGATTTTGCGGGACCTACTAAAGGACATACGTTCCTCCTCACAGTGGATGCCTATTCCAACTGGCTCGAGATCCACGAAATGAAGAATACTACAACGGAGTCCGTCATCCGAAAATTGAATAGGCTATTCGCAACGCACGGGCTGCCAGGTGTTCTGGTCTCTGACAATGGACCCCAGTTCACCGCCCTGGCGTTTGAACAATACTTTGCAGATCGGGGCATCCGCCATGTGCTAACTTCGCCAGTGCACCCTGCGGCTAATGGCAGGGCCGAGCGCATGGAACAATTTGTTAAAAAAACTCTCCATAAAATGGACAATGGGGACATTGATGAAAAAATAAACAGAATACTCCTACTCCAACACATCACTCTGCACAGCATCACCAACAAGAAGCCAGCTGAACTATTGATGGAATGCAAGCTCCGTTCCCACCTCGACTGGCTTCACTCTTCCTTTAAGCCAGAGAAACCCTGCGGATCTAGGGGATAATGCCGCAAGTTCAAGATAGGTGACTTAGTTTTTGCTAAAAACCTCTCCGGCGAACCATTATGGATCAAAGCAACCGTAATTCAAACCATCAGGCCCAGATCGTACCGTGTGCAAACCTGCGACGGAAAAATATGGAAACGCCATATAGATCAGCTTCGCTCTAGGCTACAACCCAGTTCCCACGACTCCTGGGACTCCCAAACTGAGGGGGGAGGGGATATCAAAGAAACTGAATTCGAGATGGTGGAGAGCAGAAGCGAAGGGAGTCAGTGATCGGGTGCGAATAATGAAGAAGAATCAGAGAGGGGTGTGTCCTCACCACAGAGGAATACCTCAATGGAGGCTAGCCCGCTAAGATTGGAGGACAACAACAACGACAGAATTAGTGGCACCGAGTCGTCCAGTGAGAATGCGGAACCACCGGTACCAGATATGTCCAAAAACATCCCACCGAAGCTGGACTGCAGACGGGAACCGGTGGGACAGCGCAAATCTAATAGACAGTTAAAACAACCCGCATATCTTAGAGATTACGTCACCGCACCCCTCAAACGGAACCCGGGGGGGAAGGGGTGTTATGAACTAATAAATGCGCTTAAATAAAGTTTTATCAAAGCTTAAAGAAAAAGCAGGGTTCTAATCCTGCACTTCTGATTGGCCAATAATAGTGATATCGGATTGGTCTGTTCTGGAGAATCTGATTGGCTGTTAATGAGCCACTCTCATTGGTTCAAGGGTTTAATACTTCCATGTTCTCATTGGTTAATAGGTTAGCAGCCTGCCCTATAAAAGGGCTGCTGCTGACCCCGGTTTTGGCTCTGTTCACGATGGTTAATAAAGAGTTGAAGTTCACTCTTCACTGCCTCGTCTCCGTTCCTTGCATCCATGCACAGAACTTAACACTTTCTGTTTCAGCTTCCTGATACAGTATCTGTGCTAAAACAATGTGCATCAATGTGAGAACAGATGGCACAGTGAGCATAGCCATTTCTGTCTGCAACAGCAATGGAAAAGCAGAATGGGACAACTTGTAGTGGCCAGCTCACTGCTGCCAGCTCGCCACCACCAAGTTGCCCTGTTAACTCAAAGCCACCAAGTCATTGCAGAACAACTCAACATGGTCAATTTGCTGCAGCCAAAGGGAGACCCAGTCAGTGAGCGAGGGAATAGGTGGGCAGAGAGCAGATTAGTGGTGGCTACCCCCTTCACACTGCAGTGAGAGCAAGACATGATTGAATGGGCAGGCAGAGCACAGAGCAGCGGCAGACAGAAGCTTCCCTTTTTCACACCCTTGCTTCCAATGCTGCCACCATTGCACTGAGTTATTTGGAGTTCAGGTCATTTGGCAGCAGTGGTGATGTTCAGTGATTCAGTGGGAGTGTTAGTGGGCAGGGCGGATAGTGGGGAGGCACCGGAGGCTGGGTACATCCCATTTTCACATTCCCTACCACTGCACCAAGCTCCTATCCCACCCGTTGCTGCTGTTACACAGCCCAAATACTGCTGCCACCACTGAATGGCCCTCAGCAATGATGACGTCTCATGCCTGCCCCACCCACTGCCCCGCCCATTGTCACCACTGCTTGAACAACCTGAATACCTTCAACACCATTGAACAACCCAAACTCTGAATAGCTTTGAGCTCAGTGCAGTGATGGTAACCGTGACAGCGGTGTGTGTGTAAATGGGAAGTCTCTGGATGCCGCTGCTCTGCACTCTACCCACTCACTCACCCACCCACCCAGCTGGCTCTCATTCCAGTGGGAAGCTCGCCTGGCCACCTGGCTGCCCGTAGCAAGTTGTCCCCATGACGAATTGGCAGTAGTGATTGGCAAAGGTGAGGTGGCTGTGCCAAGCTAGCCATTCTAAGTTGTCCTAGACCCTGAGTGTTTGATGTGTGTGTGTGTGAGCGTATGTGTGTGGGCCCTAGCTTTTAGATATTTGAGAAAAATCATTGTGCATCCCTGGGGTCTCCCAGTGCATACCCAGAAATGGTGCGCTTTTAATTTGCAATAGAAATCTTTCATTGGTAATTCCTGCTGTATTCTTTTATTAATATCATTTTTATTAAGAATTTTAATTGCAATAGTAAAATCTGAGCTTAGATGAAGAGGAAAGAATGGAAAAAAAGAATAAAAAGTATGAGGAAAAAAGAAAAAAAATAAGTACATTTAAAAAAGAGATTTCTAACCCTTGTCACAACAAATATAAGTGAATTTTATAAGTCTTCACCCCTTTATTACAGTATTTCTCAACCTTGACAACTTTAAGATGTGTGGCATTCCCCAGCCAACTAGGAGTTATAATCTCCACATCTTAAAGTTGCCAAGGTTGAGAAACACTACCCTATAAAGATTAGACAGCTATTTCTTCATGCCACATCCCCTCCCTTATCTATTCACAAACCCATAAAACCCCAGCTTTTTAATTGTAGTGTGAGCAGAAAGTCCATAAAGAATTCAAAAAGTTTGATCTTTAATTCAATGAAATATTGTGGTAGGATTTGATTTCTCTTCAATTCTTTTTTTATCCTTTATCTTTACAGATTTCATCAAGACTAACCAACCTCTAATGTAGATACAGTAAAAATTATATTTTGGAGGTTATTTTTAATTTTTTAAAATTCAACCAGTTTCTTTTGTATATTCAGTAAAGCATTCTTTTCTAAATCATTCCCTTGGCCTATCATCTCTGATACTTTCTCTGTCTTGTCAAATAAAATTTAGTCTACCTCTGTCTTCCTTCATTAACATCTTTTAGACATAGTTTACCCATAGAAGTAAACATGATTACTGATATTGATATTGTAATTTGTAATTTCTGATTCCACCCTTCAAAAATCTCCTTTACTATTTCCATTATAACATTTTGGGTCATTTTGTAAGTCTCCAAATGTATTTGGATGCTTAAACCATTTATGACTTTTTTAGATCAAAATCTTGTTTTTCTGTTTATTTTAAATTCTTTAATTTTTAAAACATATTATTTATTTGTTCAGAGTCAAGATATCATGTGATAAAGATTTCTAAACTTATCATTTAGAGTTCCAGAAGGTCTCTAATACCTTTAGGATGGTTAATAAGCAATTTCCAAATGTGATTAAAAATGAGGTTTGCCACATATGTAAACAAAATGGCTCACCATATTATCTCCCTATGCTCAAACCTGGGG
Source organism: Hydrophis major (assembly GCA_033807585.1). Lineage (NCBI taxonomy): Eukaryota > Metazoa > Chordata > Lepidosauria > Squamata > Elapidae > Hydrophis > Hydrophis major. The sequence continues at coordinate 39,006,971 of CM066343.1, read as the reverse complement.
AAAGCCACTGTCCTGCACTTTCTTCACTAGGACTAGGTGCCCAGTGCACATGATTTCTCATTATCTCCTTATCCAAAGAAATTTCGGTGAACCAATCTACTCACTGGTTCCTTGGTCTTTATTGTAGGTCAACTCTGTGACCAGTGGTGGTATTCAGCAGGTTCTGACCAGTTCTGGAGAACTGGTAGCAGAAATTTTGAGTAGTTTGGAATACCATTTCTGACTGGCCTTGCCCCCATTTATTCTCTGCCTCCTGAGTCTCAGCTGATTGGCTGGGTCTTCTTTTATTGCCCTGAACAGAAGAACGGAGCTGGAAAGCAGGTTAGTGGGGTGGGGAGAGAATGGAGATTTTGCAGTATCTTTCCCCTGCCACACCCACCAAGCCACACTACGTCTACCAAGCCACATCCACAGAACTGGTAATAAATTTTTTTTGAATCCCACCACTGCCTGTGACAGCCCATCTTACCTTCCACAGGAGTCAGCAATTCCCTTGGCATTCTGAAGCAAAATTCAGCAAGTATACTAGGAAAAATTAGAATGAGTCCAGTGATGGCTTCAGATGAAAATTGCAAGGCTGTCAGTAGAATTAGAGAGTATTGTCAGCTCTAATGTGATGCCAGATCTAATTTTGAATGGGATATATTGAAGTGGAAAGTACCAGTATCTATATGTATTTATTTATATGTGTGCATGTGTAGTCCTTGACATGAAACCATAATGGAGCCTGCTCATTATGGTCATAAGTTATGATGATTGTAAAGTGGGTTATGACCAACCCAATTTTACAGTCTATTTTGCCACAGCCATTAAGTGAATAATCATGGTCATTAATTGAACATGGTGGTTATTTAAAATATCCATTGTTTACGATGGGGTGTTTTTGCCAAAACAACAACAACAGAAGTTAATGCTGGGTTTCAGCAAAAACATCATAAATTGTGGTCATGTGACCATGGGATACTGCAAATGGCCAAAAATGCAGGCCTGTTGCCAAATGCCCAAAATGCAATCACGTTAACTCAGAACCAGTCTTAAGTACCTTTTCGGAGAGCTATTGTAATTTTAAATGATTGCTGATAACAATCTATATATCCATGATGGTGAACTTATGACACGTGGAAGTCCGGAAGTGGCACGCAAAGCCATCTCTCCGGGCATGCCAGCTGTCGCCTGTTGTTTTGGGTACAAGAGCACCAGAAACCGGAAGAGCAGCTCCTCAGCGCATACGCATGCACCGTGGAGCTGCTCTTCCGATTTCCGGTGCTCCCCTGTGCACGCACTCCTGTTTCGGTACTCAGTACCGAAAATATTCAGCAACACTACTATATATGTATCTGTGGATTTTTGGTTATTCAAGTTTTCTTCCGCGTAAGATTGGTAGTATCTAGGCAATGTTTTGACGAAGTCTCATTCATCATCTTCAGGCTTGTGTCTTCAGCTCTGTGCTTCTCAGAGTAATGACTCTGAGAAGCACAGAGCCTAAGATACAAGCCTGAAGATGATGAATGATACTTCATCAAAATGTTGCCTAGATACTTCCAATCTTATGTGGGAGAAAGGCCGAATAATCAAAGATCCACATATAAATACCCGCGAGAACCTCAGAAAACAAATATATATCTGTGTCTCTACTTTCTTAAAATCTAGACTGAATCTTAACCTTTATAAATTTACCTATGATAATAAAGGGGTTCTATGTAAAGCATGGAATACTTTTCACTTAAGTACTGAGTGTGAAAAATGAAAATTCAAATTTTCCTAAAGCAATGTAGCAGATTTGTATCCAGGAGATTTAAGCAAGAACCCAAGTAAGAATATGCTGGAGGCCAACAGGTTTCTTCTATTTCTCCAAACAGGGAAAAAGAAGAATATGAGTAACATTATCTTTTTCTCCTTTCCTCTCCTAATACCATTTATAGATGATAAGAAGGTTAACTTTTCTTCTCTGACAATGATCTCCTCTCCCAAATCATAGATACCATCTTAAACTACAATAGCATATAACACAACATGATTTTTGGTCTTCACATATTACACATTGAGAAAGAATAGCCAAAATGGCAGAAAGCAATTACGTCTTCAAATTTCAGTGTCAGCGTCTTCTCCAGCCACATGAAATTATAACCTTGAAACAGGATCTAAAAATGTAGATTTTGCAACTTGCCATTTCCTGTTACCTTTGAATCAGCAACAAGAACAAAACAGCTGACAAGCATTGGAAGGAAGTAATTAGCTGCCTTGCAATATAAGATTTTAGGAACTCTTAAAATTTGCATGATGTAATATGAGCATTACATTTCCAATCAATATTTGTACAAAAATTTAAGCATCTTATGTGGACATAAAAGTTATGTAGTTCAGCATCAAAAACAATTGAAACAGGACTTGACCTGTGTCATTTCTCAGTATCAGGATATTCTCATCATTGTTTCTGCTTATTGGAAATATCAAATTAGGATTGATAAAGCTCACCTCAAAATCCTCTGCAATAAAGCCACACCTGAAGTAGTCATGTTCTTTATCTAACAGTATCTAACAGTATTTGTTGGGTGAAACAGAGAAAGATGTATACCACAGGTGTCAAAGTCGCTGCATCATGTAGCTGTCATGTGACATAGCGTGATATTTTTTTCCCCTTCACAGAGCTGGGGTGGGCATGGCCTTCAGGTGACACATCCAGCCTGTAGGTTGCAAGTTTGACACTCCTGATGTATACCATTCCTGAGTTCCTCGGAGAAATGCATTCTCTTCTATTGTGAAGCCATCAAACTCAGATGTAGTCACTTGTCAGACCTTAGTTCTTTCAGCAAAGGCCGGCTAGGATAAGCTTGAAGTATAGTCCAAAAATTAAAGGGGCTAAAAAATTAGAAAAAAAATAGACAATCAGGAAATGGCAAGGATACAAATCTTGCTCCAACACTGGTCTGTGAACGAAAAGGTTTAGTATTCCCATTTCTGTTTATTTCTTTTTGACACCTTCAAATCAGTCATGACTTCTGGCACCTGCCTGGACTAGTCCCTGCAGTTTTCTTGGCTAGATTTTTAGAAGTGATTTTTGGTTTGCCATTTCTTTCTAGAGCTGAGAGAGCATGATTGGCTCAAGATCACCCAACTAGTTTTATAATCCAAGGCAGAACTAGAACTCCAGTCTCTAGTTCCTAGCCTGGTATCTTAACCACATCACAAATAAGTTATCTTCTGTCATGTTAGAATCTTACAATACCCAACACTGGGTTAAGCATTCAGAGATTACAAAAAGCAGATGAATAGAATGACTAAGGATCAAGGATACTTTCTCTGTGTTTTATACAAAGCTAGCATACTGGCTTTCAACCTTCACCTGCCTTGATCTAGATTCTAGATGGTACCAAATAAGACATGGAACTCTAAATCACATGGATATTCTATTCTAGATTTGCAGATTCTAAGAATTCTAAGTACCTCAGCTTGATTTTGGAGCCTCTACCAAGGGAATTGTTCTTCTAGACATCTATGCCAGGAATGTCTGATACATTTGTCAATAAAAACTTCTCCAGTGGGAGTAAGATGAAGGGTGAGATAAAAATATTAAGATGTAATTGAATCAACTTAATTGGTTTCAGACTGCTAGGATTACTGATGATTTGATATAAGCAAACCTTGAACTAATGGGTTCTTAATGCAACCAAAGGATTTGAGAAGGGCTAGGGGGACAGAAGGTACATGAGTTGCATGCACATTTATATTGGTATGGATGGAAGTAACAGATTCAAGCTATTTTTCTTATGTGTTCAGTTGGTAGTCTTGAGCAAACATTCCCTCAATCTTTTCCTCAATTGCATTGTTGCAGTAATAATTCAGTTTATGAGTAATTTAAGAAATAGCAATTATATTTTACCACATTAACTCTGACATATTGCAACTTTGTGTTCTTCTAGAGCATAAGGTGATAATTATTGGATTGGACAATGCTGGAAAAACCACCATCCTTTACCAGTTGTGAGTGTCTCCTTGTCTTTCTCTTTTTTCAGTATCCAATGTCTAGTTTAAACAAAACTCTCAGTCTGTTCCCTTTGCAACAGAGTTTAATCCAAGAGAAGGCAAGCTCATATCCTATGAGTGGCTTACATGTTCAATTTTTTTTTCCTTTGGAGTTCTTAGACTTTCCAGAGTCATGCCATCAAAAAGTTGTAGTAAACCTCTAAATTATTATAGCGCAACAAATTTAACAACAAACCTATTAAAAATGAAATCTGAAGCTCCAAAGTTAAGAAACACCCACCTCTGTGTCTCTAGTGATATCATTGTGTCACTACTGCATATTTGATTCCTGAAGTTCTCAGCAATTGGAGAACTTATTTTAAAAAAAGAGTGACTTTGGCCACAAAAAAGACTGATTACCTTGCTTTAATCTATGTTTGGACTTATAAACTAGAACAATGCTTTTTAAAAGCTGGTTTGGGGAATTCTGGGAATTGAAGTCCACACATTTTAAAGCTGCCAAGTTTCAAACACACCATATTAGAGCATACTTTGCATGTTATAACTAAAGATGTGGCTCTTTTGTAATACAGGATATCTATATATTCAGATTCCAACAGTATTTGATGGGTGATATTGAGTGTCTTTTATATACACATTTTGCCTTTAGGATACATCCATTAATCATGTATGAAACACATACCAGCACATTTCTCAATTTTTTTGGGGGTGGGAGAATCCAGAAAAAAGAGAAGTCCTACATTTTGTCGTTTAAAATAATAGTAACACCCCAAATTTAGTTTAAACATCTGGCTGTGGGAGAAGGAATGGCAGAGCCAGGGAGAGAGGTAAAAAGAGGGATCAGTTTAGAGTTCTTACATAGCCATGAATGAGATAGGTCCAGCTCCCCTGATCTAGCTCTAACCAGATGCTGCCTATTACCTGAGAAGATTCCTGGACATAGGATTTTAGCAATGAATCAATTACATTAAACCTTTACATGTGGATCTGTTTTTTCATATCAGACACGGTTTTGCTGTGCAACAAACAAGAATCATAATATTATTCAGAATAATATTTCAATATTCAATATTAATACATTAATAATTTAAACAATCACATCTGCCTACCCAGGCCCTTGGGAAGGACAATAGGCAGACAGAAATACCAAATACAGGCTGTGCCACCCACCACAATTAGAGTTAGTATGGAATAACCTATTTAGGGTATTCTAAAAGGATAAAGCAGGGCTACATAATGTTTATTTCAACTGTTGTTCAAGGGATGTAAGAGATTTATAGCATCCCTGTTCTGTTTCTTACTATTTCCCCAAAACAAGAATCAAGATTATTATACCAGTCCCTGTCTATACTTTTTCTAGTAATCTTTTTGATTTTTCCAAATCCTATGGAACATAGGTAATTTGAAGGCTTAATTGTCTCAAACACTTTGGCCTTTTTTTGAAGATAAAAGTGTATGGGGAGGATGGGATATTAACAAAGCACCTTATGGTTCTGGTCTTCCATCAGCCTAATGAATGAAGTTGTGCATACATCACCTACAATCGGAAGCAATGTGGAAGAAATCATCCAGCACAAGACACATTTCCTGATGTGGGACATCGGTGGTCAGGAAAATCTGCGTTCTACTTGGAACACCTACTATTCCAACACAGAGGTGAGTTGGATATACATTAGTAAATAAATATAAGGAAGTAAAATAAATATTGAATAGTGAGAAGGATAATGATCCAGAGTTGTGTTTCTTGAGCTCTCACATAATTATTCCATAATCTACATTTATCACAAAAATCTGCAAAGCCTTCTGCTCTTTGGTCATTGATTCGTTGGACACCATACACCAAATATCCAGATAGTCATAGAAGGGTACAGAAGTCTGTACCAGAAAACATGTCATTATGTACATATGGTTCACTTTTAACTGCTTAAAGTTTTTGTTCCAGATACAGGTAATTCTTGACTTACAACCATTTGTTTAAGTAACTGTTTGAAGTTACAACAACACTGAAAAAGAGACTTATGACTTGTCCTTGCTCTTACAACTGTTGCAACCGTCACATGATCAAAATTTGGGCATTTAGCAACCAAAACTGACAATAACGGCATCCAGAGTCATGTGATTATAGTTTGCAACCTTCCCAAGTAGCTTCTGATAAGCGAAGTCATTGGAGAGGAGCTTAATTTGCTTAATAACGGTATGTTCATCTAACAACTGTAGTGATTTGCTTAACAATTTTGGCAAAAAAGGCTGAAAACCAGACACACCTCCCTTCGCTACCTTGCTTAGAAATGGAAATTCTGTCTCAGTTATGGTTGCAAGTTGAGCGTTATCTGGATACTGTTTCAGAAATGCCCATCTTACATCCACTATTTCTTCTCCTGTTTACACTTAGCTTCATATAAAAAGCACACAAGGTTGTAAAATTTGGGAAATAACTCTTGGCAATACAAATTTGTATAAACATAAGCCACTTATGCTAAGTTAAAATAAACAAATGAAATTACAGTTTTGCACGAGGGCAGAGTATTTTTAAAAATAACTTAAACCCCATTATAATAAATTCATATAATTGATGCTTTACATAGTTTAAATCTGAACTCATAATAAGATGTGATCAAGTTTATGTGGGTATAATACTTGCCCAAAAGGTCTAAGATCTGCCAATATTAACTAATACTGAAATGTCAAAAGTCCTGGTGGCTATGTTAGTCCCCCTTATAAGTCAATAACAGAAGCAAAGGTCTCAAAAGACATCCGCTTAGAGCAGGTTGTTTTTTAGCCTTGCTAACTTTAAGATGTGTAGACTTCCCTGGATTGTTGACTGAGAATTCTGGGAATTGAAGTCCATACATCCAAACATTGCCAAGATTGAGAAACGCTGATTCAGGGGCACCACTTTGATGAAAGCTGGCGTGAAATTATGGTATTCAGAAATAATATTCAAATCACTTCCAGTCAATATTTCTGTGTTCAGTGGAGATGCTTTTTAACAACATTTTTTTTGTTTTCAAAGACCATTTGGATGGCACAAGATGTCCCGATATAAAAGGAGTTTTATGTATCTGTTCTCATGGTTGTTTTCAACTGTGAAAACCAGACAGCTAAAACCAAAAATTTGCCACTGAATTTCAGGGGAACAATGTTAATCTTACGTTTGGTTTTCTCTAGTAAGTGTTTTCTGTCACTCGACTTCCTCTTCTATATTGATATTCTGCTATCACATGCAAAGTTATTGCTTAGGTATGCATTTTGTGGGAGGTGGGAATTACCCGTGTCTTGATTGTATCATAGTTTCTGTTCTGTAGAACAAAGGCAAGCTGAGGCTCATTCTTCATATGTCAAAACTGAACTCTTGACATTTTTAGATATGAAATGTTTTCTTCTTGTTCCTTCTCCTATATGCTTTCCAGACAGTACACCATTTGCCAAGTTGAAATATATTGTTACATTTTGAATCTCTTTTTAAAAATCCCCTTGGGGAAGATGTCTATGCCAGAGGTCATCAACCTTTTGGACTTCAGGGATCCTCAAACTAATACTTTTAAAACCTGAGGACCACTAATATGATTTAAAAAAAAAAAAAAGATAATATATTTAATATAAAATTTTTATATTAATAAAAAATGTACTATTTACAAAATTAATTTCTAATATATAAATATATATTAAATATACAAATGCTTATTTAATTGTAACAAAAAAGATAAGAAAAGCAGAACCTCCCCCACCCAAATCTGGTCTCCTGTCATTTCATATCTCCCCCAAGTCAGAGGAAACCCCTCCCTCCTTTGCCAGATGTGGCTGCCTGGATTGGGGGAGGGAAGGAGAGCTGGGCTGGAAGCCTCCCCCCCACCCTGGGTTTTTAACAGCTGACTTGCTTCTCTACTACTGCTTCCTCCTCCTCCAGCACCTCCTTCTCCAGGTAGGGCGATCATGAACTAACCGAGCAGCTACACTGATACCCCAGCTGCTCTCTTTCCTGTGGTAAGACTTGGCGTGTGGAGAAGGGAGCTGGCAGCTGCTACTTGGCGAGGCGAGACAAAGTCATCTCAGTCCCAGTTAAGACATACCAGTCACAAACCCAGGGTCCAAGCCAAGTCAGGGGTCCCCCTGACGGGAAGAGCAGCGGGTGTGGGTATGGATGTGCACAGTTCAGCATAGCGGGCAACCTCCACTCTGGGCTGACGAGCCACATGCTGAAGACCAGATGGCTGTCGGGAAGGTGGGGCAACAGGGATGATACTGGCGGTGGATGGACTCATACGCATGGGAGATCATGGCATAGGCCTGGCCTGCGAGGGGTGGGGGAAAAGGAACCTCTGAACTGGTGTTACCTCCTGCCTTTTGCCTCCGCGCATCAATGCCCTCAGGGGAAGATGTTGCAAGGGGGAGGCTCACCCCCCCCGAGCTTCTCTCCCTCCTCACCAGAAGTGCTCACATGCAAAGCGCTCACCGCCCTCTGGTCCCTGACAAGCCTCCTCCTTTCTGCTGAGTGTGTGAGCACTTCTGGCAAGGAGGAAGAGGGGGCCGAGCCTCCCCCTCACAACATCTTCACTTGAAGTCAGCTGCTTTCTGTGGCTCAGGAGGTCCGCACTCTTCCAGCTGCTGCTTGGCCTCCTCAATGCACTGAGGCAAGAGGCAGCAGCCATGACAACAGTTTGCTAGGGAGTCTGCAGTATTGCCCCATCTCCCCGCCTCAGCATGCTGTGACCCACCAAAATTTTCTCACGGCCCACCAGTGGGCCGTAGCCCACCCTGTTGGTGATCGCTGCTCTAGAGAGTTCCATGCCTCTTTCAGTTGGATCACCTTCTCTTTGCAGACGTGCTCTGAAATTATTTTATTCTCTGGCTTCCATGAACTATGTTATTTTGGTTATTTAACTCTGTTGTTCCTGGAATGAAAGCAAGCTTAGTAGTTGTGCAAAATAGTGAACCTGGTTTAGCACACACTTCTCAAAACCTCTGAACTTCTTGATCAATATATTTAAGCTATAGTACTGACTTAAATCTTAGATATGGGCAAATTAGACATACATTGAGGGTGCTGCTGTTAGATTTCTAGTTCTAAATATTCCTATTTAATTCTACTTGCATTTTGTCTCCTGTCAAGCCTTCTACTTTCTTCCATCAGACAGATAGCTTTCTACAGCCATCAGGAATGTTTAATTTTCATTCTTTTGAATGCGTGATAGGATCTTTCTCCAAGCCTTCTGGCATTTCCTCCTTCTCCTAAATAAGGCTGTTTGGGAACACAAGGGCTGGCACTTGAAAACTAGGTTCACAGGAATAGTTTGCTTTATAGTAGCTTATTGAGTAAGATAAAATTGCTTAGCTCACCCAATGTGCTATATCCCAAACATGGTTTATAAATCACAATTTCTGCAACATATTGTGCTTGTAGTGGGTTGTATGAAATCAGCCACTGCTTCAATCCTGTTCACTTAGTCTTGATTAAATTTATAAATGTGTTTTTTCCTCTTTGATCAGTTTGTCATCCTTGTGATCGATAGCACAGATCGTGAGAGGCTGACAGTGACAAAAGAGGAGCTGTATAAGATGTTAGCTCACGAGGTGAGTTTACCTGCAACCGCATGCAGAGATATATGTTGTGTGTGATTTCAGATATTGCTCCACAGCTGTTTTATATATTTGTCTTTTACATTTGCTGTTACAATGCTGCTTGTACCAATTACAAGCTGGTCCATCCATGGCTCTAGAGCTGGCTGAATTTCATTTTTAAGTGCTTGGAGGGAAACATTTCCTTCCAAGGAGAAAGTCAGCAAAGAACAGGCTATGGCAGAACAGTTTATATTTTATTTCTTTTTAGAGATTATTTACATGAGAAGCCATCAAAGTGATATTTAGTGCTTGAACTAATCTCATCTATTCTACGATTCCTGTAACATTTATAGACCCGGTCCAACTATAAGATGTGTTGACCACAAACTGAATCACCCAAAGAACTTCAGTATTGTGAGAATACTGGCTGGTATTCACAACCTGTTTGCTCACTTGTTTAAAACATGTAAAATTGAGACCACTATGGATAAATCAATAGCAACAACTGAATCTTAACAGATTTCACCATTACAGATAGTCCTTGGTGCCTATGGAGACTCTCAGTAATCCAGGTCATGATTGTCCCAAGAGGCATCTGGTTTTTCTTTGAAAACGTTTCGCTTCTCATGAGTTCGTTCCATCCTAGGTAGAGGCTAATATTTGGAATAGACTCTCCTGCTCGAGCAGGGGGTTGGACTAGATGACCTCCAAGGTCCCTTCCAACTCTGTTATTCTATGATTCCAAGAAGCTTCTTCAGCTTTGAAGTTCTTAAGTCCTTCAGAACTGAAGCAGCTTCTTGGGTGAGAAGCAAAACATCTTCAAAGAAAAACCAGAAAGTCCAGATGCCTCTTGAAAAAGCACATTTGGGATAAGACAGTTCTTGACTTACAACCATAACAGATACCAGAATTTTGTCATGTCATGATGGTTGTAAATAAGATATCAAGGTGACCAGACTCAGGTTTATGACTTTTTGTGATAATCATTGAGCAAATGCCATAATTGTTAAGTAAATGCGGCGGTCGTTAAGCAAATACTACAGTTGTTAAGTGAATCCACTGATTCCTGTGGACATTTTTTAAATAGAAACTGGCAAAAAGTCAAAAATGATAAAATAATTGTAAACCACAGCCACATGACTGTAGAATTCTGCAACCGGCCATAAAGGATGATCAGTTGTCAAGTGCCTGAAATACAATATAGTCATGATTATGAGATGTATGTGTGTACAGTATGTGTATACATGGCCACTGGGACTTCATAAGTAACCATTTTAGAGCCATTGGAACTTCAACTGGTCAGTAAAATGGCTGGTCATTAAGTGATACTGCCTGTATTTTCCTGGAGCTCTCAGTAGACAGGATTAGCCTAGGCATCCATAGCTAATTACAAAGATACCAAAATAATGGATTGTGATGTCACAATGCAAGCTGTTCTGTTCCTTCTGAAGTAAACCGACATTTTCATTTTTGGCCAGTGGATTATTTTTAAATGTGAATTATTTTCTATTGGCTGAGTTTCCCTGTGACCAGGGAATTCTTTCCAATGTCTTAATTGTTCAGGATAAAACAGAAAATTAACAACAGTGAATATTCTGGACAAAGATGAAAGGTTAATCCTGCTGTTCTGACCAAGGCTTCCTGAGACCACATTTAAGCACATGCTTAGTTAAAACAACTCTTGTTTTATTTCAGTGCTGGGAAATATGTTCATTCTCAGCCTATAATGAGTCCCAAACAGTCCCTCGAAATAAGCACCCACCTTTCTCTCCTTTGAATTGCTGCCAACAATTAAAGTGCCAAAGTAACTATAAAAAACCAACCAAAGTCCACACTCAAGGTTTAATTCGAACATAGAGAATGACTTTGCTTCCTGCATTTCCTTTATACCTTATGGGAGGGGCAGTCATCTCCAAACCTTACTTCCGAGTTGCCCCCTTTGTCTTAGCTGCTCTTGCTGCTCTTCGGAGTCAGCACACAACTCCCAGATGGTCCTGGCCCCATCTCTATATTGGATGCAGGACCCTCGTCCGAGTCCTCCCCAGACTCCCAGACTGGTCCCTGTTCTTCCCCACTGTCTGATTCCATTGATGTCTGCACAGGCTGCCAGTGAACCACAACACCCGTACATGGAAGTAAGAGCTACATGCTGCTGCATGAGAGCAACAGGAAATGCAGGAAAGGGATACAGAAGTTAGGGATTTTGGAAGAAGACTTGGGGAAGGTGGCATCTATCCTAGAAGAAGCCTGATTACTGTATTTCTGTTCCAGAAACACTGGTTAGGTGCATACAGTACAGGAAACCATGTTTTTGTTAATTAAACTGTGTTAAACAAACCACACTGTTTGATCTTACACATTACATCGTCATAAACCATAGTTTAAAATTTTCAATGGTGGTATACTAAATAAAAACTAAATTGCAACTACATTATTCATACATGACAGCAGTCTATTTCAATGATGGTTTGTAGAATAATTATGACTGAATATAGTCATGATGATAAACCATAATTAATGGTTTATTAAACCACAGTTTCTGGATTCCATATAATGCTTTTGTTATTTCTTTATTAAGTTTATATAGCCACCCATCTTACTTGCATGTGACACTGAATGGCGTATATGGTTAAAAGAAAACTAACAATTACAATCTATCATTATTAAATCAGTTAAAACTAGTTATAAATTACAAAAGATCAAGACAGAGTGTAGTCTAAATTAGTGCAGTGTCAATTATTTACAGGATCCACTCTTCCTTGAGATTCTCAAACCCAATGGCTTGATCCATTAGTTCCAGGTTGAATGCAGGTTTTGAGGATGGTCCACAAATTCCTTCCACAAATAAACAAATCATGTTAGATCCATACCTCATGCTAAGTCACAGACACACTTTTGTGACTGTCTTCTGTTCTGAACTTTTTTTTTTTAAACAAATTTTATTAATTTTAAAGACAAACAACACATCATTAACCATTAAGTACATAAAACCTCTTAACATTATAAATTTTTACAAGTCGGATAAAACATTATTTTTATACAACATAATTCTAATTTAACCCATTTCCATATGGACACATAAATATCTTTCAGCAAATTTCTCATTATTTCTCTTTATTCTTATTCAATTTCATTTCTTTTCTATATTTATCCATTTTATAGTCATCATATTCATTACTTTCTGACTTGTTTATAATTACATTCCTCCAAGGTTTTATTAATTCTTTTTTTTTTTTTTTTTTTAAAGATTTTTAACAATTTTACAGAAGACACAATACACAAACATACAAAACACAAAACATAAACAAAACTAAAAGATTTTTTCTGAAGATTGTCTGATCCCGGGTTAAAACTCTTCACACAGACACAAATTCAAATATCATATTCACCCCATATATCCTTCCATATATTATTATCATTTTCTTTTTTTATATATATATATAAAAACCATTTTTATAAAAACAATGCACAAAGAATCAAGGCATAACAGCTTATAAATTCTTTTCTAGGAAAAAATAATAGTAAAAAACCAATAGAGCATAACAATTCCAAATTATAGTATCAATACTTTATCTATTTAACTTCATATCTTATCCCTACTTCTCCTTTTCATCCAAATTATTTCTTGTTAATTAAAATTTTATTGCCTTTTATCAATATACAAAATCCAAAAAAAAAAAAAAACCAAAACAAAGCCTTTATATATCCTTCCATATCTTATTACCATTTTCAATAACATTCTTTGTCTGTTCTATTTCCAACTATCCATTCATCTTTTTTCTTTTACTATACTTCTCCTATACACCAATTGGAGTAACATCTATAACTCATTACCCTAACTTAAAAGTACCTCGTGTAACAATTTTTCTTGGGATTCTGTTTAAAAGATTCTAAAATTACATAATGAATTTTATACTCTAAATACACATATAAAAACACAAACCTATGTACCCTCCAGAATCCCTCTCTTATCCTAAATTAAATTCACCCATTGTCTCTAAATAAACTTTTTTTCTTTAGATCTTGCTTCCCCCCACCAAGTCCTCTCCTCCCCCCTTTTCTCTCCTGCTTATTCTTCTCCTTGCCCTTTTTACCCCTTTGTTTTTTCTCCTCTCTTTTTCCACTCCTTTTCCTTTGCTTTCTAACCTTGCCTCCACCTTTTCGCTCATTTTTCTCTCCTTTGGTTGTTTTTACAATTCTTAAAATCCCCTTTTTCTTATCCTTTTTCTCCTCCTCTCTGGAAGGGACCCATTGTTCATCGAAGATGGCTTCTTCTTCCTCTTCTTCCTTGTCCCAGTCCTTCTGCTGCGTAATCAACTTTTCATAAGTACATAACGCCATTTCCAAGAATTGAAACAAAGCGCCCAAAGTATCTTCCTTTTTATATTTTTGATATTCAGTCTTTAGATCATCCACAAACAATGCCATTATGAAGAGAGAAACTTTTCCCAAAACAACCACAAGTATTTTTAATCAAAAACAATTAAAAAAAAAATTCCAAAAAATTTCTTCCTTCTTCTCTTTCTCTTTCTGGGGTTAATGTTTAGTCAAAGAGGTCCAATTACCATATATCTTTCTTTGGGATTCTAGGCAATCTCCTCCTTTTTCAGCTTCTGCTCCAATTTTTTTTTCCTCTCCCTTCCCACTTAAAATGTCAATTTTAAATAATCAGAAATCCATACCTCCAACAAGGGTTTCCAATTTCTTAAATTTTTCAATGTCCAAAAATCCTTTTGTTCCTTAGCTTCAACTCTCAAAACAATTCACTTTCGATGTCCTATATATCCAAACATTTCTGCTGTTTCCATGGGGTGGGAGAGTGAAGAAAAAACGAAAGTTCCCTTGAACAGCTTCTCCGCCGCTTTCGCTCTTCTTAGGGATACAATGTATCCTCCAGCAATTCAAACAGCTCAGTTCCAGGCAATTTAAAGGATGTTACTTGACCCGGCTCAGACAAAACTTTCACTCTTCACATTTCCTCCAGCGCAATCTTACCCGGTTGCTGGCTTCTTCGTGGCGGCCATTGCTGACCGCCGCTCCACTGCCTTGGGAAAAAGGGGTTTTTCCGGAGAAGGGGGGGGTCTGCAACACCCCCACCTCCCTGTCCGACTCCCCTCTCTCTTCAGCTGCCCCTACAGGGCAGCCATATCCCCCTGACCCATCTGGGTCGGGGGTACCTCGATGGCTAGCACAGCAGGAATCGCGAGCTGTCGCGAATTCCTGCTGCCCCGAAGCCACGCGAAACCGGAAACTCCTTCTGTTCTGAACTTTATGTGATTGTTTTATGTATTATTTCTGCCATTTCGAAAGAATCATAAGTTGATAGAAACTGGAGGCAAATCCATATTGTAACTACTGACCATGATGGTACAGTGGTTAGAATGCAGTACTGCAGGCTACTTCTGCTGACTGCTGGCTGCCTGCAATTTGGCTGTTCGAATTTGGCTCATGGTTGACTCAGCCTTCCATCTTTATGAGGTTGATAAAATGAGGACTCAGATTATTGAGAGGGCAGTATGCTGACTCTGTAAAGCACTGTAAAGCACTGTGTAAAGCACTGTGAAGCGGTATATAAGTCTAAGTGCTGTTGCTATTCTCTTTTCCTTTGCCCAGGACCTGCGTAATGCAGCTGTGTTAATATTTGCCAACAAGCAAGATATTAAAAATTCCATGTCTACCTCTGAAATTTCTAAGTTCCTTACCCTGAGCTCCATCAGAGACCACCCATGGCATATACAAGGTTGCTGTGCACTCACAGGAGAGGGGTCAGTAAACCATATTATATCTACTGTATGCTAGGAGCAGCTGAAGTCTTCTCTCTTTAGAATGGGGATTTTAAACTCGAATAGGGTGGAGTGTAGGGCACATGATATTAAGTGCACTAATCAGTGCCTTGCATTCAAATATGTAACAAATTTTAAATACAAATAGATATCAACGATGTCAATTTCATCAATAATATTAAATTGATTTATTTATAATCAATAATTTACAGATTAAATGCAAATGATGCTATTGATGAAACAAAAAAGCAAAACTGTGCTTTCTACCATAACATTAAATATTGTATCCCTGTAGCTGCAATTGTTATCTGCCGTATAATATCCCTGAAGTCAACTAAAATTGACAAATGGTGATTTCAGCAGCAACGGTCTCTGCACACCTGCAGGGCAATTACATGCCAGCACAGCATCTGTGGCAGTTCAAAACCTTCAAAATCCTACCAGGGCAGCTCTGCAGCTCCTTATTCTTTGCTGCTGCCTTGCTGTGTGGGCTTTGTTGTGGGACAGCACTGCAGTGCCATTGGTTTTTGAGGCATCCACATATTATATATTTTGACAATCCTGCTGTAGAACTCATTGCTGTGTGAAATGAGCAAAGAGCAGATGGAAGTGCCAATCTTAAAAGGCATCAAGTTTCTTTTGATAAAAAATATTATGTTCCTTCTGTGAGGTAGAAACATAACTTGGGCAGAAAGCAAAACAGTTCTAGCTTAGGCCAACAAATTCAATATTGCATAATGCAGTATTACATTTCTGCCTCCTTGCCAAGCCTGGATTGGAACTCTGGAACACCTTTTAAGTGTTAAGGCTATTTTCTATTGTTGAAATATGTCATGAGTGGAAATGTTTGTGGTTAATAACTCATGTGAATTGACTGATTTTTAATGTTCTTAGAAACATTGAAGGAGGCCAGTGCTGTCTTCAATGTATGAATGTGGGGTGGGCGGGGATAGGGGAAAGAGGAAAATATTTCCTTAAGCTATATCTGTTTAATATATCCATGTATAATTTCTCTAAAGAAAAAACATATGTTTTCTCATACAAAGTATCATAAAGATTGCCCAATCAACTAGAATTAATTGATAAAAATCATTTTCACTGTGGACAGCCTTAATCATGGCCTATTTAAAAGGCTGTTTTCTGGTTGCTTCTGTTGCATCCTTTGGGCTCAACCCAAGTTTAGAATTAAGGAAAGCAGAAACATATCCTTTGGGAAATGAAGAACATATCTGGAACCCTTAGCGCATATCTTGGATATAATTGTTGCTTAGGAGTAGATGGGGCTGGTCAGAAAACAGCCATATACCAGCAGACAAATATCTCCTGAGCATTTAATTCAGAAGTGTCCAAAATTGCCAAGTTTGGAGACCCAATCTAGTTGAAACCATCTATATTTTTTTTCTTAGCTGATATCTACCTTAGAACACAAGTGGAGATTCAAGCAAAACCTAGAATTATTATTATTATTCTAAATAAAGAGGCTAGAACCTGGAGCAGTATGTTAGGTGCCCTCCAATATAATTTTTAAAAGGAGTCAATTGATGCAACCTGTAAGCATTGGAGGGAGGTCTTGGGCTTATATCCAAGAAAGAAAAGAAAATTATTTCTTCCTTGAAAGGATCCAAGTTAATATCAGTTTTCTTTTAGGAATTATGAATTTTGAGTTTTTCAGTATTAATCATTTCTTTTTCTCCATTCAGCCTTCCTGCCGGTTTAGAATGGATGATATCTCAAGTTGCTGCCAAGTAATCCCAGCCAAAACTACTTTAGGACTGGGGGAAAAACAAACCAAACTTATATTTATTTCCACTTTGGAAAACTCTCAGGATCTGTTGGACCTTGGATGGCTTTTTTTTCTTCGCCAAAGGCATCAGTATTTTATTAAAATACTTTCTTAGCACATGTCATATTATAGGAGGAGTTACATTCAGTCTGCAGAGAGATTCTTCCTGGACTTCAGATCTAATTGTATCACATTGGGAAGTCTGTTTACATCACACCACTATGTAGCTTTGATTTTATACCAGTCAGAACTGGACACTGCCATGAGAAGCGTTAAGTCCTATGAAACAAAAAAGATTATGGAACACTGTTGAGCAAAAAAGACAGCTGCTTTTCCTTTCCCTGGTGCTAAAATGTTTTGCATTATCGTTGTGAAAACAACAACAAAGAGGGTGGAATGTTATTTTGGGAAATGTTATTTCATGGATTTTACTCTGCCTTGCAAAATGCCTGGACTGCTTCCCAAATGAAGAAACAGCCAAGGAAATTTTGAAACAGATGTCCTCATTTCTCCATCTTCTCCTAGGATTGCTGCATTTTATCTGTCCTATAGGTAGCCCTTGACTTATGACCAGTCATTTAACAATAGTTCAGAGTTACGATAGATTGCAAAAAAGATACTTCTGATCTTTGCAGTTGCTGCTTCCCTCAAAGTCACATGATTTTATTTGGGGCACTTGCGGTATTTTATTAGTCATATGACTGGTATTCTTTACGACCACAGTCACTTTTGACTGGAATTCCAGACTCCATTGTGGTCATATGTTGAGGACTACCTATATATCCAAAAATAATTTGAATGCTGTGTTGTTTCAGAATTTTCCAAGTCCTCTTTTTTGTCTTTTTCTGACTCTGTGTGTATGAGTGTGTTTCTCTGTGTGTGCTGACACATGCATGCATGTGCTCATGTGCATGCATGTATGTGCATGTGGATGTCTGTGAGAGAGACACATATCAGGAAAGAGTTCTTTCAGCTGCTGTTTCAAGAGGATTCCTTTCAAACAGGTCAAGGCAAGTTTGGAACAAGGAAATCTGTTAGTTCAAGCAAAACAAGTGATCGGAAAGTGAATGTGAAAGTCTGTAAATAAGAAAGTTCTTCCTCTCAACCTATCTTTTCTTCTTTTAAGAGGAACAGTGTTAGCTTCTGACATTACAAAAGCTTAATCTCAAATATAACCTAAATACAATTGTACATGTTACTTCTGGTCTTGGAGGACAGAATGACTTGGGTGCAAGGGAGATCTGATGCTACCAGTCTTGCCAAAAGAATTCCTCCTTGTACAGTTTATTATGTATAAATGCAGTTAATGCCATATTTAATCTGATATTTTGTGCAGAAGAATTAGTATAGTTGCCTCTAGACTACAGAGGAGACCTTCCAAAAATAATTTTATCCAAGATTTTTTTTTAAAAAAAAAAACACCTACAAACAAAGAGAAAAGTAACTGTTAAGGTTGTAATATAGTTTTTTTCTATTTGCATGCTTCTAATATAAAACAATGTTTCTCAAGCTTGGCAAACTTTAAGATATATAGACTCCCAGAATTCCCCAACACTGATGTAAATGAATATTCAGAAATGTGATTCCATGATATAAATTCTGTTGAGCGTTTTTTTTCTTTCTTTCTCTCACTCTGCAGTCAACTCATCCAATTAAATGTATAGACTAAGGCACATGGAGAATGGTGGCAAAAATGTAATATAGCCTTCTTGGCCATAATTCAAATTATCTGTTTTGGAATGGTCATTCCCAGGCTTGGAATTATGGGAAATCGGTATTAAACATATCTGGGAAACTTTTAATTTTTTAAGGCAAAATGATCAGAAATCTCATTTGAAGGTGGTATGTTAATTCATGAAATTACAGAAATATGTGCTTTATTATTAGAAGGTTCGATGTTGTGTAAACACATGTTGTTTGTCTTTTTTATGTCCAAATGTATTCTTATGATGGTGGGATTTTTAAAAAAAATATTTCTAGATATGGTCTGTTTGAATTTAAAAAAAAAATAAAGTATTTTCTAATTAAATGTCATTTATTTTTAACCTCTTCCTGTGTGGTGCCCTTGCAATCAGATATTGCAGTCATGGGTGTGATAGGTTTCATCCAAACACTGTAACTGCGGCTGGTGCCACAAATATTGGTAAGAATCTAGAAAATCCAAGAATCCCTTTGAAATTCTCTAAGTTTTCACATTGTTCAATATCAAGTTTCACCAATTACTTGGTGAAGTTATTATTATATAGGAGAGGTTTTCCTAACATCTCCTGTCTACTACATCAGCTAGATTACAGAACTGAAAGCACACCTGGGGAATATCAGGTTTTAGAAGTTGGGGAGGAGTTAAGTGTTTACCCTGCTACTATCAGAGTTTGTTCCAACTCTGGAATTCTTTGTTGTTCTGAAAAAAAAGGAAGCTGTGGCTACTGTTGGTCTGTTGGCACCCTTGAACTGTTCTGCAGCACTATATGAGAATTTATTCCTGTAAATGATTGAACCCGGAGGCCCATCTGGCACTTAAATATTGCACAGTATTCTGGTCATAACAACCAGGTCCAAAACATTGTGCAAAGTCAAGATGACTGCCTGCATTTCTAATGTTCCAGCACTGTGAATGTTAATAAGTAAGTTTATCAGAGGCTTTCTTGGATATTAGTAAGCAACATTCGGTTTCCTCAAAATTTTAAGCTCCATTCCATCAGACTGGACAGCAGAAATATCTATATTTTTGCTGCCATCTAGTAATCATCTGAAATTTTTCAGTCCAGGTCTGGTAGTCCAAAACTCTATGAAATATATGGGCTAAATTTGCATGACAGACATAAACAAGTCAAATGATCTAGGGACCAAATTTATATTTGTACAACATGCAGAGTTTAATTAGGTTTTACTTTGGTTGGTTTGTTGTGATTCAATATATGAAAGAAAGGAGGTTGATTGGTTTTATATCTCATACTGCATTCAGTAGCCAGTTGAAACATATTGTGCAAAATCACCCGAGGGCAAAACTCCATGATTTAACAACAATAAGCTGCATGCACAGAAACTGCATACCAAGCACTCAGCAAATATATGGAAAGGCCTAAAAAATATTACTGGCTACGGCAGATCTCCCACCCTCGCTGAAGAAAATTGCCAAGGGAATTTAGGGAAAAATAGTGTGTTGCACTTGCATAAGTAAAGTGTCTTGCAAGAAGCCAATGGCAAACTACTGTATTGTTTTGTTTTATTTATATCCCAACTTTCCTCTGGTTGCTCAGGACAGTCTGACAGCAAGTCCTCTAACCTTCCCTTGTTAGAATAATTGGGCTGAAATCTCTTTAATGTTGTTAAGGAAACTATAGTATCCATGCAGCAAACAGAGTTAGGATCAATTTATATGACTAGGTGTCACTGAAATCACTTATCACATGGGCAAGTTCACACAACACATTAGGCTAAAACTTTTATTGTGTTATTTATGGTTCAATATATTATGGGAACAAAACTTCTCAGCGACATTAATGGGAATGTTGGGTATTGGTTTTATTTTTCTTTTTTTTTAAATAAAAACTAGTTATCCTATTCCAGTTAGGCATTGCTTTTATGTGATAAACAGGCTTTAAGTGCAAGTCGGTTTAAGATTGATGCCTGGCCAATTATGAATAATCTTAAAGCAAAACAAAATCTGATGTGTTTGGAAATGAAGGTACCATATATACTCGAGTATAAGTCGACCCGAATATAAGCCGAGGCACCTAATTTAACCACAAAAAACTGGGAAAACTTACTGACTCGAGTATAAGCCGAGGGTAGGAAATGCAGCAGCTACTGGTAAATTTCAAAAATAAAAATAGATACCAATAAAAACTTTCACTAGGACAGTTGAGAATAAGTTTGATGTTCTCTTTGAAAGAGACCAGTAAATAGGGAACAAGAAGATGAAGAAAAAGAAGTGTGTTTTTTCACACTTTTCACACTGCAGTGAACAAAAATGGCATCATAGGAACAGGCTTATTCTCAGCCCAAAGGTTTGTTTCTGATTTCTTCCCTGATTTAAGGGAAATTTGGGAAACGATCTCACTATCATGAAAGGTTTAATTGATTCACTAACCCAAAAGATGATGATGATGACAGTGGGAGGCAGGAGTCACTCTCTTCCTTGCAAGAAAAAACCAAGAGCCGTTCTTATGATATCTCTCTCTCTCTCTCTCTCTCCCCCCCCAATAAAGTCAAGCCCTTTCCAGCACGCGCGCGCAATCCGCCACCACCCCTTTGCACCTTGCAAATGCAAAACCCCAGGGTTTTTGCATTTGCAAGGTGCAAAGCAGCGGGGGGCGGATCGCGCGCATGTGCTGGAAAGGGCTTGACTGTATTATGGGGCGAAAGAGAGAGAGGGAGAGATCATAAGAACGGCTGTTGCTTTTTTCTTGCAAGGGAGAGAGTGACTCCTGCCTCCCACTGTCATCAACATCTTTTGGGTTAGTGAATCAATTAATTTGGGAAATGATCTCACTATCAGAAAACAACGCGAGCTGCCACCACCACCTCCTCCTCCCCCTCCTCCCGAATGGACTGAAAGCAGCTGGAGCTGAGGAAATGAAGCTGAGTGGAGCGACCTCAGCTCGCGTTGCTTTCTCAGCCTAGAGCTCAGAAAACAACGCGAGCTGCCACCACCACCTCCTCCCCTTCCTCCCCCTCCTCTCGAGTGGACTGAAAGCAGCTGGAGCTGAGGAAATGAAGCTGAGTGAAGTGACTTCGGCTCGCGTTGCTTTCTCAGCCTAGAGCTCAGAAAACAACGCGAGCTGCCACCACCTCCTCCTCCTGAGTGGACTGAAAGCAGCTGGAGCTGAGGAAATGAAGCTGAGTGGAGCCGAAGCAACCTCGGCTCGCGTTGTTTTCTCAGCCTAGAGAAAGGGGAAGGGGGCTCATCTGGACCAAGGGTGAGTCTCCCCCTCAGTTTCCCCTGAAGGATCTTCCGTCGCTTTTGCCTTCTCCCTACGTCTTCCCTCCATTAAAATACACACACACACACACACACACTTATTTTCGGTTGGATAGATTTCGTGTCTGAGCATTCTCACATGGCGGTGGGTCTTCCCCCCCAAAAAAAAACAGTTAAAAAAAGAAAAAACAATATATCCTCAAGCAAGAACTTTTCTGCTTCCGATTACCCCCATGCTTAAAAGTTGCAAAGGAAACACGGAAGCAGGGAAGCGGCTGCCCAGCTTCGGAGCTCCACACCATTTTTTTTTCAGAGGGGAATCTGACTCTAGTATAAGCCGAGGGGGTTTTTTTCAGCACAAAAAATGTGCTGAAAAACTCTGCTTATACTCGAGTATATACGGTATGTTGAACATGTACAGATTTTTAGAGACTAAAAATAAACTGACTAAAGAAGTGCTAGACAGGATCCAAGGGATATAAATCTTGAACAAAGGAAAATGAGGGTTAGGAACTACTCAGAACTAAATTCTGAAAACAGAACTATAAACTGTTCCAAAGAGGGAGGGAAATGGAGCAGACAGATTGGATTATTGGGGATACACAGGAAAATTGCAACTGATCTAAGAATAAAAAGGACAGCTACATGGTAGGAATCACTAAGGAAGTAAACTAGCAAGCAGGTAATGTCTTCAGAAATACAGTTAGAAAAGCTAAAGCCAAAAGAAGTTTAGGCTCACAAAGGAAGCTAAATGCCACAAAAGACTGTTTTCATTAAGTCAGCACTAAAAGAAGGAAAATGGAAAGGGTAGACAATTGGATAATAGCGAAGATCTGGATCAGCTTTATACTAATTCTAACTATGCTAACGCTTGATGTTTTTAAGAAGAGATTGGACAACCATTTGTCTGAAATGGTATTGGGTTTCTTGCCTAAGCAGGGGTTGGACTAGAAGATCTCCAAGGTCCCTTTCAACTCTGCTATTCTATTCTATTCTACTCTACCCTATTCTGTTCTAATAAAGGGTAAAATTTTTGAACAGATTGTTAAGCACCTGGTTTATGAACATTTAGAAAGGAATGTATTGTTTGGCAGAAACCGGCATAGTTTATCAAGAATAAATCAATTCAGGTCAGCTCAATCTCCTCCTTTGACAGGGGACCCATTTAACTGCCCATGGGAATGTAGTGAATATAATTTACCTTGACTTCAATTAAGTTTTCAACAAAACCAAATTCTAATGAAGAAGATGACAAAATATAGTTTGGGTTATGCTATCATTCCATCAGTACAGAGTTCATTTAGTGATCAACATCAACAAAAGTGATCAATGTGATTACATTGTTGGAATTGTCAAGTGATGTACCCAAACGTGAGTGTAGGCTCTTTGCTGTTCAACATACTAATAAAGTGGGCGAGGGATTAGAAAACATGATTTTCATGTTTTCAAAAAATCAAGTTGGGAACAGAGGCAACACCTTAGATGAGGACCGAATCAAAATTCACAGGAATTCTGAGAAGCTAGAAAAAGATTGAAACTACCAAAATGAATTTCAACAGGAATAAATGCAAAGTCTTACAATTGAGTAAGGAAAATCTAAAATATGAGTTCAGGATGGAGGAGGAACCATGCTGGGTAGTTCATAAACAAAGGATCTGAATATTTTGATAGACCAAATGATGAATATGAGCAAGAAGTATAAAATAGCAGAAGGAAGGAAGGAAGGAAGGAAGGAAGGAAGGAAGGAAGGAAGATCAGAAGTCCCCAACCTTTGTGACTTGGTGGCCCGGTTGGGAGAGAGGGAAGAGGGGAACCTGGGCTCATGAATGAAGCTGCACATCCATGTATATGCTATCCCAGCACTCGTGCAGCCTAATTCTGAATACGCGACAGCCCAGTTGTGGTCCAGGGGTTGGGGACACCTGCCCTAGATTTCACAAACAGAAATATCAAGAAAGATAAATCAGTGTTTCTATCCTGTACTCGTTCAATCACATTTACACCCAAATACATATTTTAGGAAGGACATTTATAAAACGAAGCCTGTCCAGAGGACAACAAGCAAGATAATATGGGCCCTGGAAGAATAAAAATACGAAGAAGATAAAATCCATATGATGAATGGTTGGAGGTATTCATTGTATTCAGCCTGGGGAAAACTGTTGGAAGTGATGAAAATTGTTTTCAAGTGTCAAATGGCTGTCATTCAGAAGATGGGGCAGATTTGTTCAGAGATATTCCAGAAAATAAGACAGAACTAAGAAGGAAGTAATTGAACATCTGAAAAATATCACTGTGAGAATTGAAAAGATGTGATTTAATACAATGATTAAAAAATGAAAACAATTCTTTGAAAAAATTAAAAAAAAATAAAAAGAGAGAGGAACGACAACTATAAGAAAAATCATTCAAACTGCTTTTTTCCCTTCTTTTTTCTTTCTTTTTCTTTATTTATCAAATCTATATGACCACCCATATCACAGATATGCATCTGGACATCATACAATAAAACAAAAAATGTAAACATTTTTTAAAAACCATTTAAAACTTTTACTAGCTGCTACTTAACTGTCTACATACTCTATTTTAAACTTCTATTATTTACTAATTTCTGTTTAGACCATTTTAATAATTTTTAAACTCACCTTTTCTTCAAAAGCCATATTATAAGTGTATTAAGTTGCTTTGCTATGTGACTAATTATAAGGGAGCCATTCCTAATTGAACTTGATTAGACTTCTGCTGTGTAGATACATATAGCCAATTTTTCCATTGCTTTATAACCTTCAATTTTAGTCTTTTAATCTTATATTGATAGCAAGATTTGCTTTTTCCAGTGTTGTGCCCAGTTAATTTTTGACTCCATCAGCATATGTCTTAATAAGTTATGCTTTTCATTTGTATTCTCTGGGATCATACCTAATGTGAATAGAATTTCATTTCAAATTTTATTTTCAGATTTTTCTGGTTGTTTTGGTGTACTTTTCCCCCAAAACTTGTGAGTCTTTTTGTATGATTACCACATATGGTAAAGAGTTCTCCTTTTTTATGGCATTTTCAACATTTATCACTGGTTAATTTGCCCATTTTGGCAATCACTAATGGAGTTATATACTATACTATGTGTACAAGATTTTGTATCAATTTTCCCTCAGACAGTGAATTGGTATAAATTTTGTTGTCCCCTATACCCACCTGTATAGTTCTTCCCAATGTCCCATCTTTAAAATTTCATCTTTAAAATTTGCAACAATTTTATCTTTCTTTTTTATTCTGCTCTGTATTGTATTTCAATAACAAGTTGTAATATGGCCTCATAATGCATCTTGATTTTATGCAAGTATTACAAATGCTGCAAACTTTCTCCAGTTCCCCATTTCTCTCTGATATGCTTTAGTTTTCCAGCTATTTACAAATACATTAACCACAGTTGATGCCTACTTTTATTAAGCAAACAGAAGAAAAATGTCCTAAAGCTAATAGCTGTTCAAAGTATGGATTCTTTGGAACTGATGAAGTGCCCTGTATTAGAGGTTTTATGGAGAAACAGGGTGGAGATATCAGCAATAGGGAAATAATAGCTTCTGGTCAAAAGGTTTGGATTTTTCACCCACCAAGTCCCTTCCAACTCTAATGTTCCATAATTCTAGGAAGTTTAGAATCCCACGTTTACAAATCGTTTCCCATGTTGTTGATTAATTCCACCAAAGTAATTTTTTACTTTACCCACAAAGTAAAGCCAGGATCGATAGAACACCTATTTCACTTATGGATACTGTAATGTACTTGTACCAAATTCTACCAATGGCCACTAGAGGACAGGCCGGCTCCTCGGTTCTTCTGCATCCTTCCCAGCCCTTTTAATCCAGCCTCTCTCGCCCACCCTCACCCCCCCTCCCGCGCCCTCCGCCCACCTAAGCTTTGACAGTTCCGTGCTGCACCAGCAACCTCCAAATGCTGGGTTTTGTAGCAGACAAGTTTCCGCCACCGAGCAGGAATCTTCTGGGAGCCACTCATCTCACGCCGTTGGCAGCCGAACGGAGGTGGAGGCTGCAGGGAAGAGAGAGGAACAGTCCGGGTGGAAATTGCTCGCCAGACGCACCAGAAAGTTCGTGCCAAGGAAAAGTGGTGCAGTGGAGTGATGGGGCACCCCGAATTGCGGAAGCTTTCCTGGGGAGCACTGATGGTGCTCTGGCTTCTGCTGGAGGAGGCCATGGGATCGTCTTTCCCAGAAAGGAAAGGAGCAGGTACCGTCCCCACGTTCCACTGGGCGAGTGCGCCAAGAATGAACCAGGAGCGGGCGGCGGGTTGGAGGTGCCTGTTGTCTTGTGAATCTGAGGAAGGGCAACTCTGAGAATTACCCAGTCACCAAAATTGGGATGGGGGCAAAGAAGGACAGGTAAAGACACGGATCAAATGTGAGCCAGCCCAAACAGCAGCGGGAATAAGGTACAACATGTGCAGAATGGTGTGTAAAATACAGGTGTAACTCTACTAGGGCACCGAGTGTATAAAAATTAAATGGTAGTTTCATAGAAAAGCACAGAGATACCTATCAAATGGCAGCATTATATATAGATTTCTATGTATTGGTCCATAAATCCCTCCAGTCACTTATTGAAACTTATAATAAGACTATTGAAAAAGAATGATTCATAATGGGAATGCAAATGTACAAACATCTTGCAAATGTGAACAATTGTGGGTGACAATTCATATAATGCTTCTAGTTATTATTTATAGTTGTTAGTATGGAATTAACCCAACTTTCTGGGTTCACATGAACCAGAAGTAACATTTGGATGATGTCACAAACCAGCCAGTCAATTTCTGACATAATCTTGGGAAAACTTAGTTATTGTGCTAATGGTTTATTTGTGTGTATGTATGTGTGTGTGTGTATATGTGTATGCGTATGTGTATGTGTATGTGTGTATATATATATATGTATGTGAGTGTGTGTGTATCACACGCAGAGGCATCCACTAAACATACATCCAAACGTGTTCCTTGTGAACTTCACCACACTTCATATAATCTTTCTAGACCACATGTTTGTGAGAAACTGTTTCTATATTTTTAACAGAGTTGCTGATTTTGTATTATGCTTATTATGGCTTGCAAAATCACTGGTCTACTTTCCCTGCTGTTGTGTTGTGTCTTATTTTTAAATAAGGCTCCAATATGAAATCCAATGAGCTCAAGCAGAAATTAATTGGATAGATAGATGCTCCTATGTGTGAGCTATGTTGCTTCCAAATTATGGAATCTATTCCTTTTGAAAAGATTCTGGTTTTAAAGAAGAAGCCATATGTACCATTTTGGCTGGTTATTTTTGTATATTTGTTTATATCAACTGTATACGCCAATTATCTCACAATATAAGGTGACATTAAATGGCTGTATATTTCAGTTTCATTTTATTATAATATCATTTGCCTTGAGCAAACAATGGCTTAATGAATATGATAACAATTAGGAATATAATGAATTTTAATGATTTTAAAACTGAACTGTAGATGATGTGAAAGGGATCTTGGAGTCCTAGTGGATAATCATTTAAATATGAACCAGCAGTGTTCTGCAAAGTCAACACAGTTTTAGGCTGCATAAACAGAGGGATAGAATCAAGATCACATGAAGTGTTAATACCACTTTATAATGCCTTGATAAGGCCACACTTGGAATACTGCACCCAGTTTTAGTCATCACACCCATAATGTAAAAAATATGTTGAGACACTAGAAAGAGTGCAGAGAACAGCAACAAAGATAATTATGGGACTAGAGGTTAAAACAAATAAAGAATGACTGCAGGAACTGGGATGTCTAGTCTAATGAAAAGAACGACTAGGGGAGACATGATAGCAGTGGTCCAATATCTCAGGAGCTGCCACAAAGAAGAGGGAGTCAAGCTATTTTCCAAAGTACCTGAAAGGCAGGACAAGAAGCAATGGGTGGAAACTGATCAAGGAGAGAAGCAACTTAGAACTAAGGAGAAATGTTCTGACAGTTAGAACAATTAATCAGTGGGACAACTTGCCTCCAGAATTTGTGAATGCTCCACCACTGAAAGTTTTTAAAAACATGTTGGATAACATCATTTGTCTAAAGTAGTGTAGAGTTTCCTGCCTAGGCAAGGGGTTGAAGACCTTCAGAGTCCCTTCCAACTTTGTTATTCTATTCTATTCAATTTGATGTGAACTTGAAGGCCATCTAATCCAAACCTCATCTAATCCATTGAGGAAATTCACTGAATATTCAATGGTAGAATATTCTTAACAGATGGCTACCCAACCTATATCTGAAAACCTCTAGCAAGGGAGAATCAATTAACTCTTCCTTTTAGGTCACTGTATCCCTTCATGAATTTCTCTTACTGTTGTAAAATTTTGTGCAAAGTACAAATTTATCTTTCTGTTTAAGCCTTGGGAACTCATCCTGTTTCTTGTTCTTGTCTAAAATTCATAAGTCTCAATAGGTACTTGGCTCAACTGCACTTGTTTTAGTTATTCTAAACCAAGATCATCCTTTCCCCCACCCAAGAGTGCATGGAACACTAAAGGAACAGGATATGATGTCTCTGGAAAAGGAATGGATGTTTTAGCAAAATGAAATTGTTAGGTTAGCTACAGAATTCCTCTGAATCAGTCTTTTATTAACTTGGTGTACTCCAGATGTGTTGACTAGGAATTCTGAGAACTCAACACACCTGGAGGCACAGTAGAAACAATTATTTTAGAAAAGCAACCCATAGCCATCTCAACATTGCTAAACTACTGTTCCCAGAATCCCTCATGGTTGGCCATGCTTTGTAGGAATATTGGGAATTGTCATTCAGCAGCACCAGGAGTGCCAGAAGTTGCCTGTCACTCGTTTAGACCTTAAGAATGGGATTCTGTTGTAAGTTTTCACTGACTGTAATCCACATAATCAGGCAGGGAAATTTTATCTTCAGTGTGTGTAAGCAATAAGACTAAAAGCCTCTAAAATATTTTGCAGTATATTGATGAGAATCAAACCGATTTATATAAGAATATGGTAAAAGATCATTTGTCTTGAATAATGAGCTTTATTTTTTTATGTACTAAGTCAAGGTGGTTAAATAGCTATACTGAGAATCTGAAAACTTTAGAATTTGAAGAAGCTTTGGAGATGATCTGATTCCCCTTCTTGTTTAACAGAGACTTTAAAAGGCAAGATGAAATTCCAGCCAAGGTGGAAAACCAGATCCTGCTCAAAGGCAGATTGTTCATCAGGCTTCCTTCTGCAAGCTAGATGATTTTATTTCATCAGGGCCAAACCCCACCCTTTGCCTTCATTCAGATGCTGTTTGTTTCTTAGGGAGGAGATGTTGGGGTTGGGGGCGCTTTCAAGCCTGTGCAAAGAAGTAGACTTAACCTATCCTTTCCTTTCCTGAAGGACTAAGTATTTGGTTCCTGAACATCTTTGGGTACAGTGCCTCCTCTGTCCCTTTATCAAAGGGATGATGGAGGGAGAGATTGCTGGGGAAAACAACTACTGCCCAGATGATGGAATCCTCTGAGGAAAGCAGTTTGGGAAAGGAGCTTACGTGGGCCTTATGGTGGGACTGGGATGAAATTACCAAAATGAAACACAGATGGTTGGTGGTGTTTTCATTTAGAGCCCTAGGTGGCAGCTGACAAGTATCTTCTCACTTTTTCTTCTCAGCCTGTCCAGTTGATGTTCTGGCCTCATTTTGTCCATCTGTTTCTTCACTTCATTTACATGGAAACTGTAAAGATTTTAGAATATTGTATGTAAATCATCAGGGTGTGAATCCCCCTTGAAGGAATTGGAGCAAATAAGATTGGCGTGTAATATTTGGCTGAAGAATTAGCCAGGGGGTGTATTCTTGCAAGAATATATTCTAGTTGCAAATATCCTTCGGTTCCGTTTCTCTTGTTTAGGGTGTTACCTGTGGCGGATAATCATAAAAAACATAAAACTCAGATCAGATACATTCAGAATATAGTCCCCAGAATGGCATAGTTGATATGATATGATAAAACTCAATTCTTGTCTAAGAGAGCCAGTTATGCATTACCACAAAATAATATAATTTGTAGATTTAAAAATATAGTTATGATATAACACATAAGATGATTGTTCATTCTGCTATTGCCCCTCAAGCATCAGAGATTTAGAGAATGGTATCTTGGATTCTTGCTCTAAGAGATATCCATCAAAACTAGTAGCTATTTCTAAGCGAGACCTCCATGAATTTATCTTATGTAATTTTTATAGTAACTGTATTAAAGATTATAATTACAACAATAAAAACAAATACAAAAAATTTATAGAACATGCAGAAAAGAATGAAAAATAGAAATAGAAAAGCAAAAATAAATATATAGTAAGCAAAAAGGGAAAAAAAGATATACAGAGAAGTAGCTTCCCACCTTCATCACAATGTATAAATAAATTATTGCCTTTTCTTAAAATACAACAAACTGATTTCTTCTTCCCTATCCAATCTTTTATCTATAAACATAGATAAGTATTATCGTCTCACTTCTAATTTTAGTGAAAGCCCATTCAGGGTTACCATAAATACACATATCTATTTAAGCTTGATTAAATAAACCAACTTTATGTTGCTTCCCTTTATTTCAAACATACCAGTCTTTACTTCCTTCAATAGGAAGGAAGTATACTGTAATGTGAAATTTGGTCTGTGTTTATTTCGCTTTTGTCCCTTTTCACAAACTTCTTCAAAACTTTAACACACCCCTTTTGCAAATACAATATAGGAAAATTATCCAGGTCACTCACTTGGTTTATTTGTAATTCTTTTTAATTATTAAGAAATCAACCAGTTTCTTTTGTAGACCTAGTATAATATCTTTTTCCATGTCATTCTTGTAGAAATCCAATTTAAACTCAGTCTCGATGTTTTGAGGTAGAACTTTCTGCTCATCCACAATATCTTATAAACACAGTCTATCTATAGAGGTGGACATTTTTAAATTAACTTCTGGGTCCATTGTTCAAAAATATCCTTCAATATGTCCAATTTATATTCTGTGCTACTTCTAATTCCCTCTAAGCTCCATTTTAAAAGAATCTTATCATTGTTATTTTAAAAATTACAATAGTAACATGGAAATAATTATTTATAATTAATTCTAAAATGTTATATCAAATTTATCTGCACTTTTAGACCATTTGTAATTTTCTAAAATCAAATTTTTAATCACCTTTTGTTGTTTATTAAAAAAAAAAAAAAGCTCTTAAACTTGTACTTAAAGCTTCTTTTACTGAAGTTTGAAGGAAACCTACCAGTGCTATACAATATGTGGATCCAAAGTTTACTAATAATGGAAAAACAGTTAATGGGCAATTTAGAAAAAGAAATATGCAAACTAATGTCCTTTCAAAGACTATCATTGTTTGAGCAAGATAGCAATAACACTTAGACTTATATACTGCTTCACAGTACTTTACAGCTTTCTCTAAGTGATTTACAGAGTCAGCATATTGCCCCCAACAATCTGGGTCCTCATTTTATCAACCTTGGAAGGATGGAAGTTGGAGTCATCTGGCAGCCGGCAGTCAACAGAAGTATCCAGCAGTACTGCATTCTAACCACTGTGTCACTACAGCTCTTTAGGCCATGATTATTCCCTCATTTCTCAGAGCTCTAAACCCACCAGAGGAGCAGTTTTCTGGAATTCTTATAGGTGATTTCTATTCTCTCCTTGTCCAGAGAAGAATTATCAAAAAGCTGGCTTACTTACTACCTCTTCATTCCTCTATAGACATCAAGGCTGCTTTTTATGGAGCTAGCTTCAGTCTTCTTTCATAGAAGTCCAGATTTCTGTAATCTAAATTGATGTACCTTCTACGTTAGTACCAACAAATTCCCTTGTTATTGGGCAGGGGGCAGGGAGGGGAGACATTTGTGTAATCTTTAGATTCTTGGAAAAGATTACTGTAGAAATAGGATATACATAAATTCTTTAACAACCTCATCAAATCCCATCACACTAAATTTACTTAAAAAAGCACTTCTCCTTGTTGGTCCCAAACCTCCCTATGCTTAATTTCATTGATGTCTGCCCTTCCCCATCCCACGTTTTAATAGCACTAACAATGGAAAAATTCTATCCATGTTTTCTATGGCATGCATGTGTAACATAATAATTCTTACCCTTTTTAACCTGACAAGCTTCCTAAAATCTGTGCCCTATATGAGCATATTTTATTTCCCTAAACTGGTAGGTTTTTAAAATCTTTTTTTTTCTTCTAGTTGGTACTTGATTTCTTTTCAAATTAATTATAATGCAGCCCCATACAAGATTGGCATTGTTCCTGACTTATACATTTGTTTTCAACTACCTTGTTGATATTAGAACAAGACCACAGTAATAGCTATGTTGGAAGAAGAGAGGAAGAAAGCATTATTTTAAAACCAAAACAGGGAGTCTACTTTAATATGTCTCATCCATGGGCTGAGGATGAGACGAAGGCTACATCATGAGAATATGGCCTCAAAAGGGGTTACAGAACATATATATGCTGCACTGAGGGGGGGTGTCAGGATGAGCCTAGGCAATTTTTTTTCCCTGTACCTAATTGTGCTACAAGCCTGCCTTTTCTTTTTCCTCTCCATGACACGGCCTTCATCTTTTTCACAGTTTGATTAAAAGAAGGACTAGGGGTGACATGATAGCAATGTTTTGATCTCAAAGCAGCTGCCACAAAGAAGAGGGGATAAACCTATTCTCCAAGGCACCTGAAAGCAGGACAAGAAACAATGGATGGAAACTAATCAAGGAGAGAAGCTAGAACTAAGGAGAAAATTCCCAACTGTTAGAATAATGGAATGATTTTCTTCCCAAAGATGTGACTGCTCCAACTCTGGAAGTTTTTAAGAAGAGATTAGATAACCAGTTGTCTGAAATGGTATGAGATCTCGTTCTTCAGCTGAGGGATGGACTATAATACTTTCTACTAATTTCCCCATAAGAGATGTCAAAATAAGCTGGTCTGTGATTTCCCTTTTTCTACCCCATCAGTTCTGTAAAAAAACAAAACAAAAACAACTGGAATTACATATGCAAGTCCTCAGGAATGGATGTTGATTGTAGGGGAAACTTGCATATTTTCACCAATATGATATTTGAGTTCTTCAAGAACCCACAACCGGATACCCTGTGGAATCAGGGAATCAAATAACTACCTTCAAATATAGAAGTTTTACCACCGTAATCTTGGCTTTGCCATAAACTCTGTAGGTTTGCCACTCCCTGTGGAACTCAATCCCTTCATGCAAGATAGCCTGCATTAGTAAAAGAGATACTAATGCAGGCTATCTTGCAAAGGTTTGATAAGGAGCATATTTATAAGAAGCCCTTTAAATATCTCAAAGGATTGTGTAAAAGCTCAGACTTATGAGTAGTGTTTGGTGTGACAAAAAGCTAATGTCAGTTAAAAATGATGAAGCAATTCTTCTTATTTCTTATTACAATTTAACAGATTTAACAGATAATCAGAGTTGGAAGAGACGTTGTAGGTCATCTAGTCCAACCCCCCCCCCCGCCCAAGCAGGAGACTCTACACCATTTCTGACAGATGAGAGTCCAATCTCTTCTTGAAAGTCTCAAGTGATGGCGCTCCCACAACTTCTTTTTTTAAAAAAAAACAACAACAAATTTTATTAATTTTACAAAAACAATATACAAATAATCCAGGCATAACAATTTGAAAATTCTTTTCTAAAAAAAAAAAAATTAAAGAAGAAAGCCAATAGAACATACAAAATAATTCCAAATTGTAATATCAATATTTACATTATCTATTTAACTTCACATCTTATCCCGACTTCTCTTTTTCATTCTAGTTATCCAAATTATATTTCTTGCTTATTAAAATTTTATTGCCTTTCATAAACATACAAAACAGAACATAGAAAAAAAAACCAACCTAAAACAACTTTTCTGAAGGCTGCTTGATCCCGGGTTGAAACTCTTCACAGAAACACAAATTCAAACATCATATTCACTTTATATATCCTTCCATATCTTATTATCATTTTCAATATCATTCTTTGTCTGTTCTATTTCCAACTATCCATTCATCTTTTTTCTTTTAATATACTTCTCCTATACACTGATTGGAGTGACACCTTTAACTCATTGTCCTAACTTAAAATTACTTCATATAACACTTAATTTTATCTTGGGATTCTGTTTAGTACATTCTAAATTTACACAATAAATTTTATAAAAAAGGTAAAGACCCAACAATTACTAAGTAAAATCCTATATAAGCACTAGCCATATCATTAAAAAAAAAAAACCTAATCGTATATATTAATACTCATTTATATCTTAAGCATTTTACTCTAAATACACATATAAAGACCCAATCTTATGTACCTTCCAGAATCCCCCCCTTTTTTTCAATTAGATTCACCCATTGTCTCTAAATAAGCTTTTTTTCTTTAAATCTTGCTTCCCACCATTGAGGCTTCTCCTCCCCTCCTTTCTTTCTTGCTTATTCTTCTCCTTGCCCTTTTTACCCCTTTGTCTCTCCTCCTCCCTTTTCTTAATCCCTTTCCGTTGTTTTCTAACCTTGCATCCACCTTTCATCTCATTTTTCTCTTTTTTGGTTGTTTTTTCAAACCTTAAAATCCCCTTTTTCTTATCCTCTTTCTCCTCCTCCCCAGAAAAAAACCATTGTTCATCAAAGATGGCTTCTTCTTCCTCTTCTTCTTTGTCCCAGTCATTCTGCTGCGTAGTCAACTTTTCATAAGTACATAACGCCATTTCTAAAAATTGAAATAAAGTGCCCAAAGTATCTTTTCCATCTTGTTCTTCCTTTTTATATTTTTGATATTCAGTTTTTAATTCATCCACAAGCAATGCCATCATAAAAAGAGAAACTTTTCCCAAAACAACCACCCAAGTATTTTTAATCAAGAATAATTCAAAAAAGATTCCAAAAGTTAATCCTTTTTTCCCCCTTCTTCTACTTCTCTTTCTGGGGTTACTGTTTATTCAAAGAGGTCCAATTACCATGTATCTTTCTTTAGAATTTAGGCAATCTCCTCCTTTTTCAACTTCTACTCCAATTTTTTTCCTCTCCCTTCCCACTTGCAACAACAACTTTTAAATGATCAGAAATCCATACCTCCAATAAGGGTTTTCCAATTTCTTAAATTATTAAGTCCAATGTCCAAAAAGTCTTTTGTCCCTTGGCTTTAACTTTCAAAATAATTCACCTTCAATGCCCAAATAAATTTCAAATCTTCATCTGTTGTTTCTATGGGGTGGGAGAGTGTCGGGAAAAAAAAGTTTCCCTTTAACAGCTTTCTCCCCCGCTTGGATCTTCTTAGGGATACAATGTATCCTCCAGCAATTCAAACAATTCAGTTTCAGAGAGTTTGAGAGATGTTGATTAGCCTGGCTCAGCCAGCACTTTCACTTTTCCTGCTTCCTCCAGCACAATCTTACCCGGTTGCAGGCTTCTTCGTGGCGGCCATTACTGACCGCCGCTCCACCACCTCAGGAAAAAGAAGTCCCATAACTTCTGCAGGCAAGCTGTTCCATTGGTTGATTTTTCTCACTGTCAGAAAGTTTCTCCTTATTTCCAGGTTAAATCTCTCCTTGTTTAGTTTCCATCCATTATTCCTTGTCTGGTCTTCGGGTGCTTTACAAAATAGCTTGACCTCTTCCTCCCTGCGGCAGCCCCTCAAATATTGGAAGACCGCTATCATGTCTCCCCTGGTCCTTCTCTTTACTAGACTAACCAAGCCCAGTTCTGTAACCGTTCTTCATATGTTTTAGTCTCCAGTCCCCTAATCATCCTGGTTGCTCTTCTGTGTACTTTTTCTCGACTCTCAACATCTTTTTTATAATGTGATGAACAAAATTGGATGCAGTACTCTAGGTGTGGTCTTACTAAGGCTTTATAGAGTGGTATTAGTACTTCTCTTGATCTTGATTGTAACCTCTGTTAATAGAACTTAGGATTGCATTAGCTTTTTTGGCTGCTGCTGCACACTGTTGGCTCATATTTAGCTGGTTGTCCACTAAGACTCCAAGATCCCTCTCACAGCTACTGCTATTGAGCCTGGCTTCCCCTACTCTATATGTGTACTTTTGGTTTTTCTTGCCTAAATGTAGGACTTTACTTTTCTCTACATTGAATTTCATTTTGTTAGATAAGGCCCAGTGTTCTAGTCTGTCAAGATCCATGTGGATGTTGAGCCTATCTTCCTGGGTGTTAGCTATTCCTGCCATCTTAGTATCATCTGCAAATTTGGTAAGTTCCCCTTCTATTCCCTCATCTAAGTTGTTAATGAAGATATTGAAGAGTACTAGGCCTAAGACGGAACCTTGTGGCACCCCACTGCTTACTTCCCTCCATGTAGCCTTAGACCCATTAAGGACTACTCGTTGTGTACAGTTTGTCAGCCAGTTGCGAGTCCATGTAGTGGTGGTGCTATCTATTCCACTTTTTTGTAGCTTACTAAGAAGTAGGTTGTGGTTTACTTTGTTGAATGCCTTGCCGAAATCTAAATATTTTGCTGGTCGTTGAATATGCATGAAGCTTCATTTTCATGAAATTGCATTATATGCAAAGTGGAGTCTGATGTCAGACCCCACTCATGGGTCAGCCACTGGTGGGAAGATTGAGTCCCTGTCAGTGGCTGAAGTGTTGGACAGCACCAACTATAAAAAGCCGGCACTGGCCGCATTTGTTTGCTTTTTGATTCCGGCTTTAAAATAAAGATTTTCTTCACATTCCTGAGTCCTGCTCCTTCCTTATCCATGGCCATTTAACACTGGTGATGAGGGTGGGATGCTGAGGGCATTGCGGTCATTTTCCAGCTGAATCATGAACTCAACTATTCCAACCAGTGGTGGGATTCAAATTTTTTTACTATATATATATATATATATTCATTCTTAAGTTTTCACGGGTACTTACATGTATGGCATTCAGCTTTGTTCAGGTCTTTTCCCACGTCATAGTAGTGGTGCTTTTAAAGTTGTAGCAACGTTTCAGCAGAATCTCATCTGCCATCATCAGGCTTCTGTATAGTGTTCGTCTGTGAGTTAGACTTTTACAGTGGTTTCAGATTTAAATTTGGGGTAGCCTATTGCTGTGACAGAATGGTTTTTTCTTCATCCTGATTGGTTGAGAGTCTTGGTCTGTGTTTATTGGTCTTGGAGTTTGCTGTGTTCTGTTTCTAATATCTTCTGTCTGTTTTTTTGGCTCTTTTTGTATCTTGATTGGCTGGCAACATTGTGTTACTTTATTGGAGGCCTTTAGTGCAGCTTGGCTTCGGGTAAATGGACGGCTATCATTAGTTAGGAAGCTGGGTTTCATCTGGGTGCCTGGTTGGGGTGTGTTTGAGCTGGAGGTATCAGGGGGGATCTGTTTGTGCCCAGGTGTTTGCCTGGCTTGTGGTGTGGAGATTTTTTTGTTTGTGAGTGCAGGCTTCCAAATGATTGACAGCCTGGTGGAATCATCTCTTCTGTTCATGCTTTCTGGTCTTTTTTCAATCTCTATGGCTTCTCTGATGATTCTGTGGCTGGAATTTTCTATAGTGGCTAGGATTTTGGTGCCATTGAAGTTGATGCTATGACCTGTGGCTTCCATGTGTTGGACTAGTGAGGAAGTGTGTTCCAGCTTTTTGACTGCATTTTTGTGTTCATCCAGGCGGGTGCTTATTCTTCTATTGGTCTGTCCAATGTACGTGGCCGGGCATGATGCACAGGGGACTTTGTATATGCCTTGGTTTTCCAGGTCAATTTTGTCTTTGGGGTTTCTGAGGATGGCTGCTATTTTTCTGTCTGTTTTGAAGGCAGTCTTGATGTGGTGTCTGTATAGTA
Organism: Hydrophis major; assembly: GCA_033807585.1. Lineage (NCBI taxonomy): Eukaryota > Metazoa > Chordata > Lepidosauria > Squamata > Elapidae > Hydrophis > Hydrophis major. The sequence continues at coordinate 38,969,070 of CM066343.1, read as the reverse complement.
TCTTACTAATTTTGTCTGTAGTGCCTCTTATGTAGGGCAGGACAGCTGTTCCATGGGTCTGTTCATCTTCTGGGTCTCTATTATGTCTCAGTGTGTTTTTGTGGATCAAGTTGGTGATTTTGCTTTTGTGGAAGCCGTTGGCTGTCAATATTTTAGTCAGGGTGTTTAGTTCAGTCTTAATGTGTGTCTTGTCTGCCAGGCGTTTGGTTCTAGTAATTAGTGTTTTAGCCACGGAGTTTATCTGTGCTGGGTGGTGGTGGGATTGGGCATTGAGGTAGCGATTGGTGTGTGTTTTCTTCTGGTATATGGTGTGTCCTAGTGTGCCATCTGTTTTTTTGTAGATTAGTACATCTAGGAATGGTAGTTGTTTATTTGTTTCTGTTTCCATGGCGAATTTGATTTTGGGGTGTGCGCCTTTTAGGTGTGTTAGGAAATTGTTTAGGTTTTCTTGTCCATGGGGCCAAATCACGAATGTGTCATCAATATATCTTAACCATAGTTTGGGTTTGAGGATGGCATTGGCCAGGGCTCTGGATTCAAATTCTTCCATGAACAGGTTTGCAATGACGGGTGATCCCATGGGGGCACCTTCAATTTGTTTGTATCTTTGTCCTTTATATATGAACTATGTGTTGGTTAAGCAGTGTTCTGTTAGTTCCATGAGGTGTTTAGCTGTTTGGTATTTATTTTTGATGATTTCAAGGGTCTCTTTTATCGGGACTTGAGTGAATAGTGAAACCACGTCAAAATTTACAAGCAGATCTTCTTGCTCCACGTGTAGATTTTTGATCATTTCCAAGAAGTGGTATGAGTTTTGTACATGAGAAGCTGCTGTTTCAGCATGGGGCTGTAGCTCTTTTGCGAGGTGTTTAGCTAGGTTTTGTAGTGGTGCTCCTCTGGAGCTGACTATGGGTCTGAGAGGTATGCCTTCTTTCTGTATTTTTGGGAGGCCGTATAGTTTGGGGCATCTGGAAGATTTCTCTCTGGGTATGATCTTGTGTTGGATCTCTTTGCTTATGTGGCTGGTTATAATTTTCTTCTTGGTTAATTTTTCAGATATGTGGTTGGGTCTGCGTTTATGGGTTTGTATGTGGAGTCTTGGAGTAGGTCTTGGAGTCCCAACCTGCCCCTCCCTCAGCACCCTCCCTTAAGTGGGAAAAGCTCTCGGCACCATGGGGTCGCATGCACATAGGTTTTGCAGAACTCTGACAGGGACAAACATTCCTAATTGTGGTTGATGCCTACTCTAAGTGGTTGGAGGTGGTCATCATGAAATCCACAACAACCGAAGCAACAATCAGAGCATTGTGAAAATTATTTGCCACACATGGGCTACCCGATGTGCTGGTTTCAGACAGTGGCCCACAATTCATGGCACAGCTATTCAAAAGTTTCCTCGCCCAACTGGGGATCTGACATGCGGGCAAGCAGAGAGGATGGTCCGAACAACCAAAGAAATACTAAAAAAAATTATGCCCTGGTGATTGGCAAGAAAAAAAATAGACAAATTGCTACTAACCCAACGTATAACACCAAGTGCAGCAACAAACAGAAGTCCAGTAGAAATGCTCATGAACAGAAAATTAAGGTCCACCCTGGACAGGGTCCAACCAAACTACACAAACAACACCCCTCTAGACTCCACAGGAAAGTGCAGGACATTTGCTTCTGGAGTCACAGTGTATGCATGCAACTTCATGGGAGGGGAAACCTAGGTCCTGGTGAAAATAATTGAAAGTACCAGATCATATAGACTGGAGGTAGAAGGGGGAAAAATATGGAACAGGCACATAGATCAATTGCAGAGCTGCATAACTCAAACCCCACACAAATCCGAACAACACAGCGCACCACTGGCAACAACTAGACCCAGGAGTTAGAAAACCCACAAAGGCCCAAAGATCAAACCCGAACAGGATAGAAGAGAACTTATCTGAGGGTGGAAGAGTCCAGTGTAGTACTTCTGAGGCCTTGAGCTCAACAGAAACTGCCACACCCCCAGAAACTTTCCAGGAGTTTTCAAGGGCAGTGTCTGGAGCAGCGGCGGACCTGCCCGCTCAGGCCACCACCTCAGGAACAACTGAACCGCACAGGCCCAGTTGCACCCTCAGAAGCCCCGCCTACCTGAAGGACCATGTCTGCCGTGTATGCGGTGATTGGTCGGTCTGAACTAAGAGGGGAGGAGTGTTGAATATGCATGATGCTTCATTTACATGAAATTACGTTATATGCAAAGTGGAGCCTGATATCAGACTCCACTCATTGGTTCAGCCAATGGCGGGAAGATTGAGTCCCTGTCAGTGGCTGAAGTATTGGACAGCACCAGCAATAAAAAGCCAGCGCTGGCCGCGTTTGTTTCCTTTTTGATTCCGGCTTTAAAATAAAGAGTTTCTTTGCACTCCTGAGTCCTGCTCCTTCCTTAACACTGGTCTACTAATTTAGTCACTGTGTTGAAGAATGAAATAAGATTGGTTTGGCATGATCTGTTCTTAACAAACCCGTGCTGACTGCTAGTTATTACTTTACTTGTTTCTAGATGTTGGCAGATCTGTTTTTTTAATCTTTTCTAGTATCTTCCTGGGTATTGGTGTTAGGCTGATTGGTCTATAGTTTCCTGGGTCTGTTTTTTTTTTTCTCCTTTTTTGAAGATGGGAACCACATCAGCTCTTTTCCAGTCCTCTGGTAGTTCCCTGGTGCTCCAGGATTTTTGAAAGATATAGTGCAGTGGTTCTGAGATGAACACTGCCAGCTCCTTTAAAACTCTGGGATGTAATCCATCATCAACAATAAATCACTATTGTGAAACTATGTTTAAAAGGCAAGAAAGAAGTCCGTCTTTCAAAAGCCATGGAAAGAGACCTATGGGGATGAAGAGATTAACAATAGTTTTATTTAATTAAAGCAGTTCTGTGCTGCTTCCCATTTAAATGCATCTCAAGATTACATTTATACAGTTACATTTATACTTAAGAACAATTAACAATAAAACTATATTTTGAGTTGTTTTTTTAATAAACATACAAAATGAAAATAAGCAAATAAATACTGAAACAATGGAAGAATGTACAAAAAGCGATAACAAAATTAAAAACTGCAACAGGATTAACAGGACAGGAGAAATGAACATGGGCTGGCTTGGTATTGCAGAGACAGTAAGAATTGCTTGGCACCAGCACCTCACACTTTGCAAGACATTCCAAAATCAAGGGCCACCACAAAAGTGGTCCACTTTCTGGTAGCCACTTGTCACATTTTAGCATCAAGGGATGCCCAGAACAGGCCTTCTGAAGATGATGTTAGCTATGGATAGGGACCAGGTAGGAAAAGGCATTCCTTCAGATACTTTGTCCCAAGTTGTGAAGGGCTTTAGAAATTAAAACCAGCACTTTGGATTGGAAACCAATTGAGAGCCAGTGGATCGTTAAAAACTGGAATCATATAGTTACATTGTCCAGCTCCAATCAGTATTCTTACTTTAACATTTTGTACTGTTTCCAAACAGCTTTTTATTTATTTATTTATTTGGTTTGTCAATTGCTTACAAGACAATAGGTATAAGTGAAAACATAGTTATGAATACATGGATACATATGAGAAAAATAGAAAAATAAAAGAAACAATAGGACAGGGACCGTAGACACATTGGTGCACTTATGCATGCCCCCTACAGACCTCTTAGGAAAGGGGTGAGGTCAATAGCAGATAGTCTAAGGTTAAAGTTTTTGAGATTTGGGGAAGAAACCACAGAGTCAGGTAGAGTATTCCAGACATTGACCACTCTGTTGCTGAAGTCGTATTTCCTGCAATCAAGTTTGGTGCAGTTAACCTTGAGTGTGTATCTATTGTTTGCTCTTGTGTTGTTATGGTTGAAGCTGAAGTATTCATTGACAAGTAGGACATTGCAATGTATGATTTTATGTACTATACTTAGATCGGACCAAAGGCGGCATAGTTCTAGGTTTTCTAGGTTTAGAATTTCAAGTCTGGTGGCATAAGGTATTCTGCAACGAGTAGAGGAATGGAAAACTCTTCTTGTGAAATATTTCTGGACTTTCTCAACTGTGTTAATATCAGAAACGTAATGTGGGTTCCAGACTGATGAGCTGTATTCAAATATTGGTCTAGCAAATGTTTTGTATGCTCTAGTTAGTTGTGTAATATTACCAGAGAAAAAGCTATGTAGGATTAGGTTAACAACTCTTAATGCCTTTTTGGCTTTGTAGTTACAGTGGGCTCTAGCACTTAGATCATTAGAGATGAGTACTCCAAGGTCCTTGACAGAGTTTGGATCATCAACAAGGTCTTGACTATTCAGCCTGTATTTTTTCTGATTTTTTTTTTTTTGCCAATATGTAAGACAGAGCATTTATTTGTTGAGATTTGAAGTTGTCATTTGTTTGACCATTCTGATACATAGTCAAGGTCTTTTTGAAGGGTAGCAGTATTGTCTGTGGTGTTGAATAGCTTTACATCATCAGCGAAGAGAACACAGTTGCTCTTAATATGATCACAGAGGTCATTTATGTAGAGTATGAAAAGAGTTGGTCCTAGAACACTGCCTTGCAGCACAGCACTGTTGACAAGTACAGCTTTCAGAGGAAAGCTTTCAGAGGAAGCATAACAAAGGAAGCTATAGACTACTCTAGAGAAGAAGTTAATGAATCCTGGGTTATCATAGTTAGGTTATCTGTTCAAATACTTTTGAACCATAGCTTGTGTTCTGAATATTAATAAAACGTGCTTCATATGTGGAAGTTCATACTTGGAATGACTTGCTCCAGTAATTGAGCTTTCAAACTGGAGGTTTTTAAGAAGAGATTGGACAGCCATTGGTCCAAAAGGGTATAGGGTTTCCAGCTTGTTCAGGGGATTAGGCTAGAAGACTTCAAGGTCTCTTCCATTATTCTGTTCTGTTATATTGCAGAGGCAATTTGTGTCTCAAATGACAAGGATGAATCCAGAAGCAATCTCAGGCTACAGAGTTAATTCTTTAAGGGAAATTTAGTCTCATTTTAAAAAAGGATGAACTCCATTTAATTAAGTAGACTGATCATCTACTAACAGCACTTCTGTCTTATCTGGGTTCATCTTCAGCTATTTTTATTTATTTATTTATTTTTGCATGTCAAACTCCCAGCCTGTGGGCTGGATGCATCATGTCCTGGCCATGCCCACGCCTGGTTTAGCGAAGGGAAAAAAAGTTTTGATACATCGCATGATGCTGCCATGATGATGTGAGTTTGATACCCCTGATCCAGACTCTTATTGCAAGTGGCATTGGTTCAGCAATTCTATTGCCTCATCTGGATCTAATGAAAAGGAGAGATACAACTGGATGTCACTGATGTATCACTGATATATCTACACAACTTGGGAAAGATTTCTCAAGAGGATGGAGGAGTACAGGAGAGGATCATTTTCTGTTTTCCATCAATCCCACACAATGGGTTCAATAGCAAACTCCTCATTCAACCAGATTTCATATGAAGTTTTCTCTGCCTGCATTCTAGTTGCCTTCATTGTTTCACTAGCCTCCTCTGAGATGGATACCAAAGGTCTAAACAGGCTTTGCAGTATAATAGAGGACAGGAGTTTAGGAGCTACTATATCATAATTGTGAAATAGTGTTTCTGTATCCAACCACTGTGCTGTCCTGAAAATAAACTGCATTGATTGGTACAGGTTTAAATGGCTGGTGTGATAGATTGTGATGTTGTCATGCAGCTTCTTGCTATTGATCAATCTTTAATCCAAGATGTTCCAAATATGTTGGCTGGGCATAACAGACACCGCAGTTGGACATATCAAAAAGAGCATAAATTTTCCAAACTATAGTAACAGGTTGGCTTTCAGGCAACATTTAATACACACACACACACAGAGAGAGAGAGAGAGAGGAATGGATGGCACCTTTTTGCATCATATCTGAAAGAAGATAACCTAACTAGCTTTGGTTGTTCACAAATCTAAATGTTTTTAATAATTCAATTACATTTTAATTTAATTTCATTTAATTATCTACAGACCCCTCACATCCTGGACATAAACTGGTTCAACTCCTCTGCTCTAGGGCATTGCATGCCAACTAGACACAAAGATATTTTTCCCTACCCATGCCATCACTCTGCTAAACACCTAATTCCCACAGCACTGCCTTATTCTTAATGATATTTATCTATGTAACAGGGCTTACTGTATTACTATTATATTTCTCATCTTTTCCATTGCCTTTTCCTATTGGTACTTTATGATTGCATCACTTTGTTTGTATGCATATTGAAAACTTATGCACCGGAGACAAATTCCTTGTGTGTCTGGTTACACTTGGCCAATAAAGACTGTTCTATTCTGTTTGTTCTGTTCTGTTCTGTTCTTGAGTTGAAGATCAAATAAGATTTATGAAAATTGCTTGTTTGTGTCTCCATTTTCCTGAGTCATAGTACAAAGGAACTCAGTTAATAAAATCAAACACTCATTCTCTTCCATATTCTGTACCCACAGTGGTCAACTGGGTCCTTTGGAAAACCCACAAGCAAGGCATGAGTGTAATAGCCTCCTCCAGATCATCTTTCTTAGCAAATTAATACTTAGGGAAGTCTCAAGATCACATCCAGTTAATGTTATAAAAAGCCTGAACATATTTAAATATACAACAAAGATTTTCTAGATAAATCACCTAAAATCACTTTGCAATATCCTAAACTGATCCAAACTTCTGTTGGCCTTTTCCCCAATCTCAGCTAGAAAACCATGTAAACAGGAAAAATCAGCAATACTTGGCCAGCAGGACAGACTCTTACAGCCTTTCCAGCCTTTGCTTGATTCATAAAGTGTATCAACTCAATATTTTCATGCCAGGAAATTACAGGGAAAGTGGCCAAACCATAGACTGACTGCGCCAAATTAAGTTTCTGCTTGGATAGTCTATACACAAGGGAAAGAGAGATGAAGAGAACAATGAAACTTTAACCTGACACTGTTGAAAATGAGGGCTGCTTTTGACCCTCATCGTTTCAGTACCTTCTAGATTAAAAAAAAAAAAAAAGTATGGTACATTATTTGCAGAAGATCTGTATTGGAATTATTCCATCACAGTGACAACTGCTTCACTTATGGATGAAATGATACATGATCAGCCAGTTTTTCTGATGCTTTCTGCTTTTAGGACAGTTTGAGGGGGATACAATTGTATGCATGAGGCTGAATACAATATGTCTCAAAGTTAAAATGTATTAGTTTTACACATAGGAATTTACTAAAGCAACATGCATGTCAGTTATATAAGCAGGGAAAATCAGGCTGCTGAATTTTCTACCAGGTTATGAAACTGACCAAGGGATTATGAAATTGACTACAGGGACGCTGGCCCAGATCTCTGCTTTCCAAGGGGATTGATGGACAGGGAAGGGTTTATTTTCTAAAATCAGTCCAATTTACAGGAATGATGGCTTGAAACATGGTATATTCTTAAAATGAAATTGAACAAATAAACACAGAAGCAACTGAAACTGCTCTGCAGAGATATTGACTGCCAAAGCATACAATCTTTCGAGCACATTTTACTTTGGTTATTGTTTGTAACATTTTGTAAGGTGCGTGACTGAATCTCATGTTTTAACACAACTGATATTACACTATGTGATTTGACATTTATTGGCTGAGCAGCAGCAGCAGCTACATTTTGGAAAAATAACACAATGAATCTGTGGTAAATCCCGCCAGTGTTTCTCTTCCCCTCCTCTTCCTCTTCCTTCCTCATTATTACCACTTCCATTACTCTATCACTTTTACCACCACCATTACTACTACTACCACTATCACATCCTGGGTTTATTCATATCCTTTTGGAGGGAATAAGAAAATTACACTGGCCTGTTTTATGAGATGTTACTGAGGAATACAGAATCTCCCCACTTATACGCAGAACTAGGTTGACATGTCTAGATGCATCTCTAACGCCACTTGGTACCCACTATTAGATGTTCCATCTAGATCAGGGGTGTCAAACTCACGTCATCACGGCGGCGTCACGTGACGTATCAGGACTTTTGTCCCCCTTTGCAAAGCTGGGCGTGGCCGTGGCCAGCACATGATGCATCCAGCCTGTGGGCCAAGAGTTTGACAGACCTGATCTAGATGAAGATCATACTAATTGAGAACTTTTGGCATTCACTATAAGCAAAGCTTCACTCACTCTCAGTCCAACCCACCTCACAAGGTTGTTGTTGAGAAAATAGAAAGAGGAAAGTGTGTTGGATATGTTTGCTGCCTTGAGGTATTTGTAATACAAATAAAGGTGGGGTATAAATAAATAAAAATACTGCCATTCTCCTTCTTCCTTTAAAATGTTAAATGATTAAATATTTCTTAAAATAATTCAATTATTAGAATTCCCCAGAGGTTACATAATAGATAACAACAGATAATCAGAGTTGAAAGGGACCTTGTAGGTCATCTAGTCCAACCTCCTGCCCAAGCAGGAGACCTTACAGCATTTCTGACAAATGGCAGTCCAAACTCTTCTTGAAGGTTTCAAGTGATGGCGCTCCCACAACTTCCGAGGGCAAGCTGTTCCATTGGTTGATTTTTCTCACTGTCAGAAAGTTTCTCCTTATTTCCAGGTTAAATCTCTCCTTGTTCAGTTTCCATCCATTATTCCTTCTCTGGCCTACAGGTCCTTTAGAAAATAGCTTGACCCCCCTTCCTCTCTGTGGCAGCCCCTCAAATATTGGAAGACTGCTATCATGTCTCCCCTGGTCCTTCTCTTCACTAAACTAGCCATGCCCAGTTCCTGTAACCGTTCTTCATAGGTTTTAGTCTCCAGTCCCCTAATCATCCTGGTTGCTCTTTTCTGTACTTTTTCTAGGGTCTCAACATCTTTTTTATAATGTGGTACTCTAAGTGTGGTCTTACTAAAGCTTTAGAGAGTACCTCACTTGATCTTGATTGTATCCCTCTGTTAATGCAACTTGGGATTGCATTAGTTTTTTTTGGCTGCTGCTGCTGGCTCATATTTTTTGTACACTGCTGGCTCATATTTAACTGATTGACCACTAAGACTCCAAGATCCCTCTCACAGTTACTACTATTGAGCCTGGCTAACCTATATAACATTGACACATACAAATAGCAAACTAAGTTACAAAAAGATGATGTATTTTAATCTACGTAACTTATCCTGAATTGTTATCTGTTTATATGGCGATGGTCTTTGATAAAGGATGTGCAGTTGCATTAATTCATTCTACTGTCAGTATTTCAACTCAAAATTAATTAACTCTACAAAATAAGTGGTTAAAGGTAAAGAATCCTGGATGAAATTATGTTCTGCTTTCTGAGAATGTTTCCAGAGAAAGCTTTTATTGCAGAATTATCCTGCCTCATCCATGGAAAGTCAAGGAGATAGTCAACCCTACCATTATTCCCCAGTCAGTCATCTCAGATAGAAGATCTTGAGTGTCATAAAAGAGTATGTGTTTAATTATTTAATTTATTTTTAATTTATTTACATGGCCAAGTAGAAAGCTTTTGGGATTTACAACCTTGGGTGGATCAGAAACATATTTCCAGCTCCACACAAAACAACAAGGTGTCTGGAGCCAGCTGTAAATGTATAGGGAGGGGTGAAGATGTTAAACTAACTCTTGAACATCTTTTAATTGTACTAGGATTTTAAAATTTAAGGCCCATGGGCCACATGCAGCCTGCAAGAATGTTTTAAGGAAAGAGTAAATCCTGAATAGCATGTAACTTTTAGTTAAATTTACCCCTGGTATTGCCCTCTGCCCAATTTGATATTGATAAATGAGGAAAGAACAAATTAGTTAGATGGATTAATGAGGACAAGGGGAGGAGGGAAAAGCAGAGTACTTTGACTGGATGCACAACAAAGAAATTAGGATGGCATTTTGCCAATGCCAGCCAGGTGCTCCCTGGGGCTGTTGATATGTGGGGATGGGACAAAAGTCAGATAAGAGGCAGCTGAACCGACAGAAGGAGTTGGAGCATGGCAAATATATCTTCAAAGGAACCTTCCCCCAAGTTTCTTTTATTGTAAAGGCAAGGAGAAAAAGACATATTTTAGACTTGCAAGATTCTATTAATATAATCTTACAGTAACACTGGAGCTCATACTCCTGAGTGTGCTATTTGACTGGACTATCTCTTGAGGCTGATAGCAGCTGATCACAATAGACTGAACAAAATGTACTGTTGCAATTCAATGATTTCACTGCGGATGCTGAGGCCACTAGTTCTAATCATATCTCGCCATGTCAGAACTGTGAAACAATTTATTTTCAGTCAAATTCAGAATAACCGAACAGAACTGTACAGAAAAGAAAAACCCAGATTTACAGTGTTTATAAATGGAACATGAAAACATCCGCCCGTTTGTCTTTCATCATACTTTCCACTCTAAGCTGAGAAGACAGTGTGGCTCTGTGCCTGGAGAAGAGGCATGGATGAGCAGCACCCCTAATCTCATATAAAGCTTCTACGACAGCTAGAGTCACATTTGAGGTCCGTTCTCCCAGTTTACCTGCTCCCCACACTACTGGCACTGGATATATACTACATATCAATGGTTTATTCCAGGGGACACTATTGAAAAAGGCTTTTAGATCAATGTATGAAAAGAATTCAGTATTGTGATCAGTGGTGGAATTAAAAAATGTTTACTACCGGTTCTGTGGGCGTGACTTGGTAGGCTTGGTGTGGCTTGGCAGAGGAAGGATACTGTAAATCTCCATTATTCCTATCCCACTCCAGGGGGAAGGTTACTGCAAAATCCCATTTCCTCCCCACCCCACTAACCTGCTTTCCAGCTCCATTCCCCTGATTGATCCAGCCAATCAGCTGAGACTCAGGAGGCAGAGAATAGGTGAGGGTGGGGCCAGTCAGTGGTAGCATTTGCTGGTGTCCGAATTACTCAACATTTCTGCTACTGGTTCTCCAGAACTGGTCAGAACCTGCTGAATGCCACCTCTGATTACGCCCCTCAGGCTACAGTATACAGCACAGCATGATGTGATCCTGCGCTGTCAATTGTCCTTATGGATTATCACAAGAGATACTGAGAAAGTGCTTCTCAAAGCATCCTTATGGAGTAGAGAGTGCACAACCAGGCCACATGAATTTCCTTGTTCCCAAGAGCCTATGGTGCTCCTTCCCTAGTGCTCTTCCAAGACATCTTGTCTTTTTTTAAAAAATCACAGCCATGTTCTCTGTTGTCCCTCTCACCTGGTTTCCCCCATTTATTGTATTGTGGCCTTTTTTACTTCATTGAGTAGGTCTATATCTCTTGGCCTGAAAAAAGTTCTATACTCCTTTATCCAAGAGTGGATTAACTTGGGCTGATGACAATCATATATATTGATATACGTATATTAGATTTATACTTTTGCTCAATACATTTCAGTGTATTTTTTACAAAGGTGCATGTAAAGATGCTATCACCAACAATTTGGGATCCATAATAATTTTCTTTTGAGAAAAAAATATAAGTTGTTGGGTGACCAAAATCCCTTTATTGATGACCAAAACCCCCTCAATGAACTTATGGTTCATAATTTTAACAATTAGATGAGAAAGAAGAGAATAATAATGCAATTTTAGAGATGGAGGTCAATTTATAATTATTGTACTTGTACAGAAATTGCTTTTAAAGAAGATTGGAAGCCATTTCTTTGTATCTCTTTTCTTTCTTTTCTATTTTTCTTTCTTTCTTTTTACACTTCTAGTTTATTCTTTTATTGATCCCTTTCTCATTTCTTTCCCCCCTCTATATTAGTTTCTATTAGTCTAATTCTTTTTTTTTTTAATAAAGTTTTATTTGGGTTTTCACAAACAAAATACAAGCAAAACATCTTTTTTGAAAATAACATGGTCCCGGGTTGAACTTCTTTATACAGACACAAAACTCAATTTCATGCTCTTTTTTGTATTCTATTCCATATCTTATACTATTTTACATTTTCTATATAGTTTTTCCCCTCTTTTAATTTTCTCAATTTTATTTTGATTATCTCATCTCAATTCAAATCATTATATTTATACTTTTGTCTGTTCTGTTTCAATTTCATATTATCTTTTCTCATTGAACAAATTTTCTCCTGCAGTTACTAATTGGAGTATGACACCTTTATATCTTTTAATTACATCCATTCAACTCTTATTTAAACTTCAATATATACCTTAAGTGTATGATCTTCAATATAATACATAACTTCCAATCGAATTCTGCTTGGCACATTCTTATAATACACACTATATTCTTTAAAAAAAAAGAAAAATTGTAAATATATGTAATTATAAACCCTCATTCCATTCCAGTTCAGTTCTATCATTAATAATCATTAAAACCATAACATCTTTAACACTTCTTTTCAATTAAATATCACACTTCCTTAAAAACACATATAATCTCCATAATTAATTTTTCCCTTATTTCTCTTCACATATGTTTTATAAATCATTAAATATACCTTTTGTTACATTTATTTATTGACAAGCATTCCACTGAATTACGATAGCTATTTATCAGACATTTTAATCATACATTGTTCCATATTTTCTAAACTTATTTCTGCTTCTAATATAACCATACTATCTTATGTACCTTTGCAGAATCCCTTTTTCCATTAAGTTTTCACCCATTATTTCTAAATAGACCCTGTTTCTCTATATTTTGCTTCTGTCCTTTATAACTTCTTTTCCTTTCTTTCTTCCCTCTCATCTTCTCCCTCCCCCTTTTACCCCCTTGTCTCTCTAGTTCTAATTCTCTCTTCTGCATTTCCCTCTTCTGTTGCTTTCTGATTTTATACTTATTTTTCACTCTTTTTTGGGGGGGGGGAGTTGTTTTTCCCAATCTTACACTTTCCATTCTCTTTCTCTCCTTTCCTTTTTTTCCCCCATCTAAGATTACTTGTTCATTAAAGATGGCTTCTTCTTTGTCGCAATCTTCTTGTTCTGCAGGCATTTCTTGTTTCTCATAATTCCAAATCTCCATTTTTAAAAACTGAAATACGAAGCCAAAAGAACCTCTCCCTTCTTGTGCATCTTCTTTGTACTTTTTAAGTTCCATTTTCAGTTCTTCTAAAAGTGAAGCCATTTTAAAAAGTTTTAAACAACAACCTGATTGATTTTAGTCATTCAAAACAATAACCAAGAATCCAGAAATCATCAAGTAATCCAGATAGTCCCAAGTTATATCTTTTTATTTCTTTTTTGACTTTCTCTTCCTGGGGTTTTTGTTGCGATATTTCAGTTAGAATGTATCATTTGGAAGTCTTGTTGAGATTTTGCTGTAAGTTCTTTTTTAATTCCAGGCAGTCTCCTCCCTTCCAGATCCTGACCTTTTATTCTTCCTCTCTCCTTTCCTGTTTTCAAAAGCTTTTAATTATCCAGAAATCTTTATTGACCCCTTGACTTTTTATTTTCAGCATTAAATGCCTATTGATGTCAAAGTGGATTTTTTTTCCAATTTCTTGCTTAAGTCTCTTAGCTGTCAGTATAGGAAAAGGAGAAAACCAAATCTTTTCCCTTTTCTCTCTCCTTCACAGCTTAAAAATTTTCTTAGGGAACAATGTTATTGTTTTTTAACAGTTTCAATTCCAGGGTACCTTATTTGTTGCTTTTGCTGTTTGACCTGGTTAACCAAAACTTTCTCTTTTTATCTTCCTCCTGCACATTCTTTTCCAGTCGAGTTCTTCTTTGTGGTGGCCATTTCTGATCACCGCTGCATTCTGCCTTCAGGAAAGGGAGTAATGGCCAGCTGGGGAGGAGAGATGTGGCTCTCCTCAACCCTGCTGGCAGTCTCCCCCCTCTTCACCACCTCTACGGGGTGGCTTAGTCTAATTCTTATATTTAATATAATTATTTTTAAAAAAGCAAAATTTGACTTTCAGATTAATACCAGTAAAGACAGCATTAAGCTGGATTTCAGCTCAACATGGAAATTATATTCATGTTAGGTCATTTTGAAATCATTACACCAGTTTTATGTAAGTCAAATGTCAGCCTCTCCAATCTGTCATTTGGCTTAGTAAAATTACATGTTTTTACTCCTAAAACCTTTGCTGTTTAAAATTGACATGACCCTAGAGATTTTGAGTTACACATGTTGATTTCATTCTTGTCACGATGCTTTGTGTTCCCTCTATAAGACATAAATAAATAAATAAACCACCCCAAACAGGAAAGTATATGCCCAGGGCACATATTTCCATCCTCTCCGCTAAGCCAGTGTTGTTATACCAAACATCCTTGGAAAATATCTGACTTCCTAGGCCATTTATGCAAGCCAAGGCTAAATGGAGCTTTTGTGGGGGAAGCTGGCCATATGTACACTGATACAGGCATATGTTTTTCCAGAAAGCAAGCCCAGAATAATATGGTGTGGCTGGATGACATTTTTTTAAATTTTTCCTTCTAGAAGATGCTCATTTAGAACTGGACTGTAAAAATCTGGGTGGTCATACAGTAGATAGCAGCAATCTCTATTTGCTCCCATCAGATAAATTACATTTTCTATATTTTCACACCTGAGATCTGGTAGCCCTACATAAATGGTTACATACTGGATCTGAATCATATCAGAGCCTCCTGGGAGGAATCCTACTCTCTGTTTACAGTGTAATGAGCTGTAAAAATGACACAGAGGAATAAGAGGAAGATTCTCAACCAAGACAACAGCCAGATAAATGAAATTTGAGTCCAGAGAAGAAATGTAACTTGAGAAAATGTCTCAGACTTGACCATCTTTAGTTTTTTTTAAAGATAAAGGCATGAAGGGGGAAGCATATTTTAGACTTGTTACTGTAAGCCAATGCTGTCAAACTCACAGCCCCCAGGATGGATGCATCACACGCTGGCCATGCCCATGTCTGGTTTAGTGAAGGGGGAAAGTCACGATACGTCATGTGCCGCCACAGTGATAATGCAAGTTTGACACCCCTGCTATAACCCTAGCATAAAAGTAATCTAAGCATTCATAACTTTGATTTCCTAGTCTCACCTACCACAAAGAACTGGCAGATGGGAAATAGACTTCCTATCAAGGAAGTAATCAGATAAAAAAAACCCTCTTTTCTCTTTAGAAAACCTCTTAGATAAGCCCTTTCCAGGGTGGCACACTTAGACTCCCAAGATCCTGTTACTGTAGCTGTTAAAAAAATAGTAGTGAGCTACATGGTGTTGGTTTCTTAGTTTAGTCTTACTTCTAAGGTTGGCAACTATGGAATGCAGGCAAACAGTTTTTAGTAAATTCTTACTCACACAAATATATTTAGTTATGCTTTAAATAAACGAGTGTTTTTGGATTCAAAGTCAGGCCACTCTATTACTAGGATAGTATCTCACTATTATAGGACAGATTATAAAGAGAGAACAAGGAATGCAGAATGAAGCTGAAAGTTACCCTTGGCTTTCTTTGTTAATTAAAAACTTCCAGGATTTATAAATATATCAAAAATTTATCATTTGTATGTTGATTTTACAGTGTTTATTTGAAAAAAAGATCTTGTGCTACAAGGATCAGGATTTGGGACCAGTTGCTTAAGGTCAACTGTGAATGTGGAGGGGAAAATCTATATTTTCTTAGATGCATTTCCCACTTATCAGATTGTTTTTCACATTCTGCAAAGAAGTCCTATCTTTAAAAACTATTTTCTAACTCATGTTTATCATATGTAGTTCCTGTTAACAAAAGGTAGTCAGAATATTGAACCAACCTCCCACCCTACCCCCGCTCATTCTGAAAATATTTTGCTGTTAAAGCAGCATTAAAATACACTACTTTCAGTATTTTAGATCTTTTATCATTGGGATCTGCCATGATTTGTATAAATATTTAACTTGTTGGTAGTTTTGATTGAATTTACCCTTTGGAATTAGGCCACTACGCTATTTTCTCAGTGGCTTGATGATTTAAAGATGATATTGGCATGAAAGAGAGGCGGGACAAAACACATTCCCAATAAGCCAGTGACCACAAAGAACATTTTACCAGAGCTAATAAAAATGGGAGATTTCACCAACATTATAAATGCTAAAGAATTAAGATTATGACCTCTTCTCCACTAAAGATTATGAACATTACCCATAGTATTTTTTTTTAATTTCTGGGTCAATTCCAGATTCACTCATAGTTAATAGATGCCCTGTTGAAAGAGATGGATTTGAATAATAACGAAAGCAGATTCATCCACTGAATTAGACTAGTTTTTCTGTTCTTTGAGAGAATATTGAAGATGGATGGATAGATAGATAGATAGATAGATAGATAGATAGATAGATGATAGATTAGATGGATGACAGATAGATAATCCATACACACATATACATATACATATACATATACATAAACATATACATATACATACATACATACATACATACATACATACATACATATATACATATACATATACATATACATATATATATATATATATATATATATATATATATATATATATATATATATATCTGGCATTCAGCTTTCTTTGGGTATTTTCGCACGTCATAGTAGTGGTGCTTTTAAAGTTGTAGCTACAACTTTAAAAGCACCACTACTATGATGTGGGAAAATACCCGAACAAAGCTGAATGCCAGACATATATATATATATATATATGTTTTCTGAGGTTCTCGTGGGTATTTGTATGTGGATCTTTGGTTATTCGGGTTTTCTCCCGCGTAAGATTGAAAGTATCTAGGCAACGTTTCGATGAAGTCTCATTCATCATCTTCAGGCTTGGTCTTCAGCTCTGTGCTTCTCAGAGTGATGTGAGCTTGCAGCTGCTTCTTCCTTTTAACTGCTAGTGGGGGTGTGACTTGATTGGGTGGGGGCTTGGCTGTGTTCTGATTGGTTGGGTGGTTGGCTGTGTTCTGATTGGCTGGAGGCGTGTTCTGTTCAGGTGGGGGCTTGATTGTGCTCAGGTTAGTCTTAGTTGCTGGAGGGTTAGAGCTGGTGAGCTGTGATCTTGCTGTTTGGCTTCGAGTTCGTGGTCGTGCTGCATCTTCATGGTGGAGGTCAGTTCGCTTCATGTATGGCTCAGAGGGGTTTGAAGTGGGTAGTGATGCAGCTGCAGTGCGGCTTCTGGTCCGTGGTCGTGTTTCATCTTCTGTGTGGGTGTGAGTCTGTTTTCTACGTGGAAGTGTGGTGGTGGCATCTTGTGTGGCTCTCAGGGGTGTGGGTCTGGTGTCATTCTTCATGTTAGGTACGCGTCTGTTCATGAGGGCGGGTTTCCAAATGGCTGGTAGGCAGGAGGCATCATCTCGTTTATTCATGCGGTGTGGGTGTTTTTCTATCTCTATGGCTTCTCTGATGATTCTGCTGCTGAAGTATTCGGTTTTGGCGATAGTTCTGGTATTTTTAAAGTCAATCTCATGTCCTGTGGCTTTGAGGTGTTGGACCAGGGAAGAGGTCGGTTCTTCCTTTTTGATTGAGTTCTTATGTTCTTCAATGCGTGCACCTATTCTTCTGTTAGTCTGTCCAATGTATGTGGTGGGGCAGGCAGTGCAAGGGATTTCGTATACTCCTTGATTTTCTAACTCGATTCTGTCCTTAGGGTTTCTTAGGATGGTGGGTATCTTTCTGTTTGTGCAGAATACTGTCTTAATGTTGTGTTTTTGGAGGATCTTGCTGATTTTGTCCGTAGTGCCTTTTATATATGGGAAGAGGGCTTTTGGCACAGACCTCATGAACAGACGCGTACCTAACATGAAGAATGACACCAGACCCACACCCCTGAGAGCCACACAAGATGCCACCACCATACCTCCACGTAGAAAGCAGACTCACACCCTCACAGAAGATGAAACACAACCACGGACCAGAAGCCGCACTGCAGCTGCATCACTACCCACTTCAAACCCCTCTGAGCCATACATGAAGCGAACTGACCTCCACCATGAAGATGCAGCACGACCACGAACTCGAAGCCAAACAGCAAGATCACAGCTCACCAGCTCTAACCCTCCAGCAACTAAGACTAACCTGAGCACAATCAAGCCCCCACCTGAACAGAACACGCCTCCAGCCAATCAGAACACAGCCAACCACCCAACCAATCAGAACACAGCCAAGCCCCCACCCAATCAAGTCACACCCCCACTAGCAGTTAAAAGGAAGAAGCAGCTGCAAGCTCACATCACTCTGAAAAGCACAGAGCTGAAGACCAAGCCTGAAGATGATGAATGAGACTTCATCGAAACGTTGCCTAGATACTTCCAATCTTACGCGGGAGAAAACCTGAATAACCAAAGATCCACATACAAATACCCGCGAGAACCTCAGAAAACAAATATTGCACCTCTACGGGGAGGAAACCCACCATCTGACCAGGACTTATGAAAAACTTGAAGTCCAAAGAGCTTTCATTTTATGTGACCTCGCATTCCTATGCAACTGCCGAGATCAAAATTTAATTCCCACAAGCTTCCAATTGAAATTCCACACCAACACAGCAGCCACCAAACGCATCCTAAAAAGAACAGAATTGGCCCTAATTAGAAATGAACTTCACACAAAAAGATTTCTCCCAGACCAAATCAACAAAGATCTCCTCACACTTCACCTCAGACTCAGCAACAAGATTCACCCCTTACTTTGGGACAAATCCAAACAGCTCGCTGTCTGGAGAGCCGAAACACAGACCACCCTCAAGACAGACACACACACCAACAAACTCAGAAAACTACAACAATGCCAGAAACCAACTCCTCCCCCCTCACAGCCACACATGAAACAAACAGTGCACAACATCTCAGACAAGATCCTCACTGAAACCGAGGTCCTTTCTAAAGGATTCAACTTTGCTGTCGCTCCCAAACACATCCTCACAGAAACCATCATATGCGGAGTTGAAACCAGCCTGACCAAAACCAACCCTGATGATGCCAATAGAATCAGACTCGAAATCACCAACATCCTCTGCACTAGCAAACCACCCAAAAGCAACTTATCCAAAGAAGAACAAACTGCACTACTTAACCTGAAAGAAGACACCAGCATAATAATCCTACCAGCAGACAAGGGCAATGCGACAGTGGTTATGAACACATCTGACTACCAATCCAAGTTAACCAACCTACTCCAAGACCCCACATACAAACCCCTAAAGACAGACCCCACCACCTACCTAGAAAAAACCACCAGATCCAAAATAAAAGCCTCCCCCATCAGTGAAGAAATTCAGCAAAGAATCATACCCAGAGAGAAATCATCCAGATGCCCTAAACTTTATGGTCTCCCCAAGATACACAAAGAAGGAACCCCACTTAGACCAATAGTCAGCTCCATAGGCTCACTTCTACAAAACCTAGCCAAATTTCTCGCCAAACAACTACAGCCCTATGCAGAATCCATCAACTCACACGTAAGAAACTCATTCCAGTTCATCGAGATCATAAAGAAACAAAACTTACAACCCAGTGACCTACTAGTGAGCTTCAATGTCATATCCCTCTTCACCCAAGTGCCAATAAAAGAAGCCTTGACAGCCATCCAAAACAAATACAACCCCCCCAAGCACATCCTAGATCTGACCAACCACTGCCTATCCAATACATACTTCACCTACAATGGACAAAAATACAAACAAATAGAAGGAGCACCCATGGGATCACCCCTCTCACCTGTCATCGCTAACCTCTACATGGAACACTTTGAAACACAAGCTCTAGAAAAATATGATCACAAACCCAAACTCTGGCTCAGATACGTAGATGACACCTTCATAATCTGGCCACACGGGAAAGAAAAACTGAACAACTTCCTCACATACCTCAACAGCCAACACCCCAAAATACAATTCACCATGGAAACAGAAGCTAACAACCAACTTCCCTTCCTAGATGTCTTGGTATACAAAAAATCCAATGGCTCCCTAGGACACACCATCTACCAGAAGAAAACACATACAAACCGCTATCTACACACACTCTCACACCACCACCCAGCACAGATCAATTCCGTAGCCGAGACACTCATCTCCAGAACAAAATGCTTCGCTGATGAACAACACCTAGAGACCGAACTACACAATCTCACCGGCGTGCTGGCAGCCAATGGATTCCAAAGAAAGAAGATCACCCACCTAATCCAAAAAGAAACCCCAGCCAAAATCCAAGACAAAGAACAAAAGAATGGCAAAGCCCTCCTCCCATATATAAAAGGCACTACGGACAAAATTAGCAAGATCCTCCAAAAACACAACATTAAGACAGCATTCTGCACAAACAGAAAGATATCCACCATCCTAAGAAACCTTAAGGACAGAATCAAGTTGGAAAATCAAGGAGTATACGAAATCCCTTGCACTGCCTGCCCCACCACATACATTGGACAGACTAACAGAAGAATAGGTGCACGCATTGAAGAGCATAAGAACTCAATCAAAAAGGAAGAACCGACCTCTTCCCTGGTCCAACACCTCAAAGCCACAGGACATGAGATTGAGTTTAAAAATACCAGAACTATCGCCAAAACCGAATACTTCAGCAGCAGAATCATCAGAGAAGCCATAGAGATAGAAAAACGCCCACACCGCATGAATAAACGAGATGATGCCTCCTGCCTACCAGCCATTTGGAAACCCGCCCTCATGAACAGACGCGTACCTAACATGAAGAATGACACCAGACCCACACCCCTGAGAGCCACACAAGATGCCACCACCACACTTCCACGTAGAAAGCAGACTCACACCCTCACAGAAGATGAAACATGACCACGGACCAGAAGCCGCACTGCAGCTGCATCAACTACCCACCTCAAACCCCTTTGAGCCATACATGAAGCGAACTGACCTCCACCATGAAGATGCAGCACGACCACGAACTCGAAGCCTAACAGCAAGATCACAGCTCACCAGCTCAAACCCTCCAGCAACTAAGACTAACCTGAGCACAATCAAGCCCCCACCTGAACAGAACACGCCTCCAGCCAATCAGAACACAGCCAACCCCCCAACCAATCAGAACACCCCCCCACCCAATCAGAACACAGCCAAGCCCCCACCCAATCAAGTCACACCCCCACTAGCAGTTAAAAGGAAGAAGCAGCTGCAAGCTCACATCACTCTGAGAAGCACAGAGCTGAAGACCAAGCCTGAAGATGATGAATGAGACTTCATCGAAACGTTGCCTAGATACTTCCAATCTTACGCGGGAGAAAACCCGAATAACCAAAGATCCATGTATATATTTGTATGTACAAAAACACACTGAACACACTGAGACATAATAGAGACCCAGAAGATAAACAGACCTATGGAACAGCTGTCCTGCCCTACATAAGAGGCACTACAGACAAAATTAGTAAGATTCTATGCAGACACCACATCAAGACTGCCTTCAAAACAGACAGAAAAATAGCAGCCATCCTCAGGAACCCCAAAGACAAAATTGACCTGGAAAACCAAGGCATATATGAAGTCCCCTGTGCATCATGCCTGGCCACGTACATTGGACAGACCAATAGAAGAATAAGCACCCGCCTGGATGAACACAAAAATGCAGTCAAAAAGCTGGAACACACTTCCTCACTCGTCCAACACATGGAAGCCACAGGTCATAACATCAACTTCAATGGCACCAAAACCCTAGCCACCATAGAAAATCCCAGCCACAGAATCATCAGAGAAGCCATAGAGATTGAAAAAAGACCAGAAAGCATGAACAGAAGAGATGATTCCACCAGGCTGTCAATCATTTGGAAGCCTGCACTCACAAACAAAAAAATCTCCACACCACAAGCCAGGCAAACACCTGGGCACAAACAGATCCCCCCTGATACCTCCAGCTCAAACACACCCCAATCAGGCACCCAGATGAAACCCAGCTTCCTAACTAATGATAGCCGTCCATTTACCCGAAGCCAAGCTGCACTAAAGGCCTCCAATAAAGTAACACAATGTTGCCAGCCAATCAAGATACAAAAAGAGCCCCCCCCCAAAAAAAAACAGACAGAAGATATTAGTAGCAGAACACAGCAAACTCCAAGACCAATAAACACAGACCAAGACTCTCAACCAATCAGGAGGAAGAAAAAACCATTCTGACACAGCAATAAGCTGCCCCAAATTTAAATCTGAAACCACTGTAAAAGTCTGACTCACAGACAAACACTATACAGAAGCCTGATGATGGCAGATGAGATTCTGCTGAAACGTTGCTACAACTTTAAAAGCACCACTATTATGACGTGGGAAAATACCCGAACAAAGCTGAATGCCAGACATGTAAGTACCCGCGAAAACTTAAGAAAACAAATATATTTGTTTGTATATATATACATACATACATACATACATACAGGAATGCATACATACATATATATTGCTTGCTGCTGTGAAGAAATTCCAACACTAAATAATGCTTCATTGATTTTAAATGCGTGTTCTACCTTGTATTTCCCATGCTATTTTGTCAATTGCATGTAAATTATTTGTAATATTTTGTGGTTGTAAAATGATTTTATTAACACATTCTAAAATCATTTTGTTATAACCACCTCAATAAACCACTGGGTGAAATTAGGAATGCAATAGCAAATAAAGAGGCATAGGCTAGGCTTGGATAGCTGGCTAGGCTAAGACAGGATAGGATAATAAAAAGGCTGTAACACAACTTTATGGAATGGAATTTGTACATTCACCATTGGAACCAACCAATCATGAAAGCCTTTGCCTACAACATTATGATAGTTGCAGCATCTCAAGATCATGTGATCTCCTTTTCCCAACAGGTTTCCAACAACAAAATCAATAACAACCAAGTGATTCAGTTAACTGAAATAATTCATTTAACAATAGTGTCAGAAAGGTCATAAAATCGAGTGTGATTCACTTAACAACCTCCTTGCTTAGCTACAAAAATTTCAGTCCCCGTTGTGGTCAAATGTCCAGGACTACTTGTAAAGAATCAATCAGCGTCAATTTCCCATGGTCACTGAAATGCTCAGTTTGCTTCAGATTGTTTTTCTAAAAGCCTGACTTGTTATGAATAAACAATGATATTTTAAACAATACAGCCAAAAGACGAACACAGGTAGATGCAAGCATTTTTGTATTGACTCATCAGTAATGAATGATATTTTAATTAAATAAAAATGGGACATACTTCTCAATTTCAGAAATATTGTGATTGAAAAGCTTATCTTTCCAATGCTGGAAAAATAATTTTATATATATGAAGGCCTGATTGCGTTTTTTGTTTTTGTAGTTATTGTTGTGGATACCGAGTAAGTTAAACAGTTACTGAGACTTCCTTTTTTCAATTATCCATCTCTGTCTTTGCTCAGAAATCTGGTAAACCTAATCCTTCCCTTTTAATACCTATAAAAAATTACTGGGAGAGGATATCTGTTTATTGCTTTTGACACTTCTAAGCTTGGGTCAAAGAGGCTATAGAAGCAAAAGTTACTCTGAAGGCTGCAGGGGTCTGGATAAGATGAAACACATTAAAGTTGAGCAGTAATAAAATGGAATTGCTTTTTCATCAGATTTCTCCCTGTCTATTGTGACTCGGGTGGATGTTGCTTTCCCAAAGGAGCAGATCCGCAGCTTGGGAGTCCTCTTGGACTTGCAGCTATTGTTGGATTCATCATCTTTATCTGGCCAGTGCATTACTACACCTCTGTCTGGAATAGAAGAGCTGGGCAACACATGATGACTAGATTGCTGCAATGGACTTTAACAGAGATACTTTAGAAGACTATTTGGACATCACAGTTGATGAAGACACTAGCAACCTACCTGCTGATGAGTGTGTTG
The DNA here is from genome assembly GCA_033807585.1 of Hydrophis major. Classification (NCBI taxonomy): domain Eukaryota; kingdom Metazoa; phylum Chordata; class Lepidosauria; order Squamata; family Elapidae; genus Hydrophis; species Hydrophis major. The sequence continues at coordinate 38,945,290 of CM066343.1, read as the reverse complement.
TTACAGCCACTTTGCACTTATATTGTGAGTGCTGCATTGACTTTAGTAGATTTCTAGGTATAATTCAAAGCAGTGTTTTTAGTTTATAAAAGTCCCGGGTTTGTCTCTTAGCATTTTTGGACTGCTAAATTTTAGTGACACAGTGTTGGAAGACTCCAGTGTCTTTCAAAAAGAGATTCATGGCTATAAATGATTCATCATGGAACTATTCTATTCTCTTAGAAATAATTCATATATATTTATTTATATATATATATTATATTTATATATATATATATTTATTTATTTATATTTACATATAATTCATAATTTTAATTCTTTTCCTAAAGGTTGGACCCAAGGGCCTGGAGCCATCACTGGAGAAAATTCTCAAATTGGGGAGCGAAAGATTCGGGAAACCACAACTGAAGACAAAAGGACACAGATCAGCCAAGATTTTTCAGGAAGGAGTTTGACTATTGACACTCTGACAGACAATGAAACCCAGATTGTGGTGAGTCTCATGTACAAAATAATTCACATCTTTAAGAAGTTTTGATTGGACAGAAAACTTTAAGGAAATTTTGGATGGAGGAACTGGAGCCCTTTAGGTACTAGACACTTTGTCTCCATTAGTAGTTGGGATGACATGGATTCTTCATCCTCATTTTAAAACCACACCTAAATTATACAGAAAAAAAAGTATACACTAACCCTTCCCTGACTTAAACTGTTATGAACTAATAAAGGCATTTAATAAAGTTTTAACAACCTTAAATAAAAAGCAGGGTTCTAATCCTGCACTTCTGATTGGCCGATAATAGCAACATCGGATTGGTCCTTTCTGGAAAGTCTGATTGGGTGTTAACGGATCAACTCTCATTGGTTCAAGGGTTTAGCACTTCCATGTTTTCATTGGCTAATAGGGCTATAAAAGGGCTGCTGCTGCCCTAGGTGATTGCTCTGTTCAGTATGCTTAATAAAGAGTTGAAGTTCACTGTTCACTGCCTCGTCTCCGTTCCTTGCACCCATGCGCAGAACTTAACACAAACCATTTTTATCACACTCATGTAAAGATCAAGAGACCTGAAGATGAAATATTCCCCATTTTCTTATTGGATTCTACCTAAATGTCATTTTTGTCCATCAATGGCTCTATAAGTGGAATATATGGAGGAACCTAAAATCAGAGATTATTTTTAACAGATAGTTTAATGTCTTGAATAGAACATTACACCTTGTGTGATCATATCAAATAGTGAATTATACTTTGAATGGGACAACTCTATGTGTATGGTTTAGGTGTTTGCTTTCTTTAAAAGACTCTCATTCAATACCATCCAATGATATCACTTTCTTCTCTCTCCCTGGAGCACTATTCTGCTTCTCCCGTTTCTTTTAAAAGCTTAACCCCATTGTTCATATGAAAGATGTACAGGTCCTGTGGAGTTGATCAAAAATAGACTTGTCTGATTTGTCAGACCTAAAAAGAGTCTGAACTTGCAGCCATCTGTATAATAGTCCTTGTTCTTCCTGGTTAGTAAAGATTCCCAAGAGATGAAACCCAGCTAGGTCCCAATGGAGGTGAATTGGCCCTTGTAGGGAGGCCCTGTACTAAAGGAAGCAGATTGTTTGGATCCATTTTAGGAAGTTTCATGCCTTGGCAGTATTGAAATAGCGTTGACTGCATTATGGAATACCTCTGATGGGAGTAGGAATAAGAATAAGCCACCTTGAACTGCCACATGCGAGTTGGAGGCAATATACATTTTCTACATTAAAAAAAAAAAACCTATGTGGTGCATCCCTTATGGCTCTCCTTGATCTCTTAGCAACTTTTAGTACCATCAGTCATGGTATCCTTCTGCACCAACTATGGGGGGGGGGTAAGAATGAGGGGGATAGTGTTGCAGTGTTTTTCTGTTTTCCTCCAGGGCTGGTTCCAGTTAGAGTCGAGAGGGGAAGAAGCAGAGTTCCAGGCCCAAGCCTCTACTTTGCAGTATTATTCAGGGCTGCAAACTTCTCCACCAGTGGTGGGATTCAAATTATTTTACTACCGGTTCTGTGGGGGTGGCTTGGTGGAGGTGGCAGGAGAAGGATACTCCGGACTACTCAAAATTTTCGATACCGGTTCTCCAGAACTGGTCAGAACCTGCTGAATACCACCACTGTTCTCCACATACCTTTTAATTGTGTAAAAGAAGCTGAGGTACACTGATGAAACTCAGTTGTAAATTCCTACTCCGTGTGAACCAGGTGACACGATCAAGGTTCTTTCTTGAAGTCTGGAGGCTGTGAGGGTCTAGATGGGAAAGAACGGGCTTCAATTCAACCTTAATCTGAGGACCCAGATTGTTGGGAGCAATTGATGACTCTGTAAACCGCTTAGAGAGGGTTGTACAGCACTGTGAAGCAGTATATAAGTCTAAGTACTGTGGCTATTGCTATTAATAAGTAGTGTCCTTGGGTTTTGGGGGTCCTTTGACTCCAGTGACTTTCCATCTTTAGTTCTCAATGGAATAATATTTTCCACAACCAAAACTGATGTGTAATTTGAGGATCCTTCTAAATGTAAGTAAAGGTGGCAGCTTCAGCTGTGCAAAAACAGGGGTTTTGCACAGATCCCTCTCTTGTGCCAGTTGCTCCAATTCTTGGATCTGGAAGTTCTCCTCATGGTCAGTCATGCATGATTACCTCCCAGATAGACTAGTATTCTATCTGGTGGGCTATTATTATAAAACCCCTCTACATAGCGCAGCTCTTGAAAACAATTTGAAAATTACAGTTGGTTCAGAGCCCAGCAGTATAGGAAGTTGTGGTGTTTTAGCATCATACCACTGCTTCATGAGCTGATCTGGCTCCCAGAAGGTTTCAAGGTGGGACTTGAAAAAAAAGTGGTGGGACTCATCTCTAGGGGTGATGAGTCTACCTACCAAGATGAGGTGGACCTTTTGCTTTCATGGTGTGGAGACAATAACTTGGTCCTCAACATCAAGAAGACCAAGGAGCTTATAGTGAACTATAGAAGGAATAGATCAGACATCCAGCCCTTGCTTATCAATGGAGACCATGGAGCAAGTGGCCAGTTTTAAGTTTCTGGGTGCTATCATGAAAAAGGACCTGACCTGGGGTGCTCACATTTCAGCACTGGTCAAAAGGGCCCAGCAGAGATTATACTACCTAAGACTTCTCAGAAAACAATAACTGAATGAAAAACTGCAGGTGACCTTCTATCGCTGCACCATAGAGAGTATCTTAACTTACTGCACCTGTATATGGTTTGCCCATTGCACAGTGGCAGATAGGACAGCACTTCAGAGGGTTAACGTTGTTAGGGATAACATTGGTTACCTAACTTAGTTTGGATAAAAATAATATATAAATTCACTATGTTAGTGAGTTTAAGTGTGTGTATCACTTTAACTGCAAAACATGTATTTTGGGTGCAGTTGTAAAATCACCATAAGAGGGAGCAAGAGAGCTCACTGTTAGCTGGCTTTTACTTGTAGTAGCTGACAATGTTGGATTGATGGTGATAACTGCGTGTGTTTTCCCTGCTGTTGCTGAAACGAAAAAAAGGGGTTTGATTTTCTTCATATCTCTGATTGCAAAAGAGATATATTGCTGGACTGATTATTTGTAAGTTTACTGACCTCTATTTTCAACACTGGACTTTGCAACTGTTTAATCCCCGGATGGACTGAACTAGTTTATGACATATGGACTGTTTTGACTATGCTATAACTCTTGCTGGAATAAAAACTATTTAACTGGCACAGTGTATCTGTCTTACTGAGTGTAAACTACAACAACGTTTAACTCACATCATTTGCCTGCCTGCTAGATGCTGTTGCACATTCTGCTAGGGTGTGTATCCCTAACAAATGTCATTGCCCAGAAGATCATTGGTTGCCCTCTCCCCTTTTTGGAAGAGCTTTATAGCCACCGCTGCCTTAAGAAAGTTCAAAACATTCTCAAAGATCCATCTCATCCTGGGAACCCTTTTTTTGAACTATTACCATCTGGCAGATGGTACAGAATCATAAAAACAAGGACAAATAGGCTGAAAAACAGCTTCTATCCCAGAGCAGTAGGTCTGTTGAATTCTACTATGTAGTGCAGTGTTGGTGTGGTGTCAGGGGGTTTCAATTCAATGTGTGGAGTGTGAAGGATGTGTATTTGTGTTTATTTTCATGGTCATGATGTGCACTGAAGCTGGTGTTTGATTTCGTTGTATGAGATGCATGACAATAAAGTAAACTAAAACTAAGGTGACAAGCATAGAAACAGTTTATTTTCAGGACTGCCTGTCTTCAATTATTTCTGCTGATCCCTCCAGATCTGATAGTGTGCTTATCTCCAGGTCCTATTTATTAAACAGTGACTTCTGCTAGGACTCAGGAAGTATGGAAGTATGCCTTCCCTGTTGTGGCAGCTGTTAAGTACTTGGACATGGGTCGGAGTAAATGGAGACAGCCTCTGAATAGTGACTTTCAGCTCTTTATTAGCATAGTGACTTCTCAAAACAACAACAGTGAACCCTGCCTTATATAGGCAACCTTTGTGAGAATTGTCCAATAGCGAGCTATGAACACAAGTACTTTAAACCAATAATAATCCTCTGTTAAGGGCCAATCGGATTCCTAAGAACTAGCCAATCCGATCTGGCCGCCTAACAGCCAATCAGAAGTGCAGGGCCAGAACCCTGCACTTAACCTCAAGCTCATACTTTATTAACTATGGTACATACATAACAGCAGCTCTCTGTTGTGGAGCTTCCCCCTCCCCACTGCATGGACCTGATTCTGCTGGGTTTTGTTTTGTTTTGTTTGCAAAACTTTAAACATATGAATGTTCTCTTGAACATAGGGCCAAAACAGACATTACTGCTACCCTTCAAAAAGACCTCAACTATGTATCAGAATGGTCAAACAAATGGCAACTTCAAATATCAACAAATAAATGCTCTGTCCTACATATTGGCAAAAAAATCAGAAAATAAAATACAGGATGAATAGTCAAGACCTTGTTGATGATCCAAGCTTTGTAAAGGACCTTCAAATACTCATCTCTAATGATTTAAGTGCTAGAGCCCACTGTAACTACATAGCCAAAAAGGCATTAAGAGTTGTTAACCTAATCTTGTTAACCTAACCAGCTTTTTCTCTAGTAATATTACACTACTAAGTAGAGAATATAAAACATTTGCTAGACCAATACTCGAATACAGCTCATCAGTCTGGAACCCACTTTACGTATCAGATATTAACACAGTTGAGAAAGTCCAGAAATATTTCACAATCTAAGTATAGTATATAAAATCATTCATTGCAATATCCTACCTGTCAATGCTTCAGCTTCAACCATAACAAAACAAGAGCACACAATAGATACAAACTCAAGGTTAATCGCACCAAACTTGATTGCAGGAAATACGACTTCAACAACAGAGTGGTCAATGTCTGGAATACTCTACCTGACTCTGAGGTTTCTTCCCCAAACCCCCAAAACATTAACCTTAGACTGTCTACTATTGACCTCACCCCTTTCCTAAGAAGTCTGTAGGAGGCGTGCATAAGCGCACCAACATGCCTACTGTTAAGTTTTGAGCATGGGCGAGAAAGAATGGAGACAAGCCTCTGAACGGTGAACTTCAACTCTTTATTTACATTGTGACTTCCTCATTGTAACAGCAGTTAAACCCGCCTTATATAGGAAAACCCTGTAACTTTTAACCAATAACGAGCTAGGAACGCTAGCTCTTATAACCAAAAGGAACTCTCTGTTAAGGGCCAATCGGATTCCCCGGAACAGGCCAATCCGGTCCGGCCGCTTAACAGCCAATCAGAAGTGCAGGGCCAGAACCCTGCACTTACTCCAAGCTCACACTTTATTAATCTTATTGCATACACAACACCCCTTCCCCCTGGCTTATTTGCAGGGCGCAGTTACATAGTCCCTTAAGTAGGATGGTTGTCTTATTAGTCTCTTTGATTTCCATTGTATCAGCTGGCTGCAATCACGCTGAGGTAGATCGTTGTTTGGCAGTGGGGCTGTTTCTGGTTCAGAGTTCACTTCTACATCGTTGCCCACATTCTCTGCAATTCCCTGAGGTGCAACCATTTCTCCCTCCGGCTCTGCTTCCTGAGTTTCTATCAAACCGTCGTTTCCTTCGAACGGGTTTCCTAGGAATTCATCTTCTTCCGTACCTCCCCCCCCCCAGTTTGGTCATAGGGGAGTTGCGGACTGGCTGCTGGAAGCCGCAATCATAATTAATCGATATGCTGTTTCCAAAGTTTATCGTCAAGGCATTGTACAAGGTAGGATCTGGGGCCGGTTACACGTACTACTGTCGCTTCCACCCACAATGGGTCGCCCGATAGGTTTTTAGCATAAACCAGGTCTCCTACCTGGAAGGTACAACAGTGGCTGCTGGATCCTAGTGGTTTCTCTGGTTCGTAAGCTGGGTGCAACTGGTCGAGGTGGGAGCGGAGCTTTCGTCCCATTAGCAGTTCGGCGGGAGTTTTGTTGGTGACACTATTGATGTTTAATATTTAGAATTCTAGGCAATCTTCTCCTTATTTTCAAATTTTGCTCCAATTTTTTTTCCTCTCCCTTCCCACTCACAGCCAAAAAGATTCTTTTTTTTTTTTTTAATGTTCAGTAATCCTTATCCCTTCAGCATTTAATCACCTCCAATGCAGGTTTTCCGATTTCTCTTATGGTTCCATCCGCAGTCACGTTAGGAAGGACAGTGAAAATAAAAAATAAGTTTCCCTTTTAGGATTCCATTCGCTGCTTGTAGCTCTCTCTGGAAACAATGTATTTTTAGCAACTTTCAAAATTACAGGCTATTTTCTCTTGCTTTGTCTTGGTCCAAAAGCCACTTTCACGGCTCTTCCAGCTTTCTTCCTCCTGCACAATCTTGTCCGGCTGCAGGTTTCTTTGTGGTGGCCATTACTGACTGCCGCTCCTCTGCCTTGGGAAAGGGGGTTTTTGCTGGCTGGGGAGGGGGTCTGTGACACCCCCAAACCCCTATCCGGATCCCCCCTGTCTTCAGCTGCCTCTACAGGGCAGCTATATGCCCCCAATCCAAACGGATCGGGGGAACCTTGGCAGCGAATGCAGCAGAGATTGCGCAGTATTGCGAATCCCTGTCGCTGCCGAAGCCCTGCAAACCGGAAGTCCATCTTCTGCTCATTCTTAAGTCCCAAGCTATTGATAGGGTAGCTGCAGAAAATGTTGGAAGAGTTGACAACCCCAGAACAGATTTATTCCAAATTAAAGTTATCCAATAAAACCATCTCCCATCCCCCCCTCTTTGGCAGATAGGTAACTTACAATAATTATGACTGCAGGAAGCAAAACAAATACACCAAAAACAAAAATAAAAACACAAAGCCCTCAGTGATCACACTGAGCCCCCTTGTCGCCAAACAGTTCTTCTAAATGCTATCTGGAACCTACCATCTGACCTACTGGATCCAACGACTGGATTAGTGAGAATCCCTAAGGTTTTTGTTGCTCAGGGACTTTAATCTGCAACCTGGTGACTGAGTCCAGGGCAGCTTAGGAGTTCACAACCATGGCAACTATGGACCTATCCCAAGTCATTGATGGCATGCATTCCAGCAGCCACATAATTTTTTTCTGATTTTTTTCCCTTGGGGAAATTGTGATATTATATGGCAGTCCACAGATAGATCACTCTCCAATTGCCTTCCAGTTTCCTGGGGTCCCCTACTCAATGGGGAAATAAGATTTATTTGATTTGTTTGCCCCAGGTGATTTGCAGAATCCTGCACGTTTTCAGAAATAGCTCAGGATTTTTTCCTGAGAATCTAATGAGCAATGGATTGAGGCTTAATATCTTACTACCAGGAGGACAGGTGGTTGGGCACTGTTCATCACACCCCTATTTAAAACACTATCCCTATGTGATCTTTCTCTGCCCATTGATTCCGGGGTGCATCTTGATTAACAGGACCTTTTGGAGATGAAGTACAAAGAAAGACTCTGGGGCGGTAATTGAAGGAAGACCAAACATCAGCAAAGACCTTGGAAAAAGTGGATTATCCAGATTTATTTCAGGTCAACTTTAGGCTGGGATTCAGTATGGAGGCAGTATTAATCTTATTGTAATGGAGCAAGGATGGATGCATATGTCCCTGTACTCCTTTCAATATGATATCTTTCTAGGCCACCTGTATAGATTGGGAATTAGCAATTAGGGCACTATTTTATGGTGCTTCTCTTCCTTTTCCAGGGTCAGTTACAGGGTTGTCCCCCTTTCTGTGGGACAATGCTGTCTCCCTTCTGTTTAAAATCTACATGAAACTACTGAATGGAATTATCCTGAAGTTTGAAGTTAGATATGATCAGAATGCTAATGATAGCCAATTGTATCTTTTGATCCCAAATTGATCAAAGTATCCCAATGCCTGGAGGTTGTGCAGCTCTGCATGGAGAGGAATCAGTTTGACAATCCTATTAAGATAAGTGGCTGTGAATATTAGGGTCACCTAGATTTGGGGATTTTCCATCTCTTCCCCAATTAAGAGCTTTCCTTAAGTTCACAGTTCCTGCTCAGACCAAGTAAGTCATGGGCTGCCTAGTAGTTACTATAAAGCTGTACAGGGCATAGAGCCAAGTTGTTTGAGAGACTATCTCTCTCCCAAGTTTTCTGCTAGTTGGTGTGGGCCAGCAGAATGAGTGCACTTCAGTCACTTTGATGCATCACCATGAAGCAAACCACCTCTGTCTTGGCACTTGACTTCTGGAATGGGGTCCCCCATGCCATTTCTGTTGCTCCCATCCTAATTAAGGAGGACTTAAAGGCTGGCAATCTCCTCAGGCTTTGATCTAGCATGCATACAGTTCCTTGTGGCATGCGTTTTACACAAATTAATATGGAATTGGCAGATTTCCATTTTATTTATTTATCTTGTATGGGGTGATATTTAATCTTTATATTTTGCTATTATATTGTAACTTGGGAATTGGACAATATCTAAATTGAATTCAATGTGGCTGGATTCATACATTAAATTAAGCCATTAGGTATTTTTCTTGTTTATGGCATAATATTCTATGTGAACCCAACTACTGTGATTTGTATTGTGAATGATGGCTTTTTGTGTTGTGTGAATGCTTCCAAGTATGATTTAATCATGGTTAACCAAAACAGCTTAACAACGATGTATGTGATGCAGATGAATGTGATGTAGCAGTTAGAGTGTTGAGATGGAATTAGGCAGGTTCTCCTAATTCAGACATAAAGATGTTTACATGACTTTGGACTGGTATATTTAAGATTATAAAATAATCTTAAGATTATAAAATAATCTTATATATATATTTAAGATTATAAAATAATCTTAAGATTATAAAATAATCATATATATATATATATATATATATATATATATATATATATATATATATATATATATATATATATCGTAGAATTGTGAAGATTTGCATCCCGAGATATAAGTTCAAAAGAAAGAAAGATTTGCTCTTCGGGAAAGTTTTTTATTTTTTGTTCAGAATTTTCGGATTTGTTATCTCAAGTCCGTCTTCAGTGAACTGTTAGATGGAGATGTGTCCAGGAAGGAGCTTTGGTCGTTATTTTTATCGTTGGTGTCAGCGTTCTGTGGATTGGCAGCACGGGCATCATCGCGTGATTGGCTTGTCAGTTGTTTGGATGCGAGTTGGTTTGTTTTTTGATGTTGTTGATCCAATTATCACGTAAACTTTGATAGTTGGGGTCAATGTCTTTGTGGCGATTAATGCAATTGGTGCCAGTATGCCATGCTTCAATAAATTCACGTGCATAACGTGTTTTGCCTGTGCCAATTATTTTGGTTGCATCCCAGTTAAAGTAATGATTTTGGTTTATGCTGTGTGTTGCTATTTGAGATAGTGGGTCTTTTCTTTTGACAGCTAGTGTGTGTTCATGGATTCTTTCGTGGAGTTGTTTTCCAGTTTGGCCAATGTATTTTTGGGGGCATGTTTTGCATGGTATTTCATATATGACGTTTTTCATTGAAGTGATTGGTAATTTGTCTTTGCCTGATATGAGTGTTTTTCTTAATGAAGTTGTTGGTTTGTGTGCAATATTGATGTTGAATGGTTGTAAGTGTCTTGATATGATTTCTGATACACCTTGTATGTATGGAAGTGAGTACCATTTAGGTGGATTTTGTGGGTTTTTGTTGTTTGTGTCTGTTTGTTTGTGTGATTTATGTGGTTTGTGTCTTAGGCAGTTTTTGATGAAGCTTTTTGGATATCCATTGTTTATGAAGAGGTTGTAGAGAAAATTTAGTTCTTCTTTTCGTATTTTTTTGTCTTGGCAATAAGTGTAGGCTCGTTTAAAGAGTGTTGAGATGCAGCTTCTTTTGTGTGTGGTAGGGTGGTTGCTTCTGTAGTGGAGTATAATGTCAGCATTTGTTTTCTTTCTGTATACGCTTGTTTGTAATTTGCCATTTTCAAGAAGTTTTAAGTTGACATCTAGAAATGATAATTGAGTATTATTCATTTCTTCTCGTGTAAATTGTATATCTGGGTGTATTGAGTTGATTGCTTTGTGTAGTTGTTCTAATTCAGTGCGTTTGACAATGACAAATGTGTCATCCACATATCGAAGCCATAGTTTTGGTTTGAGATTTGTAAAAACGGATTTTTCTAGATCTTGTAACACTATTTCAGCTATGAAACCTGAAATAGGAGAGCCCATTGGTGTGCCTTTTTTTTGGAGGTAGAATTTATTGTTAAATTGACAGTAGTTGGTTAGGCAAAGGGTGATTAGCTCCATTACTCTGTCAGTGGGGATATTGATGGGTTTTTCTTCTAATTGTTGTTTAATTATATTTTTGGCATGTTCAAGAGGGATCGATGGAAAGAGTGATATAACATCAAAGGATACCATGCATTCATCTGGTTCTATTTGTATTTCTTTGATTCGTTCAAGAAAGGTGTATGCGTTTGTAATACTGTGTTCAGAGTTTGCAATCAAATGTTTGAGGTGTTGAAGAAGCCATTTGGCTAAGTTGTAAGTGGGGGTTCCGATGAGTGAAATTACCATACGAAGTGGAATGTTCGGTTTGTGTATTTTTGGAAGTCCATATGCTCTGGCAATGGAGGGGCTGGTTATTAGGATGAATTTGCTATCTTCATTTGAAATTAATTTTTCTTTGGAAAGTCGTTTGATTGTTGAAATTATTGTATTGTTTTGCTTCTTTGTGGGATCATTTTGTAGTTCTGTGTATGTTGTGGTATCTTCTAGTGATGTAGTTGCTTTGGTGATGTAGTCATCTTTATTCATGATGACTGTAGCTCCTCCTTTGTCTGCAGGGAGGATGACTATGGATTTATCTCTTCGTAAGGACTGTAATGCAAGGTTTTCTTTTTTTGTTAAAATGTGATCTGGGTTTTTTGATCTTAGTAAACCTGTAACTTTGTTTCTTATTGTTGATCTGGTGTTATCAGTTATTTCTGGTTTGGAGAGGATTGCTTCCAGGTCAGCCATGTAATCAATGAATTGTGCATCTTTGGTGTTGAATTTTAGTCCATGGGAGAGTAAATTGATTTCTGTTGTTGTTAACTGTCTTTTTGATAGGTTTACAGTTTTTTGATTTGTTTGTGGAGGTGTTGTATTTGATGTAAGTTTTTGTAATTTGGTTTCAAGAGATGCGCGTTTGGTTTGGCTGCTATTTGATGCTGAAGATTTGATTTTGTCATTAAGTTGAGAGAAAAGTTCTGGAATGAGTTTTTTCTCAAATATTGTTTTTAATTGGCTGGCTTCGGCTTTGAACCGATGAAGCCGGTTTTGAGCGTCTTGAATTAAAACGCGCAGTAAGCGGCGGCCGTTCTGAGCGGCTATTTTGTATCCGAACGGCGATTTGACAGGTGGATTGGATTTTACTGACCTTGGCAATACGTTTGTTTCTCTGCATCGATGTAGGAACCAAAGTTGTTGGCGAGTAGTAGCTTCTCTTCTGGCAAGTTTTTCCCATTTTCGGGCTTGTCGGAGCGTTTCACGCTCTTCGGTATTTCGTAGAATTGTGAAGATTTGCATCCCGAGATATAAGTTCAAAAGAAAGAAAGATTTGCTCTTCGGGAAAGTTTTTTATTTTTTGTTCAGAATTTTCGGATTTGTTATCTCAAGTCCGTCTTCAGTGAACTGTTAGATGGAGATGTGTCCAGGAAGGAGCTTTGGTCGTTATTTTTATCGTTGGTGTCAGCGTTCTGTGGATTGGCAGCACGGGCATCATCGCGTGATTGGCTTGTCAGTTGTTTGGATGCGAGTTGGTTTGTTTTTTGATGTTGTTGATCCAATTATCACGTAAACTTTGATAGTTGGGGTCAATGTCTTTGTGGCGATTAATGCAATTGGTGCCAGTAGGCCATGCTTCAATAAATTCACGTGCATAACGTGTTTTGCCTGTGCCAATTATTTTGGTTGCATCCCAGTTAAAGTAATGATTTTGGTTTATGCTGTGTGTTGCTATTTGAGATAGTGGGTCTTTTCTTTTGACAGCTAGTGTGTGTTCATGGATTCTTTCGTGGAGTTGTTTTCCAGTTTGGCCAATGTATTTTTGGGGGCATGTTTTGCATGGTATTTCATATATGACGTTTTTCATTGAAGTGATTGGTAATTTGTCTTTGCCTGATATGAGTGTTTTTCTTAATGAAGTTGTTGGTTTGTGTGCAATATTGATGTTGAATGGTTGTAAGTGTCTTGATATGATTTCTGATACACCTTGTATGTATGGAAGTGAGTACCATTTAGGTGGATTTTGTGGGTTTTTGTTGTTTGTGTCTGTTTGTTTGTGTGATTTATGTGGTTTGTGTCTTAGGCAGTTTTTGATGAAGCTTTTTGGATATCCATTGTTTATGAAGAGGTTGTAGAGAAAATTTAGTTCTTCTTTTCGTATTTTTTTGTCTTGGCAATAAGTGTAGGCTCGTTTAAAGAGTGTTGAGATGCAGCTTCTTTTGTGTGTGGTAGGGTGGTTGCTTCTGTAGTGGAGTATAATGTCAGCATTTGTTTTCTTTCTGTATACGCTTGTTTGTAATTTGCCATTTTCAAGAAAACTGCCTAAGACACAAACCACATAAATCACACAAACAAACAGACACAAACAACAAAAACCCACAAAATCCACCTAAATGGTACTCACTTCCATACATACAAGGTGTATCAGAAATCATATCAAGACACTTACAACCATTCAACATCAATATTGCACACAAACCAACAACTTCATTAAGAAAAACACTCATATCAGGCAAAGACAAATTACCAATCACTTCAATGAAAAACGTCATATATGAAATACCATGCAAAACATGCCCCCAAAAATACATTGGCCAAACTGGAAAACAACTCCACGAAAGAATCCATGAACACACACTAGCTGTCAAAAGAAAAGACCCACTATCTCAAATAGCAACACACAGCATAAACCAAAATCATTACTTTAACTGGGATGCAACCAAAATAATTGGCACAGGCAAAACACGTTATGCACGTGAATTTATTGAAGCATGGCATACTGGCACCAATTGCATTAATCGCCACAAAGATATTGACCCCAACTATCAAAGTTTACGTGATAATTGGATCAACAACATCAAAAAACAAACCAACTCGCATCCAAACAACTGACAAGCCAATCACGCGATGATGCCCGTGCTGCCAATCCACAGAACGCTGACACCAACGATAAAAATAACGACCAAAGCTCCTTCCTGGACACATCTCCATCTAACAGTTCACTGAAGACGGACTTGAGATAACAAATCCGAAAATTCTGAACAAAAAATAAAAAACTTTCCCGAAGAGCAAATCTTTCTTTCTTTTGAACTTATATCTCGGGATGCAAATCTTCACAATTCTACGAAATACCGAAGAGCGTGAAACGCTCTGACAAGCCCGAAAATGGGAAAAACTTGCCAGAAGAGAAGCTACTACTCGCCAACAACTTTGGTTCCTACATCGATGCAGAGAAACAAACGTATTGCCAAGGTCAGTAAAATCCAATCCACCTGTCAAATCGCCGTTCGGATACAAAATAGCCGCTCAGAACGGCCGCCGCTTACTGCGCGTTTTAATTCAAGACGCTCAAAACCGGCTTCATCGGTTCAAAGCCGAAGCCAGCCAATTAAAAACAATATTTGAGAAAAAACTCATTCCAGAACTTTTCTCTCAACTTAATGACAAAATCAAATCTTCAGCATCAAATAGCAGCCAAACCAAACGCGCATCTCTTGAAACCAAATTACAAAAACTTACATCAAATACAACACCTCCACAAACAAATCAAAAAACTGTAAACCTATCAAAAAGACAGTTAACAACAACAGAAATCAATTTACTCTCCCATGGACTAAAATTCAACACCAAAGATGCACAATTCATTGATTACATGGCTGACCTGGAAGCAATCCTCTCCAAACCAGAAATAACTGATAACACCAGATCAACAATAAGAAACAAAGTTACAGGTTTACTAAGATCAAAAAACCCAGATCACATTTTAACAAAAAAAGAAAACCTTGCATTACAGTCCTTACGAAGAGATAAATCCATAGTCATCCTCCCTGCAGACAAAGGAGGAGCTACAGTCATCATGAATAAAGATGACTACATCACCAAAGCAACTACATCACTAGAAGATACCACAACATACACAGAACTACAAAATGATCCCACAAAGAAGCAAAACAATACAATAATTTCAACAATCAAACGACTTTCCAAAGAAAAATTAATTTCAAATGAAGATAGCAAATTCATCCTAATAACCAGCCCCTCCATTGCCAGAGCATATGGACTTCCAAAAATACACAAACCGAACATTCCACTTCGTATGGTAATTTCACTCATCGGAACCCCCACTTACAACTTAGCCAAATGGCTTCTTCAACACCTCAAACATTTGATTGCAAACTCTGAACACAGTATTACAAACGCATACACCTTTCTTGAACGAATCAAAGAAATACAAATAGAACCAGATGAATGCATGGTATCCTTTGATGTTATATCACTCTTTCCATCGATCCCTCTTGAACATGCCAAAAATATAATTAAACAACAATTAGAAGAAAAACCCATCAATATCCCCACTGACAGAGTAATGGAGCTAATCACCCTTTGCCTAACCAACTACTGTCAATTTAACAATAAATTCTACCTCCAAAAAAAAGGCACACCAATGGGCTCTCCTATTTCAGGTTTCATAGCTGAAATAGTGTTACAAGATCTAGAAAAATCCATTTTTACAAATCTCAAACCAAAACTATGGCTTCGATATGTGGATGACACATTTGTCATTGTCAAACGCACTGAATTAGAACAACTACACAAAGCAATCAACTCAATACACCCAGATATACAATTTACACGAGAAGAAATGAATAATACTCAATTATCATTTCTAGATGTCAACTTAAAACTTCTTGAAAATGGCAAATTACAAACAAGCGTATACAGAAAGAAAACAAATGCTGACATTATACTCCACTACAGAAGCAACCACCCTACCACACACAAAAGAAGCTGCATCTCAACACTCTTTAAACGAGCCTACACTTATTGCCAAGACAAAAAAATACGAAAAGAAGAACTAAATTTTCTCTACAACCTCTTCATAAACAATGGATATCCAAAAAGCTTCATCAAAAACTGCCTAAGACACAAACCACATAAATCACACAAACAAACAGACACAAACAACAAAAACCCACAAAATCCACCTAAATGGTACTCACTTCCATACATACAAGGTGTATCAGAAATCATATCAAGACACTTACAACCATTCAACATCAATATTGCACACAAACCAACAACTTCATTAAGAAAAACACTCATATCAGGCAAAGACAAATTACCAATCACTTCAATGAAAAACGTCATATATGAAATACCATGCAAAACATGCCCCCAAAAATACATTGGCCAAACTGGAAAACAACTCCACGAAAGAATCCATGAACACACACTAGCTGTCAAAAGAAAAGACCCACTATCTCAAATAGCAACACACAGCATAAACCAAAATCATTACTTTAACTGGGATGCAACCAAAATAATTGGCACAGGCAAAACACGTTATGCACGTGAATTTATTGAAGCATGGCATACTGGCACCAATTGCATTAATCGCCACAAAGACATTGACCCCAACTATCAAAGTTTACGTGATAATTGGATCAACAACATCAAAAAACAAACCAACTCGCATCCAAACAACTGACAAGCCAATCACGCGATGATGCCCGTGCTGCCAATCCACAGAACGCTGACACCAACGATAAAAATAACGACCAAAGCTCCTTCCTGGACACATCTCCATCTAACAGTTCACTGAAGACGGACTTGAGATAACAAATCCGAAAATTCTGAACAAAAAATAAAAAACTTTCCCGAAGAGCAAATCTTTCTTTCTTTTGAACTTATATCTCGGGATGCAAATCTTCACAATTCTACGAAATACCGAAGAGCGTGAAACGCTCCGACAAGCCCGAAAATGGGAAAAACTTGCCAGAAGAGAAGCTACTACTCGCCAACAACTTTGGTTCCTACATCGATGCAGAGAAACAAACGTATTGCCAAGGTCAGTAAAATCCAATCCACCTGTCAAATCGCCGTTCGGATACAAAATAGCCGCTCAGAACGGCCGCCGCTTACTGCGCGTTTTAATTCAAGACGCTCAAAACCGGCTTCATCGGTTCAAAGCCGAAGCCAGCCAATTAAAAACAATATTTGAGAAAAAACTCATTCCAGAACTTTTCTCTCAACTTAATGACAAAATCAAATCTTCAGCATCAAATAGCAGCCAAACCAAACGCGCATCTCTTGAAACCAAATTACAAAAACTTACATCAAATACAACACCTCCACAAACAAATCAAAAAACTGTAAACCTATCAAAAAGACAGTTAACAACAACAGAAATCAATTTACTCTCCCATGGACTAAAATTCAACACCAAAGATGCACAATTCATTGATTACATGGCTGACCTGGAAGCAATCCTCTCCAAACCAGAAATAACTGATAACACCAGATCAACAATAAGAAACAAAGTTACAGGTTTACTAAGATCAAAAAACCCAGATCACATTTTAACAAAAAAAGAAAACCTTGCATTACAGTCCTTACGAAGAGATAAATCCATAGTCATCCTCCCTGCAGACAAAGGAGGAGCTACAGTCATCATGAATAAAGATGACTACATCACCAAAGCAACTACATCACTAGAAGATACCACAACATACACAGAACTACAAAATGATCCCACAAAGAAGCAAAACAATACAATAATTTCAACAATCAAACGACTTTCCAAAGAAAAATTAATTTCAAATGAAGATAGCAAATTCATCCTAATAACCAGCCCCTCCATTGCCAGAGCATATGGACTTCCAAAAATACACAAACCGAACATTCCACTTCGTATGGTAATTTCACTCATCGGAACCCCCACTTACAACTTAGCCAAATGGCTTCTTCAACACCTCAAACATTTGATTGCAAACTCTGAACACAGTATTACAAACGCATACACCTTTCTTGAACGAATCAAAGAAATACAAATAGAACCAGATGAATGCATGGTATCCTTTGATGTTATATCACTCTTTCCATCGATCCCTCTTGAACATGCCAAAAATATAATTAAACAACAATTAGAAGAAAAACCCATCAATATCCCCACTGACAGAGTAATGGAGCTAATCACCCTTTGCCTAACCAACTACTGTCAATTTAACAATAAATTCTACCTCCAAAAAAAAGGCACACCAATGGGCTCTCCTATTTCAGGTTTCATAGCTGAAATAGTGTTACAAGATCTAGAAAAATCCATTTTTACAAATCTCAAACCAAAACTATGGCTTCGATATGTGGATGACACATTTGTCATTGTCAAACGCACTGAATTAGAACAACTACACAAAGCAATCAACTCAATACACCCAGATATACAATTTACACGAGAAGAAATGAATAATACTCAATTATCATTTCTAGATGTCAACTTAAAACTTCTTGAAAATGGCAAATTACAAACAAGCGTATACAGAAAGAAAACAAATGCTGACATTATACTCCACTACAGAAGCAACCACCCTACCACACACAAAAGAAGCTGCATCTCAACACTCTTTAAACGAGCCTACACTTATTGCCAAGACAAAAAAATACGAAAAGAAGAACTAAATTTTCTCTACAACCTCTTCATAAACAATGGATATCCAAAAAGCTTCATCAAAAACTGCCTAAGACACAAACCACATAAATCACACAAACAAACAGACACAAACAACAAAAACCCACAAAATCCACCTAAATGGTACTCACTTCCATACATACAAGGTGTATCAGAAATCATATCAAGACACTTACAACCATTCAACATCAATATTGCACACAAACCAACAACTTCATTAAGAAAAACACTCATATCAGGCAAAGACAAATTACCAATCACTTCAATGAAAAACGTCATATATGAAATACCATGCAAAACATGCCCCCAAAAATACATTGGCCAAACTGGAAAACAACTCCACGAAAGAATCCATGAACACACACTAGCTGTCAAAAGAAAAGACCCACTATCTCAAATAGCAACACACAGCATAAACCAAAATCATTACTTTAACTGGGATGCAACCAAAATAATTGGCACAGGCAAAACACGTTATGCACGTGAATTTATTGAAGCATGGCATACTGGCACCAATTGCATTAATCGCCACAAAGACATTGACCCCAACTATCAAAGTTTACGTGATAATTGGATCAACAACATCAAAAAACAAACCAACTCGCATCCAAACAACTGACAAGCCAATCACGCGATGATGCCCGTGCTGCCAATCCACAGAACGCTGACACCAACGATAAAAATAACGACCAAAGCTCCTTCCTGGACACATCTCCATCTAACAGTTCACTGAAGACGGACTTGAGATAACAAATCCGAAAATTCTGAACAAAAAATAAAAAACTTTCCCGAAGAGCAAATCTTTCTTTCTTTTGAACTTATATCTCGGGATGCAAATCTTCACAATTCTACGAAATACCGAAGAGCGTGAAACGCTCCGACAAGCCCGAAAATGGGAAAAACTTGCCAGAAGAGAAGCTACTACTCGCCAACAACTTTGGTTCCTACATCGATGCAGAGAAACAAACGTATTGCCAAGGTCAGTAAAATCCAATCCACCTGTCAAATCGCCGTTCGGATACAAAATAGCCGCTCAGAACGGCCGCCGCTTACTGCGCGTTTTAATTCAAGACGCTCAAAACCGGCTTCATCGGTTCAAAGCCGAAGCCAGCCAATTAAAAACAATATTTGAGAAAAAACTCATTCCAGAACTTTTCTCTCAACTTAATGACAAAATCAAATCTTCAGCATCAAATAGCAGCCAAACCAAACGCGCATCTCTTGAAACCAAATTACAAAAACTTACATCAAATACAACACCTCCACAAACAAATCAAAAAACTGTAAACCTATCAAAAAGACAGTTAACAACAACAGAAATCAATTTACTCTCCCATGGACTAAAATTCAACACCAAAGATGCACAATTCATTGATTACATGGCTGACCTGGAAGCAATCCTCTCCAAACCAGAAATAACTGATAACACCAGATCAACAATAAGAAACAAAGTTACAGGTTTACTAAGATCAAAAAACCCAGATCACATTTTAACAAAAAAAGAAAACCTTGCATTACAGTCCTTACGAAGAGATAAATCCATAGTCATCCTCCCTGCAGACAAAGGAGGAGCTACAGTCATCATGAATAAAGATGACTACATCACCAAAGCAACTACATCACTAGAAGATACCACAACATACACAGAACTACAAAATGATCCCACAAAGAAGCAAAACAATACAATAATTTCAACAATCAAACGACTTTCCAAAGAAAAATTAATTTCAAATGAAGATAGCAAATTCATCCTAATAACCAGCCCCTCCATTGCCAGAGCATATGGACTTCCAAAAATACACAAACCGAACATTCCACTTCGTATGGTAATTTCACTCATCGGAACCCCCACTTACAACTTAGCCAAATGGCTTCTTCAACACCTCAAACATTTGATTGCAAACTCTGAACACAGTATTACAAACGCATACACCTTTCTTGAACGAATCAAAGAAATACAAATAGAACCAGATGAATGCATGGTATCCTTTGATGTTATATCACTCTTTCCATCGATCCCTCTTGAACATGCCAAAAATATAATTAAACAACAATTAGAAGAAAAACCCATCAATATCCCCACTGACAGAGTAATGGAGCTAATCACCCTTTGCCTAACCAACTACTGTCAATTTAACAATAAATTCTACCTCCAAAAAAAAGGCACACCAATGGGCTCTCCTATTTCAGGTTTCATAGCTGAAATAGTGTTACAAGATCTAGAAAAATCCGTTTTTACAAATCTCAAACCAAAACTATGGCTTCGATATGTGGATGACACATTTGTCATTGTCAAACGCACTGAATTAGAACAACTACACAAAGCAATCAACTCAATACACCCAGATATACAATTTACACGAGAAGAAATGAATAATACTCAATTATCATTTCTAGATGTCAACTTAAAACTTCTTGAAAATGGCAAATTACAAACAAGCGTATACAGAAAGAAAACAAATGCTGACATTATACTCCACTACAGAAGCAACCACCCTACCACACACAAAAGAAGCTGCATCTCAACACTCTTTAAACGAGCCTACACTTATTGCCAAGACAAAAAAATACGAAAAGAAGAACTAAATTTTCTCTACAACCTCTTCATAAACAATGGATATCCAAAAAGCTTCATCAAAAACTGCCTAAGACACAAACCACATAAATCACACAAACAAACAGACACAAACAACAAAAACCCACAAAATCCACCTAAATGGTACTCACTTCCATACATACAAGGTGTATCAGAAATCATATCAAGACACTTACAACCATTCAACATCAATATTGCACACAAACCAACAACTTCATTAAGAAAAACACTCATATCAGGCAAAGACAAATTACCAATCACTTCAATGAAAAACGTCATATATGAAATACCATGCAAAACATGCCCCCAAAAATACATTGGCCAAACTGGAAAACAACTCCACGAAAGAATCCATGAACACACACTAGCTGTCAAAAGAAAAGACCCACTATCTCAAATAGCAACACACAGCATAAACCAAAATCATTACTTTAACTGGGATGCAACCAAAATAATTGGCACAGGCAAAACACGTTATGCACGTGAATTTATTGAAGCATGGCATACTGGCACCAATTGCATTAATCGCCACAAAGACATTGACCCCAACTATCAAAGTTTACGTGATAATTGGATCAACAACATCAAAAAACAAACCAACTCGCATCCAAACAACTGACAAGCCAATCACGCGATGATGCCCGTGCTGCCAATCCACAGAACGCTGACACCAACGATAAAAATAACGACCAAAGCTCCTTCCTGGACACATCTCCATCTAACAGTTCACTGAAGACGGACTTGAGATAACAAATCCGAAAATTCTGAACAAAAAATAAAAAACTTTCCCGAAGAGCAAATCTTTCTTTCTTTTGAATATATATATATATATATATATATATATATATATATATATATATATATATATATATATATATATATATATATATATATATATATATATATATATATATATATATATTTGGTTATTTGGGTTTTCTCCCGCGTAAGATTGGAAGTATCTGGGCAACGTTTCGATGAAGTCTCATTCATCATCTTCAGGCTTGGTCTTCAGCTCTGTGCTTCTCAGAGTGATGTGAGCTTGCAGCTGCTTCTTCCTTTTAACTGCTCCTGGGGGTGTGACTTGATTGGCTGGGGGCTTGGCTGTGTTCTGGTTGGATGGGGGGGTGTTCTCATTGGTTGGGGGTTTGGCTGTGTTCTGATTGGTTGGGGGGTTGGCTGTGTTCTGATTGGCTGGAGGCGTGTTCTGTTCAGGTGGGGGCTTGATTGTGCTCAGGTTAGTCTTAGTTGCTGGAAGGTTTGAGCTGGTGAGCTGTGATCTTGCTGTTTGGCTTCGAGTTCGTGGTCGTGCTGCATCTTCATGGTGGGGGTCAGTTCGCTTCATGTATGGCTCAGAGGGGTTTGAGGTGGGTAGTGATGCAGCTGCAGTGCAGCTTCTGGTCCATGGTCATGTTTCATCTTCTGTGTGGGTGTGAATCTGCTTTCTACGTGGAAGTGTGGTGGTGGCATCTTGTGTGGCTATCAGGGGTGTGGGTGTGTTGTCACTCTTCATGTTAGGTACGCGTCTGTTCATGAGGGCGGGTTTCCAAATGGCTGGTAGGCGGGAGGCATCATCTCGTTTATTCATGCTGTGTGGGCGTTTTTCTATCTCTATGGCTTCTCTGATGATTCTGCTGCTGAAGTGTTCGGTTTTGGCCAGAACTAAGTCTCATTCATCATCTTCAGGCTTGGTCTTCAGCTCTGTGCTTCTCAGAGTGATGTGAGCTTGCAGCTGCTTCTTCCTTTTAACTGCTAGTGGGGGTGTGATTTGATTGGTGGGGGCTTGGCTGTGTTCTATACCCGTATAACCAAAGATCCACATATATATATATTTGTTTTCTTAAGTTTTCGCGGGTGCATTCAGCTTTGTTCAGGTATTTTCCCACGTCATAATAGTTGTACAACGTTTGGGCAGAATCTCATCAGCCATCAATGATTCTGCCAATGATCAATGAGATTCTATGCCAGGAATAGGTTCTAAGGTTTATAGAATTTGTCCCACAACTAGATACTTGTTAGAAAAACTTTTAACAACAAAAGTATCTTTCAGTTGTGACTGGAAGTTAAAAGTAGTATGAGAGAATTTGCACTGCAAAGTATACCACGAGACCTTAACTGATCTCCAAGTGTCAGAGCCAAATTTAGCAGCTTATGCTGAGATGATGGGGAGGCAGCATGTTAAAATCTTCAGATGAACTGAGCCAAGTAGAACAAGGCTGCTTTCCAAAACTTAGTAATGGATGATTTAGAAGAGGCAATGAATATCTCCGGGGAGAGAGAGAGAGAGAGAGAGAGGGAGGGAGGGAGGGAGAGAGAGAGAGAGAAAAGAGAGAGAGAGAGAGAGAGAGAAAGAAAGAAAGAAAGAAAGAAAGAAAGAAAGAAAGAAAGAAAGAAAGAAAGAAAGAAAGAAAGAAAGAAAGAAAGAAAGAAAGAAAGAAAGAAAGAAAGAAGGAGGGAAGGGAGGGGAGTACATTACAGCTTGGATGTAATGGTGACAATGCTCTCATTATCATTTGTTGGGAAAAAAACTGGTTCTGATCTCATCCCCAAACTGGATTCTGAAATATTTTATTTCCCCATTCTCAATCATGATTTTTCAAATCTTTGCTTCATAAGCTATTACTTGCATGCTGCAGTCACTCAGTATTGAAAAATAGTATCATACTTGGAAGAGGCTTGTCTGTGGATGTATTAATGTGTCATTTTGGGTTATAGCACAGCTGAGCAAATACTGGACTGCTTTGCAAAATCTATCCCCCTATTTGACTCCCATATACGTTGATAATTTTTTCAACTCTTCAAAATATGTTACTTGACAAAAGTAACATACTTTTCTCTCAGTGCACTTGGTTTTCAAAATAATGAAATAGAAATAATGGTTCACATATTCCTGTCTGACTGCCGAATAAGGATAAACATCTCATCTAGTTTCAAGCTCTTTTAACAACAACGAAAGTGCCAGGGAAGCTACAAGTATTTTGCTATATTTTTTTAATCAGTTCAGTATCCAGCTGGTTTTTGGAAATTAACCAAATTCTATACAACTATTTTTATTCCATGACAATTGTTGATTAAATTAACACTTTATTAATTAATTAACACTTTTCTTACCTTTTTTCTTTTAAGATAGCATTTTTCTTTATATGTCTGTTGTGTATATTGTGTTTGTGTGGGTGTTTATTTATTTTCTATTATAGCAAGCAAATAGAGATTTGATGGGTATATGGAGGCACAACTGCATTCCTATTGACAAAATCCCACTGCAGGTAATATATTCAGGTTTATGACAACATATGTAAATAGTAGTTAATCATAGAATCCAACAGTCCCATTAACCTCATGGGTACATTAAGGAGAGAGATGTTCTGTTGTGAAAATACCATAATCCAGTCTATTAGCAAGGTTAGTTTCAGTCCCAAATACCTCACATTTTAAAGCAAATCTAACTCTTCCTAATTCTATGGACAAATTGAGATTAATAAAGCAATGGCGTGTTTTTTCCCCCTGAAGCAAATGATGTAACAGAACAGTACTACAAAAACCAAGTTTCACCAAGAACTGTCTCTGCCTCCACTCCTGGAGGTGAGTAGGCAGGTTGGTAAAGGTTGGCAAAGGGCAGGGTAGCATGAGAGTCAATACACTCTCCAACTCCACCTGAACTGGCACTCGGTCACCTATTTTTATTCCCAAGAATCTAATGTTGTGGCAGTTTCCCAGTTTATTTTCAATAGCTACGAAGATTTTTTTTTTTTAAAAAAGGGCTGCCTGCTAATTATTTGAATCAACCATTGTTGTATGTAAGGGTGAATTGACTGCTTTGTGGAGCAAGTGACTTGGTTAGTTATGTTATGCAAACATGCAGCCATATCTATGTAATTGGCTTACTCCATGTCTCATCAATTCAACAAGGTCTTCTCTGTTCCAATATCTGATATATAGAACATTTCCCTCAAACCTCTGAGATTCAGCTGGCCCTGAACTACCAACCTTTAAGAAAGCGCTGAAGACTAATTTCTTCCCCCAGGCTTTGGGCCAAAATATTTGATCAACCCATTATAAATATAGACAGTTTGTGATTTGTTCCTGACACATTATATATTTTATCAATTTACACATACGCACACACACCACATATATTTATTGTGTGTGTTTCTGTGGTTTGTTTCAGAATCTCTTATCTGCAGTCTCTTGATGAATGGGCAGCCATATGAATTAAATTAACGAATACTAAATGAATGAATAAATAATAAACAATCTTAACCCAATTTACAACATGCACAGACACGTCCTTTCAAATACCAAAGTATGTTTTGAGTGGGGCCTCAAACCATTTCCCTCCTTCTTATCAAGGCTAGTCTGTCTGTTTGGGCTCCTTCATCTCCTACCCTTTTCTAGAGGATTCTAAGTTAGGGATACCTCCATGAAAAAGTTAGCCAAAATATTTAGCAAAATAATACAATTAGATTACAAAACCTTACTCAGAGCCCCTTCTTTCCTTCTCCCTCCCCCTCAGCTTGTTTTGCTTCTGTTCTCTTCTTAAGCCTTGCTGTAACTAAATAAAGGTGGTGGATTGGGACATAATAAAGATCCAGTAATGAGGTCATGATGGAACACAATCCGAGATGTAAAAGCAGCCAAGTCCACCCAGTCCTGGCATTTGCTTTTTTCATTTGTTTTCCCTCACTTTATTGAGAACATATTTGGCAGCTCCTTAACATGTAAATTCTGAAATGAGAAAATAGGCCAAGATGGGTGACAACTATGGAACACTAATGCACTTTTGATGGTTCACATCACAAATGCTGTTAGTTCTAAAGAACTTCTCTTAAGACATTTTGAAGATGAAGATACAGTCCTGATATAACTTCGGGGCTTCATTTATGCTGATCATATTTGAGAATCAGCTCTGTACATGTGAAATGCTAATAAAGGAGTATCATAAAAAGAATGCTGATGAATGCTACAGAATACATTTCATGCCAAAACAACAGAGGGCCGGTACCCAAAGTAATTGGATAAGAGATGTATGATAGCACCAGGGTTTCTCCACAAATTGAAATTCCTTAAGCATGCTCACAAGAAATTCAAGAAGGAATTCAAAGAAGGAATATTAGTTTGAGCAAATAGGAAACTACTGCAGCAACTGCTCTAATTTAAGAACTGTGTATGGAAGTTGTATAATAACAAATAAAAAGGTTAAAATCCTTTTGCACTTATTTTTTCTTCCTGTCCCACCAGGTGGTTTATTTGCCTCCTTTCCATTTATCCTTTAATATTCAGATTTGTTATAACCTTGATTTTCATACACTATGTAAGAAGTACTTTCAAATGTGCTATGTGAACATACCATTGTTGGGGCTTTCAATTTAGTATGTTGTATGAGTCCAACCAATTCCAATTTATATAGTGAAATATGATTGAACGAGCCATGGCTAAGGTTCATGCATGAATCCAGTTTATGAGACAGAATAATTGCAAATTAATTCCTCCATGGTTGGCTGAAAGAAACTAAGGTCTGGAAAAGGGTTAACTTAATAGCTCTGGGAAGTAGAATTTCCTAGGAGGAGTATAATCATTGCAACATTTTTTAACGAAAACCAGCTGATAATCCAAGGATTGAAGTATCTGGAAAGAAATGGAAAAGTGGAAATTCTATTCACGTTCCCAATATCATTGCTTATGAATTGACCAGGAATATTATGCAATTGTTTAAAGACCAGAGGGTGGTAGAAGGAAACCACTGAAATAAATCCAATGTGGGGCATATTCACATATTACCCTGATTAACTTAACCTTATTTACTCAATTAACCCCAAAGCACTCACATGATGTACCATACTGACTGAATTGGTACATCATATCAGGCTAAAATGAGGTTGGCCAGTTGTGGATCAGTGTGTGACATAAAAATATTTGTTTTGGAAAACATCTGAAAGACTGCGCAGTTGAAAAGATTAAGGGCAAAATTTTTCTACATCAACATATTTTATGTAGTGGTTAGGCACTATAAATCTACATGTTGCAGAAAGGCAATTTTTCTCTGGCAGGTTTTCTTTAACAATTTGTCTTCCAGCTTTCTTAACAAATCTTGTTTAATTAAAATGGGACAGAATGAGCCCAGATCTCCAAGTTTACACTCTTGTCTTGAAGGGCTACGAGGACCAACTCCCAATCAAGTTCATACCTTGGCCAATATCTTGCTAAGAATAACTGTCCAATCTTGGCGTTCTTTATAAAGATGAAAATTCTGCTGTTAGCAGGACTATTATGAAATCCACATGATTTTATTGGTGCCATTCTAGGATATAATTTGACCACAAGATTATTTAATTAGAGCCAAAACCTTCTGCAGCATGAAGTCAATAAGGATTAGGACAGTGTTTATGAAGACAAAATTCCTTCACAAAAAATGGGTAATTTGAAAGTCCAAACTGTTAAGTTTTGAGCATGGGCGAGAAAGAATGGAGACAAGCCTCTGAACGGTGAACTTCAGCTCTTTATTTACATTGTGACTTTCCCGATTCAACTGCAGTAAAACCCGCCTTATATAGGCAAACCCTGTAACGTTTAACCAATAATGAGCTAGGAACGCTAGCTCTTATAACCAGTAAGAACTCTCTGTTAAGGGCCAATCGGATTCCCTGGAACGGGCCAATCCGGTCCGGCCGCTTAACAGCCAATCAGAAGTGCAGGGCCAGAACCCTGCACTTACTCCAAGCTCACACTTTATTAATCTTATTGCATACATAACACCCCTTCCCCCTGGCTTCTTATTTCAGGGCGCAGTTACATAGTCCCTTAGGTAGGACGGTTGTCTTTTTAGTCTCTTTGATTTTCGTTGTATCGGCTGGTTGCAATCATGCTGAGGTAGATCGTTGTTTGGCAGTGGGGCTGCCTCTGGTTCAGAGTTCACTTCTACGTCGTTGCCCACATTTTCTGCAATTCCCTGAGGTGCAACCGTTTCTCCCACCAGGGAGTTGCGGACTGGCCACTGAAAGCCGCGATCGTAATTGGTCGATATGCCGTTTCCAAAGGTTATCATCAAGGCATTGCACAAGGTAGGATCTGGGGCTGGTTACACGTACTACTGTTGCTTCCACCCACAACGGATCGCCCGATAGGTTTTTTGCATAGACCAAGTCTCCTACTTGGAAGGTGCGACAGCGGCCGCTGGATCCTCGTGGTTTCTCCGGTTCATAAGCCGGGTGCAACCGGTCGAGGTGGGAGCGGAGCTTTCGTCGCATTAGCAATTCAGTGGGAGTTTTGTTGGTGACGCTATGTGGGGTGATGTGTTGCAAGAAGAGGATTTGATTGACCTTGTCGTCAATTTTGTCGTAGTCTACCTTTTGCAAGGTTTTCTTCACAAATTGGACCATGCGTTCTGCTTTGCCATTGGTGGCAGGGTGCACAGGCGAGGTGAGCGCATGGCAGATGCCGCGGTCAGCGAAGTACTGCTCGAACGCTAGTGCAGTAAATTGTGGGCCGTTATCGGATACCAGGACGTCTGGTAATCCGTGGGTTGCAAAGAGTCTGTTTAAAATCTTGATAACCGCCTCAGCGGTCGTAGTCATCATGCGATGAATTTCGAGCCAATTCGAGTAGGCATCGACGGTAAGCAGGAAGGTGTGGCCTTTGGTTGGACCCGCGAAGTCCAAGTGAATTCGGGACCAGGGTCCACGTGGTGTCTCCCATTCAGTAGGCATGGCTTTTGGTGGGGCGTTGCTGACTTCTTGGCATTTGGGACAAGCTTTAACCCACTGTTCAATTTGCTTGTCAATGCCTGGCCACCATGCGTAGCTTCGCGCAAGGGCTTTCATTCGCACGATGCCGGGGTGGTCATCGTGCAAGGTTCTCAGCAGCGCTTTTCGGAGCCGTTCTGGAATAACGACTCTATCACCACAGATGACACAGCCTTTCTGGAAGAAGAGCTCGGTCTGTCGAGACTTGAATGGTGTGAAGTCATCTGATAACTGGTCCAATGGCCATCCACGTTCTACCCAGCCTAGGACTCGTGCTAGGGTGTGGTCACGTTTGGTTTCTCTCACGATATCTCGGGCGGTCAGTGGCGGCAAGTTGAGTGCCTCGATTTGCAACGTGGTTACCGTTGGTGCCAGATCGTCGAGAGTCTCTGGAAGTGGTGCTTGGCTCAATGCGTCGACGTGGGGAATGGCTATCCCCGAGCGGTATTGCAGCCGATAGTTATAAGCAGCTAAGAATTCTGACCATCGGGTCATCCTAGGGGATAATATGTAGGGAGTCGGCTTATCTCCGGCTATTATCCCTAACAAAGATTTGTGGTCAGTCACAATAGTAAAAACCCTGCCATACACGTATTCGTGAAATCTTTTCACAGCTGAGACAATTGCGAGGGCTTCTTTATCAATTTGTCCATAGTTCCGCTCTGTTTTTGAAAGAGTCTTTGAAAAATATGCAACAGGGGCTTCGTTTCCATTAGGCAGTACTTGGCTCAAAATGACGCCCACCCCGAAAGGCGATGCATCACAGGTTATAACTAACGGCAAAGTCTCGTTATACTGCATGAGTACAGAGTCAGAAGTGAGCAGTTTTTTAACATTTCGGAACGCCTGTTCTTCACGGTAACCCCATAACCAATTTGCTTTTTTATCTAACAATCAGTGTAACTGTTCAGCGACCGTTGCTTTGTGCGGTAAAAATACATTATAAAAATTGATGAGGCCTAGGAACGCCTGGAGATCGGCCTTGTTTCGTGGCCTGGGAGGGTTTTTGATCACTTTTAATTTACTTTCGGTAGGGTGAATGCCCTGGCTATCAATCAGGTACCCTAAAAACTCAACACTGTCAGTACACAATTTACATTTGTTTTTTTTAACCTTAAGACTGGCCTCTTGGAATTTCTGATATATATAGTAAAGATTTGAAATACCTGATTGTAAATGTATTAACAGCGGCCAGGATTGTATTTGCTAAAAATTGGAAGAATGAGAAAATACCATTACAGGAAGAAATTATTAAGAAAATATTGGAATGTGCTGAGATGAGCAGATTGACATTTGAAATCAGAGAGCAAGAGGATAA
Source organism: Hydrophis major (assembly GCA_033807585.1). Taxonomy (NCBI): domain Eukaryota; kingdom Metazoa; phylum Chordata; class Lepidosauria; order Squamata; family Elapidae; genus Hydrophis; species Hydrophis major. The sequence continues at coordinate 38,915,416 of CM066343.1, read as the reverse complement.
ACAATTTTACGAAATTTGGGATCTTTTTTATAAATGGCTAGATGATAAAATACGATAATAGAATATTTAGAATGCTAGATAGTAAGGAATATCTTTATTTTGTCATTATTTTGTTATTTGATATTATATTTATAAAGGATTTTTTAGGATTGATTTGATATGACTAGATGATTTGTTATAGAGTAAGCTGGTTTAAAGTATTGTTAGCTTATTAAGCATAAATGATTAAAAATATAGTCAAAAATTTCTTTTTTTTTAGTGATATTAGGATATATAAGTTTGGATTGACAATATGAGTTGTTATGTAACATAATTGTAATTGAGACTACAGAATGAATGCACAAAAATGATGAACCAACTGACACACTGGATGTATATATAAGATTTGATGTTTTTATGTTTTGTTTGTTTTGTTTGTTTGTAGAAAATTAATAAAAATTCTTTTTTTAAAAAAAAAAAAAAGACTGGCCTCTTGGAATTTTTTTAGGACTAATTTTAACTGGTCCTGTAGGATTTTTTTTATAGGGGCTGCAATTAATACATCGTCAAAATAGGGGACCACGCCCTTAATTCCTTGCAATAACCTTTCCATAAGGCTCTGAAAGATCCCCGGGGCTACACTAACTCCGAATTGCAGCCGGGTACATTTAAAGGCACCTCAGTGCGTCACAATAGTTTGGGCCTGTGCCGTTTTTTCATCTACTGGTAATTGCTGATATGCCTGAGCTAAATCCAATTTAGCGAAAACCTTCCTGCCCCCCAGGGAATGGAGGAGGTGTTGCACCACCGGAACTGGATACGCGTTCTGCTGCAGGGTGTGGTTCAAGGTGGCCCGGTAGTCCCCACAAATTCAGATTGACCCGTCTGGCTTAATGGGTGTTACAATAGGAGTTTCCCATGGGGAGTGATCGATGGGCTCCAACACTCCCTGAGCTATCAGTTTGTCGAGTTGTTCGTCGATTTTCGATTTTAAGGCAAACGGAACTCGACGGGGCTTTAAGCGAATGGGAGCTATTTTTGGATCTAGGCTGAATGAGATCGGGGTCCCCTTGTACTCGCCTAAGCTGTCCGCGAAGACGTCCCTGAATTCAGAAATAACGTCTTCCTCCCAGTCACAGCCACCGACTTTGTTTACGCCGGCCACTTCAATGCCGAGTGGCACGAACCATTGGAGGCCCAGTAGGCTAGGCCTATCTCTATCGATGACTGTTAAAGGTAAGTACACTGTGTGCTTCTTGAAGGAGACTCGGACTCGGCAGGACCCGATGACGGGGATTCGATTCCCTTGGTAGTCCTTGAGGATGAGGCGTTGGGAGCGGAGATCTTGGCGTTGAATTGTGGGGATGAGTTGCTTGAGTGTCTTCCAGGACACCATCGAGAGGGACGATCCTGAGTCGACCTCCATGTGGCAAGGCTGGTTCTCGATGGCTACTGTGACTCGGATTTTCTTAGTGTCCAAGGCTGAGGCGTGACCGATAGTGATAGTATGGTGAGCCTCTTCTCTCTGCAAAGCTCGATTTCTGTAGGAGTGGTTTACTGACTCTCGCCGTACAGGACGGTTTCCTGTCAATTGGCGACAGTTAGCCCCTTTTGAGGCTGGCTGGGTCCTGGCAAGCTGCGGCAGACCCGTCAGATGTGGCCTCGTTTCCCGCACTCAGGGCAGAGTGCGTCGCGGAATTTGCATTTGGACCTGGCATTGTTGGCTCCACAGCCAGCGCAAGGGCGTAAGGGCTTCGGGTGATGGTCCTGGTCAGACCGCAGTTGATGGACCCCTTCTTCATCGCTGTCTGACGATGAAGAGAGGTCCTCGTGGTGCGTTGTCTTAAGCTGCCCTTCTGAACTAGATGAGATGTCGCTGGCCGGTGGTGGTACCGGAGCGCAGTTTCGGCGTAGTTGTGCAGCCGACTTCCTGGTTGCTTCTGCTGCAGTGGCATCGGCAATGGTGTCGGCAAGGCTGATGTCGCCTTTCGCCATCAGCTTGCTTTGGACGCCTAGTGCATCTAATCCCAGAACTATGTGATCTCTTAGTGCTTCTTCTAGATCGGTGAATCCGCAGAGGCCCCCCAAATTTCGGAGGTCTGCTATGAAGTCGGCCACGCTTTCTCCCTTTCGCAGGCTTCTTTGATAAAACTCGTGGCGTCTCATGAGCGTAGGCACGGTCGGGGCATAGTGGTCTCGCAAGATAGGTTCAAGGTCGTCCAGATCCATGGTCTTCACTTCTAGGGGTTTGGCTAGTGCTTTAGCCATCTTAAATACGGTTGGACCGCAATGCGTTAGGAACACCGCCCGTTTTTTTCCTGGTGTGGCATCCTTTAAATTGTTGGTTTCTAAGAACATTTGGAAGCGATCCATGTAGGACTCCCAGTCCTCTTGTGTTGGATCGAACGGAGCGGGTGGTACGATGCCGCCGGACATGGTTCCGTTGTTGGCATTGTCTGTCACGTGCTCAGTGTTCTTCAAAGTTTCGTTGGTTCAGATATCTCCAAATCCCATCCTCGTTGCCAGTGTTAAGTTTTGAGCATGGGCGAGAAAGAATGGAGAAAGAATGGTGAACTTCAGCTCTTTATTTACATTGCGACTTTCCCGATTCAACTGCAGTAAAACCCGCCTTATATAGGCAAACCCTGTAACGTTTAACCAATAACGAGCTAGGAATGCTAGCTCTTATAACCAATAAGAACTCTCTGTTAAGGGCCAATCGGATTCCCCGGAACGGGCCAATCCGGTCCGGCCGCTTAACAGCCAATCAGAAGTGCAGGGCCAGTTTTTTCCGGTTTTGCGTGGCTTCGGGGCAGCAGGAATTCGCAACAGCTCGCGATTCCTGCTGTGCTAGCCGTCGAGGTACCCCCGATCCAGATGGGTCAGGGGGATATGGCTGCCCTGTAGGGACAGCTGAAGAGAGAGGGGAGTCGGACAGGGGGGTGGGGGTATCGCAGACCCCCCCTTCTCCGGGAAAACCCCTTTTTCCCAAGGCGGTGGAGCGGCGGTCAGCAATGGCCGCCACGAAGAAGCCAGCAACCGGGTAAGATTGCGCTGGAGGAAATGAGAAGAGTGAAAGCGTTGTCTGAGCCGGGTCAAGTAACATCTTTTAAATTGCCTGGAACTGAGCTGTTTGAATTGCTGGAGGATACATTGTATCCCTAAGAAGAGCGAAAGCGGCGGAGAAGCTGTTAAAGGGAACTTTTTTTTTTTTTTCACTCTCCCACCCCATGGAAACAGCAGAAATGTTTGGATATATTGGACATTGAAAGTGAATTGTTTTGAGAGTTGAAGCTAAGGGACAAAAGGATTCTTGGACATTGAAAAATTTAAGAAATTGGAAAACCCTTGTTGGAGGTATGGATTTCTGATTATTTAAAATTGATATTGCAAGTGGGAAGGGAGAGGAAAAAAAATTGGAGCAGAAGCTGAAAAAGGAGGAGATTGCCTAGAATCCCAAAGAAAGATATATGGTAATTGGACCTCTTTGATTAAACATTAACCCCAGAAAGAGAAAGAGAAGAAGGAAGAAAAGTATTAACTTTTGGAACTTTTTTTGCATTGTTTTTGATTAAAAATACTTGTGGTTGTTTTGGGAAAAGTTTCTCTTTTCATAATGGCATCGCTTGTGGATGAACTAAAGACTGAATATCAAAAATATAAAAAGGAAGATACTTTGGGCGCTTTGTTTCAATTCTTAGAAATGGCGCTATGTACTTATGAAAAGTTGATTACGCAGCAGAAGGACTGGGACAAGGAAGAAGAGGAAGAAGAAGCCATCTTTGATGAACAATGGGTCCTTTCCGGAGAGGAGGAGAAAAAGGATAAGAAAAAGGGGATTTTAAGAATTATAAAAACAACCAAAGAAGAGAAAAATGAGCGAAAAGGTGGAGGCAAGGTTAGAAAGCAAAGGAAAAGGAGTAAGAAAAGGGAGGAGGAAAAACAAAGGGGTAAAAAGGGCAAGGAGAAGAATAAGCAAGAGAGAAAGGGGGGGAGGAGAAGCCTCAATGGGGGGAAGCAAGATTTAAAGAAAAAAAGTTTATTTAGAGATAATGGGTGAATTTAATTTAGGATAAAAGAGGGATTCTGGAGGGTACATAAGATTGTGTTTTTATATGTGTATTTAGAGTATAAAATTCATTATGTAATTTTAGAATCTTTTAAACAGAATCCCAAGAAAAATTGTTATACGAAGTACTTTTAAGTTAGGGTAATGAGTTATAGACGTTACTCCAATTGGTGTATAGGAGAAGTATAGTAAAAGAAAAAAGATGAATGGATAGTTGGAAATAGAACAGACAAAGAATGTTATTGAAAATGGTAATAAGATATGGAAGGATATATAAAGGTTTTGTTATGGGTTTTTTTTGGATTTTGTATATTGATAAAAGGCAATAAAATTTTAATTAACAAGAAATAATTTGGATGAAAAGGAGAAGTAGGGATAAGATATGTAGTTAAATAGATAAAGTATTGATACTATAATTTGGAATTGTTATGTTCTATTGGTTTTTTATCATTATTTTTTCCTAGAAAAGAATTTATAAGCTGTTATGCCTTGATTCTTTGTGCATTGTTTTTATAAAATTGATAAAAATGGTTTATATATATATATAAAAAAAGAAAATGATAATAAGATATGGAAGGATATATAAAGTGAATATGATGTTTGAATTTGTGTCTGTGTGAAGAGTTTTAACCCGGGATCAGACAACCTTCAGAAAAGATCTTTTAATTTTGTTTATGTTTTGTGTTTTGTATGTTTGTGTGTTGTGTTTTCTGTAAAATTAATAAAATTTGTTTAAAAAAAAAAAGAAGTGCAGGGCCAGAACCCTGCACTTTACTTCAAGCTCACACTTTATTAATCTTATTGCATACACAACACAAACATACCTTTGCAGTATTATGTGATGTTAACTTATGGAACTATCTCAACAAAAAGTTGCTATACAGTAATACAAGAATCAGGGCTATTTAGTAAACAATGAATTAAAAACCTTGAGGAGAGATGTACTAAGGATTACTATCACTACCCAAGTTACAATATCTATTAGAGATGTGTTACATCATATGAGAAAAGGTCCAACAAATTTTTATCTTGCATGCTAATTTTTCTGGGGAAGGAGATTAATTGCTACTGGAAGCAGAAGCCTCAGAGTAAAATGATCCTACTAAACAGGGATGTCAAACTCAAGACCCCCCGCAACAAATCCGGCCCATGGGGTGCTTAGATCTGGCTTATGGGGCTTCCCTGGAAACAATAAAGGATTGGCCTGTGGTGCCTCTGCCAATGAAAATGGAGGGGGGGCATTTTCGCTAGGAGAGGGCTGTAGAAGGCAGTCACAGGCAAAAACGGACATCTTGCTGCCACCCACCCACCCTGGCCACCCAAGCCCCCTGAGGTCAAACACAACTCTGGTGCGGCCCTCAGTGAAATTAAGTTTGACACCCCTGTACTAAACCAAGTGGCATAGCCATTGTTGTGTCCCTGACTAACTAACAGTCTTCAATCTGGTCCGCATTCCTGGCGAGAGCATTGACTGCTCCCATTGGTTGATGCCGTTTGACAGCCAGCTATAAAAGGAGCTGTCAAATGGCATCAGCTGTTGCCGCCAGCTGGCTGCCAGCCCAGCCGCGGCAACCCGTTATGCTTCGAATAAAGCAATGTTAACCTTTAAATCCGTGTCTGCCTCGTGTGTCCGCCATCTACACAACACTGGCAACGAAGGTGGGATACACAAATGAGAGGCAACTGGACTAAAACAGCCGACCAAAGTCACTGTTGAAAAGAGCCGAAGCTGCTGAGAGCTGAATGTCAGAAGCCGCAGACAATCTCTGCGCGCGCCAAGTTTAAAAAGCCTCCACAGCTGAGGAGACAGGCGCCACCTAACTGGCACTGCTGCAAGCGCTCTTTTGAGGGCGTGAAGCTCAAAGTCTCCCTGACTGAGGAGGCAGATGCCACCCGAAAGGCACCACTGCCTGCGTTTCTGAGAGTGCGAAGTTTAAAAGCACCCTAGCTGTGGAAATAGACACTGCCAACTGGTGCCGCTGCCGGTGTTTCTGAAAGCCAAGATGCAGCTGATCTACCCATAGCTGATCTACCCGCAGCCGGTCTACCCACAGCCGGTCTACCGCCGAGAACCGGTCTATCCGCTGAAAGCTGAGACAAGCTGGTCTACTCGCCAAGAGTCAAGGACTCCTCACCCAAACAAGCCGGTCTACACCAAGGGTTCCATGCCGGACCCGGTCTACCCGGTCTACGCAGTCAGTGCCAAAGTTTTCCCTGCCTGACCCGGTCTACTAAGCAACACCAAGGGTTCCCTGCTGGACCTGGTCTACCCGGTCTACCAGCCAACACCGAAGTTTTTCCTGCCTGACCTGGTCTACCGTTCCAGCCGACTTACACGCCGAAGCAAGCCGGCTGATGGAACCTGCCGGGACCGCCGATGGGCGCTAAGACAAATTCACCTCTGGCTCGAACTCTCACTCCAGCAGCCTCCAACGTGACCCAGGAAGGCTGCTGGGGGTCTCCAATTGACTCTGGAGGAAGGGGTCTCCCTGCCCCCCTTTGCCCAACAGCCCCTCCTTCCTTCAGCTCCTGAGTCAATGGACACTGCCAACATTCTTCTCCCCCAGAGCTGCTTTGCGTAAGGACTTGGGGGGGTCCCTGTATTTTGGGGTTGGTGAGTGTCAGGTGCTGAATAAGGAGGCAGCCACCCACCATTAGGGTCCTTTCGCGCGCCACCTTTAGGGTCCTTCCCACCAGGGTTCGTATTCCTCGGCAACGGCAGTACACTCCCCAGGGGGGGGCAAAGGCTGGGTAGGTGGGAGGTTGGATTTTCCCATCCTAAGGGGGCCGAGGGAGCATGATGTGCCTGCTCCTCTTTCAGCTCTTGGGCCTTGATCTTCGTAGTCAACTCCCTAGCTCAGTGGTCCCCCACCTTCTGGTTTTGTGGGAGCGGGAGGAAGAGGGGATGGTTTCATATGGCCGAGTGCTGTGTGCATCTCCCTTCATGCAAGCCACAGCTAAACTTGCATGCTGCTCACCCAAACGGAACTTGCCTGCCACTTGCAGCTCGGTTCCGAACAGGCAACTGCCCAGTACTGGCCCACAGCCCTTGGGATTTTGGGACCCCTGCTCTACCTCATGCTGGCAGTCACCAGGCATGTTTACTCACCATCTTATCAGGGTCTCCTTCTCAGGCCAGGTGCTCCTACCTTGCGACAGATCGGGTTCCTTTCCTTGAAGACAAGATGGAGAGGGGCGCAAAACAGCTGCTAGTTCAACTTCCTTTTCTGTACCGTAGACCCCCAGAAGGCAGGGCCGCGCATGCTCTTAGCCAGGGGAAAGGGGTGTTGTGTCCCTGACTAACTGTCTTCAATCTGGTCCGCATTCCTGGCGGGAGCACCGACTGCTCCCATTGGTTGATGCCATTTGACAGCCGGCTATAAAAGGAGCTGTCAAACGGCATCAGCTGTTGCCGCTAGCTGGCTTGCAGCCCAGCCGCGGCAGCCACGGCAACCCATTATGCTTCGAATAAAGCAATGTTAACCTTTAGATCCGTGTCTGCCTCATGTGTCCGCCGTCTACACAACAGCCATTTTATGTTATTAGCATATATAAAGGTTAAAGGGGATAGAGAAGTAAACTTGCAGTTCTTCACTTATTGCTGAGCTACAATGCCTCTCAGCAATTATATATAGTAAGGAAAGATGCATTTTGGAAGACCACAAGTTCTCCAGCTCTGGGTTAGAGGATATTCACATGAGAACCAAAACTCAATATGTTTTTGTTTAATTTATTGTAAAACCCCACAAGTATAGGTAGGTAATATGTTGTATTAATGAGAAAGTAAGTTGAATTAACCAAGGTTCAAATTTTGTGCAACCATAATCATAGTTAGGCAACCTGGCATGCTCCAAATATTTTAGATTTATTCCCATAAAAGATAGTCAGGAGCAAGGAGTTGTAGGAATTGTAGTAAAAAAAAAAAAAAAGTCGTAGTAGAGGGCTTTGGCTGGAGAGATCAAATTTCCACTCAAAAGGGTTTGGTCAGTATTTTTATTATTTGTTTTAACAATTCAATATTGTAATTGCTTGGGAACATTAGTAGGTATCTGCAGGAGGAGGAAAGAGGATCAAGAATCATCATGGATATCATGATATAATTGCCTAAATGATACAAATTACAAACTTATCTCATTTGCACAATCACTTCATGACATCATCATGGCTTCTTTTGAATCACTTAAGCAATGCTAATATAAAGTTATAGTGTGATTATACATGGTACAAAGGTTTTATCCTTATAAAGCAAAGTCCATGCTGACTCAGGAATTCTGGGAATTGAAGTCTGCAATTCATAAAGGGATCATAGTTCCCCACCTCACATAGACAATATATTTAATAAAATTACTTATTTGCTTGTAGTTCTCCTTGATATAGGAATTAACTAACACGTGGGAAATAAAGACAAATGTCAAATACAATATAATTTTTTCTTGTTATGCTTAGACAGCTTTTTCCCCTTGACTTTCATTTGCCTTTCCTTCAGTGAACAAAGATTTGCTAAAACAAGAAAGGGAAGTTTCTTCCATATTAAATATTGCTTTATAAATAGAATTACTGTCCTGTTCCATAGCCCCAATTTTTTTAAAAAAGAAATCTCTTTGGGAGATATGACTAAATTACCCAAATTAAAACTATTTTTGGTTTGTTCTCTCACTATCGTTTTTGTCCTCAAGCATTTAATTTGGAATGTACTAGCAATGATAGCTGTAGGTCAGATTCCTCAATCTGTGGCCTCCAAAAGTACTGACTACAAAACCCATCACTCGATTGAAGCTGGTTTAAAAGCTGGGAGCTTATACTATAGTTTCACTATCGAGTGAATAGTTCCGTTAGACTTTTTAGTCACAAAATAATGATGATGATGATATTACACAATTGAATGGATCAATAGAAGCCCTCAATTTAAATGCAGTAATATACCAGGCAACTGTTTTGCAACAAAAAGAACTGTTTTGAAATTATGTTTATTTTAAATGACCTATTTTTAAAAAGACATTCCTATTTCCTTTCATAGAAAGGAATCTGTTTTTTTAAAAAAAATAGTTGTTTCTTAAAAGTAGGACCCTGCCCTTTTTGCTTGAAAAATATCATTTCTAATTGATAGATAAAATATTTAACTGATAATTCTTTTAAGGAAAAATATGAAGTAACAGGATATTAGACCAGCAAAATACTGTGGGCATAGTATATTTAGATTTCAGCAAGGCATTTGACAAAGTAGACTACAACCTACTTCTTAGTAAGCTAGAAAAAAGTGGAATAGATAGCACCACCACTACATGGACTCGCAACTGCCTGGCAAACCGTACTCAACGAGTAGTCCTTAATGGGTCTAAGGCTACATGGAGGGAAGTAAGCAGTGGGGTGCCACAAGGTTCGGTCTTAGGCCCAGTACTCTTCAATATCTTATTTAATGACTTAGATGAGGGAATAGAAGGGGAATGTCGTGTCCGCAAAAGAAGCCAGGAGTCGGTGACTAAGTTTCAAGCTCTTTATTTAGTAGTTGTGAACCGAACCGGCGAAAAGGAAAAAGCCCGCGGCTTTTATCCTTTTCGCTGCGGTGGCCGCGGCCAATGGCAGCGATTCAAGTCTCCCGCTCTTGGAGCGAGCCAATCGCGGGAGACCTCAATCGGACCAATCAGCGCGGCTCGCCTGGCCAATCAGAAATCCCCGTGCTTTAGCCAATCAAAGCGCGGGGATTTCGAGTATTCAAATTAAGGACAGAACACCCCTCCCCTCTTGGTATAGTCCATCACGTTGCGTAGTCACGTAGGTAGGCGGGGCTCCGTCTAGTCCTACTTGACCTGCGCAACTCAGTTGCAAGCTGGATTTCGGCCGGAGCGGTCATGTTCTTGGCTGCTCCCTCTTCTGTGTGAACCGGCTGGATGATCGGGCCGGTTCCTTCTCCGTGGCTCCCACCTGGGCCTTCCGGGTTGGTTGAGCCACGGGTTTTGCCGCTCCCGCTTGGCTTCTCCGAGTCGGTAGAGTTGGCTGGGAGGTTCTTCTCCGGTGGGGACTCGCGATGGCTGCGTTCCGGTAAGTACTGCTGGTTTATTTTTTCTTGCGTTTGTTTATTCGGGTATTCCCTCCCCCCTTGGTTCGTGTTTTGGGGGTTGAGGTCTGTTGCAGTTCGTGACCTGAGCTGGTCTATGTGTCGTTTCCAGGCTCGCCCATCGGTGGTTTGGAGCCGGTACGACCGTGGACCTGTGATTTGAGTTATGACGGCTGGGATCCATAGGGGGTCCCCCGTCAGATTTTTTGCGTACACTAAGTCACCTGGGGCAAAGGTCCGGTATTTTGTACTGGAGTCTGGGGGTCGCTCCGGGTTATATGTTGGGTGTAACCTGTCGAGCGGGGACCTCAGCTTCCTACCCATCAACAACTCGGCTGGGCTTTTGTTGGTCGTGGTGTTCGGGGTGATGTGTTGTATAAAGAGGAGTTTATTGATTTTGTCGTTGATCTCCCCGTGGTCCATTTTCCGGATGGTTTTTTTGGTAAATTGGACCATCCGTTCCGCCCTACCGTTCGCCGCCGGATGCGCCGGTGCTGTTAATGCGTGGCGGATGCCCCTCTCCACCAGGAACCTCTAGAAGTCGAGGGAAGTAAACTGGGGCCCGTTGTCTGAGACGACGACGTCTGGGAGGCCGTGCGTGGAAAAGAGTTTGCAAAGTTCTTTAATAACGGCCTCCGTGGTAGTGGATTTCATGTCGCTTACCTCCAACCAGTTAGAGTAAGCGTCAACTGTGATTAGAAAGGTATGTCCATTCGTGGGACCGGCAAAGTCTAAATGGATTCTTGACCAGGGTCCCCTTGGTGTTTCCCAGTCCAGGATGGGTGCTGCGGGTGGGCTGGGTCTGGTCTCCTGGCATCGTTGGCATTTGGCCACCCATGCCTCTATCTGCTTGTCCATCCCTGGCCACCAAGCGTAACTCCTGGCCAGGGCTTTAGTTCTGACGATGCCAGGATGCCCTTCGTGCAGCATCTCTAAGACCCTCCCTTGCAACCTGTCCGGGATGACCACCCTGTCACCCCATAAAATACATCCCTTGAGCAGTGAAAGTTCAGTCTGGCGGTTTCTGAATATCTTAACGGATTCGTCACTGTCCCTTTCAGGCCAGCCTTTTTCCACCCAATGTAAAATTCGTGCCAGACCCCTGTCCTTGATAGCTTCCCTGGCAATGTCTGACGCGGTAATGGGTAGGTTGGGCAAGTTTTCGATGCTAAGGGTGTTTGTTGTTGGTGCTGGGTCAGGATCAGAGTCTGGTAAGGGCGAGCGGCTTAAAGCGTCCGCATGCGAAATTTTCTTACCTGGCTTGTGTAACAGTTCGTAGCTGTAGGCTGCCAGGAATTCGGACCACCTTGTCATCCGGGGTGATAAAATGTTCGGGGTGGCTCGGTTTCCGGCGAGGATGCCCAGCAACGGCTTGTGATCCGTCACGATGGTAAACTGGTGGCCATAAAGGTATTCGTGGAATCGCTTAACGGCGGCAACTATAGCCAAAGCTTCTTTGTCCAGCTGGCTATAGTTCCGCTCTGGTTTAGTTAGAGTCCTGGAAAAGAAAGCGATGGGTGCTTCTCTTTTGTCGGGGAGAGTATGGCTGAGGACAGCGCCGACGCCGAAAGGTGATGCGTCGCAAGTGACAACCAAGGGCAAGGTTTCGCTGAATTGAATCAGGACGGCATCGGAGGTGAGGAGGTCTTTGGTTTTTTGAAAGGCGGCTTGCTCTCGTCTCCCCCAAGTCCAAGTTGCCGCCTTATCCAGGAGCCTATGCAGAGGCTCCGCCGCCGTAGCCTTTTGGGGTAGGAAAACATTATAAAAATTCAGCAAGCCTAAGAACGCCTGTAGTTCCGTTTTAGACTTTGGGGCGGGGGATTCTTTGATGGCTTTCACTTTTTTAATTGTGGGGTGAATGCCCTGCCGGTCTAGAAGGTAGCCCAAGAATTCCACTCGCTCTGTGCATAGTTGGCATTTTTCTCGTTTTACTTTGAGTCCCGTTACTTTAAATTTTGTTAAGACCTCCCTGAGTCGGTTTTCTAATTCGGCTTCGTTTGGCGCCGCCACTAATACGTCATCAAAATAGGGCACCACCCCCTTGATGCCCTGTAGTAAACGTTCCATCAGGCTCTGAAAGATGCCTGGTGCCACGCTGACTCCGAACTGGAGCCGGTTACATTTGAATGCCCCCCGATGGGTAACGATGGTCTGGGCTTCCGCTGTTTTTTCGTCGACCGGTAACTGCTGATATGCCTGGGCGAGATCGAGCTTGGCAAAGACCTTGCCCCCTCCCAGTGAGTGCAGTAGGTGTTGCACGATTGGGACGGGGTAGGCGCTTTGTTGCAACGCGCCATTTAGGGTGGCCTTATAGTCCCCACAAATTCTCACGGACCCGTCTGGCTTGACTGGGGTCACTATAGGGGTCTCCCATCGGGCATGGTCTATCGGCTGCAACACCCCTTGTTTGACGAGCTTGTCGAGCTGCTCGTCAATTTTAGGTTTTAGGGCGAATGGTACCCTCCTAGGTTTAAGCCGCTTGGGGGGAACCCTAGGGTCTAGATCGAATGAGATAAGGGGCCCCTGGTACTTGCCCAGGCTTCCGTCGAAGACCTCCCGGAACTCCTGGGTTAGCCGCTGTTCCCAGCCATCGTCGACGACGTGGTTGACTCCTGTCAGCGCAATGTCAAGCGGGGCAAACCACTGTAGACCCAGTAGGCTTGGGCGGTCACGATCGACGATTGTGAGTGGGAGTTGTTCGGTGCGGCCTTTGTAAGTTACATTAAAGTTCTTGGTGCCCACTACCGGGACGCGGTTTCCCTGGTAGTCTTTTATAATGATTTTTTGGGCATTAATGTTCCTCTTATGGAGGGTGGGCACTAGCCGTTTAATCTCGTGCCATGCAATCATGGAGAGGTAGGACCCGGAGTCCACCTCCATCTTGCATGGTTGGCCTTCTATATGGACTTCTACGTGTACCTTTCTGGCGCCGTCGGAGATGGCGTGGCCGATGGTCATCGTCTGGTGGGTATCTTCCTTTCGCCGACTGTCGCCGCCTCTTGAAGATCGTTGGATTCGGTCCCACCGACCGTCCGGTTGGCGATCTCTGGTCCTGGGTGGGGGACATTCCTTCTTTCGGTCGTGATGTTCCCATCTGGGCGGGCTGCGGGTCTTTTTTTGGCGGCAAACTCGAGCGATGTGTCCCCGTCTTTCACAATGCCTACAGATAGAGTCAAAAAATCGGCATTCTGATCTGGGGTGGTCGCTGCCGCACCCGGCACAGTTGGTCCTCGACCTGCGACTTCTCCGGTTTCGCTGGTCGCCGCGGCCCGTCTGCACGCGATGTATGTCCTCCTCGTCTTCTGACGTGCTGGATGCAGACTGGAATTCTCCATAGTGTGCGGTTGATTCGTTTTTTGGGTCGGCCAACCTTGCCGGGTTGTTGTTTCCGCCCTTCGCGTCTGATTTTCGCATGCTGTCAGCGGAAGTGCGGGTTGCTTCTGCGGCTGCGGCTGCAGTGAGGGCGTCTGCTAGGCTGATGTCGCCTTTGGCCATAAGCCGGCTCTGGAGGGTAGAGTCCCATAGGCCGAGTACGAATCGGTCTCTTAGAAGGCTGTTCAGACCTTCAAACTCACAGAGTCCTCCTAGGCGCCGCAACTCGGCGACGAAATCGCTCAGTTTTTCGCCTGGTTTCTGATCTCGGCGGTAAAATTCGTTGCGCCGGATTAGGATGGGGACCTCGGGGGCGTAATGGCGCCGCAGGATAGGTTCGAGGATGTCCCAGTCCATGGCGGTTGCGTCTGCCGGCTTGGCCAATGCCTTGGCCATCTGGAAGACCTCGGTTCCGCAGTGTGTGAGGAAGACGGCGCGTTTTAGCGGGCCCGGGGGGTCCTTCATTCCGGTGCACTCGAGGTACATGCGGAAACGGTCTGAAAACGATTCCCAGTCCTCGGTGGCGGGGTTGAAGGGGGCGGGCGGTGCAATTTTCGCCATCTCCCTGCTGAAACTGGCTCTTGTTGGACACGGGGTTCGGTTCAGGGTCGGGATCCCACCCTCGTCGCCAGTGTCGTGTCCGCAAAAGAAGCCAGGAGTCGGTGACTAAGTTTCAAGCTCTTTATTTAGTAGTTGTGAACCGAACCGGCGAAAAGGAAAAAGCCCGCGGCTTTTATCCTTTTCGCTGCGGCGGCCGCGGCCAATGGCAGCGATTCAAGTCTCCCGCTCTTGGAGTGAGCCAATCGCGGGAGACCTCAATCGGACCAATCAGCGCGGCTCGCCTGGCCAATCAGAAATCCCCGCGCTTTAGCCAATCAAAGCGCGGGGATTTCGAGTATTCAAATTAAGGACAGAACAGGGAACTTACCAAATTTGCAGATGATACTAAGCTGGCAGGAATAGCTAACACCCAAGAAGATAGGCTCAAGATCCACATGGATCTTGACAGACTAGAACACTGGGCCGTATCTAACAAAATGAAATTCAATGTAGAGAAAAGTAAAGTCCTACATTTAGGCAAGAAAAACCAAAAGTACACATATAGACTGGGGGAAACCAGGCTCAATAGCAGTAACTGTGAGAGGGATCTTGGAGTCTTAGTGGACAACAGCTAAATATGAGCCAGCAGTGTGCAGCAGCAGCCAAAAAAGTTAATGCAGTCCTAAATTCTATTAACAGAGGGCTACAATCAAGATCAAGGGAAGTACTAATACCACTCTATAAAGCCTTAATAAGACCACACCTAGAGTACTGCATCCAGTTTTGGTCACCACGTTATAAAAAAGATGTTGAGACTCGAGTAAAAGTACAGAGAAGAGCAACCAGGATGATTAATGAACTGGAAGCTAAAACATACAATGAACGGTTGCAGGAACTGGGCTTGGCTAGTCTAGTAAAGAGAAGGATCAGGGGAGACATGATAGCGGTCTTCCAATATTTGAGGGGCTGCCACAGAGAGGAAGGGGTCAAGCTATTTTTTAAAGTGCCTGTAGGCCAGACAAGGAATAATGGATGGAAACTGAACAAGGAGATATTTAACCTGGAAATAAGGAGAAACTTTCTGACAGTGAGAACAATCGACCAATGGAACAGCTTGCCCTCAGAAGTTGTGGGAGTGCCATCACTTGAGACTTTCAAGAAGAGATTGGACTGCCATCTGTCAGAAATGGTGTAGGGTCTCCTGTTTGGGCGGGGAGTTGGACTAGATGACCTACAAGGTCCCTTCTAACTCTGATTATCTGTTAAACCTGTTAAACCACATTTTATCTTTTTATTGTAGCCATACTGTTCAGGGATTGTGCAGCTGTAATCCAGTGTGTTCAGGTAGCCTTGGCTGAAGGAAAGTTGCTTTAAAATAACCCTATCTCTTTACCTCTGTGTAGGAAGACAATCACAGCTACTATTTATCCCGAATTTATGGTCCCGAAGAGATGCGAGCCAAGGAACTTTGGGTCGAGGTGGCTGAAACCAACAGGAGCCAAGTAAAAATCCATGGAATCCTGTCCAATACACACAGACAGGCTTCGGTGAGCCATCTTTTTCTTCTGCCAATCCACCAGCATTATGTTGACTTACTTTCTTAACTTTTGGTACCCGAACTCTGTAAGTACATTTTGTTTTTCAAGTCCCATTTCTCTCTCTGCTGTACAGAATAGGCCTAGAGGACAAGCAAGAAAATGGATAGTAAGAGTGTTATGTCCGGCGCTTGCTAGAGGAGTTGGGGGGTTTCTCCGGGTTGTATGTGGGGTGCAGCCTGTCTAGTGGGGACCTTATTTTCCTCCCCATTAGTAGCTCTGCTGAACTTTTTTTCATTGTTGTGTTCAGGGTTATATGTTGTATGAAGAGCATTTTATTTATTTTTTCTTGGATTTCCCCATGTTCGATTTTTTGGATGTTTTTTTTTCATAAATTGAACCATCCGTTCCGCCCTTCTGTTTGCCACTGGATGTGCCGGAGCTGTCAATGCGTGTCATATGCCCTGTTCCGCTAGGAATTTTTCAAATTCTAGCGAAGTGAATTGGGGCTCGTTGTCCGACACGATGACATCTGGGAGGCCATGGTTGCGAATAGCTTGCTAAGTTCCTTGGTCACGGCCTCCGTGGTGGTGGTTTTCATGTTGCTTACCTCCAACCAGTTGGAGTAAGCATCTACTGTTACAAGGAATGTATGTCCCTTAGTGGGCCCGGCAAAATCTATGTGGATCCTGGACCATGGTCCCCTAGGGGTTTCCCATTCCAGGATCTGTGCCGCGGGAGGGCTTGGTCTGGTTTCTTGGCAGCATTCACATCTTGCTACCCAGGCCTCGATTTGCTTGTCCATCCCTGGCCACCAAGCATAACTTCTGGCCAGGGCTTTCGTTCTAACTATGCCTGGGTGCCCCTCGTGTAACAACCCCAATACCTTCTACAGCAGGGGCATAGTGGTTCTGGAGCAATGGTTTGAGGTCGGCTCAGCCCATCTCCTTGACGTCCGCGGGTTTTGCTAGAGCTTTTGCCATCTTGAACACTGCGGGCCCGCAGTGTGTCAGGAAGACAGCTCTTTTCTTCAGCCCGGTGGCGTCCTTCATGTTGCTACATTCGAGGAACATGAGGAATCTGTCTGTGTATGATTCCCAGTCCTCGGTAGCAGGATTGAAGGGCGCGGGTGGTGCGATGCTGGCCATCTCATCGGTCTCGCTTCCTCCGGACACGTGTTGGTGGGGAATTAGCCTTGGAATCCCACCTTCATCGCTAGTGTTATGTCCGGCGCGGCAAGGAGACCAGGACTCAGTGACTTGGTTCAGCTCATTTATTGGTCCCGAGAATGGCTCGGGTTCTAGGGGAAAAACTGCGGCTTTTTATTCCCAAGCCATGGTGGCCGCGGCCAATGACACCAATCGCGGGAGATCCACAGCGGGCCAATCAGAGCGGCTTGCTCGACCAATCGGATCCCTGCGCGCTTCGACCAATCACAGCGTGGCGTCTACAAGAATGTAAATGACCGTACAGAACAAAGAGCAATAAAAAATGTAAAGAAAAATCAGAGAAGAGCTGACCGAAGAATAAATTTTATGTGTAATTACAACATCTTGGCAATAGTTTCAACTTCCAGTAAGTAAAAAAAGTCAGTATTAGGAGGCTGATATCCACTCATCTTTATTGCAACCGGAGAGGTAGTAGTGTGTTTATGGGAGCAAAACAAACATAAGGATTTGATTTACACATTCATTAAGGTAGAAAGTGGTTTGACTTTGGTTTAGCCAAGCATTGTGATTTGTAAGCCATAATTTATGACATTATGTGAATCCAGTCAATTATATTGTTGACTGATTGTTGACTTTTGTTCAAGAATTAAATAAACCATGTATGTACTTGAATCCAGTCAATCTTATGGTACGGAATTTGTTAAATACTCACAAATTTATTATGGTCTATGCTTCTTGGATGAAATCCATTAAAAAATTCAGATTGTAATAAATCTATTGAACTTCTCAATGTCAGAAGACTGTTCTTTTAAATGTTAGATTTAGTATGAGGAAAAGTAATTATTGTTTTCCTAGTAACTGTTATTCTTCAGCATTATTTCCAGGGATCTGGAGATGTGGCCAGTAAATTAATACCAAAACATCATCTTATCTTAACTTTTGCAACAACATAAAGCAGTTGTTTCTTATAAAATTATGTAATTATGTAAAAATGAGATGCTTCAGAGCTCAAAAACCTTAATCACAGACTTCCTAAACACCAGGAGGGCTGCAGATAAAACAAAAATGTAAAAAATATATATATATAGCTTGCTATATCTATAGCATTAATACTGAGTAGTTGGTTTGAAATTAATTTTAAACTGACATTGTGATTTTAACTTTTTGTATCTAAATCAGGGGTGGGATTCTACCAGTTCGCACTGATTCACTACAACCAGTTGTTAACATTCTAAGCAGTTCAGAGAACCAGTTGTTAGAAAGAATTACTGGCCTAATCCTGTAAGGAAGGAAACATTCTGGTGTTGCTTACAGAAACTGCCTCTCCCTTAACCCTTATTGCATTCTTGGCAGGATTAGACTTCCTGTCTCAGGAACTTCTCTGGAGTTTTTTTCCCCTCCTTTGCTGGTACTTTGCTTGTGTGGAGTGATCATTCAAAGTAACAAAGGCACTGAAAAAAGTGACTTATGACAATTTTTCATGCTTACGACTGTTGCAGCATCCCCACAGTCATGAGAGGCCAGACAAGGAGATGCATGCCTTGATGTGAGTGATATTGAGTTGGCCACACCCAACCAATAACATGACCACCAAGCCACACCCACCTAGTCACATGACCACAATGCCACACCCACCAACTAAGCCATGCCCACAGAACCAGTTGTTAAAAAATTTGAATTCCACCCCTGATCCAAACGCTTTAGAATTATTCTACTTCTGAATTTTTGCCCAGATACACTGTGCTACAAATCCCAATACTGCCACACTGGGAACAAAAATGAGACATATTAACATCAGATAGACAGATATATGTTTTCTCCTTCATTAAGCTTAAAATAAAGCAGAGATGTCTGAAGAGAGCCTGAAAAAAAAAAATTAAGATAGGTCACAATGAAGTCATTGATGTTCTGCCCGATTTTCATATGTGTTGTTTTATGTCCATGTTCTTCAGATACGTCTGAGGTAAAGCCTGTTTTGAGTCACGCTTATTGTTGTGTATGCATAAAGATTTAATAAAGTGTGAGCTTGGAGTAAGTGCAGAGTTCTGGCCCTGCACTTCTGATTGGCTGTTAAGTGGCCGGACCGAATTGGCCCGTTCCGGGGAATCCGATTGGCCCTTAACAAAGAGTTCCTATTGGTTATAAGAGCTAGCGCTCCTAGCTCGTTATTGGTTAAAAGTTACAGGGTTTGCCTATATAAGGCGGGTTTAACTGTTATAGATAAAGAAGTCACAATGTAAATAAAGAGCTGAAGTTCACCATTCAGAGGCTTGTCTCCATTCTTTCGCCCATGCTCAAAACATAACACTGGCGACGAAGGTGGGATATGGAGATATCTGAACCAACGAAACTTCGAAGAACACCGAGCACGTGACAGACGACGCCAACAACGGAACCATGTCCGGCGGCATCGTACCACCTGTTCCGTTCGATCCAGCACAGGAAGACTGGGAGTCTTACATGGATCATTTCCAAATGTTCTTCGAGATGAACAACTTAAAGGAGGCCACAGCCGGGAAGAAACGGGTGGTGTTCCTAACGCATTGTGGTCCAACCATATTTAAGATGGATAAAGCACTAGCCAAACCCCGAGAAGTGAAGGCCATTGATTGGGACAACCTCGAACCTATCCTACGAGACCACTATGCCCCGACTGTGCCTACGCTCATGAGACGCCACGAGTTTTATCAGAGGAGCCAGCGAAAGGGAGAAAGCGTGGCCGACTTCATAGCAGACCTCTGTAATTTGGGAGGCCTCTGCGGATTCGCCGATTTAGAAGAAGCACTAAGAGATCGCATAGTTCTGGGATTAGATGCACCAGGCGTCCAAAGCAAGCTGATGGCGAAAGGCAACATCAGCCTTGCCGACACCATTGCCGATGCCACTGCAGCAGAAGCAACCAGGAAGTCGGCTGCACAACTACGCCGAAACTGCGCTCCAGTACCACCACCGGCCAGCAACATCTCATCTAGTTCAGAAGGGCAGCTTGCGACAACGCACCACAAGGACCTCTCTTCGTCGTCAGACAGTGACGAAGAAGGGGTCCATCGACTGTGGTCTGACCAGGACCATCATCCGAACCCTTATGCCCTTGCGCTGGCTGTGGAGCCAACAATGCCAGGTCCGAATGCAAATTCCACGATGCACTCTGCCATGAGTGCGGGAAACGAGGCCACATCGGACGGGTCTGCCACAGCTTGCCAGGACCCAGCCAGGCCTCAAAAGGGGCTAACTATCGCCAATTGACAGGAAACCGTCCTGTACGGCGAGAGCCAGTAAACCACTCCTACAGAAATCAAGCTTTGCAGAGAGAAGAGGCTCACCATACTATCACTATCGGTCACGCCTCAGCCTTGGACACTAAGAAAATCCAAGTCACAATAGCCATCGAGAACCATGGAGGTCGACTCGGGATCGTCCCTCTCGATAGTGTCCTGGAAGACACTCAAGGAACTCATCCCCACAATTCAACGCCAAGATCTCCGCTCCCAACGCCTCATCCTCAAGGACTACCAAGGGAATCGAATCCCCGTCATCGGTTTCTACTGAGTCCGAGTCTCCTTCAAGAAGCACACAGCATACTTACCTTTAACGGTCATCGATAGAGATAGGCCTAGCCTACTGGGCCTCCAATGGTTCGCGCCACTCGGCGTTGAAGTGGCCGGCACAAACCGAGTCAGCGGCGGTGACTGGGAGGAAGACCTTATCTATGAGTTCAGGGACATCTTCGCGGACAGCTTAGGCAAGTACAAGGGCACCCTGATTTCATTCAGTGTAGATCCAAAAATAGCTCCCATCCGTCTGAAGCCCCGTCGAGTTCCGTTTGCCTTAAAATCAAAAATCGACGAACAACTCGACAAACTGATAGCTCAGGGGGTGTTACAGCCCATCGATCACTCCCCTTAGGAAACCCCAATTGTAACACCCATTAAGCCAGATGGATCAATCCAAATTTGTGGGGACTACCGGGCCACTTTGAACCACGCCCTGCAGCAGAACGCGTATCCAGTTCCGGTGGTGCAGCATCTCCTCCATTCCCTGGGGGGCGGGAAAATTTTCGCTAAATTAGATTTAGCTCAGGCATATCAGCAATTACCAGTAGATGAAAAAACGGCACAGGCCCAAACTATTGTGACGCACCGAGGTGCCTTTAAATGTACCCGGCTGCAATTCAGAGTTAGTGTAGCCCTGGGGATTTTTCAGGGCCTTATGGAAAGGTTATTGCAAGGAATTAAGGGCGTGGTCCCCTATTTTGACGATGAATTAATCGCAGCCCCTACAAAAAAAATCTTACAGGACCAGGTAAAATTAGTCCTAAAAAAATTCCAAGAGGCCAGTCTTAAGGTTAAAAAAACAAATGTAAATTATGCACTGACAGTGTTGAGTTTTTAGGGTACCTGATTGATAGCCAGGGCATTCACCCTACCGAAAGTAAATTAAAAGCGATCAAAAACGCTCCCAGGCCATGAAACAATGCCGATCTCCAGGCATTCCTAGGCCTCATCAATTTTTATAATGTATTTTTGCCGCACAAAGCAACTGTCACTGAACCGTTACACCGGTTGTTAGATAAAAAAGCAAATTGGCTATGGGGTTACTGTGAAGAACAGGCGTTCCGAAACGTTAAAAAACTGCTCACTTCTGACTCTGTACTCATGCAGTATAACGAGACTTTGCCGTTAGTTATAATCTGGAATGCATCGCCTTTCGGGGTGGGCGCCATTTTGAGCCACGTACTGCCTAATGGGAACGAAGCCCCTGTTGCATATTTTTCAAAGACTCTGTCAAAGACTGAGCAAAACTATGGACAAATTGATAAAGAAGCCCTTGCAATTGTCTCAGCTGTGAAAAGATTCCATGAATATGTGTATGGCCAGGGTTTTACTATTGTGACTGACCACAAACCTTTATTGGGGATAATAGCTGGAGATAAGCCGACTCCCTACATATTATCCCCTAGGATGACCCGATGGTCAGAATTCTTAGCTGCTTATAACTATCGGCTGCAATACCGCCCGGGGAAAGCCATTCCCCACGCCAACGCATTGAGCTGAGCACCGCTTCCAGAGACTCTCGACGATCCAGCACCAACGGTAACCACGTTACAAATCGAGGCACTCAACTCGCCGCCACTAACCGCCCGAGATATCGCGAGAGAAACCAAACGCGACCACACCCTAGCACGAGTCCTAGGCTGGGTAGAACGCGGATGGCCATTGGACCAGCTATCAGATGACTTCACACCATTCAAGACTCGACAAACCGAGCTCTTCTCCCAGAAGGGCTGTGTCATCTGGGGTGATAGAGTCGTTATCCCAGAACGATTCCAGAAAGCGCTGCTGAGAACCTTGCACAATGGCCACCCTGGCATCGTGCGAATGAAAGCCCTTGCGCGCAGCTATGCATGGTGGCTGGGCATTGACAAGCAAATCGAACAGTGGGTTAAAGCTTGTCCCAAATGCCAAGAAGTCAGCAACGCCCCACCAAAAGCCATGCCTACTGAATGGGAGACACCACGTGGACCCTGGTCCCGAATTCACTTGGACTTCGCGGGTCCAACCAAAGGCCACACCTTCCTGCTTACCATCAACGCCTACTCGAATTGGCTCGAGATCCATCGCATGACGACTACGACCTCCGAGGTGGTTATCAAAACTTTAGACCGACTCTTTGCAACCCACGGATTACCAGACGTCCTGGTATCCGATAACGGCCCTCAATTTACCACACTAGCGTTCGAGCAGTACCTCGTTGACCGCGGCATTCGCCATGCGCTCACCTCACCTGCGCACCCTGTGACCAATGGCAAAGCAGAACGCATGGTCCAATTTGTGAAGAAAACCTTGCAGAAGGTAGACTACGACAAAATTGACGACAAGGTCAATCGAATCTTCTTCTTGCAACACATCACCCCACATAGCGTCACCAACAAAACTCCCGCCGAACTGCTAATGGGACGAAAGCTCTGCTCCCACCTCGACCGGTTGCACCCAGTTTAAGAACCGGAGAAACCACTAGGATCCAGCGGCCGCTGTCGTACCTTCCAGGTAAGAGACTTGGTATATGCTAAAAACCTATCGGGCGACCCGTTGTGGGTGGAAGCGACAATAGTATGTGTAACTAGCCCCAGATCCTACCTTGTACAATGCCTTGATGATAAACTTTGGAAACATCATATCGATCAATTACGATCACGGCTTCCAACGGCCAGTCCGCAACTCCCCTATGACCAAATTGGGGGGGGGGGAGGTACGGAAGAAGATGAATTCCTAGAGAACCCGTTTGAAGGAAACGATGGCTTGATAGAAACTCAGGAAGCGGAGCCGGAGGGAGAAATGGTTGCACCTCAGGGAATTGCAGAGAATGTGGGCAACGATGTCGAAGTGAACTCTGAACCAGAAACAGCCCCACTGCCAAACAACGATCTACCTCAGCGTGATTGCAGCCAGCTGATACAATGAGAATCAAAGAGACTAATAAGACAACCGTCCTATCTAAGGGACTATATAACTGTGCCCTGCAAATAAGAAGCCAGGGGGAAGGGGTGTTGTGTATGCATAAAGATTTAATAAAGTGTGAGCTTGGAGTAAGTGCAGGGTTCTGGCCCTGCACTTCTGATTGGCTGTTAAGCGGCCGGACTGGATTGGCCCGTTCCAGGGAATCCGATTGGCCCTTAACAGAGAGTTCCTATTGGTTATAAGAGCTAGCGCTCCTAGCTCATTATTGGTTAAAAGTTACAGGGTTTGCCTATATAATGCGGGTTTAACTGTTATAGATAAAGAAGTCACAATGTAAATAAAGAGCTGAAGTTCACCGTTCAGAGGCTTGTCTCCATTCTTTCGCCCATGCTCAAAACATAACACTTATCTTTAAGGGCATGTTCATATTCAGTCAATATAGTAACTACAGTATGTATTACTGAGTTGTATCTAGGTTGTGATGGAGGGGTATCAATTGGTTTTATCTTAGCTTCTCTGTTCATTACTCATTGGATTTTATTATATTTTTCTTTTGTTTTTTTATTCTCCGGAAGCTACCTACAGTCATATATTTGACATGCTGAGTCATATAATGAATGAAATAAATACCATTGCCATCTTCCAAGATTTATTTACTTATTTACAAGTGCTTTCCCTAATTAATTTTCTTTGGGTCTAATTCTACTTATGTTTTTTCAAAATTAACCAAAGCCAGCTAAGTGTTGGGACATGATCACTGGGTTTTAACTGATTTCTCTCTTTCCTCCTCCTCTCCCTCTCAGTGTCCGTGCATGTGTTGTGGGTGTGTTTGTGTTCCTCATTAAAGGGCAGAGAAGCAAACCTCTTTATCTCATCACTCTCAGATGACACCACTAGTTCATTTCATCCATTGTTGCTGAAGCTATTAGCTAGCAAAAATGCTATTTTACAAATATATAACATTTTGCACATAAAATCATCAGTTCTGGGCTCAGCCCAAAGGTCAATAGGGGATCTATTTTCTGGTCAGAAATTTTGAATGCAGCCATTTTGAAGAGAGAAGGCTGTATATTGCTCTGCTCTAATTTTTCCCATGAACATTTCAAAGGGATACAATATTTTTTCATAAGGGGAATATGTAGCAATGGCTATTCAAGTGATGGCTAACCTTTTTGGCACCAAGTGCCCAAAGTCCACAACACGTGCATTCCCAAAATGGCAATGTGTGCCCCTGCATATGTGCCCCATCCCCTGTACATGCATGCATGACCCCCTGTGCATGCATATGCAACTCCCACGCATGCTTCCCATGCCACCACACACATGCACATGATTCGTATTCTGCATGCATGGCAGAGGCCTGAAGACTAGCTGGCTGGTGGGAGGCGCATGTGTGGCGGAGCTGAGTTGGGGCAACAGCTCACATGCCAACAGAGAAGGCTCTGGCTGCCCCCTGTGGCACACGTGCAATAGGTTTGCCATCATGGGGCTATTCTAACTTGGAAAAAAGGATGGCTCTGTTATATAACCTCTGTTATAAAACCATAACTCTATGGTTTTATAAAAATATGTATCAAGAAATATGTGCTGCTGACTATTTCATCTTCAAGGAAATGCTAGGCTTCACCACAGGAAAAAAATATGTAACAGAATCTGATAGAGTTTCAGAAGATTGAGGAGTCTGTGCACTGCCACATGCAGTGAATCACACCTTGATAGAAGATAGATAGAATTTTTTATTGGCCAAGTGTGATTGGACACAGAAGGAATTTGTCTTGGTGCAACTACTCTTAGTATACATAAAAAGAAAAGATACATTCATCATAAGGTACAAAACTTAATGATAGTCATAGGGTACAATAAGCAATCGAATCATACTAGGAAAAGGTCAATATAAATTGTAAGGATACAAGTGACAAAAGTCTTACAGTCACAAGTGGGAGGGGATGGGTGATAAGGAGTGATGAGAAGGTTAATAGTAATAGTAGTGCAGTTGTAAATAGTTGGACAGTATTGAGGGAATTATTTGTTTAGCAGGTTTTTTTGGGAAAAAACTGTTCCTGTGACTATTTGTTCTGATGTGCAGTATGGTGTCATTTTGAGGGAAGGAGTTGAAACAGTTTGTGGGAGGGGTCTGTAAATATTTTCACAGCCCTCTTTTTGACTCATGCAGTATACAGGTCCTTGATGGAAGGCAGTTTGATAGTAACTGTTTTTTTCTGCAGTCCTAATTATCCACTGAAGTCTGTGTTTATCCTGTTGGGTTTCAGAACCAAACCGGACAGTTTTAGAGATGCAGATGGCAGACTCAATAATTCCACTGTCGAACTGGATGAGCAGCTCCCTGGGCAGTTTGAGCTTTCTGAGTTGGCGCAGAAAGAACATTCTTTGTTGTGCTTTTTTGATGACATTTTTGATGTTTGGTGTCCATTTTAGGTCATGTGATCTTCTCTATGAAAGATAATGAAAATATAAAATTATGCCAAGATATTTACGTATAAGTAATCAAATTACCCTCTTTTCTTTGTACGAATTTGGCTTCCTCACCCAATATAAAGACCTGTGAATATAAACCTAACTGACATTTTCTGTTCATTTTAAAACATTAAGAAATATGGGAATAATTCACCCAAGACAACTCTAACCTCTAATGCTGTTTTCCTCATTATTCTTCTACAGAGAGTCATCCTATCCTTTGATTTCCCTTTCTATGGCCATTACTTGCGGCAGGTCACCATAGCAACAGGAGGTGAGCATCTTTGGTTAATACACTGGTCGTAAGAGTTGCTGTTTTTGCAAAAAGCAAATATGGAGAGTTAGCTGCAGTACATATTTTGCAAGCAGTGTTGAACGCATGGTTTAGACTGTGGTTTTCAAATGATTACAGCTGCTTGACCTGACTGAGCCTATGGGCTTTAACTGAAGTCATTTAGTGGAGGCGTGAGATTGGAAAGAACAGGTTCATGTTTGCTCCAACCACTGTACTGTTGCTGAGCAACAGGCCCAGGTGCTAATTCCCTCTTTCCTAAAATAGAGAGAAAAAGGAGAAGGGACACCAATGTTATTTTGTGAATTGATCACCCAATTATATTCATGTTTGCCTTAGCCTACACTTCTTCCTTGCCATCATCAATATAATCTTCTTCTGCCAAGGTATGTCCATCATTCTCTCCCACCCACCATTTCATCCTCAAGACCACCCTGTGATGTGACTTGTGCTCATAGGTCATAATTAGCCCCCAACTGCATGGTGGACTGAATCCTTGAAATACCTCTCAGCAGTGGTAGGATTCAAATAATTTAACAACTGGTTCTCTGCCCTAATGATTTCTTCCAACCAACCAGTTCACCAAACTGCTCAGAAACTTAACAACCAATTCTCCTGAAGTGATCCGAATTGGCTGAATCCCACCACTGCCTCTCAGCTAGCCAGAGAATTTGAATAGATGTCCAAATCTGGTTTGTTTTGAATCAGCTCCTTCAATTGTTAGGCTAATTATGAAGCCTATATGAGTTCAGTTGGTGACAATGTCATCTGGGTATAGACAGATATAAAGTTTATCCTGAGCAAAGAAACAGTATGTCTATTTGAATTCCTGTCGTATTTATCTGGCTGGGAATCAGATAGTACTTGGTATCATGTGATTGAGGTTGTAACAACAGCAGCAATATCAGTCTGGTTCCCCAGATGGAGGTGCCAACCTGTAGTAGTTGATAGAGGTGTGCAAAATTTGTATCCAAAGCAGGCAAAAGTGCTTCCAATCTGGCATTGGCATTCAGCAATGATTCTTAAAGAAGCAAAAACCAAAAAGACCAGAGACTGGTCTTGCACAGTATATAGGCTTGGGAATAATGCGTTTGGGTAAAGAAGGTGTTTAGGAAACAACAATGGGTAGAGCAAGGAATCAAAGTTGATTCTGTCCCACTGTTGAAAATTTTGGTGCAGATCTTGGGTTAATCTGTTCATCTGAGCTGCCATTTGGTTCTAATATTGGAGTAATCTGGTCAATAGCCACTTTGTTCATTCTGGATGCTTAAGCAGTGGTTTTCTTCCTGCAATGATGGGAGTAGTAGACAAAAAGCTGTCAGGCTCCCCAACCAGAACTTGGCATTAAAATCACAGATTTCAAGATATTTCTCAGCTTAGTTCAGCTCATCTGATAAATCTGACAGAATTCCCACAGAGATGGCTCAACTAGTTAAGAATTTTTATTGCAGACAAGAATGAAGGTACAGTAGAAAGGTCACTGACCAAGTAACATCATGCCAGAAGTCCTGCCCTTCAATGATATCCAGAAGAGGTAGGGTAAGAAACTGCCTACAGGTTCTAGATGCTTAAGCACCAAGTTAGGCTTCCATGGGTAGAACAAAGAGGTGGGGGAAATGACAAAAGTGTTGTGATATATACATGTGATTTTAATCTAGACACAGATGAAAAAGTTAGTACTGTGATATTGCAATGCACATTTTGCCATGTTTGTACCACAGCAATTTGTATTGGATGCCTATTGGTGAAATGCTGAAAAGCAGAATTCTCAGTGTTTCACATCTTTCCTTGCACAGCCTCAGCTTGTTTATTGGTGCCATAAAAACATGTGTTGAGGTAAAATTAACTTTTTATCAACTTCTGAATGGAGAATGAGAGAGGGACACTATTTTATTCTTCACCTCAGACAGCAAAATAGTTTGGATTTATTATATGAAGAGACTGTGATACAGCATTCCTCATAGATGGGGGATGCCTAAGTCACCCTTGTCTCCCCCTTGCAATTACTTTAAAACCAACATAAGTTATTTTGAAAGTTTATTCTTGACCTGCCTGGTTTATTCTGGTCTGATACTTTATTTCCTATAATTCAATTAAATTGCTTCTGGAGACATCTGCAATCTACTTCTTAAATTTCTACTTTTTCTCATTTTGTGTGAAATCACCACAATGATCAAGCCTAGCTTTAAAGATTAGGGTGACTTTCCTCTTGTGAGAACTAATAATCCTGCCATACCTTTAGACCGAGTGATGTAATGATCAGCTGATTTTTTGAGAATTAAAAGAACAGTCAACCATTAGTTTTGGTTGATTGTCCTTTTAATTCTCAAAAAATATATATTTAAAATTTAATTCTCAAAAACAGTTCTTACTATTTTAACTGTGAAGCAGTGAAAACAGATGAGGTATCTCACATAACCAACTATCTGCTCCTTGTCTTGGGAGAGAAAACAGAGGTTGATTGCAGAACCATAATCCAACCCACTAGAAAACATCAAATTGGGGATCTAAATGGATCAGTCATTTATTCCCCACAGCAATATAGATTGGAGATGAGGATTGCGGGAGCTGTAGTCCAATGCATCTAAAAGGCATCAACTTGGAGATTGCTGGTATAAATCACTTTGTTCTGTTTCCGCAACATCCTTGTGAGGTTAGGATGAAAAATGGAGACCAATGACCACAGATTAAACCAGTGTCTCCCTTCTCTTATGCATTGCAATATACTGTCTCTGGGATTTGTAGGAAACAGAAGGCACTGGAACTATGGATTATACCCAACATTTTCAAAAAGCACCAATGAGGTTATTTACTTTGAATATGATGTGCTCCTCCCAATTGCTCTTTTGACAGGTTTCATTTTCATGGGCGATGTCATTCATCGAATGCTGACAGCTACACAGTATATTGCCCCTCTGATGGCAAACTTCAATCCTGGCTATTCACGCAACTCCACTGTCAAATACTTTGACAATGGTGAGCTCTTAAGATATTTCCCTCCTCTGTAACCTTCCGGGACTAGATAACCACTTCTATCCCACATCCATGTAAACTTGCCCACTGCTACTTATGTTGGACTGGATATTTATTTTGCAAAATAAAATTGAAACTCCAGAAAATCTTTCTCTCACACACCCCTTCTATATATCTTTGGATGTTTTTATTTTATTTCATTTTTCATGGTTAGGATTTATTTATTGGGAAGTGATAATGGAGGATAGCTGGAATCAGGCTAATTAGCGGTTTTGTTCTTGGCTGATAATGACTAACTCATAAAACCCTTTTTATGATAATCTGTGCAGTTGTAGCATTATTTTATACCTCTGAGGTTTTTTAGAAAGAGGCAAAATATAGAATTAGGAATGGATAATCAGTAGGTATTTAGTAGGGGGGGGGGTGATAAGTGCAGGTCAGTTATATTTGTTAGTGCCTGGAATTTGAGTGTATGTGCCTGTGATATGGTTGAGTGCCTGGAACGATTGTTACCAGGGTTACCACTTAGTCTGCACTGATGTTTTCATAAAGTATTTTCAGTGCAGTTTTCTTCCCACCTCCAGTACTTTATATTTGGTTGATTAAGAGCAAAAGCAGATTGTTCAAATCAATGAGGATTCTTTTTCCAGTGGTATTTTTTTCAGTGATTACTTAATGGCCTGTTGGTAACTCATGATTAAAAACATTTTGTACATGCTTGGAAGCACATTTCAACACGAGAAAACTATTTCCTTTTTTAGTAAAAAATATTTCCAGTATTTTCTGTTTATGATCAAATGGAAGGATAAAGAGTGGGTTTGGAAAAGGCTCTTCCACTACATAGATTGGTCCTTCCTGGATTTTATGAATCATAGTAAACTGTTCAAGTTCTTAGTTTCCATTTTGGTGCTTCATTTCTTTTGCCCTTCTACTTCCAAAGGAACCATGTTTGTTGTCCAGTGGGATCAAGTTTATCTAGAAGGGAAAGAAGACAAAGGCTGTTTCATCTTCCAGGCAGCTTTGTACAACAGTGGCAGAATTGTCTTTGGTTACAAGGAGGTGAGTGTACGCAGTCTAGTGTAGAAAAGATGAGTTTCTCAAATGTTCATCAAGGTCCTGGCCATCTAGAATAATGAGACGTCAAAGATTGGCAGAAATAGACTGGTTTTCTGGACTTTGACTGAAATGTCTATGCCTTTTCCTCTTTTCTGACTTCAGATTCCCATGTCAGTGTTTGAAATTAGTTCTACACAACATCCTGTCAAAGCTGGTCTTTCAGATGCTTTTATGATCCTTAACTCTTCTCCTGGTGAGTTTGGCAGACTGTGACAGGAGGGGGAAAGAAATGGGGTGATAGAAAACAGAAGTATAGTGCATATAATATTCGTTCCTGACTAAACAAGCTCTTATCTTCTAAGATGCAAAATTCTTGTTAAAAATATGAACATTTGGGACTGTTGTCTGACCTACAAAGCAGAATGAGATAGCAGACAAAGAAATTACATACTTAACCATTTCCTTGACTAAAAATGCCTTCCTAACAAAAAAAATACTGTTATTATTTCTATCTGATAGATTTCTTTTTCAGAAATTTTGCTTTCATAGAAAAATTCTGATAAAGTATCAGTTGGTTTCATAAGATATGAATTAATCATGGACTATGTTCAAACAACAATAATTCCGTGATTTGCAAACCAAATGAACTGAACATGTCAACTGATCCAGACCATCACATTATACTACAGAATGGTTTGTTTGTTCCTCTTAGCATATTATGTGAACCTAACCATCATGACCATGATTTAGAGTTTAATATTTTATATATGATTTACTTGCCTTTGACTTTGAATGTTATGCAAGTATAGCCACTACATTTTGTAAACCACTGTTTACACATTATATCACATTAATTTAATAGGCTGAAGTCCTATTAAATTAAATTAATTAAATTGAGTTTTGAGATGAAGTCCAATTTTCCCCAAACTGATATCATTCAAATAAATGAATTCAATGTATCTGGAGAAGATTAAGCTGAAGAAGGAAATCACTTCTTCTGCTTGAAGTATCTCAGAGCCACCCATCCTTATTATTATTTCATTATTGAACCATTACTCACTATTGCAATTTCCACCATGTAAGCTCATTCAGCCACTTGCATCTCACTCTGGGCAGAAAGCCTGCTTAAGGCACTGTATATTGATTTTCAAGCTACAGCATGATGATGAAGAAAAACAAAACCTTTGATTATAACAAAATGACATCCATTAGTTACAAGATCATTCAATTAACATTTTTAGTTAAAAGCTATCAGTAATTTAAAGAACAGCCCATTAAAAAGAAATATTTAGTGGCTACCAATAAACCAGAATTGCTGAAAATTCTAGCTTATTGTTCATGAGCAGGAATTTTTTCTGGGTTCCTCACTTGTTAAGACATTAACATGTTAAATTCTGGGGATGGATGATGGGGAAAGTTGCTTGCTTCCTTGTTGATTTCTAGTTGATTTAGCTGCCTCAGCTGGCAGGGACAATTGAGCAGCACACAATGGACAAAGAGCACGGTTCTCAGCAATTCTTGTTTATAATTATATCCAAACACAGAGCCGCAGAGAAAGCCAGAGGAACTTTCCAAATGAGATAATTCCACAGTGAAATAGTTCTGCTACCGTTATTATTAATAACCAACAAATATTGAGTCTGTCTTCAGAAGCCAGTCTATGAAATAGTTTAGGTTTTAGGAAATGTAAAGCTGTCTAGATATTTTTACTTCCACCAAATCCTGTACAGATAGTCCTTGACTTGACAATTGAGCCTAAAATGTATGCTGCTAACTGAAAAGGTTGTTTAGTGAGTTTTGCCCCGCTTTATGGCCTTTCTTGCCACAGTTGTTAAGTGAATCACTGCAGTTGTCACGTTGGTAACACAATTGTGAAGTGAATTTAGCTTTCCATTGACTTCACTTGTCAGAAAGTTGCAAAAGGTGATCACATGAATACTACAACCATTATAAATATGAGTCAGTTACCACGCATATGAATTTTGATCATGTGACCATGGGGATACTGCAATAGTCATGTGTGAAAAACGGGGGCTAGGCACATTTTCAGTGCCATTGTAACTCAAATGGTCACTAAATGAACTGTTGTAAACTGAGGACTACTTGTAGGGTAGGGTTAAAGGCTTATAGATACAGTCTAAAAAATTTAAAAGGTAACAAAATTCCTGTTTTTTATTCAAGCATTGACTATTGTGCGAATGTGGATCCTTCTGAGAACTAGCAGGTAGTTCAATACGTCTTATAGAATCCTTGGTGTTCACGGATCTTGGTTGTTTGTTTGATATGAGCTACATATATTCTCTTCCATTAGTTTCATCATAATATTTAATTATGCAAAACTTTGTGGAAATGTGTGATATGGCCACATCCTGTAAGAGACAATGTAGAATCTTGATTTAATGTAATATTCCTCCCTAATTATTTTAGAATCTCATCATCGGACCATATATGAGTACCATAGAGTGGAACTGGATACCAACAAGATCACTAGTGCATCAGCTGTGGAATTTTTGCCCCTACCCAGTAAGTTCTCACACCAGATTGCATTGCCTTGCTTTTTCCAGGCATTGTTTATTGCAAAGGCAGGAAGTAATCATGTACCCCAGGGGTGTCAAACTGGCAGCCCACAGGCTGGATGTGTCGTATGCAGGCCACTCTCACCTCAGCTCCATGAAAAACATTGCAATGTGTCACATAATGGCAACGTGATGCCATGAGTTTGGCACCCATGATGTACAAACTTGGGGTGGGTAGGTCGGTGGAAAGGAGGGAGAGAGGGAGGGAGGGAGGGAGGGAGGGAGGGAGGAAGGAAGGAAGGAAGGGAGGAAAAAATTTAAAATATAAGAGGAACATTGTGGAGAAAATCTCGCAATGTTTCCCTATTAGTTATTTTCACATTAAGTGAAGTAAACAGTTTAAACAATTTTTTACAAGGACAAATATTTTGGCTATGACAACTCTGATTCACACCAAAAAAAATAAAAATTCTTGCTAGGTACGTGTTATATCTTACATTATTTACATATTTCTTACATACCAGGCTAGGATTCAAATTTCCTCTACTTTTCTAATATGTGCTTATGTTTGCTTTTTTGTATTCCTTGACAAATATAAACATAATATTATTTTCATGGAAGCCCAGCCCTATTTTTATAGAAGCTTATGGACTTTTCAGGTAAATAAAACTTTGCATGGATAGTAGCCCTAACTCATCTCAATTGCTGACATTGGTATCATGGAATGGTTTGCTATCTGAAAAGATGCTGCAAGTCAACCTTGTTGGGAGAAATATCCTTCTCGGTTCAGTTCTAAGTGGAGGAAAAGATACTGGAAACATGGAGGCTGTTTGGAAAGATGGTTTAATGGTGGACAGGACCACATGGCTTGGAGCTCCAAAGTGAAAAATGTGATCACATGCTTCAAGATGTTGGGTGAAGGAAAAGAATGCTGAGAGACTCTTGGTTTTATGTCCTCTGTAAGGATTTGTATTCTGATGAGTTGTCAGACTCTCATGGGGCCATGCAGGGGAAACTCTATAGGCTGTCCTGAGTCCCAGGCTTGGTTGAGCCTTGCTGGATGATGGTGTAACAAAAGGGCTTTAGGCAATTCCTATTATAGCTTTACCTGCAGTAGATCTTTGCTATGTAAAATAGGCCTATTAGCAAAGGTGGGGGGCTGAGTTTCTGCCTCTTGAGTTTCTACTTTTCTTTTTAGGGGAAATATTATGTCTTTTTAATATATCCTAAAATATTTTATTTTCTTGGGAGAGGGGTGGGTTTTAAATTCCAACAACCTTCAGCAAAGTTCAAAGAGAAAAAGTTTCAAAACTGGAATGCAGACTGAACAGCATAACCGGTATCTTTTTGCCTCTGGTTAAAAAAAGACACGAGGCAGCAAATTCTCCCCTCTCTTTCTTTGCTGAATCAGGCAGCCTTTGATTATAGAGGGGTTTTTTTTTTTAAAAAAAAAGAGCTGTAGAGAAAGGTAATTTTTAGATTCTGGGTCACATGATAGGTCTTTGGCTATAGCAATATATTTCTTTTGCATTTCAATGTTGCAAGCTCTCTTCCCCGTGCCTGGGGGTTTTCCTGCTTTTTTGATTGGGGGCTCGCCTGAGCACTTGTCTCAGAGCCTGACCCAGAGAACACTTGCAGCTGAGAAAGAGCCTTTTCAACATCTCATACACGTAGCCCTCTTTGGCGGAAAAAGGTAGAAGAGATTGTCAGACATTATAATAGACTAAAATCAAATCCAGGATTCAAGCGTAAGTGAAAAGAAATGGATGGTTAACAAGCAGCATGAAATCATCATTGAAGTATTTTCTGCGTGATTATAAATAATTTTCTCTATAAAAGATGGGGGAGGGTAGTTAAAATTACTGTCAAATACAGTAGAAGGCTCTTGACTGCAATTTTCTTTTAATATTCTTTTATAAAATAAAATAAAAATAGCAGTTTGAATCCTAAACAGATTAAATCAAGTGTTTTACTGAACTAATTATGTACAAATTTGGGGTTCAAAGTATATAATCAGACTGTTAAGGTGCAATTATCAGCTAAACATTAGGCTTCTTCCAGATCATTGCTAGTTTCATTCCTTAACCTTTGTTTTTGCAAGGCTGTGCAAGACTGAGTCTAGCAGCTAGTATTCTGAGTGTCCTTTAGTGAGCTCTCCCATGTCAGCCAGTGGAGGGCACCCAAAGCTAGAAAAAAAAACACTTTGTCTCCATGTTTGCTTTCTGTTTCCCCATATTTTTTGCAAGAAGGCAAGACAATTTTAGAAGGCAAGTCACTGTCAGAGGGATGGCAACACCTTTCAAGGAAGGGAAAATAGGAGAAAGCAGAAGAAAATATCAAAAATAGAAAGTGGGATGAGGTGAGAATTCCCACTGTTCTGTATTAACATACTCCAAATACTAACTTCTGATTGGTCCACACATACAGCACCATGATTGGTCAACTAAATGGCAGTGATTTGTTCACTAAGAATCAACCACGATTGGCCGAGCCGATCGCGGGAGACTCAAGGACCTGTCATTGGCCGGCGAGCCGCAAGCAATCCCTATATGAAGGGCTGCCGTGGCTCCAAGATCTTGTACAGATCTATACATGAAATAAAGAGCTTGAAGTACACTGGTCTCACGTCTCTTTCGTTCCCGATCTAACACTGGCTACGAGGGTGGGATCATGAGACAACGAGACCAACCGAGCACATGGCGAATCAACGCTGAACTCCTGATGAGATGGCTGGCAGCAACTCGCCACCCGCACCCTTCGATCAAGCAGCTGAGGACTGGGAATCGTACATCAATCGATTCCTCATGTTCCTCGAGAGCAGCAAAACTTGAAAGATGCCAACGACCAGAAAAAGAGGGCCATGTTCCTGACACACTGTGAGCCTGCAGTGTTCAAGATGGCAAAAGCACTAGCCAAGCCCCGAAATGTGAAGGAGATGGACTGGACTGACCTAGACCAACTGCTGCAGAACCACTATGCCCCTGCCATGCCCAACCTCATCAGGTGGCATGAGTTCTACAGAAGGGATCAGAAGGAGGGCGAAAGCATTGGTGACTTCGTGGCCACCCTAAGAAACCTCAGGGGCATGTGCGGGTTCTCCGATGGACAAAGCCCTGTGAGACCGCCTAGTCCTCGGGACTAGGGACCCCATACTCCAGAGCCGACTGATGGCACGAAAGGATGTCTCAGTCACCAAGGCCATTGCCGAAGCAACTGCAGCCGAGGCAACGAAACAGTCAGTGGCAAAGATGCGGCTGATGAACAATATAGACCAACCAACAACTGCCGAAACTATGCCAAATCTGGAAAAATGACCAGAGGCCAGCCAAAAAGCCACCACTACACACCACAGGGACATCAACTCCCACTCCGAGACCGAGGACGAGGAGGAGGAGATCCTTAGGCTGCAAGCAGAACGGGACCGATGAGAACGGAGAGGTCGTAAGTCAGGGTTCCAGTGTGCCGGTTGCGGAGGCGATCATCCCCATTCAGAATGCCGGTTCCTCGACACCATTTGGTGGCACTGTGATAAACGGGGACACATCACCAAAGTATGCCAGAACAAAAGGAATCACAGTCCCCGGCGATGAGACGACATCCCCCATGGGACCAGAGACCGACATACAGAGAGCCGGTGGAGCCGAGAAGGAAGGAACAAGCGGTTCATGAAACTTGGCGTAAAGAAGAGACCCATCAGATGGTCATCATCGGGCACTTTAACACAATTGATGCCCGGAAGATGCATGTGGAGGTAAGCATCGAGGGTCAGCCATGCAGGATGGAGGTAGATTCCAGATCCTACCTCTCCATGGTTTCATGGCGTACAATCAAGCGTTTGGTGCCCACCATCCACAGATGCGAATTAGAAAGCCAGAAACTGACCCTGAAGGATTACCAGGGAAATCGGATTCCCGTGGTTGGGATTGGACACTTTAAGGTGGCCTTCAAGGGGCATACAGAGGTGCTTCCGCTCACCGTTGTGATAAAGACCACCCAAGCCTGCTGGGACTGGAGTGGTTCGTGCCATTGGGGATCGAGGTGACTGGCATCAACCACATCGCCAAAGCAGACTGGGAGGAGACACTCATGAGGGATTTCCAGGAGGTGTTCAACGGCGGCTTAGGCAAGTACTGTGGGTCCCCAATCTCCTTCAATCTGAACCCAAATATTGCCCCAATCCGCCTTAAACCGCGGTGAGTGCCTTTCACGCTCAAACCCAAAATCAATGAGCAATTGGATAACTCATCGCACAAGGGGTCCTAGAGCCAATAGACCACGCCCGGTGGGAAACCCCAATAGTCACCCCGATTAAGCCGGATGGGTTCGTGAGGATCTGTGGTGACTACAAGGTCACCCTCAACCATGCGCTGCAGCAGAGTGCTTACCCCGTCCTGGTGGTACAGTACCTCCTACACTCACTGGGCGGAGGAAAAGTCTTCACAAAACTCAATCTGGCGCAGGCATACCAGCAGCTACCAGTCAACGCCAAGGCTGCTGAGGCGCAAACCATCGTGACCCACCGGGGGGCATTTCTATGCAAAAGACTCCAATTCGGAGTCAGCGTGGCACCAAGGGTATTCCAGAGTCTGATGGAGAGACTATTGCAAGGAATAAAAGGGGTGGTACCCTACTTCGACGATGTGTTAATATCAGCTAAAAATAAAAACCAACTAGAGAGCCAACTAACAGAAATTTAAAAACACCGGGCTAAAGGTTAAAAAAGAAAAGTGCCATCTATGCACAAAGAAAGTAGAGTTCCTGGGGTATCTACTTGACAAAAACGGAATCCACCCCACAGAGAAAAAGGTTAAAGCCATCAAAGAAGCCCCTAGACTCAAAATAAAATGGAGCTGCAGGCTTTTCTTGGATTCATTAACTTTTACAATGTTTTCCTGCCCCAGAAGGCAACCACAGCGGAACCCCTACATAGGCTGCTGGACAAAACAGCCACCTGGTCCTGGGAAAGCAGGAGGAAAGCGCATTCCAGAAAATAAAAAACCTGCTAACATCAGACGCAGTCCTCATTCAATACAGCGAGACCCTACCGTTGACCATGACCTGCAACGCTTCACACTTTGGTGTCGGAGCCATCCTAAGCCACACGCTGCCAGATGGGAGAGAAGTGCCAATTGCCTTCTACTCAAGGACATTATCTAAGGCTGAGAGGCATTATAGCCAGCTGGACCAGGAGGTGCTAGCAGCGATCACTGGCGTAAAGCGGTTCCACGAATACTTATATGGTAGGACCTTTTCCATTATTACTGACCATAAACCCTTACTAGGAATACTGGCAGGAAACAAGGCACTCCCAGCATATTGTCACCAAGGATGACAAGGTGGTCTGAGTTCCTTGCTGCCTACAGCTACCAGCTAATACACCGACCGAGAAAAAGCATCGCACACGCAGACGCACTGAGCCACTCCCCCCTGCCCAACCTGGAAGACGACCTGGCACCCACAACATCTACGCTACAAATAGAGATATTACCCAATCCACCCCTGACCGTGTCAGACATTGCCAAAGAGACTAATAAAGACAAGCGACTGGCGCGGGTTTTAAATTGGGTGGAAAAAGGGTGGCCGGAAACCAACGGTGGCGAGCAGTTTAAAACCTTCCAAAACCAGCAGACTGAACTATTCACACAGAGAGGCTGCATACTATGGGGGGACAGGGTTGTGGTTCCTGAAACATTACAAAAAAGAGTCTTGGCTATGTTGCATGAGGGGCACCCGGGCATAGTCAAGATGAAAGCCCTGGCCAGGAGTGATGCTTGGTGGCCAGGGATGGACAAGCAGATTGAAACTTGGGTGGCATCATGCAGAAAATGCCAGGAATCCAGACCAAACCCTTCCTCCGCACCAATTCTAGAATGGGAGACCCCCAGAGGCCCATGGCCTAGGGTCCATATAGATTTTGCTGGACCCACTAAAGGACACACATTCCTAATAATGGTTGATGCTTACTCAAACTGGCTAGAGGTTAGTGTCATGAAATCCTCCACCATGGAGGCCGTTATCAAGGAACTAAACAAACTGTTTACCACCCATGGACTACCAGATGTACTAGTGTCAGACAACGGGCCACAATTTACCGCACTATCATTCAAGAAATTCCTGGCTGAACAGGACATATGGCATGCGTTGACAGCGCCCCTCATCCGGTGGTAAATGGGTGGGAAGAATGCATGGTTCGTTATTCAAAAAACACAATAGAAAAAATTAAAATCAGAGACATACATGACAAAATAAATAACATGCTACTGATACAACAGATAACACCCAGCACAATGACGAATAAGAGCCCAGCAGAGCTACTGATGCACTCCACATACAACCACGAGAAACCGCTAAACTCGTCTATCAGATATCGAATATTTAACCCAGGAGACGCAGTCTATGCAAAAAGCTTCACAAGGGACCCGCTCTGGGTACTGGCAAAAATAACCCAGGTAACAGGGCCCCGGTCATACTGGCTACAAACAGATGACAGAAGGAGCTGGAAATGACACATCAACCAACTAAGGTCAAGAATAATCACTGACAACACGGTCAATGCACAAACACCACAAACAGACATTAATTAAAAAAAACCAGAGGGGTGGGGAAACTCCAAACAGTAATCAAAGAGAAGAAGAAAATAACAAAACACAACCCGAACACCCCCAACCAAAAATAAACCAACAATACTTACCGACAGACAACGTCAGTAGAAGGGAACCCTCAGCGGATGAACAACACGAAGCCTCGCCTGGAAGGAGCAGCCAAGCCAGCTCAACCAGCCCGGAAAGACCAGGTGGGAACAGCGGAGCCGACAACTCAACCGACCAGGAAGACCAGGTGGGAGTTACAATGATAGGCCTGACTCACCCTTCCAGGCGGTTCCATTGACGAGGACGAGAGCGAAAAGGAATCCATCTGAACCGGTCGAAGACCAAATAACAACTGAGCAGCGCAGGTCAAGTAGACAAGTATGGAGCCCCACCTACTTACGGGACTACGTTCCATAGGACTGAACCAAGAGGAGAGGAGTGTTCTGTATTAACATACTCCAAATACTAACTTCTGATTGGTCCACACATACAGCACCATGATTGGTCAACTAAACGGCAGTGATTGGTTCGCTAAGAATCAACCACGATTGGCCAAGCCAATCGCGGGAGATTCAAGGACCTGTCACTGGCCGGCGAGCCACAAGCAATCCCTATATGAAGGGCTGCCGTGGCTCCAAGATCTTGTACAGATCTATATATGAAATAAAGAGCTTGAAGTACACTGGTCTCACGTCTCTTTCGTACCCGATCTAACACCCACACCCTTCCAAAGGAAATATTTATTTATTTATCAAAGTTATACAATTCATCTAATTGTCTTGAATTCCTATAAACCAAGTTGGCAACTTTGTGTGGAGTTCAGTTCCCAGAATTCCACAGTGAACAAGATGGTTGGGGAATTTTGCCAGTTGAAATGCTTCTTAAAGTTGCCATGATTGAAAATACTGATATAAACCAATTAATTAAGGTTAAGAAAATTGACTTTTCAACATATGTGGAAGCCCTATAGCAACTTAAGGATGCATAAGAGTAGTTTAGATTTCAGATTATTCCTTGATGCCTATATAAAAAAAATTGGGAGGATGTGAAATCACTAATTGCTATCAAGTCTTCATTGGAAAGTTATCTTGACTACTAATAGTGATTATTTTCATCATTATTAAAAGAAAAATAGTTGCACTCTATAAAGGATTGTTTAGCCTACTCAAACCTTACCAGATTTAGTAATGAAGATATCACTGCCAGAAAGAATTCAGGTGACTAGCTCTGTAGTTAGACAAGGACAAGAAAAGAACATATTTATTAATGGCAACTTCAAATCTCAACAAATAAATCTCTTCTTACATATTGGCAAAAAAAAAATCAGAAAATAAAATATAGGCTGAATAGTCAAGACCTTGTTGATGATCCAAACTCTGTCAAGGAACTTGGAGTACTCATCTCTAATGATTTAAGTGCTAGAGCCCACTGTAACTATACAGCCAAAAAGGCATTAAGAGTTGTTAGCCTAATCTTACGCAGCTTTTTCTCTGGTAATATTACACAACTAACTAGAGCATACAAAACATTTGCTAGACCAATACTTGAATACAGCTCATCAGTCTGGAACCCACATTACGTATCTGATATTAACACAGTTGAGAAAGTCCAGAAATATTTCACAAGAAGAGTTT
The DNA here is from genome assembly GCA_033807585.1 of Hydrophis major. Taxonomy (NCBI): domain Eukaryota; kingdom Metazoa; phylum Chordata; class Lepidosauria; order Squamata; family Elapidae; genus Hydrophis; species Hydrophis major. Next base: position 38,874,703 of record CM066343.1, on the reverse strand, counting down.
TCCATTCCTCTACTCGTTGCAGAATATCTTATGCCACCAGACTTGAAATTCTAGACCTAGAAAACCTAGAACTACACTGCCTTCAGTCCAATCCAAATATAGTATATAAAATCATACATTGCAATGTCCTACCTGTCAATGAATACTTCAGCTTCAACCATAACAATACAAGAGCAAACAATAGTTACAAACTCAAGGTTAATCGCACCAAACTTGATTGCAGGAAATATGACTTCAGCAACAGAGTGGTCAATGTCTGGAATACTCTATCTGACTCTGTGGTTTCTTCCCCAAACCCCCAAAACTTTAACCTTAGACTTTCTACTATTGACCTCACCTCTTTCCTAAGAGGTCTGTAGGGGGCGTGGATAAGTGCACCAATGTGCCTACTGTCCCTGTCCTATTGGGTTTTTTTTATTTTTCTTATATGTATCCATGTATTCATAATATTTTTACTTATACCTATTATCTTGTAAGCAATTGACAAACCAAATAAAATAAATAAATAAATAATGTATTCAGCTGGAAGTGATTCCAAGTTCTTGCAAATTTTTTTATACTGTTTCAAGAATATAAAAAGTAGGACTTAATTTAAAACAAAAAGATTTACTTTTAAGATAGAAAACAATGCAACCTTTCCAATTTCTCTGGAATTCTGAGGTTCATCCTTGGACAAGTGCTAGCAGGAGGCAAGCCAATTTTAGAGGGGAAAAATATTACAGAATAATTTGTATATTTCCAAATTTCTCACAGCTCCTAAGGAATTTTCAGTAACAGCAAATTATCAACCGACAGGATCAGAATATAGTCCACTGAGTGATTTTTTGCTCCAAAAGCAACTGATGCAACAAAGAAAAGAAAAATAACCTGATCTCTTTATTTAAAATGAATACTGTGATGATGAGAGCATACTAAACTGGAATATAATGACCCTGAGCTAGTTTCATCTTGAGGACATGAAGTAACAGAGTCCCATGGTCTCAGTTTGCCTTCCTTAAGTTGTAGGGGAACAAGAACAGAAAAAAACAGCTTTAGAAAGAAAAGATTGGAACATTCTTTATTCATTACATCTTTTCATTTGTAGCTTGTCTCCAACTTCACAACTGTGAAGCCTGTATGACATCTGGCCTAAATTTCAATTGTAGTTGGTGCCATGTTCTGCAGAGGTAAGTCTTCTAAACCCAAGGGGAAATCTACATTCACTTCTCAAAGAAGTTAAAATTGTCTGGTTCCTCCTGAAATTTAACTTGTAGAATTTCTGAAGTCTACAACAGTTGCATGTAGATGGCTTTCTTTTGATATCTAGACTTACTAGTCTTAAGTCTCCACATACCACTCAAGTTTTTTGATGGTACAAGTCTCCAAGATATAAAAACACTGTTTTTCTATGTATAGAAGTCTATGCTGATACTTCAACAAAAAATATGACTAAAGAAGACAATGTCTTGAAATTTATTTGTGCTGATATATAGCTGATATACTGATATATTTTATTAAATTTGATATATATACAAATTTAATAAAATGTTGAAATTTAGCTCAAGCATAGAACGCCTGAATTGGTGAGCCCCATATGCCCACAATGTCTTTTTTGTATCTGTTCCAGTTGCATTATAAAATTTCTTTTCCCATCCTTTAGGGGGAGAAAAAAAACCCTGTAAAATACTGTATGGCTAACATACTTCTAAGAAGAATAACCTCTCCAAGATTTAATACATAATCACTAATTCTCTGTGCCCCCCTCCCCTCTCTGGTCCAGGAATTATTAAATAGTGCCCTCAGTTATCTAAAACTTGTCACTTGTTATTGAATTAGAAATACAAGATAAGTGGAGAATAAATCCTTAGGTTTTCATTCAGTGTGCTATCCAGGCAGGATTGATCCTTCAGCCTCTTTCATGTGTGAGACATGGTGGTGATGCAGTTTTTCTGAAAACCAGTTGCTGTTTATTGGACATATGCAACAATAAAAAAAAAAGATTTATCTGATATATGCTGTGTTTAAAACGTGCATGATGCCCACAACAAAACAAAACCTTGCAATTATGATGAGTGCTGCATGTATGGACTGTCCATTCCTTTATATTTGAGATATTTTAAAAATATTTCAGTCATTTCTTGTCCAGAAATCCCATCTCCACTGAAGAGCTAAACAATTAAATCTTTGCTGCAGTCTGCCTAAATGTATAACTTACTTTTTAGTCCCTTCATTAGGCTGCTTTTCCAGCTCCAATCACTCATAGACATGACTTATCCTCTCATCTATCCATAGAGGAAATCATTCATATCTGGAAGTTAACATATATTTGAATTATAATTTGCTTGGCAGAATGCTAGACCTCACCCAAACTCTATAGCAGGGGTCTCTGAACTTGGCCACTTGAAGACTTGTGTACTTCAATTCCCAGAGCAAAGTTGGCTGAGGAATTCGGGGAATTGAAGTCCACAAGTCTTCAAGTGGCCTGGTTCAGAGACCTCTGCTCTATAGCAACAGAAAAAGCCAGAGGAGATGGTGGTTTGTGGGTACATTGAGGGGAAATAACAGCAAAATTTCAGGCTGGCGAATGTGTCATGTGAATCAACAGTGACAGAGATGTCATCAAGTTGGGAAGAAATAATAGTACAGTTAAATTATCAAGTTCAAGGCTCCTATTATCTCTTTATGGTCCACAAAGCAGAATTATACTAGATGTGCTTTGGAGGAAGAACTGCATTTTGGGAGTCTCTTGCTTTCTGTGGAGTGAGAGCCTCAACATCTCTTCCCCAGTTCTATTTTATTTTTTTATTTGGAAAATTTATATTGCCACCTATTCACTCATGAAACTCAAGGAAATAAAAACACAATATAAAAGAAATAAAAAATACAAATAATAAAATAATAAACCTCCCCCCCCTCCCAGCAACAACACACACTCATGTCAGCCATATCAGAGCAGGATAGAGTGGTTCCATCCCACTCTTGGTTCCCCAGGTCCACTAGCAGAGTCACATCTTCAGCACTTATTTAAAGAGGATCAGAGTGGGGGCCAGTTTTGGAGGGATGATAATAAATATAATCTAAATATAACAAGAGCACTGATGCATTTGTGCAACAAATAAAGCATGTAGTCATTTTTTCTGGTAGCAAATGCAGTATCTTTCTAAAACATAGTATTTTCCACAACCTTTTATCTAGCTTAGTAGGGTGTGCTGTTCATATTGTCCCAAGTAATATACTTGATAAAGTAGATACACTTTTGTTATGCACTCTGAGAAATGAGGAATTAATGTGCTCTAGGACTAACTAAAATGTATCCATGAGTTAACTTTAATTTGAATTCCAAGAAAAATTCACGAAGATTCCAGAAAAAAATATAATCTCTTTGATGCATTCAAAAATGAAGATGGAAATGCTGAATGCTGCCAATACCCATATTTGTTACAGGATACTCCCCAAAAAGCTCAACAGGCTGTTTAAAATTATACAGTTGCAAGGCAACAGCTCTGCAATCATCAAAAATTAGGTTCTTTTCTTCCTGGGCATCTTTTTATCAGGAACAATCCACATGTGAACATATAGCTCATGACTTTTGAGTGTGTTGGGAGAGACTGATTTTCTGCCACATCTTCTGTCTCCCAAGCTCCTCAGAGCAAGCAACAAATCACAGTCTAATGATTATGCAGGAGAAATAGGCTAGGTTTGGGCTCCATTGGGTATCACAACCCCATTGGTTGTGGTGAGGCAGGGTTCTTCAAGGGAATCATGATGTGCTGTTATCAGTACAGAACCAAGAGTCCAAAATAGCTAAGGGAACATTTACATACTTCGAACCCAGCTGCACTGGAATGGAATCCCTAATTCCTTAAATAAAGCCCTTTTTGTCTGTTTGTTATATTTATTTGGTGTCCATGTGTCTGGTATACTAAATCCAGCTGGGAATTCTGATAATAAAACCATACTTTAAAAAATCACTTCGCCCTCCCAAGTAGTTTGGACCAGATGGTCCTAGGGCTTTCCTCTGTTAGCACAGCATGCAGAAGATGGAGATTCCAAATATTTGCTCTGATGCCAACATTGTTATTACAAAGGCCTGACAACTGTAGCTTGGTACAGCAGACCTTTTTAGCAAAAAGCTTACAACCTCTTCAGGAAGCTATAATTTTAGAGGTGTGTGGGTGGAAGCCTCAAAAATTGGAGAGGGAAGATGAAAGAGAGAATAATTCAGATAAAGTGGCTGCAGTTTTTCATAAAATAACTTCATAAAGATTTAATTCTGGCACTTTGATGTAGACTTCTTCAAGTAGAAGCTCCTCATGTATGGGTCTTTCAAAAGTGTCCTGCTTACCAAACTGAAAACATTATGAATCTTAGTGTATGCAATGGTGGTATAATTCCCCATGAGATAGAGTGTGTTATATGCTTTCTTTGTGCATTACACTTGCATTTGTTTTCCATGTGTATATTTGCTGAAGCAATCCATATGCAGCAAAATGGAAGCATACAAGAAAATGCTACCTAGAGGTCTGGTTACATAGTTAGTTAAACTGGGATTTACACTACATAGTTGTTCCCTGCATATAATATACTACATTCCCGCAGTACACTGACTGAACAATAAATAATTCTACTTTAGTTTAGTTTAGCCATAGCCACAAAAGGAGACAAAGAATATCTTACTATTTCCTAGATTTCTTAGGAAAAACATTCCCAGTAAAAACATCATCTAACAAACATCATTTTTGTTTTAGCATCAGCTCTTATGCTTTATTTTTTTGCAGGTGCTCCAATGGGCTTGACCGATACCGTGAAGAGTGGCTTGAATACAGTTGCGGCCAGGAAGTAATGTTTATAGATAATGAAGATGTACAAAGATAAAATATTCAGTTCTGGCTTAATGCTAACCAATGAGCAACTCTGCATTCCCACTGTTCTCTCTGTCCAGTCTCAACATCAAGTTGAAAATGATCCACACTCATTTTTATTTCATCAAACCAGAAATGTTGAGAACAAGTTTCAAAAATCACTTTCCTCATCGCCGCTCCTCACTAAAGGGAAACAAAAGAAACTGGGGGGAGGGGGAAATAGGTGCTTTGCATAGAATTTGTACCTCATCGAGAGAAGAGATAAATTTGTCATTTTCATGTTTCATTATTTAGCTTCTTTTCTTGAGGGAGTGGGGCAAAACTTATCGAGTCAACATTTCCCTTATAGCACCTAAAGAATATTGACATTTGGAGGCTAAAAAACAAGCAAGAATTCCCTTTAGTGGATAAATTCCTGCCTCCAAAGAGCAGAACAATATGAGACCCACCCCACTATCAGATTCAGAGAAGTTCCTGCAGCTGACCCAGGGTTGTAAAGTTAGGTGGTGGCATGGAATCATGCATACATTAATTGAGAAGAATATGAGTTCCTAGACTTGTGGTAGCTAAGATGAGCTTAGGTCCACTCTCAGTTATGGAAACTCTGTGGGCCAATTGCTGTCTTTCAACTCAACCTTTTCATAAGTGGCTATGAGGAACAACTTAGAGGAGAGAATGCTATGTATGTCACTTGAGTTTCTGGAGAAAAAGATGTCAATTTAGCACACATACTTGCAGGGCTTGTGAAAATAGGAAGATGGAGTTTACTGACTCTTGCAGATTATGCAAGAAAATTGTAGAGGAAAGTTTAAGGGATTCCCATATTTAAACTAGGAAAAGAGAAAAGGAAAACTATTGGACTGCACAGTTGAAGTTTGAAGAGTGGAGCAGTAATGAAGATAGCATAGAAGTGGAAGAAAAGAATATGGAACTTTTGAAGTAATAGATATAAGGTGTGCCAAAAGTCAGTCCCATAAACAATTTATTATATACATTATATTTAAATATTTGAATTAATTACCATTTTCTTCCAAACATCTTTTTATTTTTTTGATGCATGACTTTGAATATTCTTAAGTACAATAATATTTTCTGCGGGGGAAAAAAGTTAATGAAACATACAGGCAGTCCTTGACTTACAATCATTCATTTAGCGACTGTTTGAAGTTATCATGACACTGAAGAAAGTGATTTATGACCATTTTTCATATTTATGACTGTTGCAACATTCCCATGATCATATTATCAAATCTGAGCAATTAGCAACTGACTCATATTTATGATGGTTGCAGTGTCCTGTGATGTATTCACCTTTTGCAACATTCTAATAAGCAAAATCAAGGAGGAAATCAAATTCATTGAACAATTGCTACTTATTTAACAACTGCAGCCATTGATTTAACAATTTCAAGGAAGGTTGTAAAATGGGGCAATACAACTCTTTCTCTTAGCAACAGAAATGTTAGACTCAACTGTGGTCGTAAATCAAGGATTACCTGCACTGGGATTACTATATGGGGGTCTGACTTTTGGTACACACCGTATACCCCACTCATCTAAAAATCTAGTTGGGAGAATAAAGTAAGAGAATATTTATTTGGATCCAATTTTCTTAATCAGCTCCAGATGTCCAGGGCATTTGATCAGCTAAAGAGTTTAAGAAAGCAGTATCAAAAAGGGTAGTGGGCATATCTCTGGATTATATTTCTGGACAAAGATAAAGTAACAACAGACAGTGTTAGAAAAGTGGCTACCATTTATCAACCATTCATCAATTATTTCCAGGTACTGAAGACTATGTGGAGGGACCAACTGAAAAGAGATAAAATACTGTGTCTATAGACAAGTTAGCATTGACATTACACAACTAAGAACAAATGGGTGGGGGCAAATGATATATTCAGAGTAAAACAAGTGGTTAAAGTATTTATATGGGGAGTGAGGTAGGAGGAAGACTAAGCCTTTACAATTAGATTGCAAAAACTCTGTATCTGTATCTTTCAAGAATATTATAAATGCAAACCTATGGGATCAGAAAATGGGGGTTACTGATTTAAAGTTGGCATTTAAAACATATTTTACCTTGCTCTTTAGCAAAGGAAAAAATTGGTATACAGTTTCTGAAGATTGATAGTATTATAATCCATCTCCTTAGATTCATAATTTAAAAGATATGACCCAACAAAGGAAAAGACATTAGGAAAAGGAGGAGGAATCTTTGCAGTTCTTAAACTAAGAAGCTTGGAGTGATTGCTATTAGTGAGAGGAAAGGCTTCAGGTGAAATCAAAGAAACTCTATTTTGTGTTATCGTTTCAGTCAGAGAAGACTTGTGCAGATTTTGAAGAGGATGAACACTATATGTCTTCAACTTTAAATCACAGCCCCTTTACACCACTTCCAGAAGACACCATCACATCATCCTCTCAATTTATAGACAGTTTAACTACAGAAGGTAGGCACCATGTGAGGTTAAAACAAGGCAGGTGGTTCATGTGTGTTTAGGCTATCAGAGACTAATGTAATTACAAATTCTACAGCCAGCTCTCTTAATTATTTTACAGATTGTTCAGCTCCATTCCAGCCCATTCAAGAAAGCTACAAGCCATATAGTAACCTCTCTGAAATTGATTTAGGATTTTCCTCCTCATATAGTTATGAATTCTCACCTTCCAAAATTGTCTTAGTTGTACCACATGCAGACACAATGTCTTCTGTTTGGAAAAACAATCACCTAGGATATGTAAATTTGGAAGAATTATAAAGCAAGCCTTCCTATGCAAGGGGGGGCGGAAACAATCAAGATGGTGGTCACAATCATGTGATCTAATCCCTGCCCCTTTTAATAGGCATTGATTCACATACAAAGGAGGTGCAGTTAGATTGCATGGTTGTGGTTGCCATTTTGATTTTTTTTTTACACACTTACCCCTGCAAAGTCATTTGGGGTAAATTAACTGTGCAGTATTTCATCACAGGTCCCAATTGTACTTTCCATTTTAGCTTAGTTTCCCTCATTTTTTAAAAGCGACATTCTATTCCTCGGGATTATGTGTGCAATGTGCCTAAATTAGCACCAAATTTTGTTCTCCTCTGAGATTAGTGACAGGTACCGATTTAAAGTGTGCTGCTTAATAGTGTCTGCTTCATTTGCTAATTTAAACTAAACCAAAAAGAACATTAATATTTGCCCTTCACCGATGAAGGAAAGAGAGGACAAATCCTTTTGAGATAGAATTGACTTTTTAAAAAATGAGAAACTATAAATTTATTAGTTCATTTTTTTTAAACCCTGTCAGGGAAGAAAAAATGTTTCATGTATGTTTGATGTATACACACATTTTATGCATAATGCATATCCATGCACACATATCCATACACAAAATCTATTATTTTATCACTACATAGTCTTATTGAATGCGTATGTCTGTATGTGTAAATTTGTTCAGAAAGCTGTGCCAACTCTTTATTTGTAAAAGAAACAAACTGTGGAATTTGAAAGACCTCAAAGATTCATTTGAAGCCAGAGGGCATGCTGGGAAGATATTATAAAAGCTGCAGTCCAATACATTATTGATGATGTAGGCTGGGCATGATGGGAACTGCAGTGCAATAGATTGAAAAAAATGCCCTGGGGAAAAGCTTTGTGCATTCTCAATGGTACTTATCCTTTTATTATTATTCCACAAATCTTAAATGAGAATTCAAACCAGGTTACCGTCAAAGTAACCCTAAACTTGGCCTGGTTCAACTTCATTTCGGTTGAACTGTTATGGGCAACTGCTTCAGCATTTATTTATTTATTTATTGTATTTAAAAAAACTTTCCATTTAACAATAAGCAATATATAAAAAAAGAATTAATGCTTATGTTTCCATTCAAAAACAAATAGGTAAATATACTGATTTGATGTAGTAGTTAAGGTGCTGGCCTAGAAACCAGCAGCCTATGAACTATAGTTCCTCCTTAGGCTGGCTGGGTGACTTTGGGCCAGTTTCTCTCTCAAGCAAAATAGAAATTATCAGCATGTTTACCAATTTGAATTATATATGAAAAAGACAGGAAGAAAATGTAAAAAAAGGAGAAATGTCATAAAATACAACAGGAGTAATTGCAACCCATATGCAGTAACATGTTCTGTGGAGCAACAAATAATCTCAGCTATTTTTCCAGCTGTTGGATGGTGGGGAGGGAGGTTTGTTGTAAAAAAGATAACTCAGAGAAGTTATCAATAGCCTTGCTCAGAATCTCTAGTACTCTACAACAGTAACAGTAACAGTAACAGTAACAGTAACAGTAACAGTAACAGTAACAGTAACACCAATGACTTCCCTATTCTTTCTGAAAATTTGGGGGTTGAGCCACAATAAGACTCTGCTATTATATCTTCCACTGTATAGTATTTAAATCATTGTCTTCAGTAGAAATTCAATAACTTAACTGCACCATCTTAAGAGGAACCTAAGCCTCTGCTAATTAAACAGACACTTAATTTAAATCATGGTGCTTCTGGAATTTCTTCAGGAAGGATTATTAGTAGACAGCATAGAGGGATCTAACTTGTCAAGAAAAGTTTATTTATACGAATACGAATACGAATACGAATACGAATACCTTTATTGTCACTATCCACGTGTACAACTTGCATCATACGCATACACAGTGAGATTAAGCGACTCGTCGTTCAGTACAACCATACATGTTAAAAAGAGAATGTGCATAAGAATATCTAAAAATATCTAAAACAACAAAGAAGAATAAAATGAGTAAAATTACCAGCTTATTGCACTTAATTTGTGCCTATTCACAGTAGGAGTTATTGCACTTGTCAGCCAGCACAGTAATAGTCATGATATATTGCACAAAAATTTCCCAATTGTCCCAAAGTATTATTTACAATATGTTTGACAGGACTTAAAGTCAGTGCATATGTAAGTTCAGGGTAGTTATAGCTTTGGGAAAAAAACTGTTTTGAAGACGATTTGTCCTTGACCTGATGCACCTATAGCGCCTCCCCGAGGGCAACAGGTCAAACAGTCCGTTACCAGGATGGAAACTGTCTTTTATGATGTTCACAGCTCTACTAAGACAGCGTGAGGAATAGATGTCTGACAGGGAGGAAAGAGGGCAGCCAATGATCTTCTGAGCTGTTTTGACTATCCTCTGTAGTCTCTCCCTGTCTGCCATAGTACAATGACCATACCACACTGTAATGCAGTATGTCAACAGGCTTTCAATGGACGCACGATAGAAGGTAATCAGCAGGCTGGAGGCCAGATTGTGCTTCCTGAGCACTCGCAGGAAGTGGAGTCTCTGCTGAGCCTTCTTAATAACTGCCGTGGTGTTTTCCGTCCAGGAGATCTTATCAACAATAGTAACACCCAAAAACCGGAAAGTATGGACCCTCTCCACCTGCTCTCCATTAATGTAAAGGGGAGCCAGGTCAGTGTTGTGCCTCCTAAAGTCCACAATGAGTTCCTTAGTTTTCTTGGTGTTCAGAGCTAAATTATTGTCCGAACACCAAGCAGCCAACATCAGGACCTCCTTCCTATAAGCTGCCTCATCTCCCCTCGAAATGAGTCCAACCACCGTGGTGTCATCAGCAAACTTCACAATGAGGTTGCTATCATGGTGTGGACTACAGTCGTGGGTATAGAGGCAGTACAGGAGTGGGCTCAGCACACAGCCCTGTGGGGAGCCAGTGCTCAGCGTACGTGTGGAAGAAAGGTGGGGACCAAGCCTCACAATCTGGGGCCGATCACTCAGGAAGTTCTTTATCCAGGCACAAGTAAGGGGGGGCAAACCCAATGTATCCAGTTTTTTGATTAAAATTCCTGGGATGATTGTATTAAAGGCAGAGCTGTGTTAGTTCATTTTCACTTTTTTTGTTTTTGTTTTGTTCTTATAGATGACACAAAAATGAATCAGAACCCAAGAGAAGGTAAGTGCTTTCTTATGACCAAAGTTTGTGAAAATATATCTGTCTAGGACAGATTTTTGAATATGACATTCTCCAGACAGTTTATTTAGAGCTCTTAAGATCTCCAGCCAACATAATTATTGGAGACATAGTCCAACACATCTGGAGATTACCTGTTTGGAGAAATATGTCTTAGGAATTTGTCATAACACACACTGCTCTCAAGTTTTTTTTTTCAATTGGTGTTGGAAATAAAAGAGATCCTGTCCATGATATTATTGTGAAGGAGGGAAATAACCTCAAAGCATTTTGTTAATCTGTGACAGGAGTCACTGATGCTCCCCTTCCCTGCTCAAATCAAAACACATTGTATCCAAATCTAATTAAATTGCTTCCTGACTATTGAAGGTTGTTTTTTTTTAAAAAAAAAGACAAGCAATCACACATTATATAGGTAGTATTTTTCTTTTCTTTTATGGCATCAAAATCACCAGACAAGACACAGGCTCTACTGAAAGCATACCCTTTCCCTGATTGATACCTGTTGTTGAGTTGATGGTTTTGTTTTATCTGATAATCTTCAGTGACCAGATGGTGGCAGCAGCTTGGAGCAGTTGACAGATGATAGAAACTTTCTTTTAGAAAGGATTTGGCAACTGTCTTTCAAGACCTTTGCAACCTCCTATTTAGATTATTACAATATAATGTTAATCCTATTTTACTATTGGTTAATGCCCCAAATACGGTTGCACAATACAATCCACACTTCTGCTGTGCTTTTTGTTTCTACTAGATTATAGATTTAATATCACAATTTCTTGCCTTGCTACAGCTTAGCTATATTATGCCATTTGTCCCATTAACTTGTTGGGTTTTAATGCTATTGTTTTTAGAGCTGGTAAAGAATATCATATCATTTTGGTAGTAGATTTTAATATTTTTGCCATTATTGTACCTATTGCCTCCTTTTTCTACTTTCTCTTCCTTTTCTGTTCTATTTCTAAATTTATTCTATGAAAGGATGGATGTATAGTTATAGAAACATGCCTATATTTAAAACAAGGTTTGCAAATTTCCTATATAGTTAAAAAAATATTTCCGACAGCAATTTACACCATTTACGTCGATCCTGTAGGATAGACAAGTATTCTTGCTTCCAGTGCTTCCGGAAGGTATTGTCAAGCACTTGTCTCCATTGTTGTTTACATATGTCTTTGGGAAAGAAATTCCCTGCTGGTGCTGGCCTGTCACCTGTCTTCTGGGTTAGCAAAGTGGCTGGGGTGAGGATAGTTGGATTTCCAGGATTAGAAGCTTATTCAGAGCAGTAATTATATACCTCAATAAACCTTATATACCTTCACTGTTGCATTGCATTAGAATATATGCAAAAGTTCTATTAATATGGTCTATTGGAATGTTTTTATTAGATTAATTTTTCCTCCAGGAAATTACAAATCCACACACCCCCCCCAAATAACAATAATCTTGCAAGATTCATTGGGCTAAAAGCCTGGGATATCCTACAATCAGGGAATCAGCTTGCATTTCTAAGGGTGTACTTAAATCTGAGTCTCCCAGATTCTTGTGTAACAGCTTAATGATAGCATGACCAAGATAGCAAGACAACCAAGATCGGGAGTTGAGTTTTTTACATTATGAAGCTATATTTTCATACAATGGCAACAATATCCCAACCACACCATTTTTAATCCCTGGTATTCTCTCCAGTTAGTAGTAGAACAACATCTTGCCTAAAACTATAGGGGACTACCTATTGTCAGTCAATGGTTGTGCTCATATATCATGCTAACCATGTATTTGCTTTATCTTCACTTTGCACAATATAGAAAGTCCACCAAATGTATGTTGATTTATTGAATTCCAGGATTTATATCCTGTACTAACAGGCTCTAGGAATGTATCAATGATAAAGTATTAAATACAAAAACAAAACATAAACCAGTAGATAAAGAAGGTGCCTGTTATATATTTGAATATTTAAACTATACAATTTGATTGGTCCATCAGACGGCGGGAAATTCGAAGAGCTGTCATTGGCCGCGAGCCACGAGCAGCCGCTATAAAAGAGGCTGCCGCGGCTCCACAGCAGAGCAGTTACCGAGAGACTAATAAAAAGAGCTGAAGTCTAACTGGTCTCGAGTCATCTTTCCCACAACTTAACACTGGCGACAAAGGTGGGATACTGAGACAAAGAAAACCAGTTGAGCACATGGCCAGAGAACCGAGCTAGATGAAATGGCTGGCAACAACTCGCCACCCGCACCATTCAACCCAGCAACGGAAGACTGGGATTCTTACATCGACCGGTTCCTCATGTTCCTAGAAGGGAACGAGCTGCGAGGAATATCCGATCACAGGAAGAAAGCCGTTTTCCTAACCCACTGTGAGCCCACAGTGTCCAAGATGGCAAAGGCATTGGCAAAACCCCAGGATGTGAAGCAAATGGCGTGGCCAGATTTAGACAGATTGCTGCGAGCCCATTATGCGCCAGCCATTTCAAGCCTCATCAAGAGATATGAATTTTACAAGCGAGACTAAAAAGAAGGTGAGAGCATAGGGGATTTCGTTGTAGCTCTAAGAGACATTGGCGGAGCATATGAATTCCTAAACAATGGACGAGGCCATGAGGGATCGCGTGGTCCTTGGACTAAGAGACCTCACCCTATAGAGCTGACTGCTGACCAGACCCAACATAACAGTAACTGAGGCTATCGCAGAAGCCACCGCAGCTGAAGCAACACAAAAATCGACTGCCACCATGCAACAAATGAATAAGGTAACACAAGAAACTCCGAGAGACCCTAGCCAAGCTCAAGAGAAGAAGCAAGAGGGAACTCAAAAGCCCACCACCACAATGCACAATGAGGACATCAAATCCTTGTCCGAAACCGAAGGAGAAGAAGAAGAGATAAATAGACTCCAATCAGAAAAAAGTAGACGAGAGCAAAGAGAAAGGAAGTTAGAATTCCACTGTGCCGGGTGTAGAGGGGACCACCCATGTTCCGAGTGCCGTTTCCTCAATGCTGTTTGCAGGCATTGTGAAAGGTGGAGACACATAGCTAGGGTCTGCCAAAACAGAAATAACTACAGCCCTAGGCGAAGAGGAAGTACCCCCCCCAGAGCAAGAGAGAGGCAGACAGAGAGCTGTTGGAGCCGAGAAAGCAGAAACAAGCGGTTCAGCGAAGCCAATAGAAAAGAAGAAACACACCAGACAATAATTATTGGACACTCAAGCGCAACCAATGAGAGAAAGGTGCAGGTACAAGTCACCATAGAAGGTTAACCCTGCGAGATGGAGGTGGATTCCAGTTCGTATCTATCCATGATATCATGGAACACCCTAAAGAGCCTGATACCAGATGTGGAAAGGAAGGAACTAGAAAGACAAAAACTCACACTCAAAGGAAACAGAATCCCCGTAGTCGGACTCGGACATTTCCAAGTCAACTTCAAAAAATACAAGAAAATCCTTCCACTGACCATAGTAGACCGGGATCGCCCCAGTCTACTGGGACTTGAATGGTTTGTACCACTAGGAATTGGAATGACTGGGATACACAACGTCACCAAGACGGACTGGGAAGAGAATTCCAGGGCGTCTTCAATGGAGAACTGGGCAAGTACTGAGGGTCCCCTATCTCGTTTAATTTGAATCCTAATATAGCCCCAATTAGGCTAAAGGCGAGGTGAGTCCCTTTCGCACTAAAACCAAAAATCAATGAACAATTAGATAAACTTATCGCACAGAGGGTATTAGAACCAATTGACCACGCAAGGTGGGAAACCCCAATTGTGACTCCTATTAAGCTAGATGGGTCCGTACGTATCTGCAGAGAGTATAAGGCCACCCTCAACCACGCATTACAACAAAGTGCGTACCCCGTTCCAGTGGTACAACACTTATTATATTCTTTGGGGGGAGGAAAGATTTTCGCGAAACTCAACCTTGCACAAGCTTACCAAAAATTGCCAATTGACCCTGAAACAGCAGAAGCACAAACAATTGTGACCCACAGGGGGGCATTCAAATGTAAAAGACTATAATTTGGAGTTAGCGTGGCCCCAGGGGTATTCCAAAGTTTGATGGAGCGCCTACTGCAAGGAATCAAAGGGGTGGTACCATATTTTGACGACGTATTGGTATCAGCTAGGGACAAAAAACAACTGGAAAGCCACCTGAGGGAAATCTTACAAAAATTTAAAGAGACGGGACTCAAAGTGAAAAGAGAGAAGTGCCAACTAGCCACAGATAAGGTTGAATTCCTGGGATACCTCATAGATATAGAAGGGATCCACACCACTGAAAAGAAAATCAGAGCAATCAAAGAAGCTCCCAGACCCAAAAATAAAACAGATTTACAAGCCTTTTTGGGACTTATTAACTTTTACAATGTCTTTTTGCCACAGAAGGCAATGACAGTGGAACCGTTACACAGGCTGCTGAATAAGAAAGCTACCTGGACCTGGGGGTGGAGAGAAGAAACCACATTCCAGGGAATCAAAGACTTACTTACATCAGACTCTGTGCTAATTCAATACAGCGAAACCCTGCCACTAACATTAACCTGTGATGCATCACCATTCGGCGTCAGGGCCATACTCAGCCACATATTACCCGATGGAAGAGAAGCACTGATCGCATTCTATTCAAAAACCCTATCAAAAGCAGAGAGAAATTACAGCCAATTGGACAGAGAAGCGCTGGCCGCAATAACAGGAGTCAAACGGTTCCATGAATACCTCTACGGCAGAACTTTTTCACTGATTACAGACCATAAATCTCTTTTAGGAATACTCATAGGAAACAAAGCTACACCCAACGTATTGTCACCACAAATGACAAGGTGGTCTGAGTTCCTCACTGCATACAGCTACAACTTAATCCACCGGCCAGGGAAGAACATAATACACGCTGATACCCTGAGCCATTCCCCCCTACCTGAGTTAGAAGATAGTCCTCACCAACCACATCAACTCTACAAATTGAGACATTGGCAAACCTACCCAAAACAGCAACAGACTTTGCGAAGGAAACCGCAAGAGACAGAAAACTGGTGCAGATTTTAAATTGGGTAGGTAAAGGGGGCCCAGAGACTGAAAGTGACAAGACTTTTAAATCATTCCAGAACAGACAAATAGAACTCTCGATTTTAAAAGGATGTATACTATGGGGGGATAGGGTGATCATACCGGACACACTGAGGGAACAAATACTGTATATATTGCATGAAGGACACCCAGGTATTGTAAGAATGAAGTCTCTGGCCAGGAGTTACGTATGGTGGCCAGGGATGGATAAGGATATTGGGAGATGGGTAGCAACATGCAAACAATGCCAAGAATCCAGACCTACACCCCCTTCTGCACCTGTATTCAACTGGGAAACACCTAGGGGCCCATGATCGAGGATACACATTGATTTCGCTGGACCAACGAAAGGACACACATGTTTGATAGTAGTAGACACTTACTCCAATTGGCTGGAGGTAAGCATCATGCACTCCACCATGACAGAAGCCGTAATCAGACAACTGAGGATGGTTTTTACAACACATGGGTTACCGGATCTAGTGGTATCTGACAACGGGCCGCAATTCACGGCACTAATATTTGAGAGGTTCCTTGCTGAACAAGGAATAAGGCATGCCCTAACTGTGCCAGGTCAGCTGGCTACAAACGGACGGGCGGAACGCATGTTCTGGTATACTAAGGACACACTAGACAAACTAGGAACTGGAGACATCCAGGAAAAAATCTACAAATTACTAACTATACAGCACATCACACCAAACACCACAACTAATAAAAGCCCAGCAGAACTATTAATGGGCAGAAAATTAAGATCTCACCTAGACAGACTGCAACCCACATACAGCCCGGAAAAGCCAACAGACTCCTCCAGTAACCGTACATTTGGAACAGGGGACCTGGTCTATGCAAAAAACCTCACGGGGGACCCACTATGGATACCAGCTAAAATAACCCAAATAACAGGACCCCGGTCATACAGGGTAGAGACAGAGGACAGAAAAAACTGGAGGAGACACATAGACCAACTTAGATCAAGAACACTATTGAGAAATACTAACAATCCAAGGGACGAAAGAGAAGAACACACACACACACACATGAACTACCTCAAACACTAAACCAAAAGAATAACCAAACCAGAGGGGGGGGAGACCCCTCAAACACAAATGAGAGGGGAGGGAGAGACCCTCCACAAGCACGAGAAATAACTAAACAAACACTAACAACAACTCACCAACCAACACCATCGGTAGCCCCGTTAAGAAATCGCAATAAGGATGACTTCCAAAGAAGGGAGCAGGCAGTGGAAAGTCATCACGAAGCCACTCCTGGTGGGAACAGCCGAGCTGACTCAACCAGCCCGGATAGACCAGGCAGGAGCAGCATGGCTGACTCGACCTTCCAGGAGGTTCCACGGAGAAGGACGGGAGAAACAGCGAACCCGTCTGAACAGCCCAAAGACAACACCATGACTGAATTGCGCAGGTCCAGTAGAAACCAAAAGAGCCCCACCTATTTGCGTGACTACGTAACTTAGGGAAGCCAGATTGGTTGGACTGGACCACATGGGGAGGGGTGTTATAAATTTGAATATTTGAACTATACAATTTGATTGGCCTGTCAGACAGCGGGAAATTTGAAGAGCCGTCATTGGCCACGAGCCAGGAGCAGCCACTATAAAAGAGGCTGCCATGGCTCCACGGCAGAGCAGTTACCGAGAGACTAATAAAAAGAGCTGAAGTCTAACTGGTCTTGAATCGTCTTTCCCACAACTTAACAGTGCCTATGAACAATATCAGTCTCTCATTCAAATAGAATAGCTTTAACTTGTTTATGGAAAAAATAAGCAATGTTAGAGCCCTCTGGACCTCATGGGAGGGAAGATATTCCAAAGGGTGGGGGGCCAATACTGAGAAGTGAATTATGAAATCTCACTCTGTCTCTTTTCCTATTCCTTATAATAATCTTCCCAGAAGGTTTGAAAGATGGTGTTCCTACAAAAAAGGGGGGATCCCAAATTCATACTGGAACAATTGTTGGAATCCTCCTCGCAGTTCTTCTGATTGCTGCTATTATTCTTGCTGGCATCTACATCACCAGTAACCCGACTTCAAGTGCTGCTTTGTTCTTCATTGAGGTGAGCTTAAGAGAAGTCCCTTGTTTACACTTATTAAGATTTAGAAATAGTTTAGAGCGGGGGAGGGGGAATACTACTATACTATGCTATGCTATGCTATGCTATGCTATGCTATGCTATGCTATGCTATGCTATGCTATGCTATGCTATCTATTAGCACCCACTTGGTATTGCCCAGAATCTCTCCAGAGCGGACAGGATAAAAACAAATAAACCTCTTTTTTTTTTTCCTTTTGCAAAGTTGGGGAATCTTAAAAGCAAAATGAATGGCCAATACTGTAAAGGTTTTATCACTTAAACTGGTCTCCAAGGGGCTCTGCTTTGCATCCTGTCTTATCCGCTTCAATTTGGCCACTATGGCTTCATAGCAATAACAGTTTTATACTTTGAATCATTGGTTGCAAGTATATGGTATGCAAATTTAACTGCACAAAAGTTGGTTAAATTAAACCTTGTTTTAACCCTTCCTTCTCTCTGAGGTTTGAGAAGAAATGTTAAAAGAGGGGAGGGGAGTGACAGAATTTTGTAATTCTTTCAAAAGATAAAAAAAGGAAAAAAGAATCTGGAAAAAAAGAATTTGAAAGGAAGCAAAACTAGAAAATAAAATGAGTATGTCAGTAACTGCAGAAAGCATTTTATCCAAGCTCTCCTCAAAACTAATAGCACCCTTTTGTGTTGTACAATGGCTAGAGTATTCAGTTAAGAACCAGGAAAAATGCAGATTCAGATGAAGTTTTCTAGGGCAGTGGTCCCAACCTTTTTTGTACCACGGACCGATACAATCCACGGACCGATCCATGGACCAGTACCAGTATCAGCACGCATGACCAAGGCAAGGCGAGTCGAGCGACCAGCCAGCCAGCTGTTCCCCTCTTCTCCCCGCCACCTTCAACTCCTCCTTTGTACCTTCTCGTGGTCAATGGGCTTTTCGGGCTCTTTCTTAATCTCCTCCTGAGTCACGCGAGACTCCACCGCCACCAGGATGGCTCTTCGTTCGAAGCCACCACCACCCTTCGACGAAACTAAGGCACAAGGAACCCTTCAGCACCCAAATGTCACTTTCCAACCGATGACCGACAAGCTCACCTGGAAGCACTTTCTCAAGCGCTGTCGAAACAAGATGGCAGCGCCCAAGCAAAATAGGCAGCCCGGTACAAAATGATCCACAGACCGGTACTGGTCCGGGGCCCGGTGGTTGGGGACCACTGTTCTAGGGGATGTTATAGTCTGGTCTACCATATAATGTTGTGGTAAAGATAACACTGGAGAAGGAATACTTCCTAACATTTTTTAGAAGACTAATTCAACCTTTAACATTGGAGGGTGAAAACTGCAATTAGTAAGCTATGATAAAGAACAGGCAAATAGAAATTTGTATGTGGTATATTTGTGTGTGTGTTGTTGTTTTTTAATTTTCTCAGATTGAAATTTTTCTCTTTCTTTTTGCACTGCAGCAAAGACCACATCAGTGGCCTACCATGAAGTTCAGAAACCGCTCACCTTACACTGAAGTAGAACCATCTGGTCAGGAAAAGGACAGTTTTGTTGAAGCAGATCAGTGCTAGAGAGTATACCTCCTTTATTGCTCCTATACCTTTAATCAAGAGTCTCCCATCTACTGTTTTATTTTGTGATAGACACAGTTGAAGGGTAGGGGGAGGGAAAAACAAGCAAAATTAAAAAAGACCCCAAGGGAGGTTTGGAATGGATAAATTAAGAGTGCTTTGAAATGAGATGGGTGGCAAATAAATTTCATAATGAATAAAATCAAAATAAATTAAACCTGAAAAGATTAAAGAGAGGCACATGTGGCATAGGGCTGCCAGGTAAATCAGCAAGAAAAGTTATGACTTTACTGCAGAAGGTAATAGTACCTGACTATCTTGCATGAATATTGTCAGGTGTAGCCATCCATAAATATTATGGACTATGGGAAAAACTCTCTGCCTAACCCCCTTTTGGAGGCATTTTAACCATTAATACAAAGTGCCAAAATAATGTGTGGAACTGTTTTCCTCCTTCAAATACAGATTGAAGCTGTCCTGCTAAACTTTCCTTGAAAGATATGAAGGATTTTTTAGAGAATCGTGGAACAGCTGGTCTGACTTGAACTCAACACCTCAGCCTTGTGTTATTGAATGTTATTGAATGAAGTTATTGAATGAAGCATCTCGGTTTGGGCTGGGCCTGAAATGTAGCCTTCATATTTATATGAAATGGTGACATACAATTAGCAAAAAGGGGAGGAGGTTACTTAGAGGCATTTCTATTGACAGTAATTTTCTCTCCCTGACATTGAACTAGTCAGAAGATAATATATATATCAACCCTATACCAAGCAAACTCATATGACTTCTCCTATGAATTATTCTATAACTTAGTTATCTTTTGTATTCTTTCTAAAGGCTTAAAAGCCAAACATGGACAAGATTTGTAGCAGAACAAAGTGGGGAATTTTCTCAACAGGATGCAGACATGTTTATTTTCATGAAGGAAAATTTGTGAAATTTATGACTAGAAATTTATTTTTTTATATCTCAATTTCCTCATTTTTCTTTCAATTCAATTTTTGCTTCAATTAATCATGAAGGTAGGAATCAGGATTGCAAGTATCAGGATCATTTCCAGGCTCATTTTAAATTGTGGGTATTTTTTTTTTTAAGTTTTGGAAATTTGTGATTCTTTAGATTTTGCTCAATTTCCCTATTTTCCCTTATATAAGAGAGTAACTGCATCTCTAAAAGGAAAGAATAGATCTTAGTGTTACAAACAATTTCTCACTTAAACAGTTTGCTGTTCCATAAACAATGCATTCTAAAACACACTACATCCAATGGGAATTCAACTCAGAACATGGGTTAGATAGATTCTGTGGCACATAAGGCATTGATCCTGATGGTTTAGAATTGGACAAAGTACTGGCTTTTTCCTGTAACATTCCCAAGGTTTTGTCAAGAAGGAAATTCCCATTTACAAGTAGTAAATGTTATTGTACAAACAGCACTATTTTGCCTTATTATTGGCAGGAATACTTGCTTTGTCCTGTATGCCTCCCAATAAAATGGCTGAATGTCAGAACTGGGGTAAAAAGACAACCACAGTATAGCAGAATAAGCAGCCTGTTAATATCATAAAAACATGAAATCCCCAAATTTCATTCTTTTTGTTCAGATGCAAAATAAAAAATCTTGCTTTGTTTTGCTGGCTGGCTGGCAAAGGAACAATGATTGGCTGAGACATTTTAAATTCATTTAATGGTACAGAAAGGGTTCTGATTTTTCTCCCTGTTTTGCAAAAAGTCTGTACTATTTTGGTATATTCCAGTAGTCAGATCTATCCTACTAAATCCTGTTTTGTTTTAATTCTAAAATAAGATTTAGGATATAAAACATACATTGATTATCAATCCAATTTTTTTCTATATCCATCCCATGTCAGTCTCTATTGTTCTCACCAACATATTAATACAGATTGCAATCAAAATTAGGAAGCATACATATGAAATGCTGTCCACTTACATTGCAAGTTAGTAGACCACAACCCACATCTCCTCCCTTTATTCCAGGTAATATTTCATATGGACGTAACTTTCACCACATTTTGAATTTCCCATTTATGCTTTGTATATTGGCTGCTATATGCAGGGGAAAGAGAAAAGGCAGGGACAGTATATTGCTAATCCTTTATATGCTAATTTAATTAACTACCAGAAACTTAGCCAGTTATTTGCTGGTGCATGTCATATCTTAAAGATAATTTACAGTACTTTAGCCCAGAGATATTAAATACTTTACCAGGGATGTCAAACAGGCAACTAACAGGACAGATGCGTCATGCCCAGGCCACGTCCACCCCAGCTCTGTGAAAGGAAAAAAAGCCATGTGACAGAACGTGACACTGTGTGTTTAGCAAGGGATTTATTCAAGATCAGACTTTAATTGTAAATAATTGCACAGCAATGCAAAATTGAAGAAAGTGCTACAATGAAATTGGAGCTATTACCAATATTTTATATATCTTTGCTGAACATTTTTAAAAAGAAAAGATCAAAGAAAAGTAGCAACAATACAACCAAATATGAAATAATGTATCTCAAAATCCCATCTTGGAAAATATTTATAATGAACTTATAATTAAATATATTATTTAATCACAACTGTTATAATGCTTCTATGAACAGATGTATTAGGAAGAGAGAACACAGGCCTAAATAATTGCAATTGTTTTTGAAAAAATGTCTCACAATCAAACGGATACAATTTTTTAAAAAATCTTCCTTTAACCCCACTCCATACTAGTTTACACTGATATTTTATAAACCTTTTGGGGGGCAATTACCTGTTTTCAAGTTCAAAATATAAAATCAAGTATTTTGTTCCTTTGCTAAAACACTACATTAACTTTTAGTTTGTTTTACTATAATTCATAAAATAAATCACAAAATGCTGAGCTATAAACCACAATCTACAAATTATAGTTTGTATTCATAATGTGCTAAACCAAAAAGATGCATTTTGGTTTAGTGCAACATGTG
Source organism: Hydrophis major (assembly GCA_033807585.1). Taxonomy (NCBI): domain Eukaryota; kingdom Metazoa; phylum Chordata; class Lepidosauria; order Squamata; family Elapidae; genus Hydrophis; species Hydrophis major. The sequence goes on along the minus strand of CM066343.1, from coordinate 38,852,221 downwards.
AATGTATGCATCACCAAAGAGTCTACAGTTACTCTGAGATTAGTTTTATACATCATAGTAAAAATTGGGTTTGCTTAGCATGTTGTGTAAACACAGCCATAGTGACCTACAGATCATAATATTTAAATTTAGTATGTTATACAAACCCAGCCACTTTCAGTTTCGTTAGTACACTGTAACATCATGGGTTAGCATAAGGTGTAATGCCAGGTCATGCGTCTCTTGGAACTGTATAGGTAGCTAGAAGCCATGTTCATGGAAATTGCCAAATTTGGATGTGTTGAGCATATCTGATCTATAAAGAGTCCTTGCAGCATCTTCCTCTGTATGTACAAATCCTTTCAGTTAATATTTATCTCATAGCAATGCAAGGCCTAATTTCTTTCTACATACTTGAATTTATAGTATATTTCTGTTTTGGGAAAGATGAAGTAGGAAAGCTTCAGGCAAAGCATTTAATATGGATTATTTGGATGGAATGCAATGTTGATATTACACTAATATATAATATTAAATACTAAAATACTTTTCAGATTGCTTCAAGTTTCAGAATAAAAAAACCAAAATTGTGACTGATCTTTGGATGGATTTATGTTACATCTATATGATTGCATAGCCATTCCATCATTCATTATATGTGTGAATAAACTTCCAATGCAATTAAACTAAAACCTATACTTTGACCATTTTTTGCATACCTTTTATTATCAGAGAAACCAAATTTTGACTCATCTAAATTCTCACAAAGGAGATTTGTTTTGGGGCTATGGTGAACTGTCACTAGATTTCCTTATGAAAGGTGCTTTTTTGGGAAAAGGAACTGATCTTTGTTAGATGTAAAAAGGAAGGTTATAGATGCAGCAGTATCAAACTGGCATCCCGCAGGCTGGATGGATCATGCACAGGCCATGCCTACCTTGGCTCTTCAAATACAAAAAAACATTGTAATACATCAGGTGATGTCCCATGACACAATTGAATTTAACACCCGAGTTATAGACTAACAACCATACAATAGGAATTCATTTAGAAAACAATAGTGTAGTGTTGGCTAGCTTGCTTAACATGCTCCAAGCTATGGAATCCCTCTGTTCTATGGAGCAAGAATTTTTTTTAGGAGAAAAATTATTTGAAAGGGTCAATACAAGGTCAATTATCTCAATTATTACCTTCACAATCTGCCATGCCCAGTTTTCAGCAAGTATTCCTTGGAGTTTCCCATGATGAAATGCACTAAAGTTTTGTCTGCCCATTTTTGTGATACATGATATATCAATAATAAATACTCTTATTAAAGCATATCAAATGCACATATTAGAGCAATTATTATACCAATACCATTACAAACATACAAATACCCAATTTTTACACCATTTCCCCCTTCCATTAACATAATATAGTATGAGTCCTACTATGAATTCAATCAATTGTTTGGCTGTTCAGTGGTGAAAAACTGAAATGCTGATTGATCTGGTCATCTGATTAGCAGAAAGAGGTGCAATAGAAAGTGAGGCAAATGTTTAATTGGTAAAGGCTAACCAAATCCAATGCTGCTTTGGTTGCATTACCTTGGACTACTGTCCCTGAAGTGACTACAGTTTCTCCTGATAGGTTCCTATTGAAGGCTACTGAACCAACATAATCATTAGCCATTATTGTGGGGTAGCCAGGATTCTATTAATATTCAACATTCATCTATACCTAGTGATTCATTAGGGGTTTTTCAAATCTGTTTCTGTAACTCTGTTATTTTCACTAGCAAGAAAGCAGGTTCTTGTTTCCATGAGGTATACAAACCTCCTCTTTTGGGGAAGGTTCTCTTGCTAGGCATAGACTGGGTTAGGGGCAACAAATCATTGACTGGAGTTCAGGATGGCTTGATTTCAAAGTGACTTCAACTGCTTTGATGACCCATGCTCAGCAGGACACAGATTAACTGTTAAAGAGACTGTACAAATAAAAAGTGTTATAACTGGTTTGGATTGTTTACAACCTCAGAATCTAATAAGTCACCTGACTTGAGTCTTGGAAAATCTCTTGTGGAAGAAATGTACACCATAACATACCAGAACCTAAAGCAGGAGTATCCAACTTGGCAACTTTAAGACTTGTGGACTTCAATTCCTTTGCTGGCTGGAGAATTCTGGGAATTGAAGTTCACCAATCTTAAAGATGCCAAGTTTGAGTACCCCTGACCTAAAGTGTATGTCTTTCTTTTCTATGATTCCACATTTAATACCTGCAAATGGTTCAATTCCAGAGTTTAAACAGATTCCCCAAAAGGTAAATTTACAATGCAAGAGATGGAGAACGTTCCAGATTTAAATTGGTTTAATAGTTTAAATTGTTTAATTAAAACTAGCCACAGTTGGCTTTTGAGCCTTATTAGGCTTAATTACTTCATTAGGGAGTATATAGCAGGAGAATTAGCAGATCTTATCACAGTGCGAGAACTTCCATATTGTAGGGAGTGAGACCCCAAATTATAACAGATTTGTTTTCACATATAACTTAAGACAAGAGTTGGTTCACCCTTCGAGCTGCAAAGGTATGTAATGCTTTTCCATTTCTTAATTTTCCAGAATGAGAACTTGCAGACCTGGTATAACGTATGAGAATGTATTTATTTTTCTGAACTGCTTCCAGAGTCAAAAGTTTGGGAGGGGGGAGAAATAGACTATACCTGTCCATGGAGCTCTATTAAATATTGCCAAGCTTTTTTCCCTCCCTTCTTTCACCCTTATTAGATGCCATGTTAAAGGACAAAGTGCTCTCATAACCCACTTAGGAATTTTAAAGTAAAATGTACAGATAAAAAGTAAAATGTGCCTTTTTTTCTTAATAGCCTACACTGAGACAATGCTGAAATGTTTTTCTGTAAGATAGATGATGGAATTACTGACACACGCTGAAATACAAATTTGCTTCGAGGCAACACAGCAGAGCAGGCAATAGGAAAGCAAAAATGTGCCTTCTTCCTAGGGGTGAGAAAAAAGGACTCGTCCAGAATCATGCCGTTGGTTTTTATGGCTAAGTTGAAGTCATAGCATCCGGCTTTCTAGCCTGGTTCCTTAATGGGTAGACCAAACTGGCTTTCTTAACAAATTTGTTTTCTTTCTTTTCATGGGCTTCAAGAGAAAGCCAAGTACATATTTAGGAATGGCCCTTTAATTTCTTTTCAAGCTTGCATTCTTTTCTCAAACCTCCCTTTCTACATACAATCAGCTCTTTTAAAAACTTTCTTATCACTGACCATATGTAAACTTTCTCTTGCTTTCTTCTTACATTCTATCCAGACAGCTCCTTTAATTTCTTTTAAAACTTGCATTCTTTTCTCAAACCTCCGTTTCTACATACAATTACAAATCATTATCTTTCTTATAAAGTACAGTTATAAAAAGTTATATGCATTATAGCTGTGCATGCCATTCATCAATTTCAATAGAGGTTTTTGCAGTTAGAGACATAATATTCCTTGTAGCAGGGCTACCTCCAGCTTTTACTCAGATTTTACTAAAGTTCAGGAAAGATATATAAATTATCCACAAACATTGGTAAATTTGGGTACTATTGGGGAATTTCAAGTTTTAGACAAAGCAACAGCACAATGTGCTCAAACACTGAAAAATTAGAGATAAGGAAATGAGCCTCTGTTGAGTTGTGAATTTGCAGTTTCTTCTTTTAATTAGCCCACACAGCAAACTAAGTTAATCGGGAATTTTAAAAAAGCTAGCTAAAGTCAGGATTGAATTATCCCCAGGATTGGCTTCCCCTTCTTTTGAAGTTTTCCTTTCAACATTGACAAGACAGGAAGACATATTTCACTAAAAGACATTCAATTTTCAAAATAGAACTCTTGTCCCATTTCAGGATAACAGAATTGGAAGGGACCTTGGAGGTCTTCTAGTCAAGCTCAAGCAGGAAAACTTACATCATTTCAGATAAATGGTTGTTTAAAAAGCAACCTTTTTAAAAAGCTTCACATATGAAGCACCTGTAACTTCTGGAAGCAAGCTGTTCCACTGATTAATAGTTTTCAGTCTCAGGAACTTTTTCCTTAGTTTGAGTATGTTCTCGCCTTAATTATGTTCAGTCCATTGCTTCTTGTCCTGCCTTCAGGTGCTTTGGAGGATAGCTTGATTCTCTCTTCTTTGTGGCAACCCCTGAGATATTGGAATACTGCTATCATGTCTCTCCTAGTCCTTCTTTTCATTAAACTTGACATAACCAATTCCTGCAACCATTCTTAGTATCTTTTAGCATTGTTGAAAGGAAACCTTTCAGGGGAAGCCAATCCTGGGGATAATTAAATCAATCCTGACTTTAGCTAGCTGGTTTTTTAAATTCCTGGTTAATTTACAGCTTGCTCATTTCCCAATCTCTAATTTTTCAGGGTTTGAGCACGTTGTGCTGTTGCAAATTTACCAATGTTTGTGGGTAATTTATATACCTTTCCTGAACTTTAGTAAAATCTAAGTAAAAGCTGGAGGTAGCCCTAACATTACAGAATTACTTTCTTTACAAAGTTGTGGGTGCTCCAACACTGGAGGTTTTTAAGAAGAGATTGGGTTTGTTTGAAATGGTATAGTGTTCCCTGCTTAGACAGGGAGTTGGACTGGATGACCTCTAAGGCCCTTTCCAACTTTGTTATTCTGTTATTCTATAAATCCATCTATTCCTAGTGATTTGAATTCATCTAGAATGGATAGGTGTTCTCTTACCATTTTCTTGCTTATTATGACTTGCATTCCTAATCTTCAATTTATAGTGGGGTATTTGTTGTTTTGTTTGATATGTTGGACTATTTTTTCCTTTTATATATAAAGACATGCAAAAAAAACCCTAGTTAAGCAGCTCTGCTTTCTTCCTGCTCCTTGTCAGCTTCTTGCCATCTTCTATTAATGAATCAATTGTTTCCTTGACTTTTTTTCCTTGTTTTTTACATGTTGAAATTTCTTGGGGGCAGGGATAAGAGAAGGAAGAAAATGTGAAAAAAGGTTTCCCTTGTTGGTTTGTTGTCATTCCCTCCTTTCAGTTAGAACTGAATAAGTTTCTTAAGGAAGAAGCAAAATGTTTTCAAAGGGAAAAACAAAAATCAAATAAGTCTAATTGCCTTTAGGAAAAAGCACATTTGGGACAACCATGACCTGAATGATTGAGAATCTCCACTGAGATTCCCCATAGCTGATTTCAGTCATTTCTTAAGAGATTTAGAAGGATTAAATGTTTAGCAGTTCAAATGGTCCAAACAGACTGCAGAGTGAAGTGTGATTTAAAGAATCCTCCTCCTCTCCCTACCTTTTTTTTATCTTTTAAGGCACCTGGTTATTAGCCCAGCAAAGTGGGGAAACTAAAGAAAATGTGTATTGTTTTATATGTTTCCTTTATAGATCATAAATCAACAGCATAATTAAGTGATCTTTTTATGTTAACTTTTCTTACTTAAAAACATAAAATCACAATGTACATAAAATACATACACAAAGGCTTTGTTACAAAGAGAAAAGATCTAGACCTCTTACATTTTACATACCATGGCCAGGCGTTTTCATTTTCTTTCTTTAATAATCAAAAATATCTTTGCTGGCCAAATTAGATTCATTTCTGATTTTAGTCCGGTCCCTACATAATTTTTGTGCATAACTTTTTTCATTTCTGCCTTGACAAATAGTTTTCAATAGGTATCTAAGAATCTTCCCAATAGGGAAATTGGCAAAATCTCCAAAGCAGAATTTCCCATTTTCTATCTAATATGCAAGTCCCTGAATTATTTTGGGTGGCCACAGCCACCCATGGAGACCTCCTAGTGAGGGAGTAGCTCTGCTATCTTTTCCCACCAACAGTTTATAAGATTGCTTGCTTGAGAGAATCTCCCCCCCATCCAAAGATTAAGGATCTCTCCTTCCACTGAAAGTTCCCAAGCATCTGACACTTGAGAGAACTTTCCTTAAAGAGTAAGAGATCCTTCCATTCCTATCTGCCACTGACAGTTTTCAGGCTCTGTGCCCGGGAGGACTCTTCTTATGCAGAAAATCCTTTCTAAATTATGGCTTTTTTTCAGAGATCAGGCTGGTGACTACTGAAGTCTGATTTTGCTCACAACCTAAACCTTTCATGACCTGCAGGGATTCTATGAATTCTTGTCACACTCCCTTGCTTTCCTGGTCACAGCCAGAGACAGGTTGCAAGAATTTGGGTGTAACTAAGAGTGACAGAGATTAAGTCCAGCTGCAGTGGGAGGAAAAGAGAGATAGAGATAGAGATAGAGATAGAGATAGAGATAGAGATAGAGATAGAGATAGAGATAGATATATATGTATATATATATATATATATATATATATATATATAGAGAGAGAGAGAGAGAGATTCCCCATGCATAAACACAGAAATTTAAGGTACTTATCAAGTATTTCCTTTTCAAGCAGCTGCAGAGTTTCAAAGGGAACCTCATGACCACCTTCGCTATTCTCGCTAAAGTCAGCAAAGTACAGAAACAGAAACACACACACTCCCAGACATAATTATCTGATGTCAGCTGAGCTCAGTCTGTTGGCTATTAGTCTTGCCACCCCCACACACACCATTGGGCACCAATTGTGCAGAGAATTTGAAGGTCTCAAGCTGGGGTTTCGCAAGAAAGATATCAAACAGCTGCACGGGAAGCAGCTGGCTTCTTTCAGGAGCAAGGAGTCCACTCCTGAAAAGTAAGCTACAAACAGGTTACAGAAAACACATATTTTAAAATAGAAAAAGTGGTTTTTGTGGGGCATGGAATTTGAGTAGGTACATGTCATTTGTGATGTTGATCCTAGCAAACGGGCAGTTCTGCTGGGAGACTGTTTCAATTAACTCAATCAATGTTATAGACCTTCTTCTTTAAAGTATGGATTTAGTCTATGTAACTTGTTTAGGGGTTCAAAAAAGTTTGAGTAAATGTTTTGTCCCTTTACTATTTACTAGATTAACTTAGTTTTAGCTTGACTGTCAATTATCTAGGGAGACTGGATTCTGTTAATGTTTAAGGAATATAGAGACAGTATAAGAAATATATTTTAATAAAAAACGTTCCACATATGAATTCAGCTTCCATAGATACTTGAGCTTACTACAGCCTCTTCAGCCAATCACTGCTTAGTCCAAGCAATCCAATAGCTTAAAGCAGATATTGCCATCAAAGCAATGTTTATTCTCTCCGTTGCAGATCATCCAATAACTGTTTACTGTCCCAGTCCAGATACCAGTATTTCTTTCAAATAATAAACAGTGTTTTGGCTTTCCTTCATTAAAAACAAGCAAGAAAAAAAAACACCCAGAAAGACTTCTGACGTTGATATTGGTTCTTTCCACCCACCAATACATATATAACCCAGTTATTTCTGGTTTGCAAAAGCACTTCTGAGAGGATGCTGCAGAAATATTATATCATCAGGGTTCTCTATCAGAAAAAAGTGCCCATATACAGACAAAAAACATTGTAAAGCTTCCCTGAAATGAAATGTTAAAAATTGGTTCTCAAAAATAGCTAGGGTGTTGGCAACATATTGCAAGAGAATATTGTCAGCATTGTGAAATGTTCAGGGGTAAGTGAACAGTCCTTGGAAATTCAATTGGCATTGTAGTGTAAGTTCTTGCCTAAAAACTTAGTCTTTACTTTGCTTCCTGATTAATTCACTCTCTATATATTAATTCTCTCTATATTTTTCTAAGAACCACAAAAGAATGACATTAATAAGAATAAAGGGTTTTGGAATGCCTCCCGTCAAGAACATTGTGCATCTGTTGGGTTCCTAGAAGACCGGATAAGAAATAATGAGTTATTTTTTAAAGTTAGGCTGAAAGGCAACATCCAGTCCTCATCTGATTTCATTTGCAGAAAAATTTATGCCTAAATTTGGCAACCAAATTCCTATCCATTAAGACTTGCTCAATCCCGTATTATCTTCGGTTTGAAGGGACCTCTAGTGGTCTTTTAAAGACATCTACAAATCATTGTGGAAATGTTAACTCCTACAAAAATGCTCTGTGCTATACAATACTACAGTAGATAAGTTTTTTTCAATACCTGTCAAAGTTCTCCAAGTCATACTTTAGGGTTTAAGGAGTCTTAGGGGACCCCCGGGTGTCCCAAGATCACACTTTTAAGAAAAATGTGTCTGGAAAATCTGGGTATGCAATGTTAAAACATGCAAATGTTAAAAATTCCTGTTCATTTGCGATTGACTTTCACTGCTACAGAAAAGGTCGTTCCATGCTTGAAATGAATACCAGAAGACAAGACAATTCAACAGGCCAGATCAAAAAAAAAAAAAAAAGCAAATAAAATTTCTTTTTCACGTGTACATGAAATGTCTGAAAAATGCTCCGCTAGGTCGACAAAGTAGTACAAATGCAGAAAGTTGTTTCTTCTTATGAAGCCTTAAGTTGACGTCAAGACCAATCCATCCCTTGAGTGGTGCCGATGTGTTGAGCAATAGGCTCTGTAGTCCCGCAGATCTGGGGAAGGCTAACTCAGACATAGTTGTCTGGTAGGAAGATTTTCATTTCCCTGGTCCTGGTTGTTAAGAAGAAAGAAACGCCTGCTTCAAAATTCAAGAGCGCCATGATTTGATTCATCCGTTACTTCGTTTAGCAAAGCAGGCACGGAATCGGCCATGGGGCCAAACAGAAGGGCGGGAGTTTTCCGAACAACCGTGCAATTGTAAGAGGCCCAAATAAGGCGGTGTAGAGTTGGCGGGGGGGGGCGCGGAGGGGGCGGGAAATTTATAACACGCGAGAATTGATAGCACGTTTTACTATTTCGGATGAGTTATTGTTAAGAGAAATAGCATTCCTGTGGTAAATAAATGTCCGCAGTTGCGTGAATATTGCGACCCAGGATTTTCAGTATGAGGCCATTCTTTTTAATAAAAACTTTGTATTTAGACACGTAACATTCTGGAAGCCTTTGAAGATGAAAAATGAGATGCAAATGATTTCGAAGAAGAAATTATTCTGAGCATCTCTTGAGTAGAAACAAAATGAACTTTCTACAAGAAAAGAGGATACTTAACATGTATGGGAAAACAGTCTGAGTTTCTCGATATTTTATTATATGTTAGAGGAAGTAAATGATCCAATGTATTGCAAATAATCACAAAATATATTGAGTTTTTTAAAATGAAAATATTGCTGAAAGTTTTATTTCTTAAAATGCTCATAACAGTTCATTAATTCTGAATTAAAGTTTTTGTGCTTGGGGATTCTCACTTGCTATGAAAAAGCAAACTTCACACTTTATTTTGATTTATCCTATTAAATTAGGTTCATATTCCTAAAGTTATCAGAGGATCATACTTTTATAATTCTGGTTAGAAAACCCAGATTATTTAAAATATTGTAGAGGAATTTGGATGTAAATTAGTCCAATATATATTATTAAAATTTTTAAATTAAAATAGTCCAATATGTTCCCCTCCCCCATTTTGGTAACTATACATTTTTGCCTCACACAAATTAATGATCCGCATTCCACCCTGAGGAAGGGCTGTCAAGGTAAGATTCAAATAACTATAACAATGCTAAAATACTTATGTATATGATATACATTCCATTATATCTGGTGATATTGATATTTTATCTCATTTTACCTACTAAATTTACTTGGTAGGGCTGAACAATAACCTACGGTTTGTGAACAATGCTAAATTCAGTCTCTCAAAAATTGGAAAGCTCACTTCAGAGAACCAAAAACCAATTATTGAGATGATGCTGTAGCAGGAACTGCAGTATATAATACTCTGTGTGTGTGTGTGTATTAAGTTTTTGCGGGTACTTACACGTATGGTATTCAGCTTTGTTCGGGTATTTTCCCACGTCATTGTAGTTGTGCTTTTAAAGTTGTAGCAATGTTTCGGCAGAATCTGATCTGCCATCATCAGGCTTCTGTATTGTGTTCGTCTGAATACATACATACACACACACACACAAGCACACACACACACACACATATATGTTTTTGTAGATTTTTGTAGATTTTCACAGGTACAGGTATGCAGGTTTTGGCATGTTCAGGTCTTTTCCCGTGTAAGATTGAGAGCATCTTGGCAACGTTTTGACGAGGTCCCACTCGCCATCTTCAGGCTGGTGCTTTCGGCTTCGTGCTTTTGCACAAGCACGAAGCCAAAAGCACCAGCCTGAAGATGGCGAGTGGGACCTCGTCAAAATGTTGCCAAGATGCTCTCAATCTTACACAGGCAAAGACCTGAACACACCAAGACCTGCACACACACACACACACATACACACACATATATACACACATATATGTATGGTATTCAGCTTTGCTCGGGTATTTTTCCACAGTGAAACCACTGTAAAAGTCTGACTCACAGATCAACACAATACGAAGCCTGATGATGGCAGATGATATTCTGCCGAAACGTTGCTACAACTTTAAAAGCACAACTACAATGCCATGGGAAAATACCCGAGCAAAACTGAATACCATACATGTAAGTACCCGCGAAAACTTAAGAAAACCAATACACACACACACACACACACACACACATATATACACACACCAAAGAGGAAAAAAGTCACTTTTAAGAATCAATAGAACAACCAAACTTTAACCATAGAAAATATCCTATAAGACGAGCTCATTTCTCAAATAACTTTAAAAACCAAATGTGACAGCGATATCTTCCCCTATTGATTGTCCTGAACAGCTTTATCTTCAATATTTGCGATATCTTTCATCAATGTCTACATTGAGAACCAAAGAGGGGAACAGCATTTGCCAGTACTTCCATTCTTATATTTAACAGATAAATTCCACAAAAATGGAGATAAAAGACTGCCTCATGCAATGCGAGTTATAATCAATACGGAGCTGCAAGGTTTCATCTCAATATATAAATGCACGGGGATAATATTTGAAGATTTGGAATTCAGTACTACCTGCAAATTGATGATATTCTCTTATTTCTTTCTTAAATCTTGACAAGGTAGTGAATCTTTAACCAACTTTTCGGGTATCAATAATGAAAGAAATGAACCCCAGTGAACAGAACAGTGGATTAGCTGAATCTGAATCTGAGACTAAAATGGTAAGTAGCCCAATCTCTCTCTCTCTCTCTCTCTCTCTCTCTCTCTCACACACACACACACACACACACACAGAGTCAGGTGGGGAGAGGACAGTTGATGTAACAGTTAAACTGTGTATGTGTGTGTGTATGACAAATGTACACATACAACAAAAAAGAAAAAAATCTACCTCACCACACAAAACGCATACATCTCTCATGTACTAAACAAAGAACAATCTCTCTGACGATTTTTGATGTTTCTATACTAGTTTGGATACTTGATCGATTTTATGGAGTATACTTTATCACTTCTTTTCTTTTCCCACAATCTTATATACTCAGGTCCTGAAAAAAAATTTAACACAAATTTTTTGCAGTAAAAAGAGAATCAATTTGGGCTTGTTTTTAAACACTGAAAATATGGTTAAATTTGTGTCTAAATAAATAGACAGGTTTATTTTGCTTTTTCTTTATAGCAGAAAACTAAAATGATAAGAACAAAATGGGGAACTATCAATGTTTCTTTTATAAAGGGAAACATATATCGATAAATGTCAAAGCATTGTTGAGAGTAGCTTTTCTGCTCTCTTGCCTTTATCCTGTTGTTTCTGAAAATAAAGAGGTGCCAAAATGTTTTATCTGCTGCCAGATATTATATTTCTACTAAGACATATTTTTCAAAGTGCAGAAATCATGTGTATTAACAAAATAAATATGTGTACCTAAGACATATAAATATTAGTATTTAAATTATTTCAAGTCGGAAAAGAGAGTTTAAATATTGGCTCTTTTTAATATGAAAAGGAATCATAATGTATCACTTTAAGTGCTATGTTTCTGATAGATTTTTTTTAGAGGAGGCAGTTTTCAGCCTCCTCTAGGCCTACTTACATAGATTTTCTTGCAAAAATAGTTCAGATCAAATAGCAAAGGTTGTCAGAAGCCTAAGAATAATCATATAACAACTCTGTTGTTAGTTTTACATGTGAGCCAATTATATGCATTTTTAAATTAGCCAATAACTTACTGAACAATTATATAGTTTATGTACAAATTAAAACCATAAAACTGATTCTAGTAATAATAGCATTCTGGAAAAAAAATCAATAATTGTAGAAGTGAAGCAAGCATTCAAAAATTTCAACTGGTGCAAAATGTGGCTTCACAAGCAATAAATGGTACCAGATACACAACTCATATGACACCACTATTATCTAACCTGTTTACTGGTGTTTTTCTGGATACAATTCAGTGTGCGGGGTTCAAACTTTAAAGCCCTACATGGCTTAGGATCAGGTTACTTGAGGGACTGTCTTCTTTCCGAGTCTCACATCCCGGACATAAACTGTTTCAACTCCTTCCCTCAAAACAATACTATAGAGTACTGCACACCAGAACAACTCGACACAAGAACAGTTTTCCCCCGAAAGTCATCACTCTGCTAAACAAATAATTCCCTCAACACTGTTCAACTATTTACAAAGTGTACACTACTATTACTGTTAATCTTCTCACCACTCCTTATCACCCATCCCCTCCCATTTGACTGTTTCCTAGTATGATATGATTGTTGATTGTACCCTATGACTATTAAGTGTTGTACATTATGATTCTTGATTCTTAATGTACCTTTTCTTTATGTATACTCAGAGTATTTACACTAAGACAAATTCTTTGTGTGTCCAATCACACTTGGCCAATAAAGTATTCTATTCTATTCTATTCTATTCTATTCTATTCTATTCTATTCTATTCTATTCTAGTGTCCAATTCAATCCAGCAGAATAGACATATTGCAGAGCCCATCAGCCAAAGAGTATCAATTAAATTTAAGACTCTTATTTATTGTTTTAAAGTTTCATTGTGCCTTTTAATTGAATATATATAGGCTGCCTAGAGTCTGATCTAGTGAGATGAGTAGCATATAAGTTATTGTTGTTGTTATTGTTCTTATGCAAATCTAAATATCCTAACTTTCAAAAAAACCCACCCAACTTGGAACTGCTTATATACTCAGGCGCTACCTTAATAGCTGTTAGTCCTTGGTTAGGGCTTGAACTATTAAGTTTTTACTAGTGGCGGGATTCAATCTTTTTTACTACTGGTTCTGTGAGTGTGGCTTGATGGGCGTGGCAGGGGAAGGATACCGTAAAATCTCCATTCAGAGGTGGTATTTGCCGGTTCTCCAAACTACTCAAAAATTTCCGCTACCAGTTCTCTAGAATTGGTCAGAACCTGCTGCGTGTCACCTTTGGTTTTTACCCATCCCAGCCTGGTAATCAAATTCAATATTAAATCTATAATAATAATAATGACAATAATAACTAGAAGATAGGCTTTCTCTGCAATAGCCCATGCTGTGTGGAATATTTTCCCCTCGGGGATTACAATGTCCCCAACTCTATTGACCTTTCACAAGGCTCTAAAAACTTGGCTATGTATCCAAGCCTGGGCTTGGAATGTACTGAGGGCTCCATTTGTTGACTTTCTTGTTCGCTACTTAACTACTTTGGGTACTGTACGTATTTATATTTGGAAGTTTTTACTATTTATTGTTTTTAATTATTTTACTTGTTTTATAGTTTTAGAAAGGCAAGTCTCCTTATGATTGAGTAGGCAGCTATAGAAATTGAATAAATAAAATGTAAACCGGCATAATTGAAAAGGAAGAATATTTCCTCAATCAGAAATCTTTTTGGGAAAAATATTTGGAAGGATTCTTTCCCAATTAAGACTGATTACTGTGATTACTGGGAGTTGGTAATATTTCAAATTACATTTTCAAAAAGTGCTTTAGCACATCTGTCTTCAAGCAAGCCACATCTTTTATCTTGGCAGTTCTGTCTGTGAAAGATAGCATAGCTGCATTAAGGTATTGTGAAAATTTGTTTGCTCTTGTGTGAATTTTTTGAGATTAAATAAAAAATGTTGCACAGCTGTTTTACTGATTATCATTATGAATTGAAGGAGTGTTCTTATTCTTTGCATCATTTCTTCAAATTAAGTAATTGGATTTGTGAGCAATATTTCACCTCTTGCCTCAAATTCCCTGAGTTTAGATTTCTAATGAGTTTAAATAGTCCAGCTCTATACTAAATCTTATTTTTAGTTTTTTTCAGGAATCCTATGAAAATATTAATTTTATACATCATTGACATAATATTTATATGTGCTGTATTTATGAAACAACTAAACATATTTCTGTCACTTTTCTGCCTACTTTTATTGTTTTTGTTGATTTAATTTTCTCTTTTTTATTTTAAATGTTTTTGTCAGGACACGTCACCTGATACAAACCCAATGGAGGGGATGGCATCTCCTACAAGAAATAGCTCTACTTTGGACCCTAGTGACAAACATCAATGTACTTCCCATCAATCTAATAATACCATGCAAACAGAGATTTCATTTATTCCCACTCTAGGAGATTTCGAAGTGATACCATTAGAAATATTTGAAATCCTTTTAGGGTTCATTTCAGGTGAGTCACTTCTATCACACAGGCAAAATATGGCAACCACATTGCCACTGTAGAATTGGGATCTAAATTCAGGGTGGAATTCTAAGTCACTGAAACAGGGGCGGGATTCAAATTTTTTAACAAACAGTTCTGTGGTAGTGGTGAGGTGGACATGGCTTTTTTTGCAGCAACCCCTCCACACTCTGTTTTGGGGTCTCCTGGGGGGGTGTTTTTGCACCCAGGAAACTTCCCTGAGGCCCAAAAAGGCAAAAAAATGGAGTGCAGGAGGGGCACTCAATACACCCCCTCCACGCGCCCCTTTTTGCCTCCTGGGCCTCAGGATGCTGCTCAGGATACTGCTCCTGGGTGAAGCAGTAAGACAGCAAGGGAGATCCCGGCAGAGCCAATTGTCAGAACAGCTGATCATTGGGAGGAAAAGAAAAAAAGAAATATCTTAACGAGTAACTGGGTGGGGGAGAATACAGTTAGCAATGTTGGGCATACGCGTGATGTGGCACATGCGTGATAAGGACTGACTGGGCAAGGAGGGGAGGGGCAGACAGGGGCGGGGCCAGACAGGGGCACGATTTGCCAGTTCTCCAAACTGCACAGAATCTAACAACTGCTTCTATAGAAGTGGTCCGAACAGATAGAATCCCACCCCTGCACTGAAAGAACAATCAAGAAGTTGTAGGGTTTTTTAACCTCCCTTTCTTTGGCTGGAGAAAAACTCTGGTGGCCTACAGGTGGAGCTCTTGCCTCACAATCAGGAGGCTGTAAGTTTGATCTTAGGTAGGTAGAGGCTAATATTTGGAATAGACTCTCCTGCTCGGGCAAGGGGTTGGACTAGATGACTTCCAAGTCCCTTCCAACTCTGTTATTCTATTGTTCTAGCTGTGAAAGCTCTTTTAACTGGAAGCGTAGCTATTCCACAATCACTGTTTTGATGAATATCAATGTGAAAAAGTTGTATCCAAGAGACATGGTTTGTGACTGACCATGATACACTTTAGAGAACCATTATATTCAAAGTTCTTCAGAGCATTCTTATACTTGAAGTTGGTGTTTTTATTTTCAGTCCCATTGGAACCAGTTGGGGAAATAAGATAAAAAAAAATTGTGGAAGAAACATTGAACCACATGTTCTCAGGGCAATGAATACCATTGCCTAACCATCCCAGACACCCATTAGAATTACTGGTTGTAAATATATCTGTGCACCTTCATTTTCTTTCTGTTTATTCTCTTTTTAGTTACATAAATTGTTTGCTTCTGTCTTAGGAAATTCAACAACTAAAATTCACATCCAACAAAGAAATGCCTCTTTTAAATCCAAATGGATTTATGGGGAGCGGGTGTGGGAGTAGGCCTGTGTAGCTCTTCAAATGCCAGAGGATGCTTCCTAGCACTCTTTCAATAACAAGTACTGCACAGCCGTAAAAATAAGCTTGATGATATGGAAAAAATACTTAAGCTGTAATGTGTGAGGAGACAGAAAGAAATCTCTTGTATTTGAATTAACTCCAAAACCGCCAATTAACTGAGTTTAGGAGCTATTTGTTAATTAGACAGAATTAAATTGGCTCAACTGTTCATCAAAAAAGACAATATGGAATTACAGAGGGATGGAGTGTGAAAATCCATATATGGTAATTTGAGTTTTCTTAAACAATTTCCTCAGGGTTTTCTTAAAGCAGCGGTTCCCAAGCTGATAATACAGGAAACTGTTGAAATGAACAAACATCAAATTGTAGATAATGCAAAGCTTGAATCCATTTGAAAATTTGGCTTGGAAGAGGCGGTTTGCCTGGTGAATTTTAATTGTTTTGTAATAATAACTATCCTATTCTCTTTCTCCAATCCTATCTCGATTATTCTTCCTCCTTCCATTACTTCACCTCCATCAAGTTCCTCTTCTTTATTTATTGTTTCTGCTATAAGGATGTTTAAGTGGCTGCTGTTACACACAATGACACAAAAATAATAAAATGTGACATCATGATGCAAGCTCAGCCCTATTGTAATTGTGTTGTGCTGTTGCACACAAGTACCTAAGGATCAAACATTATGTTATATTTTGTCACTTGCGCATAGACTTCTATGTTCTTATATGTTTTTGTGTTTGAGAATTTTTTTATTAAGAAAATTTATTAAGAAAACAAAGATATAACTTATATATGAGAGAAATAATGTTTGGTATATGCAGATGGAGATGAACTACATTTGTAAATGGGGCAATTAATTTGATTACATTAATTTATTTTTTTACACTGGCCCTGTCCTTTTTTATGAATATTGCTCATAAGAAATCTTACTTGAAATCTCATAGGAATATCAAAAAATGAAAGATTTTGTTATTCACATAAGATTCAATCTTTTGGGGGGGGAAATGTGGCTTCCTATATATGTCATTTGAGATCTTGCATACACAGTTGAAAAGATCTTGCATACACAGTTATTTGAATGACCACATGCCTATTTTGGCATAAGAACAGTCCCAAACTTGTCTGGTGATTGAAAGAAAAAGAGCCACTGAATGAATAAAACTTAACAATTACTTTTCTTTTCTTTTTCTTTATTCAGTGAAAGATATCAGTATGATGAGCATGGTATCGAAGAGTATCAACAGCCGTGTTATTAATTACATCTCATCTCCTCCTGGAAATAAGAGATTTTTTCCACAGGATTTCCATAATCACGAACAATCTGACTTCACAAGATCCTCCATTCTGGAACACTATGGATCATTAGGTGATCAAAGCCTCATCTTTTTCAGATATTCCAAAACAGGAAACAGATAGAAAAACATATTTAGATGTATAAATAAATCCCAGCTAATTGAAGAATGCTCAGCTTCAAATTGCATCCTTTCAATTAATAGAATATTAACATTGCAGGATAGGAAAAATGGTTTCATTGTAGTAAATTCATGTGCATATCAAATCAGTGTATAGATTAATATAGTGAACAAAAATTAACTTGCATAAATATAAGAAATAATTTCTTTGAAAATACATTTATAACAGGAAAGGAATTGTAATTTCTCCAACTGCTCTGTGGGGTTTTGTTTGTTTTGTATTTGTATTATTATGAACTGATATTTTTTTTATGATCAGTAGGTTTGGAGTCTGTGAAAATATCACTGACAGTGTAGGTGAAACAATGAGAAAATTAACTATGTCTTCCCATGTCTCTGTGTTTTGCTGTAATACTCTAAGTGCTCTTTCCCCCTGTGAAATGTCAAATGTATATTTATCTTTTCAAATTTATGTCTGAATTCTACTCTGGGGCAAACAGAACAGGAAAAGGGAACTGCAGTAGTTAAATATAACAGGAGAGTAAACTTTTCCCCTGCAGCACCCCTATTTCTGTGTGTGTGTGTGTGTGTGTGTGTGCAGGTAATGAGAATAGAAATCTGAAAAATGTACTGCTTTACAAAATGTATGGAGCCTTCGCCAAGTAATATTTCCATACCATTATTATAATCATGCCAATATATCTCTCTGGATGCATTTTTGCTCCCAGTTACTATAGCTTCTTTTTCTTCTTCTATTCCATGCAACTTATTCTGTCTTGGTCACTGTTTTTCTCCCCCTGTTTCTCTTTCCATTTATCTGCAGCAGCAGTCTTTTCACTCTGAGCCTTTCCACAAAACCAAACTTTGACAAAACACAGCCTTCGCTGTTGCTATATGATATCTTGTTGACATAATGATTTATATTCTTCATTTTCAACACTATACCTTATATTTTTCAGCAGGCCAACAAAATATGTTATCTACATGGAGGGTGAGTTAATATTTTCAGGATGCTGATCAGTTAATGAACAACCAATGGCATCTTTATCCCATCCTCCTACCTAAAGTACTCACTTCCCTCCTTTAAATGAAACAGACCGTGGAAATTGCCAATCACAAACAAGGCTAGGTTGAGTTCATATGCATGCTTACTTTCTTCTTTTAAACATTATGGAATTGTGTTGGTTGAAAGAGGAAGGATTAGCTGTTTGTTTGTGCTCTATGAAAAGCAGAAGTATTATAGTTATGTAAATTATAGTTTAGAAATGAAAAAAAACCCACCTGGATCTTGGGATAAAGGTAAAATTAGATTGCTATGACACTTAAATAAACAAACAAACAAACAAAAATAAATAAATAGTACAATAAGTAACTAATGTCCTGTGGTTCCTGGTTCTTAACTCAATATAGTTTATAGATTTTGAAGAGCATGTTCACATGAACATTTCTTTTCAAATATCTCTGTGTAGTTTTTCTGTTTTTTCTTTCTAGGCTTATTGTTTAAAAGGTGTACTTTACTGCGCCCTACAAAAGAGAGACTGAAGTACATACACAAAATTCTATCAGAAGTAAGCACAGATGTTTTCCAATAAATATTGGATCTGTTAATTTCTATATCCATTGAAATAAGTAAATTGAAGGATTCCTTTTTTCTACCGTTTGTTTATAGATTTCCTGTTTCAAATTCAATGGCTGCTCAGATCCTTTGCATTGTTTGGGATTACAATGTTATGGAGTATTTTTACAGGTAAAAGCAATTGAAAGTTTTGTAATGCTTTGAAAATAAATGTATTTATTATGGCATAAGATTTTGTACCTTAGAATCCATTACTGCATTCTATATAACCTTTATTCTATGGCTATACGTTCTGAAGTTTCATTCTGTTCAAAGTTGGGTAAAACACATTGCAGGACATTATTTGGAGGACTGTCTCTGTATCCCAAGATAAATCATCTGCACTTTGTCACTGGCCACCTTTATCAAATTTTACATTACAAAAAGGATAAATAAAACAGTTGAATCATAAAAATCTTCAAACTCTAAAATATGGTTTTTTTTATATTTCTGTTGGCTTATTATGTATGTTTTCAGACCTTAACAGCTGGTTGGGATGAACGTGAATGTCATCGAGTTCACAGTTTTATCTGTGAAGTCACCAATTTACTTCAGAAAATGGCGAAAGTTTTCAACAGCAAGCCTGGTAAATAATCTATGCTGTGAGCATAAATTTGGACTTTTATATCTTGTGACACCGTAGTAACTTAAAAGCAATAGTGACTACTGACTTTAAACTTGCAACAGTGCCATACAAAATAATTATTTTTCACACAATATACAGGGTTTTAACATTAGAAAACTCTAAATGCAGGCTAAAGGCTAAAGGCTATTAATTTGTCTAGGACGTTTCCGTAAATTGGAACTGAGGATAAGGACATTTTGCCGTGATGTATTTCTAAACCATTGGATTGATCGGAATGATTCAGCATTTTGGCTCAAGTGTATTTTGAATCCATGGCCAATGGTAAATCAAGCTCGGCTGCTGTATCTAATATTTGGGCCTGCATCCACACTGGATGGTAAGCTATTTTAATTAATAAAACAGAAGTATTCAAATAAGAGTCTGAAAGGAAGGAAAAGAAGTGACATATTAAGCATGCAGAAAATCAGGTGCAATCCTGCTAATGATTTTCTAGCAAGATAGCAATGATTAATTGCTGAATCTAGAATTGTCTTTCTTTAAACCTCAAGAAATAGTACCAGTAATTGATATCTCAATACAAATTCTCCTTCAATAACTTTTATGCTTAATATCATTCAGGACATGTTGCTTGGCAGAATATGATTCAACACGAAGCAGATGAAAACAGTTTGAAAGAGCTTGCAGAGGTTGTTAAACTATTACATGACACTGGTGCAAATGAGTCACTGGAGAATGATGTCATTCTGCTAGAGCATCTTACAGGTTTGTTTGCATACTTGAATCCAAGATACCATCCAGTCCTTGTGTTTCAACCATAACTGGGACTAGTTGTTGTTAAGTGAAGTGATCGCATGACAGTGACTGTGATTTTCCAAAAGATTAACAGGAATGGAGCTAACCTGGCTTGGAGAGAGGGTTGAGAGAATGTTCCATAAGGTTGTGCCCCAGTAGAGAAAACCCACCTCCTAGGACCCATCAAATGTAATGATGGTACCCACCAAATGTCCTTTGTGCCAGAACTAATGGGACACTGATTTAATCAGGGAGAGGCAGTTCCTCAGAATACCTGGCCTCATGCCATGAAGGCTTCAAAGGCTAAAACCTATCTTGAATTAGATCCAGAAGCAAAATGGCAGCCAATGCAGCTCATGGAGCAGAGGCACGATATGTTCTGTTCTATCTGTTCTGCATCAGTTACACTTCTGGATATTCTTCGAGGTCAGCCTCATATATAGTACATTACAGCAATTCAGTCTGGGGGTGACTAGGGCTTGGGTGACTGTCAGCAGAGCCTGTCAATCTAGGAACAGGGGCAAGTGGTGCACAACAGGACGTTGTTTGAGCAGAAGTCATGAGTCAAGGAGGATCCTCAGACTGCACACTGGCTTTTTCTGGGGCAGTGCAACCCCATCCAGCATTCAAGATGGCAAATTTGAGAACCAGTAAGCCCTCACATCCAAAGCCATTCAGCCTTACCTGAGTTTAGCTGAAGCCTGTTGTTTCCTATGCAAATCCTCACAACCTCCTGGGATTTACAGCACTGCATAATTCGCCAGAGGCAGAGACTGAGTTTCTACATGGTACTGATGGCTCACCCAATAACAAAGGATGACCTTACCCAGCGGTGTCTTGTAGAAGAGAAGATAGCACTGAATCCTACAGCAACACCTTCAGTAGAAAGTAGAGGCTAAGGGTGGCTCCTCTCTCCCAAATCATCGCTGACTGGAATTGATTCCAGAGAAAGTGGGGAAAGCAGCATAACCCTATGCCACTGACCCCAAATCCTCTGACCATGGTTCCAGAGGGATACCATGGTTGGTAGTGTTAAAAATCACTGAGAGGTCAAGTAAGGCGAGCTGGATGCCCAAATCCATCCCACCCTTGGCAGAGGTCAAACATAAGTGTGACCGATGCCATTTGCATCCCATATCCAGGTCTGAATCCTGACTGAAAAGGGCTCAGATAATCTGCCTCATCCATGGTTATCTGACCATGTTGTATAACCCCTGATTTGATCACTTTCCTCTGAAAGGGATGATTAGATAATGGAGGTAAATTGTCCAGTGTGGTAGGGTCTACAGGAAGGGGTAAACCTAGGTCTTCTTAAGAGATAAAAGAAAAACCTCTCACTCAAAGGAGAATTAACCACTGCTAGAACCCTTTATCTAACACCTTCCAGCCACTTTAAATGAAAGACCTGGTTTTAAAGAGCAAATGGCTGAACTCTCATAGACCTAAGTACTCTTGCTCATTGCATTATCAACTAAAATGCACACAAGCTAAATCTTAAAAGTACTATAGTTTTATCACTCAACTGCTTTAAAAAATCCGGAGTAGTTTATATTGTTGAATATTTTTTACTGTTGATCATGTGGACTAGATAAATTGTTGTATTCTGCCTATTTTTAAATATAATATTTTCAAATGTAAGAAAAGTAAAGTTAAAAGTTGAGCATGCATGTGTGACTACCATATGTGTCTGTGGTATTTATGTTTGTGATTGTGTATATATAAAATGTTTCTTTCTATCTTTATAGTAATCCCTGAGGAATGGCATCTTGAAAACATTGCTCGGTTCCTTATTTTGTGTGGAAGCAACATCTGCATCCCTTTTATGGCGAATAAATTTGTGAATGGCCAAACTATGGAATTGGCAAGGCTGGTGGTATTCCTGGCGTTGGTAATTAACATTTATTTTTCCCTCCCTGTGTACTATTCTCTTCTCTGTTATGAATTGACCACATTTGCACAAAATAAGTGACTGCATTTCAGGGGTGGGATTCAATTTTTTTAACAACTGGTTCTGTGGGCGTGGCTAAGTTGGTGGGTATGGCTTGGTGGTCATGTTATTGGCTGGGCATGGCCAACTCAATATCACTCACATCGAGGCACGTATCTCCTCCCCTGGCCTCTCATGACTGTGGGGATGCTGCAACAGTCGTAAGTGTGAAAAATGGTCATAAGTCACTTTTTTCAGTGCCATTGTAACTTTGAATGGTCACTCCACACAAGCAAAGTACCAGCAAAGGAGGAAAAAAACCTCCAGAGAGGTTCCAGAGACAGGAAGTCTAGTCCTGCCAAGAATGTAATAAGGGTTAATGGAGAGGCAGTTTCTGTAAGCAACACCAGAATCTTTCCTTTCCTGCCTTCCTTACAGGATTAGACCAGTAATTTCTTCCAACAACCGGTTCTGCAAACTGCTTAGAATGTTAATAACCGGTTCTAGTGAATAAGTACGAACTGGTAGAATCCCACCCCTGGTGCATTTAATGTATCTTGTACATTTCTGTGAAAGTGTAACTGCTGTGATTGAGAAGAATCGGGATGAGAAAACAATGTTTAGAACCTGACTCTTTTTTCTTTCTTTTCTATTTTAGCTTATTTTCTTTGCTCCACACAATTTAAATGAAAATCTTCCATTTCCAAGGGGACGGGGGGGAAGGGGGAATTATAATTTGAGCTGTAGAGAAAACTGTCATTTTCAATAAAAGTAGTTTAGTTTCAGAGCCAATAACAATTTTGTGTGAAATCATTTTTAATCAGGATTTAAATTCTCATGTGTTTTTAATCTGGATCCTCTCCCCAGTGTTCTTTAAACATGATTAAAGCTTTAAATGTGTTCATCACAATGACATATTCAATGTCTTATTTAATTTGGTCCTTAGATACCAGTTCTTCCTTAACAGTTTCAGGCAATTCACTAAAATTAACTAACCAAAATAACATTTCAGAAAGACAATATATGTCTGAAAATACTTCAAACTTGCTACCTTGTTTAGGAGTGTTTCTATGGCAGCATGTGCATAAATGCAATTCTTTTATTGCTACTTGTATAATATCACTTTATATGTGAACAGGGAAAGCATTTTCATTAAACTTTCATTACAACAGTCCTTGAAGGAATGGGGCAATTGGGATTTTTGCTAAGCTTATCTAACTTCTTGTCCTGATAGTAGTCAGGCAGGCAGGACCAGTATATCTAACATGAGGCATCAGATGTCTCAAAGCGCCCTTGTTTGCCTGCATTATATTTTATTACAGTACTTTACAGTATATTAATGTTAGCATCAAACATTGATACATAATACATGGCCATCTTCTTGCTTTTTCTCAGCTTGTGAGCCATGCAGGAGGACTGCAGGAATCCCATATCTTTAATTACTGCACAGGAAAAGAGAAATGTTTTAACTTAAGCTCTTTATGTATATATTAAGTAGAATGAATTTATTGTAATAGCTGAGAGCATTTTTCTGGGAGAGGAGTTGTTGTTTTTTGCACCAATTCGAAATCAGCTCTGAACTTGCTTGACCTCCTGATATCTACTGGTTTGGGGAACTAAGCTGATTTGTTTCGGAGGCTGGGATGAGAAAATTTATTTGAAAGTTGGCACTTGTTAATGTGACTTAGCAAAGCTACCATGAAAATGTCTTTAAGGAACTCTTGGTTTACCTTGCCTTCCTATGTCTAGGTGAAAGCAACCATTTTTCTACACACATACATACACACACACACACACTCAGCCTATGGTGATGAGTGCACTGTTGGAAGGTATGAAAGGCCAGGTTAGGGACAGATCATCTTGGGGGCGGGGATCTATCTACATGGTCACTAAAAGTCAAGACTGGCTTGATGGCACATAATCAGTCAACAGGCACTATTTGCTACATGTCTCCTCCAGTCCATCCAAGACTAACATATGTAATTTCCATCAGATATATTTGGGCAGGAGGATACTATGAGACAGTACACTTATATGCTTGTCATTCTATAGTTCTTAGAAAACACCTCAAGTCAATTAGCACTTAGCATTTTAGACCACCAATAGCCAAACACAAAAAAAACTATCAACCAATCAGCATCAGTAACTGTGTCTTCTCCCATTACGCTAAGTCTGCATGTAGCCTCATATCCCTCTCCATTTCACCAGGGACAGGGATTTAAAAAATGTTTTGCTAGCTTGCACACCGTTTTTCCTTAGAAGCTCAAGGTGGCATATACTCCTCCCATTATTGTCCACAAAATAATGGAATAATTCTCGACTCTCCGTGTCTCCAAATATTTAGTATGTGTCTTCCAAACTATTAATGCTGTTATTCCAGAAATCAAGTTTTCTTTTCCTAGCAATGCTACCGCTGTAATAGTGAAACCTCAGGAAGTGGCATGTTAACTCTTCCAATAGAAGCACAGACATTTTAAGTACCAAACAATAATACTGTATGTTACTATTTATGATACTGTATTTGCTACCTTGATATAACATTTCCTTATGCATGGATAAAATGCCATTAGTTTAAAATTACCTTGAAATTATGCTGACCAGGTGGCAATTATAATAGTATTTGATCGAAGGAAGAGGGGGCTCAACTATCAAGCAAGCCTAGATTGTGACTCTATTTGCAAATAATTATTTAAATTTAAAAATTTAAGCCCTAGGAAAGCTGCTATTACTATATTTACATATGCGTGTTTGTGTGTGTGTCTTTCAACCCAAAACTCATAGAATTATTTTGGATTTGAAAGCACAAGATAGAAACAAAGGACTGTTCTTTTATCATTAAGGACATTTTATTTTTTCAATTTTCTGTTCTACTAGGTATGCGAGAAGGACATCTATTGCATGGACTGGGCGGTACAGATAATGCAGAAAGTCTGCAATATCATCAATACTGCACATGAAAAGAATGTTTTTTTGCAGAATATAGAGAATGCTTTTGCACAAATAATCATGGATGCTCTACAGTTTGTGATATCTGGTAAGAAATCCAATTATAATACTTACCTTACTATAATCGCACCTTAATAACAGATAACAGATAATCAGAGTTGGAAGGGACCTTGTATGTCATCTAGTCCAACTCCCTGCCCAAGCAGGAGACCCTACACCATTTCTGACAGATGGGAGTCCAATCTCTTCTTGAAAGTCTCAAGTGATGACACTCCCACAACTTCCGAGGGCAAGCTGTTCCATTAGTTGATTGTTCTCACTGTCAGAAGGTTTCCCCTTATTTCCAGGTTAAATCTCTCCTTGTTCAGTTTCCACCCATTAATCCTTGTCTGGCCTACAGGTGCTTTAGAAAATAGCTTGACCTCTTCCTCCCTGTGGCAGCCCCTCAAATATTGGAAGACCTCTATCATGTCTCTCCTGGTCCTTCTCTTTACTGGACTAGTCAAGCCCAGTTCCTGCAACCGTTCGTTGTATGTTTTAGCCTCCAGTCCCCTAATCATCCTGGTTGCTCTTCTCTGTACTTTTTCTAGAGTCTCAACATCTTTTTTGTAATGTGGTGAACAAAACTGGATGCAGTACTCTAGGTGTGGTCTTACTAAGGCTTTATAGAGTGGTATTAGTATCTCCCTTGATCTTGATTGTATCCCTCTGTTAGTACAACTTAGGATCTTGATTAATCTTGATTAATCTTGATTATCTGAATCTTCTAGGAAGTATGTGTGTGGGTGTGTTAATACACACATGTGGATACACACATACACACACATACATACCAATAGTCAATTATATTTATGTAACAATAAATATAATTACATTCTGCTTTTAGGAAGAATAGATCTTATGGGTAAAGAGGTTAGGATTAAAATCACACTGAAAGACAAGTACAGTAAAGACTCAATGCCCTACTTCCCAAACCTGGATAAATTGCCCAACATTGGGTAAAAGTTCTTTTTCTTTGGATAACAACACATGAACCCATTACTCAATGTCAACAGGGATATTTAAACTGACTTAAAGTATTTTATCTAGAGTGAATAAAAAGGACTTTCAGATAAATGGTTTGGGATACTGAATGAAAAGGTTTGGGAAGCACTGGTTTAATTTCTTTGATCCTGTCAAAAAAGAACACCCCTATGCCATAAGAAAGAGGATGCTATCTGAGACAATAGCCTAATTCATCTCATTTCCTATTTTCAGTTGAATTTTCAAAATGTATATTCACATAATTTGGCCATAGTACAATTACTAAAATGACATGCCTTTGATCTATGCAGTTTCCTTCTGGAATAGATTTTCTTACACACACACACAAAACATATGCAAAAATATGCATACTGTACTTTAAAATATAAATCTATCAGTATTTCTCTAAAAAAACAAACAGATTTTATATATATATATATAAATATATATATATAAACTTAATTTAATTTATATATATATAAACTTAAGAAAACATATATATATATATACACACACACACACACACACACACACACACATATATATATATATATATATATATATATATATATATATATATATATATATATATATATATATATAATATATGGCATTCATCTTTGTTCGGGTATTTTCCCACGTCATAGTGGTTGTGCTTTTGGAGTTGTAGCGACGTTTCAGCAGAATCTCATCTGCCATCATCAGGCTTCTATATGATGAACACTATACAGAAGCCTGATGATGGCAGATGAGATGCTGCTGAAATGTCGCTACAACTCCAAAAGCACAACCACTATGATGTGGGAAAACATCTGAACCAAGCTGAATGCCACACATGCAAGCCACATAGAAGCCTATATATATATATATATGCAGGCTACTTCTGCTGACTGTCGACTGCCAGCAATTTGCAGTTCGAGTCTCATTGGCTCAAGGTTGACTCAGCCTTCCATCCTTCAGAGGTGGATCAAATGAGGACCAGATTGTTGGGGGTAATATGCTGACTCTGTAAACCACTTAGAAAGAGCTTTAATGCACTGTGAAGCATTATATAAGTCTAAGTGCTATTGCTATGGCTTTATTTCTGATTAATTCTGATGAACATTCATGTGGCTGAAGTATAATACATGTTTTTCTACATGTCATATTAGAAAATTTAGAAATGAAAAATAATATGACTGCTCACAGATTACTATGACCATATGAAACACTGAATGGGTTTTTACCTTATCTAACAAATCTTACATATTTACAATAAATACAACCAATGTCATCTAAACAAATAGAATCAGAGCATAACTAATTTTTAAAAAATGCTTCCAAGAAACGTAAATATGATCCATATTTAATTACAAATCATTCATACATAAGGTAAAAGTTCTCTTGAGTCAAGCATGACTCTTGATGATTTGTTGATGAAACATAGATGAAATATATTGATGAAATAAAATGTTATCTGTTAGCTTGGCATTTTACAAGCTAAACAATATCTTTGTTGAATAAAAATGTGTATTGTTTATTCAGCCTTTTTTTTTTCTCTTAGGAGAGCATGATGATGAAGAGACTGGTTTTTTATATCTTTTTCATCTGGTCAATGCACAAGCAAATTTTCATAAAGAAATCCTTTATTTAACCATGAATTACGAAATGTAAATTTTTTTTTTTTTTTGAGGACTATGAATTTGGAAAAAATAGTCAAGAATAAAACAAATTACTTTGCCTGTTATCCTTTTAATCTCCATGTATGGCTGCAAACATTCTGATCTGCTTTCTAAATATACTTTTCATTGCGCTTGATCAATTATATTATAGCATCAAGATTTATTTATTATAAATTCTGCACATTTGCTGAGGTGAGTAGTTTAACATATAACATACAAAGACTTGCAAACAAGAAAAACATATGCAGAGATTGGGGCAGAATACGGAATCCAATTCTGATGAAGAAAGCAATAATCTATGGGCTGGTGAATCAAAATAATGCAAATCATCAAAATAGCCAGATTTTATTTAGTTGGAAGGTGCAAAAACTGGACATATGATTATTTGCCTTTGGCTGCTAGGCTAGGCCTCAAAGGTGTGCACCGACTAATCCATTCTTTCCTAACTATGTATCCTAGCTGTTGAGGATTTGTGTTCCCATTAATACAGAAATTGTAGCTAATAATGATTGTTGTAATTCATTATACACTATACATTATTTGGACAGTACTAGAATGGAGAAAGCTGCTAGAAATTTTAAATTTTATAGTATACAATATCAGATGTGGCCTGCAAAAATCCACATAGCCACTAGATAGCAGCAAGTTATCACAGTATTTTTAAACCTCTTTGCTACCTTGCAGTGTTTCTCTGGATTTCTGCCAGTAGGTATATTTCCACACAAAAATGATCTGCTTCAAACAAACTAAAGCCACTGTAACTTCTAGCTGTTCATAACTTCAGGGTATTTCCTTTGAGCAGCTCACTTGCAAAGTTTACCTCTCTTTGTGCTGTAAAAACTGTGGTTTAGAATAATTTCCACAGTTCTTTGGGAGTAACATATTCATTTCTTGTCAAGAAAGGAGGAAGTGCTTTAAAGTATTTCTTTAACTTTAGATTTATTAAAACGAAGACACATAATTAAAGATCAGGTTCAGGTCAGTTTATGTCTAATTCCCATAGAACCCTGCTGTCAATCGCTTAAGGCTCAGTATATAATTTCATTAGTAAGAAAAGAAATGTTATTTATATACATGTAGTCCTCAACGTGATTGATCCCAAAATTTATGTTACTAAATGAGACATTTGTTAAGTGAGTTTTGCCCCATTTTAAGGCTTTTCTTGCCACACTCCAATTGTTGTTACTGGTTGTTAAGTGAATCTGACTTTGCTTGTCAGAAGTCACAAAAGGGGATCACATAACAAGACACTGCAATTGTCATAAACATGAACCAGTTGCCAAGCACCCAACGTGACCATGGATGGGGCCGTAAGTGTGAAAAAATCATAAGTTACTCCAGTGCCATTGTAACTTTGAATGGTCACTAAATGAACTGTTGTAAGTTGAGGACTACCTGTATTTTATTTAAACATTTGTGTAGCTTCTCATCCCAAACTCTGGCAGGCTTCCAATCAAAATCAGGTGTTTTGGTCCTCTGTACACAGTGTTGTAGTCTTAGGTGAGTGACAGATAGCCAAGTGCTATAACAAAGTTTGTGAATAGTTCCTGCATTCTAAAGTGTTCTCTGTGATCTCTACAATAAGTTACTTCTTTACTTAAAATATTTCAAGGACATTTTTAAAACAATAACCTTCCCCTGGTTGCTTATAAGAATAACATCCAATAGAGCAAACAACATAAAATAGTATAATAGCCCACAATAAAATTTATAAATTACAGCAATTAAAACAACTGCGTAATCAATGCTAAAATAAAAATAAATTGCAGATAAATCCCAGAAGAGACTAATAACACCAATTTAGAAGAAAACTAACAAAAACGTACAGAACACTTTTATGGTGTAAGGATTCCTCATATTATCTTGTGATGCTTAGAGTTTTGACTTTTGATGATCATTATTATTAATGAAACCAAGTAAAACAAATCCTTTATTTTTGGTCTAGCAAGGATAATAGTGTGAAATAAATTCTTTTAAACCCACCCTGCTTGCATTCTGACTGTAGTACTTTAATTGAAGCTCTCTCTCAAACAGAACTACTCTTTTGACCCAATTATACAGATTGGGTTAAATATCATTGCATCAGTTATTGGGGAAATTGTGTTCTGTTTTCCATTAAAAGCTTTGAAAGAACTTGCAAATATTCTGATTTTGAATTACTGGTCAGTTTACATTTGTTTAAATGCTTTAGTGAAGTGAAAACATTCAAGGATTGAATATCAAAATATATTTCAAGATCAATTTATTTTTAACTATTATATAAATAATCATACACAGGCATACAGTATAAATCTCAGATTATATTGCTATTTATGAACCATCTCTATTCATCTCTACTTATGAATCAGCAACCTAGAACTAAGGAGAAATTTCCTGTTAGAACAATTAATCAATGGAACAACTTGCCTTCAGAAGTTGTGAATGCTCCTGGAAGTTTTTAACAAGAGATTGGGTAACCATTTGTCTGAAATGCTAGAGGGCAGTGGTGGCTAACCTGGTTGAGCTCCTGTGCCAAAAATTGTGCACGTGCTTGCACACTCGCGCCAGCACCCAGAAGGCAATGCGTACCCTCCCACACCCCCTAGGCATGCGTGTGCAATCCCCCATCCCCGCCGCCCCCTTACCTGCATGTGCGCCATTCACAGCTGATTTTCATCCAGTTTGAGGCCTTTTTAGGCCTCCCAGAGGCTTGAGAAAGGTTTCTGCAGTTTTCCCAGGATGAAAACTAGCCCCATTTCATCACTTCTGGTATTTTCAGAAAAACAGGAAGTGATGAAACGGGCCTAGTTTTTGGCCTGCAAAGCCTGCAGAAGCCTTCCTCAAGCCTCTGGGAGGCCAAAAAAGACCCGCTGAAAATCAGCTGTGATTGGTGCACACGCAGTGAGGTAAGTTTGCCTGCAGCTCACGTGCCAGCACAAATGGCTCTGTGTGCCATCTGTGGCATGTGTGCCATAGGTTCGCCATCACGGCTATAGGGTTTCCTGCCTGAGCTGGGAGTTGGACTAGGTCCCTTCCAACTCTATTATTCTATTCATTTCATTAAAGAGTTTTTACTAAGTATTGTTTTTAAGTGTATTATTTGTGATTGGGGAAGACACAATGTCTGGTGGGATTGCATAGAAAATAGTAAGATATTAAATTACATGAAACAAAAAGTTTGAAGAATGCATAATCAAGGACCTACCAATAATAAAGCAGTTAGCTGAATAATCCCGAGGGGCAGTGAGACCATCCCATAAAAAACATTGAAGCCAAAGTCCAGGTCATGTTCAGTGCAGCAAAGAAAGATGCTGAAAAGGGTAGCCCCTTTGGCTTGCTACTAAAACATTAAATGAAGGTTCATACATTGGCCTCTGAAAAGGAGATTCCCCTAAGAGCTTCAGGTCCAAAGGCCTGCATGTCACTTGGGGTGGGGTGGAGGTGGGGAGGTGAGGAAGGAAGACTTTAGGCCTGAGGAAATGATCCTTCCTGTGTCTGGCTTGGCTCAGCAAAGAACAAAATATAGTGGGAACGCCTCCTGTGGACTTTCCAGAGATGCATATTTGCACAACGTTGCAAAAAGGACCTTGGGAGTCTGCCAGTCCATTCAGCACAGTAACTCTCTGAAAACAGAATGGGTGTGTTTGGTGTGGTGAGAGAATTTGACAAAACAAATTTGAATTTGAAAATGGGCTAAGTTCAGCTGCAAAAAAGAAAGGAGAAAAATGCTCTTAAGTCCTTCCCCTCATGTGACCCCTGCTTTTAAGGGAATATATAGAATTCCCAAAGGCCTTCCTGTTCTACCTGTTTCATCCCTTTGCTTGCTTTCTGGTGCCAGTTCTGGTGTTTGCTTTCTGGTGCCTTTGATTTGTCCTCTATTGCTGATTTAAATGGTAGGGATGATACAGCAATTGCAACTCAGATACCCACTCCACCCCCCCGCAACTCTAACCCTATTCCACTAGCCATTTTTACAGAGGGGAAATGGCACTTTCCTCCTGTGGTCTGAGCAAAGTTGCTTGTTGGCATAATTGATGGAAGGAAAAAAGAATGATGTCAGCCTCAAGATATCTTCCATAATATGTATATTCTGCACCCTAACTATTGCTTCTCTGCTGCTATGCCAATCTATTTCTTTCGGCTGTCATTAGCAACGGAGGGAGGGAGGAACTTGGAGGGGAAGAAAGCTGGAGGTGTTTTGTATTCCTTTGCTGTAGGTAGCAAGGGGAGGGGGATTCCTTTCTTTAACTTTCCATTTCTTGGCTAGCTTCTGTCCCCTTTTGCACAACTGCGAACTTTTATCAAAATAAGTCAAGGTCAACTGACAGAAGCTTCATCATCACCTAGAGATGGTCACATGATCATATTCAGAACTTTTAATTGGAAGAGTATTTTGGACTTTGGGGGGTGGGAGCATTTCCATTCCTTTGTATACGTGAATTGCCCGCCAATTTCTCAGATTCGGAATTAAATCTGTAGCTTTCACTTTATTTTCCAGTAAAAGGATACTTTGCTCTACCCATGGAGTCTGAGTATTTCTTTCTTGGGATTTGAAGGGAGCACAGACTGACAAATGAGGAGCACAGGTTTAGCTAAAATTTTAACTATATATTCTTAGTATTAATATATGAACAGTTTAGTTAATCAAATGTCTATGGGATACATAGGTATTTGGATAAGTCTAACAGGTTATCATGATATATGTTTGGGGTTAGTATCTTCCTCTGATATGAAATTAAAATAATTCGCTAAATGGATCTGTTTGACTGAGTACTGTCGGTCAATCTATCACTAAGCTGACAATTAGGTTTCACAAACCTTAAACTAAAATAGGAGTATAATGTCCTGATTTGTATGGATAGAGGAAAAGAATAAGGATCCCCAGTGAATCATTTAAAACTGATAATCATCTATCCACAAAGAAAAAAATTACAGAATAAGGAATGCACTTCTTGTATGTTCTTGCTATACAAGAATATAATAACATAATCAGGATTCTGGTAGCATCTTTTCTGATTAACAAATGTTATTAAAAGTCCTAATTTGTCATTTATATGTATTTGATGAAGTCAGCTGCCGCCCATGAAGGAAAAACACAACTTTCCTCCTACAATGTGCTCTTGGTTGGTACCAAGCCAGGGAAAATTGCTACGTTTGGCAGGATGCAAAGAGAAGGGCAGGGCGTGAGCTAAAGAGGTAAGGATAAAGTTAATAATGGGCTGAACTGTGCAAGCCATTAGCTCATTCATGGTAATCCCTAGCTTTTGAAGCCCTTGAAGAATCATCAATGAAAAGAATGAAAGAAACCACCATTATTCCAGAGATAACAAGTGGTGTCACTGAAAGTTAAAAATCTAACACATGGAGAAAGTTTGAGAAAAGCACAGAATTCTAGGTGTGGGTTTACCACACGCTCATGGAGAAATAATAAGCAATATCTTGGAACTGCTAAGAGAGCAGCCAGAAACTTAAAGAAATTAGATATTTTTGAATTTCATTGACTTCGCCTTTCATCTATCAAAATAATGTGCTTATTTAATCTTTATCCCACCTTTATTTCTTCATAAGTAATTCAAGGCAGCAAACATGTATCACTCCTCCCTCCTATTTTCCCTACAACCATCACGTTGTGAGGTGGGTTGGGCCAAGAGTGACTGACTCAGTCATCCAGCAGACCAGGCTTTCATGCCCAAGATAGGACTAGAACCGAAAGTCTCCTGGTTTCTAGGCCAGCACCTTCATCATTTCACCAAACTGGCTCTCTTAAAAATGAATTTTCAGTATGCAGAAGCCAAATTTTGGCTTGGCCCATTTCTGTGCCCTAGAATATGAATAGACTGCTAATTAGATCGTCTCTAATTAGCAGCCAATGCTAATCTACAATTGGGAATGTGATTATGGATTCTCAGACAAAAGGGGAAGAGAGTTTGTAGACTTTTTGAAATTCAGATTCCAGTATTTCCTATCCCTGGCCATCCTAACTAAGACTGAAGGGAAATAGTCCAACAATATTTGAACAGCAACAGCTTTCTCACCTGCATACGTTTTAGATGTCTTTGGCATCATTCTGGAATGTTTTTTTATATTCATGATCTGAGACCAAAAGTAAAATATCTATCTATATTAGAGCAGAACAATGAAATATGGTAAAAGAAATACTGATTATACTTGTACCCGAATACATAGTTCTTTGCCTCTACAGCAATACATCAGAGGTGTAAAAACTCAAGGCTTGTGGGCTGGATGCAGCCCCTTGGCTGGATGTGGCCCATTGGATGCTTAGATCTGGCCCATGGGGCCACCCTGGAAATACTGAGGGACCGGCCTGCAGTGCCTCTACCAGTGAAAATAGAGCTCAGGAGGGTCGTGTTTGGCAGAGGGTTCCAGGAGGCCTTGGCAGCCGGAAATAGAGCTCTGGAATCCATTTTCACTGGCAAAGCACTTGGGCCACCATAGGTGCCCCCAACACGAGTGATGTCAAGTTGCCACGCCCACTCTGGCCACACCCACCCTGCCCCCCCAAAGTCAAACACAACTCTGATGTGGCCCTCAATGAAATTGAGTTTGACACCCCTGCACTACATCAACCTGAGTCCAGCAGAAAATAGATGCATTAGAAGCTTTTTATTGAGTTTTCCTGTTAGTTCTTTTTGCTTTGAAGATTAAAATTCACAAATTAAAAGCATTACTAATATTTTGACCAATAATATCTTAGGTATTTAAAACAGTTACATATTTAAAACATCCTAACCCTCGGACTGTGGTCCACTACCAGGTTGTGGCCTATTCAGAACTGGGCCTTGACTCGCACAAGCAGCAGGCCAGCGTGGATGTGCGTGCAGCTCAACTTGTGCACATGTGCATGCTGGGAACCATTGATTTAAAACACAGAAGCAGCATCACTTTGGAAGTATGTACACTTTGGAAGATTCTAATTCTGATTACCATAATTTGGCAAACTTCTAGATAAATGTGCTAGTAGGAATCACTATATCTACTACATGGTAACTTGTAAGATGGCAGAGAAAACACTATAAATTCAGTTCTTATCATGCTGTTCGCACATGATGGTGACTATTTGATTTGTTCATTATGAGTCTACAAAGTAGCAAAGCTTTGGTCCCTCTGGTTATTATGAGTCACAAATTTCACTTGTCTTCACTATTCAGATGAATTGCTGTATAAATTTGACTAAATAAATAAACTTATTGTCTGGTTCACATTCAGTGTCAAAACCAAGTAAACAGAATATACCTACAGTTCTATGCTGTGCCTCCCAAATTAGCCATATTTGGCTTAGATTGTTTGATTCATCCTTTGTGCATGGACAATAGCTGGATTCCAGCACCTACTGAGCCACAAACTACCCAATAAAGCCAACTCTGTAAAACATATTGTGCAAACCCAATGCCTTTGCCCACTTGCATTTGGCTGCAATGCAGACTTCTCCTGCCACCATCTTTACTCTGATGAGTCTCTATAACATCCCCATCATGTTGCCTCAATCCATTAGCAAGGTAGTGTCATTATCCCTAGCTATCTACTGTTAAATCTCCTGTTTTTACTCTTATGCTGACAGTAACTAATGGCAGTTCTTGTGCTCTTGGCATGCAGTCAAGTGATCCAAAACATGCCTGCTTCCAAATCACTAGCCTCAAGGGGCTGGCAGAGTTAGGTGGACAGTGATACGCTTCAAGGAGGAACACGACAGTGTAGTTTGAGTGACCTATTAAAACATGCTATCTCCCCAAGAAATTATTCTCCCCACTCCCAACATGCAAATATGAATTGTGTCAGGATTGGTAGATATTTCCTATCAATTAGCAATTCCCAGAATGGGAAAGGACAGAAAAGCCAGATGGTTAAATGAACCCCTTTATATAATATGCCCTTCTCTGCAGCAAGAGTCCATTTGGTAACAAATCAAAACACAGGCAACAGGAACATGAAAAAGCAAAAATGAGGACAGCCAATGTTATACCAGTATATATATATATTTGACATTTTAATAATAATAAAAAAAAAGATAGCAACCATACTTAAATTGGCAGAACATGTAGCAATGGGCAAAGGCCTTTATTCTACTTACAAAGATTTTTTTGGTCATTTTAGTGGAGTTGCAAATATTTTCATAAACGATTTAGATG
This sequence comes from Hydrophis major, assembly GCA_033807585.1. Lineage (NCBI taxonomy): Eukaryota > Metazoa > Chordata > Lepidosauria > Squamata > Elapidae > Hydrophis > Hydrophis major. The sequence continues at coordinate 38,816,213 of CM066343.1, read as the reverse complement.
ATGGAATAGAAGGGAAACACATCAAATTTGCAGACAACACCAAGCTGATAGAAATAGAAATAGAAAATCTTGACCCAGAAAATAGTCTCAAGATCCAGGAGGATCTTGACAGTCTTGAACACTGGGTCCTAACAAAATGAAATTCAATGTAGAGAAAAGTAAAATTTTACTTAGTCAAGAAAAGGTGAAACCTGTCTCAATAGCAGTAACTGCAACAGGGATTTTGGAGTCCTAGTGGACAGACACTTCAATATGAGCCAGCAGTTTGCTGCAGTCACCAAAAAAGCCAATGCAATCCTAGACTGCATTAACAGAGACAGAATCAAGATTACCTAAAGAGTTAGTACCGCTTTATAATGCCTTGGCAAGACTACACTTGAAATACTGCATCCCGTTTTGGTCACCATAATATAAAAAAGTTTTTGACACTCTGGAAAAAGTGCAGAGAGGAGCAACAAAAATTATTAGGAGATTGTAGCTAAAACATATGTAGAAATGTTGCAGGAATTGTGTATGAGTAGTCTAGTGAAAAGAAGGACTATAAGTGATGTAACATTGATAACATTGTTTCAATATTTAAGGGACTGCCACCAAGAAGACAGGTCAACCTATTCTTCAAAGCACCAGAAGGCAAGTCAAGAAGCAATGGATGGAAACTAATCAAGGAGAGAAGCAACCTAGAACTAAGGAGAAATTTCATAAGAATGAGAACAATTAATCAGTGGAACAGCTTGCCTTCAGAAATTGGAGGTGCTTCATCACTGGAGGTTTTTAAGAAGAGATTGGGCAGCCATTTGTCTGAAATAATATCGGCTGTCCTCCTTGAGCAGGAGATTGTAGTAGAAGACCCCCAAAGTTTGTTCTTTCAACTCTGTTATTCTGTTCTGCCTCTGTTAGCTCAGTACTTGAAAAATTGAAACTGCACAAACAGCACACACACAGTAGTTGTCCAGCTCTACTAGGCGCATAAGTCTTTCCTGGTTTTTTTTTAGCAACTTAGGCACTGAGGATTGCATTAGATTTTTGGATGGAGAAATATCTACAGTGAATGGAATAATTATGCAAATATCCAATTAGAACTCCAAGGTTTGGGGGGGGGGTTCTCTGGTGGGCAGATCATTCACCCTCACTCTCATTTTATAGCAATTAATTTTCTAGGTTACTCAAAAGGCTACACTTAAAGTAATGTTCAAGAAATATTCGCAACATTTAAAATCTTCCTAAAATTATTTTGTGGGTGCATGGGAAGAAAACAACTATTTCCTACTATGTTCCCTTCCCCCTTATTTTTCAGGTTATTTTTCAGATTAAAACCGCATCCTATTCCATCTTTTGATATAAATGGAAAACTTTGCATATTTTGAATATATATTTAGATTCTAATATCCATTGGCAGAGTTATTCTATGGTAACTAAAAACAGACAAAAAAGAGAAGATAAAAGTACCACCACCTAAAATCTGCTGGAATTACATTGGCCAAGTGTCCCGTTCCCCCCCCCCCCCCCCCCGATTCTAGCTTCTATTTCCATGTTGCTTTTTATTTCCTAGGGTTCTTCTGCCTAGGGAACAAAAAACTTTGGATCTAGCCCATCCTGGGAGCACCCAAGATGTATTTCCTAGAATGTCTCTTTTTGTCCCCAGTATCAGGTAAGAATAGCAAAAGGATTTTTGTGGAAAAACTCTTTCTGGCAGCTGAAAGGAGGAATGGTTATGTTGCTGACAAGATGTATGGACTGGCTGGAGAATTCTGGGAGTTGAAGTTCATACATCTTCAAATTGTGAAAGTTGAGTAACACTAAAATAAACATTTAGTTATAAACCCTATTCTTCAAGGACAGTTTCACATAAGCAGTTTATCTTTTTAATATTTTTTTCAGATTTTTATTTTATTTCTGTGGCAAGTTTCCTTGCTTCATATAGGAAATATAATTAATATTTTGTTCCAAAGAAAATTGGTTTACTTACAGTATTATAAAATTACATAAATAATTGTTATGGTTTCATCACAACAGTGAAAATTATTAATATGCTACAGTTTGCTTTTTAATTCCTCTGCAGTGTCATATTTAGCATGATGATATTAGTAGAGAAAACAACCAATTGTAAACAAATTATTTTCTGGAAAGTTTTGTTTTTTAAAAAAGCAAGAAAAATAAACATGCTGATCCATAGAATGAGGCTGCATTTTTAGATATGCCCGATCTTCCACACAGAGATTAGTATGACGTTTTGAAAATACTGTGTAATTACTGATAGTATTACCTTCCCTTGCATTTCTCCCCCCCTCCCCCAAGCAATCTATTCTGTAGCTACACCTGAAATTTCTATATATGTTGCCTTTTATGTCTTGAGAAATGTAGTAATGTTTAGCATGGCAAACATGAAATGTAATTCAGAAGGCACATCAGTCTTCTTGCTCTCCCAACCCCTTTCTCTGCAATCTGATGCTTTCAGAATCCTGCATTTTAAAACTTAAAATCACTGAAGATTGTCTATCTAGATATACAGGAAAAACAACTTTTTTTAAAATACTAAAAAAGCAGATTCTTCCCCTCCACTGTCTTAGAATCATTTCATCAGAGTTCTCACTCTCTGTTTTCGTTCATTTCATTTTCCTTGCCTCTTGTTCTTCCCATGCACTTCCATCTCAGTCTTAGGATACAGCTTCAGCATTTAGCTAAATCATTCTTCTCTTTGTCAGGGAGTTTTGCAAGGGTTAACTTTTTTCCAGAATGCTCTGGAAGACCATGCTGCTGAGATGTAAACATGGAAATAATCCACGAATGCTGCTCCTGCCTGGAGAAAATTTATATTTAAAAACAAAGAGATGAAGCAAGACTGAGAAAGGAGAATAGAAAAATATGGATAGAAATACAAATAGCATGACTTACTAAAGGATATCAGGTATTCAGGCATTTGTTAAAGACAAGCATCCCTTTCTCCCTCAAATCCTTAAACCTGCAAATTCTGGAATACATTGTCTAACCTTTGTTCTTTCTTTTGTTCTAGAACTAGCACAATGGTAAAAAAGCATCCTGAAATGCTGAAAAAGAGTGATTTTTAGACCTTAATGTTATGTATACATATCAAAAGTGAAATATATATTGGTTAAAGAAACACATTTTGCTCAGCGATTCATGATCCATCTTGAAGAAGGCATATTTTAAAAATCATATTAATGTTTCAATTGACCGCCCCACTCCCTATCACAAACATAAAAGAAAAATCCAATGCAAATTTTAAATCCCAGTATGTTATGAACTAGAGTGAGAATTCCCACCTGCATCATTGCTGAAACAACTGCATTAAATAAGGAGAGGGGAAAAAAACCTGTTTCCTGGCTTGGCTGTCCTTTACAGGCTGTTGGTGGCAGTGGGGTTGTGGCTGGACATGTTACAGCATGTAGATGATATATGATAAAACAACCAGCCCTATAATGGCAAAAAACATGAGAATGAATATATCCAGCATGATGATGGAGAGAAGCAAGGACAGCAGTAGCCGTGCTGGAATCAGAGGCTGGGCAGACGCAAGTGATGTAGAGATGCTGCAGTAAGGGAAAAAAAAGCAGAAAGGGAGGGATTTGCAGGCTAAAGGAACACATACAGAGCCACTCTTCAGGAGGACAAAAAGCCGATTCCCGATGAAGCAGATTGATGGAGTGAAGTACAGATTTTGTAAAGATGCAAATTCAAGATCAGCCACAATCTGGATAAAGTCTAGCACAGAGGAAGGTGGCAAGGACTGTCTTGTATGTCCTTTCTGATTTTTACTCGGTTTCTGCTGCACCAGGAACTGCCCAGCTAGATGAAGAGAATCTGATCAATAGTTAGCTTAAAAGACCCGCAAAGATTCTCCCTGACAATGGAGAAATTTACCATGTTTAGCATGTGGAAGAAATCCTGTAACATAATAATATCAGCTCAAGCTTCCAGGATTGGAAATTTCTGGAAATTTCTTTGCTGCCATCTAATGGCAACCCAGATATTTACAAGCCAGATCTGGTAGCCCCATGTCAGCATTATATGTGAAAAATACAGCTACCTGGGTGTCACGTTAATTAAAAGAGAACTAATGCCATCATTACTAAAGTTACGGTTTCTCCATTTGCTTGTCTAGTCTTCCAAGCGCAGGCTGGCAGAGAGTATCAAGGTCATGTGAAGTGTTATTACTGCTTTGTGTTGTTTTGTTATGTATGTAAATAGTTTAAATAAAAGCAAGCTGGGGTAAAGTGCAGGGTTCTGGCCCTGCACTTCTGATTGGTTGTTAAGCGGCTCGATCGGATTGGTTGAGTTCAGAGAATCCGATTGGCCCTTAACGAAGGACTCTTATTGGTTCTGGAGCTAGTGTCTTACAGCTCCCTATTGGTTATTTCACATTAAGGTTACCTATATAAGGCAGAGTTGTTGTTGTTCAAGTTCTCAAGTCACTATGTAATAAAGAGCTGAAAGTTCACCAACTAAGATTGTCTCCATTCATTTCACCCATGCCTGAAACTATATCACTGGCGACGAGGATGGGATCTGGAGACATCTGATCTTAAGGAACCGGGAAGAAAAACAGAGCACGTGCCAAGACGACGCCACTAACGGAAACCATGTCCAGCGGCATCGTACCACCCGCTCCGTTCGATCCGAACCAAAAGGATTGGGAATCCTACATGGATCGCTTCCAAATGTTCCTTGAAACAAACAACCTGAAGGACGCCACACCAGCCAAGAAGCGGGCGCTGTTCCTGACGTACTGCGGCCCGGCTGTCTTTAAAATGGCAAAGGCACTCGCGAAACCTCGAGAAGTTAAAGCAATGAGCTGGGACGACCTCGAACCTCTCCTGAGAGACCATTATGCGCCAACCATACCTACACTCGTGAGATGCCACGAATTCTATCAAAGAAGAGGAGAGAGTGTGGCTGACTTCGTGGCAGACCTCCGACACTTGGGAGGCCTCTGCGGGTTCGCAGACTTAGATGAAGCACTGAGAGATCGCTTAATTCTGGGATTAGATGCGCTAGTCATGCAGAGCAAGCTGATGGCGAAAGGCGACATCAACCTTGCTGACGCCATCGCCGAAGCCACTGCTGCTGAGGCGACCAAAAAGTCCGTGGCGCAACTACGGCAAAGCCGAAACCCAACAACCCCATAGACAGGCGACCTTTTATCCAAGTCAGAAGAGCAGCTTGTTACAACGCACCAAGAGGACCTCTCTTCATCATCAGACAACGACGAAGAAGGGATGCATCGAATGCGGTTCGACCGGGACCCTTGCTCTAAACCCTCACGCCCTTGCGCTGGTTGCAAATTCCGTGATGCGATCTGTCATGAGTGCGGAAAACGAGGCCACATCAGTCGAGTCTGTCGCAGTTTACCGGGACCAAGTCAGGCCTCAAGGGGAACCAGCTCTCGCCAATCGGCAGGAAACCGTCCTGTAAGACGAGATCCAGCAAACCACTCCTACAGATATCGAGCATTGCAGAAAGAAGAGGCCCACCATACTATCACTATAGGTCACGCCTCAGCCATGGGCGCTAAGAAGATTCGAGTCACAGTAGCCATAGAGAACCAACCTTGCCACATGGAGGTCGATTCTGGATCGTCCCTCTCGATGATGTCGTGGAAGACATTAAAGCAACTCATTCCTACCATCCAACACCAAGACCTTCGAATGCAATGTCTCATCCTTAAAGACTACCAAGGGAATCGGATCCCTGTGGTTGGGTCTTGTTGAGTCCGCGTCTCGTTTAAAAAACGTACGGCATACTTACCTCTAATGATCATCGATAGGGACAGGCCTAGTTTGTTGGGCCTCCAATTGTTCGCGCCACTCGGCATCGAAGTAGCTGGCGTGAACTGAGTCGGTGATTGCGAGTGGGAGGAGGACCTTATGTCTGAATTCAGCGATGTCTTCGCAGATCATCTGGGCGAGTATAAGGGGACCCCAATTTCATTTAGCCTCGACCCTAAGGTCGCCCCGATCCGTTTAAAGCCCCGTCGAGTTCCGTTCGCCCTTAAGGCCAAGATAGATGAACAACTTGACAAACTAATTAAACAAGGGGTACTGCAACCCATTGATCATTCTCCATGGGAAACTCCTATTGTAACCCCCATTAAGCCAGATGGGTCAATCCAAATCTGTGGGGACTACTGGGCCACTCTAAACCACGCCCTCCAGCAGAACGCATATCCAGTGCCGGTGGTATAGCACCTCCTTCATTCCCTGGGAGGCGGAAAGGTTTTTGCTAAGTTAGATTTAGCTCAAGCCTATCAACAATTGCCCGTGGACGATAAAACAGCCCAAGCTCAAACGATAGTAATGCACAGAGGTGCTTTTAAATGTACCCGATTGCAATTCGGGGTAAGTGTAGCCCCAGGAATATTCCAAAGTTTAATGGAACGATTATTGCAGGGAATCAAGGGCGTGGTTCCATATTTTGATGACGTGTTAATTGCAGCTCCTAGTAAAAAAATTCTACAGAATCATTTAAAATGTGTTCTTAAGAAATTCCAAGAAGTGGGATTGAAAGTAAAAAAGGATAAATGTCATCTGTATACCGACAGTGTTGAATTTCTAGGTTATCGCATCGATAGTCAGGGTATCCACCCTACTGAGAGTAAATTAAGGGCGATAAAAAATGCTCCCAGACCCCGTAACAAAACAGATCTCCAGGCATTTTTAGGCCTTATTAATTTCTATAATGTGTTTTTACCACATAAGGCGACTGTGGTTGAACCGTTACACCGGTTATTAGATAAGAAAGCATTGTGGGTTTGGGGTTACCGGGAGGAAAAAGCGTTTCGAAATGTAAAAGATTTACTTACATCTGATTCTGTACTTATGCAATATAATGAAACATTACCATTGGTTATAACTTGTGATGCCTCACCATTTGGGGTGGGTGCTATTTTGAGCCATGTGCTGCCTAATGGAAATGAGGCCCCCGTTGCATACTTTTCGAAGACTCTTTCTCAGGCAGAACGTAACTATGGACAAATAGATAAGGAAGCTCTTGCAATTGTGGCAGCCGTAAAAAAATTCCATGAGTATGTATATGGAAGGACATTTACCATTGTAACTGACCACAAACCTTGACTGGGGATAATCACTGGGGACAAACCAACCCCCTATATATTATCCCCAAGAATGACTCGATGGTCAGAGTTCCTAGCTGCTTATAATTATCGATTGTTACATCGCCTGGGGAAAGCCATTCCCCACGCCGACGCACTCAGCAGAGCACCGCTACCAGAAACTGTCGACGATCCGGCACCAACAGTAGCGGCGTTACAAATCGAGACGCTCAACTCGCCTCCTATGACCGCTCGAGATATCGCGAGAGAGACCAGACAAGATCACACCCTAGCTCGAGTCCTAGGCTGGGTAGAACGTGGATGGCCATTGGACCAGGTCCCAGATGACTTCGCGCCATTTAAAACAAGACAGACTGAACTTTTTTCGCAAAACGGCTGTGTCATCTGGGGTGATAGAGTCGTCGTTCCAGAACGACTCCAAAACTCGCTGTTACAAATTTTGCACAAAGGACATCCCGGGATCGTGTGGATGAAAGCACTCGTACGGAGCTACGCTTGGTGGCCAGGCATGAACCGACACATCGAGCAATGGGTCAAGGCCTGCACCAAGTGCCAACAAAACAGCAACGCACCGCCAAAAGCTGCACTGACCGAATGGGAGACGCCACGCGGACCCTGGTCCAGAATCCACCTGGATTTCGCAGGGCCGATTAAAGGACATATGTTACTATTGACTGTCGATGCATACTCTAATTGGTTGGAAATTCACTGAATGACCCATACAACCTCCGAAGCTGTCATTAAAGTCCTCAATAGACTCTTTGCAACTCATGGATTGCCGGACGTCCTGGTGTCCGACAACGGACCACAGTTTACAGCGCTGATGTTTGAACAGTACCTTGCTGATTATGGCATCTGCCATGCGCTCACCTCACCTGTGCATCCTGTTACCAACGGCCGCATGGTCCAATTTGCAAAAAAGACTTTGCAAAAAGTGGACTATGATAATATGGATGAAAAAATAAACCGCATTCTACTTCTACAACACATCACTCCGCACAGCGTAACTGGCAGAACTCCCGCAGAACTTCTCATGGGGCGAAAACTCCGTTCCCGCCTCGACCAACTGCACCCTGCTTACAAGCAGAAAAGCCTGCAGGATCTAGCGGACGCTACCATACCTTCAAGGTAGGCGACCCCGTTTATGCAAGAAATTTATCGGGCGACCCAGTTTGGATTGAAGCAATGATAATACGCGAGACTGGGCCCAAATCCTATATTGTAAGATGTATTGATGAAAGACTGTGAAAACGACATATTGACCAATTACGGTCACGACTCCCTTCGGCCAGCCAGCAACTCCCCTGCAACCAAACTGAGGGGGGGGAAGGAATGGAAGAAGACGACATTCCAGAGAACCTGTTCCAAGAGAGCGATGAATCTAGTGAAACTCAGGAAATGGATCAGGAGGAAGAATCGTACACTCCAAGGGAAATCACACCAGAACGAGAAGCTGAGCCGCTGCCAAACAATATTTTACCTCAACAGGACTGCACACAGCCAGTCCAAAGAAAATCTGATAGACCCAAAAGACAACCGTCCTATTTGAAGGACTATATAACCACACCATAAATGAGGAGCCAGGGGGAAGGGGTGTTATGTATGTAAATAGTTTAAATAAAAGCAAGCTTGGGGTAAAGTGCAGGGTTCTGGCCCTGCACTTCTGATTAGTTGTTAAGCGGCTCGATTGGATTGGTTGAGTTCAGAGAATCCGATTGGCCCTTAACGAAGGACTCTTATTGGTTCTGGAGCTAGCGTCTTACAGCTCCCTATTGGTTATTTCACATTAAGGTTACCTATATAAGGCAGAGTTGTTGTTGTTCAAGTTCTCAAGTCACTATGTAATAAAGAGCTGAAAGTTCACCAACTAAGATTGTCTCCATTCATTTCACCCATGCCTGAAACTATATCAGTTTTCATAAGACACCTGGAATACTGCATCCAGTTTTGATTACCACAATATAAAAAAGTTGTTGAGTCTTTAGAAAGGGTGCACAGAAAAGCAAAAAGGGTCATTAAGGGATTGGAGGCTATGAACAGTTGCTGAAAGTGTGCAGAAATTCCAAAAATTCCTTGCTTTGTGGGGAAAACTAGTTAAATCCAAGATTGCTGTAGATTTGTAGACACAGAGCAGAACCAATTTCTACCACCTTGCTGTATGCTCTTGCTTTAAATATGTGGGCTGGAGTCCATCTATTCCAAGGGCAATTTTATTTTACCAGAAATTACAGGGATTGCAGCTCATTGTAGCAAAATCTGATTATCATTCCTTGTTTTGAGAGAGGCATTTTGTTTATCACACATTTTGCTTTTTTGTCTTGGCTGAGATCACATCTCACATTAACTAATGGATGAGTTGTCCCTGTTTAGTTGTTCAGAAAACTGGATAATTTAACTATGGCCCCAATATGTAAGACAGGCTAGTGGTGCTAGTTTACTCACTCACTCATTCACTCACTCACTCACTTACTCACTCACAAATTATTTTCCAAAACACCTGAAGGAGGAACAAGAAGCAATGAATGGAAACTAATCACAGAGAAGAAACCTAGAAATAATGAGAAATTTCTGGACAGTTGGAACTATTAACCAATGAAATGGCTTCATTAGTTATAGTTCTCCATCCCTGGAGGTTTTTAAAGAGATTGGGCAACCATTTGTCTAAAATGGTATAGGTTCTCCTTGCTTAAACTGGAGGTTGGACTATAAGACCTCTAAGGTACTTTTCAACTCAGTTATTCTGTTAAAATTATTTGCAAAATGATTCAAACTCCACAATTAGTATTCTGTCAGTTCTGAAGATCATCTTAGAAAACGCCCATTTAGCGTCACTTGTACAGTCCATAAGCAGAGAGGCCGTCTAGTACAGTGGAATATGCTGGTGTTGAAAGCGCTTCTTCTCAGTTTACATTTGATTGTGGGCGACCATCGAGTGTGGGTATTTATTAAGGGATTGTAGTTTTTGTGGAATGCTATGATTTAATAATGTATGTTTGACACTGTAAATTACTAGAATGTATGTGTAGATCAGAGATCTCCAAACTCGGCAACTTTAAGACTTGTGGACTTCAACTTCCAGAATTCTGGGAGTTGAAGTCCACAAGTCTTAAAGTTGCCAAGTTTGGGGACCTCTGGTGCAGACAGTATTTAATTTTTAATTAAATATTTGATTTTTATTATTTTTAATGCCTTAAGATAAATGTGACTTTTGCATAACCTATATCTATATTAAGTTACTGTATGAAGTGCTAGGCTTTTATCAGGTACAAAAATATTGGTAATAATGTAATACTCAAAATAATAATAATCTTCCATTTTTAAAGATAAAAATATGATTATTTGAGATGTGAGTTTACTTTCACTCTTGAAAAAAAGAAAATCCACCATAAGCTTAAGAAATGTCAGGCCCAAGCCAAGGGACTACATTGCAAAAACCAAATTGAGTCAAATCCTTTATTTGCTTACATTTAAGGGATAGAATCTTGCCAAAATAAAGCTATAATCTTCTAATCTATTAAGTTTATTATGGGAGATTCTAGAACAGTGGTGGCTAACCTTTTTGGGCTCCTGTGCTGAAAATTGCGTGCGCTCGCATGCCAGCACCCAAAAGGCAATGCATGTGCCCCCCTGCTGCCCCCTTACCTGCACTTTGCCCGTTTCACTTCTGGTATTTCCGGAAACACCAGAAGTGATAAAACGAGACTACTTTTCAGCCTCCAAAGGCTGTAGAGACTTCCCTTGAGCCTCTGGGAGGCCAAAAAAAAGACCTCAAATGGGCCGAAAATCAGCTGGGAGGCACGCACATGTGCAGATAATTTTGGCCGGGGCTCACGTGCCCACACAAATGGCTCTGCATGCCACCTGCGGCACGCATGCCATAGGTTCGCCATCACGGTTCTAGACTGTGGCTACCCTGAACTTCTTTCTTCCCTTCCTTCCTCCGGCTCAGGACTGCAGTCTCTTAATCTGGAGTCTCTTAATCTCTTAATCTTAATCTCTTGTGAAAGCTTTTCCCCCATTGCAAGTGCACATTCCATCATTAGAATTGACACATCAAAAACTCATGGTGTGAAAATGGTTTTAAACAGCCCAGGCTGGATTTGTGCATTACTTCTAAACCATATTTTAGCTACAGTTTGTTAAAGCTGTGATTGCTTGATATGGCATACTAATCCATAAATTATATGCTGTTCAAAAAAATAAAGGGAACACTTAAACAACACAATGTAACTCCAAGTCAGTCACACTCCTGTGAAATCAAACTGTCTACTTAGGTAGCAACACTGATTGAAAATCAATTTCACATGCTGTTGTGCAAATGGAATAGACAACAGGTGGAAAGCAGAGGCAATTAGCAAGACATCCCCAATAAAGGAATGGTTCTGCAGGTGCTGACCACAGACCACTCCTCAGTTCCTATGCTTTCTGGCTGATGGTTTGGTCACTTTTGAATGCTGGCATTGCTTTCACTCTAGTGGTAGCATGAGACAGGAGTCTACAACCACACAAGTGGCTCGGGTAGTGCAGCTCATCCAGGATGGTACATCAATGCGAGCTGTGGCAAGGTTTGCTGTGTCTGTCAGCGTAGTGTCCAGAACATGGAGATGCTACCAGAAGACAGGCCAGTACATGAGATGTGGAGGAGGCCGTAGGAGGGCAACAACCCAGCATTAGGACCGCTACCTCCGCCTTTGTACAAGGAAGGATAGGAGGAGCACTGCCAGAGTCCTGCAAAATGACCTCCAGCGGGCCACAAATGTGCATGTGGCTGCTCAAACATTCAGAAACAGACTCCATGAGGGTGATGAGGGCCCGATGTCCACAGGTGGAGGTTGTGCTTACAGCCCAGCACCGTGCAGGACGTTTGGCATTTGCCAGAGAACACCAAGATTGGCAAATTCGCCACTGGCGCCCTGTGCTCTTCACAGATGAAAGCAGGTTCACACTGAGCACATGTGACAGACATGACAGGGTCTGGAGACGACGTGGAGAACGTTCTGCTGCCTGCAACATCCTCCAGTATGACCGGTTTGGCAGTGGGTCAGTAATGGTATGGGGTGGCATTTCTTTAGGGGGCCGCATAGCCCCCCATGTGCTCGCCAGAGGTAGCCTGACTGCCATTAGGTACTGAGATGAGATCCTCAGACCCCTTGTGAGACCATATGCTGGTGCGGTTGGCCCTGGGTTCCTCCTAATGCAAGACAATGCTAGACCTCATGTGGCTGGAGTGTGTCAGCAGTTCCTGCAAGACAAAGGCATTGATGCTATGGACTGGCCCACCCATTCCCCAGACCTGAATCCAATTGAGCACATCTGGGACATCATGTCTTGCTCCATCCTCCAATACCACCTTGCACCACAGACTGTCCAGGGGTTGGGGGATGCTTTAGTCCAGGTGGGGGAGATCCCTCAGGAGACCATCCGCCACCTCATCAGTAGCATGCCCAGGTGTTGTAGGGAGGTCATACAGGCACGTGGAGGCCACACATACACTACTGAGCCTCATTTTGATTTGTTTTAAGGACATTACATCAAAGTTGGATCAGCCTGTAGTGTTTTTTTCTACTTTAATTTTGAGTGTAACTCCAAATCCAGACCTCCATGGGTTGCTAGATTTCCATTTATAATTTTTGTGTGATTGTGTTGTCAGCACATTCAACTATGTAATGAACAAAGTATTTAACAATAATATTTCATTCATTCAGATCTAGGATGTCTTATTTTTGTGTTCCCTTTTTTGGGGGGGGGCAGTGTAGTTCACAAATTACAGTGCCTGAGTTCTCACATTGCATCAGTTCAAATATGTATATTCAGAAAGATATTTTTCCCATTAAAAATTCAATTTTAACATTAAAATTAAACACCAAAATGATGCATAGGAATCAAATCCTTTTCTTCTCGGCTGCTTTTTAGTGTCTTTAGAATTGCCAAGTTCTTCCTCACAGTCGGCACAAAAATTTTAGTTCAGAATTTAAGATGTTTTAAAATTTGCACTATCAAGATCCTGAGGGATTAACAATACATGTTTCCTAAATCAACCCAGAATATTAGATAAGATCCTTGAATTTCACCAGTAAACTTTAGTTATTATTCTGTGACTGTGCATTAGCAAAACCAGCATATCTTGAAATTGTTCTTCTAACATAAAATTACTTTATAAAACTAGTGGCCTTCAAAATACTGAGGCAAATACTGATTGTATTGTTTTGAGTTGTCAGTTAAATCCTATCCTGGATGTTGTGTTTGAAATAGGCTATTATGGATTGTTGTTAAATTGTTCAGAGTAGTTTTTGTGAGATGAGTAGATGAATTTGATTAATAAACATTAATAGCCAAACCATCAAACACTTGTTCACATAATCATTTGTCTCAGTGTTACAAACAATGCCATAATGTTATCAAATTTACTCTAAAATTGGCTTAGTAAAATTTATTGCTATAAAATAACTTCTTTCATTTATTGATACAGTTGAAAGTTATAAAAGAAAATGTGGGGGACGGGAGGAGGAGAGGGAAAGCATAATTCCAATTCTATAACAATAAAAATATGCCATAAAATGAAGAACAAAACAATCAGCAGGTACAAATTATATTTTTATTTTTAAATTGGCATAAACCAGAAGAGAACTGGCATTACATTTGATTCTATGGTCCCATTGAAAAAGGCCAAATGATTTTGAAAGGGTGTATAAGCCCACAGTGAAGAAATATACAAAGAGAACAAATGAAAACCCCAAAATATAGTTCAAAACAAATAATTAAAGTCATTAATTTAGACATTGAAGTCTAGTTTGAAAATCTAAGATGTACAGAAGACATGATGTGAATAACAATGGCTACAGAGATGCATTTTAGCAGTTTTTTTTTTCATTTTATCTATTTAAATACAGGTTTAGGTGCTTTTCAGATATTGGAAAAAAATCAAAGATAAAAGTGCATAATTCAAAGAAGGCAGAAAAAAAATAAATCAAGCAATGACAAACCATTTGTTTCAAGGAAGGGGTGAAAAAGCTAGAAGAGTTTTTTTTAAATCAGCTATTTTATTGTAACTTTATTTGGTCCTCTAAAAATATTTATTCACATTGTTACTTTGTATCTTCCTCATGAAAAGATAGCCTCTGCAGGATTGTCCACACGATTTTTGCCTAATTCTCATCAGTCAGAAAAACAGCTGCTTCTAAGCTTGTGCTTACATCTTAGCACCAAGAATGTGATGACCTCACTCCCTTGAGTCATTCCTCTGGGCACCCTTTAAAACTCACCTCAAGGATAAGTGGTCCCTAGACACCTACAGTCCTCTACAAATTGCTTTCTGACAGGAAAGCCTGCTACCATTCTCACTGGCCTTTCTAGTGGCTCCAACAGAGTTCATGGAATTATGCTATGAAATGAGGAAACAGACACTCCTTCCTGGAACACCTTTTTCACTAGTGCAAGCATTTAAGGGAAAAACAGGCTAGGATTTTTAGGAAATAAGACTCTAAAACATTTGTGCTTCTACAACATGAAAAGAGTGACTTGATAATTTGATCACTATTTCTATATTGATTGGAATAATGTATAAGAGCTTCTTAATGTTAGGAGCTCAAATCAAACCAGCAAACATATGCTAACTATGAAAGGTAGAAAATCAGAGTAAAATACTGGAACATCGCTTTACTTAAATTTGGAGGAACTATACACTGAGGTAAAAGGTTCTCCTTAATTCTTGCTTTATGAATACCCTTGCTTGCACCCCTTGTAAGAGATAGTTGCCTTTTATTCTTAACTGTATATGCTTTGTAGTGCAAAGAAAGTTAAGGAAAAAAGGTCCCCGAAACAGTAGAAATAATAAAGAGAGAATGTCAGCCCTTTACATGCCTCCTCTATGCAAGGGGAAAAGCAGAGATCAAAAAGCTATATCAAACAGCTCTGGAAGGGCAAAAAATTTCAAAGGTAGTAAGAATTTATCATATTGATCCTTTACAATGGAGAAGTAATAAGAACAAAGCCAGAAAGAGTAAGTGAATGTGCCTTTGATAACTGTAGCATATTTAAATGTTACAAATATCAGCTTTCAGGATACTTTCTGCTATTTGACAGAGAGCAAGTTGTACATTTGCTGAATAGGAGGGGTGGGGTTTGGGGGAGAGCTTTAAAAATAAGAGAAAGCAATTTCTACTCAATGAATGATCTAAGAATTTCACACTTTCAGTAATCCTCTTGCCTTTGTGGTTCAATCACATTATCCAAACAACATAAATTTCCAGTTTTGTAGCAGTTCTGATATTTTTTTAATAGCAAACTTCTATAAGAAATTTGATTTTGGTCCATGATATTATCCCATGCAGCAAAGAAACTGTCAACCTGACAGCAAAGAAGGAGAAATGGAATATTTCTAGTGAAAGGACTTTGTTCCCCTGATGAGTTCCTCCAAGAGTCAGGTCTACCATGAGAAACAGTGGAAGAGAGGGTAGACTGTAACCATTGCTTGGCTCAAATGGCACACAAAGGAATGAGGGAACTGTTTCTTAATCTGCCTATGAACTGACAAGATTTGAATCCTGGTTAAAAGCAAAAATCCTCATACAAGGAACTTATGAAAAACAAAAATGTGGTCCCAAAGATAGCACCTCTGTAGAAAGTATGACTCTTTTTGCTAAGGCTGATACAGAGAAATTTGGGGAATTTACCTATTTCCACATATTAAATACCAACAAGAATTAGAAAACTGGAAAAAGGAGAAGGAAACTGATACTTGGGCTTTACAAGGGCTTTTATGGAGGTTCTTAGTCATCCTGATTATAGTTGTCCCAAAAGTGCTTTAGAAAAGGCGGCTGATCTTTCTTGATGTCTTCAAGCTATGCAGGTTAAGTGTTCTAGTGGCAATTCTTCATGAGCATTCTTCTGATTACTGTCTAATCATGCCACGTATCCAAACTAGAGATTCACTCTGACTGAGTCGTGGCATCTAAGAGGAAATGCTAACATTATAATCAAGCCTGCCAAACCAGGGGTCCTAACCCCACAGAGCACTACTGGGCCTTTCATTTGGAACCAGGCCATGCAAGTGGTGGTCAAGTGCAAACACACAGCTCTACTTGCGTGAGTAGTGAGTGAATGGCTCAGCTCCATTTGAGCAGAAGGCATATGTGCCCACCACTCATGCAAATGGGGCTGCACACACACTCGCTCACCACTTAGGCATAACGATTTCCTCTCCCATGCCCACCCCTGCCTATCCGCAAAGGTTAAGGATCATTGTGCTAAACCAGTGATGGCTAACCTTTTTGACACCAAGTGCAAAGCGTGTATGCACATACCCCTAAAGCATGTACGCCCCCGCACATATGCCCCATCTCCCGCATGCACGCACGATCCCCTGCGCGGGCATGCATGACCCCCGCGCACACAACCCCATGTGTTCATCCCACCCCTGCACATGCGCACAAGTCCCGCATGTGCGTGCCGCCTCTTGTGCATGCACGGCAGAGACCCAAAGACCAGCTAGCTGGCGGGATGTCCATGGTGGTAGAGTTGAGCTGGGGCAACAGCTCGCATGCCAAGAGAGAGGGTTTTGTGTACCACTTCTGGCATGCGTGCCATAGGTTTGCCATCATGGTGCTAAACTATTCCATCTGTATAGAGTACCTTTATGCTAGAAACTGCTGCAGCTTCCATATCTTCCATAGAGACTACACATATGCTTACTGCTTTGAGTCCACAAAAAACTCTCCTGCTTTTAAAAAATACTTTCATCTCTTTCAAATGAATATTTAAAATTCATGGAAAGTTAGATAGAATGAGCAAGAGTCAATATTGCAGAGATCTTGATAATCTTTTTCAATAAAATGCTCAGATTTTCCCCAAGTTACTGAAAGTGTGACATTCCTCTCCTTCCCCACCAGCTTTTCAGCCTTCTTACACTACTTCCTAATCCATGTAGCAATTGAAGTAGGATTTATTTCATTAAGTATCAATTTCAGAAAATATAGCTCCAAGGAGAGGGAGGAGAAGAGCACAGTGCTATGTTCCACGAAGGCCGAGGAAAAGGATGGAAGGGCAATTACATGATACCCCTCCCAAGTTCGTATGCCTCTAAATCAAGGCTAATTTGGTCGAGAAAAAGATGAGCATGTCAAAGATTCATAACATAATAAATGATGAGTAACAAGAGAGAGCAAAGAAGTGATAAGAGAACAAAAACCCCAAAGAGCCCTTGCCCTGCTGGCTTTCAGGGTAGCACTACAACAGAGCTCATATAGCCTCCACATAGTTAGCTGGAAGCATGCCTGTGTCACCGGTCCGTTCAACGGTGCCATACATCCAGCCATCGTCAATTTGCTGCACATTGATTATGGTATCACCATCCTGGAAGGAGACCTCATCTTCATCGGCTGCACTGTAATCATAGACTGCACGGAACCGTTTCTGGGAAAGGGAGAAGAGAAGAAAGTAAAGTATAAATCAATCCTCACAAATAGATATTTCCAAAACGGTGGAAAAAGGAGAGAATTATTTTTTAAAATATATATTTAGGTTCAATGAATTTTATTTGGTAATATTTGTGCAACCTAGGAGCTTCAAGAAAATGCAGGATGTAGGGCTAAGCGGCTACAGATAGAGGCTGATAGAACAGTTTATTTCTCTGCCCACTCTAGTTTTCAAATAATCTGAATCTCCAAACATTAGGGAAGTAGAAAATGAAATTCAAGCAGAAAGAAACAGTTTACTGCTTTTCCTTCTTACAAACTACAAATTAACAAGATCTTCCCATCTCCTAAGGTTTCTACATTTTGCTGTTGCTTACAGCACACTTAGTATATTTTGACATTATGTCTAAGAATGTAAGCATATCAACAGGAAAGTGGAATTAGCAATAAATTCACATCTCTCAGAGATAAAATATAGGAAGGCACCCAACTTGTAAGCCAAATAAAACCACATAATTATCTGCCTGGACAGCCACTTATTCCAGGAAATTTTAAATATGCTCTATGTCCTCCTCTATAGTCCTCCTCCTCCTCTTCTGTGCTATATGTTTCTGCAAATTGCAGCAAAGGATTTTTAAGTCTTCCTGCTCCACATTCTCTAGTGTTTGTTGCTTAACTGATCATTTGGAAACAATCAGACAGTGGAAAAAAGAATATTGCGCATTCTAATGCTATGCCTCCTTTTACCAGTGCTCCAGCAACCTACTGAAAAGTATGAAAAGATAGATTTAAATATTTGGCTCTTATTAGCTCCCATCCTAAGTAAGGTTTCTGACTTGTTCTGGTAGATGCTAATTTTTCTGATAACCCCCTATTGTTACATGCAAACAGAATTCATGTTAATATATTATACTTAAAATTTTTATTTTCTATATTGTTTACAAAACTGAAATATACAAAATTAAAAACCGGCAAAAATTAAGCACAACACCTAGAAATGCTACACACTATCCATTTTGGAGGAACTTTTGTCTTACTGTTTGGTTTATGGATGAACTGTGCTCCATTGTGCAGATCAGCATGAACTGAATGAAACTTGAATTAAAAGTTTTACTGATTATCTGTTACTTTTCTAACTAAACAAGCTAAGAATTAAAAAGATGAAACCATAATTTCAAGATTCAACTGAAATCAGAGAATCAATAGACAGCTGGAGGCTAAATATCACAGTATTTTGAGCTGCCTTCTGTAGCTTTCACATGCAGAGATGAGACTTATTCCTTTCCAATATGGTACATTAATTGCTGCAATTAAAGTAATTTTGTTTAATATATACCTTTTCTGACATGGAAGCACCTTTCCTTCTATCTTCACCTGAACCTTAGAGATATAGACCACATCATTGGATAGTGGTTAAGATTTAAGACTACTTATTTCAGAATAAAATCCGAAATATTTACAAGAAATTGTATATACAGTAGAACCTTGGGTCATGAACGTTCCTGTTCACGACTAAATCGGGTGATGACCAACAATTTGGGAAAATTGTTGCTTCTGGTTGCGAACAGATCCTCGGGTGCCGATCAGTACAGTTGCAACTATTTCCCCTTCCGTGCATGCACAGTACTGTAGGTGCATGCGCAGATGGTTGTGCTTCCTGCCACAACCAGATCGGGCTGTGACTGTAGTCCTGGAATGGATTACGGTTGCGACCTGAGGTTCTACTGTACATGTCAATGCAGGACTATACTTACTCCTCCTCCACTTGGGGCACTACGCTGTATTGAGACTGGTGCTGCTGGTTCCTTAAAGACATAGGACTGAGAGGCTGGTTGTTGTGATGGCTGCTGATGATAAACTAGAATTGGGGGGAGGGGGAACAAAGACATTATTAACCATTGATTATAACTTGAATCTGCACTGGATAACTATCAATGCAAAATTCCTGATGAAAAAGTGTCTGAGATGCAAAATTTACAAATTGAAAAGCTTTGAGATAACAGAATCTGGTAAAGGAATAAGTACAGCCTTTTGCTTTCATCTTTGTTTCTATTTGTCATTATGTTTTAAAAACTGCAATATTAAATAATTTGGTGCATATTTATTTGTGGAATAAGTTTACACACCAGGCTGCAAATTTCTTCTGGCTGTTTTTTGAGTCTCATGTCATGATTTGGGGGACAATAATTTGTAATCAAATGGAACAATTTGTATGCTATTAAAAGTTAATAATGTTAAGCCTTAATTTTATGTTGGTTCTTCATAGTCTATGCATGAATTTGAATACTAGTCAGTGATTATAATAAACTGAATAGATTAACTGAGAATGTAGCTTATAAGAAAATGGAAACTATTACCAATAACACTTCTACTTACAATTATTAGTCCTACTATTTTCATATTTTTGGTGACAACTGTTTATTTTGCCTAGTATTACAGATAATCACTCGTTTTGCACACAATATTGGCAGGCTTCATCTACAATAATATTCTTGCATTTTAATATCAGATAGATAATTTGTGGGCGTATTTAGCATCAACTAGAGTAGTCTTTCCAGTTATGTTATCTTTTTCCCTGTCACTCTGCTACTCCATCTCCCACTTCTCAGTGCTATGGAACTGTTTCATTTCACTCATGTATCTTATGATTCTTCTAAAAACTGAATTTTGATATGATATAATACTAGCGTGTTTAGGATTACGAAAACTAGGATTCAAGTACCTCTTCAATTATCAATAGTAACTTTGGGCTGCTACCTTTTTTCAGCTCAATCTATCTCACAACTAAATTAAATAAATGAGGCTGTATCCCAGAATGAGCTCCTTATATTGCATTGTAAGAAATAAATAACTATAAATTATAAACACCGCTTTATAACTATAAGTTGAACAAAGGCAATCCTATCTTATTTGTGCAAGATAAAATTATTGCAAGGCAAATTAATAGTTATCTTCGTATAAATACATTGATGGGATTTGCAACAATATCTTTTTTCCTCTTGCTCATTACCAGGGTTACTTGGCTGGGCATGATGAGGTTGTTGATGTGATGAAGGTGGCTGTTCAACTGGTCTCCTGTAATTGGCACCTTCTTGAGAATTACGGCGTTCCAGCTCCCCTCCCTCCATTCCAGGAGCACCCATCTTACTCTTCTCAAATTCCTCATGATATTTAATCTACAAAACAAGGAAAATATATTATCAGCAAGAGCACTGTAAGAAATGGAAAAGCCTTATAATGTATTTGCCACATTAGTAGAAATTTTTCTGACTTCTTGCTGACCTTTATTATATCATGCATTTTTGTTTTCACTATCTTAATGAAAATTCATTAATTACAATTGGTTGGTTAACTTCCACTGAAAGTTGCAGATGAATACACGAATAGTTGAAGGATTGAGAGTCAGGAATTGGGTTACTGAGGAGTAAGAATACTAAAAGTTAATCAATTTTTCCTTTTTTACTAATTCTACATTTGTTTATCAAAAGCTTAACATACCAAATTGCTTTTGTTACATATTCTCTACTCAGCATTCATCAGGAAAATGTATTATGCTGTTCAGCAATTGTTTATCAAATTCCAGTATATAGTCTTGGGCAGTTCCAAGACATAAACCCCAGAAGCAGTCAGCTCATTTTTCACAAACACTGGTTCCCTCCTTAAAATAATTCTCCTTAACCTTTCTCTCCATGTGATGAATTACTGTAATAGACAGTGTGAACCAGAAGATGGAAACAGAAAATGGGTTCATTCCTATACAACACAGGTTTGATTGCGTCACACGACGCATCAGGATGTTTTTTGCCTTTGCGGAGCCAGGATGAACGTGGCCTGTGTGTGATGCATCCAGCTCGTGGACCGCCAGTTTGACACCCCTGCTATATAATATTGTGGAGTGTAATCAACTTTCTTTCCCCATTAAGCTACCTTTCCTAGCCAGACTGATTGACTGTTTGTCTATCCATCTTTCCTCCCTCCTTATTTTTCTGAGGAATATCAGTTATAAATATTACTTAGCCATTACTTATTTTTACGATAGGAACTTGAGAAAAATTAAAACTATGATAGGATCAAGTTTAATAAAGGCATGGTCATTTTTGCTAGTTAAATCCACAAAAATCAGGTCTACCAGAGACCATCTGCCTTTGATTTCAATCCCTGAAGCGATTCTTGTGAATGATGAATTCTGTCATTCCACAACCTCAAGATTTGGGGATGTCATGCAAAATAAACTGAATCCCTTGAGGAATCCCTTCCCAGGCCCTCTGCTCCATAGTCTATTGACTTGTAAGTTTTAAATTAGGTAATTCGTTTTTTGTTTTGCTTTTTTCCTCTTTCGTTATAGATTCACTCCAATTCTCTATGCTACAAAACCCCCGGGGCTACAATGGGGTGTATGAAGACATGTTCTTGTTCTCCATTTTAGTCCAGTGTCTTGGTGAAATGTTAAATGAACAGGAATGTATTTGCAGTATTTGGAACTTTATAAACAATATCCACAGTACTGCCTTAATAACAAAATTCAGGAGTCTGCAATCAAGATGTTTTAAGAAAAGGAACATAATGAAGCTGACAAAGGAAAAGCTTTTAAATATCTGAAACATGGAGATAGAAGATGAAATGTGCTGGGCAGCTTACATTGCTGATTTGATCTTGAGTTTTCTTGATTCGCTGTAATTCAGGTGTGTCAGCCACCACACTAAAGCCCTTCCCTTTATTCTTTTCAAATTCCTCCTTATAGCGGACCTGTTTATGAGAATGAAGAAACAGACGTTATTTATATTATGCCAGCACAACTGTGTATGAATTCTAATCTACAACCCACCTGAATGTTAAAAATGATTATTATTGTGGGACTGAAATTGCCATTAGAAATACTTGCTTAAACAAACTGCAATGGCTAATACTTGAATAAAAAAAGTTCTAAATACTATGGGAAAACCCTAGTTTGGATTAATGGCTTTATATGTTATAACAGATATAAAGTGCTGACCTCATGCCTGCAGGCTGGTAGGAAGTAGATGGGGAAGATTAGGCTTAGATTCAATATCCAGCAAGTCAATGTTATGGGTTCAGAAGTCACCCAATTCAGAAAAATGTATCCTTAACTATAGATGGGATCATAGATACAGATACAACTTCCCCATACTCATGTTTAAACATTCATGTTTAAAATCTCCCTTACCTCTACGTGTCTCAATCTAATTTGAAGAAGAAACTCATACATATATACACAAAGAGTCACTCTATCCATAAAAGCTGAGTTTAGGACCCTCTTGGTCAGTAACTAAGCTAGAATGTCATATATACCTGTAAAAGGTGAAATCACTCAATAAGCAAAATTTCCCCATATTAGTATATCATGTAAGATATTCTAAAGTTAATAATGGTTCCATTCTGGTGAGTTGTAGATTTTCTTGAAGACATCTGTTCAAAATATTAGGAAAATTAAAACATACACACCTAAATGCCAATTTTAAATTTATTTACCTAAAATATTCTCAGTGTACAGAACAAATTTCTGATGAATGTACACAGATTTGCTATTGCTCTTTGTGGAGCTAGCAAAGGGGGAGGGAGGGAGGGAAAGCGAGAAAGAGAGCGCCTTGTTTTCATAGACAGCAAAAAAAAATCACAGCTGCAAGCAGTTTTCTAAATCTAAATTGTGAAACTGACAGGAGTGCATGTCAATACAGACAACTAATACCAGTTTGAGAACCAGTTTAGTATGTAGTTAAGGCATCAAACTAGAAACTGGAAGACTATGAATTCTATTTTTGCCTTAGGCATAAAGAAAGCTGGCTGGCCTTGGGTCAGTCACTTTCACAAATCTCTAGGAAGGAGGCAATAGCAAACCACTTCTGAAAAACCTTGCCAAGAAAACTACAGGACCTATTCAGGCAGTTTCCATTGGTCATGACTGAATAGAAGAAAAAAAATGTTTAAGAAACCCAACTCAAAAGAGCAATTTTAACAAGAGGTAAATAAACTTTTGGTACATATTAGGGTATCCAGAGTCTGGAAACAACACAAAAGTAGCTCCAGTAGAAACACTTCTTAGTGAAAGATGTCAGAAAAGTACTGTGTTATTTAAAATGTTATTGTAAGTTTAGCTGTTCCTATAATAGGACAGGGAGAGTAGGAAAAATGAAATCTTTGGATTGGTTTAAGAATATCTGAACTTTACCATTTTACACAGGAGCCAATACTATGATTATTTGCCATAGGGACAGCATTATTTTCAGAAATATACAAATCAAATGTTGCAAGCATTCATCTTTGGAAAATATATAAAAAAAATGTAACCATATGTTATCAGTTCACACTGTTTTATCCAATTTCTATTTAGACTCCTATTTGCTTTCAGTTTTATCTCCTGAGGAATTTTAGGAAACTTGGAAAACTCATATGTTGTTGTACAACCCATGTTGTCTATCAGTAAATCTTTTGTTGCCATCAGCCTGAACCACACATACCAAAAGTAAGTTATTTTCCTTCCAGATATATTCACCTCTAAACAAAATTCACTGATCTCGTATCTGTAAAGTCTACAGTTTCAACCCATGTTTTAGGAGCTCCTATACCCAGCTTTCTTATAGAAAGGATGCCCAGCACTCAGAAAAAATACTCCAAATTTTTCAGGAGTGTATCACCTTATATTCAATACTTAGTGCTTGCCTGCCAGAACAGCATTTAATGCTACGGTAAATGATTTCATCAAACCAGGGAAAGAAAATAGACATTTTTTAAAATCAAAATATATCAAAGCATTAAAGTTTAGCAAAGAAAAGGATTTAAGTGATATAGCCCTAAGGTATATCTAGTTTATCATAAAAGACAAGCGTCTTCTGTAAATCATTACAATCATGTACAACAATTAGTAACTGGAAAGAAGAAACATACACCCTTTGGCTGCTTTATGTTTATTTGCAGATTTCTTACTATTTTTATGTATCTTTCATTATAATCATAAACTTAAAGTACATCATACATGTAGCAAACAAAAATTATGTTGTAACTGAAAACATATACAACATTGTTAATGAGAGAATTATTATTCTCATTAACTAATGAATTATCAATGAAATATCTTCTGAAGGTATTTCATAAGACATTCTACTCCTTCATAATTATGTTTCAAGTATTGAATCCTTATAGAATCATTGTTTCCTTTGTCCCATGCTTTAATATGGGAATTTAAATCTTCCACATTTTGAGCGTTACAGACAAGATTATGGAAGCATATTGGAAGTAAGCTACTATATTAATCATAAGAAAGAAATATAACCCTTACTGAAGTTACACAAACTATATAGAAAAAGGGAGACATTCCTTTGCTGCAGAAGCAACAAGTCTGTTGCAAGCAAGAAGAGGAAATACTCAGACAAGGCTGGCTTTCAGTTTTCTTTGTCCTTTTATGGGCACTCAACTGGAATCGACTCAACTCTTATGCTTGTAGAAGGCTAGACATAAGTGAGTCAAGCAAGCTGGATAGCTCTTTCTCATGTCTTGCTTAAGCAATAGCTGGGCTATTATAAGCTGTTAAAAGGAGGGTGGTGGGAGTATAATGCTGAAAAGAAAAATGGGATTAACTGGGGGAAGTCAAAAGGGCGGGACAGCTGCCATCAACCCCTCAGTGAGGTAATTCAATTCACCAGCTAACAAACAGTTTCCTCCATTCCTTCTCTTCATAGCAGCTTCAATTATGAAGCAGTAGAAGTCTATCACACCTCCCATTTTTAAATCAGGATTCACAAATTTTTACTCCAATTTAAAAATAAAAGGGAATACTTGGGAACTTTGACACCAGTATGCAAATTCAATCTACCAATTAGACCATCTTAAATTTCATTAAAAAAGCAAATCTGATTCTTAATCATATGAAAAATGATTCATATTTAAAAAACAAGGTGGAAACAATAATGATTTCCTGCAATTTAGCCTAACCCTAAAGGGAAGCAAAAGAATTCAGCAAAACGACACATACTGGACACATGTTCAATCGGCTACTTAGGCCATTGCCTCCAATCTTTTCTAATTCAAAGTTTTGCTTAAAAAAAGGAAGGAATAAAGCATACCATATCTGGACTCACCCAATACTGCAGAGAGTATAGGACAGCAAAAGTCAAGGTGGCAAAAGCAGCTGGACTACACTGGGACAGTGGATTTGCATTGTGCTGCTGTGCCAGATTGGGAAGGGTGAAGTTTCTAGGACCAGTTGTAGCTTCACACCATGCCATGACTTAGGGCTTCAGAGCCACAGTGCACCAAAAATCCCCTGACCTGCAGCATGGCAAGCAGCCTCAAAGTCATTTTCCCAATAAGGCAGGGTGCCAGCAGCCAAAAGGGCACCACAGAGGAATGGGCAGTTGGGGAGAGTTGGAGGCAAGGCAGTCTCTTCCATTGGAAGAAACCAGACTCTGGTCTGGGATGGACCAAGCCTGGACTGACTTTTGGCAAAGCACAGTGATATGGTGGTGTGATGTCACACTTTATGACTATATCACTTAGGAATAGAAATTATGTTCCTGAGATCATGCTAAAAATACTTTCATTAGCGAAGATCATTTATTTTCTAGGACTTACCTGCCAATATGGAATCTGTAATTGAATTTAAATGTCCACTGATGTTAACGAATGCATTTATGGGACTCAACACAATTAGATCTTTTTTTCCCCAGTTTTATTATTTTTATAAATTATCGAGTGAACATACCTAATACTTCTTTCTCCTTCTCTTTTCCCCACAACAGCAACCCTGTCAGGTGGGTTAGGCTGAGTATGTGATGCTGGCCTTGAGTTATTTGTAAAATAATAATGGTGAAATAAAAACCTGCAGTACAAAAAAGACTAACTGTATTGGTTCCTCTAAATGCATCTATTAATATCAGTTGACTACTGTCTGATTCTATACTGTCAGATACCTATCGTAGAAAATAAATGGTTGATTATCACATGTTTGCATTGTTCATTTAACTGTATTTTATTAAAGTACTTGCACAGAAAATAATTGTGTAGTAAATCACTCCAAATTTATTTTGCAGCAAAGATGGTCCATCAGGAATATATAGTGGATATATAGTGATGATTAATGGTTTGAGAACTCTTTTAAATATTCAATATTTCTTCATGAATATGACCCAAAATGTAAATATTGAGACACAAGTCTAAAGCTAGTTAAAAAGAATTAAACAAATAACCGAAAAACATTATATCATACATTCATTGATTTATTGAGGGAAGCTACATATTTGATTAAGACAAAAGTATGTGAACTTTCAGTAAATGATATGCTCCCACCCCCATGTCAGAAGTATCTATTTGAGATAACTGTTAATATTCTGTATATTGGCTTGAAGGAATTTTGGCACATTCCTCCTAGGAATGTTTAATTCTTTTTAACTAGCTTTAGACTTGTGTGGAAAAATACTACATTTTGGATCATATTCATGCAAAAATATTGAAAATTTAAAAGGATTGTTCCCAGCTTGATCTTCCCACTTAAGAGATAGATAGATAGATAGATAGATAGATAGATAGATAGATAGATAGATAGATAGATAGATAGATAGAATGAATAACTTTGTCACTTTGAATGTACACTAATTGGCATACATTAAAAGTGAAATTTCATTGCATACATATTTATATAGAAATATTGAAAATTCAAAAAGATTCACAAAACTTTAAGCACTACTGTAGTATTCCTTCTATGCTGCTACAAAAATGTATTGGTGCTTAAAATTGGACATTCTCTCTCACAAAAGAACAAATACAGAATTCTCAAGTTTCAGGTGCTGTTTAACCTGAAATTATTTCCTGTTTTCTCTCCCTCAAAATGCAGTTTTCTACATTTAGTAAACCAAGACCACAGGAAATAAACATTCTTATTTTACAGTCATCTGTGGGCTGCAGGCGTTAAAATTAATCCAGCTGGAGAACTTGTTTACTTACACAGAAGATAATTGTGTGTTTTTGGCAAGCTATCGGAACTAGTTACGCCTTCTCAGCTACTCAAAATAAAAAAGCAAAATTGTCAGAAGTATGTAGTAGGAACACTCAGCATAGTTACTTCAGTTCCAAACGTTGTTATAGGAAAGGTCCAATAACAGCTATAGGAGTTACCAAATGGAATAACATATAACCAATATTTAGATTCTAAACCCTCTTCATTTTATATCCTAAAGTTCTTATTAAAATATATCTAACTGCTTGCATCAAAACAAGCACAGCGATTATAGTCAGGTGTTGATGCTAACAGTCATCTATTAGTCAAGTAGAAAAATGTTACCTGAACTCAGTAATTTGTCCTGTGTATCACTTATATATCATGTATTTTCAAATTCAAAACAATCTAAAAATATGATCATTATATAACAAAGCAATGTGTAAGAAAAAGTCATTTAGCATCTACCTTACAGACCAAATGAAAATATGAGGAAGCAGCCATGAAAAACTAGCTCTGTACAGCAGTGGAAAATAAAAGCACAAATACAAAGAAAAGCAGTCTTTTACTAATGCTCCAGTGAGGGGTAAGGTTGGTGAGAGATAATGTGAATTGTTTTATGGAATTTCATATTTCTGTTGTTTAGGAGGAAAAGTTGTAATGAATTCGCTAATAATGTAAATACTTAATTAGAAATGATCAGGCACATTCAACAATCCTCCTTAAGCGTTGGTTTTGACCAATAAAGAGAAGTTAGGGTAGCTTTGCTGAGCTCTGCAATGGTCTTCCTCCAAGACACCGTAACACTTTACATGAATCATTAACTCCTCTAGCCACCAAAACCAGACAGAGAAAATGGAAGTAAAAATCAGTTATCTTAAGGTAACAGTTAATCTTCCTATAAAAAGCCAGCACAGGGCACTGATCAAATCAGGGAATACACAACTCATATTTGAACAAAGATATTTTGCTTCTCGTTAATCTAGCAGACACTACATAACCAATAGTATAGGAGAGGTTAAAAAAAAGAACTATTTCTCAGTTATCTGTTTCCTACAACTCATTTTATGGCACATATATATAATTTGCTTCTGTAATAAAAGCATCTCCAGAACATGGTGGCTTGTCATAATACTCACACCCTGGATCTGCAGTGAGGATACTCAGCTAGAAGAACTTAAGTTCAGTCTTTTTCCTAAAAGCAGATCTGTATGAATGTTAACATGTTAAGAGCAGAGCACTTATAAAAACATGAAAATTAAAAATATTTCCATGAGATTGCAAACAACGATCAAAAGCATGTACTCAGTCCTCTCCCAGGGTTAAATCAAATTAGCAAACAGGCTTGTGGGGCATGAAATCCAATCCTTGAAACAAAATAAACATAATATGGAATATCAAATATGATTATAAGGCAGGTTTAAAGGAGAAAGAACTAGAGAGAAATAATTGATCAATTGAACATTGGTCTTACCTGAATGTTCTTTTTCTTTCTGTGGTGAGAGAGTCCAGTGAGTGGGGATGACTCCTGTCCTTGCTGATTGGACTGAGTCTACCTAATTGATTAAGCTCCACCTGCGCCATTGGCCATGCCCCAGCTTTCGGCGAAGAACTTGACAGACTGGACGTGTCTCTGTAGATTCAACGAGAAAAAACACATATCATCGCTCCCCCCAACCCACGCCCTTGACCAGTCATAAAAGGGTGGACCTGGACTCTCACCATCGAAAGAGAAAGAATATTCAGGTAAGACCAATGTTCATTCTCCTTTCTGTGGCTACGAGAGTCCAGTGAGCGGGACATACCAAAGCTGAACTGTCCATGGGAGGGCTCAAATCTGGTCCTGCTCATGCTGCTGTCCATGAACACTTTGCAGAACCCTTCTGCCAAACACTGCATCAGCCGATGCGAAGGTGTCCAATCAATAATGTCTGATGAATGGAGAGTGCGAAGACCACGTAGCAGCCCTGCAGATTTCTTTGATAGGCGCCTGTGTGGCCCTTCCGTCGCTGTAGCCGCACTCCATGTAGAATGCACAGTCACACCTCAAGGAATCGGAAGAGACCTACTTTCATAAGCTCTGGAGGTGCAGGAACAGATCTATCTGCCCACTGTCAATGGCGTGATTTTGCCACTCAAGGTGGCCAGTTAAAATGACACAAAAAGTGCCTCTACGAAGAACTGCTGTTCTACAAATATAGATCTTCAATGCTCTGTGAACATCCAAAGTATGCCATGCCCGTTCCAAGGTGTGAGAAGGATTAGGGCAGAAATTTGGCAAGGTAAGCTCCTGAGCTCTATGAAACCAGGAATTGATCTTGGGCACAAAAATGGGATCTAATCTAAGCATAACTCTATCCAGGAGGAAGACAACAGAGATCTTCCTTAACAGACAGCTGCCATTTCAGAAATTCTCCGGGCTGAAGTGATCGTCACTAAGAAAGCTACCTTAATGATCAACATATGTAGACTAATGGATCTAAGAGGCTCAAAGGGAGCCTGTGTCAAAGCCTTGAGCACCTTAGGGAGGTTCCCAAGTTGGGAACCTATGGACCACTGGAGGCCTAATATTGGACGCTCCTTTCAGGAGCCTACAAATAGTGTGATTCAGGGACAAGAACCTCTTCCCGTGAATGTGAAGCAGAGAAGAGAGGGCCACCACTTGCCTATGAAGGGTATTGGCTGAGAGCCCCCTGTCCAGGCCATCTTGAAGGAAATCTAATATAGAAGCATCCATAGGGTGAAGGCGAGCCCTGCCACACCACTGACAGAAGGTCTTCCAGGTGGCATCATAAATACGATCAGTAGAGGTTTCCTGGCCACTTGGATCATATGAATTACCCTCTCTGAGATATTGTGCTCTCTCAGAGAGCCCTGCTCAAGCACCATGCAGTCAGTTGTAACCACTGAGACTCTGGATGAACTAGGGCCCCCTGATGTAATGATATCTTGTCTGGAGGGATCCTCCACAGGTTGGTGATGGATAGATTCACCAGGTCCCAGAACCAGAGACGTTGGGGCCAATAAGGAGTGAGAAGTATGACTCCATCCCTTCCTCCAGGTTTTTCAGATTATCGCTGGCAGCAGCAGAAGAGGAGAAAAGGCATACAGAAGGCCCTGAGGCCATCTGCTCCTGACAGCGTTGGTCCCTTCCGTATCTGGGGTCAGGAACCTGGTGAAGAATCTGGGCAGCCTGGAATTGCTTGGAGAAGCAAACGTGTCCACTACTGGTTGGCTGAACCTCTGTGTCAGCTCCTGAAATAAAAGAGGAATGGAGACTCCACTCTGAATGATCTATCCTGGCTCTGCTAAGCCAGTCTGTTTGCACATTGTCAATATCAGAGATATGTTCTGCCTGAATGGACAAGCGATTTCTCTCTGCCCAGTGTCCCAGGCATTCGGCCTCCAATACTAAGGACCTGGACCTGGTTCCACCCTGCCTATTTATGTGGGCCTTGGTGGCCACATTGTCCATCATATTCAGGACATGAGACCCTTGTACCAAGGGACTAAACCATTTGAGAGCCAAGCAGACAGCCCTCAACTCCAACCAGTTGATATTTCTCCCTTGTTCTAGTGCTGACCACTGGACTTGTGTCACCTGGGACTGAAGATGAGCCCCCTATCCGAAGAGACTGGCATCAGTAGTGATGACAAGCCATGGAGACTCTTTAAATAGGTGGCCTGTGCAAATCGCTTGGGATTGCCACCACCTAAAGGACTGTTTCACCAATTTGGGGACCCTGACCTTACATGAGGAGTGACTCCTTCCACCTTTTGATAAGGCAAGAGGAACTACTGCAGTGTCCTTGAATGCAGCCGTGCCCAAGGCACGATGGAAATGTAAGACACCACCTTTCCCAGTAGCTGAGATAGTAGGGCCAAAGGTACGGTATCTGCCTTCTGAATTCTGCCTGCCAGTGCCTTCATATTGTTCCGGCGGTCCTGGGAGAGATAAATCTTACAAGAGACCATGTCAATATTGGCCCCCAAATACAATAAACACATAGTGGGGATGAAGTGGCTTTTCTTGGTATTGATTGAGAAGCCATGGGCCTATAATAGGGAAACTATCATTTGAAGTCTCTCAAAGTCGTGCTCTCCAAAGATGATTGAATTAAAATATCATCCAGGTAGCATTGCACCCTTACTGGAATAGCAGCTGCCTGAGCCAACGTAAGGAGGCTCTAGTAAAAAAGGATGCAGCAGATGAAGCTTTGACTGCCCACGTAGCTGCCTGATAGCTTCCCTGAAGAGATTGTTCAATCCTCTTATCTTCTGCTTTTAAGGCCTCTTCTGGATCCGCTGGATTTGAGGAGAAAGCCACCAAAGCCACCACCGGGCTATCTAGTGCTGGCACCTGCAGAGATCTGGTAAAATAACGACACTCATTAGAAGATAACATGGACGCTATCCCAGGGAATTCTAATTGTTTGTTGACTTCAGGATTAGCCTTGGAGCCAGAACCACCTCTGTGCGCAAAGTTGGCTCATAGAAAAACTGATCCGGAGGAGCTGGGGTATCTCCTACTGTCTCCCCAACATCTGCCTCTGGCCCCAATTGAGCTGTGTTCTTTGCCTTGAATAATAAAGAATGAAACAGAGTAGGCTTGAACAGACCAGTAAAGGCAGATTGATCTGAGATCAATCCTTCATCTTCAGAGAGATCTGACTCTCTCCTATCCTCCTCTGCTGCTATAGAAGAATGACTGTGCACTGACGGATCTGGCGAAACTCAATCCTGCAAAACTTGCCTAACTCTGAGGTGAAGGGACGGGTCAGGCTCTGACATGATAGAACCATAAGAAGCCACAGATTCAGGCCTTCTTAACAATTGGAGACTCTCAACAATACCTCTCCTGATAGCCTTAGATATAATGGCTTCCATATGAGCAGGCACTTCTGGCTCAGAAAACTTTGGATCACGAAGGCCTGCAGCAGCGGGTGTAAATGTGGCCTCTACACCTGTTCTGGGCCTTTTAGGGGGTTGCTCCCATGATTTTCCTTGAAAGGCTATCTGAGGAGCCCTCTCATAATCCCTGCCTACTGCCATTAACTGTGGATCTGCAGATTCCAATGTGTGAGGCCTACATCCAGGGCAGGCCCAAGCCCAGGCTCAGGCTCTGCTTGCAATTCAGGGGCCTGGAGAGCAGAAGCCGAATCATCCGGGGGAGGAGATCTGAGACTCCTCCTACCAGCAGTCCGTTGGCTCTTTTCCACTTGCTTCTCCAGAGCTCTCTGCCTCCTTATGGCGTCCTGTTCTTCTGTCTTGGAAGGCTTTTTGGAAGCATGGGCCTTCCTTGTCTGCCTCCAGGGGAGTTTCCCTTGGAAGAGGAGGGACTGCAGCCTCCTTCCTTCTGAGGCTTGCCTGGAGTCTGTGCATCCACCATCTTGACCTCTTCACCGGCTGAAGCAGGCCTCTTTAGGCCTAAATGCTGGGCTGCAACCACGCCCTGCTGGTTCTCTACCTTCAGGCCATGGGCGGGCTCGTTACTATTTCAACCCCTGAAGCAGCCTCCAATCCTGCTCAGTAAGCTTTACATGACTGCAGGAGGATCCTGGGCACACCACGCAATTCCCTGCCTAAGCACTGGCACCTGTGGGCGATCTCGCGCCCAACAGCTCTTTTGTGGGCCGATCTTGCCTGCCGATCACCCAGACTGCTACCACAGCCCCTAGTGCTCCACTACACTTGGCTAGTGTGCTGGTAACCCTTTTGCCAAGCCACTAGGCCGTTCCCAAGGAACTATGGCCTGTGGCACTAACCTTCTTGATCTTATCGTCAGTTTGAAGCAGCAAACACAGAAATAACTCCACTTCAGCAAAATTTAAAGTGGAGCTCCAAAAGAACACGTCCATCCTGTCTGGGACTGAGTTGAAAACTGGGGTGTGGCCAACGGTGGAGGGTGGGGCTTAATCAATTAGGCAATCCAATCAGCAAAGACAGGAGTAATCCCCACTCACTGGACTTTTATAGCCACAGAAAGGAGAAAACATAAGTGAACTATGATAAAACTATATTTATTTAGCTAGCACAGGGATAAGCAATAGAAAGTGGACTTTACTCATTGTTCTGATCTGCCTTCATAGCCCACATATAAAAGAATATGACCTTTCACTGCTTAGTTCAGAAGGTTATCCACATACCTTGGAGAAAAAAAATAACCAAAAGCAAGTTAGGGAAAACAGGGAGCACCAGGGAAGCTTTTTAATAAATAGTTGTTTTCTGACTTGCAATTATCCCCATCAATGAATTTGTGCTGGTTTAAGCATCAAAACTTCAAAGCATAATCAGGTGTTTAAGCATTAATGACTTTGTCTAATCATTCACCAAGTTTTATCTTATAATCTGGGTTTACATTTAGAACAAAGGGGATAGGGGAACAAGGGAAAAATAAGTACGTTTTATATGAAAAGGACATTATAAAAACAGAGCAAGAAATGCATATAGAATAATGCATATTAACAAGCCTATGATTACAAGTTCTATGGCCAACCACTTCTAAATGTTCTTTTAAATCAGGGAAAGTTATTAATGGCAACAGTATTGAGGCTTGATCAAAAAAGACAAGAAGTGAAGTAACTATGATCTATATAAAAAGAACTTTAGAATTGTAGTAGCATGTTGTTAGATCTTGTAGAATATTCTTCCATTGCTGCAGGGATCAACACTCTGAAAAAAAGAAATCTCTACAGAATCTACTTGCTTTATAACTTCTGCTTCCTCCTCACTGAGCAGAATTCTCTTATTGTTAGCACACTATAAAGGAGGAAATGAGGGTTTGTGAGAAAATTCTACCTAGCTTATAGAACACATCAGCTTAGATATGACTTTTAAGTGGGAAGTTTGGGGGGGAGGGAACTAAGTATATTGGCAGTTAGTTCTGTATGAGACAGCTATTTGCATATAACAATGAAAGACAACCATTTCCCTAATATATGTAGTAAATTTGATAAGAGGGATATAGGTAGCCTTCGGCTTATGACCAAAGTTATAATGTTGTAGAGAAAAGAAACCTATCCTCACACTTATCCCAATGTCATATGAATACATTTCAAGCACCTGGCAAGTGACTGCATTTCCAACCAGTTGCAAAATCCTGCAGTCATACTATGACAATATATGACTTTCCAACTGATTTCCAGCAAAAACAGTCACTTGGGGAAGCTGGAATCACTTAATGATCATGTGATTCCCTTAAGAACATAGTGAAAACAGTTGCAAAATCAGGTCTGGTCACACTTTATAACTACACCCAATTCTGACAAAATATCCATTCTATTCCCAATGGTGGTCGTAAGTTGAGGGCTACTGTATTATGCAGATTTCAGCATGCATTCTTAGCTTTATTGCAAAAGAATATATAATACAGATGGTTTGGCTTGCTTAATGCCTAGTATTTAACAACACCCAGATAAATTTTGTATGAAGGTTTAGGAATAAAATCTGATTTTATTAATACTATAAGGAACTTATTTCTGCATTCTAATGCATACTTTGCTTTCCTAGCATGCAAAATGTTTTACAGTCTTTTATCTAATTTGCTCTCTCCTCAACACTGAATGATGGAATTCCTTTCAGGATGAATCTTCTTAATCCTATTGCTCTATGCTATTTCATATCTGCATATATCACCCTACTTCTTCATAACTTAACTATCTACCATATTCATACCATGATTCAGGGGTGGGATCCAACCGGTATAACTACCGGTTCTGTGATTTTACACGCT
Organism: Hydrophis major; assembly: GCA_033807585.1. Taxonomy (NCBI): domain Eukaryota; kingdom Metazoa; phylum Chordata; class Lepidosauria; order Squamata; family Elapidae; genus Hydrophis; species Hydrophis major. Next base: position 38,781,036 of record CM066343.1, on the reverse strand, counting down.
ACACACGCGTGTATATCGTTGTTATCTAGCTGCCTGGACAGCTGAGCAGCGCTGTGCGTGGGTGCGCAGCGGTTGAAAAAGCACTTTTTTCCTGCTTTTTCAACCACAGCTGTGTGGCGCAAAACAGCTGTGGTTGAAAACACAGGAAATAAAGGTCAGCTAAGAGCCCAGGCGGGCCAAAACTGCAGCAAACAGTATTGCGAACAGTTGCTGGGGTGCATCCACAGTTTCGTTGTACTTGTACAATGATACTGTTGTTGTTGTTGTTGTTGTTGTTGTTGTGTTCTTCTTCTTCTTCTTCTTCTTCTTCTTCTTCTTCTTCTTCTTCTTCTTCTTCTTCTCCTCCTCCTCCTCCTCCTCCTCCTCCTCCTCCTCCTCCTCCTCCTCCTTTTTCTTCTAACATAGAACCAGTTCTATGTATGCTCTGTTTGCTGCTTTTCATAGCAACCACTTCTACAGAAGTGGACAGAACGGGTAGAATCCCACCCCTGCCTTGATTCATCTTTCTTAGTAGGTATATAAGGACTTTCACAATTGTACTTTCATGCTCTGGATTCCTGAGCTAGTGTTAAGATACTATCTTTCATGTGTTGCATCATAAGTGTTATCTCTTGTAGAAATGAGAGTTTATATTTTAATTCATTTCTGTACTTTTTTCCTTCCAGTAATATGGGAAAAGTAAATAGCTTTGATTTTTAAGCATCAAGCCATGCTCTCTTTTTAAGATATTAACTTCTTCACTAAAATCTTTTTTGAGTATGGTTGGTGGAATGCAATTGCTAAGCAACCTGCAGAATGAGAATAAACAGTTGAAAGCCTTACTTGACTTTGAAGTTCACTCTGCTGCTTAAGGCGCAGGTTCTCTGGAGTGTCAGCCACCATAGTGAAGGACTGCTTTGGATAATGTCTGCAAAAGAAATAAATAAAGCAGAATTAACAGTGTCTAATCTTAATCTGAATTGGCCAATAAATATTTAGGGAAGCAGTACAAATATTTCTTTCTAGGTTTCCTTCACTTTTTGTCTTCTGATAAATTATAAGTACTCATTAGCAATTCAAGATACTTCTATCCATCACAGTAAGAGTATTTACAATTTATTGATGTTATTTTTGGTTCCTGAAAGATTATGTAATTAATTATAATTATTAGTCAAAATTTAAATTTGAAAAATCTCAACTTTAATCTATTAAAAATTAATTCTATACACTTAAATGCAATACTCATATTGTTCTAGTAATATATTTTCTATGAAAAATTCAGCTATAAAATTTCAATCCTTATCACTGAAATCACATATGTAGTGTGCTAAATTTTGTACTATTGTTCAGCATCAGCCTTCTGTTCTTTTGTATAAGATTCCATTTTCATGGGTACATAAGATATCAATCTGATAATCAATGAACCAATTGGAAGGATTCTGCACGAGAGCATGTTATTGCTTGATTTATTATATGCATATCTTTGTTCTATGACTTATGACAGTGCCAAAATGGTGTATGCATGCTGCATGAAAAGAGACGGCTCATAACAACTGATTTGGAGAAAATTAGTTCCTTATTAACCAATATTAGATTATTACAGTTATTACCAATGGGCAATTAAAACTATGATGAGTTTACAAAGAAATTAAAAACATATTCTTTTAAGGCACTGCAGGCAATTACCGTATATACTCGAGTATAAGCCGAGTTTTTCAGCCCATTTTTTGTGCTGAAAAAACCGCCCTCGGCTTATACTCGAGTCAGCCACTATGGCACCATGCCTGGCCTGCGCTGGCGTGGCTGCAACCGATCGCGCCTCCAGGGCAGCATCACCACCGCGGCTGTCTATCCGCTGAGGGACACACAGGCGACCCCAAGCGGCCTCTTCTTCCCCATTAACGGGCGCCCGGGGCCCCCACGAGCTCCTGTGTTGCGCGCTTCCAGCTTCGCAAAGAAACCGCCAGGCTCCCCCACCCCCTAGCCTAGCAGCGAAGAGCTGCTCCGGGGGCAGCGAGACAAAGTGCCTGGCTGCGCCGTGGCAGGAGCCCCCGGAGCAGCTCTTCGCTGCTAGGGGAGGGGGAGGGGGAGGCTGCCTGAGCCTGGCGACCCCAAGCGGCCTCTCCTTCCCCATTAACGGGCGCCTGGGGCCCCCGCAAGCTCCTGTGTTGCGCGCTTTCAGCTTCGCAAAGAAACTGCCAGGCTCCCCCACCCCTAGCCTAGCAGCGAAGAGCTGCTCCGGGGGCAGCGAAACAAAGTGCCTGGCTGCGCCGTGGCGGGAGCCCCCGGAGCAGCTCTTCGCTGCTAGGGGAGGGGGAGGCTGACTGAGCCTGGCGACCCCAAGCGGCCTCTCCTTCCCCATTAACGGGCGCCCGGGGCCCCCGCGAGCTCCTGCGTTGCACGCTTCCAGCTTCACCAACAAACGGAGCTGCAAATCTGGTAATCGCTTGCGGAGCCTCGGCACGAACCCCCTTTCCCCACACTCCCCCCCCCCGCACTCCTCTGGCGGAAGCAGGCGGAGAAAGCCCCACTTCCCCCTGGCTTTGATGGCACGCGTGAGTTGGCTTCCCACTCTTTTTTTTTTACTCTCCTCTTCCTCCTCCTCCTCTCCTCTCCCCTTGTTGTCTGGTCTTCCCTAAGGAAACTCGAGGGCTCACACTTCCAGGTGTTTCTCCCTGTCTTTCTCCCTGTCAATGATCTTTTCTTCCCTTCCCTTCTCTCAGCCCCATCCTCCTTCACCTTTGTCACCACAATCCTGAACAGATGAAGTTTGTACTTGTCAAGAAAGGTTGGATGTTCCTTTTGAGGAGGGAACCTAGTGTGACATCTGTATGTTGACCTACTACTGAGCCGTGGCATGTGTGCACATGCAATGGAGGCATGAGGGAGAGCTGTGAAAGAGATGGTGACTCTCCAAAACAGGATGTACATGCAGCACATACACATGCTTTTTTCTTGCAAGGGAGAGAGTGACTCTGTTTGGACATACAGATGATGAGGAGATATCCAGTTTTGAAGGATTTTAACTCTTGTGTTTTAGCTTGGTTGCTGATTGAGCTAAGGTTTTTGTACTTTTAAAGTTATTGTTGATACCATATTGGTTTTGTTGGCTCTCTTTTCCACTTACAGAGCTAGTTTACTGTTTTTCTTTGAAATAAATATTCAAAAACATTTAACCTACTGATGCCTCAATTCATGTAATTTTATTGGTATCTATTTTTATTTTTGAAATTTACCAGTAGCTGCTGCATTTCCCACCCTCGACTTATACTCGAGTCAATAAGTTTTCCCAGTTTTTTGTGGTAAAATTGGGTGCCTCGACTTATATTCGGGTCGACTTATACTCGAGTATATATGGTAAGTAGGTCAGAAGGATATACCCACAAGCACTATAACATTGTTTAGAATCACTTTCTTTTTTAAAAAAAAGGGAAAACCAAACCTCTAACTCAATGCTACAAGGTCAAGCTTGACAATAAGCCCTAATAAATTAAACAGTAAATGAACAACATTTCAATGGCAGGAAAGCAGTTTTACCAACAAAACAAATAGCTATATATATGCACATTATTTTGTGTAACAGTTTGTGTTATCCTTTTGCAAATTTGAACTTTTTTCCCCGGTTATCTAAATCAGGCAATATAGTTTCTACTTTCCTCCCCAGTATCTTCCTACTGCCTCACCTATTCCTATATTTCCCTTATCTTTCCATTACTATTTCCAATTTTCTTGCTAACTCATTGTCTTAAAATGTATGTTTTACAACAAATTAAAATAAGTATATTTGATTCAATTTACCCAAGAATGACAAAAAATGAGCATAAGAACTTTGTAGCTAAATGTGAAAAATGCCTGTGAGCTTTTTCAGTATAATATCATCAGGTTTTACAAATGAATAAACTCTGTCCTAATACAAAACAGTAAAGCAATAGAACTTTAACTCCTTCCTTTTATGGGCTACCTTTTGCTTTTTTGGACTATGAAAAGCTCTGTATTTTGTTGAAAATTACTCTCTATTCACTGAATAACAACCTCAACTGTTTAAATTCTTTGTTCTAAGGAAATAGCTGGATTCAATATGAATTTATATTTTTTACAGGATTTATAGACCATTCAGAATTGGTTCCAAGCAAGTGTCACTGGGACACTCTCAAATATTTAAAAAATCAAAGAGATAGGCAGCAGATAAATGAACTGTGGCAACTAATAGAAATTGAAGTGTATTCTACAAACATCATATCCTTGAAAAGAAAAACATGATCATCCTTTTTTTTTTGGTGGGGGGGGGGGGCAGAGAGAATACAGTGCCTATATTAAACATCTACCTATCAATTCATTTGCTATTCACCAGTATTCTCAATAGCAAGCATTTATAGTTTAAAGAAGACCTTCCCCAAACTCTTAATATTTTAAAACAGAATGTTATACTCTAATACAGGGGTAGGCAAACTTTTTGGCTCGGGGGGCCGCATTGACTTTTAAAATTTGACAGACGGGCCGGGTCAGCACAAGATTTTTTGGGAATCGCCCCCCCTTCTTCTCCTCCTTCCCCTCCCCTCGGAGGCCCCCTGAGTCAGGAGTTGCTACCGCCGGCACGGCTCCACGCGGCTCCAGTCCCGCGTTGCCTCAGGAAGGGAAAGGCAAAAAGGAAGAGCCGTGGCGATGCTTTGCAACGGCAGCAGCGGCACCAGAGGCTCAGGCTCAGCAGCTCCTGGTTTTGCCTTTCCCTTCCCAAGGCAACGCGGGACTGGAGCTGCGCGGAGCTGCGCCGGCAGTAGCAACTCCTGACAGCCCCAGCCGGACACCTGAGCGGAGCCCGGGCAGAACTGCCTGTTGCTGCTGCAGGTGCTGCTGCAAGTAAAGAACTGCACCAGCTCAGGGCAACTGTGAGGAGCAAGAGGGGAAAGGCAGAGAAGGAGGAGAGCACCTGGCCAGTTGGGCGAGGCTTCTTGTGCTGCGAAAGAGGCAGCTAATGATCTCTGGCTCCGCTCTGCTTCTCCAACACCCGGCGTCACCATGTTCTATGTGTCAGGCCCAGCAAGTCCGAGCAGCTGGCGCATAGAACAAGGTGGTGCCGGACCATTGGAGAAGCGGAGCAAAGCCGGAGATTAGTAGCTGCCTCTTTCGGCGCAGAAAGCTTCCCCCAACCAGCCGGCTGGTCTCCTCCTTCTCTGCCTGTTTGTTCTGTATGGCCGAGGAGGAGACCAGCTGAGAAGCACGTTGCCAGGCAGGGGCCACACAGTGCAGGGCAACATGCCACCGCCCAGCCCTGGGGAGGGAAAGCAGTGGGCGTTCCCCGGGTGGCGGCCTTGGCCTTGCTACCAGGGAAGCGGCTGCCCAGCTCCGTGTTGTGTGTGCGATTTTTTGGTGCGCGGTGTGGGGTCTCTTTTGGCCGGCCCCAGTTTTTTTTTCAGGGGGGAATTTGTTTTTCCAGAGGCGGGGCGTATTAAAATGACCAACGGGCCGGATGTGGCCCGCGGGCCGTAGTTTGCCCACCCCTGCTCTAATATCTCAAATGAAAAAGGCTCCTCAATTCCTATTCAGAATAAACTACATACATTGTTCTGTGTATATAAAACCAGAATATATGTATGGCAATATATTTAATGTGTAATATACATCCAAATCAAATATATTGCTTTTAATTTACGGAAGCATGAAAATGCTATTTTTAAGCTCTCTTAAGGAGTTCTGCAATATGATTACAAGAAATTAACCCTAAGTCTTAAATAACAGGAACATGTAAAATCTGCCATTTTAAATCCAAGTTACTCTTCCTGCTCAAAATTTACCACTGAGCCAAATCTAATATACTATAATGAGAATGTTGCAGCTACTGCCAAAAAGATCGCCAGGAATCTATTTTCCATCTTTCTAAAATTTCGACTAGATCTTTGCATTGTACAGATATTTTCATTCCAGTTTTATCACTGGCTAACTATAGAGAAGAAATATTATTGTATGTACCATAAACGTATTGATACCTCAAACTTTAATTTCTTGCAAGTAACCTATCTATAAAGAATTGCAAGGAATAAAAACAGGGTACTTGATAAAGACATTAACTTTTATTTTCCAAAAAAATGGGTACAAACACACTCATATATACAGCTAATATTCAAATTATCCACATAGTAGGACCCTGATTCCAGAAGTCACAATTTAAATCCAAATTTGGCCTTACTGAGTTTTAGGCCATTGAATACTGAACTCACACAAAACAAGCTGATATTTTGCAGCCAGAAAGCTGCCAGTGATTGTCTAGCAACCTAATGAACTTTCCATTTTTTTTTCATAATTTTTACCTTTTTTTCTTGGCTTCTCAAATTGCTAATGTTAGTGCTTTCCAAGCACTAACATTAGCAATTAGACTAAAACAGATCGTAAGCCTAATATATAATGTACCTTGAAGAGTGCAGCCGCACTTCTGCTCACCGCTGCTTGCAAAGGTAAGGGTGAGTTGGTGAGTGGGCAGGGAAGGGAGAATTGGCAGAGGGGTGATACTGTCAGCTGAAGGACTGATGCGTGCAGGGAGAGAGAGGAGCACATGGGGGACGATGGAATCAGAGCCCTTCCTGGGTGTTTGCAGAAACTGCCCTGCCTGAATGGGGAGGGAGGAGAGCATGTGAGATAACTTGGCTTTGGAGAGAGACAGAGACAGAGAGAGACTTGTTGATTGTAAGCTTCTTGGGGCTGAGAAGAATTGCTGCAAAACTTGAGTTTCCTGAGTTTTAAAGGAACCTGAAGCTGCTGTTGTAATAAGTTAGGCAAATGGCAACACTGCTAAATTGGCCACGCCCCCAGTCACATGACCACATAGCCATGCCTCACCAGCCAGTCTGCCCCCCCAACAGTTTGAGGGACTGTGAATTGGCCCCCTGCTTAAAAAACTGACAAATTGACTTTAACAATTGCATAACGCTGGGTTTCTCTTCTCGCCTAAGCCATCATTATTTTCAGTCTCCATTGATATTTCTTCCTGATACTTCATGACAACTGGAGAAGGAAGAAAAGTGATTTGCAGCTGTCACTATGGTATTATACAGGTAGCTTATGAAAATATATTTCCATCTGAAAATTTGAAAGCCAAGGGGAGGGGGAGAAAAGAAAATTTCTCTTTCCTAACCTTTTTTCTGAAAAAAGAAAAACCAAACTTTTTTTCATTAATATAGAAAACTTAAATCCATTTCCTGTGTGGAAAGGATACAGGACATGGAAAAAAGACGGTCCCATTGGGGATTAAATCGCAATACTTATTTATTAGAAATATCACTGGCACATATCTGGTGAAAATCAACTCTGAAGGTCCCTTGGTTTTCATCTAAATAAAAATAAAAGTTTTCCCCTCAATCCCAAGCAATGTCACATGGCCCAATCGCTGCAGCATCTGCTGATTTGGTGACATCACTCCTTCTCTCAGCTAGGTGTGAGACTGTCCTTGGTTCCCAGGAGAAAGTCTTGAGAAAGCATTTTATTTTGACTACACAAGCCCAGCTATCTCTAATCCCCCCTCCCTATCCCTCGCTCCAGAGTGGCATACTGAAGCTCCAGGATGGCTTCACCCAGATCAGCTTCAGGGCTGATAACCATACTTATAATTTAAATCAACACTTAGCTGTTTCATTATAATATATTTATAAATACACATATACAAAAATTAATTTCTTCCTAGAATGCTAGAAAAGGATATCGCCTCTTTAATCAGCCAAGAGCACTATTCCAACTGTACAGATCCCTATAAAAACAAAATACATTTTACTGTTTTAAAATAGTTGTTTTGTAAAAAGGAACAGTATGTCTTCCTCCCAGGATAAGGGAGGTCAGAGGAAATAGCTATACAGCGAGGTTACTTGCTTCCTGTCAGTTAATACAGCATTTCAAGAAATAAACAGACCTGACTCACATCTTCTCCTATCTATCTCCTATTCAAATTATTTAATCAATATAAAATCTTCTATTTCAGGGCGTAGAGTTTAATTTACTGAACAATACTAATAAATCCAACTTTTTCTATTTTTTTCTTTGAAATAACATTGTATTTTAGGGCTTGAAGAAACCTAAGATATTAACTATATGTGTGTATGTGTGTCAGAAATCTCACATAAGAACCAGCTTAAAGACTGTGACACTGAAGACTAACAAAAAACCCTTCTATAACTTGAAAATTAAGAAAATGATTACCATCATGGTGTGCCACCAAACTTATTAATTTTAAAAATATTCCTTAGAAATATTTCTCCAGAACTGCATTCTGGCCATTGATCTAGCAATACCTCCACCTATATCCAACTCCATATTCTGAGATGACCTCAACCCTAATTATCAGCCAGTTACAACCTTAACAAAGACCCAATTTTTGAGAAAGAAAAGCAAACACCTGTCTAGATCTAAATTCACTTTCAAATAGTAGCAGCATTCTTGAAGAAATAGTAAACTGCTCCCAAGAAACAAACCTATAAAAAAAAAACCATTATATTTTTCCATTTTAAAAAAGTACCACACCAAATCTCTATTCATTCCATGTATACCTCTTTTCCAAAACTGTCAACCTCCAAGCACCTAAAGGTACTGGTAAATCTAAATTTTAAGGGAAACCCAATCAGTGAATCTATTGAACAAAATAGATTCTATTGAACATAGTCCACAAATACAGATAGTCTTTCACTTGCAACAGTTTATTTAGTTCAAAGTTACAGCTGCACTGAAAAAAGTGACTTGTGACTATTGCTGTATCCTCATGGTTACATGATCAAAATTCAGACACTTGGCAACTGGTTCATATTTATGACATTTGCTGTGTTCGGAGTCATGTGGTCACCTTTTGTGAACTTCTGACAAGCAAAGTGAACTTCTGACAAGCAAAGCCAGATTCAGTTAACAATTTTGTCACTAACTTGAGTGATTCATTGAACAACTATAGCAAGAAAGGCTGTAAATGGGACAAAGTTCACTTAACAAACGAGACACTTAGCAAGAGAAATGCTGGGCTCAATTGTGATCACATGTCAAGAACTACCTGTATACCTCTATACATGTATGCTCAGAAACAAATCTCATAGAATATATCACCACCCACTCTCAAGGATCTACCCCACAGCCAATTTCTTGGGGTGTCATGTCAACAAGGGACCAGGAATATATATGCCCTCAGGCTACAAGAAGGATAAACTATAACAGAAGTGAAGCCCTAACCTAGCTGCAATGGTCTAATGAGGCAGGGCCAGCACAGCCATCTCCTCAACTATCATTTCCACTTCCTTGGCTAAATGTAGCCAAATTCAGCAGGCAGCTACTCCACCCTTTTGCTAGCTTTTTGTTGTACAAACAAGTCATTCTACGCCCGTCTGTTCTGTCCATGTGAAGCAGACTGCAAAAAAATCACTTGGAGGACCATATGTTGCCCATGGAAGAAAAGCCTGAGACCAGAGGTGGTATTCAGCAGGTTCTGAACAATTCTAGAGAACCGTTAGCAGAAATTTTTGAGTACTGTGGAGAAGCAGCAAATCCCACCTCTGACTGCAGATTTTACAGTATCCTTTCCCTGGCATGCCCACCAAGCCATGCCCCCAGAATCGGTAGTAAAAAAAATTGAATCCCACCATTGCCTGAGACCCACTGATCTAATCCAACTGACAGATTCTATAATAATGGATGACTATATCTATCCAATCTCTATTCCAGCAAAACAAAGCCCATATCCTGGGAGAATCTGTTCTATTGTAAACAGCTTTAACAATAGGAAATGACACCTCATGTCCAGTTATTCCCACTTTAAACTGGTTTCTTGTTCTGTCTTCAGCAAAACTGTGATCAGTTTTCTTAATCACAAGGGCATATAGCAATTTGCACTGTTGACAGAATAGACTATGAAGTAAATCCTTGAGATTGCACTAAATGTGCTCTCTTCACACTACACCATTGAGGAAAAAACTGAGAGGGCATAAAAAATAGCAGCACCCATTGGAAAGTTAAGTTGAAATTACTATATGGCACCATGGCAGCAGAGAGGAAGCATAACTTTCATTGTATTGCTGTCACTGAGAAATAAACTTAAAACTGGGCAAAAAGCCAGAAAATGGACAGAAGAAAGTCTGTATGAAGCATATTTGAAGAAGCACACTTGCTTCTACCAGTATAAACGTAGCCATTTTTTTTCTTCAATCCCTCCCAAAAGATAGGACATTCATTGTTCAATTCCAGATTTTATGGAAGTTGTTTAGAAAAGAGAGCCTTGTAAGCAACATTGAACATAGTTGCAGTCCATCCCCACAATATTATGTCAAACCATGAATATATTGGGCTCTGCCGTAATATATTTTTCTTTCTTTATATAAAAACTAGCATTTGAGATTTTATATTTGAATTCAGTGGTTTGGGCAAAGAACATTTTAAACCCAAGTATAATCTGAGGCATGAGTAGCAAAAAGTATCCTAGGGTCTATACATATTGTAGATATGTAATAGAATTTAATAAATAAAGCAAAGGCTTCTAACTCCAAAACAAGAAGCTTGTTTTACATTCTAAATTAGATTGGTGTAAATGAGCAATATGTTTTATAGGCATGCTTCAGTTCTACTACTGAAAATAATATTAGCATATGCTCAGAAGCCGTTTTTTCCTACAACCTTCTTGCTACATAAGCCACAATTTCACACTTGTGCCCACTTAATGGTTAAGGGTCTAGTGGAAAAATAAAATAGTTTGTAAAATCTGCCTATTCCTAGGCAAAAAATGGTAATTCCCAAATCGCAATCATTTTTCAGAGACCTAATATTTTTATCCAAATTTTCTTATTCAGGGGGGTTGGAATTGGTTTGTCACATGATTGAAGTCTAGTCAAAATATAATTCTCAAACAAAGAGTATCTGAAATAAAAATGTTTTGTTCTGAGACCAGAAGAAAGCAGTCTTTAAATTTAAAATGTTCCACTGGAACATACAGGTAGTCAACTTATGATAAAAACTGAGATTACAATTTCCACTGTACACTGTTGTCGCCATAAGTCCAGTCAGATTCAATTTTACAATTTATGACAGCCGTTAAGCAAACCACCATGGTTAAGCAAATCATATGATTGTTAAGGGAATCCAGATAATCCTCAACTTACAGGTACAAGTTAAGTTTCAATTCATGAACAAAATTGAACCCCAAATTTATGTTGTTAAGTGAGACATTTGTTAAGTGAGTTTTGCCCCATTTTACAACCTTACTTGTCACGGTTAAGTGCATCACTGCAGCTGATAAGTTAATAACATGATTATTAATGTGTTACCCCATTGTCTCTGCTTGTGAGAAAGTCAGAAATGGTGATCACATATCCTTGGTATTTAGCAATGGTCACAAATATGAACCAGTTGTCAAGAATCTTTCATTTTGATCACATGGTCATAGGGATGCTGCAAAGGTTGTAATTGTGAAAAGCAGTCATAAGTCACTTTTTTCAGCGCTGTTGTGACTTTGAATGTTATTAAATGAACTGTTGTAAGTCAAGGACTATCTGTACTGTGTACCCTGGTCAAGCATCGCTTATAAACTAAGCAATGAATAGAAGGAAATGAACTTCCAATAATCTTTAGCTATCCTCACCAACCTTCTGCACAGCCTTCCTGTCCAAACTAGTAATACCTCCAAGCCACACAGTAATACAATATGATGCTTTCAATTGTCCCTCCATAGAAAGTGGTAAAGATATACTCTTCTCATTCAACAAAAAATGCAGGCACTGCTGTGGCTGCATCACCAGTGTCTCACTGTTGAGCAACCAAGCTATTCTGTTTGCCAGCTGCACACCCAAAAATTTGATACTACTAGCCACCTCCATAGTCGAATTGTTACTGTGTTTCTCACAAAATAAGGCCGGGCCTTATTTTTTTTTGACCCCTGAAAAAATGGCGAGGCTGTCTTTTCGGGGTGACTTAATTCCCCCCCTTGCATCCTCGGGTGGGCAGGCGGCAACAGCTTGGATGTTGACCTCGGCGTTGGTGGGGCAGTTCATATCGGGACACCTTCCGTCACTGTTGCTTTCCCTTCTCCCTTGCTGCCGTTGGCATTTAGAGCAACACCGCGGGGTGTTTGGCGCAGCCACGTGCCAGCCAGGGCTCCTCCCTGCAACCGGAGCCCGGCGGAGACACTTGGCTTCAGGCGCTTCTGTCGCCGCTTTCCCTTTGCCTTCGAAGGTAAAGCCAATTCTTTTAAAAACAACGCCCTACTACAACAAAGCTTCCCCTGCCCGAGAGGGCAGCCCAACCCCATGTGGGGAGGTGAATCTCCCAGGGCCGCAACGCAGGATCAGCCCACCTCGGGAGAAGCGCCCAGCCGCCATCCCTGCCTGGTGCCGGGCAGAGCGTGAAGAGCTCTGCCTGGAGTGCCCAGCGCAGCTGACAGGCGGCGGCAGAGCTCTCACCAAGGCAGCAAGTGCCTCCCCGCCGGACCCTCCGCTTTTCCCACCAGGGCTGCTCCAGAGCCATGCTGGACTGAGCCAGGAAAGCGAGCCACGGGTGCGCGCCCGCCTGCCAAGCAAAAGAGCCGGGCCGACCTGAGCTTGGCTTCCTTCCCAAGTCCCTCCAGCACGAACCCAAAGGTGCCACCGGGAGAGGCTGCCCCATGCAGTGATAGCACCCACCCGTCCACAGACAGGGAGGCGAGGTGATGGCAGCGCTGCTTTCCCTGGCCGTCGGAGAGAACCTGAAGCCCCCCGTCCTTTCCACCCCTCACCCAGCCCGTCCCCATCCCCACGCATCTCCAAATGCGCCAGCAGCTCCAAACGCTGCAGCGGAACGGGCATCAGGCAGAGGCGCTGCCTCCCTGTCCACGGATGGGTGGGCGCTATCACTGCCTCGGGCGGCCTCTCCTGGTGGCCCCTTCGGGTTCAGGCTGGAGGGACTTAGGAAGGAAGCCAAGCTTGGGTCAGCCCGGCTCTTTCGCTTGGCAGGCGGGCGTGCACCTGCGGCTCGCTTTCCCAGCTCTGCCCAGCCCGCACAGCTCCGGCACTATCCTGGTGGGATGAGCCCAGCAGGGAGGCGCTCACTGCCTTGGCAAGAGCTCTGCCACCAGGAAGGAGGGCCCGCCTGTCAGCTGTGCTGGGTGCCCCAGGCGAAGTTCTTCGCACTCTGCCTGGCACCAGGCAGGGATGGCGGCTGGGTGTTTCTCCCGGGGGGGGGGGCGATCCTGCGTTGCAGCCCTGGGAGATTCGTCTCCCCACGTGGGGTTGGGCTGCCCTCTTGGGCAGGGGAGGCTTTGTTGTAGTAGGGTGTCGTTTTTAAAAGAATTGGCTTTACTTTCGAAGTCAAAGGAAAGGCAGCGACAGCCTGAAGCCAAGTGTCTCCGCAGGGCTCCGATTGCAGGGAGGAACCCTGGCTGGCCATGCATGGCTGCGCCAAATGCCGCGGTGTTGCTTTAAACCCTGTGGCAGCAAGGGAGAAGAGAAAGCAATGGTGGCGGAAGGTCTCCCGATATGAAGTGCCCCACCAATGCAGGCAGCACCATATCCAGGTATGCAACAAAAGTACTTCCTAACAGCAACCCCCCCCCCCAGCATTCCCCCCCATTTCACATGTTTAATATAGGCCTTAATTTGGGTGGAGGGGTTTAATTTGATTTTATGCCAATAAAACATGCTGGGCCTTCCTATTGGCGGAGACCGTATTGTTGGAGAAAAATGGTAATACATGTATGGCTGTATGGCTTTTCTGAAACCGACAATGATCTTTTTTGTTTTTCCTCCATTTAAAACCAGGCTGTTTTTTATTACAACAGATCATCAAACTTACTGCGTCTAGCTGGTAATTGCCCTCACTATAATCCCAAATAAGGCCCACTATCTGCACAATATGGTTGGTAGCAAACCTTGCACAATAGTCATGGGTCAGCAGGGTGAACAACAGCAAACTTGAGACACAGCCCTGAGGAGAACCTGTACTCAAGAACATGATTGTTATTTCTAATATTAGTCCCAACTCACATATACTGAGGCTTATCAGTGAGAAATGGGCAGTAATGTGAAAACAATAAAGCATGATTTTGCAGCGTGCTTTAATAGCACAGAACAGAGCCTTGGACTCACTTAATGACCACATAGTTTAGCAACCAAAATTCTGGTCCAAATTGCAGGCTTAAGTAAGGACTACCATACATACATCTGCAGGCAATCTACTTGAGAAAGAAAATATGACATAAATCAATTTCCACAATTGAAGAATGGTTGATAATTGTCAGGGATGGCAAAATTTACTGTTCTAAATAAAGAAAAATTGTTTGTTGTTGTTTCTATTTAAAAATACTTCTATATTTTTTCATTTTTTAAAAACTTTAGATTTTGATGATTAAAATGATTTTATTATGGAAATGGCTTGAAACATTTAGAAATGTAAAGCAAAACATTGAGGCTGTAACATTTTTGTTCCATACTGAATTAAAAAAATCAAAAGTCACTTTTTTTTGTTTACTTTCTGCATTCTTTCTTTTCTCAATGTTTTTATTTATATTTTATTTTATAATAAACTTTAATAAAAAAGAAAAAGAGAAAGTATGACATATACTTCATTTTTACCTCCCTAGAATACTATTAGATAATACAATTTTGAAACTCATATTCTGACTGGGTGCTACATAACCAAACGAATTTGATTCAATGTTTTGCCAAAGTACTTTGTCTGTTGCTGTTCTTTTGGCTTGATTCAAGTCCAGCTTGCAATGCTAAACCAGTTACAATTTGCTTTATCCAGCTCTTTCTTTGTGTCCCGCAATAAATGTTCTTCCATGCTGTAATGTTCTCTCGAGTAGCTTGCGTAAGTGAAAAACTAAGTCCATTCTGCAAACGTTCCTAAAGCATGTCAGATGCCATTTTTTTTATTTTACTGGCTATTTTAATTAGGTTTCATTGTACAGAATCAATGTGATGTCAATATGTCAGTGATGACTAACCTTTTCCACATTGCATGCCTACACCCATGATGCAATGTGTGCTTTTCCCACTACCCCTTGCGCATGCGTGCGTGTACCCTGCGTGCACACTGCATGACTCCCTGCGTGCATCTCCCCCGCACTACTTGACATATACCTGACAATCAGCTGGCTGGTGGGGGCACACACGCATGCGCAGTGGGGCTCTTCCAGGTGACCTCTCGCATGCCAGCAGAAATGGCTCTGTGTGCCATTTCTAGCACATGTGCCATAGGTTCATCACAGATCTATGGAGATTGTACATTTGGAAGATTTTCAATTTTTGGACCTACAGCTATAGAAGAACCCATGATCTAGTTTAAAATAGAACCACTGGTAACATTTGTGACTAAAATATTCACATTTTACTATATGTATAAATGTTAGCAGGGGTGGGATTCTACTGGTTCAGACCGGTTCTATAGAATCGATTGTTATGATTCATGCTCCATATTTTTGCTTCAACTTATATGTAACTGCTCTTCATTTAAAAAGTTCATTCTAATTGTAACTTGCTCTCAGTTTTTCTTTTTAATAATAAAGCTATATCTCACAAAACATTCTGTTCCTTACTGCTGACTAAAATGTGCCTTGCGCAGTACTTCCTTATACTTGGTTCTTCATTACTTTCCAAAACATGTTTAAATAGGTTCATCTTGTAGCTCTTCTTCCTTCTGTGATTACCACTTTGCTTTAGCACAATTGTTCCTCAGTCTGGAAACTTCTCTGCATTTTTTTTCATTGTATTATTGCTAAGGAACTATTTTTGAATTTTTTTCTTTTAGTGAAATCACAAACTTTCCTTTTATATTTTGTCACAAACGTATTAACCAACAGCAACACCAGTATTTTTCTTTGGCAAAAGACATTATAGTGGTATCACTGTCATTTAATATATTTGTCAGCTTTCCAAGTAGCCTCCAAATTAAAAAACTCAGAGACTGTCATCTTCTCAAATATCCATTTTATTAGAGATGTCATATTGGCACATGTGAGGAAAACCCGAATTTGAGATTTCCAGATTTTCCCTAGCTCAAAGGGAATTCAAAATCCAATCCCTTCACCCATGGTCCAATTATTACTTCATTCCAACTAGAGACTATCCCCAGGCACTTTCCTCCAGGTGCAGAGAAACATGTCCTTGACTCTCTGAGAAAAGAATGTTGTTGTGGGTATTCTTCCATCACTCCTTGAAATCCCCCTTCCAAATTCCCAGTCACTGAATGTAGCAGCCCAGAAGCCTAAAAAAATGGCTTCCAAGCTGACAGTATTATTGCCATTAATTTCTTATTTATCAAGAAAAAGAAAGCTTAATACAATCCATTATTGAGATTTGGAAAACTAAAATGCACTGTATAACACTAAAAATGCCATGTAAGCATTCTTCAATCAGTTTTTTCTTCATATTGCTTATCTGCAAATGATTTAAGATCTCAACTAAGATCTATAAATATATAGTTTTGATAAAAAAAATGTTTTAATCTGTGCATCTCTAGAATTGTGGGGGCAAAACTCTGAAAAGCATACTTACGCATTGCAGTATGGCTTCTTCCCATAGCCCTTGTAGTTTTTCATGTTGAGAGTCATCTTGCAGACTTCGCAATGAAAACATGCTTTATGCCAGTACTAGGGAAATATAAAACATTGCAAATGGATTAATTAAAGAATGTATATTCAAAGATAACAAGTCTTTGTACCAGTCATACATTCCTGATGGATATTTTAGATAGATGCTCACTGTAAGAACTTTATGTTGCTTAAATGTAAAAACAAAAACTGAACAAAAATACAAATATGTATTTTTATTTTATTTAGTTAGTTAGTAAAAACAGTAGTAAGTTCTTAAAATAACTACTTTGTAACCACTAAACTTATTAACTCTAACATAGTGGTCCTCAACGTTTCTGGCATCAAGAAACTGGTTTTGTGGAAGATAATTTTTCCATGGACTGAGGTTGTATGCATTTCTCCTGCAACCTAAATCTGACTAAAGGCCTACAATAACACTTCCCAAATGGAAGATATTTTATGTAATCTTACAACAAAAATATTGTGATATTTAAGAAAACCAAGTTTCCATTGGTTTGAAAGATATCTTTTTTATCATCAAGATGAAAAGCAGAGTTAGTTCATGCTAGCATTTCTAAGTGGAAGATTTTATGTCTTCTAAAATAGGAAAAGAAATTTCTGAACTGAGAAAAGATGGCACTGAATTGACACTTGCAACTATTCTTTGTTGTAGTAGGGTGTCATTTTTAAAAGAATTGATTTTTAAAAGAATTGAATTAAAAGAAAGAATATACAAGTAGTCTTCAATTTACAACTATTTGTTCAATGTTATTATGGCCTTTGGGAAAAGTGATTCACAATGTGTCTTTGAAGTTACAACCAGCACACCACTGATCGCTATTTGGACACTAGACAATTGGTTCGCATTTACAACTGATTGCAGCATCCTGTGGGCCTCATCTGCAATCTTCCCAATTGTTTCTGACAAGCAACATCAATTGAGGAAATTTTATTCAATTAATGATCAATATAATAATAGATGACAAAACGATTACATGATTCTAAAAAAAATGCATAATAGCTTGCTGCAATAATTTTACAGAAAACAGCTAGGAATTCTGCAGATAAATGGTTAAAAATAGTACTAATTCCAAGATGCTGATAGAACAAAGTACTAGATTTAGAAGAGGACATTTAGGGCAACCCTTTCTGTTCATTCTGTATCGTCCCACATCCTCAACAAACTGTAAGGGCAATCTTCAGGATTAGGAGAAAAAGGTGGCAAATGAGAAATATTCAAGGTAGCATGTATTTTAAGCCATTTACTAATTTACTTTGTATAACATACTCCAATAATATTATATAATTAATCTGTTTCCATTTCTTTTCAAAGGTTCAATTTAATGTCAAAATGGATTAAATGTACCTATTTACTTATATAACTTTGGTTTTCATTATTTTTTATAATTCTTCTACAGCACTTTTGGAAGGGGGGAAACTGGAGCAGAATCATAAGTATAAAATTACCCATTAAAATCTTGATAAAGGTTCTGCTTGTTGAACTAACTTTGTTTTCATGACAATTATTTTATTATTTTAGAATTCTATGAAAACTATCAGATAACATGTGAAGTAAATTAAAAGTTTCTCAAGAGTATCTGTTCTCATGTGGACTCTTTATTGACAGATTCCATCAAATATCTTAGTTTCTTTCATCAAGTACAAAACAGCTTTCTAAACAAGACTATCAAGGAAGAATTGGTAGACTACTATTTAATGATCAAGAACAATAGTTAGATTTGCTACTGTTCTGAACACCCACAATCAGTGATAATTGCAAAGTATCCTGGAGTCAGCTAATAATATGGGAATTCACCACACCCAATTTTTAAATACAGCCTAGATGACAAGAGCATGTAATGACTCATCAGTATTAGAAGAGAAGTCTGCCTCATTTTATTGCCTAGAGCAACAGATTTGTACCTTCATATGAATCTAAAAGCCAATTCTTCCTGCAGTTCTTTTTAATTTTTTTAATTTTCACTGAATTTTTGATATAACCAAAATCAATGTATACCCTATATGTTAGTGTATGTTTTCAATCACTAAACAAATGCAGGGCAACTAGAAGTCTCAAATAGCTCTTAAAAACCAGAGCCGCCTTATCCTCATGATGTACATAATTTGAGTGACTGCAAATTTCATCTCAGCATTCAGCAAATTTGAATACTGTTATCAGATAATAAGTCATTCACATTTGTTAACATGTAGCAAAATACTGTAGCTACCAACAAAATAGGGAAAATGTATTTTCGTATAGCAACCTTTACAACCAAAAAGTTCACACTAATATTTGGTGTTCACACTAATATTTGCTTCAAAGTGATAATCCTATTTCAAGTTCCTAAATCTTCAATTGTTCTAAAAATGATTTGTGTCCCAGAGTTGTGATGCTCCATTGGTGGAGGTTTTGAAGAAATTAGACAGCCATTGTCCACAATAGTTTAGGGCAGGGGTGGGCAAACTACGGCCCGCGGGCCACATCCGGCCCGTTGGTCTGTCCAATCCGGCCCGCCCCTGAAAAAAAATAGCTGGGCGTGGCATATTGCCCAACGCCGCGTGGCCCCCAAAGCTGCAAAACAGTGCAGAGCGCTCTCGGGGTAGGAAAGAAAAGAACGTTGCAAAGGCCTTGGCTGGGAGTTCGAAATCAACTTCGAGTGCGACCTCTCCGAAGGTGAATCCCTGCCGATACGCCCTTTTTTTCCCGGGGCTTCCAGGTTTAAACTTTGCACAGGCAAAGTTTGCAGGTGGGAGCATCTTCCCGTCGAGGAGCAGGAAGGGTTCCACCCAGCGGGCGGGCGGGCTGCTTGGAGCCACCTAAAGCTAGGCCGCTGCTGGTGGAGCCTTGCCCTGCCTTGGTGCCCCGTTTCCCAGCTCGGCGGTCCTGCTCGGGTGGCACTTTAAAACCCCTCCTCCTCGCGTATGCGCCCAACGAGCCACTCACCACGACGGCGGCTCCCAGCACCCGAGCAACTTCCCAGCAACTTGTGGCTTGCTTTTTCCTCACGGGCGCTTGCGCCTGGCCCCGAGCCG
Organism: Hydrophis major; assembly: GCA_033807585.1. Lineage (NCBI taxonomy): Eukaryota > Metazoa > Chordata > Lepidosauria > Squamata > Elapidae > Hydrophis > Hydrophis major. Next base: position 38,761,514 of record CM066343.1, on the reverse strand, counting down.
CACGGTAGAGGGGAAACCCGGAGTGCCCCCGGGTCACCTCCTCCAAGCAGCCCGCCGGGCGGAACCCTTCCTGCTCATCCCTCGGGTGTCAGCCTCTTTCCTCTCTCAGTCGCTCTCTCGCTCCTCCACCAGCCCAGGAAGAAACTACTTCAAAGAAACTGGCAGGGTGGCTTCCTGTTGGTGCAGCTCCTCCAAAGCACCTGTTCACCGCCACCCCGCCACCCGCGGTTCAATCCAGTGCTCCGTTCTGCCTGCCTTCGTTTCTGGTTGTTTTGGAGTAGCTTCGGCTGAGAAAAAGAGGCGAATAATTATTATTCTCAGCCAAAGCTGTTCCAAAACAACCAGAAACGAAGGCAGGCAGGCAGAACGGAGCACTGGATTGAACCGCGCATGGGCGGTGGGGTGGGAGTGAGGAGGAGCTGCGCCGACAGGAAAAGCCACCCTGCCAACTTCTTTGAAGCAGTTTCTTCCTGGGCTGGTGGAGGAGCGAGAGAGCGACTGAGAGAGGAACGAGGCAGACACCCGAGGGATGAGCGGGAAGGGTTCCACCCAGTGGGCGGGCAGGCTGCTTGGAGGAGGTGACCCGGCGGTGCTCCGGGTTTCCCCTCCGCCGTGCAGCTCGGGGCCAGGCGTGAGCGCCCAAAGCAAGTTACTTGGGTGCTGGGAGCCGCCATCGTGGTGAGTGGCTTGTCGGGCGCGTATACGAAGAGGAGGACCGCTGAGCCGGGAAACGGGGCACCAAGGCTGGGCAAGGCTCCACCAGCAGTGGCCTAGCTTTAGGTGGGCTTGAATGCCCCTCAGCGCGGTTTGCTGTTTGTTCTCTCCTGGGACTCGCGTTTGGGAAGCGTGGAAAGTAGTAGCAGGAGCAGCCGTGGTGTTACTTTTTCTTATATATTATATATATATATATATATTATAAAGGGCTCATTATAAAATGCAGCAAATTATATATATGTGTGTGTGTGTGTATATATATATATATATATATATATATATATATATATATATATATATATATATATATATATATTTGTTTTCTTAAGTTTTTAAGCTGAATGCCAGACATATATATATATATATATATGTATGTATGTATGTATGTATGTATATGTATATGTATACATACACACACACACACACACACGTTGATCTTTGGTTATTGGGGTTTTCTCCCGTGTAAGATTGGAAGTATCTAGGCAATGTTTCGACGAAGTCTCATTCATCATCTTCAGGCTTGGTCTTCAGCTCTGTGCTTCTCAGAGTGATGTGAGCTTGCAGCTGCTTCTTCCTTGGAAGAATAGGCTGCCCCAAATTTAAATCTGAAACCACTGTAAAAGTCTGACTCACAGATGAACACTATACAGAAGCCTGATGATGGCAGATGAGATTCTGCTGAAACGTTACTACAACTTTAAAAGCACAACTATTATGACGTGGGAAAATACCCGAACAAAGCTGAATGCCATACATACATATACATACATACATATAATATTCTTATATATAATTTGCTGCATTTTATAATGGGCCCTTTATAATGGGCTTTTATAAAATTGGTTCGGCCCTCAAACGCAGATCTGATTTTCCATGTGGCCCCTGACAGAAATTAATTGCCCACCCCTGGTTTAGGGTCTCCTGCTTGAGCAAGGGGTTGAACTGGAAGACTTCCAAGATCTCTTCAAACTGTTATTCTGTTTATTCTAAGATGAAGAGGAACCAAGGATATATTAGGTATGAATGTTGTGACACTGAATGTAGCCACTGTAGAAAATTAGGTCTAGTGCTCAACAAAAAGGAGACCAAAGAACAATCATATATAATCATAGCTTTGACAGATTTTTTCATTAATTAACCTAATATTTATATAATACATGGAATCATAAACAGTCTATAGTTTTACACAGAGTAAAGTAAAACATGGTCAGCTAATTTGCAACCCAGCATGCAATGAAAATCCAGTTTTAGAGTTGAGATGGAACATTCTTGCATACCTTTGTAAATCAATATAGATACTAGGTACATAAATATATCTAAATGCTATATTCATTATTGTTACATCAGAACAAAATTTATATCGTAGTTCTATAGAATAATATTTACTGTACAGCATAATTAAACAATAGCCAGTGTGGCTTAACAAATGGCATGTAGGAACTTGAATTTAAAAAAAAGTAGTACCCAAATTCAGCCACTATATTCATTTAGTAAATCTTTGTTCATTTTCCATATACAAGATGGGAACAATATAAACACTTGATACATGGTATAGACTGTTAAATTGTTCAATCAATTTCTTGTAACTGAACAAAAATGTCGAAGCCATTTTATAATTTTCAATGCAGATAAATTTGAGGTTTTCAGATCTTGCTTCAATTCAGTAGGATGCTCTAATTAAAAAAAATGCAAGTTATCAGGAAATACAACTTACATGAGCCACTATTTAGAAAATAGGCAAAACAATTATCCACATATGGAATGAATCCATTAAATTAGAAAGTCAACTAACATCACCTATTAGAGATTTCATATAGTTACTTTCAAATACAATTCAAGAGTTGTTATAGTTGTTATCTATAAAGCCCTACATCAAACTCCCCACCCACAGGCTGGATGTGTCATGCACTGCCCACGCCCTATTTAGTGAAGGGGAAAAAAGTCCAATACGCCACGTGATGCTGCTGTGACACGAGTTTCACACCTCTGCCCTACATGGAATAGAGAGCCTTTCTAGCATAGCAGTTGGGATGCTGACTTAGAAAATATGAGACTGAGTTTTAGGCATGAAAGGTGAGGTTAGTGACATTGAAGCCAGGCACACTCTCTTAGCCCAATGCACCTCACAGGATAATAGGCAGGAGTTTAGGTATGTTTGCCATCTTGAGTTAAATATAAAAAGGCAAAATAAAATTAAAATAGGGTTTAAATATTTGGAGGAACTTTATTTCTCTAATTCTTTCTGAGGTCTTGCAAGATAACAGGGTTGGCATGCTTGGTCCCACCTATTAAGCAATGTTGTCTCATGAAACCAAGAAAGGGTGTCTTCTGTACTACAGTACCCGCCTTTCTGAACAATATTACTCTCAAAGCCATGATCCTCCAGTCAATCAAAAGACCCTGAAGACTACTGGCTCTTTCCCCAGGCCATGTGCTGGGAGAAGTATCATCCTGAATGGAAGATATATGTCCCTGATTAAATGTTAATACATTTTTCTCATCCAGGCATGATCATATTTTTTTGTTAATATTAATATATTTTTCTGTTTTTAATCCTTGCAAGTGCACCCACAATTGTTGAAGAGTGATAACTATAATAATTTAACTGATAAATATTACATGGAAGTAAATTTCAGTCTCTATCCTACTGCTTTTAAATCACAGACTGGACTTTGGAAACTGACCAAATGTGCTTTTATGTCATAGTTTTTGCATTTTTAAATACTAAACAGAGTTTTAAAAACAATGATTCTAAACATAATGCTCACATTGTGTCAAATATGGCACATTTATACATAAATTTCATGTTTATATTATAAACAGAAAAAATACTGCACAGTTCAGTTAAAATTTTCACTTGTGTAACTGGCACAATCTCTCCCTTTCTCTTAATTACTACTAAATGTCTTCCACAACATACAGATTCATTTCTAATCATGAGTTAGTCCTTTTAACACAGGTGTCAAATTTGATCACATCATGAGCTGGATTGTGACGTATTGCGATGTTTTCGGCCTTTGCAGAGCTGAAGTGGGCTGCGCATGACGTATCTAGCTTGTGTGCTGCCAGTTTGGCAGGCCTGCCTTGTAACAACTTGTGAGTATAAGCTGTTTAAGAGAGGTCTACTGCAAAAGTGGTGAACCTGTAGGTTCCCTACTTCTCTCTTATAACAAATAAATCTAAGTCAAACTTCATTAAGATTTAGCTCCATCACTATTTCAGGAGTATATAATTAGTAGTTGTACTTTGACAGAAATCTCCTCCCCTTAATAAAGGCATAGTAAATAGGGAAACAAAGTTGCCACATCATCTATGAATCTAAAAAGTCAAAACCTTTTTAAAGCCAATATATAATAAGATGAGCAAGGCATATAAGTCTCTGTAGTTATAAACAGAAAGTCCCTACAATACTTGACTCAGTTTTTTTTAAACAGCAAAAAAGCCATTTTTAAAAAGGATCTGTTCTTATAAACTCTGTAACATTGCAATAACCATAGATCCAAAGGGAGATGGCAAGGGAATAGAATCTAATACAAAACAGATGATGGCTAATTTTTCCATCTTTTTAGCTATTGATACACAAAGCTCTTTTTAAAATTATGGTAAAAAGTGGTAGAAAGCTTCTCTTGACAGTTCTTCATTTAAAGCCACTTTTAAAACACATAAGAAAATTATTTAAAGTCATAACATTTGCTTAAATAAACTGACAATGTGGCTCAAATGCCTGTATTTTTACAAATCAAAACTGGAATGTCTTCCAAAATCAGCTATTCTGTATAACTTTTGCTTCATTTGTTTGCTGGAAATAATTTAAGAAAATCATTTTGTAATCCCTCTATTTAAAATAAAATGCAGGTAATTTGATAAAAATACAGTAAAAAGTGGATATTTTCGGCAAGGTATCAATACCTTAAGAAAAATTAAAAACAAAGCTTTTCTAAGCCTTAGGTTTGACTATTTGCATAATTTATTTTATTGAAGTTACATTATTGCAAAAGGATAAAGTGAGACTCCTTTACATTATAGATGGTATATTTATAACCGCCATAACAATGCCAAAAGCTACTTAGCAATAGCTTTCCCTGCTTTTAACATTATTTCCAATGCAATATTTCCCAATTCAAACTGATGTCAACTTAACCCACAATTTTGAGAAGCTGAAATATAAATTCCATTAGTTTTCTTTACCACTCCATCCTCCCTAAAGTACACTTCCAACAACATAACTGTTGAATATATTTCATGCTTTCTTTGCAGGTCTATTGTACTTGCAGTAAGGCACACCTGTCGCTAGAGATCAGCAGGCTTTTCAAATTCTCTTCATACTTCCTCTTAGGTTACAAAATTGACTTCTTTTCTGTATAATCCACGACAAGCAGATTCTGCACCTTAGTAGCTGCCCCACCACCTATCCTTCTCCAAAGCATAAAGCTTTCAACGTGTCATCAACCGCCCTTTCTACAGGTGATACCACACACTTTATATTGTCCTCACGCTCATTAAGTCGCTTTTTAAGTTGCAACCATGGTCCTACGGACACATTCGCAAAAAACACATGTAATTCCACTAGGCCAGGATTTGCCATTCCACACCCAGAAAGCCTGTTTCAGCTCCACCAAGTCTAGAAAGCGCTGGGTTCCCCTGGGTGATCCGTCCCCCATTCCCTCTTCTACGCAGCCCGCCTTTTGTTCAGGCTACCTTGTACCTTATCCTCCCACGCCCTGTTCCTTCAACCGCTCCCCAATGGTCACTCTCTAAAATGCCCCCTTTGTGCTTTCCACACGCTTCCTTCCCTCAGCCTGGCCTGCTCTCTCCTTCCGGCAATCCACCACTTCGGAGACTGCCAGCCGGCCTCTCCCTCTCCAATTGGCCCGCCTTCTCTTCTCCTTCCACGCACACACGCTCCGCAACCGACTATCCCGCCCTTGACATCTTTGCCCCGCTCCACCCCAACCGTCCCCCGCTATCGCTCTCCCTTCACACACACACACACACACACACACACACACACAAAAACTCCTCCCCACACGGGCAACCCAGCAACAACCGTCTCCCTCCGGGCTGCCAACTGCCGTTGCTCCTGTTTCCCCCCTCCCCCCGCTTCGCGACCTCTACTTCAGTTCCCCACAAGCACCCCCTCAAAATCCACTATCCCCCCCGCCCCCCAGGGGGCTTGCGCCTTCTCTTCACGACACCCACCTTGTCAAGGCAGTTCACCTTCTCGGTTGGGTAGACGATTTTGCCGCAGCGGGCACAGCTGGGATTCATGGCGACGAAGCGAGGTGGGGAGGGAAGGGTCTTGTAGCTCTGTATGTGCGTGAAGAAGAAGAATCCTGCTGCTGCCGCCGCCTCGAAAACTGCGCCCTCGGAAAGGTTCTGCAAAGGCAGCAACGGAAAGGAGGAGAGGCGAGTAAGCAGGAAGCCACCCCGGCAATGGCTGGTAGCAACTGAGGAGGAAAGGGGCGCGGCGAGCCACTCTCTTTTACGCGCGAGCCTCCTCCTTCTTCCTCGTCAGCGCGAGCAGTCGACCGCGCGCGCACACAAAAGGGGTGAGGAGGGAGACAGGCGTTGCCAGACGGGTCTACGGCGAGGGGGGTGGGGTTTAGTGCTCACGTGCGAGAGTGGGAAGTGGGGGGGACGAGAGCCTGAAATAACGACGAAAAAGGAAGTTTGCGCAAAGATTTCGAGGGGCAGGGAGTGGAACTTAAATATAGTCTGAGAACCGGGACCGTTTGGCCGCGGGCAGCCTTCCCTCTGAATGTTTCCACCTTGAATTTCCCAACTATAATACCTATCATCTACAGCCAGTTCGGCCGAGTTAAGAAAAAACAGGCTTAGAAAAGCTTCCTTGCGTCTACCTAGAAGTGGGAAAACTCCCTTGAACTTTGCTCCGGAGTAGATGAGAGCTTCTGTACATACCATTATTGCCAGATTGCACACCCGATGGCAAAGAAGTATAGGATTATAATTTAAGTTGCTTGAAGAAGAGCTCCTAATGGAGCTTAAGGCTGCCTTCTACTAGAGTGCAAAAATGAAGAAGGAAGCAGTATAAACAGTACCAAACCAAAAACCACAGAGGTAGCTATTTCCTGGTTGCTACAGTGCTTTGCAATAGCTATTCCTATGCCTCATAACAAAATGTTTCTTTTCCTCCTACATGTCAGAACTTCCCCATGTTTTTGAAAATCTTGTGTCTTCTGACAATCAGCCATTCAATAGGTAGAAAGATAAGAGCGAAACAATTTGCTTCACTTGTTGAAATTTACCTTTTTTTTAAAGGCATAAGAGTGGCTATTTACTGAGTTTCAATTTTGGAGCTTTCTGAAGAAAAAAAAAACTGAACAAATTGTAGTCTAATGTTAAGATCTGTTCCCTTCCAAAGCAAGCTATTCCACTAAATAATCAATTTTGTCTATTCTGATTACCAGAGTCTAGGACTAAATTCATTTTAAGAAACTTTAATGTTAGATATTTACATATGCACCTCTGATTGGTTGGTCTGCAGTGGCAGGAAATTAAAGAGCTGCCACTGGTTGTAGCCACAGCAGCCCCACTGTAAAAGCTGCTGTGGCTGCTATCTTTGTTCTGAACAATGCAACAAACAGGAGTAAACAATCGGAGCCTCCTGTGTGTCCTCTTGCCCATGATTTCAACGAAGGTGGGATTTGAGAGAAGCGGGATTGTGAGCAATGTGGCTAACTAACTGGTCAAAGAACACAATATGGCAGGAAATAATATGCCACTCGCACAGTTCAATCTGACGACCAAGGATTGGGATTCCCACATTGATCAATTCCAGATGTTCCTGGAAAGCTGCAACCTGATGAATATTACGGAACAGAAGAAATGAGCCATCTTCCTCACGCATTGTGGCCCCGCCATATTCAAAATGGCTAAAACTCTCGCTGCCCCGAGCAACATAAAAATGATGGCCTGGATAGATTCAGAGAGAATTCTAAGGGCCCATTACACTCTCCCAGTATCAAGTTTAGTTAAAAGACACAAGTTCTTCCAGAGAGATCAGAAGGAAGGAGAGAGTATCAATGATTTCTTCGCGAGCCTGAGGAACATTGCCGGAGCATGCAAGTTCCTGAACGTGAATGAGGTGATGAGGGATCACATAGTCCTGGGACTCAGGGACCTGACGCTGCAGAGTTGTCTTCTAACAAAACCAAAAATAACACTGAAGGAAGCTATCGAAGAAGCATCAGCAGTAGAAGCAGAAGTCTGCCGCAGCCATGAAAAAGGTGAATAAGCCACCACAGCCCCACCCCCCAAAAGGACAGTGCCGCCATTCACTACAAGGACCTTGAGTCCAAGTTGGGGTCAGCAGACGACAAAGAAGTGAATCAGCTACGTCCTGAACTGCACCAGAAAAGCTGAGAAAAAAAGAGGAAGGAATTTTGGTGTATGGGTTGTGAAGGAAATCACCCTAGATCGAAATGCTGTTTCCAAGATGCTATCTGCCACCATTGCGAGCAGAGGGGGCACATCACGAAGGCATGCCAAGCATTCAAGCCAAACAGCCGAAGGCCAAGACAAGGTACACCCCCAAGGAATCGGGAAAATCAAACCATGGGGGCCAAAACAGCAGAAATCAATGGAACACAAGTCGACCACAAAGAGGAGCGAAATGCACCAGACCATGACTATGGGCCACTCCAGCATGCCAAACACCAAGAAAGTCAATGTTCACTTCATGATAGAAGGTAAACTATGTAGAATGGAAGTGGATTCCGGGTCTCTCCTATTGATGGTGTCGTGGGACACCATCAAAAGTATAATCCCCCAACTAACAAAGGCCCAACTGAAAAGACAAAAAATAATCAAGGGACCAAGATTCCTGTCATTGGCATAGGAGAATTCCAAGTGAAATTCCGAAATTACTCCAGGATTCTGCCTTTAACCGTGGTTGACCGGGACCGGCCAAGTCTGCTGGGGCTAGAGTGGTTCAAACCATTTGGGATAGAATTCCCTTAACCATACCTTACAACAGAGTGCGTATCCTGTCCCAGTGGTGTAACACCTCTTACATTCCCAGGCACAGGGGAAGATATTCACAAAGTTAGATCTCACACAAGCCTACCAGCAATTACCGGTAGATGCTGAAATGGCAGAAGCACAGACAATTGTCACACACCAAGAGACTTTTAAATGTAACTGCCCACAATTTGGGGTTAGCATTGCCCCGGGACTATTCCAGAGCCTCATGGAATGATTACTGCACAGAATAAAAGGGGGGGTGCCTTACTTTGATGATGTTATCATCTCCGCCGAGGACAAAGAACAATTACAAGAACATTTAAGAGAAGTCCTCAGCCATTTCAAAGAGGTGGGGCTTAAAGTAAAAAAGGAAAAATGCCAACTAGCAGCTGACAAGGTAGAATTCCTGGGCTATTTGATAGATGGAGAAGGGATCTACCCCACAGACAGTAAAACCAAAGCAATCAAAGAAGCCCCCAGACCAAAAAGCAAAACAGAATTGCAAGCCTTCCTGGGACTAATCAACTTTTACCATATATTCTTACTGCAGAAGGCAACAGTGGTGAACCTCTCCACAGACTGCTTGACAAGAAAGCAGCCTGGGTTTGGGGGCATAAAGAAGAGGCAGCGTTCCAAGAAATAAAGAATTTAATCACATCAGAATGCATACTGATTCAGTATAACAAGACTTTACCAATAAGATTAACTTGTGATTATCAGCCACATTTTGCTGTACGGGAAGGAAAACCCAATAGCATTTTATTCAAAGACATTATCCAAACCGGAATGAAATTATAGCCAATTAGACAAAGAAGCGTTAGCCGCAGTCACTGGAATCAAGCGATTCCACGAATACATATATGGAAGGAAGTTCACATTAGCCACAAACCACTTTTGGGCATCATCGTGGGGGACAGAGCCACTCCAAACATCGTGTCCCCCAGAATGACTCGCCTACTACTACAAATTGATTTATAGACCAGGGAAAGAAATTGATCATGCTGACGCATTGAGCTGATGCCCCCTGTCCATTGAGGATGAAGATCCAGCACCAGTGACCACCACACTCCTGATAGAGACAGTTCAACAAACGCCAGTCACAGCATCCAATATCGCAAGAGCAACAGCAAAAGACAGAACTCTGCTGCACATTTTGAACTGGGTAGGGAGGGGGTGGTCTAAAAAGGAAAAAGCCAAAGAAACTAACAAACAGAAACAGACAAACAGAACTATCCATACTGTGTATTGTGGGGGAATCAGGTCATATTTCCGGACATTTTAAGGGACGATATAATAGAAATGTTACATGCAGGGCACTCAGGGATGGTTAAAATGAAACCCCTAGCAAGGAGTTATGTGTGGTGGCCAGGGATGGATAAAGAAATAGAGGCCTGGGTATCCGCCTGCTGGGTTTGTTAGGAAAACTGACAAGCACCCCCCATAGCGCCTATCCATGAGTTGGAAACACCCAGGGAACCCTGGTCAAGGATACATACCAATTTTGCAGGGCCAGTAAAGGGACACACATTTTTTATTGTAGTGAACATATATTCTAAATGGCAGGAAGTCAACATTATGCAGTCCACAATGACAGAGGCAGTCATAAGGAACCTAAGTAAACTTTTTGCAACACACAGCCTTCCGGATTTAATAATATCTGACAATGGGCCTCAATTCAGCCACACACTTTGAAGGATTCCTAGCACAAAACGGGATATGACATACCCTCTGGACATCCATCATTGAATGGCCTTGCAGAAGGCATGGTCCGACACATGAAAGAAACACTTCAGAAACTAGGGCCAGGGGACATGCAAGTGAAAATAGATAAGCTATTAAGTATACAGCATGTAACACCTAGCACAACAACAAATAAAAGCCCCACTGAACTACATATGGGAAGGAAACTGAGATCACCCTTAGACAGAGTACACCCCAATTACACACCAGAAAGACCACTAGATTCATCCAGCAAATGCCAGATGTTCCAAAAGGGTGATTCAGTCTATGCTAAAAATTTAACAGGAACCGCTATGGATACCGGCAATGGTGGTACAGGTAATGGGGCCCCGTTCATAAAGAGTTGATACAACAGATGGCAGAAGCTGGAGAAGACATATTGATCAACTACGAACCCGGGGGCCAAAGAGATACACAGATATAAGCAGGGAAGAAGGGGAAGCTCCTTCACATATAGGCATTAGAAGCAGAGAGGAAGGGGGAGACCCTGACCAAACAAAGAATAACACAGAACAGGCCCTGACAACTAATAAAGCACAACCCAACAACTAAGAATAGCACTGAAAACACTGACAGGTCATAGCAGAGACTTACCAAACACACACAGGCAGCGACAAACCAGGGAAGAAAGCGAAAGGGCGGCATCTAGTGAAAGTAAAATGGCCACCATGAGAAGATTCTAGGAGATTCCAAGGAGGGGAGCAGGAGAGGCAATAAGTCCATCCAAACAGCTCGGAGACCAACCCATGACTGAGCTACGCAGGTCCAGTCGCACCCATAAGAGCCCCGCCTATTTGCGGGATTACGTACAGTAGGTGGAACAGGATTGGGTGAGCCGGACCAGATGGGGAAGGGTGTTAATATTTACATATGCACCTCTGATTGGTTGGTTCGCGGCAGCGGGAAATTAAAGAGCCATCACTGGTTGTAGCCGCAGCAGCCCCGCTGTAAAAGGAGCTGCCATGGCTGCTGTCTTTGTTCTGAACGATGCAATAAACAGGAGTAAACAATTGGAGCCTCCTGCGTGTTCTCTCACCCACAATTTAACATTTAACTTTCCAGATACACTGTACTACAATGCCCATTTCCCCCTATCAGATGAAAAATTGTTGAAGATATGGAAGGAGCTAAGGAAAATATCTGGAATTGACAAACCTGAATATAGGTTTTAATATATGCAAAGTATTTAATTTATTGTTCTGTGTTTCTCAGACTTTTTTTCTAGTCAAGTATACTTGTTATTCCCAAAACGAGTACAATACACTAGCTGTGTTTTTTCTGTATAAGTCTCCAAAAGAGACTTATAAAGTCTCCCATTTATCTTTTTGGAAAATTATGTTATCTAAATGTCATTTTACCAATCATAATATTAGTTAGAGACAGAGACTTTCCAAATGCCCATTCTTACTCCACATATCATATGAATCTATAAATGGAGTTTGTTTGGTTTTTGTTTAAGTCGGAACCAGACATTGATGTTTAAGCTAGTTTAGAGTTTATGTGTGAGCCAGTGGTGGGATTCAAATTTTTGTACTACTGGTTCTGTGGGCATGCTTGGTGGGCGTGGCAGGGGAAGGATACTGTAAAATCTCCAGTCAGAGGTGGGATTTGCCAATCTACTTAAAATTTCCACTATTGTTCTCCAAAACTGGACAGAACTTGCTGAATACCACCTATGGTGTGAGCTCAGCTAATGTGGTTTCTCCATAAACTATGCTTAAAACATAAGATATAGTATGATGTGTGAATTGGCTGTTATTTCTTGCAATCAATATGTATGTTATAATTTCACTTCATTTCCATAGCTAAAATAAACAAACTCCTTTAAAAAAAAAAAAGGTTCCTAGACTGAATTAATGAACATGGGATAGAATGAGGTTCTGATTATTTAAAATCATTATGACAAAACTAGGTTTCAAATCCATTTTGTCCTTTCTTATCAATAACAATAAATATGGATGGAATTTAGAATCTTCTGTTAAGAAATTAAGTTATAATATGTAGCATACATCCACACGAGTCTCTAATACTAAATTAGCAGCTGAAACCTTCATCTCTCCCATAAAGATAATGGAAATGGTATTCTATGGAATTTTAAGGTATTCTTGTAACCTGTATCATGACTGCCAAAAGAATCCATGTTTCTTTTTTTTAATATTGGCGTTTCAACCCTTTCATGTGTTATATTATCTTATTCCAAATCATTTGATCAATCTTCCCAGTACAAATATATTCATTTCAGTATTGCCAACCTTCTAGTTGGCAAAATATTTCAATCAGCCCCTCTGGAAATGTAAAATAGAGGAAGAAAGATTACTAATTCACACATAAGTGCAAGAATATCCAAAATTAATTGAGTTTTGCTCACCCCGTCTACTGAATGCATATAAAATATATGTGTGAAGATATGTTTTTGCCCGAGTTATAGTACTGAAATATGGGGTCTAGTTGAAAATCCTTTACTATTTTGGAGGCCATTGCTTTCTTTCTCTACTTTCATTTCTCATCTAAAAATGAAAATCCTTAGGTAATTATTTTTTGTCTCCAGACATATCTTAGCTTGTAAAACTAGACAACTTTCTTCTCATGCGCAATTTCTCTTTTCTTTCAGTATGAGAACTTCACTGCAGACTGCCCATCCCGTTCCCTCAAATGTTCTTTATAACTTGGCTTGCTTTGGCTTTACCAGCTTTTCATTATTCTCTTGTAAGGGAATTGAGTCTGAATGGAATCTTGTTATCATCATGAAATATGCTATAATAGCGATGGCTAACCTTCTTGACACCAAGTGCCCAAAGTGCGCGCACGCACACCCCCGAAATGCAATGCATGCACACACCTCATGCATCCATCGCACGTCCCACATACATGCGTGTGCAACCCCTGTGGCCCCTTATACATGTACACATGACCCCGCATGTGCACCCGCCCAATGCATGTGCGTGTGATTCCCAAGCTTGCAATCCAGCCCCACATATGCACGGGAGAGACTTGAAGACCAGCTGGCCGGCAGGAGGCGCATGTATGCACAGCAGAGCTGAACTGGGCAACAGCTCCAATGCCCAGAGAGAGGGCTCTGCTTGCCACCTCTGGCACACGTCCATGGGTTCACCATCGTGATGCTATAACAATTTGGAAAACAAAAATGAATATTGTGTGATTGATGAATCACATCTGAAATGGAAACAAGCCTTAATTTTAGAATGCAAATCTTCATTTCACAGAAGTTTGGTCACATGGAAAGGAAAAGATAATCATGAAGATTCCCCAATCAGTCATTGTGGACTAAATACAATTTGCTTTAAAAGCAACATAAGAGCAATCTAACATTCTCCAAGGCCATCAGCTAATGATGGACATCAGCACCCTCTGCTGCTATATACTAGTAATGTTTTTAGATACTTTGAATAGCATAATATCTTTGTTCTAAACCTAATATCCATGAGCCTAATGTAGTCTCCTAAGCCCAGGGCTGCCAACCTTGAGTGATAGTTCGGAGTGAGACACTGCGAGGGAGCGGAGCGACCGAGGGGGGGGATGGTGTGGAAGGGGGGTGTCCCCCCTTCCACGGTAGGGAGCTTTGACAATTTTACATTTTAAATGGTGCAATCTGATGCATACTTTAGTCATGATTTGGACATATACATACATACATACATGCAAGCAGCACCAATGTACTTGAACCGGATTTGTAAGATATTAATAATGCAGTTCACTGACCATCTTGGCCGGAAAGGGTCCACATTCTTGGGCCTCTGCCCATCTGCTCCGTCCCTTTGGGCTGCTCCGGCTCTCCTCCTCCTCCAGGGTCCCTGGCTGAGAGGGGCGTCCCAAGTGCCTGGGATCCGGCCCCTCCAGGCTGCCTCTTCAGGGCCACAGAAGCCTCCCTCACATGGCCCCGGGGGTGGAGGGGGCCTTGCCAGGGTTCCCGGCCTTGGAACTGGGCAGAAACGGCCCTTCCCAGCCCTCTCCCACCCTCTGGGCCTCCCACCTGCAGAGGGGAGGGGGATCCAGGCTGAGTCTTGGACCCACCAGCCTCACAGTCCAGCTGAAGGGTCGGAAAGGGCCAGGCAGGCAGATGGACACACACACACACACACACACAGAATGGGGGGGGAGGCTGGTGTCCTTCACTCCCCAAACGCCCCCCTCCCAGTCTGTGCATGGGACCCCCAGCAATGCTGCCATCAGCTGCTCCCCTGCAGGGAAGTCCTGGATTGTCTGGGGGAGGAGAGGAGAAGACAGTGGCCACTCCCCCCCCTTTGCTTGGCATTTGTGGGGAGACCCCTCAAGGCGAGATTCCTTCCCAGGGGCTCCCAAAGAGCATCCAAACGTTCCTGGCATCAAGTGGGGAAAGAAGCCTAAAAAGAGAGAAACTCCTGCACCGGCTGCGATTGGGGCTCGGAGGGGACAGGAACCCCCCCTCCTTGCGAGCCCCCCCCGCCCCGCTCCAGCCTGCCCTCTGGCGGGACCCCCTTCCTGGAGAGGCTCCTCCCTGCCAGACCCTCTTGCAGCCTCTTGGACCCAGGGGAGGCTGGGGGGGGGCGCATATCTAGGTGCAAAGGGTGGGGGGAGGGACACAATGTACCCGGGAAGGAGCCCTCCTCCCCTCTTCCCCCTCCCTCTCCAGGGACTTCCCATCAGGCTGGGGAGCGAGAGAAGCCGAGGTGCGCAAGAGGCCAGCCACGGCAGCTCCCCTTGCGAGAGGGAGGCCGGAGAGGGACGCGCCTTTGCGCCCCAATCCCAGCGGCCTTGAGACCAGACGGGTGCGGGGAGGGGATGATGGGAGCTCAGCGAAAGGCCCAGGGATGCCCTGTAGTCGTACTTCATGGGGGATAGAGAGTTCGTCTCTCTCATCTCCGCCTGCCAGAGCAGAGTGCAGCGCAAGGGTTAAGCCCAGAGAGTTGTGACATCCTAGAGCGGAAAGGAGCAACCGCTTCCTGCAGCGTGGAATTCTCTCCTCACTTCGGAATATCAGAGAATGTAGAGATATATTTATTTTTGTACATTCCATTTTGGGGGTTTAGCGTGAGATTTCGTTTATCAGAGTGAGACAGTCAAAATTGGTTGAATTGCGTGAGTCTCACGCTGATTGCGTGAGAGTTGGCAGCCATGTAATCCTTCTTTTTTATATAGTATCCTCTTACATATTTACTTATTCTTCCTTGATAAAAGATAAAGCCAAGTGCCTTTAGATTAGAAAAAAGCAGATTTTATACTCTGTAAGATCAGAGATGAGTTTGCTAGTTGAATGCCAAGAATAATACAATGTACATTTTGAATTATTTTTTTCAATTTAATTCTCTTTATATTGTTCTTATATTTTGACATATTTCCTGTCATACTCAATTTGCACACTAAAAATTATTTTATGAACAGTGTAAATTTTGATCAAGTCAGGGTCAGTGTGAACAATCACTTTTAAATTGCTTTGCAATATAATAGTACTCTCCCATTCCCATAATAGAAAAGCTATTCCAAGTATGATTATAAACTATCCACTTATAAGTACTGGTATTGTTATCCTATTTTCACTGTTTTGACTGAGGAAAAATGGAGTGGTACAGAATTAAATAAAGAAATGGGATTAATCTTTTGATTCCCCAGAGCTCCCTTTAACCATAATTGTTCAAAAGTGGCAGTGGTTTCCTACCAAGTGCTTCTTCTGAAACACAAGAAAATTATACTGTAAATTGGACTAATATCATATCTCTCTGTCACTTTTTCACACATTCTAATTCACCTCAAGCAAGTTCCCTCTGGTTCCATTTATTAATTACTCTTAGAATGCTGTCAGCCAAATAGAGTCAGCTTGGTATTTACTCACAGTTGTGTCCATTATTGTTTCCTAATTGAGTGGGATCTGTTGTTACAATTAAAAGAAGGGAGAAAACCAGTTAATCCCCACTCCCTATACTTTTTTTTTTTTTTAAACAAATTTTATTAATTTTACAGAGAACACAAACAAAACTAAAAGATCTTTTCTGAAGGTTGTCTGATGCCGGGTTGAAACTCTTCACACAGACACAAATTCAAACATCATATTCACTTTATATATCCTTCCATATCTTATTATCATTTTCTTTTATATATATATATATAAACCATTTTTATCAATTTTATATAAACAATGCACAAGGCATAACAGCTTATGTTCTTTTCTAAGAAAAAATAATAAAAGAAGAAAACCAATAGAACATAACAATTCCAAATTATAGTATCAATACTTTGTCTATTTAACTTCATATCTTATCCCAACTTCTCCTTTTCATCCAAATTATTTTATTAATAAATTTTTTTTGCCTTTTTTCAATATACAACATCCAAAAAAAAAAAAACATAACAAAACCTTTATATATCCTTTCATATCTTATCATTTTCAATAATATTCTTTGTCTGTTCTATTTCCAACTATCCATTCATCTTTTTTCTTTTATTATATTTCTCCTGTACACCAATTGGAGTAACGTCTATAACTCATTACCCTAACTTAAAAGTACTTCATATAACAGTTTTTCTTGGGATTCTGTTTAAAAGATTCTAAAATTACACAATGAATTTTATACTCTAAATACACATATAAAAAACACAATCTTATGTACCCTCCAGAATCCCTCTTTTATCCTAAATTAAATTCACCCATTGTCTCTGAATAAACTTTTTTTCTTTAGATCTTGCTTCCCCCCATTGAGGCTTCTCCTCCCCCCCTTTCTCTCTTGCTTATTCTTCTCCTTGCCCTTTTTACCCCTTTGTCTTTCCTCCTCCCTTTTCTTACTCCCTTTCCTTTCCTTTCTAACCTTGCCTCCACCTTTCCGCTCATTTTTCTCTTCTTTGGTTGTTTTTATAATTCTTAAAATCCCCTTTTTCTTATCCTTTTTCTCCTCCTCCCCGGAAAGAACCCATTGTTCATCAAAGATGGCTTCTTCTTCCTCTTCTTCTTTGTCCCAGTCCTTCTGCTGCGTAGTCAACTTTTCATAAGTACATAACGCCATTTCTAAGAATTGAAACAAAGTGCCCAAAGTATCTTCTTTTTTATATTTTTGATATTCAGTCTTTAGTTCATCCACAAGCTATGCCATTATGAAAAAAGAAACTTTTCCCAAAACAACCACAAATATTTTTAATCAAGAATAATTCAAAAAAAAAAATTCCAAAAATTAATACTTTTCTTCCTTCTTCTCTTTCTCTTTCTGGGGTTAATGTTTAATCAAAGAGGTCCAATTACCATATACCTTTCTTTGGGATTCTAGGCAATCTCCTCCTTTTTCAGCTTCTGCTCCAATTTTTTTTCCTCTCCCTTCCCACTTGCAATATCAATTTTAAATAATCAGAAATCCATACCTCCAACAAGGGTTTTCCAATTTCTTAAGTTTTTCAATGTCCAAAAACGTTTTTGTCCCTTAGCTTCAACTCTCAAAACAATTCACTTTCAATGTCCAATATGTCCAAACATATCTGCTGTTTCCATGGGGTGGGAGAGTGAAGAAAAAAAAAAAGTTCCCTTTAGCAGCTTCTCCGCCGCTTTCGATCTTCTTAGGGATACAATGTATCCTCCAGCAACTCAAACAGCTCAGTTCTAACCAATTTGAAAGATGTTACTTGACCCGGCTCAGACAGCACTTTCACTCTTCTTACTTCCTCCAGCGCAATCTTACCCGGTTGCTGGCTTCTTCGTGGCGGCCATTGCTGACCGCCGCTCCACCGCCTTGGGAAAAAGGGTTTTTTCCGGAGGAGGAGGGGGTCTGCGACACCCCCAACTCCCTGTCCGACTCCCCTCTCTCTTCAGCTGTCCCTACAGGGCAGCCATATCCCCCTGACCCATCTGGATCGGGGGTACCTCGGCGGCTAGCACAGCAGGAATCGCGAGCTGTCGTGAATTCCTGCTGCCCCGAAGCCACACAAAACCGGAAACCTCCCACTCCCTATACTTTTTGATGCTACCTCCCTGACAGCAGGCATCCAACTTTGAAAGTAAATCTAAAAATATCAGCTCCAGAACAATTTACACCAAGCATTTTCTTGGTTCTAGAGGCAGGTCTGAAACAAACAGGGCAAAAGGAAATAGTAATTTAGTTATGGGGCAAACCTCTTTTGCAGAATGAAACATCAGAACCATCCATATTTATAAAAAACCCGCTGCATATTAATGGTATGTGGAAATGACCTTGGGAGACAGGAGGAAGAGCTATTAACTTATGTTAACAGTCATGCAAAAGATCTGTGCTTCTTGTCTAGACTATTTCAAAGGGCTGAAATTGGATGAGAATTGTTTCTGATATTTTGTATAGTATTCAGTCTTTAATCTGTTTTGCTTGATGTCTGACAAAGAAAGCTTTAAGCTGCTCTGGCTGTTGAAAGTATTCTTCCCTTCTTTGGAAATGTTTTTAAAAACAAAGCACACAACAGATGGACTTCCTCTTTGTAACCACAATAATCCAGCCAGTGACTATTCCTTAGATTTTTTGAACCTAGCCAGCTGGTCTGACCAGGCAATAGGTCATGCTATTTAGTGAGAAACTGATATAAATAGACGAGGAACATAGGTAGCTAGCTGAAGTTCTAAAATCATGTCTCTAGAAAAGAATAGATTCCATGGATATTGATAATTCATAATTCTAATAAAAGTGGCATAGCTAGTGCTTCTGTTATTAATTAAAGTCAGAATAGCGGTGATGTTTGTTAGGGATAACATTGTTTTACCCTAACTGGTTTAGGTAAATAATAATATGTAATCATAGTTTGTATGTTAAAGTGTCTGCAACTTTAACTGTGGGATAGTAATTAAGGGAGTGGTTGTGAAAGCACTTTAAAAGAAGCAAGGCTGCAGCTTGCTCTCTCTCTGGCTTTGATGATCCCTGATTACTGCAAGGACACAAGACTGCATTGCTCGAACGGGAGAGAAAACAAAGGACTGACTTGTAAGTGAACTGACATAGGATATTCTAAATGGACTTTGCTAACTGAATATCCCTGAATGGACTGACTAAATGATACATGACTATTGGACTGTTATTTTGACTATGCTATGAACTCATAATGGAATAAACTATATATTTGATAGCACAAGCGTATCTGTTATTTTTACTGTATGTTAATAAACATACAAGCTTAGCTCACTCATTTATCTGTGTGCCTATCTGACTAACGCTGCACATTCTGTTTAGCTTGTCTCCCTAACTCTGGTTGGGGAAACCAGGCTTAACAATGTTTATGTTTTATGCCTGGATATCTCCAATACTGAACAGTTGAGGATGGAAGCATACATAAAACCAAGCGAAATAATGCTCATCCATCTTGCAACATGGAACCAGGATGAAGCACATTTCCTTTAATAATGTATCATAAAGTTTAGAAACTACTGTACCATTGCTACCTTAGTAGCAGTTTCAGTTGACTTTTCCAAGATAGAAAAAGCCCAATTTGTAGTTTTCTTCAATTTGTTCTTTCTCAACCTGGGATATGAGCACACATAATCCAAAATGGAAAACTGGCCTATCTATGGGTATTCAAAGTATCTGATGAAGTTTAATTTCAAATCAAATTGTTTATTAACTTTTTGGGAAAGTTAGCATTCTTAACCAAAAAAATAAAACAATTCTACATTATCAATATTACAGACCTTTTCTTCAAGCAGACCTACCCTAGGTTGCAAAAATCTGGACAACGGCAGGATGCCAAGGGCACACAATATGTCTTTATGTCTTTGCTACTAGCAATATCAATATTTGCAGCCTGCATATGATAAGATTTATTTCCAACCTTTGTCCATTTTATCTTTGTCTAAAAGGGAAAATTTGTCTTCTCTGAAACAGCAGTAGTTAGAAAAGCAGAAACAGGTTTGACTTGATCCTGTAGAGTGATTTTAATACAAGCAATAAATAATAAGGCATTGTAAAATGCACATATGCAAATGCATGTAATACAAACAGTGAACAAATTTAGCCTGAAGAGGGATCTGGGGAGTTAAAACCAGTTTGTTATGTACTCTCAGTTTCAAGGTGGTATACATTTGAAGACTGAATTCTCCAATGTACTATAGATTGTATAAAATTGATGCAGTGTCTGACATAAAATGACAAAATCATTTTAAAATGGAATAAAAGTGAAGAAATTATAAGGAATATCAGAGAAATTATATTCCATCAAATTTGTGTTGATTCTTAGAACTAAGGGCATTTGTTTGTTTTTTTGCTTATTTATTTATTAATTAAATTTATCTGCTGCCCATCTTGTATCCAATGTCTCTAGGCAATTTATTACATGAAAAAATATTTAAAATGTCCATTATAAAACAGCAGATGAAAACATCAACAATCATAGAGACAACATGGCAAAGAAGGGTGCTAGACATATCAGAGGGGACGGGGGGGACCGGGTGGCATTGAATTAACTAACTAACCACCTCCAATATGATCTTCTGCCCATTGTCTTCAGGCTCTTGCATAAAGTTAAAGTTTGGAAGGCCATACTTTATTAAGCCTTAGAGAGGTTCCCATATCAGTATTTGCTAAGGTGGCTCTGCAGCTATTAAACAATCTCTGTCATGATATAATACAAACCAATTATTCTTTGTAATAATCAGAATGCCTTTCCTAGTGACAAATGTAACGTTAGCTACAAAACACACCTATTCTTTAGTAACAAATATGGGTTAGGTGACCATGGTGATTGAAGCTACACTCTAAAATTATGGCCACCTTTATAGAAGCTGCTTAGAAGGAAAATGTGAGCTACTATCTCAACTTTCTCATAGCAATTTCTCTTAGAGCTTTGGAGTTACTTCAGCTTCAACCATAACAACACAAGAACACACAATAAATACAAACTCAAGGTTAACCGCACCAAACTTGATTGCAGGAAATACAACTTCAGCAACAGAGTAGTCAATGTTTGGAATACTCTATCTGACTCTGTGGTTTCTTCCCCAAACCCCAAAAACTTTAACCTTAGACTGTCTACTATTGACCTCACTCCTTTCCTAAGAGGTCTGTAGGGGGCATGCATAAGTGTACCAATGTGCCTACCGTCCCTGTCCTATTGATTCTTTTTATTTTTCTTATATGTATCCATTTCATGTATTCATAACTATGTTTATCCTTATACCTATTATCTTGTACGCGATTGACAAATCAAATAAATTAAATTTAAATTAAAGACTTAAAGTGATGTATGAAATTAATCCATTTATTTAACTGTGGCTCGGTATGCTGTATAAACTCATAACATTGCAATAAGATAACTCTTGACTTACAAGCATTTATTTAGTGATTGTTTGAAGTTCAACATCACTAAAAAAAAGTGACAATTTAGTTACAAATCAAGAATTACCAGTAACCAACTTAAGCATGACATAATACAAGCTGAATCTGTGAATAGGGATTAATCAATTCTATAAATCATGGTTAAATAATGACTTATCTGTTGGGAAAGCATATTTTACTCTCAGCATGAATTGTGAATATGACTGTAGTGTTTTTATTTCTTCATCAGTTGTATTTCTCTACCATAGTAGTCCCCAACTTTTCTGGCTCAGATGACTGTGGAGGTGGCAGTGGTGGGAGAGAAGTGATGGTTTCATGCATACGCATGTGCTGCTTTCCCAAACACAGCTTTGTGCACACAAACACATTCACCCACTACTCCCATGGCCAAATTCCAAATGGGCCAAGGGCCAGCACTGGCCCAGGGATTGGAGACCCTTGCTGTATAGTATATCACCTCAGTTTTCTCCAAGTTGCTACCTTTTAGATGGCTATGGTATGTTCACACAAATCACTAAATCAGCATTTCTCAAATTGAAACAGGGATCACTAGTTTTTTTTAAAGCACATAATACATGTGCAGAAAAAGGAAGAGTCTCAGCATCATCAAAGCATAAAGTAGGCTTACACAATCACTGCAGCAAGCAAAGCTTGAGTAAATATTGAAAGATGTCTGAACTCATTTTGTGATAAGTAGACAGTTCTCACTGACTGGTGACTTCTGATATTTGTATACATCGATAGTCCTTCGAGTGTATTGTTTCAATTCTAGATTTTTAAACAGAAAATCTGGTAAGGATGAAGGATGTGATAATAGAACATATCTAAAAAGCATAAGTGTACTGTCCAGACAGTAAATAATTAATGGGGAATTGGTATAGTAGTTAGGAATTGAGAGCTGTCCCCTTAAGGATCATGGTAAATGTAGTTAAGGTATCCTGGGAAATGTAGTCCATGTCATGTGGCCACACCTGTAATCCTGATTGGTCACTGAATTGACTCTTGGTGGGTTGGGGGAGGTTCCTTCACTCTTGCCTGAACCCAGCATCATGCTGCTGCTTCACTCCCTTGCTCCACCATTATCGGAATGAAAGGAGAACTATCCTTTTATACCAGAAAGTCAGCTATGCAAAGAGTTGGACATTGAGATGAAGCTTGACGTAACCGTGAGTTAACTTGAGGATGCCTGATGAACCAATAAAAAGACTCTGTATGGATGCTTTGTGGAGTTAATCCGTCTGCTTTATAATCAGATATTGATTGTAAGGTCCAGAACAATAAGGTTGGAGTAAAGTCGATACTCACTCTATGACTTTGAGCAAAAATGATTAATATAGTCCATCAAGAGCTAGTGAGTAAAAGATGTCAACATTTTTGCTGGTGAGTCGCTCTGGCTCACTTGTGAGTTTACACACTAGCTCTGGCTCACTTGTGAGTTTACACACTGCACTGATTTCGCTACTATAGGTAGTCCTCAATTTATGACAATTGAGCCCAAAATTTCTGTTGCTAAATTTGTTAATTTAAGTGAGTTTGCTCCATTTTATGACCTTTCTTGCCACAGATGTTAAATGAATCACTGAAATTGTTAAATTAATGAAATTGTTGTTAAGTGAATCTGGATTCCCCACTGACTTTGCTTATCAGAAGGTCAAAAAGGGGATCATGTGACCCCAGGATACTGCAACCATCATAAATATGAGTCAACTGCCAAGCATCTGAATTTTGATCATATGACCAATGGTAGTAAGTGTGAAAACTGGTCATTTCACTTTTTTCAGTGCTAAGGTAACTTTGAATAGTCACTAAACAAACTGTTGTAAGTTGAGGACTATCTATACAGAATAAACTACAACTGGCCAGTTTCAAACATGTGTGGAAAGGGAACTTGACGAGGACAGTGGTGTCACCCAAGCAGGAAAAGCCCAAAGGGAACATCAGGCCAGCCATAAAAAAAACTTGCATAGGAAAAGGAATCAAATAAAAGGTATTAAAGAAGCCCCTTAGACAAAAGCCCAAATAATTAAGAAAACTAGGGAAACAAGAAAAGAAAACCCTTACAAACACAAGACATACCAAATCAGCAAAACAAACAGACAAAAGACACAAAATATATTACAAAGGAGACAGGCAGAAGATTGCCACAAAACAAATATAAGAAACCATTAAGCTAAAAGAGATTAGGACAAAACCGATAAACCAATCAAACCACCCTGTAAAGTTTGCCTTCCGCACCCCGCGGAGCTTACCCTCCAGCGGGAAGAAAGAGAAACCCCTGACAGGATTTAAAACATTAAGAAATACAAACACAAGCACTCACACAAAAGGAGAAAAGGGTATAAAAATCAGGGACTTACCATTTGAAGGTAGCTAGCCCAGGAACGCAGACTTCTTGCTATCTCTCACCTTCCTGAAAAATAAAAAGATCCAGCTTTCAAGCAGTTGTCTGTATCCTTGCGCTGGAGCTCTCCCAGTGGGAAAATTGAATCCTCAGAAGAAAGGCATTTTGATAGCCTTTCAACAATTGGTGACCATGAAGATTTTCCAGCCAACCCTGCCACTGGACCGGGCCCGTGGATCCAATCTCAGCCGGCGTGGACCTTCTTTGTCCAGGGACAACATCCATGGACCCAGCCCGGAAGGCATAAGGGTAAAAGGGAGTCCTTGGGCTTTTCCACTCAACAGCTGCTTGAAAGCAGGTGAGTACCGCTTCAAATTTATAAACTTACTAGGGAGGGGAGTGGAAGCATGAGTGTACCAGGTGTGTGATTGTGGGTTTTGTCTGCGGAAACCTCACCTCCTCTGTGATTGCCAGCCACACCCCAGCCAGCTGCTAGCTCAAACATGAGCCATGACCGGCTGGATTTGGGAACGCAAGGGGTGATCACGGAGTGTGAGTCCTTCTGAAGGACATATGAAAAAACCAAGCGGGCTGCAAAAGGAACTGGTGTTAGGAAATAAATAAAAAGCAGGAAGAAATAGTCCTGGTGCATCCTGCAAGCAAAGCCCAGTGCATTTAGACGGGGCCCATATCGGCTGCTGGCAAACAGAATTGGAAATAGTTTGTCTAAAAAGCAGACTAGGTCCTTCCAGATCCCCACCTTTAAGGGAGATCTGAAAATTGATGGCTGAGTGTGGAGAGGGGCCTGTACCGGTGGTGCTAGGGGGCAGAAGGTCCTCCAAGAACCCTGTTTTTTTTGGGGGGGTGTCTTAAAACTGACGGTGGAGTTTCCCTAAGAGAAAGGGGCCTGTACTCCGTGTGTAGAGAAACCGAAGTCCTTTCCAGACCTTTTTTGTCTGAAAACTGACGGTGGTAGCCCGGTTAAACCAAAGTAATCCCCACACCAGGTAGGGAATATGGGAAATTGTAGCTCGAGGGCAATGGAAGAGATCCCCTTGGATAAATTACTTGAGGCTTGGGACGAAAGGCAAGTGCCTGTCCTAACTGGAATGAATAAAAGAAGCAAAAAGAATTTGCAAAAAAGTGGGCTTTATTGCGAGATGACACGGGTAGACAAATTTGGCCTGATAGCAGTACTTTAGATTATAAAACCCTGAAAGCACTTAGAACATGCATTAAGCCCAGCCAAATACCCTATTGGTACTGCTGGGCTGGAATTGCTAGGACCAAAGACCTGACCGAGGGAAAAGATCAGGAAAAGCCTGAAACCCATTCCCAGAAAGGGAAGACTGAGGCACGGATTGTGGCTCCCCTTCTAAGCAAGCCAGTGCCAGGCAGAAATAGGGGACAACTAGAATATGTTTTTACCCACACTCCCTTCTCTGCCTCTGGCCAAGTCATCTGGAAAAAGGATATCCCAGCTTTCAGGGCTGATCCTCAAACAGTAATTCAAACCCTGAAATCTATCATAGACAGCCATAATCCATCCTGGGGTGATATGACCCAGCTGTTACAAGTCTTTCTAATGAAAGACGAACTATTAAAACTGTTTGAAAAAACAGACCAAATAGCCAAACTACCAATTATCCCTGGTCAGGAAGCCCCAGCCCACATCGCATAGCTAGTACATCGCCCTGACTGGGACTATAATGATACCAATCATTGGGACGAATACACAAGATAACTTACTAGAAGTTTTTGAGGAAATAGGAAAAAAGCCTTTAAACTGGTCTGAATTTCAAAAAACAACACAAAGGGAAAAGGAAAACCCTGATGCCTTTTGGGTCCGCCTGTCAGAAGCAGCTACTGCATATGCCCACCTAGACCTTAGCTGCCTGAAGGACCAAATTTTAGCTTCAGCCTTCATGTACCAGTCCACTGTGGATATTAAAGAACATTTCCACCGCTTCGTCTCTAACTGGCCAACCTTAGACATAGCAGAGTTGCGCAGGATTGCTAACTTTGTCTATGATCAAAGAGACAAGCTGAAAGAGGAAGAGAAAGATAGAAAGAGACGAATAGAAAGACAGGAAGACTTAAAAATGTTTGCTGTAATGAAACATGATGCCAGACAAACGCCAGGTAAAACCCCCTATAATTCAAATAAATGCTGGCATTGCGATAAAGCAGGATGGTCACAAGGCAAATGCCAGCATTGTTATAGGTGTGGACAGGAAGGTCATTTCAGCAGGCAATGTAGGCAACACCCCTCCCGCAACCGGTATCACCCACCACCTAGGAACATGAGGCCAGCCAATAATCCAGTCCATTACACTGAGCAACAGTTTCACTCCCCAGGCACCACCCAGCGCTCCCTTTCCTCCAATAAATAATAACAATAGACATCAATGGGAGCAAAGAAGAGAACATGATTTACCCCTTTCTTGACTAGAGCATGACAATGAAAGCACTGAATTCATGGCTACCTTTAATGGACTGGCTATCCCCCTAGAAAATGGCCCAGAAGGGGAACCCATTGTCACCATTCTTATAGGAGGGAAGAAAAACAATTGCTTATGATACTGGAGCCACCTCCTCATTACTGAACCACCATATAAAGTTTCAGTGGCTGAAGGGGCTCGGGATAGCATAATGGGAGGGGGGAGGGGGAAATAATCCCTGTAGAATTTACCCACAACGTAACAGTAGAACTAGGACCTTTTACAGTAGACCATTCCTTCACTATTTGCCCCCAGTCCCCACTATCCCTACTAGAAAGGGATCTCCTATGTAAAATGGGAGCTACCATAACATGTGGAAAACAGGGGCTGCAGTTGGAGATCCCAGGAAAAGGCACACACAAGACAACCATGCTGATAACCAGCAACACAGAGCTTCATGAAGATTTAAAAAGTCTGCCACCCTCCTTATGGGGCTGGGATGCATCAGAAGTGGGACTACTTAAAGGAGCAACACCTGTTACTATCCAAGTGAAGCACGGACCAAGGAGTCTAACACATGCGTGAGTCACGTTGGCCGCCCCCCCATACCCTACAAGGCCTAGATCCTCATTCCCTTTGCTTAGATAGGGGGGATAGGGTTCTCTCATCTTATCTTACAGCCCTGCAAAAGAGACTACAGATCCTCTGGACCCAGAGTGCGCTGACACAGACCTTACCCCTGGAAGAAGCCCTGCATCCATATGAGCCAGGAGATTGGGTGTGAGTCAAGTTCTTCACCAGAACCTCCCCTCTACAACCCAGGTGGAAAGGACCCTACCAAGTCTTACTGACTACACACACCGCCATAAAGGTTGTAGAACGAGACTCTTGGATACATTGGACACATGCAAAGCCAGCAGTCATAGACCATAGCCAAACTCCACCACAATCAATCCTACCCATCAAACTCAAGAAAGATCGAGACACAGATCAATGGACGCTTGCAGCATTCTTCAACACCGTTGAACCACACCACTGTGAGGAACCAAGTGCAAACGTTGCATTACACAAAACTGGACTCCCAGGTGCTGAGTTATAAACTTTTTTATTTTTTTTCTCTTACCTTCTCCATTTTTTCTCCTTTTTTACCTTTTTTCATCATTTTTTTTTTAACAAAAAGGACTTTAACCATACCTGTCTAATAATTTTTTGATACTTGACTTTTTACATTTTTTTTACATTGCTATTTAAAAAAGGGGGGGAGAGGAAGGGAAGAAAATGGGCATTGGTTCTTACCCGACACGCCATTTCTCTTTGAGCTGTGAGGAGCATCCAGAGAGTGGGTGGTGCTTCAGTCTCTGCAGTTGTAGGCTGAGCTTAATTTTGAGGAACGCTCCTCCCACCATCACGTGGCTCCAGCGTACTGTTCCCCAGTTTTGTGTAGATGAGAGGAAAACAAAAGCCGTACTCTCATCCAAACAAGCTAACAGTTCATTGGCCGAAACAAGACCCCACCAGACGGTGAAAGATAAGGGAGGGCTGGATGCTCCTCACAGCTCAAAGAGAAATGGCGTGTCAGGTAAGAACCAACGCACATTCTCCTTAGAGCTGTTCGGAGCATCCAGAGAGTGGGACATACCAAAGCTGGGCCTGTCCTACGGGAGGGGCGCCGTCTGGTCTGTAGTCCCTTTGGGTTCTCTAAGAACCTTCTGTAGAACCCGTCTGTCAAATGAAGCCTCGGCTGAGGCATACCTGTCATTCTTGTAATGCCTAATGGAGGGAGACGGGGAGGCCCATGTTGCTGCTCGGCAGATGTCGATGATTGGGGCCTGGATAGGCCAGGCAGCCGAGGTAACAGCACTCCTAGTGGAGTGGGCCGTGATGCCCCTAGGCACCTGAAGGGCCTGTGACTGGTATGCCCTGGCAATGTCTGCCCTTATCCAACGGCCTATGGTTGTTGGAGGAACCTTGAGCCCCTGTGATTTAGGTTGAAAGGATATGAACGAGGCCTCAGACTTACGAAAGGCCTCAGTGCGTTTAATGTAAACTCGCAAGGCACGTTTGACATCCAGAGTGTGCCATTGCCTCTCCATTTCCTGAGTTGGCCTGGGGCAAAAATTGGGTAGGATAAGTTCTTGTGCCCTGTGGAAAACCGAACTGACCTTGGGTAAGAAGGAAGGGTCAAGTCGGAGGACCACTCGATCAGGATGGGATACACAAATGTCTTTCCTAGTGGATAGTGCCGTGATCTCTGATATCCTATGGGCTGATGTGATCGCCACGAGGAAGACTACCTTGTAAGATAGGTTTAATGAAGGGGGACCTCCCTAAGGGGTTCAAAAAGGCGGATTGGTAAGTGAAGTAAGGACCTTGTTAAGGTCCCAGGTTGTGTATCGGTGGAGGGTCGGAGGGTGTAAGTTGGTGGCCCCCTTCAGAAAGGCCCGAATGCGGGGATGTTGAGAGAAGGATCTGGCTTCCTACAGGAGATAACTGTAGACAAGGCTGCCACCTGTTGTCTTAAGGTATTGGGTGTCAGTCCCTTGCTGGGGCCTTCCTGCAAAAAGTCAGGACTTAGGCAATAGAAGGGACGGCTGGGTCGATGTGAAGCCTGACACACCATCTGCGGAAATTGGACCAGATTACGGTTGAGGGCCGCCTGGCTGCAAGGAGGTGTCGATGATCTTGAGGGAGAGTTCTCCTTCATTAAACATTCCTGCTCAACCTCCAGACTGTTAGTTGGAGCCATCGGGGGTCTGGGTGGAGAAGGGGGCCCTGAGAGAGGGAGATTCTGTCTGCCGGGATCCTCCAGGGAGGGGCCAATGATAGGCTGCGTAAGTCCGCAAACCAAGGGTGCATGGGCCAATAAGGAGCTACAAGAAGTAGTTCCGCCTTCTCGTGCAGTACCCTTTGAAGGACCATGGGCACCAGTGGCGAGGGGGAAGGCGTAAAGCGGTCCCATGGGCCGCGGGCACCGTAGGGCATTGTGATTCTCCGCCCCTGGGAATGGGAATCTTGAGAAAAACCTTGGGAGTTGGGTATTGAGGGGGGAGGCAAACAGGTCCACTACTGGCAGGCCGAAGATGGATGCTGCCTCCCTGAACAGAGATGGGTGGAGGCGCCACTCTGACTGGTCTATGGTGGCCCTGCTCAACCAATCCACTTGGGTGTTTGATGCACCCGAAATGTGATCTGCCCTGAGGGAAAGAAGATGGGACTCCGCCCACCGACAGAGGCACTCGGCCTCCTTCATTAGTAATGACTGAGTAGCCTCCTGTTTGTTGATGTGTGCTTTGGCTGTGATGTTGTCCGTGAGGATAAGAATGTGGTGGCCTTGTACCTGGGGAAGGAAGCTGTGGAGGGCCAGGTGGACGGCGTGGAGCTCCAGCCAGTTTATGTTGCACAGTCTTTCGGTCACTGATCATCTGACCTGTGCTGTAAGGGACTGAAGGTGGGCGCCCCATCCGGACAGACTGGCATCTATGGTGACGGTGAGTCTTGGGGGCTCTTTGAGGAGGCAGCCCTTGTTGATGGATGATTTGCTCCACCAAAGGAGGGACGAGAGCACTTGTGGTGGGACCCTGACCTTGAGTCTTGAGTTGCTTGCTCCGGCCCTTTGGTACAGAAGCAGGAACCACTGGAGGGATCTGGAATAAAGATGGGCCCAGGAAATGATAGAAAGACATGATACCATTTTACCCAGTAATTGGGATAGTTCCAGAAGGGAAACCCTCTTGAGGCGCCTAATGAGTTTAACAGATTTTTGGATGCTGAGAATTCTCTCCGAAGACAGGAACACCTTCCCTTTCAGAGAGTCAATTACCGTCCCCAGGTGGTTTATCCTGGTGGAAGGGGATAATTGGCTTTTCTTCCAATTGATAAGGAACCCATGTTCCTGAAGAGTGGCCAGGATAATATGAGTGTCTCTCATAGCTTGGGCCTGGGAGGGGGATAGGATGAGGATGTCGTCCCGGTAACAGTGGAGGCACACTGGGAGGGTTCGGAGGTTGGCAGCTAGTGCAGCCAGGACCTTGATAAAGGTCCTGGGAGCAGAGGCTAACCCAAATGGGAGAACCACATATTGGAAGTGGAGGTTGCTATAGCAAAAATGCAAAAACTTGTAATGGGAAGGCCGGATTGGTATGTGGAGGTAGGCCTCTGAAAGGTCAATAGAAGACAACCAGTCCCCTTGTCTAACTGCCAGCAACATGGATTGCAGAGAGTGCATCTTGAACTTGCGATACACCAGGTAGCGGTTAAACCGCTTTAAGTCCAAGATTGCTCTCCATCCCCCCGAGTGTTTAGGGACCACAAATAAGTGGGAATAGAATCCTCATCCCCATTGAGACGGAGGGACTGGCTGGATGGCTCTTATGTCAAGGAGGTGTTGAATAGCTGAGTCCATGAGGCTGCGCCTAGTGCGGTTGTTGGAGAGGGGGCAAAACATGAAAAAATCGGGGGGGGGGAGATTGAAATTCGAGAGCAAGACCAAGTCTGATGGTGTCCCTAACCCAGGCGTCGGAAGTGGAGGCGTCCCATTGGTTGGCGAACGCCTGAAGGCGTCCGCCAATGGGGATCAAATCTTGTGGCCTATCTGGAACGCCTGAAGGGCCGGCTACCAGAGTCTTGAAAGGGCCCTTTGAAGCTACTGCCCCTTCTGCTTCTGTCAGAGGGGTCGGTCCTGTCTTGAGGCTGGCCCGACCCGAAGGGGGGGGGCTTTGATACTTTGGAGAGAAGGAGGCCTGGAAAAGAGGACAAAGGGAGCTCTCCGAAAGGGCTGGATAGACCAGGGCTCTGACTTCCAGGTAAGGGAAGGAAGAAATTTTTTGTTCCGCCCTTCCACCAACAGGGGATTCAAGGATGGTCCAAACAGCTTATTTCCCATGAGAGGAGCAGAAGCCAACTTGACTTTATTTTTCAGGTCTGCCTGCCAACGCTTTAACCAAAGCAAACGGCGAGCAGAGACATGGGAGGAGATAGCTCTGGTTGAAAATTTAACAGAGTGGAAAGTAGCGTCGGCCGAGAACTCAGCTGCAGCCATAATTTTGGCTATGTCCTGATGGGCTCGGATATTGGAGATTGGGACATGCTGCTTGAGCTGGTGGAGCCAGCGAATGGTGGATCTGGTAAAGAAAGAGGCAGCT